>CM051234.1:468841132-470169059 GCA_027917425.1 Gastrophryne carolinensis | reverse complement strand
CCTGAGGTAGATACTCCGGTCTTGGGACTGTCAAACACGGCGGTCGTGCATTCCCCTGACACGACTTCGCTCAGGGACGGCGAGGATCGCCGGGTTGATCAGCTTGCCCGTCATGGTTTTGTATGTGCGGGTTCGGTGTTAAGGCCTGTCTGTGCTTCGGCTCTTTTGACTTTTGCTGTCAGGTCTATTGTCAGGGACTTGGGGGTGGATCTCGAGCCCACCAGTGATGAGTCCCTTGGGCTTAAGCGCTGCGATTCTTTTTTGTCTTTTATCCTGGCCGCTCAGGAGGATGCCATGTTAATGTGTGGCAGGGCTACTGCCTTGCTGGTGGCTATCCGGCGCTGTGTGTGGTTGAGACAGTGGACGGCTGATTTTAATTCTAAAAGATCTCTCACGGCTCTGCCCTTTTTGGGTTTGAGGCCTTTTGGTGAGAGGCTGGATTCTGTTGCCAAGGGAGGTAAGTTACCTCAGCGCAAGAGATTTCGCCGTTCCTTTCGGGGGACGGTCTCCTTCAATCCGTCCTTTCGGGGAGTCGGAGCCGGTAGGGGTGCGGGCTCCTCGGCCCCCAGGGGCGCCAGTTGGAATAGTGGCAGAGGCCGTGGCCGTCCCGCTCGCGTCTGGGGTGCCAAGCCCAAGCCGGTTGCCAAGCCCATCCAGCAATGAGGGGGCGCCCTCACCCGTTCGGGTGGGGGGACGGTTGCAACTTTTCTCCCGGATGTGGGACCAGGAGGTCCCGGACAGATGGATCCGGGAGGTGGTTTCGGCCGGTTACAAGTTGGAGTTCGAGTCCCGTCCTCCTCCAAGGTTCTTCAGGTCTCGGGTGTCTTTGGATCCTTTGGCCGCGCAGGGGCTCCTGGCGGCAGTAAGGAATCTTCTAGATTTAGCTGTCATTTGCCCGGTTCCTTCTTCAGAGGTAGGGCGCGGGTTTTACTCCAATCTCTTCACGGTTCCCAAAAAGGACGGGTCCTTCCGTCCTATTCTGGATTTGAAGTTTCTCAACAGGTTTATTCGTCCCCGGAAGTTCCGCATGGAAACCCTGCGGTTTGCGATCGGTTCGCTTCGGCAGGGGGACTTTATGACGTCCATAGACATCAAGGATGCGTACCTGCACGTGCCGATCTTTCCTGCTCATCAACGGTTCCTTCGTTTCGTGGTGGAGGATCGGCATTTTCAGTTTGTGGCTCTTCCATTCGGCCTCACCTCTGCTCCGAGAGTGTTCACCAAGGTGTTGGCGGGGGTGATGGCCCTGCTCAGAGCTCAGGGGATTCGCATTGTGCCTTACCTGGACGATCTTCTCATCATGGCTCCTTCCTTCAGTCAAGCAGAGGGGGACACCAGCACGGTGGTGTCTATGTTGGAGAGGTTCGGCTGGGTGATCAATTACCCCAAGTCCTCGCTGGTTCCGGCCAGGGTGGTGACCTTTCTGGGGATGTCGTTGGACTCCTGCCGGCACAGAGTGTTTCTCCCTCAGGCCAAGGTTCTGATGATTCAGGAATTGGTCCAGCTGCTCCTCTCCCATCCTCATCCGTCCATTCGTCTGGGGATGAGACTGGTGGGGTTGATGGTGGCCTCGTTCGAGGCAGTTCCCTTTGCTCAGTTTCATACGAGGACTCTTCAACTTCATCTTTTGGCGTCTTGGAACCGGTGTCCGGGGTCGTTGGATCGGTCCTTCCGGTTGTCCCCTCGGGTTCGGCAGTCCCTTCTGTGGTGGTTGGTCTCGGACAACCTTCTGAAGGGCAGGTCGTTTCTGACCCCGCTTTGGGAAACTGTCACCACAGATGCCAGTTTGTCAGGCTGGGGAGGCTTTTGGAAGGATCTTCGGTTTCAGGGGCAGTGGGACCCTCAGGAGGCCCACTTGCTCATCAATGTTCTGGAATTGCGAGCCATCAGGTTGGTTCTGTCTCGCTTGACGCATCAATTACAGGGTCTGCCGGTTCAGGTTCGGTCAGACAATCAGACGGCGGTTGCTTACATCAATCACCAAGGAGGGACTCGCAGTCTGGGTGCCCACAGGGAGGTGTCTCTGATTTTGGTCTGGGTGGAGACTCATGTCCCTTGCATCTCGGCAGTTTACATTCCGGGAGTGGAAAACACAGAGGCGGATTTTCTGAGCCGGTGTGCGTCCCGTCGGGGGGAGTGGTCTCTCCATCCCCAGGTGTTTCGGTCGCTTTGGGGGGGACGCCGGAGGTGGATCTGTTTGCCTCTCGTCACAATCACAAGCTTCCGTCCTTTGTGTCCCTGTCCCGGGACCCTCTGGCTCTGGCGGTGGATGCCATGACCCTGAGCTGGAGGGACCTGGGGTTTCTTTATCTGTTTCCTGCGATTCCCATGCTAGGCAGGGTTCTGCGAAAGTTGGTTCTGGAGGGAGTTCCCGCCATTCTCGTGGCTCCAAGGTGGCCAAGGCGGGTGTGGTTCGCGGACATCGTTCGTCTGGCCGTAGATCAGCTCGATCTGCCTCTTCGGCCAGATCTTTTCACTCAGGGTCAACTATGTTACCCCAGTTTACAAACGCTGGCTTTGACGGCTTGGCTGCTGAAACCTCCATCTTAAAGGAGGAGGGTCTTTCGGATGCGGTCATTCGGACTCTTATTAGTGCTAGGAAGAGATCTTCTTCTTCCATCTATTACAGGTATTGGAGATCTTATATTGATTGGTGTGAGGCTAGGTCTTTGCCTTGCCGGGTCTTTTCTGTGTCTAGGATTTTGGATTTTCTTCAGTCGGGGCTGGACTCCGGTCTTCAGCTGAGTACCTTGAAGGGGCAGGTTTCTGCTTTGTCTATTTTTTTCCAGAAATCTTTTGCTAGTCATTCCTTGGTCAAGACTTTTTTCCAGGGGGTTTCGCATGTGCGGCCTCCTAGGAAGCCTTTGCTCCCAGTGTGGGATTTGAATTTGGTTCTTTCTGCTCTTAAGGCTCCTCCTTTTGAGCCTTTGCGGGATGTTGCCTTGTCCATTCTTACTCAGAAGGTTGCCTTTCTGGTGGCCATCACTTCGGTTCGGCGTGTTTCAGAGTTGGCAGCTTTGTCTATTCAGGCTCCTTATTTTGAGGATCATCAGGACAAAGTGGTTTTTCGTTACAAGTCAGATTTTCTCCCTAAAGTGGTCTCTGCTTTTCATCTTAACCAGAACATTGTTCTTCCATCTTTGTGTCCTAAGCCTAAGAATGTCAAGGAGAGTGCTTTGCACTGCTTGGATGTGGTACGTTGTGTCAGGTACTATCTACGTGCCACGTCTTCTTTTCGTAAGACTGATGCCTTTTTCGTTGTGCCATGTGGGCCTAGGAAGGGTTTGGCTCCGGCCAAATCTTCCATTAGTAAATGGATTTGTCAGGCCATTGTTGGTGCTTATTCGGCTAAAGGGAAGGATCCTCCTTTCCGAGTTACTGCTCACTCTACTCGTGCGGTTGGTGCGTCCTGGGCTTTTCAGCACCAGGCTTCGGTTGAACAAGTGTGTAAGGCTGCAACTTGGTCTTCTGTTCATACTTTTTCTAAGTTCTATAAGGTTGATGTGCGGGCCTCAGCGGATGCTGTTTTTGGCCGCAAGGTTTTGCAGGCTGCAGTGGTTTGAGTTTTTTCTGCGTTATTGCCTGTTCGGATACCCACCCTTTTCTGGACACTGCTGTTGGATGTCCCTAGTGTAATTATTAATGTTTGAAGTGGGGTGTGTGACATACTTAGAATAATACCATTTTGTGAATACTCACCTGTAAAATGGGTATTATAAGTATGTCACACACCCCACTTCACCCGCCCTTTTCGGTATCCTGGCTCTCTATTTGGTGAAGTTTAGTTCTTTACGTTGAGGGTTACATTGTTTGGTTCTGGTACCTTGTCTTACTGCTGTTCTAATACTGGGAGGTTCTTGGGAGGTACCAGGTATGTATAGACCGGGAGGGGCCTGTTGAAGTTTTTTGGAGAATTCTCTGCAATGCTGCCACCTAGCGGTGCTTTAACCCTAGTGTAATTATTAATGTTTGAAGTGGGGTGTGTGACATACTTATAATACCCATTTTACAGGTGAGTATTCACAAAATGGTATTTTTGAGGAGTCTGAGATGGAGGTTTGGGCTAAGTGCCCTAAGGTGGATGCTCCTTTGGCTCAGGTATCTCGGAAATCGAGCTCTGGGTAGGCAATGTCAGGAGTGGGATAAACAAACAATTAACACCCAAAGGGAAGGGAGTTGGACTCCCTGCTCTTTTTTTTCAAAAGCAGTGAATTTTATTTCAGATGATGCTTCAGAGGCGCTTAGGGACAACGCTAAGATTATGTCCTTGATAAATTGTGCATGTAGAGCTCTCTGGCTCAAGCACTGCCAGGGGTACAAGTCAAGCAAGTCACACCTTTGTAGTTTGAGAATAAACATTTGTTCAGGTCAGAACTTGAAAAGGTTCTAACGCGTTCTTCTGAGGTGGGGAAGATGTTTCTGGCTAACAGAAAATAGCTTTGTTCAGAGTCAAGAATTCCTCAATGGGATTTCCGAAACTCTATCAGAAGTCTTGGTTGACTCAGAAGCTGAAGGCTAAGGGAGGTTTGTTGTTCAAACCTCCTTAGCAGCAGTCCTGACGTAGGACCTGTAGTGGTGAGGCTTCTGTTTTTTTCTTCCAGCCTGGCAGAAGATCTCTCAGAACCCCTTCATTCTTCAGACAATTCAGGGCGGACTCCATCTAGGCCTCAAGGCCATGGGATCATTTTGCAGTAACCCACGGTTCCAGAGACCCCGTGAAAGCACAGGCCCTGCCTTTAGTGATTACACAACTAAAGGAAATGGGAGTCATAGAGGAGGTTCCTTGGCACCTGAAACTTTTGGTTTATTCTGAACCTAAAGCAGCTAAATTTGGGGATCAGATACAAGAGATTCTGTGTGGAATCAATTTTTACCATCAAAGATATCCTGTTTCAGGGTGTCTGGATAGATCTCCAGGATGCATATCTGCATGTTCCTATCCTTCCGGCTCAAAGAAGGTTTCTGAGGTTTGGGGTAATAATGGAGGTGGAGAGTGCCCTTTTGGTCGTTCGTCCGCACCTCGGATCTTTACCAAGATTCTTGCGGAGGCAATGGCATATCTGAGATTATTCAGATTGGCATCATGGCATACCTGGACAATCTACTTCTCTTTTCTCCGTCCAAGGAGAGGTTGGAGAACAATGTGAGGTAACATTGTCCCTCCTTTCAGTCTTTCTGTCCCCTCAGACTTCTTGCATATCCCTAGGGCGTCAGATTGACAACTCCCTAGAGAGAACCTTCTTTCCGCAAATGAAAGATAGAAAGGATTGTCTCCCTGTCCTCTTTCATTCAGGATCATTCCATAATCTCCCTAAGGCATATTCTGGTTCTGTTGAGGCTTATGTCATCAGCCCTTCCAGCGGTCATTTGGGCCCAGCTACATTAAAGAACCCTCTAGACCTTCTTTTTGCGAGCCTAGAACCGAGGTCCAAGAACAAGATCAAGAAAATATATCCAAAGGGAGAACCTGGCATCAGGTGGACCCGATCCATATCACGATGGATGCAAGTGTGCAGGGTTGGGGTGCCCATACCCTTCACGATCAGGTTCAGGGAACAGGGACTGGCACCATAATCCAATAATCTTCGAACTTTCTTTCGATAAAGGCAGTTCAGTAATCCCTGAATAATTTTGAGAACAAAATGAGGAATCGAGATGTTCTTTTTGTCTCGGACAATACCATAGTCGTGGCTTATCTCAGAGGGACATAATTGAGTTGATGTCTCTCTCCGAGACAAACGGTACCAAGATAGAAAGATCAGTGGCCTCCTTGCGAGCAGTCCACATCAAGGGGGATGTGGACTGCTAAATGCTCTGAAACGAAATGCTCTGGCGGACCTCCTCCGTCGAGTTCAACTCGGACAGACAGTGGGAGTTAATCCCGAGTGTCTTCATGCAACTGGTAGACCTCTGGGGCTCCCCTGAAGTGGATCTCTTCGCCACAAGAGAAAATTCCAAATGACGACCCTTTTGCTCTCTTCACAGGACCAGAGAGCTCTGGGGGGGTGCCCTTGGGCAAATTTGGGGGGAGTTCAATCTATGTTAGACAAGGAAGACAGGAAGATCAGGTTAGACAAGGCAAGGGTGATCCCGATTCTCCCTGCTTAGGCAGATGTCATTAGGGCCTCCGAAAACACTTCCTCTGACCCCAGATCTGCTACATCAAGGACCAATGTTCCACCCTCAGGTTCAGAGCCTCCGTTTGATGGCATGGATCCTGAATGGGGCCTGCTAAGGAGTAAGGGGTTTCTGGTCATTAAGGCCTTACTCCTGAGCAGGGAGATGATTGGACGCAAGAAGTTTTCTTTTTATTCTGTCCATAACCTGAGTCATTCAGTCCTGACATCAGTTTTGGAGTTTTCTAGCCATCAGTACCTTAAAGGTTCAGGTGGCAACTATCGGTTTTCTTAGGCCATAGGCTTAGACAGGAGGATCTAATCAAATGTTTTTTTGTTTCTCTGTCTAGAGGAAGACCAGGGAATCCTAAGGACTTTCCTCACTGGGACCTTTCCATCAACCTGAATGGTTTCACACAACCACATTTTGAGCCCATAAAAGAGTTTCTGACAAAGTGGCTTTTATATTAGCCATTACTTCGGCCAGACAGATTAGTGATATGCAAGCTTTGTCCATCAAGGAACCATGTGTTAGGATTTTTTCAGGGATTCTCCCCATAAGACCTGACCCACTTTACCTGCCTAGGATTGCTTCGGAGTTTCACAGGTCCCATGAGGGAAACAGGAAACCAACCACCTCACCCAATCCACTTGTAAAGCTCGGAAATAGAAGATCCCTTGGTATGGTCTTCCCAAAGTAGCATAAATCCAGTAGAGTGTCCAGCTTCTCCTTTTATAAAAAATAACTTTTAATGGTTCAAATTAAAAAATATTCCAAAGCCATCACTATAAGTTCAAATTCAAAATAGGGACCCAGAGTCGTGAAATATACAATCCAATTAGCCCAATAAGACGCACTGACATTTCCCCCACTTTTGAATGTTATGGATCGAAAAATACGGAATATAAGCTAAAATATTGCTGAACTGCTTAATCTTGTTTGTCCTCTAACACAGTGTTCTGGTCCAGGACGGAAAGCTCTGTTGTGGCTTGAGGGACATCGCTTAACTGATTTAGCATATGCTCTGTATATAGAAGATTGATTGCTCTGTTAAAAAAGGAATTATTAGGCAGTGAAATTTAAAGCAAATCGGTCTACAAATAAACAACCCCTCCTTAAAGCGTAACAAAACTCAGGATTTTGACTATCATGGGTTTTGTTCTGTGCTCCAGGGGCTGTGTAAAACCCTCAAGAATGCCTATAAAAACTCACCTCTTCCTGGTCCAATGCCGCATGTGTGGGCTCAGAGCAAATTGCTGTGCATATGTAATGGTCATCGGGAACGCAGCGGTTGGGGCGCGCACAGATTTACTTGCAGTTCTATGGTGCCCCAGGAGGTTTCACGCAGTGGGCATTCCAATCTGGGATGTCATAACCCACCTGCAGTTAGGGGTACGTTTTTTTTTCAGTTATCACTGCTCAGGTTTGAGCCTTTTGGAGAACTGTTACCAGCTCACTATATTTAGCTTCAAACTGCCAGAACAAATACAATATAACAAGCCCATTTTAAAATTTCATTCCAGTATACAATGGTAATATGAACTAGTATCTAACCCATAAGTGGGCTGTAAGCACAAGATTCATTATATAATGGCAACTAAATAGGATATCAAAACTGGCAGGATGAGCAAATCTGATCCACAAAGTACACAAGCCTTACATCTAGGGGCTTCACTTGCACCCTCTTGATCCAGACTATGCCACTTAAAAGGGTAAAGTCATTAATAAAAAAATCATTTTTTTTTATTATAACCAGTGCTTATCTGTCAGTACAAGTAAGAGTTCATGAACAACCAACTGCTAATTTTATCTGTAATGCTATTAAACAATTAATTTTAGTACATTTTGACCAGTTTTGTATCGCTTACAGTGCTTTGATTTTGTTATATGTCACGCTGCAGCTGGAAAAACCCTTCAGATCTTTAACATTGAGATGAAGAGCAAGATGAAGGCTCATACCATGTCTGAGGAGGTCATATTCTGGAAATGGATTTCTGTCAACACTGTAGCTCTGGTGACTGAAACAGCTGTATACCATTGGAGCATGGAAGGAGATTCCCAACCTCAGAAGATGTTTGACCGCCATGCAAGCCTTGCTGGTTGCCAGATCATTAACTATAGAACAGATGACCAGCAGAAGTGGCTGCTTCTTATTGGTATCTCTGCTCAGGTACCTATTTGAACAAGTTGATTACTAGAGAGAGCTACAGATTCCTATGCGCAGTGTACGGACGGAAAGGGTCTCTCACATCTCTATACTGTATGTCAATGGCAAAGTGTGTTGCTAAGTATACATATATTCCTATTCGGTGATATGGCACATAAGAAATGTGATATTTACTTCAATTGAGGACTCCAAATTACATACTTTTAAAGCTCAACTCCAATAAATTGGGGTTGGGTTAGCGCTGCTTCAATGTTTGTTTGTTCTGTTCAGTCAGGATGGTATAACAGAAAATGATTATGACTAAAAGCTGGTGCAATGTGCCGGTGTCTCTGGCTCCTGTGAAACCCATGGCTTTTTTTTGACAAACATTCTATTTTAGCCATAAAGCAGGGAAAGGTTAAAATTAAGATTTGAGGTCACAGAAACGAAAAAAAACTATAATTTTCTCTTTCAAAGAATTTGAACATCACATTGATATCGGCCTGCTTGACATTCAAAAATTACAGATAGTTGAGCAAATGAATTAAGCACCCAAGAGAATAAAGAGAGAGCAATAAAGGGGAAATGTACAAAAGAAAAAAAATGAAAGGAAAGTGGGATAGAGAAGAAGGGAAGTAGAAACTAAATTAGAACTAGTAATAAAACGGAGATGAGAATAAAATATAAAAGTAGGGGGTGGGGGGGTTCCTGAGGACCGGGCCCGTGATCCCAACACTAGGACTAAGATTATATTTAAGGGGGGACTAGACAAAATAGCGGCTAAATCATTAGTAGTTGTTTAATTATCTTAATTAAGATTAAGTCATCTTGTTTACAGGTTTCTCCTGTCTGGGGCATCCCTATTATGGATGCCCCGCCGTGTGCCTCCTCCTGGATCACCAGGAAACTAACGTTCCCATTAATACAAGTGGCACTCAGCCAATTAGCGCCTTGTGTTCCGTTGAGATTTCCGCCCAGAGCATAAAGAGAAAGTTTTCTCACCCCGCAGCTCACTCACCTAGCTGTGAGGCATGTACACACGCCATCTGTTTATTATGGGCTCAGCTAAAGGTATAGTGGGATGCACCATGAGATTGCTGGTAAGGTGAATGTTTGGCAATCTTACCTGGCACTAGGTAACATCTATGCTAGAGTATTAAATTAGTCTCCACCAGAGAAGCACTAATTGATAGTTCTGATGTCCCAAATCTTTTTCCAGGCAGGGGGTCTGGGAGTGGCCCTAAATCCCATGTATGCTAAAGCTGTGTATTCTAAGTATGTCACACACCCCGCTTTAAAACATTCATTACATGTGGGTTATACTGACCTGTAGATGGCGATATTGCAGAGATGTAAAGGAAAAAAGAGAGCCCCTCCCGGTCCATAAATACCTGGGACCTCCCACTCATTACCCAGTCTTTCATCTCTGCAGACGGCGAGCAAGTCAGAAGATGATGTCTCCTCCTTGCACAGGGGGATTTCAGGTAGCCGGGATAACTCCCGGCCCTCTATTTTATCTATTTCTGCCCGGATCCCTTTTGATTTACCCTGCCTCCCAGCCTAGGCTGCTGGTCCGGGCGAGGGTAGATGGCACCCTAGATGCTTAGGAGCTAAAGCTCCACCGTGAGACCCAATACTAAAGGGTATACGGTCAACCGGGTTGGTGACCCCGGTTTGGGATGCCCTGTCCCTTGGCCTTCCACTCTTGGTGGTTTTCCCCTCTCCGGATGCCCTTCTCCTTAGAGGGGGGGGGGGTGGCCCTTCTCCCGTGTTAGCTTAAAAACATTTTATTGTGTGTGTGTTTGTGTGTGCGCACTGTAAAATTGTCCAGCTTCTGGTTTAAACTTTTTTCTTGATGACCGGCGCCGCGGCGCCGGCCTTTGTGTGTGGCATGACGTCGGGGGAGCTTCTCCCCTCAGGTGCGGTGTTGTAGGGGGCGGGGCCGGGCGTTCGGCGCGGTGCCGCGGCCCGCCCCCGTGCTGCAGGCGCTGCTGCGGAGCCTGGTCTCGGGCCGGGAGATGCGCTGGTTGGCGGAGGAAGGGGGCGGAGCAGGGCACGATTCTCTGGACTGGTCTGATTACTCCCCGCTAGAGGAAGCGGAGCTATTTGAGGAATCGGATTATTCGGACGATCAGCAGTTTGTTGGCGCTGATACCGAGCGAGGGCTGGGGGATTCCTTGGATACCCCTAAGTTCTGGCTCAGATGTTTGAGGTTCTGGCTATTTCTCTTCCTGAGGCGGCTCCTCCGCAAAAAAGGGGGAGTTTTTCGAGGAATCTAGGCCGCGCTTGGAATTTCCTAATTAAAAGCATTTTGATGGCATTATTACTAAGGAATGGGAGAGGCCTACTAGGCTCCCAGGTATTCCTCCGGGTTGGGATAAGAAATATCCTTTTCCGTTGGATGCAGTAAAGCGTTGGTCGTCTCCTCCTGAGGTGGATACCCCGGTTTTGGGGTTGTCCAACACCACTATTTTGAATTCTCCTGATTGTTCCACTCTTAAAGATGGTGAGGATAAACGCATTGACCAGATGGCTTGTCATGGTTTTGCCAGTGTAGGGTCGGCCTTGCGGCCTGTTTGTGCTTCGGCGCTGTTAGTGGTAGCTACCAGGACGGTGGTTAGGGACCTGTTGACTAGTTCCGGGCTAGATTCGGCTAGTGACGAGTTCATTGCTCTTAAACGGTGTGAATTGTTTTTGTCATTTGTACTAGCCGCCTTGGATGACACATTGGTGATGTGTGGCAGAACGTCGGCCCTGCTTGTGGCTATTCGGCGTTTGGTTTGGTTGCACCAGTGGGCGGCGAATTTTGTGTCCAAAAAGTCGCTTACGGCTCTCCCCTTTGTGGGGTTGCGGCTCTTTGGAGAAAAATTGGATTCGGTCGCCAAAGGCGGTAAGTTACCTCAACGAAGGAAGCAACGTCGTTCCTTTCGGGGGGCGGCTTCCTTTACCCCTTCCTTTCGTGGGGCAAGAGCTGGCAGAGGATTGGCTTTCTCCTCATCCAGAGGTGATTCCTGGAACAGGGGTAGGGGACGTGCCCGTCCAGGACACAGTTGGGGCTCTAAGCCCAAAGCCGCTGCCAAACCAGCTCAGCAATGAGGGGGCGCCCTCACCCTTGTGGGTGGGGGGATGGCTGCGACACTTCTCCCAGGTCTGGGACCAGGAGGTCTCGGACAGATGGATCCGGGAATTGGTGTCTTCCGGCTACAAGCTGGAGTTCGAGTTCCGGCCCCCTCCCAGATTCTTCAGGTCTCGGGTGCCTTCGGACCCTCTGGCCGCGCAGGGGCTCTGGGCGGCGGTAAAAAATCTTCTGGATATGGCTGTCATTTGCCCGGTGCCTCCTTCGGACCGGGGCCGGGGCTTTTATTCCAATCTGTTCACGGTGCCCAAGAAGGACGGCTCTGTTCGGCCCATCCTGGATCTGAAGATCCTCAACAGGTTTGTCTATCCGCGGAAGTTCTGCATGGAAACGCTGCGTTCAGCCATCTACTCTCTTCGTCAGGGGGGCTTTATGACGTCCATAGACATCAAGGATGCTTACCTGCAGGTTCCAATCTTTCCGGCGCACCAGAGATTTCTCAGGTTCTTGGTGGAGGATTGGCATTTTCAGTTTGTGACACTTCCTTTCGGTCTTACCTCGGCTCCAAGGGTTTTCACCAAGGTGCTGGCAGGGGTGATGGCTCTCCTCAGAGCCCAGGGTATCCGCATCGTGCCATATCTGGACGATCTTCTCATTATGGTGTCTTCCTTCAGCCAAGCGGAATTAGACACCAGGGCTGTGGTATCCACTCTGGAGAGATTCGGTTGGGTGATCAACTACCCCAAGTCCTCCCTTTCTCCGTCCAGGGTAGTGTCTTTTCTGGGAATGTCTCTGGATACTTCTCAGGCCAGGGTTTTTCTTCCTCAGTCCAAGGTTCTCTTGATTCAGGAGTTGACTCGGCTTCTCCTGTCCATCCCTCGTCCGGCCATCAGGCTGGGGATGAGGTTGGTGGGATTGATGGTGGCTTCCTTCGAGGCGGTTCCTTTTGCTCAGTTTCACACAAGGACGCTCCAGCTCCATCTGTTGGCGGCCTGGGACAGGTCTCCACTGTCGTTGGATCAGTCTTTCCTGATGACCCCCTGGGTTCGGCGTTCCCTTCAGTGGTGGCTGGATCCGATCAATCTGTTGAAGGGCAGATCCTTTCTGACTCCTTGTTGGGAGACGGTCACCACGGATGCCAGCCTGTCAGGATGGGGGGGTTTCTGGAAGGATAGTCAGTTTCAGGGACTGTGGGGGCCTCAGGAGGCTCACGAGCCCATCAGTGTTCTGGAACTGAGAGCCATCAGGTTGGTTCTGTTTCACTTGACTCTTCAGTTACAGGGCTTGCCGGTTCAGGTTCGGTCGGACAATCGGACGGCGGTCGCCTACATCAATCACCAGGGAGGGACTCGCAGCAGGCGTGCCCTCAGGAAAGTGTCTTTGATTCTGGATTGGGCAGAGGGCAATGTCCCATGCATCTCGGCAGTCTCGGAGAACACGGAGGCGGACTCTCTGAGCAGGTTCTCATCTCGCCGGGGGGAATGGTCTCTCAGCCCCAAGGTGTTTCGCTCGATTTGCCTCAGGTGGGGGTCTCCGGAGGTGGACCTCTTTGCTTCTCGGCACAATCACAAGCTTCCGGCATTTGTCTCTCTCGCGAGATCCGCTGGCTCTGGCAGTGGATGCGATGTCTCTGAACTGGAGGGATCTGGGGTTTCTGTACCTTTTCCCTCCGTTTCCCATGGTGGCCAGAGTGGTGCGCAAGCTGGCCCTAGAGGGCGCGTCAGCAATCCTGGTGGCTCCAAGGTGGCCAAGACAGGTTTGGTTCGCAGACGTGGTAAGGTTGGCAGAGGATCAGTTCGCTCTGCCCCTGCTGCCGGATCTGCTCACCCAGGGTCAACTACTTTACCCCAATTTACCAACGCTGGCTTTGACGGCGTGGCTGCTGAAACCTCCATCTTGAAGGAGGAAGGTCTTTCCGATCCTGTGATTCGGACTCTTGTTAGCGCTAGGAAGCGGTCTTCCTCTACCATCTACTATAGGACTTGGAGGTCTTATATTGATTGGTGTGAGGTCAGGGCCTTGCCTTGTAGGGTGTTTTCTATTTGGGGTTCCAGCTTAGTACTTTGAAGGGGCAGGTTTCTGCCCTGGCGGTTTTCTTTCAAAGGTCTTTTGCTCTTCATCCTTTGGTTAAGACTTTTTTCCAGGGGGGTTACGCATGTGCGGCCTCCTAGGAAGCCTTTGCTCCCAGTTTGGGATTTGAATTTGGTTCTTTCTGCTCTTCAGGGTCCTCCTTTTGAGCCTTTGCATGATATTGCTTTGTCTTCGCTTACGCAGAAGGTGGCATTTTTGGTTGCTATCGCTTCTGTTCGGTGCGTCTCTGAGTTGGCGGCTTTGTCCATTCAGGCTCCGTACTTTGAGAGGCATCAGGACAAGGTGGTTTTCCGTTTCAAGCCGGATTTCCTTCCTAAGGTGGTTTCTGCCTTTCATCTTAATCAGGACATTGTTCTGCCCTCCTTGTGTCCTAAGCCCAGCAATGACAAGGAGAGGGTCTTGCATTCCTTGGATGTGGTTCGCTGTGTGAAGTACTATTTGGTAGTTACGTCTAACTTTTGTAAGACCCAAAGGTCTTACAAAGGTTTGGCGCCCGCCAAGTCTTCCATTAGTAAGTGGATTCGTCAGGCCGTTGTTGGGGCCTATTCTGCCAAGGGGAAGGTTCCCCCTTTTCGTGTTACTGCTCATTCTACTCATGCTGTTGGGGTGTCCTGGGCTTTTCAGCACCAGGCCTCTGTTGAGCAAGTTTGTAAGGCTGCTACTTGGTCTTCTGTTCACACTTTTTCCAAGTTATGGACACTGCTATTGGATGTCCCACATGTAATGAATGTTTTGAAGCGGGGTGTGTGACAATACCATTTTGTGAATACTCACCTGTAAAATGGGTATTGTAAGTGTGTCACACACCCCGCTTCACCCTGCCCTTTTGATTCTGGATCCTTTATATGGTGAACTTTTCGTTGTTATGACTTATATTTGGCTCTTCCTGGTCCCTTACCTTACTGCTATCTTTATACTGGGTAATGAGTGGGAGGTCCCAGGTATTTATGGACCGGGAGGGGCTCTCTTTTTTTCTTTACATCTCTGCAATATCGCCATCTACAGGTCAGTATAACCCACATGTAATGAATGTTTTGAAGCGGGGTGTGTGACATACTTACAATACCCATTTTACAGGTGAGTATTCACAAAATTGTATTTTCCTTCTCCATTGCCTAGCAACTGTCTGTACAACCTTGAGATGTTAATTCTTTTATTGGATCTGTAAATATCTGAAAATTTCATATGGGGGTAGGTTAGAACTTTTCAAGAGGCTTTGTATCCTAATTATGCTTGCCTCCCTCCCACCATCTAAGTATCGAAGGGAACTCCATCCTGGATTATTTTTAAGTTTAGCTAGGGGGTGTTGGAAAGAAATTAGATGAAGATAAGTATTTCATTACAGTCCCAAATGTGTACTGTAATGGGCTAGCATGGGGTTTCCAATTGAGGTTCTATGTTAAGGCAGGGTCCAAAGGAGTCTATCTCCTCTAGACTACCCTCAGCTTAAACCGGACCTTCAGCATGATTTAATGAAGCCCAACCCCTTAAAAAACAATTCCTCAGCATCTAAAATTAATATATTTTAAGTTAGTCACTTATTATTCTTTCCCTCACCGGGGTGCAACTCTGTTCAGGACTCTAGGATACGGGCACCTCCATCTTGCCTCAGAAGCATCACAGCAGTGTGCAGTGGGTTATATCTGTGCTTTGCACAGACAGAGCAGATCTGGGGTCAGGGAAAGGACAGGAATCCCAGAATGCAGAGCGGCACAGTCAGACACTTCCTGTTTGCAGGCTGCCTGATGCTCCATGAGCAGCCATCTTGGATGTTTAAAGGCTCATAAAGTGCAATAGTTGTAGGTAGGATGATTTTTAATCTGTATGTACAGGGTGTGGGAAACTTATAAGATTTGCTCTTATTCAGGGTGAAGGTCCGGTTTATTTTACCCTCCCCGTGGTATATTAAGCTGAAATATGTAAGCCAGCTGCACTGGCAGTTAGGCAAAGAATTCTCAACACTCCACAAACAACTAAAATGATTTTATCATCCCAGACTGTAACAGTAATAGTGCAGTTGATGGCTGTGTAACTATTCTTAGCTATATCCAATCATTGCACTCTGGCTTGGGGGGCTTGTGTTATAGCCAAAGTGACATGAAGAGATTATTTGCATGGTTCCACCTACTGATTAAGAATCATGTAAATAATTTCGGTTTTAAGAAGGCAATCCTTGCTTTACTTTATAAAGAAATTGTAATATAAAAGTTTTCCTTTTTTTATTTTAAGCAAAACCGAGTGGTGGGTGCCATGCAGCTGTATTCTGTGGACAGGAAGGTGTCACAACCCATTGAAGGCCATGCTGCAGCTTTTGCTGAATTCAAGGTTGAGCGAAATACAAAGCATTCAACCCTGTTCTGTTTTGCTGTACGAGGCCAAGCTGGAGGCAAGGTAAGTGGTTCTGTCTTGGGATAAATTAATGTTTTTTGCCTTGATTTGACTTGAGCCTTGAAACTCGCGAATTATAATGGCCTTTTTAAAGAGAAACATTGGAGGCCCTGGAGTCTAAGATCTCAATAGCCCACTTCTTGGGGCAGGGGCGGACTGGGGCTAAAAAACAGCCCGGGACTTTCTGGGGCACACTGGCCCTGCTGCACTTTTCCTGGCCCGGTATAGTATCTTAATGTCACGTTTTGTTCCATAACACGCACCCAGGGTTTAAAGAACAAAAATAAGAAAATATTCTGAACCAAATAGTGTGCTTAAATCCCCCATTACAGGCAGTGATCGGTATCCCTCATTACATCTAGTAAGTAGCATCCCTCATTACAGTGAGTGAGGGGCATACCACACAGGCGCGTTGCGGCATCTTCCATTAAGGACAATGAGGGGGATCCCTCTTTATAGCCAATCACTGGCATCCCTACATTACAGTGGTAGCATTCCTCAGTACAGCCAGTGGGGGCATCCCCCATTACTGCCAGTGGGGAAATCCCTAAATACAGTCATGGGGCATCATCCATCACTGCCATTGGGGTTATCCCTCAGTACAGCCAGTAGGGGGCATCTCCCATTACTGCTAGTGGGGGCATCCCTCAGTACAGCCAGTGGGGGCATCCCCTTATTACTGCCAGTGGGGAAATCCCTCAATACAGTCATGGGGCATCCCTCAGCACAGCCAGTGAGTGGCATCCCCCATTTCCCCCCCCCCCTGCCTCGCCACTCATATATCCACCAGAACCAGACTGCCTCTAATCAATATGTGGGATTTTTTTTTTATGTTAGCTAGGAACATTAAAGCCACATTTTGATTTCCGTTTCATGATAGTAATAATATTCTAACACAACATAGGAGAAAAAATATAAATATATTTTACTGTGTAACATCCATATACCGGTAATTGAGTGTTAAAAATTCACATATATACACACAATTTAAAATATTTTTTTGGTACAAAAGTGGACCTTAAATGTCTTATTGTTAGACTGGCCAGAGTCTTGTATGTCCACATACAGAATTACTACAAACATAGCAAATACAATGATTGTAAATAATAAGACATACTTTAATTATATATATAGAGAGATTTCAAGCTTCCATTTCCAATTATAAGAAAAGAGATATACTTACACTTACTATTAACAAAGACAGGTATATAGGTCCCTGTGGGATCTAGCCAGCCAGTGGGTGGCATCCCCCACTCCCTCCTCCCCCCGCCACTCACACCCCCATGCACTTATTGTTGGTTCCAGATGGTCGGAGGGCCGGTCTGCCTGTCCCTGCTGTTCCTGCCGCTGCCTCCGCTGCTCTCATACACACAAACATACACACACATTCATGCTTACCGGCACTTCCTGGCTGTTGCGCGCTGGTCGTCGGTGGGCGTGCCCCATATGGCCGGCGTCCAATGAAAACAATGGACGCCGCCCATTGACGACCAGTGCGCAACAGCCAGGAAGTGCAGGTAAGCATGAATGTGTGTGTTTGTGTGTATGAGAACGGCGGAGGCAGTGACAGGTATAGCAGGGACGGGCAGGCCGGCCGCAGCGGCCGTCCCTCACCCTCCAGCATATGTTGTATTCAGGGTTGCGGCCTTCGCTGGCTCCGGCCTACCGGGATATTGCCCGGTATGCCCTATGGCCAGTCCGCCCCTGTCTTGGGGCATACCGCTGTGTGAAACCGCCAGGATCCCCTGTTTCTTTTACCTGCTCCCGGAGCCCGCACCACATTTTGGTGCTGTGGCCGCATCCCCACTCAACTCTAAATGGGTGGCACCAGCACACCCACTAGCTAGAAACTGAGCGAGGGATGTGGTCAGCAGTGCACTCAAGCCGCAGGCCGTTCAGCCAGTTGGTGTGCTTGGTTTTGCGGCCTTCTAGTGGATGCCCCTCCCGCAATCTTGCCCGTGCCCCTCACAGACTTAGTCCATGGACACCGTCCGCTTCCCCCTCGCTTCCTCCCGTAACTCGGGGGGAAAAGAAGAGGGGGGGGGGTATGTGTGGCAGCCCTAGTGCTAATTTCACTTTTAGACCTTGGTTTTTTATTTTGGGGTCAGTGTCGCGCCTTGATATACAGTGTGAGCCGTCGTTTTCATTAACAATCTGCCTAGTCGGCAGCATCATTCCAGCGTGTCAGCATTTTAGACGTACGCCTTATTACCAACTGTTCTACGTTTTTGCCGTTGGTTAGAGCTTCGCGCTCTTTGGGGGAGGCGGAGACTCGGCATGACGCGCTTCGCGTCACAGCCCGGCCTGGCCCATCCCTCGAGGTTCGCTGGCGCCATTTTCTCTATCTTCGCGCGCGTGTGGTGCGGTTCGCCTCCTCCCTTGGTCATGTAAGTGCCCTCCGGGGCGGCATGATTCTATGTCTTTCAGGCTGCGCATGGCACTGACTCCACCCCTCTTGTCCCATTATGTCTTTCAGACGCCAGGACTTCGGTGGCTTCCCCCGGCCTAACATATACTACAGCGGGTCCACTTTACAAATTCTCCCACATTACTAGCGGGTTTTTGGGGCATCCAGGGTTGCCTATTGCATAAATCCCTGCGGTCATACTGCTTAATAATAATCACCATATGGAGGCATTTCAGAATTATGTAACCGGGGTCCCTCCGGGACATGACCGGCTGTGTGCAGTGTGTGGTCAGCCCCAGGCTGAGGCTGACAGGGCACGGGTCTGCGGACAGTGTGCAGAACAGGCAGGTTTGCCAACGGAGGCACCTCCCTTCCTTACTCCCGTCTCCCCGCTCCCAAATATCACTCATGACGAGTCCCACTCGAGCGGGGATGACCTGCAATCAGTGGCGCGCGTGTTGCCCACAGCGGAGCAGGTGTTTTCTGGATTGGCGGAGCGTATGGGCCCTGGTAAAAAGCGGTCCCTGATGCCTCCTGGCTCCCCGGTTCCTGACGATACCGATGATATGCAGGACCCTGACCCTTCTGAGGAAGGTGAGCTATTCTCAGATTCGGGCTCCTCGAACGGGATGCCCGGGGGCTGCGATGATTCTGAGCCCGGTTCTTGGGGTCTGTGTGACACAGATGAAATTCTTATTAAGATTTTTGAGGTTTTGTCAATCTCCCCACCTGGAGAGATCCCCAAGCCTAAGAAGGAGAGTTTCCATACAGCGCCGCCGCGCTTGGAGTTCCTAGAACAGGAACATTTCCAGAATCTTATATCCCAAGAATGGGAATCGCCTTGTAAGCTTAAAGGGGTCCCAGGGGTCTAGGAATGGAAGTACCCTTTCCCTCCTGATGTGGTTAATTTATGGTCAGCTCCCCTGGTGGTGGACGCACCGGTTATAGGGGTCACAAACCCCCCTTTCATGACTGCTCCTTTTTACCGTACCCTTCGGGATGCCGAGGACCGGCGCATTGACAGACTGGCTTCCCACGCCTTCTCGTGTGCTGGGACGGCTCTGCGCCCGGTTTGTGCCACGGCCATCACTGCGGTGGCCGCCAGGACTCTTGTCAGAAAAATACTAGATCACCGCCCTGAGGACCTCCCTTGGGGGGTGTTTAATGCGCTATCAGACTGTGAAACGTTTGTGAAGTTTATTCTTTCAGCACTGGATGACACCATTAAGATGTGTGCTAGAACCTCAGCCCTTGTGGTAGCTATTCACCGCCTGGTCTGGCTGCGACAGTGGGGTGCTGACGAGGCTACAAAAAAGGCCCTTACTTGCCTTCCCTTCAGAGGACGGCGGTTATTTGGGGCCCGTTTGGACCTTTTTGGTAAAAAGGGTAAAGCACCCTTGCGCAGAAGGCCGCTCCGGCCTCCACGAGGCAGAGTCACCCCTCCACCTCCCTACGTTAGTGTCAAACGCGAACCTGAGGTGTGCTTCCAACTGTTCGGTGTGGATTTCCACCATGGGGTGGGCAGGCAGCGCCTTGGGCCTTCTGGCAGGACTAAGACCTCCCAAGCATGAAGGGGCGCCCTCGCCCTTCTGGTACTGCTGCAGCAGCTGTCTCCCATCCAGGAATATACCTTCTCCTTCTGGTGGTTCCAGGATGTAATTCCCCTGGACACAGGATGGCTTTTGCTGGGCGGTCCCCCTCAGTGATTGTCAGGGGGCTTCTAGTCCCTGCTTTTCCATTCAGGAATTGGCGCAGGCCGGACTGGGCCTACAGTGTTTGGGCTTACTTACAGGTTGCCCTTAATGGTATGGGGCTATGGCCTCTATATTATCCTTCCTCCCTCCCTTAACAGTATGAGGCAGTCTGGGCCATGTTGGCCTATGGCAGGCTTGGCAATTCTACCTTCACAGGTAGTCCCTATATGACACCTCTGTCTTGGGTCACGGGCCCCCTGTGCAGGGGGGGCTTTCGGCCTCTTGTGAAGTACTAGGTCTTCTTAGTTTCCCTTGTGTCTGCTGGACACCAAGACCATTTCTAGATAGTGTTGCAGGACCAACCCTGCGGATTGAGGCATTATTTGGGGCCTCTCTTTCGTTCCCAGGCTACTCGCCATGGCGCGAATGGGGGTGATGTCTCTGACACGCCTGGGGGGGGGGGGGGGGGCGTCTGCGTTAGGACCTACCGGGTCGTCTTCCTTACTTCCCAGTCTCTGCATCAGGCCGAGTGGATTGGTCGGCTGGCGGTGTCCCCTGGGAGCTACTGGATGGTTGCTCAGTCACCTCAATCCCTCATGGTCCCTTATCCACTATCCCCCATTCCTGGGATTCGGTTCAGGCTTGAAGCCTTCTTCTCTGGCAATAAGGGGACTCTTGGTTACGGGGGCTCTGTCCCCCTTTACTGGCGCCTTACCTTCACCAGGCGGGATGGCAGCTGGTGGGCCCGTTTGTGGCCCATCTAGATGATGTCACTTATATACCGAGCCCTTGGGCTCTTCGGCACAGTAGGTTATCGGGCTTACATATGTTCCAACACCCTGGTGCTTGGTCTGTGCTCATGCCCCCTTGGTAAGGTGGTTCCTCTTGAGCTTCTCATATTTAAGGGCCCCGTCAGGGGGCACCCCCCTTCCCTACTAGCATCTTCCAGTGAAAGGTTCACCCTGGGTATCAAGTCTCGCAGGTTTGGCGGGGGAGAGGAATTTCTTCCACAATCCCCGTGGTTTCTAGGTAGGGTCCCCTAGAGGGTCCTTCTTACCTGCTGGTTTTGTTGAAACGGTGTGCCCTCCGTTGACTCTATATGGCTGGACTTCTCCTCCTTTAGGATCGGTCGGTTTATTGGGGGACTCCTGGTCTGTTAAATGACAATGGCCTGTTTTACTACTGGTCTAAAGATTGAGGTGGGATGCTCCCTCTGGAGGGTCCCTGATCCTGCCTTGGGCGGGGGTCTACTTCCCCTGCTTTCTCAGCGGTATTCGCTTCAGTGGATGCTCTTAGCGGCAGGTTATGCTATCCTGGTGTCGCCCGGGGAGCCTAGCGGGGCTCTGTTGGGTTTCCCTCCTAACACAGGGGCTCTGCCCTTGTTTTTGCTGTCCCAGAATATTCTGACTCTGGACTGGGGGGCTGAGTATTTTAGGCATAGACTTGTTATTTATATGCCTTCTCTTCATCACCCTACTTGTGGGTTCTGCTCACGGTTGGCCTGATAGAGAGTCCCGTGAGATGGATGGCCTGGGTGGCCTTGTGAGCTGTGCTTCGCAGATGCCTCTGCTGAAGTCTGCTGACCTGTTCGCTCTCTCAGGAGTGCGGTTCTACCCTTGTCAGGTCCCTTCCCTTGTCAGGTCCCTTCCCTTGTCCCAATATAAGGTTCCTGTCTGGGGATTGACAGCTGATTCATTCACCCCTTGGTGACGGGCCTTATCTTCTGGATGACTTAGTATGAGGGGGGGGGGGGGCGGGGAGCAAGCTCCCCAGCTTCCACTTCCTCCGTCTATGGGGGTTTTTTGTGGTAAACCATATTGATTGGCATGAGCCTTGGTCTCTTCCCTGTTAAACGTTCTCGGTTCCCAGGGCCTTTAAAGTCATTACAGCGTAAGTTGGGGTTGGCTCCCCATCTGGGGACTCTGAAGGTGCAGGTTCTGTCCTGGCCTTTCCTGCAGGAGTCTGGTTCTGTCGCCCTCGTGGGGAATTCCTTTGGGGATTGCTTAGCTGCATTGACCAAGTAGTCCCATGGTCCCTGTGGGGATCAATTTTCATTTTTACCCTGCGGATTTCCCTGGGGACTTTTGCTGGACGCTGTCTGAGCTGCCTGGTAGTCCAGGTCGCTTCTCGGGTGGATCTGGTTACTTAACCTTGGCTCTATGTATGTATGTTATATATACAGTTGTATATGGCTACAGGCACCCCATACCTTGGGGGTGTTCCTTCTTACGACGGGCCTCCGGTCCAAGTGGTCTGTAGGATCAGCGTTTTAGTCCTTTAGTATTAACTATGGACTTTATTCTTAATAATATTTATATGAGGGGCTACATTCCTTCTACAGGTATTGCACTTTTCCCCATTTTTCTGTTTATTCCGTTCTATTGGTGCCTGGTTACCACTGGCCCTTCAGCACCAGGGTTTTTCTGTTGATTAAGTTGCTAGACTTATGGCTTGTCTCTGTTCATACCTTCTGGTCTTGTTATGAGACTGACGTTAGAGCCTTTGCTCATGTCATGCCTGTTGCAAGTTTTGCAGGTGACAGCGCCTTTACTGTCCGCTGTGCCTTGTTTTTTCCTGGGGATCCCACCCTGCTTATGGACACTGCTATTGGATGTCCCACATGTTATTACTATCCTGGAGCAGGACGTGCTGTATGCTTAGAATAATACAACTCTGTGAAGTACTCACCTGTAGAGTTGATATTATATGCATACAGCACGTCCTGCTCCACCCCACCCTGGTTCACTTGTTCTGGATCCCCTGTATGGTGATTGTTATCAATAGATATTATTACCAGTTTTTCTGGGTGGTTGTTCCTCCCGGCTTCTCTTCTCACTGCTTTTCAATGCTGGGGATTTGTGGGAGGTCCTTCGGTATATGTAGGGCCGGGAGGAGCTTGTTTTCTACATGTCTGTAGTGCACGGTGCCTGAGGCGGAGGATTACCCACATGTTATTACTATCCTGGAGCAGGACGTGCTGTATGCATATAATATCAACTCTACAGGTGAGTACTTCACAGAGTTGTATTTTGGCAACCTTGGGGGATACACACATTGAGGCAACCCAAATCGGGGAACAATACCCGGGAGAGTGAACTTCCCAGATGTTGCTCCTCTTTAAATCTAGTTCTTGTTTTTAACAGCCAAGCTTGTTTTTTT
Organism: Gastrophryne carolinensis; assembly: GCA_027917425.1. NCBI lineage: Eukaryota > Metazoa > Chordata > Amphibia > Anura > Microhylidae > Gastrophryne > Gastrophryne carolinensis. The sequence goes on along the minus strand of CM051234.1, from coordinate 470,145,981 downwards.
TCTTTTACTGGAAGGAAGAAAAATCTGGGATGAGAAGTTTGTGAATATACCATTCTGCCATTTAATGGCATCTGTAGTATAATTTCTATAGCCGAACATTTACATTATGGGAGTAAGAGGAGAAGTGTGTTGTTATTCCTACAATAGTGGTGGTTTTGTGAATCATCAGCCCCATAACCCTGCTTCTTATCTCCTTGACCCTCAACAATCAGAGGCTATGTTGCCTAATTCTCCTCTATCTAAAGACCAAGGGCTACTTAGTCTAGGTGGCCATTGTGGAGGTATCTAGTCTAGGCTTTGGAAATCTCATAAGCACTTTCCTATCTACTTTGAATTTAGTTAGATCTGGCCTCGTAATTGTTAAGGAGGGAGTCCAGCACCCCTCCCCTTGGCTATGTAAAAGAAAACTAGAAGACTCGCCAGCCAGATGCTTGGTCCCCTGCCAGGGGCAGCTCTTCTGTGCTCCAAGCTTCCAAAATGACTGCATAGTTGAGTGAATCTGTGCACAGTGTTTGCAAAATATGGTGCTGGATGGGTGGTGGGGTGAGTCTTATCAGGATGGACTTCCACTTCCACAAGTACATCCCAGATATGGGCCCTTCCCTCTTCTTGTATCTGCATTATTCTTGGTGTGCCACACACCCCGCTTCACCTTTAATATTCTTCACGATTGGGTTAACTCACTGCCAGGTGACGCTGTGCAGAGAGGAAGTCTTGTAACGAGCCCCCTTCCGGCCTATATATACCTGGTACCTCCCATTTATCACCAGTGTTTTTCTCTCTGCTTGACGACAAGACAGAAGATTGAAGTCTCCTGCTTACAGGTAGCTGGGGTCTTACCCCGGCACCCCCCTTTGGTCTATTTCTGCCCGGTTTTTGATTGTTTGTACCTTTATGGTGGAATGGAAGCCTCCCAGCCTAGGCTGCTCACTGGGCAGTTGGTAGACGGCACTATAGGTGCCTAGGAGCTTATCTCCTCCGCTCAACCCCCCTCTTTTGGGGGCAATGCGGCTATCCGGCATGGTGATCCGGAAATGGGATGCCCCTGTCCCGAGGGTCCCCTTAGCCCCTTACTCTCCCGTTTTCGGTCCCTTCTCCCTTCACTATGGGGGGGGGGGGGGGGGGGGGGTTAGAGGGATGTGTATTGCGTGTGTATTTCACTGTATGTTTTTATTGCATGTGTGTTTTACTTTTGTACACTTGTCAGACTGCACCGCAAGAGTGCACTTGGTCTGATTAATCCTCCTCATAGAGCTTCCTCGGGCAGGTCTTTTAAATAGCTGCTGGCCGGCATGGCCAGAATTCGGGTCAGCTTTAAAGGGCGGCCGGGGCGGGCTGCGCTGTGGCAGGCTGGCTTGGCTGCCTGAGCCTTTGTGTATTACAGCCCCCCTCCCCCCTGGTCTCCTCTCTGTTTGGCCGCCGTTGGGCGGGCCGCGTTATCAGCGTCGGCTGCGCTGTTAGTTCCCCCCCTCCCCCTTCCTTTGCTGTGGTTGCCTGTTGTAGTGGCTCATCTGGAAGTAATCCCTTGATGAATTGGCCGCACTGATCGGGCTTGAAGGGGGCGGGCCCCGGTGACGTGGGAACGGGGGCGTGGCACCGGCGGCAGCGTCATGCGGCCGGCTCCAGCCCCACTTCCTTCCTTCCTGTCTTAAAGGAAGACACGTGGGGGGGGGGGGGCTCGCTGCCGCACATGGGTCTGTTTACTCTTGGCCTACTGCTGCTGCTGCTGGCTGCTGCTACGTTTTGTCGTTCATGCTGCTGCTGCTCTCAGATCATTGCTCAGGTAAGCGGTCTCACCTTGTGTGGGGCCGTCGAGTGTTTATTAAAAGGTTATAATAATTATAATTTTATAAGACAAAAGGGGGGAGATTTTTAAGAGGATGTTTTTTATTATTATGGATTAAATAGAGGGCAAAGTTTTTCCTTTGCTTATTTAAAAGCACCTTGGTGCTGTGCATAAGTATTGTTGCATGTGGCCACATGTTGTCTGGGGGTCTGACTGACGGTTTTTCTTCCCCTACAGATCCTGGGAATCCCTGAATAAAGCGGCCTCCCGGTTCTATATTACTTGGCTAGTCCTTCTTTAAAAAAAAAAAATAAAAAAAAATTGGGACATATTTATACACACACATATATATATATATATATATATATATATATATATATATATTATTTAAAAAAAAATATCTATATTTATACAAAGATTACTAAGGGGATCTTCATTTATAAATTAAATCCTCCCTTCCGGGACATTTACAATAAGGGGGCATCCCGGGTGGCTTATGCCTTAAACCCAAAAATTTGCGAATACCATAAATCACCATATGGAGGCTTCCGATATTACCGGAAATGGTTCTGGGCCATCTAGGGTGTGCGCAGGATGTGGGACTCCGCTCCCAGCTGATGATGTCTTTGTTTGCATTCCTTGTGCAAAGCAGAGTATTGCGCGTCAGTCCATTGCTCCGGCTGCTGACCCGTCGCAACTTCCATCATCTCCTACCTCTCCCTCCCTGTTCCGGACCCCGCGTGACACTGTCAAGAGTGGGGATTCGCAATCCGAGGTGGCGGCACGGTTGGCCAGCCTCGAGAAAATAGTGTCCGTTAAAGCAGGGTCAAAAGCCACTGCAAAACGAAAGCACCTGACTCCGATACCTCCGGCTTCACAGGATGAGGTATGTGAGCCTGTGGAATGGTCCGATGGCTCCCTGGACGAGGAGGGAGAATTCCTGCTGGAGTCAGATGAGCCTGCAGATCAGCTTGAGGCTGATGCTATTGGCGATTTGTCGACGGGGGTTTCCCTTGACACCCCCTCCATTCTGGCTCAAATGTTTGAAATTTTGAATTTAGATCCGCCTGAGGCTGTCACCCTGCCAAAGGGTCAGTTGTTTAAAGATCCTCAGCCGCGTTGGGTTTTTCCCAGACAACATCACTTTGAGAGGGTGGTGCTTAAGGAATGGGAACATCCCACGCGGTTAACTGGAATCCCTTCCAGTTGGGAAAAGCGTTATCCTTTTCCGCCAGAATTGGTGAAGCTTTGGTCCGTCCCTCCTGACGTCGATACCCCTGTGCTAGGGATCTCCAGCACGGCTATGGTGCAGTCTGCTGAGACCACTGCCCCTAAGGATGGGGAGGATCGTCGGATTGACCAGTACGCTCGCCATGGTTTTATTTATGCTGGGTCAATGATGCGCCCGGTGTGTGCTTCGGCGCTTCTTCTATTGGCGGTTAGGTCTGTAATTCAGGAGCTGTGTGTTGATCTCGATCCCACTTGTAAAGAGTTTACTGCTCTCAAGCAGTGTGAGTCTTTTGTTTCCTATGTTCTATCCGCTCAGGACGATGCGCTGGCTATGAGTAGCAAGACAGCTGCAATGCTGGTGGCTATTCGTCGGTCAGTGTGGCTGCGTCAGTGGTCGGCGGACTCAGCTTCTAAAAAGGTGCTCACAGCTCTCCCCTTTTTGGGCTTGCGACTGTTTGGTGAAAAAATTGATTCAGTCGCAAAAGGTGGTAAAATGCCGCAACGCAAGAGGCCTCGTCATCCCTTTAGGGGGGCAAGTTCTGGTAGGCCTTCATTTCGGGGATTCAGAGCGGGTAGGGGGGCTTCCTTTCCCGCTACCAGAGGTGCAGGTTGGACTCGGGGGAGGGGCCGTGGCCGTCCCGCTCAGTCCTGGGGCACCAAGCCCAAGCCTGCCGGTAAGCCCGCTCAGCAATGAGGGGCTGCCCTCACCCGTGCGGGTGGGGGGACGATTACGACACTTCTCCCAGGTTTGGGACCAGGAGATTCCGGACAGATGGATCCGGGAGGTAGTGTCGTCCGGTTACAAGCTGGAATTCGACTCTCGCCCTCCTTCACGGTTCTTTCGGTCTCGGGTGCCCATCGATCCTTCGGCCGCACAGGGGCTCCTGGCGTCAGTAAAGAATCTGTTAGAGATGGCGGTCATCCGTCCGGTTCTGCGCTTAGAGATGGGCCTCGGTTTTTATTCCAATCTTTTCGGAGTCCCCAAGAAGGACGGGTCAGTTCGTCCCGTCCTGGACCTGAAATTACTCAACAGGTTCATCCGTTTTCGGAAGTTTCGCATGGAAACCTTGCGTACGGCCGTCGGTTCCCTTCGGCAGGGGAACTTCATGATGTCCATAGACATCAAGGATGCTTATCTTCATGTTCCCATCTGCCACGCTCATCAACGTTTTCTTCGATTCGTGATGGAAAATCAGCATTATCAATTCATGGCACTTCCGTTTGGCCTTACCTCAGCTCCAAGAGTGTTCACCAAGGTGCTGGCAGGGGTGATGGCCATTTTCAGATCTCGGGGCATTCGTGTCGTACCTTATTTGGACGACCTTCTCATCATGGCTCCGTCGCTCAATCAATCGGAGACAGACACCAGGATGGTGGTCTCCATGCTGGAAAGCTTTGGTTGGGTGATCAACTTCCCCAAGTCCTCCCTCGCTCTGGCCAGGGTGGTGTCCTTTCTGGGGATGCAGTTGGACTCTCTTCAACACAGAGTGTTTCTCCCCCAGTCCAAAATTCATCTGATTCAGGAGTTGGCTCGGGTCCTACTTTCCAATCCTCGGCCGTCCATCCGTCTGGGGATGAGGCTGATAGGGTTGATGGTTGCCTCTTTCGAGGCAGTTCCTTTTGCTCAATTTCACACGAGGACGCTTCAGCTTTATCTGTTGGCGTTGTAAACAATCCAACCTCTCCTGAGTGGCTGGCCAAACTGTAAACAATACTAATAATAATAATAATATCTAGTATCTCCTGGCTGGCGCAAGCCAAACTGTAAACAATAGAATATAATAACTAGATATTAATAATATTGTGTATATATTTATATCCTGCCCGGCTCGACTAAAATAGGCAACACATATACCAATATTATCAATATCTGGCCAATAATCACGCAATGGATACACGCATAAGACTATAAGACTATAGGTTCTTTTGACTTCTGGTAAATGCAAGAGACACTGAGACACGCAGTAAATAAAGAGGTATATTGTTGACAAAATAACACAATGTTGCAATCAAATCTCAAATCAAACACAATACAGGAGACTGGCATACAGTTATGAGACTGGCATACATATATACAGGGAAAGACACATTACCCTCCTGATACGGCACTCACAAGCTTCTCCTGTGCTAGCAGTGTCCGCTCCAAGCCGTCTCCACCGTCTTGCCTCTCCTTCCTTCTGCCCCCTTTCCTGTCTGCACCCCCCTCAATTATACCTCCCTGCCCTTTTGATCTTCAGTCCTGCTGACCTCCACCCCCCCCTTGGGCTTGACCCACAGGTTATGCAAAAGAGGGTGCATCCCGGAAATTCCCAGAAGCCGTTTGTATAATTTATGGTGCCAGCGTCTATCTACCTTTTGATGTCCAGGTGTTTTGCTAGGAGGGTGTAACGGCTATTTCAGGTCTATATGTCTATTTACAACATATTTATGGTATGGTCACAGAATGTTGATATTATCTAGTGCCCTCTCAGATGTCTTTTGTTCTATTTTCTGGTTTTGGAATGCAGATATTATCTAGCTTGGAAAACGTGCCTTAGGCCTTCCCACTTCATGTCATGCCCTGCTGTATATTCAAATATATATATATATATATATATATATATATATATATACCATTATTAACAATATTGATTTTCCATAAAGGCCCATTATTTACAGCGTCCTGGGACCGGCAGCCTCGGTCGCTGGATCAGCCCTTCCAGTTGTCCTCCCGGGTCCGGCAGTCCCTCCAGTGGTGGTTGGTCTCGACCAATCTTGTGAAGGGCAGGTCTTTCCTGACCCCTCTTTGGGAAATTGTCACCACGGATGCCAGTCTGTCGGGATGGGGCGGATTCTGGAAGGAGCTGCAGTTCCAGGGGCAGTGGGGGCCGCAAGAGGCCCACTTACCCATCAATGTTCTAGAACTGAGAGCCATCCGTCGGGTTCTTGCTCTCCTGACTCAACACGTTCTGGGCCTTCCGGTCCAGGTGCGTTCAGACAATCGAACAGCGGTTGCTTACATCAATCATCAGGGAGGGACTCGCAGTCTGAGTGCTCTCAGAGAGGTGTCCCTGATCCTGACCTGGGCAGAGGCCCATGTTCCTTGTCTCTTGGCGGTATACATTCCAGGAGTGGAGAACCAGGAAGCGGACCGGTTGAGCAGGGGCTCTCCCCGTCTGGGAGAATGGGCTCTCCATCCTCAGGTTTTTCGCTCACTGTGTCTCCGATGGGGGACACCGGAGGTGGACCTGTTTGCCTCTCGTCACAATCACAGGCTCCCGAACTTCGTGTCGCTCTCCCGGGATCCTCTGGCTCTGGCAGTGGACGCCATGTCCCTGAGCTGGGGGGATCTGGGATTTCTATACCTGTTTCCTCCGATACCCATGCTGGGCAGGGTGGTTCGGAAGTTGGCTCTGGAAAGGGTGTCCGCCGTTCTCGTGGCCCCAAGGTGGCCAAGGCGAGTGTGGTTCGCAGATATCGTTCGGCTGGCAGTGGACCAGTTCGTTCTGCCTCTTCGGTCCGATCTGCTCACTCAGGGTCGGTTGTGTTACCCCAATTTACCAGCGCTGGGTTTGACGGCCTGGCTGCTGAAACCTCCATCTTGAAGGAGGAGGGTCTTTCTGACTCAGTTGTCAAGACTCTGATCAGTGCCCGGAAGAGGTCTTCTTCTATCATCTACTATACTTGGAAAGCCTACATCGCTTGGTGTGAGATGAGATCTTTTCCTTGTAGGGTCTTTTCGGTCTCCAGGATTCTGGAGTTTTTACAATCAGGGCTGGACTCTGGTCTTCAGCTAAGTACATTGAAAGGGCAAGTTTCTGCCTTATCTATCTTTTTTCAGAAGCGTTTTGCACTTCAGCCTTTAGTTAAAACTTTTTTCCAGGGGGTTACGCATGTGCGGCCTCCCAGGAAACCATTACTCCCAGTTTGGGATTTGAATTTGGTTCTTTCTGCTCTTCAGGCTCCTCATTTTGAGCCTTTGCAAGATATTGCTTTGTCTACCCTGACTCAGAAGATTGTCTTCTTGGTAGCGATCACTTCGGTCCGGCGTGTCTCAGAGTTGGCGGCCTTGTCTATCCAGGCGCCTTACTTTGAGAGGCATCAGGATAAAGTGGTCTTTCGGTTCAAGCCAGACTTTCTTCCTAAGGTTGTTTCTGCTTTTCATTTGAATCAGGATATTGTTCTTCCCTCCTTGTGCCCTAATCCTAAGAATGACAAAGAGAGGGTTTTGCATTGTTTGGATGTAGAACGCTGTGTTAAGTACTACTTGATTATCACGTCTCCTTTTCGTAAGACGGATGCCTTTTTTGTTGTGCCCTGTGGGCCTAAGAAGGGTTTGGCACCAGCCAAATCTGCCATTAGCAAATGGATACGTTACTGCGGCCTTTTCTGCTAAGGGGAAAGTTCCCCCTTTTCGTATCACTGCTCATTCTACTCGCGCCATTGGGGCGTCTTGGGCTTTTCAGCACCAAGCTTCTGTTGAACAAGTTTGTAAGGCCGCCACTTGGTCTTCTGTTCATACTTTTTCTAAGTTTTACAAAGTTGATGTGCGAGCCTCAGCGGATGCTGTTTTTGGCCACAAAGTTCTGCAGACTGCAGTCATTTAAGTTATGCTTCACCTGGCCTTGTGATGCCCATCCCTTGTGGACACTGCTTTTGGATGTCCCAATCGTGAAGAATATTAAAGGTGAAGCGGGGTGTGTGGCACACCAAGAATAATACCATTTTGTGAGTACTCACCTGAAAAATGGATATTGTTGGTGTGCCACACACCCCGCTTCACTCCCACCCTTTTCGGTATTCCGAATCCTTTATATGGTGAAGCTTTTATTTATATTGATTTATTTTGAGGTTACCGTTAAAATACTGGTACCTTGTCTTTCTGCTTTTTAATACACTGGTGATAAATGGGAGGTACCAGGTATATATAGGCCGGAAGGGGGCTCATTACAAGACTTCCTCTCTGCACAGCGTCACCTGGCGGTGAGTTAACCCAATCGTGAAGAATATTAAAGGTGAAGCGGGGTGTGTGGCACACCAACAATATCCATTTTTCAGGTGAGTACTCACAAAATGGTATTTTTTGGGTTACCCCCGCAAATCTCTTAAATCTTGCCTTAATCTGCGCTCCTGTTGGCCAGCGGCAGTCAGTTGTCCCATTCTTGGCTCGAGTGTGCCAACATCCATGTTGTTTAAATTGCACTGGGTCTCTGTAAATAAAACACTCAGCTTTATGTAGCTTTTAGGTATGTTCTTGATTAGACACAGATGCCCAGATACTAATGTTTGAGGCTTAGTTAGCTAAGATGAGTTAACTGCCCTTAACTAAGTTATTTATCTTTTGCAGCTGCACATCATAGAAGTTGGACAGCCTGCGAACGGAAACCAGCCATTTACCAAGAAAGCTGTGGATGTCTTCTTTCCCCCTGAAGCTCAGACTGATTTTCCTGTGGCTATGCAGGTAAAACTTTATGAAGTCCATTTGCCATTGTGTCACCACTTTTGACAACTCTTGTTATACAGTTGTATTAAAGTGGACCGAAACCCAGGATTTTGACTGTCCTGGGTTTTGGTCCACTTCGGTGGGGCACCCCGCTGTCTGAAACACTCACCACGCTCCTACGTGACCACTCCAGCCAATCACAGCGCTCAGAGCCGCTGTGGCATGTGCGTCCAAGGCCGCTTGGACGCGCATAGCAGCTCAGCGGCTCTGAGCGCTGGAGGCCGCGTCTCGTGCTTCCCTCTAACAGGGAGCGCGCCTGCGCCGGCCATTCACAAACGCCCGGCACGGGTGCGCGCCCTGCTAGAGGGAAGCGCGAGACGCGGCCGCGGGTCGCGCATGCGCTGATGGAACGGAGCTGAGGTAAGGTTTGTGGGCCTCCTGGGGGGTTCCTCCCCGCGGGACATCCCGATTTCGGATGCCCCGCGGGGAGGGATCTGATTGGTCCGGTAATCTTATAGATTCCCGGGCCGATCCCCCCTGGGTTTCAAGCCACTTTAAATAATAACATGGATTTATTCTGTAAATTCTTAGATTTCCAAAGCATCTCACTGAAGTAAGTCGGAGTTTCTTTTTTTATATCCTACACAGATTGGAGCAAAACATGGAGTGATCTATTTAATTACAAAATATGGCTACATCCACTTGTATGATTTGGAGACTGGCACGTGCATTTATATGAATCGCATCAGTGCCGACACAATCTTTGTTACTGCATTTCATGAACCTACCTCGGGAATCATTGGGGTGAATAAAAAAGGCCAGGTAAGTACATGTTGGCTATGCTGAACTCCATTGAGGCATGAAACTTGTCATTAGAAAGCTTAACTGTCATAATAATGAAGGGTTTATTATATATTTTAAAGTGTCTGGCAATCATGTGACTGACTTCCTAGTGAGTTTGCATATCTAACCTTAATGGTTTCCGTTGGTCATCTAATTACCTGCCATTTGGTGTCATACACCATGGATGAGGAAGTGTTGACTTAGTATAGTGCCGCTTTATTATATAGCCACTTCTGGTGACCATAGGTTTAACAAAATGTAAATAATGCTTTCATGGGAAGAAGACAGAATTGGCTGAGGAGTACAAACACCGTACATGGAATCTTATCTCATCATATAGGGGTAATAAGAACAAAACGGATTACCTGTGGCTCATCGGTGCATCTCTGGCAGATCTCCTAGGCCTATTATTGCACAGAGAATGGTTAGCCTAGTGACTGAGGTAGATGGATTCAGTTTTAGCCAGTGTTATGTCACAGAAACATTGGCTATATATCTTCATGATAAAATACAGCAATACACCTGCATGGCTAGAGTTAAACATATATATTCAATTCATTGTTTAAGAACTTGTTTATGTGATTAGTTTTGCTCTAATTGCATATCACAGGCCTATTTGTTAAACTTTTTTGCTTTTTCCAGCAAAATGAACAGTAACTTATCAGTAAAATTGAAATCTGTTGTGGTTAAACCAGTATTTGGCTTTACAGTGGCATCCCAATTTAAAAACCTAGGGATCACTAGGTATCACTATCAATAATTCCATGCTAATTTGGAATTAGAGAGCTGTTTTGGGGCTGTACATTTGCTTAGCTCCGTGATCCTGTGGCATTGAGTGTGTGGCATCCCATGCATCAGCCACTCCCTGTGAACCTGATGCAAATTAGAGGATTCTGCATTTGCAGTCTCTGCGGCATCCTGGAACTAGGTAGGTTTACAGCCCTAGGAATAGTAGTGATCCAAAGGTGTTTCTTGACTAGTGAACATAGAGCTAATAGTGTTGTTATTTTAGTGTGTTCAACCTGATCCTTAAAGTGGAACAAAAAATTTGAATTTGACCGATTTGGGATTCCCCACTGTGTGAAACCCCCCAGTTCCCCCAGGAAAACTCACCTCTCCAGGCATCCCCGGCAATGTGCGCTCTCCCGCCCCAGCCTATCTGGATTGCTGGTGCAAGAGTGCACGCACAAGCCATTGTAAACAATGAGAGGCGCCTGCCAAATGAGCCAGCGTCTGCACCTTTGGAGCCTAGAAAGGTGAGTTTTCCTTGTGTTCGGCCCAGGCTGTCCATATACGTGTGGGTAGTCCGCAACCAGGTGGCGCCAGTTACTGCAAGATCCAAAGCTGTAACTTCTCCCGGCCTCCTATAAAAAGAACCGTTTCCATGGAAATCCCCATCGCCAGATTTGTCTTGCAGTAGCTACAAGTCTGGAAACTCTCTCTGGATCATGGCAGTTGAGCGGGGCATTTGTAAGCCTGTCTGCCGCTGCCGCCCTATTGCCTCTGTTCCTGTGGACCCAGTTTTGCCTCCCAGCCTTGGCTGACGGGATCAGGTGAGGTAGGGGGAACGCCGGAGTCGGGCGTTCACAGAGGTAGGCTCTGGGTCGCAGACCCTCCTTGAAAGGTTAGCCGGCCATAGGCGTTGGTGAGCCTATTGGGGGGGGGGAGGAACCACTTTACCCTGTATCCCACGGTCCCACAAGCTTTATTATTTGCTTTGAGATGTGATTTGGTGCACTTTTTACCTCGTGATACTTGCCTCTCCCCTCGCTCCCTTGGCTTCTCCTCTTCTCCCCTCCATCTGTCTGGTTGCTGGAGGAGGTGGGGGTAGTGCTCCCCTCTGTGAGGCCGCGGCCTGTGTCTCTGGGGAGCCCGAGCTCCGTTACTGTGGGGGAGGGGGGCTCCTCCGTGGGCCACCCTCCCTCACTTTCCTCTTCAGGCGCCATTTATTCTAAGTGTGCCATACACTCCACTTCGATCTTCATGACATGTGGGTAATCTCCAGTAGAGGGCGAACTTCTGCAGAGATGAATATGCAAAAAAGAAAGCCCCTCCTGGTCCATATATACCTGGGACCTCCCACCAATTCCCAGTTCCTTCTCTGCAGGGAAGGCGACAAGACAGAAGATGAAGACTTCTTTACTTACAGGTAAGCCGGGCCCGCGCCCGGCCGTTTATTGTCCCTATTGCTACCAGGACCCTTTCTAAATTGCCCCTATTTGAGCCTCCCAGCTTAGGCTGCAGGTCCTGGTGAAGGTAGGCAGCACCCTATGGGTGCGTAAGGAGCACTGCTCCACCGTGAGACTTCACTATGGGGTAGGCGGATATCCAGGTTTTTGGTGATCCTGGTGTGGGATGCCCCGTACCTCTATGCTTATGGCCAGATTCTGGCAGGGTTCCCCAACCTTCTGGGTCCCTTACTCCCCTCCGGGGGGGGGGGGGGGGGTTGCCTGGCCGTTAATTCGGTTTCATTCCCCTATGCCCCTGTGTGTGTGGGTGTGTGATTTTCACCGTGTGTGTGTGACTGACAGGATGTATTCCAAGTGTGACATACACTCCGCTTCAATTCTTCATGACAGTTGGGTTATTCTCCAGTAGTGGGCGAACTTCTGCAGAGATGAATGCAAAAAAAAAGCTCCCCCCGGCCCATAAATACCTGGGACCTCCCACCAATTCCCCAGTTTCTTCTCTGCAGCGAAGGTGACAAGACAGAAGATGAGGACTTCTTTGCTTACAGGTAAGCCGGGCTGGCGCCCGGCCTTCCTTTATCCCTATTACTGCCAGGAGCCTTCTAAATTACCCTGTATTGAGCCTCCCAGCTTAGGCTGTGGGTCCTGGTAAAGGTAGGAGCACCCTATGGGTGCAGCAGGAGCACTGCTCCACCGTGAGACCTCACTATGGGGTAGGCGGTTTCCAGGTTTCTTGGTGATCCTGGTGTGGGATGCCCCATCCCGTTAGGCTTATGGCCGGCTCCTGGCTGGATTCCCCCCCTTTCGGGTCACTTATTCCCCTCCGGGGGGGGGGGGGCCCTGCCATATATATTTCGTTTTGGCCAATATTTCGTTTTACCACAACCCTTGTCACTGTGTGCTGAGTGTTTCACTTGTGTGTGTGTGTGTGTGTGTGTGAGTGCTTGATGCTTACTGGCCGACACGGTCTGACTGCAGCCTGGGGGAGCTTCTCCCCCTCGGGCTGCGTTCGGGAAGGGGGTGGGGCCGGGCTCTCGGCGCGGCTGCGGTAGCCCCGCCCCCCTTATTTGGCGCGATTACAGTGCTCGGTGTCTAGGGGTCTGCGTTGCTGGGAGGGGGGCGTGGCCTCGGCAAACACGCGTTCTGCGCTGGCCCGCCCTCCCCCTGCTCTCCCTTCTCAGGCACGAGGCTGCGTGAGGGCCATCTTCTCTGGCAGGCCGCTATCGGGGTGGTAAGGGCCTGATGGCCATCTCCTTCGCTTGTGTGTGTGTGCGGGGGCCCCCACTGGTCTCTAGCGTGTGTGTGTGTTTAGGCCCTATTTGCACTGTTTGGCTGCGTTGTGGTATATATATAATTTATATTTCCGTTGTTTGGCTGTAAGATCAAATGCTATGGCATTTTTTACACTGCTCTACTCTTATGTGGCTTATTTTGTGTCTTACAGGTTGCCCTGTATATGTGCATATTAAGGGGTCCCTCCTGGTCCTGGGGTTCCTAGTTATAAAAATTGTCCACCCAAAAATCCTCCCACCGGGACTTTTAAGGGGCATCCCGGGTTGCTTATGCGTAATCCCCTGCGGTCTTGCGACTGACCACAAAAATTCACCATATGGAGGCTCTGCAGGATACCGGGCCCGGGATCCCTTTGGGACAATCCGGGCCATGTGTGGGGTGCGGGGTATCCCTTACGGGATCTGTATCTGTGCTGATCTGTATACCATGCGCGAAAAAAGGCCATAACACGGCAGTCTGGTACCCAGCTTCTGGGTCGGCTCCTTCCGCTTCATCGCCTTCCCCTCCCCACCTGATCCGTACCCAAGTGACATTGGTACCAGTGGGGAGTCGCTTTCTCATGTTTGGGCTCGGTTGGCCAGCATAGAGAAAATGATTGCTAGCACGGTGGGCAAGAAGACCCAGGCTAAAAAGAGACGGTTGTCGTCGGCCCAGCCTTTGTGGGATACTGACGATGAGTCCGCTGATTTGTCCGATTATTCCCCGTTAGAGGAGGGGGAATTGTACCAGGATTCAGAGGCCGACTATGGTCAGCCTGGGAGTTCGGATGTCGGGCAGGCGCTGGGGGATGCCGTTGATACGGCCACTGTTTTGTCACATTTATTGGAGGCGTTGGATATTGATCCACCTGAGGCGCCCCCTCTTAAGAAGGGGGAATTTTTTGGGGCCCACAAGCCCCGTCTGGAATTCCCTACCCATTTTGATGCGCTGATACTTAGAGAATGGGAGAGGCCCAGTCGGCTTCCTGGTGTGCCTCAGGGATGGGATAAGAAGTATCCTTTTCCAGTGGAGGCAGTCAAGCGCTGGTCTTCTCCTCCCGAGGTCGACGCGCCTGTTTTAGGTTTGACCAACTCTTCTGTACTGAACACCCCTGACGCCTCCTCCCTTAAGGATGGCGAGGATAAGCGCCTTGATCAGATGGCGTGCCACGCATTTGCCTACGTGGGCTCGGCCCTGCGGCCGGTAAGTGCATCTGCCCTGGTGTCGCTTGCTACCAGGTCTCTTATCAGGGGCTGGCTGAATAACGCTCAGCTTGATCCAGATGGTGCTGAGTTCGCTATACTTAAGAAGTGCGAATTGTTCATGGATTTTGTCATGGCTACGATGGATGACTCCATTGTCGTGTGTAGTAGGACGTCAGCCTTACTGGTGGCCATGCGCAGACTGGTCTGGCTCCGTCAGTGGACAGCGGACGTTGGAGCCAAAAAGTCGCTCACAGCTCTCCCCTTCTTGGGTGCGCTTCTGTTTGGAGATAAATTGGATGCTGTTGCTAAAGGCGGTAAGTTACCTCAGCGGAGGAAACAGCGCCGTCCCTTTCGGGGGGCGGCTCGTTCACTCCTTCCTTTCGAGGGGCCAGAGCGTCTAGGGGTCTGGCCTTCTCAGGTGTCAGGGGCTCGTCCTGGAACAGAGGCAGAGGTTGGGCATGTCCCGCGGCTGCCTGGGGTCCAAGCCTGCCGTTAAACCGGCTCAGCAATGAAGGGGCGCCCTCACCTGACAGGGTGGGGGGACGGCTGCGGCTCTTCTTCCAGGTCTGGGCCCGGGAGGTCACAGACAATTGGATCTTGGAAGTGGTCTCCTCCGGGTACAAACTGGAGTTCGAGTACTGGCCGCCCCCAAGATTCTTAAGGTCTCGGGTGCCCTTGGACCCTCAGGCTGCACAGGGGCTCCTGTTAGCAGTGAAAAACCTTCTGGACATGGGGGTTATATGCCCGGTGCCTCCGTTGGAAAGAGGCAGGGGTTACTACTCCAACCATTTCACGGTTCCCAAAAAGGAGGGTTCGGTGAGACCCATTCTAGATCTCAAGGTTCTCAACAGGTTTATCAGAGCCAAAAAGTTCCGCATGGAGACTCTGCGTTCGGCTATCAATTCCCTTCGCCAAGGGGATTTTATGACATCCATAGACATCAAGGATGCATATCTGCATGTTCCGATTATTCTAAGTATACAGTACGTCCTGCTCCAGATAGAATACTTACAATTGGGTTATCCTCCGCCAGAGGGCGCTGTGCACTGCAGATATGCAAAAACAGGCTCCTCCCTGCCCTTCATATACCCAGGGACCTCCCACAAATCTTCAGATTTCTCTGCAGTGCTGACTGCGAAGACATGAAGTATCAATCTCTCACAGGTGAGCGGGGCTATTACAGCCTGTAGCCCTGTTGGACTATTCCCGCCCGCCCTCCTTGTGATGTGCCTCCCAGCCTGGGCTGCGCTGGTCGGGTGAAGGTAGGCAGCACCATGGGTGCTTAACGGAGCCATGCTCTACCGCAGTCCCCCACCATAGGGTAGGCGGTTTAGGCTGATGGTGAGCCTCATAGTGGATGTCCCTCCCGCATTATTGCCCCATGCCCCGTGTAGAGGTGGACCCTGTTTAAAGGGTCGCCATCCTCCCTCGCTTTCCCCCGTATTTGGGGGAAAAGAAGGGGGGGGGGGGTGTGTGGCGGCCTCAGTGCATACTATTCTCAAGATTATGGCCGTACTTTGCCCCTGACCGGCATCTAGGTGTCAGAGCCGCGCTACTTGCTCCGTCTATTCTGGCCGCCGCCGTCTTTTTTCCTTTGACTTATCAATCTATGTAATTGTGTACAGCTCGTGTTGCCTTATCATCCTGCAACTTGAGACAGGAAGCTAATTCTTGTACATCGCCTACGGGCGGCGAATTGGTGGCGGCGTCTTTGGTCCTTACGAGTACGCACTAGCAGACGCTCTTACTCATATTACATGATTGACTTACCAGCCTTAACGGCCGCTTCAAAGCTTTGCGCTGTTTGGGGAAGGCGGAGACCTGGCGTGGCGCGCTCCGTGTCACGCCCAGATCAGACCCGCCCTCTGAGGTTCGGTCGGCGCCATTTTGTGGATCTTTGCGCGCGTGTTGGCGGTCCATCTCCTCCCCTGGTCTGTAAGTGCCCTTGCTGGCGATTTCACTCTTTATTAATCCTTTTGCTGCGCATGGTCCTGACACCTATTATTCCCCTTAGGTCTTTCAGGCGTTAAAGACGGTGGCTTCTCCCGGCCTAACATATCTCGGCGGGCTTGCAAAAATTCTCCCACATTCCTAGCGGGCCTTTGGGACATCCAGGGTTGCTTATTGCATTAATTCCTACTGACATATATTGCACTGATAATCACCATATGGAGGCATCTCGGAATTTTGTACCAGCGGTTCCCCTGGGGCAAGACCCGCTGTGTATAACGTGTGGCTACCCCCACTTCGGTGCTGAGAGCGCACCGATCTGTGCACGCTGTGCCGATCAAGTACTGGTCCGGCTGCCAGGATCGCCAGGGGCTGTTCCTCACCCTAACACTCCTATTCCACCAGGCTTAAATCTTGCTGCTGACGAGTCGCTTACGAGTAGGGGGTTACAGACGGCTGCGTCTTCCAGACTGCCCGCGGCTGACCAGACTATTACAGGGCCGACAAAGCGCTCGGGCCCTGACATGAAGCGGTCCTCTATGCCCTCTGTTTCTGCCCCTGCTAAGGGATCGGTGGAGTCCGCTACTCCGTGGGCCTGCACCACTTCTGATGAAGGAAGGTTGTTCTCGGACTCGGGCTCATCCGACGAGGAGCCGAGGAGTCATGATGATTCTAACCTCGAAGACTGGAACCATTTTGATACTGTTGGCTTGTTGAGTAGAGTCTTTAAGACCCTGTCTATCTCCCTCCCCAACGCTGCTCCCCAGCCGAGAGAGGAGCGTTTCCATACAGCGACACCGCGCTTGGAATTCCTAGAGCAGGCTCATTTCCATGCTCTCATACTCGAGGAATGGGAACACCCTGGTCGGCTTCTAGGGGCCCCAGGGGACTGGGATTGGAAATACCCTTTCCCCCCTGAGATGGTTGATTGTTGGTCATCGCCCCCTGTGGTCGACGCTCCGATCATTGGGGTTTCTAAACCCCCCTTTATTGCAGCTCCTGCTTACTGTACCCTTTGGGACGCCGAGAACCGGCGCATGGATAAGCTGGCTTCACACGCTTTTGCAGGAACGGCGCTGTGCCCGGTCTGTGCCGCGGCCATCACTGCAGTGGCCGCCAAAACCCTCATCGGACAGATTCTTGAGCATCACGTTAACGATCTCTCCTGGGAGGTGTTTAATGCACTCTCCAGTTGTTATGTATTGTTAAGATTTATCTTTTTAGCTATGGATGACACCATTAGAATGTGTGTGAGAACTTCCGCCCTTGTGGTGGCTATGCGTCGCATGGTCTGGCTGCGAGAGTGGGGTGCTGACTATGCTGCTAAAAGGACTCTTACCAGGTTCCCCTTTAAAGGGCATCGCCTGTTTGGGGCCCGTCTGGACCTGTTTGGAAAAAAGGGCAAGTCACCCCGCTGCAGACGCCCGTCTCGGCCCCCTCGGGACAGGGACACCCCTCCCCCTCCATACCATAGCGTTAAACAAGAACCGGGGGGTATCCTCCCGGAGTCTTAGCACAGACCCCTGCCCCACGAGCAACAGACAATGCTCTGGGCCCTCCGGCAGGGTGAAACCTAAATCTTACACCAAATCCCCTCAAGCATGATGGGGCGCCCTCGCCCGCCTGGGCGAGGGGATGACTGCGGCACCTTGCTCCTATCAGGAGGCATTTTGCCTCTTTCTGGTGGATACAGGAGGTAGTTTCCTCCGGATACAGGATAAAGTTTGCTACGCGGCCTCCCCCATGATTGACTCCTGGTCCCTGCCTCTGTTCAGGTGCTGGTGCAGGCCATACACTGCCTGCGGGGTTTGGAGGTCACTTGCAGTTTGCCCTTATCAGGCAGAGGCAGGTGCCGTTACGCCAACCCCTTCACATTCTCCCAAAAGAATCTGTCTGCCCTTCTTATTCACAAGTTGTTGGCAATTCTGCTATTCAGGCAGTTTCTGCATGAAAAATCTGGGATGGGCCACTAGCGCCTTGCGCCTAGTGGGTCCTTGCCTTCTGGGGAGATCAAGGATGCTTATGCTCACTTCTCCGTGTCTCCTAGGCTTTTCTGGTTGTGTTGGATGTCCAACACCGCTAATCCGTGGCATTGTTATCTGGCCTCTCTTCTGCCCCCACGGTGTTCACCAGGGTACTAATGGAAGCTATGTCTCGGATGAGACCAAGGGGAGTCCGCAAGAGGCCTGCCAGGTGGTCCTTCTCGCTTCCCAATCTCTATGTCATGTCGAGTTAGCTACTCGGCTGGTGCCTTCACTTGGGAGTCTTTTTGATGGGTGTTTTCTTCACCTCTTGTCCTCCTTGTTCTCTTGATTGGTATCTCCATTCCTAGGGATGAATCTGGTCTCGGTCAGGCGAGAATCTTCCTCCCTCTACAATAAGGTGGACAATCTGGTTGCATGGATTCAGTCCCTACTTGCTGTTCCAGTCCCTTCACCAGGCAGTAATGCAGCTGGTGGGTCTGTCTTGGTGACTTGCTTAGTGAAGTTCCTTATATTCCTCTACCAGGGGTTTTCTTCTGCAACTTCTATTATTTATACTGGACTGGGACCCAGCATCCCTGGAACGGGATCATGTGTACCCTTCCCCTGGGTTAGGAGTCCCTCTTTGAGTGGATTTACTCTAGGAACCTGTCTGGGGACAGTTCCTTTCTTGCCCCTTCCACAGATGATCACCGTGGATGCCAACCTTTCAGGTGACGGGGAGTTTTGTTCTTCTGTAACCCCATGCGGGTGTGGGGAAAGTGGGCCTTCTAGGAGGTCCCTGTACCTATCAGTACAGCGAGTTTTCAGGCTGACTCTGTCTCGCCTGTCTTCTCCTCTTCCAGGCCTGCCTGTTTGGCGGTGCTCGGTCTGTCTGACGACTGTGGCCTACCTTATTCATCTGTGTGGGACCTAGTGCAGGATGGTTCCCCAGGAAGGTATATTTTCCTGTTCTGGGTGGAGGATAATGTTGCCTGCTTATCATTGGTATTCGCTCCTGTGCAGATCCCCCTGTGACAGGTTGTGCTATTCCTTGGTTCACTATGTAATCCAACCAGTATGGCTTGTTTGGTGCACCGTCACTTTTTCAGGCTTTTACCACTCTTTTCCCTGTCCCTGGCTCCTCTGACCGTGGTCATGAGGATTTAGTATTTTTATGACGGGACACTCTGGCCTGTTTTACCTTGTCTACCTTCCCCCCTGCTAGGCGGTTTTCTGTGCAGAATCGCTCTGGTAGGGGGACCATTGATACGGGTGGCCCTTGGGGGGCCTAGTGGAGTGTGGATTTGCAGACGTGGTGCCTTAGGGTAGTAGTTCTGTACGTTCTGCTAGGAGTGTTGCCCTGTTTCGCTCAGGGCCTCCGTTACATCGCTCCAACTCTACAGTCTCTGGCCTAGCCGGCCTTGGCTGCTGGTTCTTCCGTCCTTATGGAAACAGGGCTTGGAGTTGGCTTCCCAACTCGGTACTCTGAAAGGTCAGGTCCTACCCTGTTCGCCTTCCGGCAGAAGTCTTCTGCTTATTTCCCTCGGCTAAGCTTTCCTTCGGGGGTTGCTCATTGCGTGCCTCACTTAATTCTATGATCCCTGCTGGGATTTGAATTTATTACATTTGCCTTGTGGGACGTTCCTTTTGGGCGATTCAGGAGGCTGTCTGGCTGTCTTTTACCTTCCTCGTTGTCCCTTGAGTCTGTTGGCTCAGTCAGACGTGTGTCTGAGCGGGCGGTTCTGTTTCGCTAGCCCTCGCTCTTTGTTATGCACCAGGATAAGGTGGTGCTCCGCCTTACGCTGGACCTTTCTTCCTCTGGTGGCGGTTTAGGCTCATGTGTTTAAGACATCACCTTTCTTTTGTGCCTTATTCTTAGTAACTCTGAGGCAAGGGGATTTATTTTCTCTCATCAGGTGCTGGAATCTTTTTCTTGGATTGTTTTTCTGGTCCCTTAGGGGGACTGATGCCCCTTGGGGTTTGTGGGCACCTAACTCTGTATGTGCCAGTTTTTTGTCCGCTTCCAGGGGTTACGCGGCTTTGGCCTAGCCTTTACTTGGATGGTTTTTCCTCCTGGTCCTAGGGAAGGTTGGCTTCTTCCTGGAATAATTGTTAGAGCTTGATCGTGTCAGGCTGTTACTCAGACCTATTCCTTGAGGTGCGGAGCTTCTCTCGCCTTATTCTGATTCTACTGAGTGAGTAGGTATCCTTTGGCCTTTTATCACCAGGTTTTGTTGTACAGGTTTGCTAAACAGCTATCTTGGTTTTTGGTTCATACCCTTCAAGGGTTTTTACGATTTGACGCTGGAGCCTTTGCTCCTGTCTCTTTCGGTGGCAAGGTTTGCAGGTGACAGCGCCTTTACTGTCTGCTGTGCCTTTTTTGTTGGGGATCCCACCCTACTTTATGGACACTGCTATTGGATGTCCCAATTGTAAGTATTATATCTGGAGCAGGACGTACTGTATACTTAGAATAATACAATTCTGTGAAGTACTCACCTGTGGAATTGGTATTATACGTATACAGTACGTCCTGTTCCACCCCACCCTGGTTTTTGCATTATTCTGGATCCCCTGTATGGTGATTGTTGTTATTGTTATCATTACCAGTTGTTTTTGGTGGTTGGATTCTCCCGGCTTCTGGTTCACTGCTTTTCAATGCTGGGGATTTGTGGGAGGTCCCTGGGTATATGAAGGGCCGGGAGGAGCCTGTTTTTGCATGTCTGCAATGCACAGCGCCCTCTGGCAGAGGATAACCCAATTGTAAGTATTATATCTGGAGCAGGACGTACTGTATACGTATAATACCAATTCTACTGGTGAGTACTTCACAGAATTGTATTTTTCAGGCACAACGGAGATTCCTCCGGTTTGCGGTGGAGGATCAACTTTATCAATTTGTAGCTCTTCTCTTCGGTCTGACCTCGGCACCGAGGGTCTTCACAAAGGTTTTGGCGGGCGTAATGGCTCTGCTCAGATCTCAGGGCATTTCGCATTGTGCCTTATCTGTACGATCTGTTGATTTCAGCTTCTTCCCTTCAGCAGGCAGAACTGGAGAGGTTTGGGTGGGTGATCAACCGCACCAAGTCTTCTCTCTCCCCGTCTTGAGTGATTTCATTTCTGGGCATGAATCTGGATACCAGTCGGGCCAGAGTGTTTCTGCCCCAGACCAAGGTGCAGGGGATTCAGGGCCTGATCCGTCTTCTTCTGGACAGTCCTTGTCCCTCTATTCGACAAGGAATGAAACTGGTGGGTCTGATGGTGTCCTCCTTCGAGGCGGTGCCGTTTGCGCAATTTCACATGAGATCTCTTCAACTTCTCCTATTGACGTATTGGGACAGGAGCCCACAGTCATTGGATCATACTTTCAAGATGTCTCTCAGGGTTCGGCAGTCCTTGCGGTGGTGGCTGGACTCGAGCAATCTGGTGAAGGGCAGATCCTTTCTGGTCCCTTGTTGGGAGACGGTTACCATGGATGCCAGCGTTTCGGGCTGGGGAGGTTATTGGAAGATTCATCAGTTCAGCAGGGTGTGGGGTCCCCAGGAGGCTCACACCCCCATCAATGTATTGGAGCTCAGAGCCATTCGACTGGTTCTGGCTCGGTTGACCCCACAGTTACGGGGTCTTCCGGTTCAGGTGCGTTCGGACAACCGAACGGCAGTGGCTTACATAAATCACCAAGGAGCGACTCGCAGCAGAAGTGCCCTCAGGGAGGTCTCTCTGATCCTGCACTGGGCGGAGAGCAATGTTCCTTGCATTTCGGCAGTATACATTCCGGGAGTGGAGAATACGGAGGCGGATTCCCTGAGCAGGGGATCCTCTCGCCACGGAGAGTGGTCTCTCAACCCCGAGGTTTTTCTGGATCTTTGCCGCAAGTGGGGGACTCCGGAGGTGGATCTCTTTGCCTCGAGGCACAATCACAAACTTCCGGCCTTTGTGTCTTTCTCAGGATCCCCTGGCTTTGGCAGTGGATGCCTTGTCACTGGCTTGGAAGGATCTGGGTTTTCTGTACCTGTTTCCACCCATCTCCATGCTGGGCAAGGTAGTTTGCAAACTGGTTCTAGAAGGGGCACCAGCGATTCTGGTGGCTCCGCGGTGGTCATCTTTTGGGCGATTCAGGAGGCTGTCTGGCTGTCTTTTACCTTCCTCGTTGTCCCTTGAGTCTGTTGGCTCAGTCAGACGTGTGTCTGAGCGGGCGGTTCTGTTTCGCTAGCCCTCGCTCTTTGTTATGCACCAGGATAAGGTGGTGCTCCGCCTTACGCTGGACCTTTCTTCCTCTGGTGGCGGTTTAGGCTCATGTGTTTAAGACATCACCTTTCTTTTGTGCCTTATTCTTAGTAACTCTGAGGCAAGGGGATTTATTTTCTCTCATCAGGTGCTGGAATCTTTTTCTTGGATTGTTTTTCTGGTCCCTTAGGGGGACTGATGCCCCTTGGGGTTTGTGGGCACCTAACTCTGTATGTGCCAGTTTTTTGTCCGCTTCCAGGGGTTACGCGGCTTTGGCCTAGCCTTTACTTGGATGGTTTTTCCTCCTGGTCCTAGGGAAGGTTGGCTTCTTCCTGGAATAATTGTTAGAGCTTGATCGTGTCAGGCTGTTACTCAGACCTATTCCTTGAGGTGCGGAGCTTCTCTCGCCTTATTCTGATTCTACTGAGTGAGTAGGTATCCTTTGGCCTTTTATCACCAGGTTTTGTTGTACAGGTTTGCTAAACAGCTATCTTGGTTTTTGGTTCATACCCTTCAAGGGTTTTTACGATTTGACGCTGGAGCCTTTGCTCCTGTCTCTTTCGGTGGCAAGGTTTGCAGGTGACGGCGCCTTTATTGTCTGCTGTGCCTTTTTTGTTGGGGATCCCACCCTACTTTATGGACACTGCTATTGGATGTCCCAATTGTAAGTATTATATCTGGAGCAGGACGTACTGTATACTTAGAATAATACAATTCTTTGAAGTACTCACCTGTGGAATTGGTATTATACGTATACAGTACGTCCTGTTCCACCCCACCCTGGTTTTTTCATTATTCTGGATCCCCTGTATGGTGATTGTTGTTATTGTTATCATTACCAGTTGTTTTTGGTGGTTGGATTCTCCCGGCTTCTGGTTCACTGCTTTTCAATGCTGGGGATTTGTGGGAGGTCCCTGGGTATATGAAGGGCCGGGAGGAGCCTGTTTTTGCATGTCTGCAATGCACAGCGCCCTCTGGCAGAGGATAACCCAATTGTAAGTATTATATCTGGAGCAGGACGTACTGTATACGTATAATACCAATTCTACTGGTGAGTACTTCACAGAATTGTATTTTTCAGGCACAACGGAGATTCCTCCGGTTTGCGGTGGAGGATCAACTTTATCAATTTGTAGCTCTTCTCTTCGGTCTGACCTCGGCACCGAGGGTCTTCACAAAGGTTTTGGCGGGCGTAATGGCTCTGCTCAGATCTCAGGGCATTTCGCATTGTGCCTTATCTGTACGATCTGTTGATTTCAGCTTCTTCCCTTCAGCAGGCAGAACTGGAGAGGTTTGGGTGGGTGATCAACCGCACCAAGTCTTCTCTCTCCCCGTCTTGAGTGATTTCATTTCTGGGCATGAATCTGGATACCAGTCGGGCCAGAGTGTTTCTGCCCCAGACCAAGGTGCAGGGGATTCAGGGCCTGATCCGTCTTCTTCTGGACAGTCCTTGTCCCTCTATTCGACAAGGAATGAAACTGGTGGGTCTGATGGTGTCCTCCTTCGAGGCGGTGCCGTTTGCGCAATTTCACATGAGATCTCTTCAACTTCTCCTATTGACGTATTGGGACAGGAGCCCACAGTCATTGGATCATACTTTCAAGATGTCTCTCAGGGTTCGGCAGTCCTTGCGGTGGTGGCTGGACTCGAGCAATCTGGTGAAGGGCAGATCCTTTCTGGTCCCTTGTTGGGAGACGGTTACCATGGATGCCAGCGTTTCGGGCTGGGGAGGTTATTGGAAGATTCATCAGTTCAGCAGGGTGTGGGGTCCCCAGGAGGCTCACACCCCCATCAATGTATTGGAGCTCAGAGCCATTCGACTGGTTCTGGCTCGGTTGACCCCACAGTTACGGGGTCTTCCGGTTCAGGTGCGTTCGGACAACCGAACGGCAGTGGCTTACATAAATCACCAAGGAGCGACTCGCAGCAGAAGTGCCCTCAGGGAGGTCTCTCTGATCCTGCACTGGGCGGAGAGCAATGTTCCTTGCATTTCGGCAGTATACATTCCGGGAGTGGAGAATACGGAGGCGGATTCCCTGAGCAGGGGATCCTCTCGCCACGGAGAGTGGTCTCTCAACCCCGAGGTTTTTCTGGATCTTTGCCGCAAGTGGGGGACTCCGGAGGTGGATCTCTTTGCCTCGAGGCACAATCACAAACTTCCGGCCTTTGTGTCTTTCTCAGGATCCCCTGGCTTTGGCAGTGGATGCCTTGTCACTGGCTTGGAAGGATCTGGGTTTTCTGTACCTGTTTCCACCCATCTCCATGCTGGGCAAGGTAGTTTGCAAACTGGTTCTAGAAGGGGCACCAGCGATTCTGGTGGCTCCGCGGTGGCCAAGAAGGGTTTGGTACGCAGACGTTGTAAGGATGGCCGTAGACCAGTATCAGCTTCCCTTGCTACCGGACCTGCTATCTCAGGGTCATCTACTTTACCCCAATTTACAAACGCTGGCTTTGACGGCTTGGCTGCTGAAACCTTCATTTTGAAAGAGGAAGGTTTGTCTGCAGCTGTTGTCCAGACCTTGATTAGGGCTAGGAAGCGGTCCTCTTCTGTCATTGGTTTTGATTGTTAAGGTTATAATTGGTTCTTCCTGGTCCCCTTACTGCTTTTTTACACTGGGGAATTGGTGGGAGGACCGGTAGGGGCTTTCTTTTTTGCATATTAATCTCTGCAGAAGTTCGCCCTCTACTGGAGATTACCCACATGTCATGAAGATCGAAGTGGAGTGTGTGGCACACTCATAATACCCGTTTTAAAGGTGAGTACTCACAAAACGGTATTTTTCCCACTCCAACGGCGCGTGTACAGGTTTTCGTTCAATGAGAGCGTCTTGCTGTGACGTCATTTGGCAGGTGGCGCTTATTTAGAACCATTCAGATAGGCTGGCACCGGAGCGCACGCACCGCCAGAGATGCGGGAGCATGCGCCCCCCATTAATGCAAATAGCTGTCTACTGAATTACGTCACAGCAGGCGGCTCTCATTGGATGAGAGCCTGGTCATGCGCCATTGGAGCCTGAAGAGGTCAGTTTTCCTGGGTGAAACGGGGTTTCAAAGAGTGGGGTATCCCTCTTCGGGGTGGCCTGGGGGCACAGAACAAAACTGTGAAAGTCACATTCCTGGGTTTTGTTACGCTTTTGATTGTAATCAAGGACATCGCGAGTTCAGGAGCCTAAAACCGCCTAACAAATCAATCATTCCTAACCAATGGTAGAGGTACCACTAGTAGTATGCAAGATTTTATCAGGTGGTACGTGGTGAGGCTGCAGACTGATCTGTACCCAAACCCGATTTGCTGCCATTTATATTTTACTCAAAACTGATCCACTCCAAAAGATGATGTAAAACTATTTCAGTGCAGTTTTTGTCAAAACCCACATTTTTAACCAGCATCCCCTGAATTGCTCCCCCCCATGAAGAGCACCTTTTGCCAATTCTCACTGCCCCTACTTCACTCTAATCCCAGATAATGGTGCCTGTTTCAGCTGTAAAGCTCCGCCTCCTCCATTCATTGCCATTGTTCTGTGTGGCAATGATTGCCACACCAATGTAATGACTGATCGCCTGCCATCTTACACAGAAAAAAAATGTGTTCCAGGACTATTCAAAAAATGAAAATATCCATATCTAGTTCTACACCCTAAGAGGGGCGTATTGGTATGGGCTTGGGTCAGTTGTATTTCACAAGTTCAGTGGGTTTTGGTCTGCTTTAAATTACAGTTTTGTGTATTTTTAGCAGTTTTAGGTGACTGCCAACCTATACATGCCATACAGTAAATCTGCGAAGACCCGCACTCCATAAAATGTTCAAAAGAGACTGTATTATAGGATCATACAGTTCCAAGGGATTATACAATATAGGCAAAAATAATTCCAAGTATATAGTCACATATGACATCACGCATAGGCAGTGTGGTGCAGTCCTTATGTTCCATCGTTTTAGGGGTGTGTTACCCCTTCATCAGGGAGGACTGCCTGAATTGTATGATCCTATAATACAGTCTCTAGTAACAGGGGTGCACCAGACAATACCACTGAATATAAACATGTGCTCACTCACATGAACCAAACAAGACTGAAGTGGACGTGTCCAATTACACACCTTTCTTCAAAAAGGAGCACCAATATCAATATGGATACAAAATTCTTTATTATGAAAAAGGAGATATTAAAATACACAAAAACACACTGGACAATTAAAATCACATGGATGACCCCATGGTCACAATAATATTAATGAAAAAAAACCCTAAGGGGAACAATGCATCAAAAGACCCTATGTGCACTTATTAGATCCTATTATAACAGTTATTTTATGCCGGCATAAAAATTGTATGTGTAAACCCTCAAAGTGTAAAACCTCTAATAAATATCAACTCTTAACAATACCTCATATGTGAAAATGAATAAAAGTGCACGTGTGCGTGCTAAATGACACCAGCAAACCTGAATATTCAAGAATAAAAAATGGCACATAGAGTCAGCATCACAGGGTCATCAAATATAAATCACATAATACAGTCTCTTTTGAACATTTTATGGACTGCCGTTCTTCACAGATTTACTCATTTGTAAGCGGTACCACCGCGATCCAGGCACCCTCACTTGTTCTCAGCGTAAGTGTGCACTCGCCTCTACGAAATGCCATAAAGGTGGTACTTGAGATAATTAGAAAATGTAAAGGGACATTTGATTAAAAAAGGATTTTGGCACCACTGATCTAAAGGTTTTCAAGTATATTCTAAGCATACAGTACGTCCTGCTCCAATATAATACTTACACATGGGTAATCCTTCGCCAGAGGGCTCTGTTCACTGCAGACATGCAAAAACAGGCTCCTCCCGGCCCTTCATATACCCAGGGACCTCCCACAAATCCCCAGATTTCTCTGCAGTGCTGACTACGAAGACATGAAGTATCACTCTCTCGCAGGTGAGCGGGGCTTTTACAGCCTGCGGCCCTGCAGGACTATTACCACCCGTCCTCTTCGATACAGATGTGCCTCCCAGCCTGGGCTGCGTTGGTCGGGTGAAGGTAGGCAGCACCTCGTGTGCTCACGGAGCTACGCTCCACCGCAATTCCCCACCATAGGGTAGGCTGTTTAGGCAGATGGTGTGCCTCCATTAGATGCCCCTCCCGCATTGTTGCCCGTGCCCCTCATAGCGATAATCCCTGGGTGCAGGTCCGCTTCTCCCTCGCTTCCTCACGTAGCTCGGGGGAAAAGAAAGGGGGGGGGGGGTATGTGTGGCAGTCCTAGTGTAACGTAACACGTTTAAGGCCGTTGATCTTTCATTTGAACTTGGGTGTCAGTGCCGCACTCCTTGCTCCACATAAGCCTTCTGGTTGCGCGTCTTTGTCCTTTCATTACATTAGTGTGCAGCCCGGGCGGCAGCATCATTCTCTAGTGTGAGAGCAATCTCCTTAATTACATTATGTATGTGTGTACTATCCACTACTGTCATTCACGTTGCGCTGGTTAGAGCTTCGCGCTCTTTGGGGGAGGCGGGGACTCGGCATGACGCGCCCCGCGTCACGGCCAGATCAGGTCCGCCCCTCGATGTTCGCTTGGCGCCATTTTGACGGTCTTCGCGCGCGTGGTTGCGATCCGCCTCCTCCCTTGGTCATGTAAGTGCTCTCCGGGGCGGTATTTGTTCCTATGATTTTTTAATCGGCTGCGCATGGCACTGACACCCCCCTCTTATCCCATTATGTCTTTCAGACGCCAGGATTTCGGTGGCTTCTCCCGGCCTGACATATATTATAGCGGGTCCACATAACAAATTCTCCCACTTCCTAGCGGGTCTTGGGGCATCCAGGGTTGCCTATTGCGTAAATCCCTGCGGGCATACTGCTCAGATAATCACCATATGGAGGCATCTCAGAATTATGTAACCGTGGTCCCTCGGGAACATGACCGGCTGTGTACAGTGTGTGGTCAGCCCCATGCTGATGCTGACAGAGCACGGTTCTGCGGACCGTGTGCTGAACAGGCACTGACCCTGCAATCAGGTTTGCCAGTGGATGCACCTCCCTTCAATACACCTGTCTCCCCGGACCTAAATCTCACTCCTGATGAGTCTCACTCGAGCGGGGATGACCAGCAAGTCGTGCCGCGCAGGCTGCCTATGGCTGAGCAGGTGCTGTCTAGTTTGGCGGAGCGCTTGGGCCCTGGAAAGAAGCGGTCCCTGACGCCTCCTGGCTCTCCGGTTCCTAACGATACTGATGACTTTGCTGCTATGCAGGACCTTGATCCTTCTGAGGAAGGTGAGCTATTCTCCGATTCGGGCTCCTCGGATGAGATGCCCGGGAGCCGTGATGATTCTGGGCCCGGTTCTTGGGGCCTGTGTGACACAGATGAACTACTTATTAAGATCTTTGAGGTTTTGTCTATCTCCCCTCCTGGAGAGGCTTCCAGGCCTAAGAAGGAAAGTTTCCACACAGCGCCGCCGTGCTTGGAATTCCTGGTACAGGAGCATTTCCAGAATCTTATATCCCAAGAATGGGAATCGCCTTGTAAACTTAAAGGGGTACCGGGGGTCTGGGATTGGAAGTACCCTTTCCCTCCTGATGTGGATAACTTTTGGTCAGCACCTCTTGTGGTGGATGCACCGATTATAGGGGTTACTAACCCCCCCCTTCATGGCGGCTCCTTATTACCGTACCCTTCGGGATGCTGAGGACCGGCGCATTGACAGACTGGCTTCCCATGCCTTTTCGTGTGCAGGGAGGCTCTGCGCCCGGTCTGTGCCGCGGCCATCACTGCGGTGGCCGCCAGGACTCTCATTAGAAAAGTACTTGACCACCGACCTGAGGACCTCCCCTGGGGGGTATTTAATGCGCTTTCAGACTGTGATGTTTTTGTGAGGTTTATCCTCTCAGCGCTTGATGACACCATTAAGATGTGTGCTAGAACCTCTGCCCTTGTGGTAGCTATTCCCCGCCTGGTCTGGCTGCGACAGTGGGGTGCTGACGATGCTACGAAAAAGGCTCTCACTGGCCTTCCCTTCAGAGGACGGCGTCTATTTGGGGCCCGTTTGGACCTTTTTGGAAAAAAGGGTAAGGCACCCCTACGCAGAAGGCCGTCTCGGCCTCCTCGGGGCAGGGACACCCCTCCCCCTCCCTACGTTAGTGTCAAAAGCGAACCTGAGGTGTGCTTCCAACTGTTCGTGTGGATTTCCACCACGGGGTGGGCAGGCAACGCCCTCGGCTCTCTGGCAGGACTAAGTCCAAATCTGCCAAGACTTCCCAAGCATGAAGGGACGCCCTCGCCCTTCTGGACACAGGATAGCATTTGCTGGGCGGTCCCTCTCAGAGGTTGTCAGGGTGCTTCTAGCCCCTGTTTTCCCCTCAGGAATTGGTGCAGGCCGTACTAGGCCTACTGAGTCTGGGCTTACTTACAGGTTGCCCTTAACAGAATGGGGCTATGGCCTCTATATTAACCTTCCTCCTTCCCTCAAAATGATGAGGCAGTCTGGGCCATGCTGGCCTATGGTAGGCCTGGCAGTTCTACTCTCACAGGTAGTCCCTATATGATATCTCTGTCTTGGGACACAGGCGCCCTGTGTAAGGGGGGCTTCCGGCCTCCTGTGGAGTTCTAGATCTTATTAGTTAGCCCGGTGTCTTCTGGACACCAAGCCCGTTACTAGTCAGTTTAGCAGGACCAACCCTGCGGATTGAGGCCTTGTTTTTGGCCTCTCTTTCGCTCCCAGGCTACTCGCCATGGCGCGAATGGGGGTGATGTCTCGGACATGCCTGTGGGGCGTCCGCACTAGGACCTACCGGGTGGTCTTTCCTTACTCCCCAATCTCTACGTCAGGCCGAGTGGATTAATCGGCCGGCGGTGTCCCCGGGGCGTTACTGGATGGGTGCTCAGTCACCTCAATCCCTCATGGTCCCTTATCCGCTATCTCCATTCCTTGGATCCGGTTCAGGCTTGAGCCTTCTTCCTTGGCAACAAGTGGACTCCTGGTTACGGGGGCTCTGTCCCCCTTTGCTGACTTCTTACTTTCACCAGGCAGGATTGCAGCTGGTGGGCCCGTTGGTGGCGTATCAGAAGATGGCCCTTATATACCGAGCCCTTGGGCTCTTCGGCATAGTAGGTTATTGATCCTACATGGGGTTCCAGCACCCCTGGAGCTAGGTCTGTGCTCATTCCCCCTTGGTACGGTGGTTCCTCTTGAGCTGATTATATTCAAGGACCCTGTCAGGGGACACCCCCTTCTTTGCTTGCATCTTCCTGTGAATGGTCACCTTGGGTACCAAGTCTCGCAGGTTGGCGGGGGATTTCTTCCAAAGCCCCCCGTGGTTCCTGGGTTAGGTCCCTTAGAGGGTCCATCTTACCTACTGGCTTTGTTAAAACAATGAGCCTTCAATTGACTCTATACTGCTGGACTTCTCCTTTTTAGGACCTGTCTATTTGGGGACTCTTGGCCTGTTGAAAGACAATGACCTGTTTTATTATTGGTCTGGAGCTTGAAGCAGGATGTTTCCGCTGGAAGGTTCCTGATCTGGGTGGGGGTCTACATCCCCTGCTCCTCAGTGGTATTCGCTCCAATGCATGTCTTTCAGTGGCAGGTTGTGCTATCCTGGTGTCCCTCTGAGAGCCAACTAGGGTGGCTCTGTTGGGTCTCGCTTATATCACAGGGGCTCTGCCCTTGTTTTTACTGTCCCAGAATATTCTGACTCTGGTCATGGGGGCTTAGTAAATTTGTGTATAGACTTTCTATTTTATATGTCTTCTCTTCATTCACCCTGCTATGTGGGGTTCTGCACACGGTCGTGCTGATAAAGAGACCCGTGAGATTGATGGCCCCTGGGTGGCCTAGTGAACTGTGGTTCGCAGATGCCTCTGCTGAGGTCAGCGAACCTGTACGCTCTCTCAGGAGTGCGGTCCTGCCCTTGTCAGGCTCCTTCTTATGTCGTCCCAATCTACAGAATCTAGTCTGGGGCTTGACAGCTGATTCATTCACCCCTTGGAGACAGGCTTATCTTCTGGGTGACTTGGTATCTGGGGGGGGGCTAGGAGCAAGCATCCTTGGCTTCCTCTTCCTCCGTCTATGGTGGGTTATGGAGTACCCATATTGATTGGCATGAGTCTTGGTCTCTCCCCTGTTGGACGTTCTTGGTTCCCAGGGTTCTAGAGTTGTTACAGCATAGGTTGGGGTTTGCTCTCCATCTAGGTACTCTGAAGGTTCAGGTTCTGTCCTGTCTGCCTTCCTGTAGAAGTCTGGTTCAGTCTTCCTTGTTAGGATTTCTCTTGGGGATTGCTAAGAGGCATCTCCTAAGTAGTTCTATGGTCCCTGTTGGGATTAATTTTCATTCTGTTGCCCTGCAGATTGTTCCTTTGGGGCTTATTCTGGATACTCCGGGGGCTGTTGCTTCAGTCAGATGTGTGCCTGAGAAGGTGGCTCTGATTACTTAGCCCTCGCTCATTTTATATATATATATAATATAAATATATATATATATATATATATATATATATATATATATATATATATATATACTATGATGTGGCGATATTCCGCCTTGCGCCGGACCCTTTTGTCCAAGGTGGTTTTTATAATCTGTATTGAGTCCTTTCAGTCTGCCTATGGGCCTTATTCTTTGTAATGATGACGTAAGGGGTCTACGTTCCCTCAACAGGTGTTGAACTTTTCCTGGTTGTTTATTGTCCCTTAGGGGGACTGATGCCTTTTGGGGTCTGCGGGCACCTCCATATGTATGCGCCTGATCTCGTTTGCTTCCAGGGCCTATGTGCCCGTTGGACTGATCTTGCTTGGATGTTTTGCCTTCCTGGTCCTGAGTAAAGGTTTCTGCTTCTTGCCGATCCTTGTTACTAAAGGGGCCAGTATCTCCGCCTGTCTGGCGGGAGACCAGTTTTCATTTCCCTGTTGGGGAGAGTTCTACGTTTTACCGAAGCTTCTGTTGCCTTTGGGCTGGTTAGGCCATTACACTGGCCTATTCCTTTAAGGGGAAAGAATCTCCCTCTCTCTTTTTATTCCGTTCTATTGGTGTTTGGGTACCTTGGCCCTTCGTCACCAGGTTTTTTTGTTGAATAAGTTGCTAGACCGCTGCTTGTTTCTGTTCATACCTTTTCAAAGGTTTTGTTATGGGATTGACGTTAGAGCCTTTGCTCATGTCGTACTTGGTAGCAAAGTTTTGCAGGTGACAGCGCCTTTACTGTCTGCTGTGCCTTTTTTGTTGGGGATCCCACCCTACTTTATGGACACTGCTATTGGATGTCCCATGTGTAAGTATTATATTGGAGCAGGACGTACTGTATGCTTAGAATAATACAATTCTGTGAAATACTCACCTGTAGAATTGGTATTATACGCATACAGTACGTCCTGCTCCACCCCACCCTGGTTTTACATTTTTCTGGATCCCCTATATGGTGATTGTTACCATTACTATTGTTACCAGTTGGTGGTTGGTTTCTCCCGGCTTCTTTTCTCACTGCTTTTCAATACTGGGGATTTGTGGGAGGTCCCTGGGTATATGAAGGGCCGGGAGGAGCCTGTTTTTGCATGTCTGCAGTGAACAGCGCCCTCTGGCGGAGGATTACCCATGTGTAAGTATTATATTACTGCAGGACGTACTGTATGCATATAATACCAATTCTACAGGTGAGTATTTCACAGAATTGTATTTTTTGTAGTCTGTAATAACCTGCTTTAAGTCAGATGATTTTCTCCTCCTCAGGTCCTTTCAGTCTGTGTAGAAGAAGACAATATTGTGAATTATGCCACAAACGTGTTGCAAAATCCAGACTTGGGACTGCGGATGGCTGTCCGAAGCAACCTTGCAGGAGCTGAGGAGCTTTTTGCCAGAAAATTTAACACCTTGTTTGCACAGGGGAATTATTCAGAAGCTGCCAAAATAGCTGCTTCTGCACCAAAGGTATCCCTCCAACAGGAATTCTCCACCAAATGTAACTAATATATAATGTGTTTCATCTAATAGTTGTGGTGTTGGTCTTTGCAGGGAATTCTACGCACTGCTGACACAATCAGAAAGTTTCAGACTGTCCCAGCTCAGCCTGGGCAAGCATCACCTCTGCTCCAGTACTTTGGGATTTTACTTGACCAGGGCCAGTTAAACAAACTGGAATCACTTGAGCTCTGCAGGCCGGTTCTGCAGCAGGGGCGCAAGCAGCTCCTGGAAAAGTGGTTAAAAGAAGATAAGGTAAATGTAGTATTAGAAATTTGCAGATTCACAGTTGTGGGACTTATTCTTGTGTTTACTGTACTAGATAAAGTTGATTTCTTTTCATATTTCCATATTCAGCTTGAGTGCTCTGAGGAGCTAGGAGACTTGGTAAAGGCAGTTGACCCAACTCTCGCACTTAGTGTTTACCTGCGTGCTAGTGTGCCAAACAAAGTGATCCAGTGTTTCGCCGAGACTGGACAATTCCAGAAGATTGTTCTCTATGCCAAAAAAGTAAATAGTGCTGCCTTTATGCTAAACATTCATTGGCCATTTTTGTTGCAATGCTTTCACCATGTGTGTGTTGTTTTTTTAGGTGGGGTACACTCCAGACTGGATCTTCTTACTGCGAAGTGTAATGCGGATCAGTCCAGATCAGGGTCT
This sequence comes from Gastrophryne carolinensis, assembly GCA_027917425.1. Lineage (NCBI taxonomy): Eukaryota > Metazoa > Chordata > Amphibia > Anura > Microhylidae > Gastrophryne > Gastrophryne carolinensis. Next base: position 470,112,301 of record CM051234.1, on the reverse strand, counting down.
GCAGTTTGCACAGATGCTTGTACAGGATGAGGAACCTCTGGCCAATATCAATCAGGTAAAATATGCCTAGACACTTCTGTGATGGATGCAGATGTGTTTTATTTGATTTTTTTTCATTTTCTCTTAGAATATGTGACATTACTTTGGCTTTGAATAACGTGGTGATCTTTGGGGGGAGATGCTGAATAGTCGCCTCCAGCTGCAGCACTTTTATTTTTTTTTTTTGTTCTGCTATTTTTATATTTAATTGATCAATTAAACGCCAACCTATTGATAATTAAACCCTAATTACGTCTTAGCAGAGTCTTGTATAATCCAATTACAGGTCATGAGCCTACACAATGCAATTATGAGTCAGTGTTCTGCATGTAATCACATTCCTAATGGTCCTGCAACTGTTATTTTTTTTTTTTTTTTCCGGAGATAACTATTTTTTAATTCTAAAGTATGTGGAAGCATAAAAAGCAGTCGCTTTGTTAGTATTTTCTGTATTACCATGGTGTATCTGCTAGAGCAGTAATCGTGAGTGCTAAATACAGACCCCCTGATGATTGTAAATCTCATAAATCTAGACAGTATATGTAGCACATATTATTGCCTTAATCTATTGCTTCATGAAATTGCTGAGAACAACTAAGCCCAGTATCTAAAGTGGATCTAAAGTCAAAATGGACTTTCGGTCAGTTTTTTCACCCTCCCCACCAAAACTGAAATTTCTATTTTACTTCAGGACATCAGACTTAATTCAGAGACGATTGGGTTAATCTCGACCGAAGGGCGTGGACTGCAAGACAAAGGTGTGGCTCCACTTCCCGGGCCTATAACTTCCTGGCTGACTTCTTCCACTCCAGTTTTATTCTTGCAGTTGGAACTGGACTGCAAGGGTGTATCTGAACTCCTCTCTCATTTATTTTTTTGTTTTAAAGGAATTATGCCTTGGAAGCGGGGGTAATGGAAACCTGACTGTTCCTTGGCCCTTATACTCCTTGGACCTGATTGGACTCACTTTGCCTCCGCAGCTAAGCTGCATTCGGATCAGGATGGTAAGGTAAGCGCCAGGGTCTTGGGGCGCTGTGGAGTGTCACCTTTTTGTTTTTTTTTTTAAAAAGAGTGACACTCCCTGGCTGAGAATTCCGCCACAGGAAAAAGGAGCCAGAAGGCTTTTGTCTGGTGAGCCTGATTGAGAGGAACCAGGGGAATCAATTTCCTCTTTATTGCTCTTCCCACGTGTTACTGGCTAGAAGATTCAGAATTTGCGCTCCTTTAAGGGGGCGGGGTCAAGCAGGCTTCTTCTGGCAGTTCATGAGGAGTGTTCGTCTCCTCCGACTCGATGCTGTGGAAACATTTTCGGCTTAGCATAGCAGCGATCACCGGTGTGCGGCCCCTCTCTTACCACGCTCGCGGTGGAAGATTTTCGGCTGGGTGAAACGGCAAGCACCGCTGACATTGCGGTTCTCCTCCTGCCACTCACGCTGGAAGATTTTCGTCCGGGACTAAGCGGCAAGCACCGCTGACATCGCGGTTCTCCTCCAGCCGCCTACAGTGGAAGATTTTCGGCCGCGACTAAGCGGCAAGTACCGCTAACTTCGCGGTTCTCCTCCGGCCGCTTGCACTGCAATATTTTCGCCCGGGACTAAGCGGCAAGCACCACTGACATCGCGGTTCTCCTCCGGCCGCTCGCACTGCAACATTTTCGGCCGGGATTAAGCGGCAAGTACCGCTAACATTGCGGTTCTCCTCCAGCCGCTCTCACTGGAAGATTTTCGGCCGGGTGAAGGACCAAAGTACCCCCGCTTTTGCGGTTCTTCTTGGTAGTGTTTGATGGCTGCACAGCCACTCTCAAGCGGACCCAAATCTTAGGTAGGTCATTCCTAACAATTATGTGTAATAATATGATTTATTTCATATATATTAATGTCTTATTTTTTATTTCTTCTTTTGTCTTTTAGATTGTGGGAAAAGATGGGCAATATATTGTTGTGGTTGACTCTCTGAGGTCTTAGACTAGTCTTGTGACTATCGGGATCTGTTCATATACTAGGTTTTAGACCCCCTGGGAGGCAATCTAGTATTAATCACCATGACGGAGGCATCTGGGGTAATCGGATCTGGCTGTTTTGCAGATAGATTTACCCCATGTCCAGTATGCAAACAGGCACTGGATGAGGATTGCACAGTCCAGGCATTGTGCAACAGTGATAGTTGCTGAATATGACAGATGTCTCCTCCTGCAAGGGTTTCGTCCCCTGTCTCCATGCAATTAGATCCTAAGTCCCCCTCGGCAGCCCAACCTCTGGACAAGGATGTTCTTAAGGAGTTGGCAGATAGATTGGCCCGCCTAGAGAATCGTTCTGAATCACCGACTCCTAGGAAAGCTTCGGGAAAGAAGAAGCATTTGAATTCCTCTGAATCTGAAGAGTATTTTATTGCTGCCATAGTCTCCCAGGAGGATTCCATTGGGGAGGCTTCATCCTGTAGGGACTCGGATTCAGAGTCTTCTAAGCAAGGGGGCTCTCCTTTTAAGGAGAAGATGGATGAGTTAATTGCATCCATTTTGGAAGTTATGGATTTTTCGGGCCCAGAAGTCCCCAAAAAGAAAAAGGGGGACTGGTTTAAGGCAGAAAAACAGAGGACAATTTTTCCAGTACATACACATTATTCAAAAATAATTCAAAAGGAATAGCAGAAGCCGGATAGTCTTCCTGCCGTTCCTAGAGTCCTAGATATTCTTGGTGTGCCACACACCCCGCTTCACCTTTAATTCTTCACGATTGGGTTACTCACCGCCAGGTGACGCTGTGCAGAGAGGAAGTCTTGTAATGAGCCCCCTTCCGGCCTATATATACCCGGTACCTCCCATTTATCACCAGTGTTTTTCTCTCTGCATGACGACAAGACAGAAGATTGAAGTCTCCTGCTTGCAGGTAGCCGGGGTCTTACCCCGGCACCCCCTTTTGGTCTATTTCTGCCCGGTTTTTGATTGTTTGTACCTTTATGGTGGAATGGAAGCCTCCCAGCCTAGGCTGCTCACTGGGCAATTGGTAGACGGCACTGTAGGTGCCTAGGAGCTTATCTCCTCCTCTCGACCCCCTCTTTTGGGGGCAATGCGGCTATCCGGCATGGTGATCCGGAAGTGGGATGCCCCTGTCCCGAGGGTCCCCTTGGCCCCTTACTCTCCCGTTGCGATCCCTTCTCCCTTCACTATGGGGGGGGGGTAGAGGGCTGTGTGTGTGTTTGTGTGTTGTTTCACTGTATGTTTGCTGCTGGCCTGTTGGGCCAGAGCTTTGGGTCAGCTTTAGGGGGACTGGGGTGGGCTGTTTTATTTTTGACTGTTTGCATCTTTTTCAGCTTCCCCTCCCCCCCTTCCCCTTGTCTTTTTGTGCGGGCAGTGGGGATGTTCTGGGGCAGCTCAGGCTGCCTAGTGTCTCCATCTTTTCCCCTCCCCCCTTTGACTGAGGGCTTGTTCTGCCCTCTGATTGCCTTCACCGCCGAACGGCGGCTTGCACTTTCAAATTCGGCGGGGGGGGGGTGGTTGGGGGTGGGCGTGTCCCGCATGACATCAGGGGTAGGGGCGTGGCTGGCGGCGCGTCGTTCACCGTCGTTCCCCGGCCGCACTTCCGCATGTCTCTGTGCTGCTGCTACTGTTGCCTCCGTGGACGTGTTCTGCAGCTCGGCTCCACCGCTGCCATCACGCTGACGGTTTGCGGCCAAGTTAAGCTGCCTCACCCTGTGTGAGGCCGTCTATTTTATTTATGGTCTGAGTGTTTAGGTTTAAAAAAAAAAAAAAAAAAGAAATTAAATGTTTAAATGTTAAATCAGAGGCCATGTTTTTTCTTTGCCTCATTTGAGCACTCTTGTGCTCTGTATTGTGTATATACTTGTTGCCATTTTTGGGGGTCTGACTTTTGGTTTGTCTCTCTTCCCCACAGATCCTGGGATTCCCTCAATTAGTAGCCTCCCGGTTCTATATTTGCCTGGCTAGTCTCTTTTTCTCCTAAATTGGGACATATTTATATATATATACTTGTATATATATTTAAAAAAAAAAAAAAATTTTTATACTATTATTTTTTTAAGGGGGCCTTTATTATCATTAATTAAATCCTCCCTCCCGGGACATTAACATAAAGGGGCATCCCGGGTGGCTTATGTCTTAAACCCTAAATTTTGCGAATACCATAAATCACCATATGGAGGCTTCCGATATTACCGGAAATGGTTCTTCTGGGCCATCTAGGGTGTGCGGAGGCTGTGGGACTCCGCTCCCAGCTGATGATGTTTTTGTATGCATTCCTTGTGCAAAGCAGAGTATTGCGCGTCAGTCCGTTGCTCCGGCTGCTGGCCCTTCGCAACTCCCATCATCCCCTACCCCTCCCTCCCTATTCCGGACCCCGCGTGACATTGTCAAGAGTGGGGATTCGCAATCCGAGGTGGCGGCACGGTTGGCCAACCTCGGGGAAAATAGTTTCCATTAAAGCAGGGTTAAAGGCCACTGCGAAACGAAAGCACCTGACTCCTGTACCTCCGGCTTCACAGGATGATGTATGTGAGCCTGTGGTTTGGTCCGATTGCTCCCTGGACGAGGAGGGAGAATTTTTGGTGGAGTCAGATGAGCCTGCAGATCAGCTTGAGGTTGATGCTATTGGCGATTTGTCTGTGGGGGTTTTTCGTGACACCCCCTCCATTCTTGCTCAAATGTTTGAAATTTTAAATTTAGATCCACCTGAGGCTGTCACCCTGCCAAAGGGTCAGTTGTTTAATGTCCCTCAGCCGCCTTTGGTTTTTCCCAGACAACACCACTTTGATAAAATTGTGCTCAAGGAATGGGAACATCCCACGCGGTTAACTGTAATTCCTTCCAGTTGGGAGAAACGTTATCCCTTTCCGCCAGAATTGGTGAAGCTTTGGTCGGTTTCTCCTGACGTCGATACCCCTGTACTAGGGCTCTCCAGCACGGCTATGGTGCAGTCTGCTGAGACTACTGCCCTTAAGGATGGTGAGGATCGTCGGATTGACCAGTTTGCTCGCCATGGTTTTAGTTACGCCAGGTCAGCGTTGCGCCCGGTGTGTGCTTCAGCGCTTCTTCTATTGGCGGTTAGATCTGTAATTCAGGGTCTGTGTGTGGATCTTGATCCCACTTGCAAGGAGCTTATTGCTCTCAGGCAGTGTGAGTCTTTTGTTTCCTATGTTCTGTCCGCTCAGGACGATGCGCTGGCTACGAGTAGCAAGACAGCTGCAATGCTGGTGGCTATTCGTCGGGCAGTATGGCTGCGCCAGTGGTTGGCGGACGCAGCTTCTAAAAAGGTGCTCACAGCTCTCCCCTTTTTGGGGTTGCGGCTGTTTGGTGATAAAATTGATTCAGTTGCCAAAGGTGGTAAAATGCCCCAACGTAAGAAGCCTCGTCGTCCCTTTCGGGGGGCAAGTTCTGGTAGACCTTCCTTTCGGGGATTCAGAGCGGGTAGGGGGGCTTCCTTTCCCGCTACCAGAGGTGCAGGTTGGACTCGGGGGAAGGGCCGTGGCCGTCCCACTCAGTCCTGGGGCACCAAGCCCAAACCTGCTGATAAGCCCGCTCAGCAATGAGGGGCTGCCCTCACCCGTGCGGGTGGGGGGACGATTGCGACACTTCTCCCTGGTTTGGAACCAGAAGGTTCCGGACAGATGTATCCGGGAGATAGTGTCGTCCGGTTACAAACTGGAATTCGAGTCTCGCCCTCCTTCACGGTTCTTTCGGTCTCGGGTGCCCATCGATCCTTTGGCCGCACAGGGGCTCCTGGCGTCGGTAAAGAATCTGTTAGAGTTGGCGGTCATCCGGCCGGTACCGCGCTTAGAGATGGGCCTCGGTTTCTACTCCAATCTTTTCGCAGTCCCCAAGAAGGACGGGTCTGTTCGTCCCGTCCTGGACCTGAAATTACTCAACAAGTTCATCCGTTTTCGGAAGTTTCGCATGGAAACTTTGCGTACGGCCGTCGGTTCCCTCCGGCAGGGGGACTTCATGACGTCCATAGACATCAAGGATGCTTATCTTCATGTTCCCATCTGCCACGCTCATCAACGTTTTCTTCGATTCGTGTTGGAAGATCAGCATTTTCAAATCGTGGCACTTCCGTTTGGCCTTACCTCGGCTCCAAGAGTGTTCACCAAGGTGCTGGCAGGGGTGATGGCCATTTTCAGATCTCGGGGCATTCGTGTCGTACCCTATTTGGACGACCTTCTCATCATGGCTCCGTCACTCAATCAATCGGAGACAGACACCAGGATGGTGGTCTCCACGCTGGAAAGCTTTGGTTGGGTGATCAACTTCTCCAAGTCCTCCCTCGCTCCGGCCAGGGTGGTGTCCTTTCTGGGGATGCAGTTGGACTCTCATCAACACAGAGTGTTTCTCCCCCAGTCCAAAATTCATCTGATTCAGGAGTTGGCTCGGGTCCTACTTTCCAATCCTCGGCCGTCCATCCGTCTGGGGATGAGGCTGGTAGGGTTGATGGTTGCCTCCTTCGAGGCAGTTCCTTTCGCTCAATTTCACACGAGGACGCTTCAGCTTTATCTGTTGGCGTCTTGGGACCGGCAGCCTCGGTCGCTGGATCAGCCCTTCCAGTTGTCCTCCCGGGTCCGGCAGTCCCTCCAGTGGTGGTTGGTCTCAACCAATCTCGTGAAGGGCAGGTCTTTCCTGACCCCTCTTTGGGAAATTGTCACCACGGACGCCAGTCTGTCGGGATGGGGCGGATTCTGGAAGGAGCTGCAGTTCCAGGGGCAGTGGGGGCCGCAAGAGGCCCACTTACCCATCAATATTCTGGAACTGAGAGCCATCCGTCGGGTTCTTGCTCTCCTGACTCAACACGTTCTGGGCCTTCCGGTCCAGGTGCGTTCAGACAATCGAACAACGGTTGCTTACATCAATCATCAGGGAGGGACTCGCAGTCTGAGTGCTCTCAGAGAGGTGTCCCTGATCCTGACCTGGGCAGAGGCCCATGTTCCTTGTCTCTTGGCGGTATACATTCCAGGAGTGGAGAACCAGGAAGCGGACCGGTTGGGCAGGAGCTCTCCCCATCTGGGAGAATGGGCTCTCCATCCTCAGGTTTTTCGCTCACTGTGTCTCCGATGGGGGACCCCGGAGGTGGACCTGTTTGCCTCTCGTCACAATCACAGGCTCCCGAACTTCGTGTCGCTCTCCCGGGATCCTCTGGCTCTGGCAGTGGACGCCATGTCCCTGAGCTGGGGGGATCTGGGATTTCTATACCTGTTTCCTCCGATACCCATGCTGGGCAGGGTGGTTCGGAAGTTGGCTCTGGAAAGGGTGTCCGCCGTTCTCGTGGCCCCAAGGTGGCCAAGGCGAGTGTGGTTTGCAGACATCGTTCGGCTGGCAGTGGACCAGTTCTGCCTCTTCGGCCCGATCTGCTCACTCAGGGTCGGTTGTGTTACCCCAATTTACCAGCGCTGGGTTTGACGGCCTGGCTGCTGAAACCTCCATCTTGAAGGAGGAGGGTCTTTCTGACTCAGTCGTTAAGACTTTGATCAGTGCCCGGAAGAGGTCTTCTTCTATCATCTATTATAGGACTTGGAAGGCCTATATTGCTTGGTGTGAGATTAGATCCTTTCCTTGTAGGGTCTTCTCGGCCTCCAGGATTCTGGAGTTTTTACAATCAGGGCTGGACTCTGGTCTTCAGCTAAGTACTTTGAAAGGGCAAGTTTCTGCCTTATCTATCTTTTTTCAGAAGCGTTTTGCACTTCATTCTTTAGTTAAAACTTTTTTCCAGGGGGTTACGCATGTGCGGCCTCCCAGGAAGCCATTACTCCCGGTTTGGGATTTGAATTTGGTTCTTTCTGCTCTACAGGCTCCTCCTTTTGAGCCTCTGCAAGATATTGCTTTGTCTACCCTGACTCAGAAGATTGTCTTCTTGGTAGCTATCACTTTGGTCCGGCGTGTCTCAGAGTTGGGGGCCTTGTCTATCCAGGCGCCCTACTTTGAGAGACATCAGGATAAAGTGGTCTTTTGGTTCAAGCCAGACTTTCTTCCTAAGGTTGTTTCTGCTTTTCATTTGAATCAGGATATTGTTCTTCCCTACTTGTGTCCTTATCCTAAGAATGACAAAGAGAGGGTTTTGCATTGTTTGGATGTAGTATGCTGTGTTAAGTACTACTTGATTATCACGTCTCCTTTTCGTAAGACGGATGCCTTTTTTGTTATGCCCTGTGGGCCTAAGAAGGGTTTGGCACCAGCCAAATCTGCCATTAGCAAATGGATACGTCAGGCCGTTACTGCGGCCTATTCTGCTAAGGGGAAAGTTCCCCCTTTTCGTATCACTGCTCATTCTACTCGCGCCGTTGGAGCGTCTTGGGCTTTTCAGCACCAAGCTTCTGTTGAACAAGTTTGTAAGGCCGCCACTTGGTCTTCTGTTCATACTTTTTCTAAGTTTTACAAGGTTGATGTGCGAGCCTCAGCGGATGCTGTTTTTGGCCGCAAAGTTCTGCAGACTGCAGTCATTTAAGTTATGCTTCACCTGGCCTTGAGATGCCCATCCCTTGTGGACACTGCTTTTGGATGTCCCAATCGTGAAGAATTAAAGGTGAAGCGGGGTGTGTGGCACACCAAGAATAATACTATTTTGTACTCACCTGAAAAATGGATATTGTTGGTGTGCCACACACCCCGCTTCATGCCCACCCTTTTTGGTATTCCGAATCCTTTATATGGTGAAGCTTTTATTTTTATTGATATTGATTTATTTGGAGGTTAACGTTAAAATACTGGTACCTTGTCTTTCTGCTTTTTAATACACTGGTGATAAATGGGAGGTACCAGGTATATATAGGCCGGAAGGGGGCTCGTTATAAGACTTCCTCTCTGCACAGCGTCACCTGGCGGTGAGTTACCCAATCGTGAAGAATTAAAGGTGAAGCGGGGTGTGTGGCACACCAACAATATCCATTTTTCAGGTGAGTACTCACAAAATGGTATTATTATGTATCCTTTACCTTTTGAGGATATTGAGCTATGGTCTTGTGCCCCTAAGGTGGATGCTCCAGTGTCAGCTCTTTCTAAGACTGCAGTTATGCCTCCCTCTAACAGGGTTTCTCCAAAGGATCCAGCGGATAAACGCATAGATCAGTTAGCACGCCATGCTTATGCTATTGTGGGGTCGACCTTGCGGCCGGCATGTGCTACATCCATAGCGGCTTTGGTGAGCAGGAGATTGTTGAAACAACTAGACTCCAATACTTCTTCGGGTCATTCTCGGAGGTCATGCTCCCAGCTGATTCAGACTAGTTTGGATATCAACAAGTATATGATCACAGCTATGGATGATCTGATGAAGTTAAGTGCCAGAGGGTTAGCTCTGGTGGTGACTTTGAGGCGTGTCTAGTGGCTAAAACAATGGTCAGCTGACACAGTCTCTAAGAAGCATCTAACCGGACTCCCCTATATGGGGGGGCGTCTGTTTGGGGAGTGTTTAGACGACATGGTTAAGGAGGCTACTGGTGTTAAGTCTACTATTCAGCCACAGAAGCCGAAGTCTAGTACTACTGTCCGCAGGCCTTCTAAGCCTCGGCCCTTTCGGGGAGGTAGAGGTTCTGCCTTTCCGGCATACCGGAGAAATTTCTGGAATAAATCAAAACCCCAAGTTAAGGCAAAAGCAACTTGGCGAAACAAGGCCGAACCTCCTTCAAAGCTCGCTCAGGCAGGAAGGGATGCCCCCACCCTTGCAGGTGGGGGGACGGCTTCTGCAGTTTGCGCACGTTTGGAGGTGCCATGTAACAGATCTTTGGATACAGGAGGTCGTGACCTCAGGTTACAAGATCGAGTCAACAGCCAAACCCCCTCGAAGGTTCTTTCGGTCCGGGGTATCTCAAAATCCACAAAAAGCAGAAGCAATGAGATCTGCAGTCTCTCGCATGTTAGAGATTGGAGTAGTATGTCCTGTCCCTCCCTTAGAGAGCGGTCAGGGGTTTTACTCAAATCTTTTCATAATTCCCAAGAAGGACAAATCGGTACGCCCGATATTAGATCTCAAGGGCCTCAACAGAATCGTCCTTCTGAGGAGGTCCTGCATGGAAACATTGAAGTCCACTGTATTGGCAGCCGGGAGATTTCATGGCCACAGTGGATATAAAGGATGCGTACCTACACATTCCGATTTTTCAAGGTCATCAGAAGTATCTACGATTTGCAGTAGATGGCCTCCATTTTCAGTTTGTGGCTCTGCCCTTCGGCCTGTCATCAGCTCCAAGGGTATTCACCAAAATATTGGCAGGTCTCATGGCTTATCTGAGAGGTCAGGGGATAAGTTTAATACCTTACCTAGACGACCTGTTGATATGGGCCCCATTGTGTCAGGAGGCCCAGCAGAATACACAGATGGTTTTGTCGACATTAGAGGAATTCGGTTGGATAGTGAATCCAAAATCGAATATCACACCTTCAAGAGTTATGTCTTTTCTGGGAATGTCATTGGACACTTCTCAGGCAAAGCTGTTTCTGCCTGATCAGAAGAGATTGGCACTTCAGGCCAGGGTACAGGGTCTTCTGGCCTGTCCTCACCCAACAATTCGCCAGGGAATGAGTTTGTTGGGCCTGATGGTATATTGCTCCGAGGCAGTGCCCTTTGCACAGTTTCACACAAGAACGCTTCAGATGGAATTGCTCTCGGTCTGGGATCAAGATCCGCAGACTCTGGATCATCCATTTTGCATGACACAGTCAACAAGGCAGTCCCTGACCTGGTGGCTGAATCCTCATTTCTTCCAGTACAGTGGATAATCATCACCACAGATGCCAGTTTATCTGGTTGGGGGGGGCGTCATGGGGTCACAAACAATCCAAAGGCAGTGGAGTCCGAAGGAGAGCAGACTTCCCATAAATATTTTAGAATTGAGAGCAATTCGGTTGTGTCTGAGACATTGGACATACCATCTGAAGGGGCATCCCATCCGGGTTCAAACTGACAATCCGACAGCAGTGGCATACATCAATCACCAGGGGGGCACCAGAAGCAGGCAAGCCCTCATGGAAGTGAGCCAGATTCTTCATTGGGCCGAGAAACAGGTTCCCTGCATCTCGGCAGTACACATACCGGGAGTGGACAACTTGCAGGCCGATCGCCTTAGCAGAAAGGCCCTGCATCAGGGAGAGTGGTCTCTCAATCAGAGAGTTTTTCAATCCCTATGCATGCGCTGGGGGATTCCGGACATAGATCTTTATTTATCACGGCACAATCGGAAGGTGCCAAGGTTTGTGTCCCGGTCCAGGGATCCGCTAGCAGTAGCAACAGATGCCCTGACTCTTCAGTGGTCAGAATTCAAGCTTCTTTATGCATTCCCTCCGATTCCACTCCTAGGGCTCCTTGGTGGCCAAGAAGAAGCTGGTTCTCAGACATAGTAAGGATGTTAGAAGGCGACCCATGGAGGTTACCCGACGATCCAGATCTTCTCACACAGGGGCCTCTAAGGCACCCCAATTCACAAGTTTTGGCTTTGACAGCCTGGCCATTGAATCCTTCATCTTGGCAGAAAAGGGTTTTTCTGCCGGAGTGATCCAGACTATGATTCAGGCCAGTAAGAAGTCTTCATCAATGATCTGCTATAGAGTTTGGCGAGCATTTATCGCTTGGTCCGAGTCTAAGGGATTCGCTTGTAGAATTTTTTCTGTTTCCAAAATATTGGAGTTTTTGCAAAAGGGTCTGGATGAAGTACTTAAATTAAGTACTTTAAAGGGGCAGATATCTGCTTTATCTATTTTTTTTCAGAAACCTATTGCTGAAAATAAGTGTATCAGAACCTTTTTTCAGGGAGTCGCTCATGTGCGGCCTCCTCGTAAGCCACTTCTACCAGTTTGGGACTTGAATTTAGTCTTATCAGCTCTTCAAGGTCTTCCTTTTGAACCACTGATAGATGCGTCATTAAGTCTAATGACTCTTAAGGTTATCTTTTTAGTGGCAATAATCTCAGTAAGAAGGGTTTCTGAATTAGCTGCTTTATCAGCTAATCCTCCTTATTTGGTGTTACATAAGGATAAGGCTGTTTTTAGTTTTAAATAGGATTTTCTTCCGAAGGTGGTTTCCCCTTTCCATCTTAATGAAGAGGTGGTTTTACCTTCCTTATGTCCGGCTCCAGTTTCCGTTAGGGGAGAGTGCTTCACTCGCTGGATGTAGTGAGAGCGCTGAGATATTATCTCACTGCAACACAATCTTTCCGCAGGACGGACACCTTATTTGTCATACCGGAAGGTTCATGGAAAGGTCTTCCGCCAGCGAAGTCTACCATCAGCCGATGGATCAGGCAAGCAGTGGTAAGAGCCTATGTGGCCAAGGGGAAGGATCCTCCCTTTAAGATTACAGCTCATTCAACAAGAGCTATTGGAGCTTCTTGGGCTTTTCAGCATCAAGCTTCAGTAGAACAAGTATGCAAGGCCGTTACTTGGTCTTCAGTTCATACCCTTACCAAGTTCTATAAGGTGGATGTTAGAGCCTCGGCGGATGCCGCTTTTGGTAGAAAAGTTTTACAGACTGTAGTGAGTAGAGGTCCTGTAAGGTCTTATTCCTGAGAAATGAATTTCTCTTCCATTATTACTTCAGGACATCAGACCCTCCCTATCTGCTAGGTGGCTATATCCGTGCCTTCGATGCATAGTCTTGGTGAGGATGTAAATATGTAAATAAGGTGTACAGTGTGAAGTGTGATCAGCATTAAAAAAACAGGAGATAGAGGGGCGTCTCCCGGGCGGCTGTTCTAGAAGAAGAAGTCAGCCAGGAAGTTATAGGCCCGGGAAGTGGAGCCACACCTTTTGTCTTGCAGTCCACGCCCTTCGGTCGAGATTAACCCAATCGTGTCTGAATTAAGTCTGATGTCCTGAAGTAATAATGAAAGAGAAATTAATTCTACAGGTGAGTACCCACAGAATTCTCTTTTTTCCCCATGGCAGCTACATCAGTGCATTTCCTGCTCTGCCGTGAACCAATAGCATTTGCTGGGGCCCAGAAGCATGGACCCAGTGAAAAAACCCTAAGTTTCCGACTAAAGGACCGGCCATCAGAAACCCTAAATCTAAAGCCTTAGCTCAGGGAAACCTAGATAAATATAAAATTGTCTGTGACAAGACCTGCAGGCTCTAAATTAGAGCAATTTAAGCAATAGTCAATAGTTCATAAGTTACACCATGTCCAATAGATAAACCTAGAGGTGCACTACAATAATACCGTAGTACTCTGAGGTTATGTTGTTACCTGTTTTTAAAAATTGAAAGAACTATAGTCTGCTTACTCGTCTGTTAGAACAAGCAAATATAGGACAAGCAAAAATGTAGGCTTGACACCTGAGGACTTTTGTCACATTTACAACTGAATTTGTTAGACTGTGCACAAGGCAAATAGTAAAGAGCAAATACCAATCCATAGGATGGTTTGTCCTAACCATGGATAAATTTGCATTATTTTAAAACCATGGAACTGCATCCCTTCTAATAATCACTTATTTTCTTTTGGTTTATGTGTTCTTTCAAAAGTACTTGATGATGATATTTTGCCCTTTTTCCCCAGATTGTGGATGTATTTATGGAAAACAGTCTAGTACAGCAGTGCACATCTTTTCTTCTTGATGCATTGAAGAACAATAGACCGGCTGAGGGTCACCTGCAAACTCGTCTCCTGGAGATGAACCTTATCCATGCTCCCCAGGTTCCTCTGATTTTATTTGTTTTCTACCCTTCTAACATATTAGTCACTTTAGTATATATCTAGTCTTTCTCAAATGTTTGGGGTTTGGACATACAGACCCCAGGTCCAATGTCCCTAGAGTCCCACACTCATTACCTCCCACTTCACTGGCGGACAATGTGGCTAACTCGAGATTGGAACCTTAAACTGGACCTTCAACATCATTTAATGAAAAGCCCAAACCCTCAAAAACAATTCCTCAGCATCTAAAATTAATATATTTAAAGTTTTTAGTCCCTTTTTATTCTTTCCCCCACTGGGCTGCAACTTTGTTCAGGACAATATGGGCGCCGCCATCTTGACTCAGAAGCATCACACATACTGAGGAGAGGAGAGAGGGATAAAGTCCTATGGGTGGGTTATATCTGTGTTTTGCACAGATAGAGCAGGGGTCAGGGAAGGTACAACAATCCCAGAATGCAGAGTGACACGGTCAGAAGACACTTCCTGTTTGCAGGCTGCCTGATGCTCCATGAGCCCGCCATCTTGGATGTTTAACAGCTTATAACATGCAGTAGATGCAGGTAGGATAATTTTTAATGTGGGCAATCTGTATGTACAGGGTGTGGAAAATATATAATATATGCTCTTATCCAGGGTGAAGGTCCACTTTAAGTTAATATTGTGTTTGGTTGGGGGGGCTGGCTGCATCAATGAATTTTGAATTTCCTGGCTTTTGTTCCGTTCCCGGGGGAATCCCAGAAAGCTCCAAACTCACCTGAATTAATGTATATTGTGCTCATGATGGCCGCCCAGGGAGTGGTTGAGGGTTAAGCGTCATTCTTCAACCCTCTAAACACAAGATTAGTTCCCTAAACACTGGACCATGACTGCCCCACCTGAAGGCTGAATGATGATGGTGCAGCCCCTGACTTCTAACATGGGGAGAGCAGAATGCACCTTTCCCTGGGATATCCCTTTTTAATGTTGTTCTATAAAAGCACCTTATCATTTTGTTTAAGCTTTCACTGGTTTGTTGATACTGTAACAGGCTCCTGTGTCAGTTTATTCTACAGATTTATAGTTCTTATGGTTAAGGAGGACCTCTAGAAAGTGGGAGTGCCCCCTTGTCTTTTGAGAGACCGGAAACAAGTGTGTTTCCTCTTGACTGAATACATTTATTTCCCATAATTGTTCTTCTTAACTAAGATCTTTCATTCTTCTTATTAATTTGGTGGCCCTCCTCTGCACCCTTTAAAAGATCAGGGCGTCCTTTCTATGAACTGGTGCCCAGAAGTGGATGACATATTCCAGATGAGGTCGCACCAGTGGCTTGTAAAGCGGAAAATTACATCTCGATCCCTTGATTCCATGCCTCATTTAATGCATTACAATATCTTGGCTTGGAAGCAGCTGCTTAACATTGCAAACTGTTATTTAGCCTGAGGTCTAGCAGTACCCCCATATCCTTCTCAACTAGTGACTCTCCCAGTTTTAATTCCCAGAGGACATATGTGACCTGCAGATTATTACACTCCAAGTGCATTAAATTACATTTATCCACATTAAACGTTTTCAAAGTGGATGCCCAGACACTCAGAAGGGTTGATTCAGCACCGTGAATATTTTTACTCACTTTTTTTGTAAACTCTTTCTGAGTTTTTTCATCGGTGCTAGTTAGTATCATACTGTATTTAGCTGTGCAAATTGCACAGCTAAATATGGTGCTGAAAAACATGAGAAAAGCGTTTACTCACTAAAAAGTGAGTAAAAAAAAATACTCATGACAATGAAGTGTCTAAGTTAGCCTGAAGCTTGTGAGCATCTTCAATTGACTGTGCTACATAAGTTGGCGTCATCTTCAAAACAGCGTTCCATGAATTCTATCTTCTTTTCCAACAAGCTGAATTATAGTGGGCCCAGCACTGAACCCTGGGGTACACCTTTTACAACAGATGACTGTTTTGAGTATTTTTCGCATTCAAAGTCTGCTTTTCTAATTTAACCTTTCTCGTTTCTGTGTGTGTTGTTCTCAGGTGGCAGATGCAATCCTCGGAAATCAAATGTTCACTCATTATGATCGGGCACACATTGCCCAATTGTGTGAGAAGGCTGGATTGCTCCAAAGAGCACTGGAGCATTATACCGACCTGTACGATATCAAGAGAGCTGTGGTGCACACACACCTTCTAAATCCAGAGGTTAGCTGGTGTTCTTTCTGTCATTGGATTGTTTAAAGTCTTACAGTATAAAATACTTGCAGTCATGATGATGATTATTAGATGTTAAGGTCTTGTCAGTCAGTAGCAAAGGATGCTTCCAATTAGTGGTCTAGCACAGGGGCTCCCAACGATCCTTTTAGTTGGTTTTGCTTTAGACTTGTATGTACTCTAACTTGACCTGCTATACTATACTTTACCCAAGCCTGATTTGCACAGGGTGATATTGAAAACTATGGTTGAGATTAAAACCCAGGGTTATGGGGTCCCCCGACTAAGTTTTACACAGTGGGACATCCCGATCCAGGATGCCAACAGGGAAGGCCAGCCACAGTGGGTTTTGTTCCGCTTTAATAAATGATATAATAATTACAAAATGAAAATTAGCAATTGATGAAAAAAGCTTGGGTCCCTGGTCTAGAAGATTGCTTGGCTGCAGCCTGATGTTTTTCAGTAGCCATAAACTTAGTACCTCAGGCAATGAGATCGTAGTGAAGCAATTGTTTTTTGGACTAAAGTCTAATATGTCAACATTGGAGGAGTTAGTGGCGTACTGGAGGGGAGAAGAGGGAAGCTTTCAGCCACGCATGGGCGGTCTGGTTGGTGTTTAAAGTGGACCAACACCCAGGATTTTGACTATCCTGGGTTTTGGTCCACTTCGGTGGTGCACCCCGATCGGCCATTCACAAACGCCCTGCTAGAGGGATGTGTGAGCGGCGGCGGCTCGCGCATGCGCCGCTGGATCGAGGAGCAGGTAGGGATTTCGGGGCATTCTGGGCGGGGTGCCCCGCAGGCCCGACGCTGATCGGCCCGGGAATCTATAAGATTCCCGGGCTGATCAGCATCGGGTGTTGGTCCACTTTAAGGGCTCGGACCAGTTCTTAAGGCAGATAGGGGGGAGCAGTAGAGAGGATCCGGCACCTCCTTCTCCTCCCCCGCCTGTGGGGTGCTTACAAAAGTTGAAAGGAGCTCTGGATTAAGGGGAGTGAGTGGTACCTCGAGAGGGGAATGGCCGCCTGTGGGGACTAGGGTAGTATGTTTTCTCCTGTTTTTTTTTTTTCCTCTTTCTTTCATTTTGTACTGTTCTGTCTCTTTCTCTGCTTCCCTCCTGTTTCCCTCCCTTATCCTTCTTGGGTAGGGGGTGTCTTGTTATGTGTCCTTGTGGTGTGTATGGTCCAGACAGACGTGTAGGAGGTTGGCCAGTTGGGAGGGTGGAAGGTGAGCTTGTGGGCAAATAAACAATATCACGATGAGGAAACTGGCGGGATGGACAGCTTGAAACAACTAGGTGATGTGTTTTAGTGTAAGATATCCACTGAGCTGGTCGAACCATATCTGGTCCGGTGCTCTAAGTGTATGGGCTGGTGTAAGATGTTTTTGTGCCAATTTTTTTTTGTTCTCTTTTCGAGTGTTCTGTTTGTCACTGTATTGTATTTTAAAAAAATTTCAATAAAATAAGATTAAACATAATATGTCAACATTGTCAAGAACAGATCCTACAATTTTGTGGACTTAATCAAGTTTTATGCCTTTTAATTTTAGTGGTTGGTGAACTTTTTTGGAGCATTGTCGGTGGAGGACTCCGTGGAGTGCTTGCGGGCGATGTTGTCTGCCAACATTCGGCAGAACCTGCAGCTGTCTGTTCAGGTGGCATCTAAGTATCATGAACAGCTAGGCACCCAGACTTTGGTGGAACTTTTTGAATCATTCAAGAGTTATGAAGGTATGTGCAAAGGTTGATATGTATGTTGTAATTAAATATTGGCACTAGCAATGAAACATTGGATTTTGTGGCTTATTGCAACTTACAAGTAGTTATTCCAAGTACTTCACTCTTTCCAGTTACCCAGACTTAAACCCAATTGTGCATCTGTGGGACCACCTTGACTGCTGTGTTTACTCCATGGATAATCTGCCACGCACCCTTCAGCAGCAGTGGGATACACTGCAGTCAATACAGCTCCAGATACATGTGACCACCTACTAGGACATTGAGTCAATCCCAGCCCATCTGCTGCTGTCATTGCTGCAACTGTCAGTTACTCTGGATATTAGATGGTGGTCATAATAATGTGCATTAAATAGACTGTAAACCCAACAGCAATGAAAAGGAAGCAACCGGCTCACCTTCTACTTGCCCTGTGGGCCTATCCTTCATTTCCTGCAGAGCCAGGTAGAAGCTGTAGCAGGGCTCCAACTGTCATCCTCCTTTCAATTCCATTCCTCCGGAACCACGATGGTCTAAACAGCCTGATGAAGGAAAATATTATTTAAATTAATATTTGCTGCACATTAATCTCCAATATTTCTATTAAAGATTAATATTATATATATCGGAAATACTAATTACTAATAACCATATCATCCCAACGACTATTAATCTGATACAAACCAATGGTCTCTGAGGCTGTCCTCTTACATCCAGGGAAATCTCCCAATAAATATCTTCCCTCAAGTACTTTGCACATACAATCTATTGTGTAAGAAATTATCCACCACACACAAAGTAGGATGTATAAATGAAAACTGGTTTAATTACCAGCAAAGTAAACCACTAACCCAATATGTTCATGAAGTTTCCCCAGATAACCTTAGATATTACAGGCAGTTGTTACATAAATGAGTCAGTTATACATTAGTTACAGTACAATAAATGTTATAATGGAGAGGGGGATAATGGAGAGACAGCAAGAGATACTTAGCCATTATGGTTGTATTCAGGTCGCGGGTCCATCCATTGACTGCCTAGTTCACCAAGCAGCCTCACTAATCTTCTAACACTAGGGGATGTGGCCAGCATTCCCAGCCTCCTGGGTGTGTCGTTGCCCTGACTACAACCAGCCTCTGAGATTAGATACATATTCTATAAAGGGTACAACTCCCACAATATGCATGTTATCATATTGTAACCAAGAAAGTAATGACCCCCATTAATTTCTTAGTTAAAAGAACCTAAACATCAAATACATATCATACAGAGTATGATACTATGTGGATTATCAGTCTTTGGCCACTATATGTATGCCGTGTTTGATATCAAATGAAAGGTCATATAATCCTGAATAAGACTCTCTCATTAATCTAGTCATGACTGACATATTTCAGTTACACTGCTCCCCAAAAATCCCATCCAGTGCTCATCCAGTGTGTATTTGAGTGTTGAGAGTCAGGGCCAACCTAATTAGGAATTCCTTTTCAAGGGGAAATGTGGTGCAGCAGAAAACACCCCAGCTATTGAGGTAGTTGGCAGCTAGGTGTAAATATGTGACAATATAGGTGTGCTAGGTGTCAATATAGTCTATTGTATTCATGGGGCATAGACAGATGCCAGAAACTCAGACTCACATACTATTTGAGTGTTAATCTGGGGGACATCTGTAATCATATCCTTTAACACAGCCACTCTGTCCCTTGGTGCTCTATGTGAGCAAGCATGGCAAGCAACAGTGGTCCCCACAGCTGTCTCTGAACATAGCTGATCATTCTCATGACTTCTCAAGTCCTTCCTGGTTCTGCCATGCCTACAAAATGAAGCAAAGAGAGTGGCTTGACTTAGAAGGTACATAAGGTATTTACATAAAATCACAGATCTAAAATTGCTTTTTTTTTACATTGTAAGGTAATAAAGGTGAGAGGAAGTTAGCGTGTCAGTGGACAGGGACTTTAACGGAATTCAAACATGCAGGACATGATGTGCTGTTCTGGAGGCCACCAAATCTAACTTTTGCCTTTCTGCATTCCTGACCGAGCAAGTTGTGTTATGGAAATATGACATAGATTGGAGTAATTGGACTGAGATAGACAATGCCTCTTTGGGCTGGACTTACAAGCCCAGCCTGTCAAAAACTGACATTATTACTTTAATCAATCAATTATCAGCAATATTATTCTATGTTATATTGTAAGTTATAAGTATAGAATAATATATATGGATTTTGTGCTGTGCTTAAGTGATGTCCTTATATCCTTATGTTCATAACCATTCCTTTTCACTTAGGGCTTTTCTACTTTTTGGGATCAATTGTCAATTTCAGCCAAGACCCTGATGTCCACTTCAAGTACATCCAGGCTGCTTGCAAGACCGGACAGATCAAAGAGGTTGAGCGAATATGTAGGGAAAGCAACTGCTACAACCCGGAGCGTGTTAAAAACTTTTTAAAGGTAAATTTCAATTCATAAATATATAATGTAAAGTAGAAGATATATTTGTACATATTAGACTTTTATTACTAATAACATGGGAAGTTGCAATGTAGTTCTGCTGTACAGCAGATTTGTTATTGGGGAAAAAGTATGGTGTCGACATGAGCCCTTTTGGCTGCTTTTACCCCACCATAAAAAATATTGGCAGAAACTCACCACTCTGCTTACTTTGAAGCCCACTTGATCGCAGCCCATTCGGGCAAGGCAGCCTATACACCTCATTTGCCATGACTTGCCCCACATAGCCACTGACAGCCCGTCACGTTTCTTGACAACCTTCTACATCAATGTGCGACTGGCCCCCTGGCTCTATTGACCACCAGTGCTCACAAGGGACTTTGGGGTGACTGAGAACAGGCTTGTGTTCAGAATTCATTTTTTTCTTCCAATCCATTCCAGGCACTCCTTACGCTTGGGATTACCTCCTTGCTGATCACGTGACTGCAAGAAAGAAAACAGGTGCGGCCCCTCCCGGCCCATAAGTAGCAGCTGCCTCCTCACCAAGATCAGTTTTTTCTTTCTTGCAGTGGCAAGATGACTGTGAGGTTGTTCAAGAAATTAGCTTTCAAGGATTGGCAGCAAGCGAGGGACTGAACCCTGTCTGCTCTCTGCGTGGCCTTATTCCCAAGACCCAAGTTTATGCCTCCACAGCGTTGGCTGTTTTGGGGTCCGTGAAGGTAAGGTGGAAGCGCCGGGGTCTTGGGGCGCTTACAGAGTATATATGCTCTGGGCTGCAGACTTTTTTGAAAAGCAAGTCAGCCGCAGGTTTTTATCTGGTGTACCTGCTGAGGAATGTTTATTTTTACCCAACCCTTCCTTCTTCCAGTTAGGCAGGTTTTTATCATAAAAAAGAAAAAAGAAAATACAAAAAAAAAAAAAAAAAAAAAAAATTATTTAAAAAAAAAAAAAAATTTTTTATGTATGCCTTTAAGGGACGTGGCTGACGTCACGCAGGGCAGAGTTTAACCTGGAACCACAAGGCCATGTATTCAGTTGTCTCTCTCACCAGGCGAGGAAATAGCATATTGCTAGGTGTGTGTGTGTGTGTATATATATATATATTGCGGCCAGATAGCAGTGCGATTGCGGCGGCAGCCAGTTGGGCCAAGGTGCTGGCCTAGAAATGCCTTGTGATTAGGATGGCTTACGGGGGTTCCGCTGGTTTATCCATATTGCTGCCTCAGGGCAAGCTGATTTTGCCGTTATTTGCACTAAGCTATGGTATATATATTATGTGTTTGATCATTTCTTTTGTATAGCGGTAAAGAGAAGAGTGGTGGTGGTGAGTGGACATCGCCATTATCAATTTTTATATACATTTTTTTGATTAATTGCATTATCAATTTCATGTTTCAGTTAAGCTTATAATATTTATATTATTAATATTGTTATATATTTTTATGGAGATATATAGATAGTAAGATATATATATATATATATATATATATATATTTTACTATCTGTATGATTATATTTTATTATTATAATGATTGTCAGTTTTATCTTTTTTATCAGTTAAAAAAAAAAAAAAAAAAAAGGACATTATTATTATTATTATTATTTCTCCTGTTTTTATTTTTTAGAATTTGGAAGAAGGATAGAAAAGGGTTGTGGTTCCTCCCTGTCCCTTTTGGGATTGGTTTTAGGCTTAGGGCCTTTTCGGTCTGATTGCCAAATTTGAAAAAAAAAAAACAAAAACACCATGAGGGAGGCATCAGGGATAGTGATTCGGGCATCCCATTTGAGCTGCGGGCTCTGCCCCTTATGTAAGCGGGATCCCCTGGGAAGTTTCAGCATGGTTTGTTCCGCTTGCGCCATGAGAATTGGTGGACCATAGTAGAGCGGTGGCTCAGGTCTTTAGTCCAGTTATTGCTGGTGTGAGCGCAATGGCTCACCCATCCCTTCCTTCCCCTGGAGAGGGGGAAGGCAGCGAGGCGCAGTCAGATGTGGTGCACAGGTTGGATAACCTGGAGAGACAGAGGCATTGGAACCTGTTGCGGAGGAAAGAGATTTATTTGCCTCTTTTGGAGAGTGGGAGGAAGAAGAGTATATAGATGAGCAGCTCTCAGAAGGCGAGTTACGCTTTGGTGAGGAGGATAGTAACTCTTTTTTCTCTTCTGATGAGGACCCCCTCCTCGCAGGCGAAACAGAGTGTCTGCTCTCTTCGGTTATTGAAGCTTTGCTTATCACTCTCTCCCCTATTGTATCTTGTACTCAGAATATCCACTGTCAAATCTGTAAAACTGCGTTTGAAATAGTGTATGTACTATATGTTCTACCCTGTCTGTAATTACTACTTTGTAAGCGCTAAGAAAGATGATGGCGCTATATAAATGTATACCACACAAACGGGCCTTAGATAAGCCCAATGACCCCTAACGCTCTGCCGCACACCAAAAAAATTTTCCTGAGTAAATTAAAAAATTAAATTTATTAAGGATGATCTGTTTAAGCGAGTAAGGCAAAGGCAGGTGTTCCCTGAGCAGCTGCACTTTTCTAAAATGGTGTTCAAGGAATGTGAAAATCCTAACAAACTACCGGCTGTTTCTAGGATACTAGACTCTAGGTATCCCTTTCCGGCAGACATGATTAAGCTTTGGTCTTACCCACCTGAGGTGGATCTCCAGTAGCAGGCTTGTCTAATACTTCCATCATTCCATCTGCTGCTATGGGATCTTTAAGAGATCCCACGGAGTGATGAATGGATCAATTGGCCCGCCATGCTTTGCTATGAAGGGATCCTTTCTACGTCCTGTTTGTGCCATGGCCATCGTGTCCCTGGCTTCAAGGAAGAAGATGAAGAAAAAGTTTAGCCAGGGCTAATTCTCGCAGGCTTATTCAAGAGTCCAAAGATTTTATTTTTCAGAAAACATTTTTTGGGGTTTGCAAGCATTAAGTAGTACATATACAACAGTAAGTATGCTGGAAAGTAAAGGTGCAAATATCGATGTCATTTTAACTGCAGGCAAATAAAGACCCTCTATGGAGGGTTACAACAATGCAAAGCAAAAGATGATGCATTTATTATATCATTTAACAATCTTATATGGGCTCCACTAATTATTATAATGTGGCAGAAAGGAGTGTGTAACCATATAGCTATTAGTTAAGTATTGCTATGAAGACTGTATGCGGACCTTCATAGAGTCCAAAGATTTTAGGGATGGTTTGGACTTTAACTCGTTCTCTATCACTATGATGGATGATGCAGTCAGGCTAGCTGCTAGTACTTTTGCTCTGCTTGTGGCCTTGCACCCTTCCTTATGGCTAAGACAATGGTTGGCGGATGCCGCTGCTAATAAAAAAAAAAAAAGAAAAGAACTCTTATAGATCTACCTTTTTAGGGAGCAGATTTTTTGGTCATCAGGCTACAAGATCGAGTTTGCAGCCAGACCACCCGCAAGGTTCCTTCGGTCAGGGGCATCCCGGAACCAGTCAAAGATAGATGCCCTGAGATCCACAGTTCATCATCTCCTTCAAAAATGGGTAATTTGTCGGGTACCCTTTCAGGAGGAAGGTCAGGGGTTTTTACTCCAACCTGTTCACAATCCCCAAAATGGATGGGTCTCAACAGGTATATGCACGTGAAACATTTCCGCATGGAGACGCTAAGGTCAGCGGTAAGAGTAGTTCGGCCCGGGGATCTTATGACTACTATAGACTTAAGGGACGCGTATCTGCATGTTCCAATGTTTCCAGGGCATCAGAAGTTCCTGAGGTTCGCCCTGGAAGACCAGTACTTCCAGTTGGTGGCACTCCCATTCGGGATATCCTCGGCTCCAAGAGTGTTCACCAAAGTTTTGGCGGGTCTCATGGCCATTTTCAGGAGCCAGGGGATATGCATCATTCCATATTTGGACGATCTTTTAATTTCAGCCGGGTCTCTTCAGCAGATCATGAAAGATACGCAGATGGTCTTATCAACTCTGGAAGAGTTCGGCTGGGTGATCAATTACCCAAAGTCCCATGTCACTCTGGCGCCAGTAAGGAACTTCTTAGGAATGATTCTGGACACGGTTCAAGTCGAAGTGTTTTCTACCAGAGCAGAAGGCTCTGCTAATTCGAAGTCAAATAGAGTACTTACTGGCTTGCCGGCAGCCGACCATTCGGCTAGGGGTGAACCTAGTAGGCCTTATGGTAGCCTGCTTTGAGGCCGTACCTTTTGCCCAGTTTCACTTGAGGCTTCTTCAGTGGAATCTGTTGGCAAACTGGGATCGAGCCCCACAGTCGCTGGATCAAGTTTTTTGTTCTGACGCCCTTGGCCAGGCAATCTCTTCTGTGGTGGATGGACCCTCTTCATCTGTCTGTAGGCAGGTCCTTTCTGACACCACAGTGGCAGATCGTTTCCCCGGATGCCAGTCTCACAGGTTGGGGGGGCATCTGGCAGACACAGAAGATCCAGGGACAATGGGGGGCCGAAGGATTATCAGCTTCTCATAAATATATTGGAATTAAGAGCAATCCGACTAGTGCTTCAGTATCTGACCCCCAGCTTAAAGGGGCAGGCAGTTCAGGTCCAATCGGACGGCAGTAGCCTATATCAATCATCAGGGGGGTACCCGGAGCAAGAGTGCTCTAGAGGAAGTAAGCCGGATTCTGACTTGGGCAGAGAAGAATGTTCCCTGCATCTCGGCAGTTTACATCCCGGGGGTAGAAAACCAGGAGGCCGACGCTCTGAGCAGGAAGGTTCTGCATTGGGGACAATGGTCCCTCAGTCAGAAGGTCTTTCAAGCCCTTTGTCTTTGCTGGGGGTGTCTGGAAGTGGATCTTTTGCATCCAGACACAATCACAAACGGACGAATTTCATGTCTCTATCAAGGGACCCTCTGGTCATAGCAACGGATGCCCTGTCAGTCTCTCGGACAAGGTTCAAGCTTCTATACATTTTTCCCCCACTTACGCTACTGAGCCGTGTATTAGGAAAGATAGCTCAGGAGGGGGTACCTACCATTCTAGTAGCTCCTCATTGGCCAAGAAGAAGTTGGTTTTCAGACATAACAAGGAGGTCGGTAGACCATCGGCGCCTACTGGTCGAGCCAGATCTTCTCATTCAGGGGGCGCTTCGGCGCCCGAATTTACAGATGCTGGCTTTAACGGCTTGGCTATTGAAACCTTGATCTTAGCAGATAAAGGTTTATCGGCCAAGGTTATTCATACCATGATTCAGGCCCGGAAGAAGTCTTCTTCCGTGATTTACTACAGGGTCTGGCGGTCGTTCATATCCTGGTGTGAGGCTAGGAATTTTTCATGCAGAAAGTATTCAATTTCTAGAATTCCTACAAGATGGCTTAGAAATGGGCCTACAGTTAAGCACCCTAAAAGGGCATGTATCGGCCTTGTCTATTTTTTTCCAGAAGTCTATCGCTAGTAAGAGGCTCATTAAGACTTTTTTTCAGGGGGTCATTCAGGCCCGACCACCGCGCAAGTCTATTTTACCAGTGTAGGACTTAATTTTTCAATTTTTAATGCATAGATGGCCATTGTATGCTTGCGCACACATAGGAATTCATCCTCCGCATTTGACCCATCCGTGCAGTGAGTGTGCACATGCTTTGAGCGGTGGGCTGCTCTAATTGTGGCGCCCGGGGAGCAGTTGCAGGGTTAGGTGCCTTGCTCAAGAGCACTTCGGTCTTGTCCCTGGACCGGGTTTGGAACCCGCAACCCTCCGGTCGCAAGTGCGCTCCCCTTGCCTCTAGGCCACAACTGCCCCCTAATCTGGTGTTGAATCTGGTGTTGACGGCTCTGCAGGGTGCTCCCCTTGATCCTATGATTGACGCTCCATTGGGCTTTTTGATGCTTACGGTGTTATTTTTGGTGGCAATCACCTCTGTGCGGCGTGTTTCTGAGTTAGCCGCCTCATGTATGAAGTCTCCTTATTTTGATTTACACAGAGACAAAGTAGTTTTTCGGTTTAAGCCTGATTTTTTACCTAAGGTCGTCTCTTCCTTTCGCCTTAATCAAGAAGTAACTTACCATCTTTATGCCCAGTTCTGGCTAATGCTAAGGAAAGGGCTCTTCATTCTTTAGATGTAGTCAGAGCCATAAGATATTACTTGGCAGCTACAGATTTCCTTTTTTGGTTATATCGGAAGGGCCGAGAAAGGGGCTTCCGCCAGCTAAAGCCACTGTCAGTTAGTGGATTAGGCAGGCAGTAGGAAGAGCCTACTCGACCAAGGGGAAGGAACCCCCTTTTCGGGTCACGGCCTATTCCACTAGGGCCATTGGTGCTTCTTGGGCTTTTCAGCATCAGGCTTCGGTGGAACAGGTTGCAAAACTGCCACCTGGTCTTCGGTTCATACATTTACCAAATTTTACAAGGTGGATGTTAGAGCCTCAGCTGACCCTGTGGTTGGTCGAAAGATTCTCCAGGCAGTAGTGAAATGAACTACCTGCTGTTCTGCGTTAGGGGATCCCACCCATAGATGGCACTGCTTTTGGAGATCCCAAGCGTAAGGAGTGCCTGGAATGGATTGGAAGAAAAAACACAATTCTGTGAGGTACTCACCTGTATAATTGGTTTTTCTGGGAATCCATTCCAGGCACTCCGGCCCACCCGTTTTGGGTCATTATATATCTTTTGATCCTTTTTTTTTTTTAGATGGTGTTTAGTCCATTTATTTCATTAGCATTTAAAAAAAAAAAAAAAGAGAAAATAGAAAAGTGTAAGAGAAAATGAAAAGAACAAAACTTAATTTCTGAGAGTATTTTCGCGGAGTTCGGTGTAAAGTAACATTGGACTCCTATATAGGCCCTCCCGGCCTGCCTCTGTTTTTCTGTTTTTTACTGCTTTTTAAGTAAACTGATCTTGGTGAGGAGGCAGCTGCTACTTATGGGCCGGGAGGGGCCGCACCTGTTTTCTTTCTTGCAGTCACGTGATCAGCAAGGAGGTAATCCCAAGCGTAAGGAGTGCCTGGAATGGATTCCCAGAAAAAACAATTCTACAGGTGAGTACCTCACAGAATTGTGTTTTGTCTTTCTTTCCATCTTGTAGTATTCGTTTAACCCTTTAAGTGCCAGCCTACCTGCAGCTTTTGTCACCCACGTTTCACTATTTTGCGCTACATATGTTCAACCTTGATTTTTGAAGGGATTTCCAGGGTTTTTTCTAGGAAAATTATATATTGTTTTTTTCAGCCTGGGCTTCAACATGCAATGTCTTGTTTGGCCTTTTTTTTTGTGTATTCTCAATACTTTTGGGTGAAATATGTGCAAAAAAAGCAATTTGTAGTGTTTTTTGTAATAAAAAATGTAAGTTTGTCAATAAAATCTTATTGCGTGTGAAACCCGAATTTCTCCCGCTGTTTTTCCAGAAAAACCCTTTACATTTGAAATACCCCCCACAAACTATATATTCTCTGGAAGTACACACCTCAAGCTTTCTAGGCGTACCAGGCTTGTTGACATGGGCACAGTTTTCTGGAAGTAATCCCTCAATCAATTCTTTGGTTGCACAGAGTTTCCCTAAAAAAGAATAAAAAAGAAGAATCAAAGCCACATTTTCCAAAAAAAAACTATATGCAAACAAGGAAAAACGAGCAAAATCTGAAAAAGCAACATCCCCCGAACAGAACGATACCCAACATGCATAGGTACTGTCAGGGGAAGAGTTGCCAAACACCCCAAAGTAAAGCATGCGCATAATGTTAATTTTACTTGAAAATTACAGCTCTGCAGACAAAGTGCGCACCTTGCGATTTTTCAACCAAAACAACCCTTTACATTTAGAATATCCCCCATAAACCATATATTCCCTGAAAGTACACGTTAAGCTTTCTAGGCGTACTGAGCTTGTTGTAGTGGGCTCATCTTTTTGGAAGTAATCCATTGAAGAATTCTTAGGTTGCACAGGGTTTCCCTAAAAAAAATTATAAAAAAGCAGAATAAAAACCATGTTTTCCTAAAATATCAATATGCAAACAAGAGAAAACAAGCTAAATCTAAAAGCGCAAGGTCCCCCGAGGAGAACAATACCCCTCGTGCATAGGTACTATTAACCCTTTTAATTGCCAGCCTACTTGAAGTTTTGTCACCCTCTGTTGACAGGTAATTTTTCCCCATTTTGCGCCATGTTTAACCGTGATTTTTGCTGGAATTTCCAGAAAAATATTTTTTGCAGCAGAGTTAAGGCTTTAACATGAAATGTCTTGTTTGTAATTTTTCTACTGTTTTTTGAATATTTTTGCGTAAAAAAAAAAAAAAATATATATATATATATATTTTAGACAATTGTCTCCTTTATTTTAAATAAAACCTTTTTTTTTTTTTAAATGAAAACCACATTGCATGTTATAGCCCCATTTCTCCCGATTACAACGGTACTACATATGTATCGGTAGCCCCCTCATTCTTGCCCTGGAGACCCCCCAAACTGAAAAGAGCACTTTATAACATTTACAAATAAAATACAACTACTATCTACACTATAAACATAAGGGGTTAATTTAAAAAAAAAATGGCAGGGGGGACCCTATGTCATTTTTTTTGTGGAATTTTAAGGGTTAGGGTTAGGCTAACCCTTAAAAATAAAAAATAAAAATGACGTAGGGTCCCCCCTCCCAGGCGGGGGAACCCATTTTTATTTTTGAATTTTAAGGGTTAGGGTTAGGCTAACACCAACCCTTAAAAAAAAAAAAAAAAAAAAAAAAGACGTAGGGTGGGGGGGGGGGGACCCTTTTTTTAAAAAAAATTTTAAAGGTTAGGGTTAGGCTAACCCTAACCCTTAAAAATTAAAAAATAAAATGACGTAGGGGCCCCCCTTACCCGTCATAACCAGCCCGGGACCAGCTATGGGGGCTTGTAGGAACAGAGTGGAGGGGCCAGCTTTTGTGGCCCCCCATCCTGCAGCCTACAAGCTCACATACCCTGTGTGGGCCCGGGCTTTTCTGCCCCCCCCCCCCCCCGGGCTTTGGGGAGGCAGGTAATTGGGGGTGCGGGGGTTTATGGCAAGTCACCCGCTAGTTGCAGGTGACTTGCCAGTCCCCAGGCTTGTGAACTGGTATAAGGGGTCTCATGGTTCACAAAGGGTTAACATAAAAAAACCACACACAAAAATGTCATTTATTAAAAAAAAAACTTTACTCACCTCAGCTCCTGTGTTGATCAGCTGTCAGATGCCTTGGTGATCGCTGGCCAGAGGAGGGGGGGCAGGGGATCAGAGCATTGCTCTGGCCAGCGATCGCCAGGGCATCTGACAGCTGAGCCGAGGAGAGCCTGGACGACACCTTTGGGGCGGGGCTTAACAACAAGATGGTGGAGCCCTTCGGGAGAGGAGGGGGAGAGCCCTTTCAGGCTCTCCCCTGAAGCTGAAGTGCCGGGGGTGGGGGGCGATCGGAGGCCCCCCCAGTGAAGAGGAGACCCATCGGGATGCAGCGCGACCACAGGTAAGTAAATGTAATTTTTTTTTTTTTTAAGTTAGCAGCTGCTGCTGCCGAAGCGGGGGGGGGGGGCTTATTCCGGGGGCTCTCCTGAAGCCATCCGAGGCCCCACGGCAGATCGGATGGCACCAAATTAAAGAGGAGACCTGTCCGGATCCAACGAGGGGTTAGGTGAGTATTTTTTATTTGTATTTTTTTTACTAGCAGGGGGAAATGCCAGGTAGGTAGTTTCTACGTGCTTGGCACTTAACGGTAGGAGAAGCAACCACGTAGAAACTACGTGCTTGGCATTTAAAGGGTTAACAATGCCAAATGTAATTTATTCTAAGTATACAGTACGTCCTGCTCCAGATATAATACTTACACTTGGGTATCCTCCGCCAGATGGCGCTGTGCACTGCAGACATGCAAAAACAGGCTCCTCCCGGCCCTTCATATACCCGGGGACCTCCCACAAATCCCCAGATTTCTCTGCAGTGCCGACTGCAAAGACATGAAGTATCACTCTCTCGCAGGTGAGTGGGGCTATTACAGCCTGCGGCCCTGTTGGACTACTCCCACCCGTCCTACTTGTGATGTGCCTCCCAGCCTGGGCTGCGCTGTAGCTCCACCGCAGTCCCCCACCAAAGGGTAGGCGGTTTAGGCTGATGGTGAGCCTTTAGGGGATGCCCCTCCCGCATCTTGCCCCACGCCCCGTGTAGCGGTGGACCCTGTGTAAAGGGTCGCCATCCTCCCTCGTTCCCCCCTTAGCCCGGGGGGAAAGAAAGGGGGGAGGGGTTTGTGAGTATGGCGGCCTCAGTGTACCCTATTACACGCTTATGGCCTTTGTATCACGTTTAACTGGGAATGGGTGTCAGAGCCGCGCTGCTTACTTTTATCTTGTATTGATTGCCACCGCGTCTTTCCTATATGGTTGTACTGCATGGCGGCGGCGGCTGTTTTTTAGCTTGTAGTGGCTCTTCTGAGGCAATCCACTCGATCAATTCCACTTCAGGCGTTTTTGGAGCTTCGCACTCTCCGGGGGGAAGGGGTCCTGGCTTGGCGCGCTCCGCGTCACGGTCAGCCCTGGCCCGCCCTTCGAGGTTCGCTTGGCGCCATTTTCACTTGCGCGCGCGTGGTGAAGACCGTCCTCCCCCCTCTGTCTGTCAGTGCCCTCGTGGGCGACCTTATTTTACCTTTTATGACTCCCTTGTGCATGGCTCTGACATTCTTGTTCCCTTTATGTCTTCCAGACCGTGGATTCCGGTGGCTTCTCCCGGCCCGGTGTAGCTCCCGGTTGAGACTATTAAATTTACTCCCACTTCCCCGCGGGTTATTGGGGCATCCAGGGTAGCTTATAATGTCAATCCCTACTGGCCTATTGTGCCGATTAAATCACCATATGGAGGCATCCCAGGATATTGTGAACGGGGTTCCTTCGTGACATGCCCGTCTGTGTAGCTTGTGGGGTCTTACCTAGCAGCAGTGACAATGCACGGGTCTGTGTTCCTTGTGCACAGCAGGTGTTATCGGTTCTTCCCGCCTCTTCAGTGGCTGGGCCTGCACCTCGCCTCACTTCACCTACTCCCCCAAGCCTGAGTCTAACCCCCAATACAAGCGGGGATTCTCATCCTGATGTGGCTACTAGACTGGCCAGTGTTGAAAGATTGCTTGCTAGCTCATTAGCGCGTAAGGCCACCGCAAAGAGGCGGCATTTAACCCCTGACTCTGCTCTTTTCCCTATGGCATCTGATGAGTTGTTGCATCCTTATGGCCATACCCCCTCGGACGATGGGGAGCTGTTCTCTGACTCAGGGTCATATGACGAGGAGTCAAGGGGTCATGACGAGTCTGGTTCTGAGCACTGGACCCCGGATGATATTGACAGACTGTTGGTTCAGATTTTTGAAGTTTTGTCCATCTCTCCCCCTGTTGCGGCTCCCAGGCAAAGGGGTGAGCTTTTTCATACTGCTAAGGCTCGTCTGGAATTTCCCGAGCAAATCCACTTCAATAGCCTAGTGCTTAAAGAATGGGAACATCCCAGTAGACTTCCCGGGATCCCTAAGTGTGTGCATAGGAATTATCCCTTCCCTGCTGACTTGGTTAAGTGCTGGTCATCGCCCCCCTGAGGTCGATGCTCCTATTCTAGGGTTTTCCAACACCACTATTATGCACTGGTTGCACCAGTGGACTGCTGACAATGCCACTAAGAAAGCCCTTACCGGGCTTCCATTTAAGGGGCTGCGCCTGTTTGGGGACGGTCTAGACCTCTTCGCCAAGGGAGGCAAGTTACCCCAGCGCAGGCGGCAGATTCGGCCCTTTCGAAGCCAGGGCACCCCTTCAATCCCCTACCGTGGGGCTAAACAGGGAAAAGGGGTGTCCTTCGCTGGGTCCCGCGCAGATTCCTGGCACAGGAATAGAGGACGCCGTCCCGGTTCCTCCTGGGGGTCCAAGCCCAAAGCCCCTCCCAATACCCCTCAGGCATGAAGGGGCGCCCTCGCCGTCAGGGTGGGGGACATCTGCAGCACTTCGAGCATGTCTGGAGGCGCCACGTCTCAGACCGGTGGATTCAATAGGTAGTGTCCTCCGGCTACAAGATAGAATTTGCTGTACGGCCCCCCACCAGATTCATTGGGTCCCGGATTCCACAGGACCCTGCCTCAGCTCAGGTCTTGTTGCTGGCCGTGCAGGGTCTCCTGGATCTAGGGGTCATTTGCAAGGTCCCCTTAGGAGACAGGGGCATGGGATTCTATTCCAACCTTTTCACAGTACCCAAGAAGGATGGGTCAGTCAGGCCCATTCTGGATTTAAATATCCTCAACAAATTTGTCAAGAACAGGCACTTTCGCAATGGAAACTCTGCGCTCGGCCATCGTCTCTCTGCGCCCAGGGGACTTTATGACGTCCATAGACATCAAGGATGCTTACCTTCATGTCCCGGGGTTTCCAGGACACCAAAGGTTTCTCAGATTTGCACTGAAAGATCATCATTACCAATTTGTGGCCTTGCAATTTGGCCTCACGTCGGCTCCCAGGGTGTTCACCAAGGTGCTGGCTGGGGTGATGTCCCTGATAAGGCTAAGGGGCATACGCGTGCTGCCCTACCTGGACGATATACTCGGCTGGGTGATCAATTAGCCCAAGTCCTCTCTGTCCCCCTCCGCAGTGACTCCGTTCCTGGGAATGATTCTGGATACGGTTCAGTCAAGGATATTCCTTCCTCAACAGAAGGTGGAAGCTCTGACTGCGCAGGCGAGGTTCCTGCTCTCGTGCCCACAGCCCTCCATCAGGCAAGGAATGCAGCTGGTGGGCCTGATAGTGGCGAGCTTCGAGGCGGTGCCCTTTGCCCAGTTCCATTTGAGACCTCTGCAGCTTCACCTTCTGTCAGTATGGGACAAGAACCCAGCGTCCTTGGACGGGGTCTGTGTGCTTCCCCCCTCGTTCAGACAGTCCCTTGCTTGGTGGCTGGACCACGGGAACTTGATAGGGGGCAGGTCTTTTCTGGCCCCCTCCTGGGAGACGGTCACAACGGATGCCAGTCTGTCAGGTTGGGGGGGATTCTGGAAGTCCCTGCGCTTCCAGGGGAAGTGGGATCCTCAGGAGGCCCATTTACCCATCAACATTCTGGAATTGCGGGCAGTCAGGTTGGTACTGGAGCGCTTGACCCAACACCTGAGGGGTCTGTCGGTCCAGGTACGCTCAGACAACAGGACGGCGGTTGCCTACATCAACCATCAGGGAGGGACCCGGAGCAAGGGTGCCCTCCAGGAGGTGTCTCAGATTCTGACATGGGCGGAGGCCAATGTACAATGCATTTCGGCTGTTTACATTCCGGGGGCGGAGAATCTGCTAGCAGACGCTCTGAGCAGGGGGACATCCCGTCAGAGGGACTGGTCCCTCTGCAACAGGGTATTCCAGTCCCTGAGTCACCGTTGCGGTCTACCGGATGTGGACCTGTTTGCATCCCGTCACAACCACAAGCTCCCGGCCGTATCCCTGTCTCAGGATCCTCTGGCCTTGGCCACGGATGCCCTGTCCATGTCATGGAAGGAGTTTCGGCTCCTGTATGTATTTCCACCATTCCCCCTTCTGGGCAGGGTTCTGCGCAAGATTGCTCTGGAAGGGTTGCATGTGATTCTAGTGGCCCCCAGGTGGCCAAGAAGAGTGTGGTTCGCAGACGTGGTTCAAATGGCAGTAGAGCAGTACGATCTGACAGGGGTGCCAGATCTGCTAACTCAGGGCTCCTTACGCCATCCCAATTTACAAACGCTGGCTTTGACGGCCTGGCTGCTGAAACCTCCATCTTGATGGAGAAGGGTTTGTCTGCCTCTGTGGTAGGTACTATGTTGCAGGCTAGGAAGAAGACTTCTTCTGCTATCTATTATAGAGTATGGCGTACCTACATTGACTGGTGTGAGTCTAGGTCTCTTCCCTGTAGGGAGTTCTCTGTCCCTAGGGTTCTGGAGTTCTTACAGCATGGTTTGGAGTTAGGTCTAAAACTCAGTAATCTGGAGGGTCCGGTTTCTGCTCTGTCCGTCTTCTTTCAGAAGTCCTTTGCTCAGTATCATTTGGTTAAGACCTTCTTTCAGGGGGTCACTCATGCGCGTCCCCCTCGTAAACCCTTTGGTCCCCGTTTGGGATCTAAACTTGGTTTTATCTGCCTTGCAGGGTGCTCCCTTTGAGCCTATTCACGATGCTGCTCTGGCTGTTCTTACCCTCAAGGTTGTCTTTTTGGTGGCCATAACTTCGGTTAGGCGTGTGTCTGAGCTGGCTGCTCTATCCATTCAGCCTCCGTACTATGAGAGACACCAGGACAAGGTGGTGTTCCGCTTCAAGCCGGATTTTCTGCCTAAGGTTGTGTCTGCTTTTCATTTGAATCAGGACATTGTTCTTCCTTCATTGTGTTCCAATCCTAGCAACGACAAGGAAAGGGTTCTGCATTCCTTGGACGTGGTCAGGTGTTTGAAGTATTACCTGGTAGTCACTGTGGCTTTCAGGAAGACTGATGCTCTGTTCGTTGTGCCTTCTGGGCCTAGGAAGGGTTTGGCTCCTGCCAAGTCTACTATCAGCAAATGGATCCGTCAGGCTGTGATTCAGGCCTATTCTGCTAAGGGGAAGAGTCCTCCTTTCCGTCTTACTGCTCATTCTACTCGTGCTATTGGGGCCTCCTGGGCCTTCCAGCACCAGGCTTCTGTTGAACAAATTTGCAAGGCCGCTACTTGGTCTTCTGTTCATACCTTTTAAAAGTTTTACAATGTTGATGTTAGGGCCTCAGCTGATGCTGTGTTTGGCCGCAAGGTTTTGCAGGCGGCAGTAATTTAAGCTGCATGCTGTTGCCTTTTTGTTGGGGATCCCACCCTACTTTTATGGACACTGCTATTGGATGTCCCAAGTGTAAGTATTATATCTGGAGCAGGACGCACTGTATACTTAGAATAATACAATTCTGTGAAATACTCACCTGTAGAATTGGTATTATACGTATACAGTATGTCCTGCTCCACCCCACCCTGTTTTTTTGCATTATTCTGGATCCCCCTGTATGGTGATTGTTACCATTGTTGTTGTTACCAGTTTCGGTGGTTAAATTCTCCCGGCTTCTTGTTCACTGCTTTTTAATGCTGGGGATTTGTGGGAGGTCCCCGGGTATGTGAAGGGCTGGGAGGAGCCTGTTTTTGCATGTCTGCAGTGCACAGCGCCATCTGGCGGAGGATACCCAAGTGTAAGTATTATATCTGGAGCGGGACGTACTGTATACGTATAATACCAATTCTACAGGTGAGTGTTTCACAGAATTGTATTTTTTTCTCCTAGCATCCAACTCTCATGCCCGGGTCATAACTGTTGATACCTAGAGCTTTCACATAAATACTGTATGTGAAGGGAGAACGGACTTAACCTACTTACATACACTGGCCCTGGAACTACCTAGCTGAGTTCATAGATCTTTGTAATGAGTAGCTTGGTTGTGTAGTTATACCTGATCTTGAATTCCATGTCTATCTGAAATATACCGCATTTCTCATCTCTTCCATTCCGGGGCACCACCAGTAGCAACGCGGGGGATAATCTACAGCCGTAGGCGGTGACTGTAAGATGACAAAAAAAACCCAGCTCCTCCCAGCTTATATAGGGCAGTCTCTGGCAGGATCTCCTCAGTTCTTTTCTTGCAGTCACAAGGGACCGTAAAAATGTCTGGATTTGTTTTATTCTAAGTATGCAGCACGTCCTGCTCCAGATAATGATTCATAACAGTTGGGAATTACCTCCGCCAGAGGGCGCTTGACTGCAGAGATGGCAGGTCCCATATATACCCGGGACCTCCCACAAATTCCCCAGTTTCTTCTCTGCAGTCGGCTGCGAAGGTCAGAAGATGGCTTCTCTTATCACAGGTGAACGGGGCTTAACAGCCTGCGGCCCTGTAGGACTATTCCCACCTGTTCCACTTATTATTTATGCCTCCTAGCTTTGGCTGCGCTGGTCGGGTGATGGTAGGCAGCACCTATCCTAGGTGCTCTCTTTGCGGAGCCTGGCTCCGAGCGCAATCCCCCACCAAAGGGTAGGCGGTGCAGGTTATGGTGAACCTGATTTGGAATGCCCCATCCGCTCTTGCCCTTCCCTGCCCTGGTCATTGGTGGGTCTCTTTTGACATCCACTTTACCCCCTCTCTCATTGTCCCATTCGGGGGGGGGGGGGGGTTGGTGTGTATGTGGTTTGCCTTGTATATGCGTGTGGATTGCATTTTATTCATTGGGCTCCGTTCTGTTCTGTTCTCTTTCACTTTATTTGAATTTGCCGCCGCTGACACGCGTGCCTTCTGGCGCCCGCGATCAGCGGCTTCATCATCATCAAGAATCCCTGCGTGCCCATTGGCTGTAGCTTCTGGCCTATCTCTGCGCTTTTCGGAGGGGGCGTGGCTTGCTCTGTTGGAGCGTTCCACGTCGGACCCTCCTGCAGCCCACCCCCTGAGGTTCCTCCAGCGCCATTTTGGTCCTCGCCTGGTGTGATTGCTGCCCCCCCCCCCCACCCCCCACCCACGGTCTGTGAGTGTCCCTGTGGGCTTGCTTTTTATTCCATTGTCATTTCGATGTGCTTATGGGGTGTCTTTTAAGAGGTTGTTTGGGCTGTTTTTTAAGAGGTTTCTCCCGGTCCTGTCCCCTCTATTAGTTATAGTAACTTTATTAGAGGCCTACACTGTAAAATCCTCCCACTTCCCTGGCGGACATTTGGGGCATCCCGGTTTGCTTGTACGGCGTAACTCCTATTGGCCAGTTGTGCCACCATATGGAGGCTTCACAGGATATTGTGCTCGGGGTACCCTCGGGACAAGCCCGGCTGTGTGTAGTGTGTAGGGCATCCCCTGTGATGCGGGATTTGCGGGTCTGTGTACCCTGGGCCCAGCAGGCGCTTGTGCTGCATGCTGGGCTATCTGTGACTGGGCCTGCGCCCACTATGCCCTCACACACTCCCCCTCGCCTGATTATGACTCCCAGTGAGCTAAATACTAGTGGAGAGTCTCAGCCTGATGTGTCTTCCAGGTTGGCTAACATTGAGAGGCTGATTGCTAGCTCTGTGGCCCGTAAGGCTCCGGCTAAAAGGCGGCATGTAGCGCCGGGTGGAGACGGAGAACTTCCTTGATTTGTCTGACTATACCCCACTTGAGGAGGGGGAATTCTTCTCTGACTCGCATTTCAGTGGTGCTGACTATGGCTTTGACCATTGGGATGCTGATGACATCAATAGACTGTTAACTCAGATTTTTTATGTGCTTTCTATCTCCCTTCCTGCTGCGGCTCCCAAGCTACAGGGGGTACTTTTCAGTACTGCTAAACCACGTCTGGAATTTCCAGAACAGGCCCATTTCAATAATCTTGTTCTCAAAGAATGGGAGCGTCCCGGCCGGCTTCCTGGAATCCCCAAGGGCTGGGATAAAAGGTACACTTTTCCCGATGATGTGGTTAAATGTTGGTCAACCCCTCCAGAAGTGGATGCACCAGTATTGGGGTTGTCCAACACGACTGTGGTCCATTCCCCTGATTCCACTACTCTTAAGGATAGTGAGGACCGGCGCATTGACCAGCTGGCTTCCCATGCTTTTGCCTGTGTGGGATCTGCCTTGCTTCTGCTATTACTGCTGTTGCTATTAGGTCGCTCCTCAAGGGTCTGTTGGAAGACGCCCCTGATGATACTGCTAGTGCTGAGTTCAGGGCCTTGTCACAGTGTGAAATGTTCATTGCATATGTCCTTTCTGCCTTAGATGACACCATTAGGATGTGTAGTAGAACCTCTGCATTGGTGGTTGCTATACGCTGCTCTGTTTGGCTGCGCTAGTGGCCAGCTGATAACGCTGCTAAGAAGGCCCTCACGGGGCTCCCCTTTAAGGGGCTGCACTTATTTGGTGATCGCTTGGACCTGTTTGCCAAGGGGGGGTAAGTTGCCTCAACATAAGAAGCAGTTGCGGCCCCTTCGGGTGCCTTTGTTCCCTTCTACCGCGGGTCCAGGCCCGGGAGAGGGGTCTCCTTTGCAGGCTCTAGGGGAGACTTCTGGGGCAGGGGTCGTGCCCGCTCCGGATCTTCGTCCTCCGGCTACAAGCTAGAGTTTGCTGCATGGCCGCCTCCAAGATTTCTCTGTTCTCTGATTCCTCTAGACCCCTTGGCAGCTCATGGGCTGTTTCTGGCGGTGCAAAATCTACTGGGCTTGGGGGTCATTCTTCACTATCTGGACGACCTTCTCATCACTTCTCAGTCCTTCCGTCAGGCGGTATTGGATACCCAGCGGGTGGTGACGGTTCTGGAGTCGTTCAGCTGGGTGATCAATCACCCCAAATCTTCCCTATCCCCATCTCTGGTGACTTCCTTCCTGGGAATTATTCTGGATACTGTTCAGGCCAGGATCTTTCTTCCTCAGTAGAAGGTGGACTCTCTGCAAGCTCTGGTTCACTCCCTTCTGTCATGCCCTTCATCCGGCAGGGGATGCAGCTAGTGGGGCAGATGGTGTCCTGCTACGAGGCGGTTCCATCGGATCAGGCCTTCGTTCTGTCTCCTCTGGTCCGGAGGTCCCTCTTGTGGTGGCTGGACTCGAGGAACCTGTTGGGGGGCAGATCCTTCCTGGCCCCCTGTTGGGAGACAGTCACCACGGATGCCAGCCTGTCAGGTTGGGGGGGCTTCTGGAAGTCCCTACAATTCCAGGGGCTGTGGGGCCCTCAGGAGGCCCATGCTCCTATCAACATTCTGGAACTGAGGGCGGTTTGGTTGTTTCTGGCCCAATTGACTCCTCACCTGCGAGGTCGGCCGGTCCAAGTTCGTTTAGACAACCAGACGGTGGTTGCTTACATCAATCATCAGGGAGGGACTCGGAGCAAGGGTGCCTTCAAGGAGGTGTCTATGATTCTGTCTTGGGCGGAGGACAATGTCCCTTGCATTTCAGTTGTGTACATTCCGGGGGTGGAGAATCTGGAGGCAGATTTTCTGAGCAGGGGGACTTCTCGCCTGGAGGAATGGTCTCTCAACAGAGGTATCTTCCTATCCCTGTGTCACCGTTGGGGGGGGTTCCGGAAGTGGATCTGTTTGCGTCCTGCCACAATCACAAGCTCCCAGTCTTTGTCTCTCTCTGTCCCAGGATCCCCTGGCCCTTGCGGTGGATGCTCTGACTCTATCCTGGCAGGGGTTCCGTCTCCTGTATCTTTTTCCTCCATTCCCCCTGCTGGGCGAGGTTCTGCGCAAGCTGGCTCAGGAAAGGGTGCCAGCAATCCTGGTGGCCCCTCGTTGGCCAAGACAGGTGTGGTTCGCAGATATCGTTCAGCTGGCAGTAGATCAGTACGCTCTGCCTCTGGTGCCGGACCTTCTCACTCAAGGGTGGCTATGCCATCCCAATGGCTTTGACGGCCTGGCTGCTGAAACCTCCATCTTAAGGGATGAGGGACTTTCTGATTCTGTGGTTGATACTCTAATCAGGGCTAGGAAGAAGTCCTCTTCTACCATCTACTATAGGATCTGGCGGGCCTACATTGACTGGTGTGAGTCTAGGGTCCTTTCCTGTCGGGTGTTTTCCATTCCTAGGATTCTGGAGTTCCTTCAGCATGGTCTGGATCTGGGACTTCAGCTCAGCACACTCAAGGGTCACGTTTCTGCCTTGGCTGTTTTCTTCCAGAGATCTTTCGCTCAACATCCTCTGGTCAAGACCTTCTTCCAGGGGGTTGCTCATGTGCGTCCCCCTCGCAAACCTCTGTTTGAATTTGGTTTTGTCTGCCCTTTAGGGCCCTCCATTTGAGCCTGTACATGAGGCTGCTCTGTCTATTCTCACTCTTAAAGTTGCCTTTTTGGTGACTATCACCTCGGTCAGGCGTGTTTCGGAGTTGGCGGCCCTTTCCATTCAGGCCCCCTACTTTGAGAGACACCAGGACAAGGTGGTTTTCCGCTTTAAACCTGATTTCTTGCCTAAGGTGGTCTCTGCCTTCCATCTCAATCAGGACATTGTGCTTCCTTCCTTGTGCCCTAATCCTGGTAATCCCAAGGAGAGGGCCTTACATTCCCTGGATGTGGTCAGGAATTTGAAGTTCTACTTGGTGGCTACTGCAACCTTTTAGCAAGACTGATGCCTTGTTTGTGTTCCCTTCGGGTCCCAAGAAGGAACTGGCTCCTGCCACGTCTATTAGCAAATGGATTCGGCAGGCTATTTTTAGGGCCTATTCTGCTAGGGGAAAGGATCCTCCTTTCCGTGTTACTGCTCATTCTACGTGTGCTGTTGGGGCCTCTTGGGCCTTCCAGCACCAGGCTTCTGTTGAACAAGTTTGTAAGGCTGCTACTTGGTCTTCTGTTCATACTTTTTCCAAGTTTTACAAGGTTGATGTTCGGGCCTCAGCTGATGCTGTTTTTGGCCGCAAGGTTCTGCAGGCGGCAGTGGTTTGAACTGTACGTTGTTGCTTTTGGGGATCCCACCCTATTTACGGACAC
This sequence comes from Gastrophryne carolinensis, assembly GCA_027917425.1. Taxonomy (NCBI): domain Eukaryota; kingdom Metazoa; phylum Chordata; class Amphibia; order Anura; family Microhylidae; genus Gastrophryne; species Gastrophryne carolinensis. The sequence continues at coordinate 470,071,931 of CM051234.1, read as the reverse complement.
TGCTATTGGATGTCCCATCTGTTATGAATCATTATCTGGAGCAGGACGTGCTGCATACTTAGAATAATACAATTCTGTGTTTACTCACCTTGTAGAATTGGTATTATAAGTATGCAGCACGTCCTGCTCCACCCCACCCTGTTTGCATTATCTTGGATCCTCTGTATGGTGATTGGTATCCTTGTTTACGTTGTTAATTATCATTAGCTTCCCCTGGTTCTCCTTACTGCTTTTTAATACTGGGGAATTTGTGGGAGGTCCCAGGTATATATGGGACCGGGAGAGGCCTCTCTTTGCCATCTCTGCAGTCAAGCGCCCTCTGGCGGACGTAATTCCCATCTGTTATGAATCATTATCTGGAACAGGACGTGCTGCATACTTATAATACCAATTCTACAAGGTGAGTATTTCACAGAATTGTATTTTTTAGTTACAATGCTGACCAGGAGCAGGGGCTTCGACTCCTTCTGTCTCCCAGCTCTCACCAGCTACATTGTTTCTGGGGACCTGCGTTAGATGCTTGAAGTAGGTTCCTAAGCCAATAGTGTGGGCTCGTGCAGAGTGAGGGGAGCGTGCATGGGTCGAGGTAAGCATGCTGGGGCTCGTCCAACTGAGCCCCGAGGATCTGGGCCTTGCATGGTGGCCCTGCTGTGTGTCTCCCACTAAGCCCTGGTCCCTCTAACCCCTGGGTAATCTACCCCATGACACCCTGCAACGCAGTCTGCCTTCCCTATGGCTGCTGGGTGGGGCCTGAGCTAGGTGTATTGATTCCTTTAGGAATCTGACATTGTTCTTTTTGTTGCAGGGTGGGGGTCCTGAAGCTGCTGCATCCTTGCCCTGTTGGTTGATCTCAGTTGCTGGGAGGTTGCTTTTTCGGTAGTGCAGGCAGGTCTAACCAGTAGTCGCCAAGCAGGAGGGTGTGAGGACCAGCGCTCTAGCTGTATTGGTTAGCAGTTAGAGCAGCTATTTTATCATGTCGGAGGCATCAGAGGCACCGGGGTTTTAACGGAGAGTGGTGCCAAGCGCGCCCAACCTCGGACAAGGAACCCTTGCGTGCTGGGAGCATTGTCCTGCGCTGCCTTACTCAGCTGGCAGGTTCAGAGTCTCAGTTGGATCGTCCAGTTTCCCCTGCAACTTCAGGCTCTGACTTGTCAGAACGGGATACTCCCTCGGGGGAGCTGCCATGTCCATTTATGTCCCAGGGTCCACCCACAGATATGGGGTTCCTACTTCGGACATGGAGGACGGGCTGGCTTGGTTGGAGAGCATTGTCAGTGGCCTTTATCAGCAGGGGCATAGATGACTTGCTCACCCGAGCCCCATCTCTGGCAGAGGCACTGCGGGTTGTCCAAGGTGGTTCCCTCCATGGTGGTGACCTATTTAGGTATGACATTAGATACTCCATGGACACGGGTCCTCCTTCAGGCGCAGAGATCCATGGCTCTTTAGGAGGCAGTGAGGTTGCTGCTGACAGACAAACATTGTCCGATCAGGCAGGGAATGCGTCTCCTTGGTTTGATAGTGTCTACCATTGAGGCAGTTCCGTATGCCTAGTTTCACTCCAGGCCTCTACAAATGCTCCTCCTATCGAAATAGCCCAGGGTTGTGCAGGTGTTGGACCGTCGCTTCCTATTGATGGACAATACCCGGTGTTCCATGAATTGGTGGCTGAACCAGCAGTCGCTGGCAGTGGGTCAGACTGGCGTCTGTGGTCAGGATGACCCCCCGGACTGGCATGAAAGACCGACCCACTGCCAGCGACTGCTGGTTCAGCCACCAATTCATGGAACTGGGCTATTCCGATAGGAGGAGCATTTGTAGAGGCCTGGAGTGGAACTAGGCATACGAAACTGCCTCAATGGTAGACACCATCAAACCAAGGAGACGCATGCCCTGCCTGATCGGACAATGTTCGCCTGTCAGCAGCAACCTCACTGCCTCCTAAAGAGCCATGCATCTCTGCGCCTGACCAGCGCTTGGTCAGGCATTGGGTCTGCCATTGGGTGGACCTTCTGGTCTGGGTGCAGTTGGACAATTCCACGGCTGCGGACTACCTAAACCATCAGGGGAAGTACCATGAGCTGGCAGGCGTTCCAGGAAGTCAGTTGCATCATGAGGTGGGTGGAAATTCACGTTCCGTGCATCTCAGTGGTTCACATTCTGGGAGTGGAGAATCTGCAGGCCAGTTATTTGAGCAGGGAGACAGTGGACCAGGGGGAAGAGTCCCTTCACCAGGATGTGTTTTCTTTAATGCATGGCACGGGCCGCTTCGGTATTCATAACTGATGGGTATTCCGCCACCAGGTGGCGCAGCAGCACTGCAGAAAGCTGTGGCAGCTCCCGGCTCTCTATAAAAACAGGACCAACCAACAAGTTCCCAGTGTTGTCTCTGCAGTGACACTGCAAAGTTAGAAGATGGCTATCTCTCTTGCGCAGGTGAGCTGGGCAACCAAGCCTGCAGCCCTGCATGTCTGTTTCCATCCGTTTCTGGACCCTACTTGCCTCCCAGCCTTGGCTGACAGACCGGGTGAAGGTAGAAGACCACTAGGGTCAAGTGCTCCTGGAGCACAGCTCCATGCCGCAGACCCTGTGCCACAAAGGGTAGCCGGCCATAGGCTTTATGGTGAGCCTTCTTGGGATGTGGAGTTCCTGCCCTAGCTTCTGAGGGGGTGAGTTGTTGGGGACTGTGTCCCCTTATTTTTCTTTTGGGGTCCCTCCCCCTCCCTGGCCATGGCTGCTCGCCACTGCCTCCTTGTCCCTCTCTTCTCCCCCTCCCCTCTCTGACTTGTTTGGGGGGGGGGGGGTTGATAGCGGCGAGGAGTAAGATCTGTGGTGTTTTTAAGTTTTTTGTGTGTTTTTTTGGTGTTTTTAGCTGCTACGCCGCTTTGTACTACGCTCCGCGGCTGTGGGCGCTTTAACCTGAGGTGATTTTGCCTTGTCATGGCGCCGGCCGGGTCACATGAGCGCCGTTTTCGCACTCTTCGGGGGGGGGGGGCGGGGCTGCTTGGTGACGCGTATCGCATCGTCGGCCCGCCCCTCGAGGTACCTCTGCCGGCGCCATTTTGAAAGAGCTGCGCATCTGGATTCCTCCCTTTCTGGCTGGCGCTGCTTCCTCCGGTGTGTCGCCTATCCTGCGGTCTGTGCCTGAGTGACCCAGCGGTGTCTTTTGTCCGTGAGTCCCCCTTGGGGAGTGCATATGCTGCGGGATACTTATATGTTTCTTTACTTATGTCTTTCAGGCGGGATACCATTGGGTTGTGGCATATCCCGACTCCACTCCTTCCCTCCCCTCATCACCCTTCACTATTTCTGGGGGTATCCCGTGGGAGGGCATCCCGGGGCGGCCTTTGTATAGCCTTTGCCCACTGCTGGCCTATTGCGCCTGTATTAATCACCATATGGAGGCTTCTGGGGATAGCGGACTTGGGTGTCCTTCGGGGCAAGCACGGCTGGGTTCCATGTGTGGGGTGTCCCCTGTGAGTAACAGTTTCACGGTGTGCGTGTCGTGCGCTGAGAGTGTCCTTGCGCTCCAAGCTGGTTTGCCTGCTTTGCTTCCCAGCTCTGCGCCTCCCTCGCCTTCACCTACTCCCCCACACCTGTAATTGGGTCCCAATGAGGGGGACACTAGCAGGGAGTCTAGCTCTGATTTGGCTATGCAAGTGGCCAAACGTGAGAAACAACTTGCCAAGTCTTCTCCTAGGAAGGCTTCTGGTAAGAAGCGGCACCTGGATCCCAGATCATCCCCTCTTCCTGAAATGTAGGTGGGGATTGATGAATTTGGTGAATGTCACCCCCTTGAGATGGGGGAGTTTTCCCAGGATTCTGACTCCTCTGGGAGCAAGCAGGAGGGTTGCGATAGTGACCCTGGTTCTGCGTCCGGAGAGGATTCATGGTACCCTGAGGACACTGATAATCTGCTGTCACATATATTTTCAGTGTGCCACACACCCCGCTTCCCCTTTAATTCTTACGATCGGGTTACTCCACCAGCAGGTGGCGACGTTGCAGGGAGAAGTCTTGAAAACGAGCCCCTTCCGGCCTATATATACCTGGGACCTCCCACTTAATACCAGTTTTTTCTCTCTGCATGAAGCAATAAGACAGAAGAAAGAAGTCTCCTGCTTGCAGGTAGCCGGGGTCAAACCCGGCACCCCCTTTTGGTCTATTTCTGCCCAGTTCTATTGTGTTGTTTATGCCTAGTTAAAAGGAAGCCTCCCAGTCTAGGCTGCTGGCTGGGCAAAGGTAGATGGCACTTTAGGTGCCTAGGAGCTTATCTCCTCCGCTCGACCCACTTGTGGGGCAATGCGGCTATCCGGCATGGTGATCCGGATTTGGGATGCCCCTGTCCCGATGTTCCCTCTAGGTCACCTCCCGCTCGGTCCCTTCTCCCTTCGCTGAATGGGGGGGGGGGTGTGTGCGTGTTGCATGAGGTGCTTTACTTGTGTTATGTGTGGAAGTGCTTTGGCAGGGCAGCGCTGCGGTGGCGGCGCGTGGCTTGGGCTGCTGGGGCCTTTGTGTTGCACTTTCAAATTTCCCCCCTTTTTTGCTGTGTCCGGGCCCGCCCTTCACTTCCCCTCTCTCATTAGACACAGGTGTGCTGAAGCCGGTGGGGGAAGAGGTCCAGTGCGGATTGAGCTGTAGAGGTAAACGGTCCCCACTATCGTGCACGTGGGCCCGTCCTTGTACTTTGTTATTGCCTGCCATGTATAGCGGTTTTTCCTTTGGCACTTCTGCTTATGTATGGGTCAAATTCCTGTATTTGGGTATGTGTGTGTGTGTATGTGTGGTTATATGTATATATATATATGTTTGTGTGTATATATATATATATATATATATATATATATATATATATATATATTTATGCAGGTATATACTCTTATTTTTTATTGATGCACTCTCTGGCTTTGCCTTGAAATAGCATGTGTCATGTATATTTTATTCATGATGTTTAAACTATTCATATATGTTTGCCTTGTTGGTTATGTATGAATGTGGTGCATACTGGTTGGGGGACTGACTGTGGTCTCTTTTCCCCCACAGATTCTGGGATCCCCTCACTGCAGTGGCTCTCCCGGTCTGTTATACCTGGCTAGTCTTAGTCTCTAAATTGGGATTTTCCTAGGCTTAAAAAAAAAAAAAAAAAATCCTCCCACTTCCGGGACTTTAATTACAAAGGGGCATCCCGGGTTGCTTAATGCGTAAAACCCTGGGTTGTTGCGAATACCACAAATTCACCATATGGAGGCTTCCAACGTTACCAGAAATGACTCTTCGGGGCTATCCAGGCTGTGTGGGGGGCTCCGCTCCCTGGCGATGATGTCATATTATGCGTTCCATGTGCAAGACAGAACATTGTGCGCCAGTCCGTTGCTCCGGCTTCTGGCTCCTCACAACCTCCGTCATCTCCTAACCCCCCCAACCTATTCCGGACCCCGTGTGACATTCTCAAAAATGGGGATTCGCATTCCGGGGTGCATGCGCGGTTAGCCAACCTCGAGAAAATAATTTCCGCTTCAGTGGCTCAGAAGGCTACGGCAAAGCGGAAGCACCTTTCTCCGGCAGTGCCTGCTTCGGAGGGTGAGGTACCTGAATTTTTGGATTGGTCCGATTGTCCCCCTGATGAGGAGGTGGAACTCCTTGAGGAGTCGGATGAGCCTGCAGACCAGCTATTGTTTGACACTGCTGGTGATCAGGCTGTGGGGGTGTCCATTGACACTCCTTCCATTTTGGCTCAAATGTTTAAAGTTTTGGCCTTGGATCCGCCTGCGGTGGTCCCTCTGCCAAAGGGTGAGTTGTTTGACGTACCCCAGCCGCGTTTGGTGTTTCCCAGGCAACAGCACTTTGAGAGGGTTGTCCTTAAGGAATGGGAACAACCCGCGCACCTGGTTGGAACTCCTCCTAATTGGGATAAGCGTTATCCCTTTCCGGAGGACTTGGTGAAGCTTTGGTCAGTGCCCCCCGACGTCGGGCTGACTGGCTCGGCTGCGTTGCACTTTTCTGACACCACTACCATTAAGGATGGTGAGGATCGTCGGATTTATCAATTGGCTCGCCATGGTTTTATCAGTGCCGGGTCGACACTACGGCCAATTTGTGCTTCGGCGCTTCTTCTGCTGGCAGTTAGATCCATTATTAGGGGTCTGCACGCAGATCTTGTTCCCGCTTGTTATAAGTTTTTGTTCTCTCAAGCAGTGTGAGTCGTTTGTTTCTTTTGCCCTGACCGTTCAGGACGATGCTCTTGCGACGAGTAGCAGGACAGCTGCATTGCTGGTGGCTATTCGTCGGTCTATATGGCTGCGCCAGTGGACGGCGGACCTTAACTCTAAAAGGGCGCTTACAGCGCTACCTTTCTTAGGTTTACGCCTTTTTGGCGAGAAATTGGATGCTGTTACCAAGGATGGTAAGTTGCCTCAATTCGGCCTTCCCTTCCCGTTACCGGTTCACGGTTTTTCCTGGAAATGGCGGGCATCCGGCCGGTGCCGCGCTTAGAGGTGGGCCTCGGTTTTTGCTCCATTCTCTTCGCAGCCCCCAAGAAGGACGGGTCGGCTTGCCCTGTCCTGCATCTGAAGTTTTTCAACCTTCCCAGGTCCTCCCTTGCTCAGGCCAGGGTGGTGTCCTTTCTGGGAATGCGGTCGGATTCCGGTCAACACAGAGTGTTTCTCACTCAGTCCAAAATTTGTCTGATTCAGGAGTTGGCTTGGGTCCTTCTTTCCAACCCTCGGCCGTCTGTTCTGGAGCTGAGAGCCTTCCGTCTGGTTCTTGCTCTTTTGTCTCATCAGGGTCTGGGCCTTCTGGTTCAGCTTCGCTCGGACAATCAAACAGCGGTTGCTTACACCAGTCATCAGGGAGGGACTTGCAGTCTGGGTGCCCTCAGAGTGGTGTCCCTGATCCTGACCTGGGCGAAGGCACATGTTCCTTGTCTCTCGGCAGTCTGCAGTCCGCTCCGGTGGGGGACACCGGAGGTGGTCCTGTTTCCCTTTCGTCACAATTGCAGGCTCCCGATCTTTGTGTGTCGCTCTCCCAGGATGCTCTGGCGGCGGAAGCCATATCCCTGAGCTGGGGGGACCCGGGGTTTCTGTACCTGTTTCCTCCGATACCCATGCTAAGCTGGGTGGTACGGAAGCTGGTTCTGGAAAGGGTGTCCGCCATTCTCGTGGCCCCAAGATGGCCAAGACGAGTATGGTGCGCAGACATCGTTTGGCTGACAGTGAATCAGCTCATTCTGCCTCTTCGGCCCGATCTGCTCACTCAGGGTCGGCTGTCTTACCCCAATTTACCAACGCTGGGTTTGACGGCTTGGCTGCTGAGACCTCCATCTTGAAGGAGGAGGGTCTGTCTGACTCAGTTATTAAAACTCTGATCGGTGCCCGAAAGAGGTCTTCTTCTATCACCTACTATAGGACTTGGAAAGCCTATATCGCTTGGTGTGAGGTTAGATCTTTGCCTTGTAGGGTCTTTTCGGTCTCCAGGATTCTGGAGTTTTTACAATCAGGGCTGGACTCTGGTCTTCAGCCGAGTACTCTGAAAGGGCAGGTTTCTGCCTTATCTATCTTTTTTCAGAAGCGTTTTGCGCTTCATCCTTTAGTTAAAACTTTTTTCCAGGGGGTTACGCATGTGCGGCCTCCCAGGAAACCATTACTCCCTGTTTGGGACTTGAATTTGGTTCTTTCTGCTCTTCAGGCTCCTCCTTTTGAGCCTTTGCAAGATATTTCTTTGTCTACCCTGACTCAGAAGATTGTCTTCTTGGTAGCTATCACTTCGGTTCGGCGTGTCTCGGAGTTGGCGGCCTTGTCTATTCAGGCGCCCTACTTTGAGAGGCATCAGGACAAAGTGGTCTTTCGGTTCAAACCGGACTTTCTTCCTAAGGTTGTTTCTGCTTTTCATTTGAATCAGGATATTGTTCTTCCCTCCCTGTGTCCTAAGCCTAAGAATGACAAGGAGAGGGTTTTGCATTGTTTGGATGTAGTACGCTGTGTTAAGTACTATTTGATTATTACTTCTCCTTTTCGTAAAACTGATGCCTTTTTTGTTGTGCCCTGTGGGCCTAGGAAGGGTTTGGCGCCGGCCAAATCTTCCATTAGCAAATGGATACGTCAGGCCATTATTGCAGCCTATTCTGCTAAGGGGAAAGTTCCCCCTTTTCGTATCACTGCTCATTCTACTCGCGCCGCTGGAGCGTCTTGGGCTTTTCAGCACCAAGCTTCTGTTGAACAAGTTTGTAAGGCTGCTACTTGGTCTTCTGTTCATACTTTTTCTAAGTTTTACAAGGTTGATGTGCGGGCCTCAGCGGATGCTGTGTTTGGCCGCAAAGTTCTGCAGACCGCAGGCATTTAAGTTATGCTTCACTTTGCCTTCGGATACCCATCCCTTGTGGACACTGCGGTTGGATGTCCTGTTCGTAAGAATTAAAGGGGAAGCGGGGTGTATGGCACACTGAGAATAATACCATTTTGTGAGTACTCACCTGAAAAATGATTGAGACAATGAGAACGTGTATGGACCACACCAGCACAACTATATTCAAATCTATAAGGGTGTGCTCACTATACTTGGTGCTATATAACCACACAAGGGAAGAAAAGTATTTTAACTAGGGTCCCCACCCACCCAAAATATGTTAACACCAAGACAGATGGAAAATGAAGTAATAGGGCACTACCTTTATGATAAGTAAAAAATGATCAATTTATTAAATTTTGTACATGATTCTAAAAGACAACACACAATACATATTAAAAAACATATATCACAATACTACAAAAAACACACACTAGGGGTCACCAGGGTCATCCAAATAATTTATCTACCATATGTGCAAGATAGTTTACATATATTTACATAATTGTGCCAATATCATACCAACAATCACAATATTAAAGTGCCTATGCAAGAAAGTTTGTGCTAGTCAAAATAACCTATATAACTATAATATTAGTCAGCAACAACCAGCCCAGACAGTTGAAAGAGACATGGAACAATCACACTATCATAAGAAGTAAAGAGTACCAATTGGACCTACCCCTGTTATACCCCGCCAACGCGTGTCGCAGTGACCCAGCACTGCTTCCTCAGGGCGATTGTTGGTATGATATTGGCACAATTATGTAAATATATGTAAACTATCTTGCACATATGGTAGATAAATTATTTGGATGCACATTTATATATACATATCTCTCATTTTATTTTATTTAGTGTAGCTATCCGGCCCTGCATATATATATTTATTGGAACTATGAAATTATGATATTTTGATATGGTACCCTGGTGACCCCTAGTGTGTGTTTTTTGTAGTATTGTGATATATGTTTTTTAATATGTATTGTGTGTTGTCTTTTAGAATCATGTACAAAATTTAATAAATTGATCATTTTTTACTTATCATAAAGGTAGTGCCCTATTACTTCATTTTCCATCTGTCTTGGTGTTAACATATTTTGGGTGGGTGGTGACCCTAGTTAAAATACTTTTCTCACCTGAAAAATGGATATTGTCAGTGTGCCACACACCCCGCTTCACCCGCCTTTTTTGGTATCCTGGATCCTTTATATGGTGAAGCTTTTCTTTATTTTGAGGTTACCATTGGATTTCCTGGTACCTTGTCTTTCTGCTTTTTAAATCACTGGTATTAAGTGGGAGGTCCCAGGTATATATAGGCCGGAAGGGGCTCGTTTCAAGACTTCTCCCTGCAACGTCGCCACCTGCTGGTGGAGTAACCCGATCGTAAGAATTAAAGGGGAAGCGGGGTGTGTGGCACACTGACAATATCCATTTTTCAGGTGAGTACTCACAAAATGGTATTTTTTGAAATTTTGCACATTGCTGCTCCTAAGGTTGCTAAGAGAAAGCAAGGGGAGCTTTTTCGCCCTGGTAAACAGCGTCTAGAGTTCCCTGAGCAGGAACACTTCACCTCCCTTGTGCTTAAGGGATGGGAACGTCCCAACAGACTGCCAGCTTGTGCCCAAGGGGCTGGATAAAAGGTATCCCTTTCCTTGTGATCTTGTCAAAAGGTGGTCCTTTCCTTCTGAAGTTGACGCTCCTGTGCTAGGTTTGTCCAATACTTCGGTCGTGCCTTCCCCTGACACTACCACGCTGAGAGACAGTGAGGACAGGCGCATGAATCAGCTGGCTTGCCATGCCTTTACCTGTGTGGGGGCTGGTTTGCGCCCAGCCTGTGCTGCTGCCATCACTGCTATTGCCCTTAAGAGGCTTCTCAAGCGTCTACAGGATGGTGCTACTGCTGGTAGCGGGGGGGGGAGGATCATAGGACCCTATTACTTTGCTCTGATTTTGTGGTCTTTACCCTTACCGCTATGGATGATGTTGTGTGGCTGTGCGGTAGGGCCTCTGCCCTTTTGGTGGCTATGCGCCGTTCTGTCTGGTTGCGCCAATGGGCAGCTGACGCTGCAGCCAAGAAAGCTTACACTAGTCTCCCCTTCGCGGGGCTGCGGCTTTTTGGGGAGCGTCTTGATGCTTTAGCTAAGGATGGCAGGCTGCCTCAGCGTAGGAGGCAGTCTCGGCCTTTTAGGGGGTCCTCTGTCGTCGTCTCTTCTTTTCGTACTCCCAGAGGAGCTCGTGGCTCCCTCTTATCTAGTGGCCGCAGAGATTTTTGGGGCCGTGGCAGATCCCGTGGTCGTCCCGGTTTTTCCTGGAATACCAAGACCAAACCCTCTCCCAATCCCCCTCAGGTATCTGGGTGGGGGGATGGCCTTGGCTTTTAACTCATATCTGGAGACTTCACGTCATTTAAAGTGGACCAACACCCTCCCCCGATCGGCCCGGGAATCTATAAGATTCCCGGACCGATCGGCAGCCTGACTGTGTGGCACCCCGATCGGGGTTCCAGCGGCGCATGCGCTCCTGCCGCCGCCGCCTCCAGTGCTCTCTGTAGGAGGGAGGCGGCGGCGGCCCGCGCTCAGCTTGTCCGTCGCTGCCGCTCGTTGTCCGTCGGCAGTGATTGGATGAGGGGGTCACGTGGGAGCGGGGTCAGGTGAGTTTTTGGGGCTCTATTTCTTTTTCTGGGGGGTTTCACACAGCAGGGCACCCACGATCGGGGTGTCCCGTGGAAGTGGACCAATACCCAGGATAGTCAAAATCCTGGGTGTTGGTCCACTTTAAATCACATGTCTTATTAAGGGATGTTTCTTCTGGCTCCTTGACTATTAGAGTCAGGAGTCTTTTCATGGTCCCCAACAGGAAGGCTTTTTGAGGCACATTCATGTTCTTGCATGGCACGGCCCGCTTCGCCCCACTCTTGTTATAGTTGTTCTTGGTTGCCTCTTTCTGGTGATTGTTCCAAGTTAAGTCGGGGTTTTTTACCTTTTTTACATTCTTACCTTTATTCTCTCCCGGCTTCTTGTCTCACTGCTCGTCTACGCTGGGAACTTGTTGGTTGGTCCCGTTTTTATAGGGAGCCTCTGCAGTGCTGCTGCGCCACCTGGTGGCGGAATACCCATCAGTTATGTATACGGAAGCGGGCCGTGCCATTCAAGAACAAAAACAATTCTACAGGTGAGTACTCTTTTTCAAGCCCTCTGCGACCGGTGGGGAGTGCCGGATCTCTCTTCGCATCTTAGCACAATCGGATGGTCCTGAGTTTCATGTTCAGAGTGCGAGACCCCCGGACCGTGACACGATGACGTGCTGGCAGTTCACTGGTCAGGGTACAGCCTGCGCTATGCATTCCCGCCATTGCCACTTCTGGGTCGCGTATTAACCCTTTCGCCGCCAGCCTATCTGGAGATTTTGTCACCCTTTGTTGCCAGATTATTTTGCACTCCACATGTTCAACTGTGATTTTTGAAGGGATTCCCCAGGGAAATTATATATTGTATTCTTGGTGTGCCACACACCCCGCTTCACTTCTTAAATATTCATTACTTCATGGGTTAATCACCTGCAGGTGACGTAGTGCAGAGAGGAAGTCTTGTAACGAGCCCCACCTTCCGGCCTATATATACCTGGTACCTCCCTTCAATCACCAGTATTTTTCTCTCTGCGTGACAAGCAGAGGTTGGAAGTTTCCTGCTTACAGGTAGGTCGGGGCTTACCCCGCCACCCCCCTTTTGGTCTATTTCTGCCCGGTTTGAGTTGTATACCTCTATGGTGGATAGGAAGCCTCCCAGCCTAGGCTGCTCACCGGGTAATTGGTAGACGGCACTATGGGTGCCTAGGAGCTTATCTCCTCCGCTCGTCCCCCTCCTTTGGGGGCAATGCGGCAATCCGGCATGGTGATCCGGAAATGGGATGCCCCTGTCCCGAGGGTCCCCGTAGCCCTTACTCCCCCGTTCCGGTCCTTTCTCCCTTCACTTGGGGGGGGGGGGGGGGGTATAGAGGGTTGTGTATTTTGTATGATGTTTCACTGTATTGTTATATTCTTGGTGTGCCACACACCCCGCTTCACTTCTTAAATATTCATTACTTCATGGGTTAATCACCTGCAGGTGACGTAGTGCAGAGAGGAAGTCTTGTAACGAGCCCCCTTCCAGCCTATATATACCTGGTACCTCCCTTCAATCACCAGTATTTTTCTCTCTGCTTGACGAACAGAGGTTGGAAGTTTCCTGCTTACAGGTAGGTCGGGGCTTACCCCGCCACCCCCCTTTTGGTCTATTTCTGCCCGGTTTGAGTTGTATACCTCTATGGTGGATAGGAAGCCTCCCAGCCTAGGCTGCTCACCGGGTAATTGGTAGACGGCACTATTGGTGCCTAGGAGCTTATCTCCTCCGCTCGTCCCCCTCCTTTGGGGGCAATGCGGCAATCCGGCATGGTGATCCGGAAATGGGATGCCCCTGTCCCGAGGGTCCCCGTAGCCCCTTACTCCCCCGTTCCGGTCCTTTCTCCCTTCACTGGGGGGGGGGGGTGTATGAGGGTGTCATGTTATGCATTCACTGTAGCATGTGTATTTTTTTTTTGGGGTCTGCTTTAAGGGCAGGCTGCGCTGGGTAAAGGCTGGCCACTTCTCTTGCAGTTTGTTGCTTTGTGGCCCCCTCTCCCCTCCCTCCCTCTCCCCTCTCCTCGCCTGGCATTCATGTTTGCATTGTACACCACCATGCGGTTTTTACCCTCCCCCCTCCGCCGCCTGAGCGCACGTGTTGTGGCCCAGCTGTAAGTGATTCCAGCTGATCGGCGTAGGGGGGGGGGGGGGGGCGGGCCCGCTGACGCGCGGCGCCGACGTCTGCGGCGGGCCCAGCTTTTTGCTTCCTTCAATGTAGGAAATCGCATGGGCGCACGGCCGCACTTTGTCTTCTGTGCTGGCTGCTGGCTGCAGTCTTGTTCCGGCTGCTGCCTTTGCTGTCCAGGTAAGCGGTCCCTCCCGTTGGGGCCATTAAATGGGGAATGCATTCCTTGTAGTAATACAGTGGGGAGTCACTCTGTATTAAGGGGGGCGTGATTTAAGGGCACTTTGGTGCCATGCTTATGTTGGTTTATACACATGTGAGGATCTGATGGTTTTTCCTTGCAGATCCTGGGATCCCTGCTTATGGTGGCCCTCTGGCTCTATGTGCCTGGCTAACTATTGGGATATCTTTGTGAATGTATATATTTACATAGACTATATATATAAATATTGTGGAGATTAGCTCTGGTAGGCGACCGGGTGTCAGCAGTATAGAGGCAGAGGCAAGCAGTTCAAAGTAAAGTCTGTGTTTATTTCACACATAAATCCACAAAAACATATGTCCAAACAGGTTACATCACCTTTTCAGGAAACAGCAGCATAAATGATTCAATCAGGCAAACAGCTTTTAGTCCTTGAGCAAACGTCCTGTTTACAGTCCAACTAGGCCTCAGGTCCGCATGAAACAGCCTCCACAGGAGATTTCAGCCAGGCTCACAGAGTCTCACTCCCATGTGAGCTCTAGACAAAGGACCCAGCACAGCTGATTCCCCAGGCTATTTAAACAGCCCGCAAAACCCGGACCTGGGTAGTGGGATGGAGTCCCACCCTGCTCTACTCCATCCCAGTAAAGCCGTCCCAGGTTAGCCTTTCGGCTATTCTAAATCATCAGCAGCAAACTGCCACCAGCAGCTGATGCTGGACAAATAAGCTATACGGCTTTACTGCACCAATGCCAGGTACATTGGTGCTACATACCTGCCGTCAATAACGGCCCCTTGCACCTTACCACATACCCCCCCCCTTTGTTCAACCCTGAGGGGGTGGACACATGCCAAACAATGTGTTCTGGACAGGGCATCCGCGTTACCCAACAATCGTCCCGCTCTGTGCTCTACTGTAAACTTGAAGTTTTGTAATGACAAGAACCATCGGGTGACCCTGGCATTCCTGTCCTTAGCCTGGCACATCCACTTGAGGGGAGAGTGGTCCGTAATCAGACGGAACCTTCTCCCCAGCAAGTAGTAGCGAAGAGACTCCAGGGCCCATTTAATGGCCAAACACTCCCTCTCCACTATACTATACCGGGTCTCCGCGGGTGTCAATTTGCGACTCATGTAGACAACGGGGTGCTCCTCCCCGTTGACTTCCTGAGACAGTACAGCACCGAGACCTACCTCGGAGGCATCGGTCTGCACTATGAACTCCCTCTTAAAGTCGGGTGTCACCAACACCGGAGACCCACACAGGGCAGACTTCAAAGCGGAGAACGCTTTTTCGGCCTGTTCATTCCACTTCACCATGACAGACTTGCGTCCCTTTAACAGGTCTGTCAATGGTGCCGCTAGGGTGGCAAAATTGGGAATGAACCGCATATAATATCCCACCAACCCCAGAAATGACTTTACCTGGCGGGTGGTGTTAGGCCGGGGCCAGTTACGGATGGCTTCTAGTTTGTTCACCTGGGGCTTGACCACTCCTCGTCCAATCACATAGCCCAGGTATTTTGTTTCTTCTAGGCCTAAAGCACATTTTTTCGGGTTTGCCGTCAACCCAGCCTTCCTGAGGGAATCCACTACGGCCTGGACTTTGGGTAGGTGACTTTCCCAATCCGTGCTATGGATAATTATATCGTCCAGATATGCCGAAGCATACCGACGGTGTGGCCTGAGGACAATATCCATTAACCTTTGGAACGTAGCGGGAGCGCCGTGTAACCCAAAGGGTAACACCTTGTATTGGAACAGTCCCTCTGGTGTAATAAAGGCTGTTTTCTCCTTGGCAGCCTCAGTCAAGGGCACCTGCCAGTACCCTTTTGTGAGGTCCAAAACCGAAAAGTACCTGGCTTGGCCTAGCTTCTCAATGAGTTCATCTACCCGGGGCATAGGGTAGGCATCAAACTTGGAAACTTCATTAAGTTTGCGGAAATCGTTACAGAACCGCAACGTACCATCGGGCTTGGGAATCAAGACTATGGGGCTGGCCCACTCACTCTTTGATTCTTCAATCACGTCTAACCGGAGCATTTGCTGCACTTCCTCCGCGATAGCTTGTCGCCGGGACTCGGGTACCCGGTAAGGCCTCAACCGGACCTTGACCTGAGGTTCCGTGACAACATCATGTTGGATGACCGAAGTGCGCCCAGGGAGTTTTGAAAACACGTCCGTGTTTCTGCTAATAAACTCCCTGGCTTCCTGAGTCTGTTTAGAGGAGAGGTTGTCGCCAGTTTTCACCTCGACTACTACTTCTCTACTAACAGACCGAGGAATGGGAAGCTCCACCCCCACCATACCTGGTCGGGGACTGTCACCCCCAGGGGTTTCCCTGTCTTTCCACAGTTTCAACAGGTTTACATGGTACACCTGCTCGGGCTTCCTCCGCCCAGGCTGATGTACCTTGTAAGTCACTTCCCCAACTTTTTCAATGACCTCATAGGGACCCTGCCACCTAGCTAGAAATTTACTGTCCACCGTGGGTACCAGAACCACAACTCTGTCACCGGGGTTAAAGTTCCGTACCCTGGCTTGCCGATTATAAACCCTGCTTTGGGCCCGCTGCGCTGCCTCCATGTGTTCTCTGACAAGCGGCAAGACGGTCGCTATCCGTTCCTGTAGCTGAGTCACGTACTCTACCACACTTTTGTGGGGTGTGGGTTGCTGTTCCCAGGCCTCCTTGGCTATATCCAACAGGCCCCGTGGATGTCGACCGTATAAGAGTTCGAAGGGCGAGAACCCCGTAGAGGCCTGGGGCACCTCTCGCACTGCGAACATCAGATAGGGCAGCAGCAAGTCCCAATTCTTCCCATCCTTGGCGACCACCCTTTTTAACATGGTCTTTAAAGTTTGATTAAACCGTTCTACTAGGCCGTCTGTTTGCGGGTGGTAAACGGATGTCCGCAACTGTTTCACCTGCAGCAGTTTACAGAGCTCTTTCATTACTTTCGACATAAACGGGGTACCTTGATCGGTCAGGACCTCTTTAGGCAGACCTACTCTGGAAAACATTTCCATAAGCTCCTTAGCAATGAGCTTGGCAGAGGTGTGACGCAGGGGCACTGCCTCAGGGTACCGCGTGGCATAGTCCAAGATCACCAGAATATGTTGGTGCCCTCTAGTGGATTTTGGCACTGGACCCACTAGATCCATGGCAATCCGCTCAAAGGGTACCTCAATAACTGGGAGAGGAACTAAGGGACCACGGTAATGAGGCTGAGGGCTGGTCATCTGACATGTTGGACAGGACACACAATATCTCTCCACCTCCTTGTACACACTGGGCCAGTAGAATCGTTGTAAAACACGGTCCAGTGTTTTCTGCTGGCCTAGGTGTCCACCCAGAACATGTTGGTGGGCCAAATCCAACACCAATTTGCGATATGAATTGGGTACCACCAATTGTTCCACCACCTCTTCACGTACCTTGTTTACTCGGTACAACATTTCCTGGTGAACCACAAAGCGAGGAAACTGTAACTCCGCCCCTGGCTGTTGTGGTTCACCTTCCACCTCAAGAACATTCTCCCAGGCCCGAGACAGGGTCGGGTCCTGGTGTTGAGCGGTACCAAAGTTAGTTGTGGAGACATGGAGATCTGCCAACTCTGGACCTGTTGTCAACTCTTCCACATCTCCAACCATAACATTTAGTGGGGTTGACTCCCCCTCTTCCATTTTAGGGACGGGCACCTCTTCCACGGTGCCTCCTGATTCCGGTTCCCAGGGCACCGGGGTCTCCCCTGAGTAGGGCCAGTCTATTGGGGACACACCCGCCTCGCGGGTTTCCGGAACTGCCAGCTTGGCCCACAGTGACCTGAACCCTGGAAAGTCTCTCCCAATAATCAGTTCATATGGGAGTTTAGCGGCGACAGCGACTTCATGTTTCCAGCTGCCGGAGACGGTGGTGAGAGACACTTGTGCTGTGGCATAGTCTCTCAAGTCCCCATGAATGCACAAAACCCCGGTTTTCCGCCCAGTGTACTCATCGGGCAGTACTAAGGCGGGTCTTGCCAGGGTAACCATACTCCCCGAGTCCAAAAGGGCCACAGCCAGGGTGTCTCCCACTTTCACCTGACAGAGGTGACTTTGCCCCACAAGCTCAGGGATACCGGCAGCACACAGCCTCCTGGCATACATGGAAGGGCGGTAACCAAAGTTTACATCCATGGGCTCCCCCTGGTGGGGACAATTGGCTCTGATATGTCCCGGCTCCTTACATCCCCAACACAACACTTGGGCAGGGACTTTGGGGGGTAGGTCCTGAGAGGGTTTAGGGGACACCACTCGCCTGAGCTGGGGCGGGGACCTCCGGGGTTTCCCCGAATCCCTCCTCATGGAGCCGCTTTGCAAGTTCCTGGTGGCCTCATATCGCTCCACTAGGTCCACCATCCCTAGTGCGTTGTCAGGGGATACCTGGCCAACCCAGTGCTGAAGAGGGTGCGGTAAAGCCCTCCAAAACATGTCCGCCAGCAAGCGGTCCAAAATGGCAGTGGGGCTTAACAACTCCGGCTGCAGCCATTTTTGCAGCAGGTGCAGCAGTTTATAATACTGGGGTCGGGCGGGCTCTGCCGACTGGTAGCTCCACTGATGCACCCGCTGAGCCCGAACCCACACATTCACCCCCAGTCTCGCCAGTATCTCACCCTTCAGAGTCGGGTAGTCAGCGGCTTGGTCCTCTGGGAGATCAAACAACACCTGCTGGGGTCCAGACGCCAGAAATGGAGCGATGACATCAGCCCACTGGTCATGCGGCAACTTCTCCCTTGCAGCCACCTTTTCAAACACCGCCAGGTAAGTCTCCACGTCATCTGAAGGGGTCATTTTTGTGAGCGCCGAGCGGACAGCTTTCCGGGCATCAGGAATACTTTTGGGCGCACCTGCAGCTTGCTGTGCCATCATATGTTGCAAAAACAGCTGGTTGGTCTCATGCTGCTGCCTGTTGGCCTCCACGAGCGCTTTCACGACCGCCTCCATTTTGTCTGCAGTCCCAGGTAGCAGCCTGGCAGGTTTAATATAGGACATGCACAACAAAAAACTTTTTCGTCGGTTGCTCCTAGCAACGGCCTCACTGCTATGCCCGCATCCTCCACCAAATGTGGAGATTAGCTCTGGTAGGCGACCGGGTGTCAGCAGTATAGAGGCAGAGGCAAGCAGTTCAAAGTAAAGTCTGTGTTTATTTCACACATAAATCCACAAAAACATATGTCCAAACAGGTTACATCACCTTTTCAGGAAACAGCAGCATAAATGATTCAATCAGGCAAACAGCTTTTAGTCCTTGAGCAAACGTCCTGTTTACAGTCCAACTAGGCCTCAGGTCCGCATGAAACAGCCTCCACAGGAGATTTCAGCCAGGCTCACAGAGTCTCACTCCCATGTGAGCTCTAGACAAAGGACCCAGCACAGCTGATTCCCCAGGCTATTTAAACAGCCCGCAAAACCCGGACCTGGGTAGTGGGATGGAGTCCCACCCTGCTCTACTCCATCCCAGTAAAGCCGTCCCAGGTTAGCCTTTCGGCTATTCTAAATCATCAGCAGCAAACTGCCACCAGCAGCTGATGCTGGACAAATAAGCTATACGGCTTTACTGCACCAATGCCAGGTACATTGGTGCTACATACCTGCCGTCAATAACGGCCCCTTGCACCTTACCACAATATATATATATATATATATATATAGTTCTTTAAAGGGGACCTTAACTTAACTTAAAAAAAAAAAAAAAAAATTTAAAAAAAAAAAAAAAAAAAAAAAATCCTCCCTTCCGGGACATTACTAATAAAGGGGCATCCCGGGTTGGCTTATGCCTTAAAAGTCCCAGTATTGCGAATACCATAAATCACCATATTGAGGCTTCCGTAATTTCCGGAAACGGTTCTGTGAGCCGTTTGGGGGGTGCGTAGGTTATAGGGTTCCACTCCCAGCTGATGATGTCTTTATTTGCATCCCTTGTGCAAAACAGACTGTTGCGCGCCAGTCCATTGCTTCGGCTGCGGGGCCATCGCATCCTTCATCTTCTCCTACCTCTCCCTCCCTATTTCCGGACCCCGCATGACACTGTCAAAGTGGGGATTCGCATTCCGAGGTGGCAGCACAGCCCAGCCCCCGGAAAGTTATGCCCGTTAAAGCAGCGTTAAAGGTCGCTGCAAAACGAAGGCACCTGACTCCGGTACCTTCGGCTCCACAGGACCAGTTTTGTGTACCTGTGGAATGGTCCGATGGATGCCCGGACGAGGATGAATTCCCGTCTGAGTCAGATGAGCCGACAGGTCAGCTTGTGGCTGATGAGATTGGCGATTGGTCAGAGGGGGTTGTTTTGGACACCCCCTCTATTCTGGCTCAAATGTTTAAAATTTTGAGTTTAGATATGCCTGAGGTGCCCGCCCCGCCAGGGGTTGGTTGTTTAAGGAGCCTCAGCCGCGTTTGGTTTTTCCCCAGACAACACCTCTTTGAGAGGGTGGTTCTTAAGGAATGGGAACATCCCACGCGGTTATCTGGAATTCCTTCCAGTTGGCCATTGTGCTTATGTTTTGTTGACTATAAGAGCACAAGGGGGCATATGCTAATTACATTTTTTTTGAGGCCTACGGCCACACCGCCCTGAATGCGCCCAGTCTTGTCTGATCTTGGAAGCTAAGCAGTGACGGGCCTGGTCAGTACTTGGATGGGAGACCGCCTGGGGCTACCCCTGTACTAGGGCTCTCCAGCTCGGCTATGGTACAATCTGCTGAGACCACTGTCCCCAAAGATGGGGAAGATCGTCGAATTGACCAAATACGCTCGACTTGGTTGTAATCTATTCCAGGTCAGCGTTGCGCCCGGTATGTGCTTCAGCCCTTCTGCTATTGGCAATTAAATCCTTAATTCAGGGCTATATGAGGATCTTAATCCCGCTTGCAAACAGTTCACTGCGCTTAAGCAGTGTGAATCTTTTGTGGCTTATGTCCTGGCTGCTCAGGACCAGGCGCTGATTATGAGTAGCAGGGCGGCAGCTATGCTGGTGGCTATTCGCGGGTCAGTATGGCTGCGTCAGTGGTCAGCGGACACGGCTTCCAAAAAGGGTGCTCACAGCTCTCCCCTTTTTGGGGTTGCGTCTGTTTGAGGAGAAATTTGATTCTGTCGCAAAGGGTGGTAAGATGCCACAATGCAAGAGGCCCTGTGGTCCCTTCAGGGGGACAAGTTCCGGTAGGCCTTCCTTTCGAGGATTCAGAGCGGGCAGGGGTGCGTCCTTTCCCGCTACCTGTGGCGCAGGTTGGACTCGGGGGAGGGGCCGTGGCCGGCCCACTCAGTCCTGGGGCACCAAGCCCAAAAACCTGCTGTTAAGCTCACTCAGCATTGAGGGGCTGCCCTCACCCGTGCGGGTGGGGGGACTATTGCGACACCTCTACCATTGGAACCAAGTGGTTCCAGGCAGATGGATCCAGGAGGTAGTGTCGCCCGGTTACGACCTGGAATTCGAGTCTCACTCTTCTTCACGGTCCGTTCATGGGTCGGTTCATCCTGGCCTGAACTCTCATCAAGACAGAGTGTGTCTTTCTTTTGCCGAATTCACACGAGAACGCTTCAGCTATTTCTGTTAGCGTGTTAAGACCAGCAACCTCAGTCGCTGGATCAGTCCTTCCAGTTGTCCTCCCGTGTACGGCAGTCCCTCCTGTGGTGTTTGGTCTCGACCAATCTTGTGTAGGGCAGGTTTTTCCTGACCCCCCTTTTGGAAAGTTGTCACCACGGACGCCAGTCTGTCGGGATGGGGCAGATTCTGGAAGGAACCGCGGTCCCAGGGGCAGTGGAGAGCTTAAAGGCCCCACTGTCCCATCAATATTCTGAATCTGAGAACCATCCGTCAGGTGTTTGCTCTCCTGACTCAGTACGTTCTGGGCCTTTTGGTCCAGATGTGTTCAGACAATCGATCAGCGGTTGCTTACGTGGTCTTCAGGGAAGGACGCGTAGTCTGAGTACTCTCAGAGTGGTGTCCCTGGTCCGGACATGGGCAGTGTTCCATGTTCCCTGTCTCTTGGCGGTTCACATTCCAGTGGTGATGAGACAGGTAGTGGGCCGGTTGAGCAAGAGCTCTCCCCATCTGGAAGAATAGGCTCTCCATCCTCGGGTGGTTCGCTTACTGTGTCTCCAATGGGAGACCCCGGAGGTGGACCTGTTGGCCCCTCATCACTATCACAGGTTCCCGAACTTCGTGTCACTCTCCCAGGATCCTCTGGCTCTGGCAGTAGACGCCATGTCCCTGAGCTGGGGAGTTCTGGGATTTCTATACCTGTTCTCTCCGATACCCATGCTGGGCAGGGTTCTGCAGAAGTTGGCTCTGGAAAGGGTGTACGCTGTTCTCGTGGCCCCTAGGTGGCCAAGACGAGTGAGGTTCACAGATATCGTTCGGCTGGCAGTGGACCAGTTCGTTCTACCTATTCGGCCCGATCCGCTCACTCAGGGTCAATTGTGTTACCCCAATTTACCAGCGCTGGGTTTGATGACCTGGCTGCTGAAACCTCCATCCTGAAGGAGGAGGGTCTTTCTGATTCAGTCATTTAAGACTTTGATCAATGCCCAGAAGAGGTCTTCTTCCATCACCTACTATAGGACTTGGAAAGCCTATATTGCTTGGTGTGAGATAAGATTTTTCCTTGTAGGGTCGTTTCGCTCTCCAGGTTTTACAATCAGGGCTGGACTCTGGTCTCCAGCTAAGTATCCGGGTCAAGCATGCAGCACAACATGCACGGACGTGTATTGCTGGGCGGGCTCTTTTAGACCTGCCCTGGATGGTTACCAGGCAGACCAGCGGATTACATCTTAGCTGAGAGAGCGGACCCCAAGCCTGTATTTCTGCTTCCCTTATCATTGAGGAATAGGGAACCTCTCGACATAGGGCAGACGCCGTTCCTTCATAATTGGCGAACGGAGCACTAACTAACTTGGGATATCTAAACCTGTCCATCCAGCATCAATTTTGGGATTGTGCACCTGGACATGAGGCTTTTGGAATAATCTAACGGGCCTGGATAGGCTGATCAAGTGCCCTTAAGTGCGGTTTGGTACTGAAGAAGCCCCCCAGTGGGGGTGAAACTAGTTTACCGCTTATTACATGATATTACTCACTGCTATGATTTGGGCAAGTGAATCATTGAGCAGGTTTAATTGTCTATAATGTACAATATGTTCTATTGTGTTAGTAATAACCTGCGCATTGGCAAGTAAGACAGTTGACAACTGTGGAAAAAAAAAAAAAAAAAAAAATTTTTTTGTAGTACAATGATGATTACATTTGCATTGTGGAATTCAATGGGGAATTGGATTGGTAGCATGGCAAGCACCAAGGATATTCTTCTATAACAAACTTTTGTGTTTGTATTTTAACTAAATTAAATTAAAGTACGTTGAAAGGGCAGGTCTCTGCCTTATCTATCTTTTTTCAGAAGAGTGTTGCGCTTGAACCTTTAGTTAAAAATTTTTTTCCAGGGGGGCTACGCATGTGCGGCCTCCCAGGAAACCATTACTCCCTGTTTGGGATTTGAATTTGGTTCTTTCTGCTCTTCAGGCGCCTCCTTTTGGGCCTTTGCGAGATATTGCTTTGTCTACCCTGACTCAGAAGATTGTCTTCTTGGTAGCGATCACTTCGGTCCAGCGTGTCAGAGTTGGCGGCCTTGTCTATCCAGGCGCCTTACTTTGAGAGGCATCAGGATAAAGTGGTCCTTCGGTTCAAGCCAGGCTTTCTTCTTAAGGTTGTTTCTGCTTTTCATTTGAACCAAGATATTGTTCTTCCCTCCTTGTGTCCTAATCCTAAGAATGACAAATAGAGGGTTTTGCATTGTTTGGATGTAGTACGTTGTGTTAAGTACTACTTGATTATCACGTCTCCTTTTCGTAGGACGGATTCCTTTTTTGTTGTGCCCCATGGGCCTAAGAAGGGTTTGGCACCAGCCAAATCTGCCATTAACAAGTGGAGACGTCGGGCCGTTACTGCGGCCTATTCTGCGAAGGGGAAAGTTCCCCCTTTTCGTATCACTGCTCATTCTACTCGCGCCATTGGGGCGTCTTGGGCATTTCAGCACCAAGCTTCTGTTGAACAGGTTTGTAAGGCCGCCACTTGGTCTTCTGTTCACACTTTTTCTAAGTTTTACAAAGTTGAGGTGCGGGCCTCAGCGGATGCTGTTTTCGGCCGCAAAGTTCTGCAGACTGCAGTCGTTTAAGTTATGCTTCACCTGGCCTTGAGTTGCCCAGCCCTTGTGGACACTGCTTTTGGATGTCCCATGAAGTAATGAATATTTAAGAAGTGAAGCGGGGTGTGTGGCACACCAAGAATAATACCATTTTGTGAGTACTCACCTGAAAAATGGATATTGTTGGTGTGCCACACACCCCGCTTCACACCCGCCCTTTTCGGTATTACCGAAGCCTTTATATGGTGAAGCCTTTTTTATATCATATTTGATTTTGAGGTTACTGGTGGAATACTGGTACCTTGTATTACTGCTTTTTGATTATACTGGTGATTGAAGGGAGGTACCAGGTATATATAGGCTGGAAGGGGGCTCGTTACAAGACTTCCTCTCTGCACTACGTCACCTGCAGGTGATTAACCCATGAAGTAATGAATATTTAAGAAGTGAAGCGGGGTGTGTGGCACACCAACAATATCCATTTTTCAGGTGAGTACTCACAAAATGGTATTTTTCTGTGTGTTCACTTTTACATAGTAACAGACTGCGCAGCAGGTGCGCTTTGTCTGTTTTTTGACCGGGGCTCCGGGCAGATACTTTAGGCATGGCCAGTGTATTTGGTCTGCTTTATGGGGGTGGGGCAGCGGACCGCGCTCAGCTGGCTTCAGTTGGTCGCCTCCCTTCCTTCCCCGCTGCTCCGTGCGGCAGCCTGTGTGGCGGCGCTTGTGTCTCCTTTCCCCCTCCTCCTCCTCCGCCGCCTGGCTTGGTGTCAGCCAGCGCAGCTGGTGGCAATCCCCCGTTGATTTGAGCAGGGCGGCTCCCTGTGACGCGGGGGGGGGCGTGGCGCCGGCGGAAGCGGCGCCGGCGGAAGCGGCGCTCGGCGGCCTCAGCCTCACTTCCTTCATGTTTGCGGTGAAAAGAGGTCACGTGGGGGGGGCGCGCGCTGCAGCAACACATGGGTTTGTGTGCTGCGGCTGCTACACGTCCCTCCGGTCTGGCTCCTGGCGTCGGTAGCAGGTAAGCGGCCCCGCTTTTGTGGGGCCAGAATGAGTTTTACTCTTGGGGCAAACTTTTAAGGAGGCACTCTTTTTTGGTACTATTGTGAACATGCTGCTTTGTTACACTCACAAGGGATCTGATGGTTTGTTTTTTTTTTTTCTTTCCTTTCAGATCCTGGAATCCCTCTTTTATTGCGGCCTCCGGCTCTATATTGCCTGGCTAGTCATTCTTGATATGAAATTGCACATTTTGGATATATATATACATATATATATATATTTATTTTGAGACTGTTAAGGGGGACCTTTTTCTCTTAAAAAAAAAAAAAAAAAAAAATATAAAGTGTATTTAAAAAAAAAAAAAAAAAACCCTCCCTTCCGGGACATTCTTTATAAAGGGGCATCCCGGGTTGGCTTATGCCTTAAAAGTCCCAGTATTTGCGATACCATAAATCACCAATATGGAGGCTTCTGTTACTACCGGAAACGACTCGTCAGAGCCGTCCAGGGGGTGTGTAAAATGTGGGGCTGCGCTCCCTGCTGATGATATCTTTATTTGCATTTCTTGTGCAAGGCAGATTGTTGCGCGTCAGTCTGTTGATCCGGCTGCTGACCCGTCGCAACCTCTATCATCTCCTGCCTCTCCCTCCCTGTTCCGGACCCCGCATGACACTGTCAAGGGTGGGGATTCGCAATCCGAGGTGGTGGTAAAATCAGCCAATCTTCGGGAAGTATTGCCCGTTAAAGCGGGGCTAAAGGCCTCTGCAAAACGGAAGCGCCTGACTCCGGTATCTTCGGCTCCTCAGGACGAATTATGTGAGCCTGTGGAATGGTCCGATGGCTCCCCGGATGAGGGTGAATTCCTCTTGGAGTCAGATGAGCCGGCAGATCAGCTTAAGGCTGATGCGATTGGCGATTGGTCGGCGGGGGTTGCCCTTGACACCCCCTCCATTCTGGCACAAATGTTTGAAATTCTGAATTTAGATCCGCCTGAGGCTGTCACCCTGCCAAAGGGTCAGTTGTTTGAAGAGCCTCAGCCGCGTTTGGTTTTTCCCAGACAGCACCACTTTGAGAGGGTGGTCCTGAAAGAATGGGAACATCCCACACGGTTATCTGGAATCCCTTCCAGTTGGGAAAAGCGTTATCCTTTTCCGCCAGAATTGCTGAAGCTTTGGTCCGTCCCTCCTGAAGTCGATACCCCTGTGCTAGGGCTATCTAGCTCCGCTATGGTACAGTCTGCTGAGACCTCTGTCCCTAAAGATGGGGAGGATCGTAGGATTGACCAGTATGCTCGCTATGGCTTTGTTTATGCTGGGTCAACGATGCGCCCCCTGTGCGCTTCGGCCCTTCTTCTTTTAGCGGTAAGATCTGTTATCCAGGGGCTATGCGAGGATCTCAATCCCGCTTGTGATGAGTTCGCTGCGCTTAAGCAGTGCGATTCTTTTGTGTCTTACGTTCTATCCGCTCAGGACGATGCGCTGGCTATGAGTAGCAAGACAGCGGCAATGCTGGTCGCTATTCGTCGGTCAGTATGGCTGCGACAGTGGTCGGCGGACTCAGCTTCTAAAAAGGTGCTCACAGCTCTCCCCTTTTTGGGGTTGCGGCTGTTCGGGGAGAAAATTGATTCAGTCGCAAAGGGTGGCAAGATGCCACAACGCAAGAGGCCTCGACGCCCCTTTAGAGGGGCTGTTTCTGGTAGGCCGTCCTTTCGAGGATACAGAGCGGGTAGGGGGACTTCCCTTCCCTCTACCAGTCGTACAGGTTGGACGCGGGGGAGGGGCCGTGGCCGTCCCGCCCAGTCCTGGGGCTCCAAGCCCAAACCTGCGGGTAAGCCCACTCAGCAATGAGGGGCCGCCCTCACCCGTGCGGGTGGGGGGACGATTGCGACACTTCTCCCAGGTTTGGAACCGGGAGGTTCCGGACAGGTGGATTCAGGAGATAGTGTCGTCCGGTTACAAACTGGAGTTCGAGTCTCGCCCTCCTTCACGGTTCTTTCGGTCTCGGGTGCCCATCGATCCTTTGGCCGCACAGGGGCTCCTGGCGTCGGTAGAGAATCTGTTAGAGATGGCGGTCATCCGGCCGGTACCGCGTTTAGAGATGGGCCTCGGTTTCTACTCCAATCTGTTCGCAGTCCCCAAGAGGGATGGGTCGGTTCGTCCCGTCCTGGACCTGAAGTTGCTCAACAGGTTCATCCGTTTTCGGAAGTTTCACATGGAAACCTTGCGCACTGCCGTCGGCTCTCTTCGGCAAGGGGACTTCATGACGTCTATAGACATCAAGGATGCTTATCTGCATGTTCCCATCTGCCTCCCTCATCAACGCTTTCTTCGATTCATGATGAAGGATCGGCATTATCAGTTCGTGGCACTTCCGTTTGGCCTTACCTCAGCTCCAAGAGTGTTCACCAAGGTGCTGGCAGGGGTCATGGCCATTTTCAGAGCTCGGGGCATTCGTGTCGTACCTTATTTGGACGACCTTCTTATCATGGCTCCGTCACCCGATCAATCGGAGAAAGACACCAGGGTGGTGCTCTCCACGCTGGAAAGTTTCGGTTGGGTGATCAACCTCTCCAAGTCCTCCCTCGCTCCGGCCAGGGTGGTGTCCTTTCTGGGGATGCAGTTAGACTCTCATCAACACAGAGTGTTTCTCCCTCAGTCCAAAATTCTTCTGATTCAGGAGTTGGCTCGGGTCCTACTCTCCAATCCTCGGCCGTCCATCCGTCTGGGGATGAGGCTGGTAGGGTTGATGGTTGCCTCCTTCGAGGCAGTTCCTTTTGCTCAATTCCACACGAGGACGCTTCAGCTTTATCTGTTGGCGTCTTGGGACCGGCAGCCTCGGTCGCTGGATCAGCCCTTCCAGTTGTCCTCCCGGGTCCGGCAGTCCCTCCAGTGGTGGTTGGTCTCGACCAATCTCGTGAAGGGCAGGTCTTTCCTGGCCCCCCTTTGGGAAATTGTCACCACGGACGCCAGTCTGTCGGGATGGGGCGGATTCTGGAAGGAGCTGCAGTTCCAGGGGCAGTGGGGACCTCGGGAGGCCCTCTTACCCATCAATATTCTGGAACTGAGAGCCATCCGTCGGGTGCTTACTCTCCTGACTCAGCACGTTCTGGGCCTTCCGGTCCAGGTGCGTTCAGACAATCGAACAGCGGTTGCTTACATCAATCATCAGGGAGGGACTCGCAGCCTGAGTGCTCTCAGAGAGGTGTCCCTGATCCTGACCTGGGCAGAAGCCCATGTTCCTCGTCTCTCGGCGGTATACATCCCGGGAGTGGAGAACCTGAAAGCGGACCGCTTGAGCAGGGGCTCTCCCCGTCGGGGAGAATGGGCCCTCCATCCTCGGGTATTTCGCTCACTGTGTCGCCAATGGGGGACTCCAGAGGTGGACCTGTTTGCCTCTCGTCACAATCACAGGCTCCCGAACTTCGTATCGCTCTCCCAGGATCCTCTGGCTCTGGCAGTGGACGCCATGTCCCTGAGCTGGGGGGATCTGGGGTTTCTGTACCTGTTTCCTCCGACACCCATGCTAGGCAGAGTGCTTCAGAAGTTGGCTCTGGAAGGGGTGTCCGCCGTCCTCGTGGCCCCAAGGTGGCCGAGGCGAGTGTGGTTCGCAGACATCGTTCGGCTGGCAGTGGACCAGGTCGTTCTGCCCCTTCGGCCCGATTTGCTCACTCAGGGTCAATTGTGTTACCCCAATTTACCAGCGCTAGCTTTGACGGCCTGGCTGCTGAGACCTCCATCCTAAAGGAAGAGGGTCTTTCTGATTCTGTCGTTAAGACTTTGATCAGTGCCCGAAAGAGGTCTTCTTCTATCATCTACTATAGGACCTGGAAAGCCTATATCGCTTGGTGCGAGATGAGATCTTTTCCTTGTAGGGTATTTTCGGTCCCCAGGGTTCTGGAGTTTTTACAATCTGGGCTGGACTCTGGTCTTCAGCTAAGTACGTTGAAAGGGCAAGTTTCTGCCTTATCTATCTTTTTTCAGAAGCGTGTTGCGCTTAAGTCTTTAGTTAAAACCTTTTTCCAGGGGGTTACGCATGTGCGGCCTCCCAGGAAACCATTACTCCCGGTTTGGGATTTGAATTTGGTTCTTTCTGCTCTTCAGGCTCCTCCTTTTGAGCCTTTGCAAGGGATTGCTTTATCTACCCTGACTCAGAAGATTGTCTTCTTGGTAGCGATCACTTCGATCCGGCGTGTCTCGGAATTGGCGGCCTTGTCTATTCAGGCGCCCTACTTCGAGAAGCATCGGGATAAGGTGGTCTTTCGATTCAAGCCAGACTTTCTTCCTAAGGTTGTTTCTGCTTTTCATTTGAACCAAGATATTGTTCTTCCCTCCTTGTGTCCTAATCCTAAGAATGACAAAGAGAGGGTTTTGCATTGTTTGGATGTAGTACGCTGTGTTAAGTGCTACTTGGTTATCACGTCTCCTTTCCGTAGGACGGATTCCTTTTTTGTTGTGCCCCATGGGCCTAGGAAGGGTTTGGCACCAGCCAAATCTGCCATTAGCAAGTGGATACGTCAGGCCGTTACTGCGGCCTATTCTGCCAAGGGAAGAGTTCCCCCTTTTCGTATCACTGCTCATTCCACTCGCGCTGTTGGGGCGTCTTGGGCTTTTCAGCACCAAGCTTCTGTTGAACAGGTTTGTAAGGCCGCCACTTGGTCTTCTGTTCACACTTTTTCTAAGTTTTACAAAGTTGATGTGCGGGCCTCAGCGGATGCTGTTTTCGGCCGCAAAGTTCTGCAGACTGCAGTCGTTTAAGTTATGCTTCACCTGGCCTTGAGTTGCCCAGCCCTTGTGGACACTGCTTTTGGATGTCCCATGAAGTAATGAATATTTAA
This sequence comes from Gastrophryne carolinensis, assembly GCA_027917425.1. Lineage (NCBI taxonomy): Eukaryota > Metazoa > Chordata > Amphibia > Anura > Microhylidae > Gastrophryne > Gastrophryne carolinensis. Next base: position 470,042,601 of record CM051234.1, on the reverse strand, counting down.
GAAGTGAAGCGGGGTGTGTGGCACACCAAGAATAATACCATTTTGTGAGTACTCACCTGAAAAATGGATATTGTTGGTGTGCCACACACCCCGCTTCACACCCGCCCTTTTCGGTATTACCGAAGCCTTTATATGGTGAAGCCCTTTTTATATCAAATTTGATTTTGAGGTTACTGGTGGAATACTGGTACCTTGTATTACTGCTTTGTTGATTATACTGGTGATTGAAGGGAGGTACCAGGTATATATAGGCCGGAAGGTGGGGCTCGTTACAAGACTTCCTCTCTGCACTACGTCACCTGCAGGTGATTAACCCATGAAGTAATGAATATTTAAGAAGTGAAGCGGGGTGTGTGGCACACCAACAATATCCATTTTTCAGGTGAGTACTCACAAAATGGTATTTTTTTTCAGCAGAGTCTGGGCTTTAACATGAAATGTCTTGTTTGTCATTTATTAGGTGTATTCTCAATATTTTGGGGGAAATATGTGCAAAAAAAACATTTTTTTTTACAATTTGTAGGTTTTTTTGTAATAAAAAAAAGTAAGTTTGTTGATAAAATCTTATTGCGTGTATAATCCCAATATTCCAAGTATGTCACACACCCCGCTTCCACTATTCATGACATATGGGTTATGGTCCAGTAGAGAGCGAACTTCTGCAGAGATGAGAGCAAAAAAGAAGCCCCTCCCGGTCCATAAATACCTGGGACCTCCCACACATTCCCCAGTTCCTTCTCTGCAGGACGGCGAGCAAGTCAGAAGATGTAGGCTGCTCTTCCTTGCAGGTATGCTGGGCTTACACCCGGCCATTTTTTGCCTTATTTCTGCCCGGGCCTTTGTATTTAACCCCTTGTAATAGCCTCCCAGCCTTGGCTGCAGGTCCGAGTGAGGGTAGGCAACAGCTCAATAGGTGTTTAGGGAGCCATGCTCCCCCGTGAGACCCCATATAAAGGGGTAGGCGGAAGCCGGGTTGGTGATCCCGGTTTGGGATGCCCTGTCCCATATATCACTGACACCCCTGGTGTGGGAATTCCCCCCTTCCTGGTTCCTCTGTATCCCTCCAGTGGGGGGGGGGGGGGATGTATATCTCTATCTTTCTCTTCACTTCAGTGTGAATGTGTGTGGATGTGTGGAACCGTGCTGCTGGTGTGAGGGAGGGGGGGCCCGGGCCAGGTGCGGTGCGTGATACGCGCTGGCCCTCCCCTTCTTCTTCCTCTCTCGCTGTCCTTCTGGAGCTGCTTGCTGGTGGCAGCTATCACTGTTCTCACGTGAGCACTCCCTGTGACTTGCAAAAAAGGGGGTCCTGCTGGTCCTAGGGTCCCTAGAAGTAAAATCGGGCACCTAAAAATCCTCCCACTCGGGACTTAAAGCATCCCGGGTTGCTTACCAGCGTAATTCCCTCGGGTCATTGCGACTACCTAAAAAATCACCATATGGAGGCTCGGTAGGATACCGGGGTCGGGCTCCCTTCGGGACAATCCCGGTTATGTGTGGGTTGTGGGGTATCCCTTTCTGGGGAGAATGTGCTAATTTGCATACCATGTGCGCAACAGGCCATAACGCGGCAGTCGGGTTCCCAGGCTTCTGGGTCAGTGCCGCCCGTCTCATCTCCCACCCCACCCCGCATTATCCGTACCCCAAGTGACACGTTCATTAGCGGGGAGTCGCACTCTGATGTTTGTGCTAGGCTGGCCAACATCGAGAAGTTTATTTCTAGCTCAGTGGGCAGAAAGGCCCCTGCTAAGAAAAGGCATTTGTCACCGGCTGTGCCGGTACTTGATTTTGAACATTATGACTCTTTTGATTGGTCTGATTATTCCCCGCTTGAGGAGGGGGAATTATTTGAGGAATCTGAGTCTGAGGATATGCAATTTTTTGATGCTGATGCCGGGCAGGTGCTGGGGTATGCGGTTGACACCCCCAAAGTCCTGGCCCATCTCTTGGAGGCTCCGAAGAAGGGGGGATTCTTTGGGTTCTCTAAGCCACGCTTGGAGTTTCCAAATCAGGATAATTTTGACTGCATGATTCTGAAAGAATGGGAGAAGCCGAGTCGGCTTCACGGTGTTCCTCAGGGATGGGATAGGAAGTATCCCTTTCCGGTGGATGCGGTGAAGCGCTGGTTTTCCCCTCCTGAGGTTGATGCGCCCGTCTTAGGATTGTCCAACACATCTGTTGTACATACTCCTGACGCCACTACCCTTAAGGATTGCGAGGACAAGCGTATTGATCAGATGGCATGTCATGCCTTTGCCAGTGTGGGTTCCGCCTTGCGGCCTGTGTGTGCATCTGCGCTCGTGGCGGTGGCTACCAGGTCTGAGATTAGGGACATGTTAAATGGGTCCCAGCTCAACCCGGACAGCATTGAATTTACAACCCTCAAGAGGTGTGAATTGTTCATGAATTTTGTTTTGTCGGCCATAGACGACACTATTACCATGTGTAGCAGAACTTCGGCTCTTCTTGTGGCCATGCGCCGATCGGTCTGGCTACGCCAGTGGGCGGCTGACTTTGCGGCCAAGAAATCGCTTACAGCTTTGCCCTTCCTGGGTACACGGCTGTTGGATTCTGTGGCAAAAGGTGGAAAGCTACCTCAGCGTAAGAGGCAGCGTCGCTTCTTTCGGGGGGCAAGCTCACCCCTTTGGGTGGGGGGACGGCTGCGGCTCTTCTTCCAGGTCTGGGCCCAGGAGGTCACAGACAAGTGGATTTTGGAAGTGGTATCATCCGGGTACAAACTGGAGTTCGAGTACCGGCCTCCTCCCAGATTTCTAAGGTCTCGGGTGCCCTTGGATCCCCGGGCTGCTCAGGGGCTCCTGTCAGCTGTGAAGAACCTCCTGGACATGGAGGTCATATGCCCAGTGCCTTCCCCAGAGAGAGGCTGGAGCTACTATTCCAACCTCTTCACGGTCCCCAAAAAGGATGGTTCCATAAGACCCATTCTGTATTTGAAGTTTCTCAACATGTTTATCAGAACCAAAAAGTTCCGTATGGAGACTCTGCGCTCAGCCATCAGTTCCCTCTGTCAAGGAGACTTCATGATGTCCATAGACATCAAGGATGCTTATCTCCATATACCGATCTTCCCAGCTCACTAGAGATTTCTCAGGTTTGTGGTGGGAGATCAGCATTTTCAGTTTGTGGCACTCCTGTTCGGGCTGACCTCGGCACCGCAGGTTTTTACCAAGGTCCTGGCGGGCATAATGGCCCTGCTCAGAGCTCAGGGCATTCACATTGTGCCGTATCTGGACGACCTACTCATCACAGCTTCTTCCCTCTGCCAGGCGGAGCTGGACACCAGGACGGTGGTGACGACGCTAGAGAGGTTCGGATGGGTGATCAACCACCCCAAGTCTTCTCTCTCCCCATCAAGGGAGATCTCTTTTCTGGGAATGAATCTGGATACCAGTCAGGCCAGAGTGTTCCTACCTCAGCCGAAGGTGCAGAGGGTTCAGGATCTGATACGTGTTCTCCTGACCAATCCTTGCCCTTCTATCCGGCTAGGGATGACTCTGGTAGGTTTGATGGTGGCTTCCTTCGAGGCAGTCTCCTTTGCTCAGTTCCACATGAGGTTGCTTCAACTTCATCTATTGCTGAAATGGGACAGATGTCCACGGTCCTTAGATCAGTCTTTTCTGATGTCTCCCAGAGTTCGGCAGTCCCTTCAGTGGTGGCTGCAACCAAGCAATCTGATGAGGGGCAGATCCTTTCTGGCCCCTTGTTGGGAGACGGTTACCATGGATGCCAGCCTGTCGGGCTGGGGAGGTTTCTGGAAGGATAATCAGTTCCAGGGGTTGTGGGGTCCTCAGGAGGCTCACAACCCCATCAATGTCTTGGAGCTCAGAGCTATCCGTTTGGTTCTGTCACGTCTGACATTCCACCTACAGGGCTTACCGGTTCAGGTTCGATCAGACAATCGAACTACGGTAGCTTACATCAATCACCAATGTTCGGCCATGTTCTGCCCCCTAGAAAGCCTTTGGTTCCCATTTGGGGCCTAAATTTGGTTCTCTCGGCCCTCCAGGGGCCTCCTTTTGAGCCGATGCAGGATGTGGCACTTTCTGTGCTCACTCAAAAGGTGGCATTTTTGGTGGCTATTACTTCTGTTTGGCGTGTCTCTGAGTTGGCGGGTCTGTCTATTTAGGCCCCTTACTTTGAGAGACACCAGGACAAGGTGGTTTTTTGCTTTAAACCAGATTTCCTTCCTAAGATGGTTTCTGCTTTCCATCTCAATCAGGATGTAGTTCTCCCTTCCTTGTGTCCTAAGCCTAGCAATGACGAGGAGAGGGTTTTGCACTCTTTGGATGTGGTTTGTTGTGTGAAGTACTATTTGGTCGCTACTTCTCCTTTTCGTAAGACGGACGCCTTGTTCGTGGTGCCCTCCAAGCCCAGGAAAGGTTTGGCGCCAACCAAGTCTACCATTAGTAAATGGATACATCAGGCCATTGTTGAGGCCTATTCTGCCAAGGGGAAGGTTCCCCCTTTTCATATCACTGCTCATTCTACTCGTGCTGTTGGGGCTTCTTGGGCTTTTCAGCACCAGGCCTCTGTTGAACAAGTTTGTAAGGCTGCTACTTGGTCTTCCGTTCACACTTTTTCCAAGTTTTATAAGGTTGATGTGCGGGCCTCAGCGGATGCTGTTTTTGGCCGCAAGGTTCTGCAAGCTGCAGTGGTTTAAATTTGTGCATTTTTTTGCTGTATTTGGATCCCCACCCATGACGGACACTGCTATTGGATGTCCCATATGTCATGAATAGTGGAAGCGGGGTGTGTGACATACTTAGAATAATACCATTTTGTGATTACTCACCTGTAAAATGGGTATTATAAGTGTCACACACCCCGCTTCATCCCGCCCTTTGGTATTCTGGATCCTTTATATGGTGAACCTTTTATTAAGGATGTTTTATTGTCTCTTCCTGGTCCCCTTACTGCTGTCATATACTGGGGAATATGTGGGAGGTGCCAGGTATTTATGGACCGGGAGGGGCTTCTTTTTTGCTTTCATCTCTGCAGAAGTTCACCCTCTCCTGGACCATAACCCATATGTCATGAATAGTGGAAGCGGGGTGCGTGACATACCCATTTACCCATTTTACAGGTGAGTAATCACAAAATGGTATTTTCTCACAGTTAACAGCGGTACCACATTGTATTGGTAGACACCCTTTCCTGCCAGGATACTCCCCCAAACTATGCTAAGTGCACCTTGCGTTTTTTTTTTTTTTTTTTAAAGAAAAACAAACCTTTACATTTGAAATACCCCCCCAACAAACTATATATTCTCCCAAAGCTTTCTAGGCGTTCAGGCTTGTTGTCATGGGTGCAGTTTTCTGGAAGTAATCCCTCAATGAATTCTTCGATTGCACAGGGTTTCCCTAAAAAATAAATAAATAAATAAAAAAACAGAATCAAATCTACATTTTACCCAAAAAAATTATATGCAAACAAGAAAAAACAAGGTAAATCAGATCACTTTGGCTTCTGCTCTCCTGCTGCTGCTGGAAGCCTTTTATACCTGCTGGGTGACAGGTAACATGGGGTTATTTAAAAAAAAAACATAGGGACCCCATTTTTTTGGGGGGAATTTTAAGGGTTAACAGTAAAAAAAATACACCACACATGGTAAAAAGGTCATTTATTTAAAAATAAAAAGGGGGGGGGCAGATGATCAGAGGATCACCCGTTCCATCTGTCTCGGCCCAGCGATCACTGCATCTGACAGCTGAGCCGCCGAGAGCCGCATGGGGATGTCATCCACCCCGCCCCCAAAGGGATCGTGGCACCCGTCGGGAAGTCGGAGAGAGAAAGCCTGTCGGACTCTCTCCTGAAGAGCTGGGGGGGGGGGGGGGTGATTGGAGCCCCCTGGAGATGAGGAGGTGAGTAAATGTAATTTTTTTTTACTGTAATACTGGTGGCTACTGAAGCGGGGGGCTATTCCGGGCACTTCCCTCCAGCCCCTGAATGAAGAGAAGAGGAGACCCAGCTGGTTTGATAAAGGGGTCAGGTGAGTGGGGGTAAAATTTACGTAGCTGGCAGTTAATGACAGGAGAGGCAGCTACATAAATATTCTTAGTATACAGTACGTCCTGCTCCAGATATATTACTTACACTTGGGTTATCCTCCGCCAGATGGCGCTGCACTGCAGAGACATGCAAAACAGGCTCCTCCCGGCCCCTCAAATACCCGGGACCTCCCACAAATCCCCAGATTTCTCTGCAGTGCTTACTGCGAAGACATGAAGTATCACTTTCTCGCAGGTGAGCGGCGCTTTTAAGTCTGCGGCCCTGTTGGACTATTCCCACCCGTCCTTCGTGTGATGTGCCTCCCCGCCTGGGCTGCGCTGGTCGGGTGAAGGTAGGCGGCACCATGCGTGCTTATGCAGTCCCCCACCAAAGGGTAGGCGGTATAGGCTGATGGTGAGCCTTTATGGGATGCCCCTCCCGCATTATTGTCCCATGCCCCAGTAGCGGTGGGTCCTGTACAAAGGGCCGCCATCCTCCCTCATTCTCCCTGTAGCCTTCGGGGGGAAAGAAGGGGGGGGGGGTGTGGGTGTCAGTGTATCGTGATTACGTGCATATGGCCTTTTTTTGTAATGCCTTTTGGACTAGTATATGTGGTGTCTGCCGCCGTGCTGACTTGTCTTTTTTACTACAAATGCTGCCGCCGCGTGCGTCTTTTCCTTCATTTAGATGTTCCGCGCCGGGCGGCGGCGTTACCTCAGACGCTTCTACGTTATCATTGGCTGCTTGTCTGTGGGCTTCGCGCCCTTCGGGGGGGCGGGGCCTGGCTTGGCGCGCCCTGCGCCGCGGCCCGCTCTGGCCCGCCCTTCGAGGTACTCTCGGCGCCATTTTGTCAGCGCGCGTGTGGCAGTTATACTTAAGGCGGTCCTTAAGTGCCCTCGCGGGCGTTTTTTATACTCATTGTAGTGTTTTTGGTTTTGACACCCCTTCGTCCTGTCTGTTTCGAGAGCTATGTGCTATGAGCCGTTCATCTTAACGACAGCACTTGTAACCGAGGAGCGCAGCCTAGTCATCCTATATATAAGGATCAATGGCCGCTGTTATGAGGACAGACGGGTGTAGCCATTGACTTCTCCCTGCCCGGTGTAATTGCTAGTTGGGCCTTGTATAATTACTCCCACTTCCCTAGCAGGTCATTGGGGCATCCAGGGTTGCTTATAGCGTAAATCCCTACTGGCATATCGTGCCTAATAATCACCTATGGAGGCATCCCAGGATGGGTTACCGGGGTCCCTTTGGGACAAGACCGGCTGTGTGTAGCGTGTGGGCAGCCTCGCGCTGACGCTGACAAGGCACGGGTCTGTGTACCCTGTGCTGAGCAGGTGCTTGCATTGCAATCTGGCCTGCCAGTGGCTGCACCTTGTTTCACTTCACTTACTCCCCCAAGCTTAAATCTCACTCCTGTTGAGTTGCATACTAGTTGGGTTCTCAGCCTGATGTGTCTTCCAGACTGGCTACTGTTGAACAGATTATTGCGAGGTCTTAGCGCGTAAGGGCCCTGGTAAGAAGCGGTACCTGACGCCTAATGTTACCGTTTTCCCTATGGGAACTGAGGAGTTTATGAATCTGGCTCTGACCCCTGGGCCCCGGATGACACTGGCAGATTATTGACCCAGACCTTGAGGTTCTGTCTATCTCTCTCCCTGTTGAGGCTCCCAGGCAAAAAGGGGAGCTTTTCCATACAGCAAAATCACGTTTGGAATTTCCAGAGCAGGCACATTTCCATAACCTTGCGCTCAAGGAATGGGAGCGCCCCAGTAAACTTCCCGGGGCTCCAAAGATTTGGTATAGGAAGTAACCCTTTCCTGCTGAGGTGGTTAAATGTTGGTCATTTCCCCCCTTCGCGGTGGCTGCCCCGATCCTAGGGCTATCTATTACCTCTGTCTGCATTCCCCTGATTCTACTACCCCGCGGGATGCTGAGGACCGGCGCATTGACCAGCTGGCCTTCCACGCCTTTACATGTGCGGGGACGACGCTGCGCCCGTTCTGTGCCTCTGCTATTACTGCTGTGGCCACTAGAGCCCTTATCAGAAATATGCTTGATAGTGCCCCTGATGATTTGCCTTGCGAGGTGTTTAATGCACTCTCTAGTTGTGATGTTTTAGTAAATTTTGTCCTATCAGCATTGGATGACACCATCAGAATGTGTGCCAGAACTTCTGCCCTCGTGGTGGCTATACGCCTCTCGGTTTGGCTGCACCAGTGGGACGCTGACAATGCTGCCAAGAAGGCCCTCACTGGTTTTCCCTTTAAAGGACTGCGTCTGTTGTAGACCGCCTGGACCTTTCTTGCTAAGGGAGGCAGGTTACCCCAGCGCAGGCGGCAACCTCGGCCCTTTGGGGTCAGGGTTCCTTCCCCTCCCCTTACCGTGATGCAGTACAGGGTAGGGGGGTATCTTTCCCCGGGGCCCGGGGAGATTTCTGGGGTAGAGGCAGAGGACGTGGACGTCCAGGCTCCTCCTGGGACCCCAAAAGCTAAATCCTCTCCCAAGCCCCCTCAGACATGTTGGGGTGCCCTCACCCATCCACGTGGGGGGGACGGCTGCAGCACTTCGTTCAGGTCTGCAGGATTCATGTCTCAAACCGGTGAATTCAGGAGGTAGTGTCTTCCGGTTACAAGTTGGAGTTTGCTGCCGGATCTCCCTCCAATATTCATCAGGTCCCGGATTCCTCAGGACCCTGTGTCAGCTCAGGAGCTAGTGCAAGCGGTGCAAGGCCTCCTGGAGCTGGGGGTCATCTGCCAGGTGCCTTTAAGAGAATAAGGCAAGGGCTTTTATTCCAACCTATTCACAGTACCCAATAAGGATGATTCTGTCAGGTTCATCATGGACTTAAAGATTCTTAACAAAATTTTGGTCAAGGGCAGGCGCTTTCGCAAGAAGAATCTGCGCTCGGCCATCTGTTCCCTGCGCCAAGGGGATGTCATGGCTTCTGTGGACATCAAAGATGCTTACCTTCATATTCCTGTGTTCCCAGGTCATCAAAAGTCCCTCAGGTCCACTCTGATGGATCAACATTACCAATTGTGGCCTTGCCCTTCGGCCTCACTTCAGCTCCCAGGGTGTTCACCAAGGTGCTGGCTGGCGTGATGTCTCTACTCAGATGTTTGGGTGTCAGCGTGCTTCCCTATCTGGACGACATCCTCTTCACTTCCACAGTCTCTGCATCAGGCAGAGTTGGATACTCAGCTGGTGGTGCCCATTATGGAGTCATTGGGATGGGTGATCAACCACCCCAAGTCCTCTCTGTCCCTTTCCTTGGTAACTCCATTACTAGGAATGAATCTGGATACAGTTCAGGCAAGTATCTTCCTTCCTCAGCAGAAGGTGGACAATCTGATTGCACATGCTCAGTCCCTCCTAGCTTGTCCCCATCCCTCCATCAAGCAGGGAATGCAGCTGGTGGGCCTGATGGCGGCGTCCTTCGAAAAGGTCCCTTATGCTCCGTTCCAATTGAGGCCTCTGCAACTTCACCTATTGTCTGTATGGGACAAGGACCCAGCGTCCCTGGACAGGGTCTGTGTGCTCTCCCCCCTGGTCAGGAGGTCCCTCTTGTGGTGGATGGACTCAAGGAACCTGTTGGGGGGCAGATCCTTCTTGCCCCTTCCTGGGAGACGGTCACCACGGATGCCAGTCTATTAGGTTGGGGGGGGGATTTCTGGAAGTCCCTGCGGTTCCAGGGGAGGTGGGGCCCTCAGAAAGCCCACATACCCATCAATATCTTGGAGCTGCGAGCGATCAGGTTAGTTCTGGCTCGCTTGACTACTCATCTTTAGGGCTTGCCTGTTCAGTTGGCGCTCGGACCCAGACGCCAGTTGCCTACCTCAATCATCAGGGAGGGACCCGGAGCAAGAGGGCCCTCCAGGAAGTGTCTCTGATCCTGACCTGGGTGGAGGCCAATGTTCCCTGCATATCAGCGGTGTACATTCCGGGGGTGAAAAATCTGCTGGCAGATCCTCTGAGCAGGGGAACCTCTCACTAGGGAGCATGGTCCCTCTGCAACGGGGGGTTCCAATCTCTGTACCACCGTTGGGGACAACCAGATGTGGATCTGTTCCGTTCCATCACAATCACAAGCTCCCCGGCCTTTGTCTCCCTGTCCCAGGATCCTCTGGCCTTGGCCACGAATGCCCTAGCAATGTCATGGTAGGACTTTCAGTTCCTGTATGTCTTTCCTTCATTCCCCCTGCTGGGCAGGGTTATGTGCAAGATTGCTCTGGAAGGGGTGCCAGCAATTCTGGTGGCCCCCAGGTGGCCATGTAGAGTGTGGTTCGCAGACGTGGTGCAGATGGTAGTAGACCAGTACGTTCTGCCAAGGGTGCCAGATCTGCTCACTCAGGGTCCCTTACGCCATTCCAGTTTACAAACTCTGGCCTTGACGGCCTGGCTGCTGAAACCTCCATCTTGATGGAAAAAGGGCTTGTCCGCCTCGGTGGTTGATACCAGGGTGAAGGCTAGGAAGAAAACTTCTTCCATCTATTACAGGGTATGGCGTACCTACTTTGACTGATGTGAGTCTAAGTCTCTTCCCTGTCGGGTGTTTTCAATCCCCAGGGTTCTGGAGTTCTTACTGCATGGTTGGAGTCGGGACCCCAACTCAGTACTCTGAAGGGTCAGGTTTCTGCCCTGTCTGTCTTCTTTCAGAAGTCTTTTGCTCAGCATTCTTTGGTTAAGACTTTCTTTCAGGGGGTTACTCAGGTGCGTCCCCCACGTAAACCTATGGTCCCTGTTGGGATTTGAACTTGGTTTTGTCTGCCTTGCAGTGTGCTCCCTTTGCTCCTATTCAGGATGCTGCTCTGGCTGTACTTACCCTCAAGGTTGTCTTTCTGGTGGCTATTACTTCGGTTAGGCGTGTGTCTGAGCTGGCTGCTCTGTCTATCCAGCCCCCATACTTTGAGAGACACCAGGATAAGGTGGTGGTCTGCTTTAAGCCGGACTTTCTGCCTAAGGTGGTGTCTGCTTTTCATTTGAATCAAGATATTGTTTTTCCTTCATTGTGCCCTAATCCTAGCAGCGCTACGGAAAGGGTTCTGCATTCCTTGGATGTGGCCAGGTGTCTGAAGTATTGCCTGGTAGTCTCTGCGTCCTTCAGGAAAACTGATGCTCTTTTTGTGGTCCCTTCTGGGCCCAGGAAGGGTTTGGCTCCTGCCAAGTCTACTATTAGCAAATGGATCTGTCAGGCCGTGATTCAGGCCTATTCTGCTAAGGGGAAGAGTCCTCCCTTCCGCCTTGCTGTTCATTCTACTTGTGCTATTGGTGCCTCTTGGGCCTTCCAGCACCAGGCTTCTGTTGAACAAGTTTGCAAGGCCGCTACTTGGTCTTCTGTTCATACCTTTTCAAAGTTTTGCAAGGTTGATGTTAGGGCCTCAGCTCATGCTGTTTTTGGCCGAAAGGTTTTGCAGGCGGCAGTGGTTTAAACTGTCTGCTGTTACCCTTTTTGCTGGGGATCCCACCCTACTTGATGGACACTGCTATTGGATGTCCCAAGTGTAAGTACTATATCTGGAGCAGGACATACTGTATACTAAGAATAATACAATTCTGTGAAATACTCACCTGTAGAATTGGTATTATAAGTATACAGTACGTCCTGCTCCACCCCACCCTGGTTTTTGCTTTTATCTGGATCCCCTGTTTGGCGATTGTTATCATTGTTATAGTTAACAGTTTGGGTGGTTAATTTCTCCCGGCTCGTTCACTGCTTTTCAATGCTGGGGATTTGTGGGAGGTCCCGGGTATTTGAGGGGCCGGGAGGAGCCTGTTTTGCATGTCTCTGCAGTGTAGCGCCATCTGGCGGAGGATAACCCAAGTGTAAGTACTATATCTGGAGCAGGACGTACTGTATATTTATAATACCAATTCTACAGGTGAGTATTTCACAGAATTGTATTTTTTCGGCCTCCGCAGCGGTCAATAGTCCTTCCCTAGGATCTCAATCTGGTCCTATAAGCACTTCAGGGGACCCCCTTTGAACCCATGGCGGAGGCTTCCTTGACGATGCTCTTGTAGAAGGTGCCTTTTTTGGTGCTGCATGAAGACAAAGCAGTGTTTCATGTTAAGCAGGACTAAGTTGGTGTCTCCCTTCCATCTTAATCAGGAGATAGTGCTACCCTCCTTGTTCCCATGCCCCACTCATCATAAGGACCAACTCCTGCATTCCCTCGATGTGGTACGCCCACATGGAGAAGAAGGCGCCCTTCTCCGTCACCATTCACTCCACCAGGGCGATTACCGTGTCTTGGGCTTTTCAACACCAGGCATCAACGGAACAGGTCTGCAAGGCGGCGACCTATTCGTCTCTCCACACCTTCACCAAATTTTACAGACTTGATGTCAGAACATCTGCCGATGCTGCTCTGAGGCGTAAGGTGTTGCAGACAGTGGTGAAGCCCTTCCGGGGTCTAAGCTTGAGGTGTCAGTGCCATAGTTCTTGGTTAGGTTGGCACAGTTGGCTGTTCTTGCACAATTTCACCCTTATTGAGGGTACTGCTTTGGGACGTCCCACGCGTTCCTACTGGTGGTACCCCGGAATGGACGAGATGAGAATCTGGAATCTTGTGTACTCACCAGTAAATTTTCTTTCTTGTCCTCTTCCTTTCCGGGGCACCACCAGTAGCAATGCGTGGATTAATCTCCGCCGTAGGTAGGGACAGCTAGATAAAGAAAAAAAAAAAATGGCTCCTCCAGGCTTATATAGGGCAGGTTGTGGCAGGCTCTCCTCAGTTACTTAAAAAGCAGTTCAGCCACAGCCCCAGGAGGGGAGAATGCTAACCTGCGCATAATGCTCACACTGCCTGTAATTGGGATGCCATGCACACTGCCTTTTAATGTGAGATAGAGTTCACTGCCCTTTAATATGGGATGCCCCTAACTGCCTGTAATGTGGAGTCCGTGATTTGGGGGTGATTTGCACACTGTCTGTAATGGGGCGATTAGGAGTATTATTATTTGGTTCAGAATATTTTTTTTCTTATTTTTTCCTCCCAAATCCTTGGTATGTGGCAAAGATATGATTTGAAATTTTGACTTTTTTACTGTCCAATTACAAATATTTTATTAATGTGTAGGAGGCCAAACTTACAGATCAACTGCCGCTGATTATTGTCTGTGACCGGTTTGATTTCGTCCATGATTTAGTGTTGTATCTTTATCGGAACAACCTCCAAAAATATATTGAAATCTATGTGCAAAAGGTGAGTTACATCAGTTTTATCTGTGTGTACATGTTTGTCTTTTCTGTAAAAAAAAAATAAAAAAAGACCCATACATGCATAAAATTGCAAAGAAAATATTACTGAAACTTATCCCTTTAAAGGGATTGGCCAAGCTTAGTGTGTTAAATCATTCTGCTGATTCTTACCTTGAGTAGCATCAGATCATGAAGAGCATATCATTCTTGACTTTGTATTGGACAATGGTGTACATTTTTTATGGAGCAGAAGACCATGTGAGAGGTCTACTATGAGTGAGCTTTTGTTGTTTCTTGGCATTTTAGTTATTTTTGCCACTCTGCATTCCTAGGTTAACCCTAGCCGTATTCCAGCTGTAATCGGAGGATTACTGGATGTGGACTGTTCAGAAGATGTAATAAAAAACCTCATCATGGTAGTACATGGCCAGTTCTCCACAGATGAGCTGGTGGCAGAAGTGGAGAAAAGGAATAGGTAAGTAGGAAACCTCATGTTTGCCTAAATGATTTTTGATTTGTATATTTCATGTATTCCAGCTAGTGATGTGCAGTAGCGTTGTAGTTCGACTACCGCTAAAATGTTTGGCAACAGTAAATTCATTCCCCTCTTATTCATATCAGGCTAAAACTGCTTTTACCATGGCTGGAATCCAGAATCCATGAGGGATGTGAGGAGCCAGCGACACATAATGCTCTGGCCAAGATTTACATTGACAGCAACAACAACCCAGAACGCTTCCTGCGGGAGAACCCTTTCTATGACAGCTGTGTGGTGGGCAAGTACTGTGAGAAGAGGGACCCACACTTAGCCTGTGTAGCCTATGAGAGAGGCCAGTGTGACTTAGAGCTCATCAAGGTTAGTACTCTTGACCTGTTTTACTTTTTTAATTTACAATTTGTAATGCTTAGTACGGTATGTGTGTTATATTTTGCTACATTTGTAAATAATATAGACTATTGTGCTCTGAGGTACTGAAAAGTGAGATGCAACACCATTCTGTTGATTACAGTATGGAAAGGAAGTTATACACTGGGTAAAATCAATCCTGTGGATCCCAAACAGATTTAGAGGTTTAGTGTTAACATTTAAGCTGTTTTCGAATTAAAGCATATATTATTGTCCCCTTTTAGGTTTGTAATGAGAACTCTTTGTTTAAAAGTGAATCCCGATACCTTGTGCGGAGGAAAGACGCTGATCTCTGGGCTAATGTTCTGGACGAGAACAATCCATTTAGGAGACCGCTTATTGACCAGGTAGGTTTATTTTGATCAACCCCCCCCCCCCCCCCTCTTTTTTTTATTACCATAGGCATCTCTCTGGACATCTCTCAAGTTTTCCCATTAAAATCTGTCTCAAATCAGTTGTATTTCTTCTGTAAAACATGGGCTTTGGTATGCAAGGCTAATATTTTTTCATCTACATCTTTCCACATTTTCCAGTGTTGGATTTAAACTTTATCACGTGTTTGTCTGCACATATGTAAGCATCTTTGTGTAATTCGGTCATTTGACTATTGGTTTGTCTCAAAAGGTGGTGCAAACTGCTTTGTCAGAAACGCAGGATCCTGAGGAAGTGTCGGTGACTGTGAAAGCATTTATGACTGCTGATCTCCCTAATGAACTCATTGAGCTGCTTGAGAAGATAGTTCTGGACAACTCCGTTTTTAGCGAGCACAGGTCAGATGGGGAGGTAATAGAATTGTGGGAAAAATAAATATACTGTGGCAGGGGTAGACTGGCCAAGGAAGGAGCTGGGAGAATTCCCTGTGGGCTACACTGCTTTGGGGCTCTCTGGGCAGGGAGTAGCCTCCAACACACACCACAAGCTGTGCCAGAATTTATTCTCTCGTGTGTAATGCTGCTTTTAACACCCCCTCGACTCCATGCATTCCATATCACCCCCCCACCCAACATGAGTATGGGGGCCATACCAACTCCTGCGAAAGTATGTGCCAATACAGTACCTAAGCTTTAGTTTATCACTTTAAAAGTACCAATATCCACCCATGACATATCCTGTTCCAAATATATATTGTCAGATATGAAGTGCACTCATTGACTAGCCAAAAAGCACATTAGCATGAGGCTTAGCAGAGATGCCAGGGACCTGTAAATCACGTGCTGATTTTTGACCCCATTTGGCTCCTGTACTGTAATAGTGGTGTAGAAAGTAAGTGTACAGGGTTGGTGTTTTACACTTATATGCATAACATTTATCATTTGTTACTGTTTAGTGACACTGAAATTTGTTTTCCAGAAACTTGCAGAATATGTTGATTTTGACTGCGATCAAAGCTGACCGCACTCGTGTAATGGAATATATCAACCGTTTAGATAACTATGATGCACCGGACATTGCTAACATTGCGATCAGCCCCACAGAACAAGGAGTCCCAAACTCCCCCAATCCACTCCCTGTAGTGAATGGCACCACTCCAAATGAATTATCAATTTATATTACTTTATTTGGATAAATCTACTATGTACATACATATATGTTAAAAAACATTAATTAAAATACATATATTTACACACAATCCCCTACACATAGGGGGAAACACTCAAGGAGAACCAAAATGTATGGGGGAGGGGGGGGGCAGGCACTCTACCCAGAGTATCCTGATGTCATCACCCCTGTGGCTAAATGATTAATAAATTTCCTATGATTAAATACTGCTCTACCCTTCTAAGGCCGTTTATTCATAAGTGTCCAGTGTCTAATTAATTACATTCATATATAAAACTTGTGCAAAACAATTAATATGTCTATTCATATAAAGTGCCAAGTGCCATTCAAAACCTAACTATTTACAACTAATTCAAGGACAGCCGTGGGAAAGAGCAAACAAACATGTATATAACTCAGCACAATACCTTACATGACCAGCCACAACCACCCCTGCCTCACCCGGGACCGACGCGTTGCGTGACTCCTCGCGTCACTTCTCCAGGGCCAATTAGGACATTAGCATGAGGCTTAGCAGAGATGCCAGGGACCTGTAAATCACGTGCTGCTTTTTGACCCCATTTGGCTCCTGTACTGCAATAGTGGTGTAGAAAGTAAGTGTACAGGGTTGGTGTTTTACACTTATTTGCATAACATTTATCATTTGTTACTGTTTAGTGACACTGAAATTTGTTTTCCAGAAACTTGCAGAATCTGTTGATTTTGACTGCGATCAAAGCTGACCGCACTCGTGTAATGGAATATATCAACCGTTTAGATAACTATGATGCACCGGACATTGCTAACATTGCGATCAGCAACCAACTTTTTGAAGAGGCATTTGCTATCTTTAGAAAGTTTGATGTTAATACATCAGCCATACAGGTGAGGGGGTTTCTAAGTTCGTACATTAAGTATTTAGATAGAGGTGTAAGTGTATGTTTTAGCTAATGCTCATGTTTTCTGTAGGTCTTGATTGAGCACATTGGAAATCTGGATCGTGCATATGAATTTGCAGAGAGGTGTAATGAGCCAGCTGTATGGAGTCAGTTAGGTCGTGCTCAACTGCAAAAAGACTTGGTCAAGGAAGCTATAGACTCTTACATTAAAGCTGATGACCCTTCTGCTTATATGGAAGTGGTACAGGCAGCAAGCAGGAATGGTGGGTGCTTTTTTTTATGTAAAGTATAACAAATTATTCTTGTTAGATGTTTCCTTTACACATCTGTTGTTTGCAATGTTTAGATCTTCGTACTTCCATCTAAAGAATTAAGCTCTTTATTCCCAGACCAGACCTTAATTAATCCTTTGTATCTTGCTGACTTTTTTGGCTTGCTTTGAATAGAGACCTTTCATATAAGGTCTTACAACTGTTAAATTTAGCTCAGATTTCCACAATTGTTTCACACACATTACACCTGCTCTTCACATACTCCACTGGTTGCTTATTCGCTGTGCAGCAGAAATTATTTCAAAGCAGAAGAAACACAGGAATTTGACTTTCATGGGTTTCGTTCCAGTCCTCCGGGATATCCCGAACTGGGGTGCCTTGCTGTGGGAAACCAATTAGAATGCAGCTATTTACTCACCTCTTCCGCATTCCAATAGCACATGCGACAAGCTCTCGTCCAATGATGTCTGTCTGATGTGACTTTGCCATCGGGCAAATGGCTCTCATTGATCAGAATTGGGAGCACACACTGCCGCCCCAGCCTATATGGGCTGGGGAGGAAGCACACAAAGGGGATGTGGCAGCTCATGCTCCCCATTGACAACAGTGAGAGCTGTTTGCCAAATGACATAGTCATGGAAGATGGCCCTCATTGGATGAGATCCCGCGCATGTGCTGTTGGACTGGGATAGTCATGGAAGATGGCCCTCATTGAATGAGATCCCGCGCATGTGCTGTTGGACTGGGGAAAGGCGAGTGTTTACAGGAACAGGGTGGGTTTTGTTCCGCTTAAGACTAATCTGTTAAATGTCCTAGACCCCAGGGTCTCTTAAAGTGGACCAAAACGCAGGATATTCCTAGTATGTCACACACCCCGCTTCCAACATTCATGACACTTGGGTAACCGGCCTGTAAAGGGCGAAAAAGGAGCCCCTCCTGGTCCATAAATACCTGGGACCTCCCACTATTCCTCAATCTTTTCGTCTCTGCAGTCGGCGAAGCATTCAGAAGATGACTCGCCTTCCTGCAGGTAGCCGGGTTACGCATGGCTTTTTTCTATTTCTGCCTGAAGCCACATTTTTGTATTGTGATATTTATGTTATGCCTCCCAGTCTTGGCTGATGGGCTCGGGCAAAGGTAGATACACCCTTGGGTGTATATGGGAGCTTGCTCCCTCCGTGAGACCTCAAATAAGGGGTAGGCGGAATCCGGGTTGGTGTCCCCCGGCGTGGGATGCCCCGTCCCTTTAAATCTCCTTGTGCCTATTGGGTGCTTATTGCTTTCCCCCCTTTTGGCCCTCCTGGACCCTGCTGGGGTGAAGGGGGGGGAATCTTTATTTAGGGAGTATTTTTTGGCCTATGCATTTGTTTTTGTTTTTTTTTTAAAAAAGGAAAAGATAAGAAGGTGACATACCTGTTTTGGGTTTTTTAAATTTCCCTCTCTTTTTTTCGTTCGGCCCCGTTCTATGATGTCATGCTATTGTCCTTGGCTGGCCCGCCCTCTGCTCTCTGAGCAGTGCTAGGTGGTGGGTGGGGCTTCTAGTCGGCGTCACATTTCTGCTTCCTCTTCCTGTTTGACATGTGGTTTGCTGGTTCCTGTTCTGCTGCTGGCCTCCACTGGTCCTGGCTGCTGCGTTGGTGCTGCTGCTGGGCTTTTCTTATATCGATTGGTCGCAGGGCTGTCGCTGGGCCGTTGTGGTCACTGTGAGTACCCTTTAGTTATACTAAGGGAAATCTTTTTTATTTACTGTCATTTCTTTCTTGCATATGCATAAGGCTTATTGTGTTTTCTCTATCTTCCAGGGGGAAACTCTCTTAATAGGGGTTTCTCCTGGTCCTTGTTTAAAATCCTCCCACCTAGGGACTATTAAGGGGCATCCCGGGTAGCTTCAGCTGTAAAAATACCATATACTTGGCATCTCAGGATACTGGCTTTTCAGTACCTGCGGGACAGACTCGGCAGTGTTTGCGATGTGGGGCATCCCTTGTTGGGGATAACGCATTTTTTTTTTTTTTTTGTGTATCTTGTGTTCAATTAGTTATAATGCAGCCGTCAGGGGCCCAAGCCTCAGGGTCGGTGGCTCCTGCCTCTTCCCCCACATCGCCTTGTCTTGTCCATACCCCCAGTGATATTGTCATGGGTAGAGAGTCGCTTTCTGATGTATGTGCCTGATTGGCTCACATTGAAAAATAAATGTCTAGCTCTGTGGCCAAGAAGGCCTCAGCTAAAAGAAAACATTTAGCTCTGGCCGTTGAGGCAAATGAGCTTGATTGTAGCGAGCATTTTTTATTGTTCTCCGTTTGAAGAAGGAGAATTCTTTGATGAATCTGATGTTTCGGATGTTCAGCAATTTGTGGGTATTGACGCTGAACAAGGTGAAGGGGAGAATTTTGAAACCCCTACAGCTCTTGCTCAATTATATAAGGTCTTGGCTATCGATTTTCCAGAAGCAGTCCCTCCTCAGAAAGGGGAGTTCTTTGGAGCCTCCAAGCCTCGTTTTGAATTTCCTAATCAGAAACATTTTGAAGATATCATTCTTAACTCTTTCGCTGCCAGCCTACCTGCAGCTTTTGTCACCCTCTGTTGCCAGACCATGTTTCACTATTTTGCGCTACACATGTTCAACTGTGATTTTTGAAAGGGTTTCCAGGGATTTCCCAGGAAAATTATATATTGTTTTTTTCAAAAGAGTCTGGGCTTCAACATGAAATCTCTTGTTTGTCATTTTTTAGGTGTATTCTCAATACTTTTTGGTGAAATATGTGCAAAAAAAATTAAAAAAAATCTATTTTTTGCAATTTGTATTTTTTTTTGTAATAAAAAATATAAGTTTGTCAATAAAATTTTATTGCGTGCAAACCCTAATTTCTCCCAGTCACAGCGGTACCACATATGTATTGATAGACACCCTTTCCTGCCCAGGAGACTCCCCCAAACTGAAACAGAGCTTTAGGAGATTTTCAGATAAAATACAACTGCGCTATGCGCACCTTGCAGTTTTTCAAGAAAAACAACCATTTACATTTAAAATACCCCCCCACAAACTATATATTATCTGGAAGTACACACCTCAAGCTTTCTAGGCTACCAAGCTTGTTTATGTGGGCTTAGTTTTCTGGAAGTAATCCCTCAATGTATTCTTTGGTTGCACAAAGTGTCCCTAAAAAAGAATAAAAAGGAAGAATCAAGCCACATTTTCCTAAAAAAAAACTATATGCAAACAAGAAAAAACAAGTAAAATCTCAAAAAGCAACATGACCCGAACAGAACAATACCCAACATGCATAGGTACTGTCAAGGGAAGAGTTGCCAAACACCCCAAAGTTAAGCATGCGCATAACAGTAATTTTACTTGAAAATTTCAGCTCTGCAGACAAAATGCGCACCTTGCAATTTTTCAACCAAAACAACCCTTTACATTTGGAATATCCCTGATAAACCATATATTCCCTGAAAGTACACATGTTAAGCTTTCTAAGAGTACCCAGCTTGTTGTAGTAGGGTCACCTTTCTGGAAGTAATCCCTCAAAGAATTCTTAGGTTGCACAGGGTTTCCCTAAAAAAAATGAATAAAAAAACTGAATAAATAACATGTTTTCCTAAAATATAAATATGCAAACAAGAAAAACAAGCTAAATCTGAAAGAGCAAGATCCCCCGAGCAGAACAATGCCCAACATGCATAGGTACTATTAACCCATTTAATTGCCAACCTACTTGAAGTTTTGTCACCCTCTGTTGACAGGTCATTTTCCCCCATTCTGTGCCATGTTTAACCGTGATTTTTGCCGGAATTTTCAGGAAAATTATAGATATATATTTTGCAGCAGAGTTTAGGCTTGAACATGAAATGTCTTGTTTGTAATTCTTCTACTGTTTTTTTAAATATTTTTGTGTAAAAAAAAATAAATATTTTTTAGACAATTGTTTCCTTTATTTTAAATAAAACATTTACTTTAGTAGAGAAAAACATATTGCGTGTGAAAGCCCAATTTCTCCCGATTACAACGGTACCACATATGTATCGGTAGCCCCCCCATTCTTGCCCAGGAGACCCCCCAAACTGAAAATAGCACTTTATAACATTTACAAATAAAATACTACTACTATCCACACTATAAACATAAGGGGTTAATTAAAAAAAATGACATAAGGTCCCCCCTCCTGGGGGGGACCCCATTTATTGGGGAATTTTAAGGGTTAAAAACCCTTAAAAATCCCCCAAAAATTGAAATGGGGTCCCCCTTACCCAGCATTACCAGCCCGGGACCAGCTATGGGGGCTTGTAGGAACAGAGTGGAGGGGCCAGCTTTTGTGGCCCACCACCCTGCAGCCTACAAGCCCACATAGCCTATGTGGGACCGGGCTCTTCTGCCCCGCCCCCCCTGGGCTTTGGGGAGGCAGGTAATTGGGGGTGCGGGGGTTAACGGCAAGTCACCTGCTAGCGGCAGGTGACTTGCCAGACCCCAGCCTTGTGAACTGATATATGGGTCTCATGGACCCCTTACCAGTTCACAAGGGGTTAAGTGTAAAAAAAAAAAAAAAGACACTGACACATAAGAGAAAATATTTTATTATTTTGTTTTAACTTTTTAATACTTACCTCCCATCCATCCCTGTGTCCCACGCTGATCAATCTGGCTTTCTGCTCTCCTGCTGCAGCTGGTAGCCTTTTATAGCTGCTAGGCGACAGAACATAAGGGGTTAATTTAAAAAAAAAAATGACATAGGGTCCCCCATCCCTGTGGGGGGACCCCTTTTTTTTTTTTTTTGGAATTTTGAGGGTTAAAAACCCTTAAAAATCCCCCCAAAAAATTTAAATGGGGTCCCCCTTACCCAGCATTACCAGCCCGGGACCAGCTATGGGGGCTTGTAGGAACAGAGTGGGGGGGCCAGCTTTTGTGGCCCCCCCACCCTGCAGCCTAAGAGCCCACATAGCCTATGTGGGCCCGGGCTCTTCTGCCCCCCCCCCTCCCCTGGGCTTTGGGGAGGCAGGTAATGTGGGTGCCGGGGGTTAATGGCAAGCGGGTGACTTGCCATCCCCCAGCCTTGTGAACTGGTATAAGGGGTCTCATGGACCCCTTACCAGTTCACAAGGGGTTAAAAGTTAAATAAAAAGACAGACACATAAGAAAAAAAAATGATCTTTATTTTTTTTATTCTAAGCAGACAGCACGTCCTGCTCCAGACATAGTCCTTACATGTGGGTATACCTCCGCCTTCAGCGCCGTGCACTGCAGAACATGAAGAAAACAAGCTCCTCCCGGCCCTACATATACCGGAGGACCTCCCACAAATCCCCAGATTTCTCTGCAGTGCTTGAACTGCGAGGACATGAAGTATCATGCTCTCGCAGGCGAGCGGGACTTTACAGTCCGAGGCCCTGCGGGACTATTTCCACCCGTCCCCGTTGTGAACTAATGCCTCCCAGCCTGGGCTGCGTTGGGTCGGGTGAAGGTAGGCAGCACCTAGTGTGCTTATGGAGCTAGACTCCACCGCAATCCCCCTCCATAGGGCAGGCTGTTAAGGCGTATGGTGAGCCTTCTATTGGATGCCCCTCCCGCACTAGTGCCCCTCGCCCGGTGTAGCGGTGAACCCAGTATATTGGATCACCTTCCTCCCTAGATTTCCCCGTTAGTGGGGGAAAAAAGAGGGGGGGGGGGGGTCGTGTGTACGACGGCTAATCCTTGCCCTAATCACACTAGTCAACCATTGTCTTTTTTGGTCCTTGGAGTCAGAGCTGCGCTTCACTCTCAGCCTTTTGCTTTCCTACTGCGCTTTCATGTATTACTCGGCGCGTGCTTCAGTTTTATTCAATTGACGCTTGACGTTCTAGCACTGTATTCACCTGTCAGATCTCTCTGAGGTGATGTCTCCCTGACAATATCTGTCGCTTCTGATTGGCTGCGTGCCTTCGAGCTTCGCGCTCTCCGGAGGGGGGGGCTTGGTTCGGTTTGGCGCGCTCCGCGTCATCGTCCGCTCTGGCCCGCCCTTCGAGGTTCGCTTGGCACCATTTCCTTCTCACATGCGCGTGGTGAAGACGTTCCCGCCCTCGCTGTTCTGTAAGTGCCCTCATGGGCGATCCCTTTCCTAGCTTTGACTTCTTCGCGCTTGGCTCTGACATCCCTGTTCCCCTTGTGTCTTTCAGACCGCGGACGTCGGTGGCTTCTCCCGGCCCGGCATAGAGTCCGGTCCAGAACCTTTTAACAAATCTCTCCCACTTCCCAGCGGGTGTTTGGGGCATCCAGGGTTGCTTTACAGCGTCAATCCCTACTGGCATATTGAATACAATAATCACCATATGGAGGCATCTCAGGATATCGTGAACGGGGTTCCTTCGGGACAAGCCCGTCTGTGTGTAGCTTGTGGGGTCACACCTAGCAGTGGTGACAATGCACGGGTCTGCGTCCCTTGTGCCCAGCAGGCGCTAGCTGGCCTACCCACCTCTTCCGAGGCTGGGCCCGCGCCTCGCCTTGTTTCTCCTACTCCCCCAAGCCTGAGTCTAACCCCCAATACTAGCGGGGACTCTCATGCTGATTTGGCCGCTAGACTGGCTAGCGTGGAAAGTTTAGTCGCTGGCTCCTTGGCGCGCAAGGCTACCGCTAAAAAGCGCCACTTGAATCCTGAAGCCACTATTTTTCCTGTAGAATCTGATGATTTACATTTGTCTTATGCACACTCCCCGTCAGAGGAAGGGGAACTGTTTTCTGACTCGGGGTCCTACGACGATGAGTCCAGGAGTCGGGATGAATCTGGTTCTGATCTTTGGTCCCAGGATGACGTTGATAGATTGCTGGCCCAGATCTTTGATGTGTTATCCCTCTCTCCCCTGCCTGCGGCTCCTCGGCAAAGAGGTGACCTGTTCCATACCGCTAGGGTGCGTTTGGAGTTCCTGAACAAACTCATTTTAATAATCTAGTCTTAAAGGAGTGGGAACATCCCAGCAAACTCCAGGGGGTTCCTAAGACTGTGGATAAGAAGTATCCATTCCCTGCTGACCTGATCAAGTGTTGGACTTCGCCGCCCAAAGTCGATGCCCCGATCCTTGGTCTGTCCAATACCTCTATTATGCACTCCCCTGACACTACTACGCTGCGGGATCTGGAGGATCGGCGGCTTGTTCAACTGGCATGTCATGCCTTTGCATTTGGGGGAGCCTCGCTCCGCCCGGTTTGCGCCTTAGCCATCACGGCGGTGGCGCTCAGGACTGTGGTTAAGACTGCTCTTGAAGGGGCGGATGACCTGCCATCTGATGCAGCCAATGCTTTGGTTACCTGTGAGACTCTTATCAATTATATTCTGTCTGCATCGGACGATGCTATTAAGCTGAGTGCTAGATCCTCTGCTCTGGTGGTAGCCATACCCCGTGCGGTCTGGTTACGCCAGTGGGCAGCTGACAATGTCGCCAAGAAGGCTCTTACGGGGCTTCCTTTCAAAGGGCTGCGCCTGTTTGGAGAAAGGTTAGATATCTTTGCTAAAGGGGGCAAGCTGCCCCAGCGCAAGCGTCAGATTCGGCCCTTTCGTGGCCCAAGCTCCCACTCCACCCCCTATCGTGGGGCTAAACAGGGAAGAGGGGTGTCCTTCGCCGGAGCTCGCACAGATTCCTGGAACAAGAACAGAGGACGCCGCCCCAGCTCTTCCTGGGGGCCAAAGCCCCTCCCAAGACCCCCCAGGCATGAAGGGGCACCCTCGCCCGTCAGGGTGGGGGGACGTCTACAGCATTTTCAGCATGTCTGGAGACGCCACGTCCCAGACCGGTGGATTCAGGAGGTAGTGTCCTCCGGTTACAAGATAGTTTGCTGTACTGCCCCCTCCCAGGTTCATCGGGTCCCGAATCCCACAGGACCCTGCCTCAGCGCGAGTCTTGATGCTAGCGGTGCAGGACCTTCTAAACCTCGGGGTCATTTGCAAGGTCCCCTCAAAAGACAGAGGCGTGGGGTTTTATTCCAACCTGTTCACGGTGCCCAAAAAGGACGGGTCGGTCAGACCCATTCTGGATTTAAAAATCTTAAACAGATTTGTGAGAAACAGACATTTTCGTATGGAAACTCTGCGCTCGGCCATTGCCTCGTTGCGCCCAGGGGACTTCATGACATCTGTGGACATCAAGGACGCTTACCTGCACGTTCCGGTGTTCCCAGGGCACGTTCGGATTTGCGCTGCTGGATCAGCATTACCAGTTTGTGGCTCTGCCATTCGGTCTTACGTCGGCCCCCAGGGTATTCACCAAGGTGCTGGCAGGAGTAATGTCTCTGTTGAGACTAAAAGGCATACGGGCGTTGCCCTACCTGGACGATATACTCATCTCAGTCTCTGCAGCAGGCAGAGCTGGACACGCGGTCGGTGGTGACCACCCTGGAGTCCTTCGCCTGGGTGATCAATTACCCAAAGTCCTCTCTGTCCCCCTCCTCAGTAACCCCGTTTCTGGGGATGATTCTGGATTCAGTTCAGTCAAGGATATTCCTTCCTCCACAGAAGGTGGAAGCTCTGACAATGCAGGTGAGGTTCCTGCTCTCAAGCCCTCATCCCTCCATCAGGCAGGGAATGCAGTTGGTGGGCTCGATGGTGGCAAGCTTTGAGGCGTTGCCCTTTGCCCAGTTCCATTTGAGAACTCTGCAGCTTCACCTTCTGTCAGTTTGGAACAAGGACCCAGCGTCCTTGGACGAGATCTGGGTGCTTCCCCCCTCGGTCAGACAATCCCTGGCGTGGTGGCTGGGCCACGGGAACTTGACAAGGGGCAGATCCTTCCTGGCTCCCTCCTGGGAGACGGTCACAACGGATGTCTCTCGGGCTGGGGGGGGGGGGATTCTGGAAGTCCCTGCGTTTCCAGGGGAGGTGGGGCCCTCAGGAGGCCCATCTACCCATCAATGTCCTGGAACTCAGGGCGGTCAGGTTGGTGCTGGAACAATTGACCCAGCACCTGAAGGGTCTGGCGATTCAGGTACGCTCAGACAACAGGACGGCGGTGGCCTACATCAATCATCAGGGAGGAACCCGGAGTAAGGGGGCCCTCCAAGGAAGTGTCTCTGATCCTGTCCTGTCCAGGAGGTGTCTCTGATTCTAACATGGGCAGAGACCAATGTTCAATGCATTTCGGCTGTTTACATTCCGGGGGCGGAAAATCTGCTAGCAGATGCCCTGAGCAGGGGGTCGTCCCGTCAGGGGGAGTGGTCCCTCTCCAACTCGGTATTTCAGTCCCTGTGTCACCGTTGGGGTGTTCCAGACGTGGATCTGTTTGCGTCCCGTCACAATCACAAGCTCCCGAGCTTTGTATCCCTGTCTCAGGATCCTCTGGCTCTGGCCTCGGATGCTCTGTCAATGTCTTGGAGGGAGTTTCAGCTCCTGTATGCGTTTCCACCAATTCCACTTCTGGGCAGAGTGCTACGCAAGATCGCTCTGGAAGGGGTACCCACGATTCTGGTGGCCCCAAGGTGGCCAAGAAGAGTGTGGTTCGCAGACGTGGTTCAAATGGCAGTAGATCAGTACGATCTACCAAGGATTCCAGACCTCCTAACTCGGGTCTCTACGCCATCCCAATTTACTAACTCTGGCTTTGACGGCTTGGCTATTGAGACCACCATTTTAAAGGAAAAGGGTTTGTTCGCTTCTGTAGTGGCTACCATGGTCCAAGCCAGGAAGAAGACCTCTTCTGCTATATATTATAGGGTATGGCGTGCCTACATTGACTGGTGTGAATCCAGGTCTCTTCCCTGCCGGGAATTCTTAGTCTCCAGGGTGCTGGAGTTTTTACAACATGGTCTAGACTTAGGTCTGAAGCTTAGTACTTTGAAGGGCCAGGTTTCGGCCCTGTGTATCTTCTTTCAGAAGACCTTTGCCCAGCACTCTCTTATCAAGACTTTCTTTCAGGGGGTCACTCATGTGCGCCCCCCCTGGAAACCTATAGTTCCTGTTTGGGATCTGAATTCGGTTTTGTCGGCCCTGCAGGGTCCTCCTTTTGAACCTATTCATGAAGCAGCTCTTGCTGTTCTCACGCTCAAGGTGGTCTTTCTGGTAGCCATTACCTCGGTTAGACGTGTGTCTGAGTTGGCTGCCTTGTCTATTCAGCCTCCCTACTTTGAGAGACACCGGGATAAGGTGGTGTTTCGCTTCAAGCCAGACTTTCTGCCTAAGGTTGTGTCTGCATTTCATTTGAATCAAGATATTGTACTTCCTTCCTTGTGCCCTAATCCTAGTAACCCTAAGGAGAGGGTTTTGCATTCCCTGGATGTGGTTAGGTGTGTCAAGTCTTACCTGGTTACCACTCAGGCATTTAGGAAGACGGATGCTCTCTTCGTTGTGCCTCACGGGCCTAGGAAAGGTTTGGCTCCCGCCAAGTCTACCATCAGTAAATGGATTTGTCAGGCTGTGGTTCAAGCCTATACTACTAAGGGGAAGACTTCCCCCTTTCGTCTTCCTGCTCATTCTACTAGAGCTGTTGGGGCTTCTTGGGCTTTTCAGCACCAGGCCTCTGTGGAGCAAGTTTGCAAGGCCGCTACTTGGTCTTCGGTTCACACCTTTACAAAGTTTTACAAGGTTGATGTTAAGGCCTCAGCTGACGCTGCGTTTGGCCGCAAGGTTTTGCAGGCCGTAGTAGTTTAAACGGCTTGTTGTTGCCTTCTGTTGGGGATCCCATCCTTCTTTACGGACACTGCTATTGGATGTCCCACATGTAAGGACTATGTCTGGAGCAGGACGTGCTGTCTGCTTAGAATAATACAACTCTGTGAAGTACTCACCTGTAGAGTTGGTATTATATGCAGACAGCACGTCCTGCTCCACCCCACCCTGGTTTCACTTTGTTCTGGATCCCCTATTTGGTGATTGTTATATTTGATATTTTTTTGCCAGTTTTGGGTGGTTGTTTCTCCTGGCCTCTCTTTCTCACTGCTTTTCAATGCTGGGGATTTGTGGGAGGTCCTCCGGTATATGTAGGGCCGGGAGGAGCTTGTTTTCTTCATGTTCTGCAGTGCACGGCGCTGAAGGCGGAGGTATACCCAAATGTAAGGACTATGTCTGGAGCAGGACGTGCTGTCTGCATATAATACCAACTCTACAGGTGAGTACTTCACAGAGTTGTATTTTTACTTTACTCACCTCTCCTGTGTCCCCCGGCGATCTCTGATGACAGCTGTCAGTCTGCTCGTGTGTTTGAAGGAGAGAGCCTGGGGAGGGTGGGGGGGGGGGGGGTCGATCTCAGCCCTCTCCTCCTCCCCATCTGCCCTCCTCCAGGCACCCGAGCAGACTGATTCTCTGTCTCAGGTGCCGGCATTAAGAGGGCTGCTGGTGACATCACAACGATGTCACCCGCCCCCAGGGGGCGGGCTAGCAGACCCGTTCCAGGAAAGGGGGGAGGGCAATTTCTGCCCTCTCCTCGCCACGGAAGAGGCTGGGGGGGGGGGGGGCGATCGGAGGCCCCCCCAGTGAAGAGGACTCCCATCAGGAGACCGCGCGGACTCAGGTAGGTATATGTCATTTTTATTTTTTTTACAGTTAGCAGCTGCTGCCGAAGCGCGGGGGGGGGTCCTATTCCGGGGGCTCTCCCACGGGGGATCGGATGGCACCAAATTAAAGGGGAGACCCGGCCGGATCCAACGAGGGGTCAGGTGAGTATTTTTGATTTTTATTTTTTTTAATAGCGGGGGAAAGTCAGGCACATAGATTCTACGTGCTTGCCACTTAAGTGGAGTGGAAGCAAGCACGTAGAATCTACGTGCTTGGCACTGAAAGGGTTAAGGAATGGGAAAAGCCTGCGCGGCTTGCTGGCATTCCTTTGGGCTGGGATAAAAAAAAATATATATATCCCTTTCCTGCAGACACTGTAAGCGTTGGTCATCCCCCCTGTGGTGGATTCACCTTTGCTCAGTTTGTCCAATTCCTCTGTTTTGCATTCTCCGGAATCTACTTCCCTTAAGGATGGGGGGGACAAACGTATTGATCAAATGGCTTGCCATGTGTTTGCTCGGCCTTGCGACCTGTGGGGGCCACTTATGGCAGTCGCTATTAAGTCTGTTATTAGAGACCTATTGAATACCTCAGGGCTAGATCCAGCCTCTGATGAGTTTTCCGCTCTCAAGCGATGTGATTTATTTGTGTCTTTTGTACTTTCTGCTTTAGATGACTCCATGGTCTTGTGTAGCAGAACTTCTGCCTTGCTTGTTGCGATTCGGCGGTCTATTTGGTTACGCCAGTGGGCAGCTGACACGGTGGCAAAGAAGTCGCTTACAGCACTTCCCTTTGGGGGATTACGCCTCTTTGGTGAGAAGTTGGATTCTGTCATTAAAGGAGGCAAATTGCCTCAGCGTAAGAAGCAACGGCGTTCCTTTCGGGGATCGGCTTCCTTTAACCCTTCCTTTCGTGGTTCCAGAACGGGCAGAGGATCGGCCCTTTTCAGCCCCAAGGGGGACTGCATGGAACAGAGGAAGAGGACGTGGCCGTCCAGGTCAGAGTTGGGGATCTAAGCCCAAGTCCACTTCCAAGCCTGCTCAGCAATGAGGAGGCGCCCTCACCTGTACGGGTGGGGGGACGGCTGCGATTCTTTTTTCCAGGCTTGGGTCAAGAGGTAGCAGACAGATGGATTCTGGAAGTTGTATCCTCCGGTTACAAGCTGGAATTCGAGGAATTCAGATTAGGCTTTAACATGAAATGTCTTGTTTGTAAATTTTATTTATTAATTTTATTTATTATTAAGTAAATAAAATAAATAAATAACATTTTTTTTTAGAAAATTGCCTCCTTTATTTTAAATAAAAAATGTATTTTATTAGGGAAAACCATATTGCATGTGAAAGCCCCATTTCTACCGATTAGAACGGTACCACATATTTATCGATAGCCCCCTGTTCCTGCCCAGGAGACCCCCCCTAACTGAAACATTTACAAATAAAATACAACTACCATCCACACTACAAAGGGTTAAATCGAGAAAAAAAAATGACATAGGGTGCCCCTAAGGCACGTAAATTTTACGTGGCTGGCACTTAAGTGACGGATAGGCAACCGCGTAAATTTTACGTGGCTGGCATTTAAAGGGTTAAGTCTCTCCTGATCAGTTTTAAGTTTAAGTCCTTCCACCATTTTTGTTGCCCACCTTTGGACACGTTCTATTTGAATAATGTCTTTTTGCAGGTAAAGTCTCCAGAACTGCACACAGTATTCTAGCTGTGGCCTTACCAGGACTCTATACAGCGGCATCACAACCTCCCTCTTCCTACTGGTGATGCATTGACCTATGCAGCCGAGCATCCTGCTTGCTTTTCCCACTGCCTGGCTACACTGTCCACTCATCTTGCAGCTATCAGTAATCAGTACCCCTAAATCTCTCTCCTCCGAGGTCCTGGCTAACACAGTGCTGCCCATACTGTACTCAGAGCAGGGATTCCTTCTACCCAAGTGCATGATTTTACATTTAGAGACATTAAACTCTAGTTTCCACAGTTTTGACCATCTATCCAGTAGTCAACTCACCTCCTCCCAGTAGTCAACTCACCTTCTCCCAGTAGTCAACTCACCTTCTCCCAGTCCTACGGTACATGCTCGGTGCCGCTGACGTCACATTGTCTTAATGCTTTAGCTTAAGAACAGCATGCTGACGGCCGCATCCCCCGCTTCCCTCTAACAGGTAGCGTGCCTGCGCCGGCCATTCACAAATGGCTGGCACGCGCCCTGCTAGAAGGTTAGCGAGGATGCGGCCGCGGCTCACGCATGCGGCGTCCAGCCAGGAAACAAGGTAAGTGTATGGGGCGACCTGGGGGGATTCACACAGCAGGGCATCCTGATTTTAGATGCCCCGGGGGGAGGGAATAGATTTCCGGGCCAATCACGGTGGGTTTTGGTCCACTTTAAACCACAGCGCCAGTCAAACCGGACAGTTACCAAAGAGTTGACACAGTAATTTTGTATTTTTTCAGCTCCCACTTAAAGCAGACCTTCACTCTGAATAAGAGTCTATCTTATATGTTTCCCCTGCCCTGTACATACAGATTGCTCACATTAAAAATCATCCTACCTGCATCTACTGCATGTTAATGAGCCTTTAAACCTCCAAGATGGCGGCTCATGGCACATCAGGCAGCCTGCAAACAGGAAGTGCCTTCTGACTGTGCTGCTCTGCATTCTGGGATTGCTGACCTTTTCCTGACCCCAGCTCTGCTCTGTCTGAGCAGAGCACAGCTATAACCCCCACCCCCTGTACTTTATCCCACTCTCTTCAGTAAGTGTGATGCTTCTTAGTCAAGATGGCGGCGCCCCTATCCTAAAGTCCTGAACAGAGTTGCAGCCCAGTGGTGGAAAGAATAATAAGTGACTAAAAATGTAAAATATATTAACTTTAGATGCTGGGGAATCATTTAAGGGTTTGGGCTTTTCAATAAATCATGGTGAAGGTCCGGTTTAAATGATTAAGTTGGTTACTTGACACTATTTCGTAAAACCTTTATTTTGATTGTGTGAAAGTGTGAAAAGTATTTACATTTTAATACTAATTTGGATGTGTTTTTTATAGGAAACTGGGAAGACTTGGTAAAATTTCTACAGATGGCGAGAAAGAAAGCCAGGGAGTCTTATGTCGAAACTGAACTAATATTTGCTTTGGCAAAAACAAATCGTCTTTCAGAACTGGAGGAGTTTGTCAGTGGCCCTAATAATGCCCATATCCAGCAGGTCCTACTCTGAATGTTGTGTTGCTAATATTTGTTAATATGGACAGATTTTACTAATGGGCCTTTTTTTATTTTAGGTGGGAGATCGTTGTTATGAAGAAGGCATGTATGATGCTGCTAAACTACTTTACAACAATGTGTCAAATTTTGCCCGGTTGGCATCGACCCTTGTCCACCTTGGAGAGTACCAGGTTGCTGTGGACAGTGCTCGAAAGGCAAATAGCACGCGCACATGGAAAGAGGTATGAGAGGCATTTTTTAGGCCTATGTCTCCTGCTAGTTTCGATCATGAAAGATGTGGTCAGGGTTTTGTAGGCTCACCCATGCAAAATCTACTGTAAAAACCTAGCCTAATGTAGATTAGAAAACATGAAGCACTTGCTATCGGAAGGGTCGGAATACAGCAGCCTGTGCAGCACATTCATTTTTATTATGTTAGCTCTATTGAACCACATAAAATTACCCTTATTCTTAGTATACAGTACGTCCTGCTCCAGATATAATACTTACACTTGGGTTATCCTCCGCCAGATGGCGCTGTACTGCAGAAGCATGCAAAAACAGGCTCCTCCCGGCCCTTCATATACCCAGGGACCTCCCACAAATTCCCAGATTTCTCTGCAGTGCTGACTGCGAAGACATGAAGTATCACTCTCTCGCAGGTGAGCGGGGCTATCAAAGCCTGCGGCCCTGTTGGACTATTCCCACCTGTGATGTGCCTCCCAGCTCGGGCTGCATTGGTCGGGTGAAGGTAGGCAGCACCTTGCGTGCTCATGGAGCGCTGCTCCACCGCAGTCCCCCACCAAAGGGTAGGCGGTTTAGGCTGATGGTGAGCCTCTAGAGGATGCCCCTCCCGCATTATTGCCCCGTGTAGCGGTGGGCCCTGTACAAAGGGTCGCCATCCTCCCTCGTTCCCCCCCCCGTAGTCCGGGGGGAAAGAAAGGGGGGGGGGGGGTGTGTGGTGGTCTCAGTGTATGCTTACACGCTAATGGCCTTAATACCGACTTTGACTGATATTCCTGGTGTCAGAACCGCGCTGTTTGCCTTTTTATTATGTATCTGTTGCCGCCACGCGCACTTTTTGAGTGACGCGGCGGCGTCACTCAGACGTCACTTCATTGGCAATTCATATTCTAAGTGTGCCATACACTTCACCATTCATGACAATTGAAACTGTCTCAGAGCTTCGCGCTCTTCGGGGGGGGGGGGTGGCTTGGACCTGGGTTGGCGCGCTCTGCGTCACAGCCATTTGGCCTGCCCTTCGAGGTTCTTGGCGCCATTTTGATGCTGGTCGCACGCACGCGTGGTTGCGGTCCGCCTCCTCTCTTGGTCTGTAAGTGCCCTCGCGGGCGATTTTCATGATCCTTGATTACTGCGCACGGTCCTGACACCCTTTATTCCCATTATGTCTTTCAGACTGGTGAACACCATTGGCGTCTCCCAGCCCGGTGTAAAGTTATAGCGGGTCTTGCAATATTCTCCCACTTCCCTAGCGGGTCTTTGGGGCATCCAGGGTTACTTATTGTGTAAATCTCTACTGGCATATTGTGCCTTGATTAACCCTTTCGCTGCCAGCCTACCTGGAGTTTTTGTCACCCTTGGTGCCAGACCATTTTGCACTATTTTGCGCTCCCCATGTTCAAATGTGATTTTTGAAGGGATTTCCAGGGATTTCCCAGGAAAATGATATATTGTTTTTTTCAGCAGAGTCTGAGCTTTAACATGAAATGTCTTGTTTGTCATTTTTTAGGTGTATTCTCAATATTTTTTGGCGAAATATGTGCAAAAAAATTTAAAAAAATAAATTTTTTACAATTTGTAGTGTTTTTTTGTAATAAAAAATGTAAGTTTGTCAATAAAATCTTATTGCGTGTGAAACCCCAATTTCTCCCGGTTACAGCGGTACCACATATGTATAGGTAGACACCTTTTCCTGCCCAGGAGACTCCCCCAAACTGAAACAGAGCTTTAGGGGATTTTCTGAAAAAATACAACTGTGATATGCGCTATGCGTACCTTGCAGTTTTTCCAGAAAAACAACCCTTTACATTTGAAATACCCCCAACAAACTATATATTCTCTGGAAGTACACACCTCAGGCTTTCTAGGCGTACCAGGCTTGTTGATGTGGCCACAGTTTTCTAGAAGTAATCCCTCAATGTATTCTTTGGTTGCAAAGAGTTTCCCTAAAAAAAGGATAAAAAAGCAGAATCAAAGCCACATTTTCCTAAAAAAACTATATACAAACAAGAAAAAACAAGTATGATCTGAAAAAGCAACATCCTCCGAACAGAACGATACCCAACATGCATAGGTTCTGTCAAGGAAAGAGTTGCCAAACACCCCAAAGTAAAGCATGTGCGTAACGGTAATTTTTCTTGAAAATTTCAGCTCTGCAGACAAAGTGCGCACCTTGCGATTTTTCAACCAAAACAACCCTTTACATTTGGAATATCCCCCATAAACCATATATTCCCTGAAAGTACACATGTTAAGCTTTCTAAGCGTACCCAGCTTGTTGTAGTGGGCTCATCTTTCTGGAATTAATCCCTCAAAGAACTCTTTGGTTGCGCAGAGTTTCCCTAAAAAATGTATAAAAAAGCAGAATAAAAAACACCTTTTACTAAAATATAAATATGCAAACAAGAAAAAACAAGCTAAGTCTGAAAGCGCAAGGTCCCCCGAACAGAACAATACCCAACATGCAGAGGTACTATTAACCCTTTTAATTGCCAGCTTACTTGAGATTTTGTCACCCTCTGTTGACAGGTCATTTTTCCCCATTTTGCGCCATGTTTTGCGCCATGTTTTGTGTCATTTTTGCTGGAATTTTCAGGAAAATTATATATATATTTTTTGCAGCAGAGTTTAGGCTTTAACATGAAATGTCTTGTTTGTAAATTTTATTTATTATTAATTTTATTTATTATTAAGTAAAAAAAAAATAAATAAATAAAATTTTTTTTTAGAAAATTGACTCCTTTATTTTACATAAAAAATTTATTTTATTAAAGAAAACCATATTGCATGTGAAAGCCCCATTTCTACCGATTAGAACGGTACCACATATTTATCGGTAGCCCCCTGTTCCTGCCCAGGAGACCCCCATAACTGAAACAAGTAATTTTTAACATTTACAAATAAAATACAACTACCATCCACACTACAAAGGGTTAAATCGAGAAAAAAAATGACATAGGGTCCCCCCTCCCGGGAGGGGGGGCCCATTTTTTGGGGGGATTTTTAAGGGTTAAAAATCCTTAAAAATAAAAAAAAAATGACATGGGCCCCCCCTTACCCAAAGTAACCAGCCCGGGACCAGCTATGCAGGGCTTGGAGGAACGGGGCGCAGGGGCCAGCTTTTGTGGCCCCTGGCCCTGCAGGCTACAAGCCCGCATAGCCAGTGGGCCCGGGCTCTTCTGCCCCCCCCCTGGGCTTTGGGGAGGCAGGTAATGGGGGTGCCGGGGGTTAATGGCAAGTCACCGGCTAGCGCAGGTGACTTGCCACCTCCCCCAGCCTTGTGAACTGGTATAGGGGTCATGGACCCCTTACCAGTTCACAAGGGGTTAAATGTAAAAATAAAACACAGACACACAAAGAGAAAAAATATTTTATTATTTTTTTTTTTTTAATACTTACCTCCCATCCATAGTGGAGCACTCTTTCAGCCTTTATAGCTGCTGGATGACAGAAAACAAAAGGGTTAATTAAAAAAAAAAATGACATAGGGTTCCCCCTCCTAGGGGGGGAGACCCCATTTTTTTTTGGAATTTTAAGGGTTAAAAACCCTTAAAAATCCCAAAAAAAAATGACGTAGGGTCCCCCCTACCCAGCATTACCGACCCGGGCCAGCTATGGGGGCTTGTAGAACAGGGCGCAGGGGCCAGCGTTGGTGGCCCCTGGCCCTGCAGGCTACTAGCCCACATAGCCACTAAGTGGCCCGGGCCCTTCTGCCCCCCCCTGGCCGTTGGGGAGGCAGGTAATGGGGGGCTGGGGGTTAATGGCAAGCCACCCACTAGCTGCAGGTGACTTGCCATACCCAGAGCCTTGTGAACTGGTATAAGGGGTCTCATGGACCCCTTACCAGTTCACAAAGGGTTAAATGAAAAAAAACGCCACACAAAAGTTTTTTATTAAAAAAAAAAAAAATTTTTTTTTACTGTACTTACCTCCGATTGTAAGCTCCTTTGTCCCGCGCCGCTCTGCTGACAGATGCCGGTGATCGGCATCAGAGAAGGGGGAGGCAGGAGATCAGAGGATCTCCTGCCACCTCCTTCCCCGTTGCCGATCACCGGCATCTGACAGCTGAGAACGCTGAAGCCGGTGATCGGTGATCGGGGCTGGGATGACGTCATAGCCCCGCCCCCAAAAGGGGCGGGGCTTGACGCTGCGACGGACCGGGATGACGTCATGGCCCCGCCCCCAAGGGGGCGGGGCTTAGCGGCAAGATGGCGGCCGCCATCGAAGAGGAGAGAGGAGAGAGCCTTCCGGGCTCTCTCCTGAAGATCGGTAAGTCCTGGGGGGCGATCGGAGGCCCCCCAGGTGAAGAGGAGGGACAGCGGGAGCCAGCGCACACACAGGTAAGTGAATGTCATTTTTATTTTTTTTTTTTTTTTTACAGTTAGCAGCTGCTGCTGCCAAACGGGGGGGGGGGGCTATTCCGGGGGCTCTCCTGGAGCCATCCGACCCCCCACGGGGGATCGGATGGCACCAAATTAAAGAGGAGACCCGGCCGGATCCAACGAGGGGTCAGGTGAGTATTTTTGACTTTTATTTTTTTTACTAGCAGGGGGGAAAGTCAAGCATGTAGATACTACGTGCTTGGCACTTAAGTGGAGTGGAAGCAAGCACGTAGTATCTACGTGCTTGGCACTGAAAGGGTTAATCACCATATGGAGGCATCTCAGAGTAATGTGACCGGGGTCCCTCCGGAACAAGACCGGCTGCGTATAGCGTGTGGACAACCCCATGCTGATGCTGGCAGGGCACGGGTCTGTGTACCCTGTGCCGAGTAAGCACTGGCTCTGTAATCAGGTCGGCCAGTGGCTACACCTCGCTTCAATTCTCCCCAGGCTTAAATCTCTCTCCTGCTGAGTCGCCTACAAGTGGGGAATTGCAGCCTGCTGGGCCTTCCAGACTGCCTACGGCTGAACAGATTATTGCTAGGTTATCAGAGCGAATGGGCCCTGGTAAGAAGCGGCATCTGTCGCCTCGTGCTTCGGTATCTTCCATGAGAACCGTGGGATTTACTACTCCGGGTGACTATACCCTTTCTGATGAAGGGGAGTTGTTTTCTGACTCAAGCTTATCTGATGGGAGCCCAAGGAGTATACTGGGGCCAGTGTGATACTGACGACTTATTGATTAAGGTCTTTAAGGCTCTGTCTATCTCCCTCCCCGGTCAGGTCCCCAAACCTAGAGGGGAGCGTTTCCATACTGCTACCGCACGTTTGGAATTTCTAGAGCAGGCTCATTTCCATGCCCTGGTGCTCAAGGAATGGGAATGTCCCAGTAAACTTACAGGGGTTCCGGGGTACTGGGATAGGAAATTTCCTTTCCCCCCTGAGGTGGTTAATTGCTGGTCATCACCCCCCGTAGTGATGTGCCGATCATAGGGGTCCCGAACCCCCCATTTATTACGACCCCTGCTTATAGTACCATTCGGGATGCTGAGGACCGGCGCATTGAGCTGTTGGCCACCCATGCCTTTTTTTGTGCAGGGACGGCGCTGAGCGCGGTCTGTGCCGCGGCTATTACTACAGTGGCCACTAAAGCACTCATTAGAAAGTTACTTGATCATCACCCTGAGAATCTCCCCTGGGAGGTGTTTAATGCACTCTCCAATTGTGATGTATTTGTAAAATTTATTCTATTAGCGTTGGAAGACGCTATCACGATGTGTGCAAGAATGTGTTCTGCACTTGCAGTAGCCATACGTCGCTTGGTCTGGCTGCGACAGTGGGGTGCTGACGATGCTACAAAAAACTCTTACTGGGCTTCCCTTTAGAGGGCGGCACCTATTTGGGGCCTGTCTGGACCTATTTGGTAAAAAGGGCAGATCACCCCTACGCAGACGGCCGTCTAGGCCCCCTAGGGGCAGAGGCACTCCTCCCCCTACCTGAGTGTTGAGCAGGAACCAGGGTTGTCCTTCCGGGTTTTTCGTGCGGACTCCTGCCCCACGAGCAGCAGACAACGCCCTGGCCCCTCCGGCGGAGCTAAGCCCAAATCTTCCACCAAACCCCCTCAAGCATGATGGGGTGCCCTCGCCCTTCTGGGTGAGGGGATGGCAGCAGCACCTTGTTATTATCGGGAGGCATCTCGCCTCATTCTGGTGGATTCAGGAGGCTGTGTCCTCCAGATGCAGGATAAGGTTGCTGCGCGGTCTTCTCCAGTTATTCTAAGCATACAGTACGTCCTGCTCCAATATAATCCTTACACATGGGTAATCCTCTGCCAGAGGGCACTGTTCACTGCAGACATGCAAAAAAACAGGCTCCTCCCAGCCCTTCATATACCCAGGGACCTCCCACAAATCCCCAGATTTCTCTGCAGTGCTCACTGCGAAGACATGAAGTATCACTCTCTCGCAGGTGAGCGGGGCTATCAAAGCCTGCGGCCCTGTTGGACTATTCCCACCCATCCTCCCTGTGATGTGCCTCCCAGCTTGGGCTGCATTGGTCGGGTGAAGGTAGGCAGCACCTCGTGTGCTCACAGAGCTACGCTCCACCGCAATCCCCCACCATAGGGTAGGCGGTTTAGGCCGATGGTGAGCCTCCATTAGATGCCCCTCCCGCATTATTGCCCGTGCCCCTCATAGCGATAATCCCTGGGTGCAGGTCCGCTTCTCCCTCGCTTCCTCCCGTAGCTCGGGGCAAAAGAAAGGGGGGGGGGGGGTATGTGTGGCAGTACCAGTGTAATGTTAACACGTTATGGCCGTTGATCTTTTATTTAACCCTTTCGCTGCCAGCCTACCTGGAGTTTTTGTTACGCTTTGTTGCCAGACCATTTTTCACTATTTTGCACTATGCATGTTCAACTGTGATTTTTGAAGGGATTTCCAGGGATTTCCCAGAAAAATTGTATATTGTTTTTTTCAGCAGAGTCTGGGCTTTAACATGAAATGTCTTGTTTGTCATTTTTTAGGTGTATTCTTAATATTTTGTGGTGAGATATGTGCAAAAAAATAAAAAAAAATCTATTTTTTACAATTTGTAGTGTTTTTTTGTAATAAAAAATGTAAGTTTGTCAATAAAATCTTATTGCGTGTGAAATCCCAATTTCTCCCGGTTACAACGGCACCACATATATATTGGTAGACACCCTTTCCTGCCCAGGAGACTCCCCCAAACTGAAACAGCGCTTTAGGGGATTTTCAGATCAAATACAGCTATGCTAAGCACTATGTGCACCTTGCAGTTTTTCAATAAAAACAACCCTTTACATTTGAAATACCCCCCACAAACTATATATTCTCTGGAAGTACACACCTCAAGCTTTTTAGGCATACCAGGCTTGTTGATGTTGCCACAGTTTTCTGGAAGTTCTCCCTCAATGTATTCTTTGGTTACACAGAACTTCCCTAAAAAAGGATAAAAAGCTGAATCAAAGCCACATTTTTCTAAAGAAAACTATAAGCAAACAAGAAAAAACAAGTTAATCTAAAAAAGCAACATCCCCCGAACAGAACGATACCCAACATGCATAGCTACTGTCAAGGGAAGAGTTGCCAAACACCCCAAAGTAAAGCTTGGGGAGACGGTAATTTTGCTTGAAAATTTCAGCTCTGCAGACAAAGTGGCACCTTGCGCTTTTTCTACCAAAACAACCCTTTACATTTGGAATACCCGCCACAAACCATATATTTTCTGATGATGAGCTTTCTAAGCATACCCAGCATGTTGTAGTGGGCCCATCTTTCTGGAAGTAATCCCTCAAAGAATTCGTTGGTCGCACAGGGTTTCCTAAAAAAATGTATAATAAAGCAGAATAAAAAATGAGTTTTCCTAAAATATCAATATGCAAACAAAAAAAAACAAGCTAAATCTGAAAGCGCAAAATCCCCTGAGCAGAACGATACCCAACATGCATAGGTACTACTAACCCTTTTAACTGCCAGCCTACTTTGTCACCCTCTCTTGACAGGTCATTTTTCACCATTTTGCGTTATGCTTAACTGTGATTTTTGCAGGAATTTCCAGGAAAATCATATATTTTTTTTTTGCGGCAGAGTTTAGGCTTTAACATGAAATGTCTTGTTTGTAATTTTTTTACAGTTTTTTTTTTAATATTTTTGAGTACATTAAACAAAACAAAATAAAATTTTTTTTTTTAGAAAATTATCTCCTTTATTTCAAATAAAACATTTGTTTTATTAAAGAAAACCATATTGCATGTGAAAGCC
Source organism: Gastrophryne carolinensis (assembly GCA_027917425.1). Lineage (NCBI taxonomy): Eukaryota > Metazoa > Chordata > Amphibia > Anura > Microhylidae > Gastrophryne > Gastrophryne carolinensis. The sequence continues at coordinate 470,002,717 of CM051234.1, read as the reverse complement.
CCATTTCTTCCGATTACAACGATACCACATATGTATCGGTAGCCCCCTGTTACTGTTCAGAAGACCCCCCAAACTGAAAAAACATTTAATAACATGTAAAAATAAAATACAACTACAATCCACACTATAAAGGGTTAAATCAAGAAAATAAATCGGTGTGGGGTTCCCCTTCCTGGGGGGGAGGTAACCCCCATTTTTTTTATTTTAATAATTCCCATAAAAATGACATGGGGTCCCCCCTACCCAGCATAACCAGCCCGGGGATCAGCTATGCAGGGATTGTAGAACAGGGCGCAGGGTCCAGCTTTGGTGGCCCCCCGCCCTGCCAAGTACAAGCCAGCACCGCCTAAATCAGCCCAGGCCCTTCTGCCCCCCCTGGGCTTTGGGGAGGCAGGTAATAGGGGGGCCGGGGTTAATGGCAAGTCACCCGCTAGCCGCAGGTCACTTGACAGCCCTCGAGCCTTGTGAACTGGTACAGGGGTCTCATGGACTCCTTACAAGTTCACAATGGGTTAAAGTGGACCAACACCCAGGGCTGATCGGCCCCAGAATCTATAAGATTCCTGGACCGTTCTATTCCCTCCCCCTGGGGCATCCAAAATCGGGATGCCCCCCTGTGTGAAACCCCCCGGAACACCTGCTACCACTTACTTGAATCCGGTCCTACGGCGCATGCGCGGGCCGCATCCCCGCTATCCCTCTAGCAGGACGCGTGCCCAGGCCGGCTGTTTATGAATGGCCGACGCGGGCACGCTCCCTGTTAGAGGGAAGTGGGGGATGCGGCCGCCAGCGCGCTCAGAGCGGCTGAGTTTAGATGTCTCTTAGATGCCCATAACTCAGCCGCTCTGAGCGCGCTGATTGGACAAGCGGCCGCGCATGCGCCGTAGGACCCGGGTAAGGTGAGTTATTGTGGGTGATCGGGGGGGTTTCACGCAGCGGGGCATCCCCAATCGGGATGCCCCAGGGGAAAGGACCAATACCCAGGAAAGTCAAAATCCTGGGTGTTGGTCCACTTAAAATGTAACAAAAAAAAACACACCACACCACAAAATGCTGGAAGCATTTATTACCAGCTGGGTAACAGGGCATAAGGGGTTAATTAAAAAAAAAATTGAGGGGGCGTGGCTTGACATGGAGCTGTAAAGACACATGTGAGGGGAGCTCCGCACCAACATCACCTTTACCAGCTCTCAGACCCTTATTAGGACACAGGCTCCAGATGCCAAAGAAGGGGAGAGGCAGGGGAACATCCAGGAAACCCCAAGACCGCTCCATCCCCTCCTTTTTCCAGGTCCGGGAGGACAAAAAATCAGAAGGAGCAAGATCCAAGATGGCGGCCGGAGGAACGGGGACGCAGGAAGAGACAGACCGGCGCGCTGATCCCCGCCGAGGCAGCCGCGACTGCCTGTTGCGAGACCGCGACCCGCTACACCGGGAGGAGAGAGCCGGTGCGTCATCGCAGGAGGACGGGGGCGGTGAGCACAGACCGGCCGCAGACGCCGGGAGCTGCAGAGAGACGGCCGCCGGGACGCGCGGTGAGGCGACCAGCCACGAGGAAGCAGAGGGAGGAGTACCTGTCGGCAGCGAGGTGGGTGATCGCTCCCCGGCGTGTGTCCCCTTGGGTCTGGGCGCGCACACACACAACCAGGGCCCGCAGCAGCAGAGGGCCGGGCGTGGGAGAGGGGGGGGAGCAGACAATAAGCTCCAGCAGCAGAATGACGGCCATATCCCCCTGACGGGGAGTATAAGACCCTCAGCCACAGATCTAAACTGGCCAGTCTCATCACCCCAGCAAGTGAGCCCGATACACATACCCATGGCACGGGGGGCCCTGGCCCGGCTTTCGCCCCACTCGGCCTCCTTCTCTCCTGAGCCAAGCAGCACACCGGCCGCTACACCGCCTCCCGCGAGCCCCACCCCATCCTGGCAGAACCACGCCGAAGCCTCCCTAGCCACTGGTCCCAGCGCTCAAATTCCAGGAGTCGTGCGGAGGCCTTCACTGGGGGGATGGCTGGAACGAGACCACCTGACAGGTGGGGGTCTGGGGGGCCCCACCTGCTCCGCATTAAGCCTAGCGGAACAAAGTGAGCACAATACTAAGCAGCTCCCTCATGCCGTGGGGGTGACACAGCAAAGCCCCTCATTTTCACTGCCTGGCTGCACCACCTGCCCACCCATCCAACTCGATTTAATGTCACAAGTGATCGCAGAGGCCGTCAGAATCAATATCAATGAGGCCCTGTGTGGTCTCCCAACCAAGGGTGATTTTGATGGCTATGTGTCCAGAATGGAGGGAGCCATTAAAAGAGAACTGGCGACCCTGCAGGGAGCGGTGGCGGAAGTCACACACAGGATGGATGACGTGGAGAATTCGCATAGATCGCTAGAAACACGGATGGCGACGCTAGAACAACAGCAAATGGAGAGCAGACGCCACATGTCCGACCTCCTCCTAGCTCACGATGACGTCGAAAACCGAAATCGGCGGAACAACCTCCGCTTAAGGGGGGTACCCGAATCAGTGGAACCCAGAGATCTAGCAACTGCAGTAACAACGATCTTCAATGAGCTCCTAGAGCTCCCCAGCACCAACCACATTGAACTGGACCGGGTACACCGCGCGCTGGGACCCCGCCCGACGGAGAGAGACAGACCCAGAGACATTATATGCAGGGTCCACTTTTTCAAAATCAAAGAAGAGATCACCCGCCGTGCCTGGGAGAAGGGGTCCATCACGTTCCAGGGTGCCCAGGTGATTATTCTGCAGGACCTGTCCCGCAGGACTTTACTAATGAGGAAGCTTCTGAAACCCCTTCTGGAGTCCATCCAGAACCAGAGAGCTACCTATCGCTGGGGACACCCATTTCAACTGCTGGTTCGGAAGTCGGGAGGCCTTTTCGTGTTAAGATCCCCGAGCCAACTCCCGGACTTATTCCATTTCCTAGAAGTAGCCCCGATGGACGTTCCTGATTGGACCGCTCTGGATCTGTCGGTCTACGGGGGGCGACCGCCTCGGAGGGCGGTGGGGGCCCCCCGCGGGGACAGAAGAGCGGCTCGAGATCGGCGGTGAGCTATAGCGGGGACTCCGTGGTACCGTGGCGCGGCCGCTCCGTGCCCCCCCCCCCGGCTGACGGGCCATTTGGGCCGGGGCCGGGGACCGGGGGCCTGGTGCGGCCGGAGCCGCGGCGGAGAGGTAATTGTTCAGGAGTATTTGTACGATATGCCAAAGTTGAACTAAGTTGCCTTGCCGTCATTGTTGTTTATTGTTATCTGGGCCTGCGGGCTGTGGGCGGCCGACGCGGCGGGCCATAGACGGACAGCTCGGTGGTCCCTGGTCGGGCCACGGCCCCTGGGGGCCCTGATCTTGCTCACTGCCATTACCACAATGAGGTGTCCCGCTTGGTGCGGGGGTCGGTCGCTCTGCCGCCCGCACGTGCGCGGGCCATGTATTCACCATTTCCAATAGCATCCCCCCAAATGTTCAATGCCCGACGGCAAAACCTCCTCCCCCCGCGTCCACATGAGCTCTGAGAGCAATAACGAGATTAAGTGGAGCTCTGTGCGTCTCCCCTCCTGTTGACCATGTTCCGGTCCTCCACTCCACCCTTCAAATACTGAGTGCTCCCCTCTAAGTGGCGACCCAGGTGGCCCTAGAGGGGAAAAGAGAGGACGGGTATTCGGACCCCTCCGTCTCGAAAGGACCCGGGAGATCCCCCCCAGTCTTCGGTAAAAAGCACCGGTTCCGGACCACCATATTACGGTGGATCCGGTGGACTACTACTTAGTCCATATACTTACTGTTTTTTGACTGTTACCGTTTTCCCAATTTTTCTTTTTACTTCCCAGTTGCTGGCCACCCAGCTTTAGTACACATCCACAACCCTTTCCAATCCCCAGCCCACGCCTCTTCCTCCCTTCCCCCCTACACTTATCCTATCTCCCCCCCGACACCCTAGAGACGAACAAAACACAATCCTTTGCAACAGGATCAGACCCTCCAGGATTCACTCCAGACTAACCTTCGCCGAGCTCCCCACAGGCGTTCTAAAATGGGCGCCCTCAGGACGGTCTCGTTGAACGTTAAGGGCCTAAACTCCCCAGAGAAAAGAACCATTCTCCTGCAGGAGATGAGAAGGCAGAAAGCGAAAATCATATTCCTGCAGGAGACGCACTTTAAAAAATCCGCGGCCCCTCGTTTGGGTAGCAGATTCTACCCGCAGGTGTTCACCAGCTGCACTGCCGAGGATAGGAAGAAGCGGGGGGTAGCAATAATGCTATCTAAAGACTTCCCACTCATGGTACAGGAAGAATGGAGAGATGAGTCAGGGCGCATAGTCATGATTAAAGGGAAGGTGGGCTGTAGAACATACACACTGGCGTCCATATACGCACCGAACCAGGGGCAGCTTAAGTTCTTGATCCACGCCCTAGATAAGTTGGAACGATTCATGGCAGGAGAAATCATACTGGGCGGCGACTTCAACCTAGCCATTGAACCCGCACTAGATTCTTCATCGGGGAAGTCGGCAATATCTCAGGCAGCTCTAAGGACACTTAGGAAAAAGTTACACGGTCTACAGCTGGTGGACGCGTGGCGGGTCTTCAACCCATCTGTCAGAGACTACTCTTTCTTTTCTAGAGTTCACGGGACTTATTCCAGACTGGATTATTTGTGGATTTCACACAGCCTACTGGGACAGGTGGCGGGAGGAGGTATCCATAGCATCACATTCTCAGATCACGCCCCTATACACCTGGACCTGACACTAGCGGATAGGCCCCCCCCACCAATGACATGGAGACTAAACGAATCACTGCTACAAGATGCAGTCGCCCTTAAGGCAGTGAAGGAGGGTATAGACGCCTACTTCAAGGAAAACAATAACGGAGAGGTCTCGCCACTGGTGCTATGGGAGGCCCACAAGAGCGTAATCAGGGGAGTCCTGATAAGTCATGCCACTAGAATTAAGAGGGATAGGCAAGCGCAGATGGCGAGGCTAGTAGACAGAGTTAAGAAACTCGAATTGTCACATAAGCAATCCGAGGCGGTGCAGGTGCTGGGCGAACTGACCCAAGCGAGGGAGGCTCTGAACACCCTACTCTTACATAAAGCTAAATACGCGATGAAAAAGTGCAAACGCACTTTTTATGAACATGGCAACAAGAGTGGGGCCTTGCTTGCCAGGGCTCTGAAGCAGCAAAGGCTGCAAAACTTTATAGCAGAGATTCTGGACAGGTCCCAACAGAAGCAGCATGCACCGGAAAAGATTGCAGAATCCTTTCGGCATTACTACTCCAAGCTCTATGATCTGCAAGTGGGGCATGCAACTCAATCCCACCAGGACAGGTCCAGGACCTACATCCAGGATTCCGGCATGCCGCAAATCGATAGGGAAACGGCAGCCGCGATCGAGGACCCCATCAGTGTGGAGGAGCTAGCCGGGGCAATAAAACAGACCCCCCTGGGGAAGGCGCCGGGCCCCGATGGATATACGGTGAGATACTATAGCACCTTCCTATCGCAGCTTGGCCCATTTGTAGTCAAAGCTTGGAACACAATCGCCGACGCGGGGGCCCCGGGCGCCTTTTCCGGTGGGGATCTAGAGGCCCACATCACCGTCCTGCACAAGGCGGGCAAGGACCCTTTTATATGCCAGAGTTACCGGCCCATCTCTCTCCTGAACACTGACCTAAAATTATACGCCAAGATCTTGGCTAATAGACTAGCCCCCATTGTAGCTCAAGTAGTACACCTCGATCAAACGGGCTTTGTGCGGGGGAGAGAGGCCAGAGACAACGTGGTCCGGGCCATCGACGTGATGCACTGGGCTAAAACGCAGGGTGTCCCGGCGATGCTCCTCTCCACTGATGCGGAAAAGGCATTCGATAGGGTTAGCTGGACATTTATGAAGGAGACATTGAGTCACATTGGCCTGGGAGACAAGATGAGAAAATACATAGACGCCCTATACACCCGACCCTCCGCAAGAGTCAAGGTAAACGGCCATTTATCTGAGGCAATCCAAATCCGCAACGGAACACGCCAGGGCTGCCCCCTATCCCCCCTCCTCTTTGCCCTGACGATTGAGCCCTTCCTGTGCAGGATAAGGGCAAATGGGGATATCAGAGGTGTAGAATCCCCTGAGGGGACCCATAAATCAGCTGCATACGCAGACGACCTCTTATTCTTTATTACTGGCCCCACTACTTCCCTACCAGTATTAATGAAAGAATTTGAAATCTATGGGAGACTCTCCTCGTTTAAAATAAATTTTGACAAGTCCGAAGCCCTAAATGTATCTCTCCCGGCAGATGTGAGCCACAACCTACAGCGGTCTTTCCCCTTTAGGTGGGCAAAGACCTCCATCACATACCTGGGAACCCAACTCCCACACCAATTATCAAATATATTCGCATTAAACTTTCTTCCCCTGGGCCAAAAAATAAAGCAAGACCTAGAGAAATGGGATCAGCCCACCTTCACCTGGATGGGAAGAGTTAATATTATTAAAATGTCCATCCTACCCAGGCTCCTGTTTCTTTTCCAGGCCCTCCCGATCCGTATCCCACTGCAATATTTTAGAGACTTGGACAGGGCCTTCACCAGATTTGTATGGCAAAGAAAGCCAGCAAGACTGAAGCGAACCATTATGTATAAACCTAAAACCCGTGGTGGCATGGCAATGCCAGATACTAAACTCTACTGGATCTCCACACACCTTCAGAGGGTATGTGATTGGCACTTATGCCACAGAGCGAAAAGATGGGTGCAGTTGGAGAGAGCCATAGCCCCCGTGCCACTAGATATTATCCCATGGAACAAAGGACTCCCGAAGGGGAAGGCCATTGAACATCCAACGATACTGGCCACCCTGAGCATATTCTATAGGTATAGGGAACAACCAGAGATCTCACCTTGGCCCTCCCCGATGACCTCGCTACTGAACAACCCTGAGATCCCACTGAGCCGTGCTGGGACGGGGCTGGGGGGGCGGAGGGCGATACCCCCTCTTAGAGGAGGAGATCTTCTGACAGGGGAAGGGTGGACGTCCCTGGGGACACTGAGATCCAGATGGCCGGACCACAACTTAGACCCTTGGACTCTCTTATACCTCCAATCGTACCTCTCACGGGCAGGCTTCAGAAGGGATAAGAGTAGAAACTATACAGAATTTGAGAAGCTGTGCGCGGGAGGGCAAGATCACACTCACCTGATCTCGAAACTGTACACTATCCTAATGCATAGAGAGAGCCCCCCGCCGTCCTTCTGGACAGAATGGGAGAAAGACTTAGGCAGACCCCTCACGGAGAAACAGAGAGAACAGATAGCGACCCTAGCACACAAGTCCTCGATGGCAACCAGGGTACAGGAATCAAATTACAAATTACTGACCAGGTGGTATTACACCCCAGACAGACTAAACAAAATGTTCCCAGATATAGACCCCCTCTGCTGGAGATGCGAAACTGAGAGAGGAACATTAATACATATCTTCTGGCAATGCCCAAAAGTTCAGGTATACTGGAGGGAGGTTATCTCTGTAATTACACAAATCACAGGCACACAGATCCCAAATGACCCGGCTCTGATACTGCTGCACCAAACGAAACAATCCATAGGGAAATATAAAAAAACACTAGTAGTCCACTTGTTGAATGCGGCCAAACAGGTCATACCTCGGTTATGGAAGCAAAAGAAGACCCCGGCGGTTGGGGATTGGCTAAGGGAAGTACAATCAATAAAGGAGATGGAGGACATGACCCTCTCATTACGTGAGAGGGATGAGCAGTTCAGATCCACGTGGCTTCCCTGGCTGATCTTCCAAGACTCGGCGGAATTTCAGGTCCATGCCAGTGGGTGACGCCTGGACCAGACCAAACCGGACGCACTCAATCTACAACTGGACGAAACTCAGCTAGGTCCTTACGGACACCCCATTTCCCTCTCCTCCCCCTCCAAGTCCCCACCGTTTTTCTCCCCCCCCCCCATTATTGTCCCCGCCCCTTAATCCGGATACACCCCCCCCCACACACACGTTCAATCCAAGTTGAGCTCTGATAGCATTACACCCCCCGCCTACGGAGGGAGATTCGGACCCCACTCCCTGAATTATCCTGGGTTATGTCCCCCTTTTTTCGCTGTATGCTTATCAACTGTTCTGTACCCCCACTCCCTTCTTGTGTTCTGTACCCCCCTGTTTTGAATTTTTGAAAACGTACTAAATAAAGAATATTAAAAAAAAAAAAAAAAAAAATTGACATAGGGTCCCCCCTCCCAGGGTGGGGGACCCCTTTTTTTTTGGAATTTTAAGGGTTAAAAACCCTTAAAAATCCAAAAAAAAATGACGTAGGGTCCCCCCTACCCAGCGTTACCGACCCGGGCCAGCTATGGGGGCTTGTAGAACAGGCCCACATAGCCATAGTGGCCCGGGCCCTTCTGCCCCCCCTGGCCTTTGGGGAGGCAGGTAATGGGGGGCTGGGGGTTAATAGCAAGTCACCCGCTAGCCCGCAGGTGACTTGCCAGACCCAGAGCCTTGTGAGCTGGTACAGGGGTCTGATAGACCCCTTACCAGCTCACAAAGGGTTAACTGTAACAAAAAAAACACACACACAAAATGATTTTATTAAAAAAAAAATTTTTTTACTGTACTTACCTCCGATTGCAAGCTCTTGTCCCTCGCCGCTCCGATGACAGATGCCGGTGATCGGCATCCAGAGAAGGGGGGGCAGGAGATCAGAGGATCTCCCGCCACCTCCTTCCAGGTCGCCGATCACCGGCATCTGACAGCTGAAACAGCTGAAGCCAGTGATCGGGACCGGGATGACGTCATAGCCCCGCCCCCAAAAGGGGCGGGGCTTGACAGGGAGACGGAACGGGATGACGTCATAGCCCCGCCCCCGCCATCGAGAGAGGAGAGAGCCTCCCGGGCTCTCTCCTGAAGATCGGCAAGCCCTGGGGGGGGATCGGAGGCCCCCCAGGTGAAGAGGAGGGTCGACGGGAGCCAGCGCACATGCAGGTAGGTAAATGTCATTTTTATTTTTTTATTTTTTTTACAGGAAAGCCAGTGGCAGCTAAAACGGGGGGGGGCACCCTATTCCGGGCCCTCCCCTGCAGCCGGAGGAGGTCCCACGGACGATCGGAGCACACCATCTTAAAGGGGAGACCCGGCCGAATCAAACGAGGGGTCAGGTGAGTGTCTTTTTTTTTTTTTTTTTGCCAGCTATCAGGGGGGAAAGCCAGGTACGTAAAATTTACGTAGCTGGCGTTTAATGACAGGAGAGGCAGCTACGTGAATTTTACGTAGCTGGCGTTTAAAGGGTTAAACCTGGGTGTAAGTTCCGCGCTCCTCACACATAAACCTTCTGGGGACTCGGCATGACGCGCCCCGCGTCACAGCCAGATCAGGCCCGCCCCTCGAGGTTCGCTTGGCGCCATTTTGACGGTCTTCGCGCGCGCGTGGTTGCGATCCGCCTCCTCCCTTGGTCATGTAAGTGCCCTCCCGGGCGGTTTTTTGTTCCTATGATTTTTTTATTCGGCTGCGCATGGCACTGACACCCCCCTCCTATCCAATTATGTCTTTCAGACGCCAGGATTTCGGTGGCTTCTCCCGGCCTGACATATATTATCGCGGGTCCTCATAACAAATTCTCCCACATTCCTAGCGGGTCTTGGGGCATCCAGGGTTGCCTATTGCGTAAATCCCTGCGGGCATACTGCTCAGATGATCACCATATGGAGGCATCTCAGAATTATGTACCCGGGGTCCCTCGGGGACATGACCGGCTGTGTACAGTGTGTGGTCAGCCCCATGCTGATGCTGACAGAGCACGGGTCTGCGGACCGTGTGCTGAACAGGCACTGACCCTGCAATCAGGTTTGCCAGTGGCTGCACCTCCCTTCAATACACCTGTCTCCCCGGAGTCTCACTCGAGCGGGGATGACCAGCAAGTCGTGCCGCGCAGGCTGCCTACGACTGAGCAGGTGCTGTCTAGTTTGGCGGAGCCTATGGGCCCTGGAAAGCAGCGGTCCCTGACGCCTCCTGGCTCTCCGGTTCCTAACGAAACCGATGAATCTGATGCTATGCAGGACCTGGATCCTTCTGATGAAGGTGAGCTATTCTCCGATTCGGGCTCCTCGGATGGGATGCCCTGGAGCCGTGATGATTCTGGCCCCGGTTCTTGGGGCCTGTGTGACACTGATGAACTACTTATAAAGATCTTTGAGGTTTTGTCAATCTCTCCTCCCGGAGAGGCTCCCAAGCCTAAGAGGGAGAGTTTCCACACAGCGACGCCGCGCTTGGAATTTCTGGAACAGGAGCATTTCCAGGCTCTTATATCCAAAGAATGGGATTCGCCATGTAAACTTAAAGGGGTTCCAGGGGTCTGGGATTGGAAGTACCCTTTTCCCCCCTGATGTGGTTAACTTTTGGTCAGCACCTCCCATGGTGGATGCACCAATTATAGGGGTTACTAACCCCCCCTTCATGACTGCCCCTCATTATCGTACCCTTCGGGATGCTGAGGACCGGCGCATTGACAGACTGGCTTCCCCAGCCTTTTCGTGTACAGGGACGGCTCTGTGCCCGGTCTGTGCCGCGGCCATCACTGCGGTGGCCGCCAGGACTCTCATTAGAAAACTACTTGATCACCGACCTGAGGACCTCCCCTGGGAGGTATTTAATGCGCTCTCAGACTGTGATGTGTTTGTAAGGTTTATCCTCTCGGCGCTGGATGACACCATTAAGAAGTGTGCTAGAACCTCTGCCCTTGTGGTAGCTATCCGCCGCCTGGTCTGCGACAGTGGGGTGCGGACGATGATACGAAAAAGGCTCTCACTGGCCTTCCTTTCAGAGGACGCCGTCTATTTGGGGCCCGTCTGGACCTTTTTGGAAAAAAGGGTAAGGCACCCCTACGCAGAAGGCCGTCTCGGCCTCCTCGGGGCAGGGACACCCCTCCCCCTCCCTACGTTAGTGTCAAACACGAACCTGAGGTGTGCTTCCAACTTTTCGGAGTGGATTTCCACCACGGGGTGGGCAGGCAACGCCCTGGGCCCTCTGGCAGGGCTATGTCCAAATCTGCTAAGACTTCCCAAGCATGAAGGGATGCCCTCGCCCTTCTTGGCGAGGGGACTGCCACAGCACCTGGCTCCTTTCTGGGAGCGTATCTTCTCCTTCTGGTGGATCCAGGAGGTAGTTCCCCTGGACACAGGATAGAATTGGCTGGGCGGTACCTCTCGGAGGTTGTCAGGGTGCTTCGAGCCCCTGTTTTCCTCTCAGGAGTTATTGCAGGCCGTACTCGGCCGGCAGGGTCTGGGCTTACTTGCAGGTTGCCCTTAACAGAATGGGGCGATAGCCTCTATGTTAACCTTTCTCTTTCCCTCAAAATGATGAGGCAATCTGGGCCATGCTGGCCAATGATAGGCTTGGCAATTCTACACTCACAGGTAGTCCCTGTATGATATCTCTGTCTTGGGATACAGGCGCCCTGTGTATTGGGACACTGGCCTCCTGTGGCGTTCTAGATCCTGTTAGTTCCCCCTCTGTCTTCTGGACACCAAGACCGTTACTAGTCAGTGTGCAGGACCAACCCTGCGGATTGGGGCCTTGTTTTTGGCCTCTCTTCCGCCCCCAGGCTACTCGCCATGGCGCGGATGGGGATGATGTCTCGGACATGCCTGTGGGGCGTCCGCACGAGGACCTACCGGGTCATCTTTCCTTACTCCCCAGTCTCTGTCAGGCCGAGTGGGTTAGTCGGCCGGCGGTGTCCCCTGGGAGTTACTGGATGGGTGCTCAGTCACCTCAATCCCTCACGGTCCCTTATCCACTATCTCCATTCCTTGGATTCGGTTCAGGCTTGAGCCTTCTTCCTGGGCAACAAGTGGACTCCTGGTTATGGGGGCTCTGTCCCCCTTTGCTGACATCTTACTTCCACCAGGCAGGATTGCAGCTGGTGGGCCCGTTGGTGGCGTATGAGATGATGTCCCTTATATACAGAGCCTTGGGCTCTTCGGCACAGTAGGTTATTGACCCTAGATGGGGTTCCAGCACCCCGGGAGCTAGGTCTATGCTCATTCTCCTTCGATACGGTGGTTCCTCTTGAGCTGGTTATATTCAAGGACCCTGTCAGGGGGCACCCCCTTCTTTACTTGCATCTTCCTGTGAATGGTCACCTTGGGTACCAAGTCGGGCAGGTTGGCGGGAAGGGGAATTTCTTCTAAAACCCCCCGTGGTTCCTAGGTAGGGTCCCTTAGAAGGTCCATCTTACCTAATGGCTTTGTTAAAACAATGAGCCTTCAGTTGACTCTCTAACTGCTGGACTTCTCCTCTTTAGGACCTGTCTATTTGGGGACTCTTGGCCTGTTGGAAGACAATAACCTGTTTTATTATTGGTCTGGAGCTTGAAGCAGGATGATTCTCCTGGAAGGTTCCTGATCCTGATCTGGGTGGGGGTCTACGCCCCCTGATCCTCAGTGGTGTTCGCTCCAATGGATGTCTTTCAGTGGCAGGTTGTGCTATCCTGTTGTCCCTCTGAGAGCCAACTAGGGTGGCTCTGTTAGGTTTCGCTTATATCACAGGGGCTCTGCCCTTGTTTTTACTGCCCCAGAATATTCTGACTCTGGTCATGGGGGCTTAGTAAATTTATGTCTAGACTTTCTAGCCTACGATCACACCACCCTGAATGCGCCCGATCTCGTCTGATCTCGGAGGCTGAGCAGGGTTGGGCCTGGTCAGTACTTGGATGGGAGACCGCCTGGGAATACCAGGTGCTGTAGGCTTTAACTTCATTCAAAATTTTTTTACAGTGCCTATAAATCTAGGTCCGTAAGACACCGCGCTAAGAACAGGTTAAAGGATTATAAATGGTAATTAAGAAGCTCAACGTGTGCAGAATTCCCAATCTGTAAAAGTATATATATATCACAAAAAACACAGAGCTAATGAAAAGTTCATTCAATCAGAGCATGAGGCCTCTAGCCACAGCATCCCTCGGTGCATGTATCAATCTTTTGAACAGGTAGGCCCACCACCACCAGGTTTATGCTCTTATCAGATGTCCCAGCTTTAATGGCATGAATGAATCAAATATAGTTCCATCTCCAGTAGCATCCAAATCAGATACAGGCTCCTGCCCAATAACTAGTAGCACCACTTCAGGTCTTCTTTAAAGTTCAAATCAAAGATTCTCACAGATAAGCTCCCACAAACAAGGCATGCAGCATGTAGGGAAGACACAAAATGCGAAGACTAGTGTAATATTGCTAAAAAAACATTTAATACTAAAAAGCAGTGGCAAATGCACTCACAAAAGTGTAATAAAAACCGGCATAGAATATCCAGCGAGGCCAATAACAGTGGATCTCACCGCTCGGCGCAGCAAACATCAGCCATAAAAGAATCCACAGCTCCCGCTGCAAAAAGGTAGATAAAAGGTCCAAATCCCCTCTGATTTAACTTCATTCACCCTGCTATGTGGGGTTCTGCGCACAGTCGTGCTGATAAAGAGACCCGTGAGATTGATGGCCCCTGGGTGGCCTAGTGAACTGTGGTTCGCAGATGCCTCTGCTGAGGTCAGCGGACCTGTACGCTCTCTCAGGAGTGCAGTTCTACCCTTGTCAGGCTCCTTCTTATGTCGTCCCAATCTACAGACTCTAGTCTGGGGCTTGACAGCTGATTCATTCACCCCTTGGAGACGGGCTTACCTTCTGGGTGATTTGGTATATGGGGGGCTAGGAGCAAGCTTCTTTGGCTTCCGCTTCCTCCGTCTATTGGGGGTTATGGTGTACCCCTATTGATTGGCATGTGTCTTGGTCTCTCCCCTGTTGGACGTTCTCGGTTCCCAGGGTTCTAGAGTTGTTACAGCATAGGTTGGGGTTGGCTCCCCATCTAGGTACTCTGAAGGTTCAGGTTCTGTCCTGTCTGCCTTCCTGTAGAAGTCTGGTTCTGTCTTCCTTGTTAGGAGTTCTCTTGGGGATTGCTCAAGGGCATCTCTCTAGTAGTTCTAGTTTCCATTCTCTTTGCCCTGCGGATTGTTCCCTTGGGACTTATCCTGGATGCTGTCTGAGCTGTGTTGTAGTTCAAGTAGCCCCTCCGGGGGCTGTTGCTTCAGTCAGACGTGTGCCTGAGAAGGTGGTGCTGATTACTTAGCACTCATTCATTATATGTATATATACTTACACACCATGATGTGGTGGTATTCCGCCTTATGCCGGACCCTTTTTTCCAAGGTGGTGTTTTATGATCATTATTTAAGTCCTTTTAGTCTGCCTATGGGCCTTATTCTTAATAATGCTGAAGTAAGGGGTCTACATCCCCTCAACAGGTGTTGAAATTTTCCTGGTTGTTTCTTGTCCCTTAGGGGGACTGATGCCCTTTGGGGTCTCCGGGCGCCTCCATATACATATGATCTCGTTTGCTTCCAGGGCCTATGCGCCCTTTGGACTGATCTTACCTGGATGGTTTGCCTTCCGGGTCCTGAGTAAAAGTTTCGGCTTCTTGCTGTGCTGTGTTAGTGAAGGGGTCTGTATCCCCGCCTGTCTTGCGGGAGACCAGTTTGTATTTCCCCGTTGGAGAGAGTTCTAAGCTTTACGAGGCTTCCGTTGCCCTTGGGCTGGTTAGGCCGTTAAACTGGCCTATTCCTTTAAGGGGAAAGAATCTCCCTCTCTTTCTCTCTTTATCCCGTTCTCTTGGTGTTTGGGTACCTTTGGCCCTTCAGCACCAGGTTTTCTGTTGAATAAGTTGCTAGACCGCTGCTTGTTTCTGTTCAATACCTTTTCAAAGGTTTTGTTATGGGATCAACGTTAAAGCCTTTGCTCATGTCGTACTTGGTAGCAAAGTTTGCAGGTGACAGCGCCTCTACTGTCTGCTGTGCCTTTTTGTTGGGGATCCCACCCCACTTTATGGACACTGCTATTGGATGTCCCATTTGTAAGGATTATATTGGAGCAGGACGTACTGTATGCTTAGAATAATACAATTCTGTGAAATACTCACCTGTAGAATTGGTATTATACGCATACAGTATGTCCTGCTCCACCCCACCCTGGTTTTACATTTCTGGATCCCTTGTATGGTGATTTTTTATCATTAAGTGGTCTTGCTTGGCAAGATCACTTATTGTTCTTGCTGATATATTATTAAGTGGTCTTGCTTGGCAAGATCACTTATTGTTCTTGCTGATATATTATTTTTATTATTATTCCAAGCATTTTTGCACTGTAACTCCTCCCACAGTTTTGACACTACATAGACCATAATATACCAAAACGTGCGGATCATTCCCGAATGGTGTGCTTATATTTTGTGGAACGTTTCGCCAAACGGTTTCCGACATATTGGCGTTTTCCTGGCGCAATTTTCCCATAGGAATGAATGGGAGGTATTTTCAAAGCTAGAGTGGGAGATGCGTGTGAAATGAAAAATCAGGACATGATTTCTAAACTACGACCTCTCCCTCATTTTTAATCCCACCTACACAAATCTTATATCAAAACGTTCAGCTATCCCTGCTGCCACTAAAAATGTCCAAGGCTAAGCCATAGCCCGAACAGTTTTCACAATATGACCTTTTGTTTGCAACTCACACCTCCCATTGACATTCATTGAAACTCCACTCTAGACACCACAAATTTGAATGGCAATTTCTAAACTGTGACTGTGCCTTCATTTTTAATATTTCAGAGACATGTTATACACCACATTGTTCGCCTAGCTCTTGTGATTCTTACAGTATAAAGCTCTTTGCTGTAGGATGTATACTTTTTAAGCTACAGTCATTTGAATATGGCAACCACCAGTGCATTAGAAATGTGTTTTAATGTGCAATCTCAGTTTACCTCAGAGTGAGTTTCCATAGCAACACAGCTGCAGCCTGGCTCGTTACAGCTGCTCCGCCCCCACACACCAAGTCTCAGGAAACTCCCCTTAAAGGAGCAGTATCGCGAAATTTGCATTAAAAAAGATAAATAATTAAATAGCCACACAATAGCTTCTAACATGTCTATAAATAATCTGGCGATAGAAAAAAGAAGAATGCTTACTATCTTTACTCCAAACAATCCATACAGTTACTCTGCCTACTCCATATAGTTACTCTGCTCAGTCAAACCTTTCCACAGTTACTCCAGTGACTCCAACCACACAACAGTTACTCAAGTCACTCCACCCAGATACTCCGCCCACTCCACCCAGTTACTCCGCCCACTCCACCCAGCTACTCCGCCCACTCCACTCAGTTACTCCGCCCACTGCACCCAGTTACTCCACCCACTCTGCCCACTCTACCCAGTTACTCCGCCCATTCCACCCAGTTACTCCGCCCATTCCACCCAGTTACTTCGCCCATTCCACCCAGTTACTCCGCCCACTTCACCCAGTTACTCCGCCCACTCCACCCAGTTACCCCGCCCACTCCACCCAGTTACTCCGCCCACTCCACCCAGTTACTCCGCCCACTTCACCCAGTTACTCCGCCCACTCCACCCAGTTACTCCGCCCACTCCACCCAGTTACTCCGCCCACTCCACCCAGTTACTCCAGCCACTCCACCCAGTTACTCCAGCCACTCCACCCAGTTACTCCAGCCACTCCACCCAGTTACTCCGCCCACTCCACCCACACAACAGTTACTCAAGTCACTCCACCCAGTTACTCCGCCCACTCCAACCACACAACAGTTACTCAAGTCACTCCACCCAGTTACTCCGCTCACTCCACCCACACAACAGTTACTCCGCCCACTCCACCCAGTTACTCCGCCCACTCCACCCAGTTACTCCGCCCACTCCACCCAGTTACTCCACCCACTCCACTCAGTTACTCAGCCCATTCCACCCAGTTACTCTGCCCACTCCACCAAGTTACTCTGCCCACTCCACCCACTCCACCCAGTTACTCCGCCCACTCCACCCAGTTACTCTGCCCACTCCACCAAGTTACTCCACCCAGTTACTCCACCCACTCCACCCAGTTACTCCACCCACTCCACCCAGTTACTCTGCCCACTCCACCCACTCCACCCAGTTACTCCGCCCACTCCACCCAGTTACTCCGCCCACTCCACCCAGTTACTCCGCCCACTCCACCCAGTTACTCCGCCCCCTCCACCCAGTTACTCTGCCCGCTCCACCCAGTTACTCTGCCCGCTCCAGTTGTAGAGAACTGGCGGAGGCAAGACCACTTCACGCAATTTCCCCGGAAATTGCACTTTGTCTAGTTAAGTGGTCTTGCTTGGCAAGATCACTTATTGTTCTTGCTGATATATTATTTTTATTATTATTCCAAGCATTTTTGCACTGTAACTCCTCCCACAGTTTTGACACTACATAGACCATAATATACCAAAACGTGCGGATCGTTCCCGAATGGTGTGCTTATATTTTGTGGAACGTTTCGCCAAACGGTTTCCGAAATATTGGCGTTTTTCTGGCGCAATTTTCCCATAGGAATGAATGGGAGGAATGTTCGAAAGCTAGAGTGGGAACTGAGTGTGGAGTCAAAAATCAGGACATGATTTCTAAACTGCGACCTCTCCCTCATTTTTAATCCCACCTACACAAATCTTATATCAAAACGTTCAGCTATCCCTGCTGCCGCTAAAAATGTCCAAGGCTAAGCCATAGCCCGAACAGATTTCACAATATGACCTTTTGTTTGCAACTCACACCTCCCATTGACATTCATTGAAACTCCATTCTAGACACCACAAATTTGAATGGCAATTTCTAAACTGCGACTGTGCCTTCATTTTTAATATTTCAGAGACATATTATACAGCACATTATAGGTCTTCTTCTTGTGATTTTTACAGTATAAAGCTCTTTGCTGTAGGATGTATACTTTTTAAGCTACAGTCATTTGAATATGGCAACCACCAGTGCATTAGAAATGTGTTTTAATGTGCATTCTCAGTTTACCTCAGAGTGAGTTTCCATAGCAACACAGCTGCAGCCTGGCTCGTTACAGCTGCTCCGCCCACACACCAAGTCTCAGGAAACTCCCCTTAAAGGAGCAGTATCGCGAAATTTGCATTAAAAAAGATAAATAATTAAATAGCCACACAATAGCTTCTAACATGTCTATAAATAATCTGGCAATAGAAAAAGAAGAATGCTTACTATCTTTACTCAAAACAATCCATACAGTTACTCTGCCTACTCCATATAGTTACTCTGCTCAGTCAAACCTTTCCACAGTTACTCCAGTGACTCCAACCACACAACAGTTACTCAAGTCACTCCACCCAGTTACTCAAGTCACTCCACCCAGTTACTCAAGTCACTCCACCCAGTTACTCCGCCCACTGCACCCAGTTACTCCACCCACTCCGCCCACTCCACCCAGTTACTCCACCCATTCCACCCAGTTACTCCGCCCACTTCACCCAGTTACCCCGCCCACTCCACCCAGTTACCCCGCCCACTCCACCCAGTTACTCCGCCCACTTCACACAGTTACCCCGCCCACTCCGCCCATTCCACCCAGTTACTCCGCCCACTCCACCCAGTTACTCCGCCCACTCCACCCAGTTACTCCAGCCACTCCACCCAGTTACTCCAGCCACTCCACCCACTCCACCGACACAACAGTTACTCAAGTCACTCCACCCAGTTACTCCGCCCACTCCAACCACACAACAGTTACTCAAGTCACTCCACCCAGTTACTCCGCTCACTCCACCCACACAAGAGTTAATCAAGTCACTCCACCCAGTTACTCTGCCCACTCCACCCAGTTACTCCGCCCACTCCACCCAGTTACTCCGCCCACTCCACCCAGTTACTCTGCCCACTCCAGTTGTAGAGAACTGGCGGAGGCAAGACCACTTCACGCAATTTCCCCGGAAATTGCACTTTGTCTAGTTAAGTGGTCTTGCTTGGCAAGATCACTTATTGTTCTTGCTGATATATTATTAAGTGGTCTTGCTTGGCAAGATCACTTATTGTTCTTGCTGATATATTATTAAGTGGTCTTGCTTGGCAAGATCACTTATTGTTCTTGCTGATATATTATTTTTATTATTATTATTCCAAGCATTTTTGCACTGTAACTCCTCCCACAGTTTTGACACTACATAGACCATAATATACCAAAACGTGCGGATCGTTCCCGAATGGTGTGCTTATATTTTGTGGAACGTTTCGCCAAACGGTTTCCGAAATATTTGCGTTTTTCTGGCGCAATTTTCCCATAGGAATGAATGGGAGGTATTTTCAAAGCTAGAGTGGGAACTGCGTGTTAAATGAAAAATCAGGACATGATTTCTAAACTGCGACCTCTCCCTCATTTTTAATCCCACCTACACAAATCTTATATCAAAACGTTCAGCTATCCCTGCTGCCACTAAAAATGTCCAAGGCTAAGCCATAGCCCGAACAGATTTCACAATATGACCTTTTGTTTGCAACTCACACCTCCCATAGACATTCATTGAAACTCCACTCTAGACACCACAAATTTGAATGGCAATTTCTAAACTGCAACTGTGCCTTCATTTTTAATATTTCAGAGACATGTTATACACCACATTATAGGTCTTCTTCTTGTGATTCTTACAGTATAAAGCTCTTTGCTGTAGGATGTATACTTTTTAAGCTACAGTCATTTGAATATGGCAACCACCAGTGCATTAGAAATGTGTTTTAATGTGCATTCTCAGTTTACCTCAGAGTGAGTTTCCATAGCAACACAGCTGCAGCCTGGCTCGTTACAGCTGCTCCGCCCACACACCCAGTCTCAGGAAGACTCCCCTTAAAGGAGCAGTATCGCGAAATTTGCATTAAAAAAGATAAATAATTAAATAGCCACACAATAGCTTCTAACATGTCTATAAATAATCTGGCGATAGAAAAAAGAAGAATGCTTACTATCTTTACTCAAAACAATCCATACAGTTACTCTGCCTACTCCATATAGTTACTCTGCTCAATCAAACTTTCCACAGTTACTCCAGTGACTCCAACCACACAACAGTTACTCAAGTCACTCCACCCAGATACTCCGCCCACTCCACCCAGTTACCCCGCCCACTCCACCCAGTTACCCCGCCCACTTCACCCAGTTACCCCACCCACTTCACCCAGTTACTCCGCCCACTCCACCCAGTTACTCCGCCCACTCCACCCAGTTACTCCGCCCACTCCACCCAGTTACTCCGCCCACTCCACCCAGTTACTCCGCCCACTCCACCCAGTTACCCCGCCCACTCCACTCAGTTACCCCACCCACTCCACCCAGTTACCCCGCCCACTCCACCCAGTTACTCCGCCCACTCCACCCAGTTACTCCGCCCACTCCACCCAGTTACTCCGCCCACTCCACCCACACAACAGTTACTCAAGTCCCTCCACCCAGTTACTCCGCCCACTCCACCCACACAACAGTTACTCAAGTCACTCCACCCAGTTACTCTGCCCACTCCACCCAGTTACTCCGCCCACTCCACCCAGTTACTCCGCCCACTCCACCCAGTTACTCTGCACACTCCACCCAGTTACTCTGCCCACTCCACCCAGTTACTCTGCCCACTCCACCCAGTTACTCTGCCCACTCCACCCAGTTACTCTGCCCACTCCACCCAGTTACTCCGCCCACTCCACCCAGTTGCTTCGCCCACTCCGCCCACTCCACCCACTCCACCTCGCCCACTCCACCCACTCCACCCAGTTAGCCCGCCCACTCGACCCAATTAGCCCGCCCACTCCACCCAGTTAGTCCGCCCACTCCACCCAGTTAGCCCGCCCACTCCACCCAGTTACTCCGCCCACTCCACTCAGTTACTCCGCCCACTCCAACCACACAACAGTTACTCAAGTCACTCCACCCAGTTACTCTGCCCACTCCACCCAGTTACTCCGCACACTCCACCCAGTTACTCCGCCCACCTCACCCAATTACTCCGCCCACTCCAACAACACAACAGTTACTCCGCCCTCTCCACCCAGTTACTCCGCCCACTCCACCCAGTTACTCCGACCACTCCACCCTGTTACTCCACCCACTCCAACCACACAACAGTTACTCAAGTCACTCCACCCAGTTACTCCGCCCACTCCACCCAGTTACTCCGCCCACTCCACCCAGTTACTCTGCACACTCCACCCAGTTACTCCACCCACCCCACCCAATTACCCCGCCCACTCCAACACCACAACAGTTACTCCGCCCACTCCACCCAGTTACTCCGCCTACTCCACCCAGTTACTCCGTCCCCTCCACCCAGTTACTCCGCCCGCTCCAGTTGTAGAGAATTGGCGGAGGCAAGACCACTTCACGCAATTTCCCCGGAAATTGCACTTTGTCTAGTTCTTATTTTTATTCTTATTCCAAGCATTTTTGTACTGTAACTCCTCCCACAGTTTTTACCCTACATAGACCATAATATACCAAAACGTGCGGATCGTTCCCGAATGGTGTGCTTATATTTTGTGGAACGTTTCGCCAAACGGTTTCCGAAATATTGGCGTTTTTCTGGCGCAATTTTCCCATAGGATTGAATGGGAGGAATGTTCGAAAGCTAGAGTGGGAGATGCGTGTGATATGAAAAATCAGGACATGATTTCTAAACTGCGACCTCTCCCTCATTTTTAATCCCACCTACACAAATCTTATATCAAAACGTTCAGCTATCCCTGCTGCCGCTAAAAATGTCCAAGGCTAAGCCATAGCCCGAACCGATTTCACAATATGACCTTTTGTTTGCAACTCACACCTCCCATTGACATTCATTGAAACTCCACTCTAGACACCACAAATTTGAATGGCAATTTCTAAACTGCGACTGTGCCTTCATTTTTAATATTTCAGAGACATGTTATACACCACATTGTTCGCCTAGCTCTTGTGATTCTTACAGTATAAAGCTCTTTGCTGTAGGATGTATACTTTTTAAGCTACAGTCATTTGAATATGGCAACCACCAGTGCATTAGAAATGTGTTTTAATGTGCATTCTCAGTTTACCTCAGAGTGAGTTTCCATAGCAACACAGCTGCAGCCTGGCTCGTTACAGCTGCTCCGCCCACACACCAAGTCTCAGGAAACTCCCCTTAAAGGAGCAGTATCACGAAATTTGCATTAAAAAAGATAAATAATTAAATAGCCACACAATAGCTTCTAACATGTCTATAAATAATCTGGTAATAGAAAAAAGAAGAATGCTTATTATCTTTACTCAAAACAATCCATACAGTTACTCTGCCTACTCCATATAGTTACTGTGCTCAGTCAAACCTTTCCACAGTTACTCCAGTGACTCCAACCACACAACAGTTACTCAGGCACTCCACCCAGTTACTCAAGTCACTCCACCCAGATACTCCGCCCACTCCACCCAGTTACTCCGCCCACTCCACTCAGTTACCCACCCACTGCACCCAGTTACCCCTCCCACTCCACCCACTCCACCCAGTTACTCCGCCCACTCCACCCAGTTACTCCGCCCACTTCACCAGTTACTCCGCCCACTCTGCCCAGTTACCCCCGCCCACTCCACCCAGTTACTCCGCCCAGTTACTCCGCCCACTCCACCCAGTTACTCCGCCCACTCCACCCAGTTACCCCTCCCACCCACTTCACCCAGTTACTCCGCCCAGTTACTCCGCCCACTCCACCCAGTTACTCCACCCACTCCACCCATTTACCCCACCCACTCCACCCAGTTACTCCACCCAGTTACTCCGCCCACTCTACTTAGTATCTCTGCCCACTCCACTCCGCCCACTCCACCCAGTTACTCCGCCCACTCCACCCAGTTACTCCGCCCACTCTACCCAGTATCTCTGCCCACTCCACCCAGTTACTCCGCCCACTCCACCCAGTTACTCCGCCCACTCCACCCAGTTACTCTGCCCGCTCCAGTTGTAGAGAACTGGCGGAGGCAAGACCACTTCACGCAATTTCCCCGGAAATTGCACTTTGTCTAGTTAAGTGGTCTTGCTTGGCAAGATCACTTATTGTTCTTGCTGATATATTATTAAGTGGTCTTGCTTGGCAAGATCACTTATTGTTCTTGCTGATATATTATTAAGTGGTCTTGCTTGGCAAGATCACTTATTGTTCTCGCTGATATATTATTATTATTCCAAGCATTTTTGCACTGTAACTCCTCCCACAGTTTTGACACTACATAGACCATAATATACCAAAACGTGCGGATCGTTCCCGAATGGTGTGCTTATATTTTGTGGAACGTTTCGCCAAACGGTTTCCGAAATATTGGCGTTTTTCTGGCGCAATTTTCCCATAGGAATGAATGGGAGGAATGTTCAAAGCTAGAGTGGGAACTGAGTGTGGAGTCAAAAATCAGGACATGATTTCTAAACTGCGACCTCTCCCTCATTTTTAATCCCACCTACACAAATCTTATATCAAAAACGTTCAGCTATCCCTGCTGCCGCTAAAAATGTCCAAGGCTAAGCCATAGCCCGAACAGTTTTCACAATATAACCTTTTGTTTGCAACTCACACCTCCCATTGACATTCATTGAAACTCCACTCTAGACACCACAAATTTGAATGGCAATTTCTAAACTGCGACTGTGCCTTCATTTTTAATATTTCAGAGACATGTTATACACCACATTGTTCGCCTAGCTCTTGTGATTCTTACAGTATAAAGCTCTTTGCTGTAGGATGTATACTTTTTAAGCTACAGTCATTTGAATATGGCAACCACCAGTGCATTAGAAATGTGTTTTAATTTGCATTCTCAGTTTACCTCAGAGTGAGTTTCCATAGCAACACAGCTGCAGCCTGGCTCGTTACAGCTGCTCCGCCCACACACCCAGTCTCAGGAAACTCCCCTTAAAGGAGCAGTATCGCGAAATTGGCATTAAAAAAGATAAATAATTAAATAGCCACACAATAGCTTCTAACATGTCTATAAATAATCTGGCAATAGAAAAAAGAAGAATGCTTACTATCTTTACTCAAAACAATCCATACAGTTACTCTGCCTACTCCATATAGTTACTCTGCTCAGTCAAACCTTTCCACAGTTACTCCAACCACACAACAGTTACTCAAGTCACTCCACCCAGTTACTCAAGTCACTCCACCCAGATACTCCACCCACTCCACCCAGTTACTCCGCCCACTGCACCCAGTTACTCCGCCCACTGCACCCAGTTACTCCACCCACTCTGCCCACTCCACCCAGTTACTCCGCCCACTGCACCCAGTTACTCCGCCCACTGCACCCAGTTACTCCACCCACTCTGCCCACTCCACCCAGTTACTCCGCCCACTGCACCCAGTTACTCCACCCACTCTGCCCACTCCACCCAGTTACTCTGCCCACTCCACCCAGTTACTCTGCCCACTCCACCCAGTTACTCCGCCCACTCCACCCAGTTACTCTGCCCACTCCACCCAGTTACTCTGCCCACTCCACCCAGTTACTCCGCCCACTCCACCCAGTTACTCCGCCCACTCCACCCAGTTACTCCAGCCACTCCACCCACTCCACCCACACAACAGTTACTCAAGTCACTCCACCCAGTTACTCCGCCCACTCCAACCACACAACAGTTACTCAAGTCACTCCACCCAGTTACTCCGCCCACTCCAACCACACAACAGTTACTCAAGTCACTCCACCCAGTTACTCTGCCCACTCCACCCAGTTACTCTGCCCACTGCACCCAGTTACCCCGCCCACTCCACCCAGTTACCTCGCCCACTCCACCCAGTTACTCCGCCCACTCCACCTAGTTACTCCGCCCACTCCACCCAGTTACTCCGCCCACTCCACCCAGTTACTCCAGCCACTCCACCCAGTCACTCCAGCCACTCCACCCAGTTACTCCGCCCACTCCACCCACACAACAGTTACTCAAGTCACTCCACCCAGTTACTCCGCCCACTCCAACCACACAACAGTTACTCAAGTCACTCCACCCAGTTACTCCGCTCACTCCACCCACACAACAGTTACTCCGCCCACTCCACCCAGTTACTCTGCCCACTCCACCCAGTTACTCCACCCACTCCGCCCAGTTACTCCACCCACTCCGCCCAGTTACTCTGCCCACTCGAGTTGTAGAGAACTGGCGGAGGCAAGACCACTTCACGCAATTTCTCCGGAAATTGCACTTTGTCTAGTTTTTATTATTATTATTATTATTATTCCAAGCATTTTTGCACTGTAACTCCTCCCACAGTTTTGACACTACATAGACCATAATATACCAAAACGTGCGGATCGTTCCCGAATGGTGTGCTTATAATTTGTGGAACGTTTCGCCAAACGGTTTCCGAAATATTTGCGTTTTTCTGGCGCAATTTTCCCATAGGAATGAATGGGAGGTATTTTCAAAGCTAGAGTGGGAACTGCGTGTTAAATGAAAAATCAGGACATGATTTCTAAACTGCGACCTCTCCCTCATTTTTAATCCCACCTACACAAATCTTATATCAAAACGTTCAGCTATCCCTGCTGCCGCTAAAAATGTCCAAGGCTAAGCCATAGCCCGAACAGATTTCACAATATGACCTTTTGTTTGCAACTCACACCTCCCATTGACATTCATTGAAAGTCCACTCTAGACACCACAAATTTGAATGGCAATTTCTAAACTGCGACTGTGCCTTCATTTTTAATATTTCAGAGACATGTTATACACCACATTATAGGTCTTCTTCTTGTGATTCTTACAGTATAAAGCTCTTTGCTGTAGGGTGTATACTTTTTAAGCTACAGTCATTTGAATATGGCAACCACCAGTGCATTAGAAATGTGTTTTAATGTGCATTCTCAGTTTACCTCAGAGTGAGTTTCCATAGCAACACAGCTGCAGCCTGGCTCATTACAGCTGCTCCGCCCACACACCAAGTCTCAGGAAACTCCCCTTAAAGGAGCAGTATCGCAAAATTTGCATTAAAAACTATAAATAATTAAATAGCCACACAATAGCTTCTAACATGTCTATAAATAATCTGGCGATAGAAAAAAGAAGAATGCCTACTATCTTTACTCAAAACAATCCATACAGTTACTCTGCCTACTCCATATAGTTACTCTGCTCAGTCAAACCTTTCCACAGTTACTCCAGTGACTCCAACCACACAACAGTTACTCAAGTCACTCCACCCAGTTACTCAAGTCACTCCACCCAGTTACCCCGCCCACTCCACCCAGTTACTCCGCCCACTCCACCCAGTTACTCCGCCCACTCCACCCAGTTACTCCGCCCACTCCACCCAGTTACCCCGCCCACTCCACCCAGTTACCCCGCCCACTCCACCCAGTTACCCCGCCCACTCCACCCAGTTACTCCGCCCACTCCACCCAGTTACTCCGCCCACTCCACCCACACAACAGTTACTCAAGTCACTCCACCCAGTTACTCCGCTCACTCCACCCACACAACAGTTACTCCGCCCACTCCACCCAGTTACTCCGCCCACTCCATCCAGTTACTCCGCCCACTCCACCCAGTTACTCCGCCCACTCCACCCAGTTACTCCGCCCACTCCACCCAGTTACTCCGCCCACTCCACCCAGTTACTCCGCCCACTCCACCCAGTTACTCCGCACGCTCCACTCAGTTACCCAGCCCGCTCCAGTTGTAGAGAACTGGCGGAGGCAAGACCACTTCACGCAATTTCCCCGGAAATTGCACTTTGTCTAGTTTTTATTATTATTATTCCAAGCATTTTTGCACTGTAACTCCTCCCACAGTTTTGACACTACATAGACCATAATATACCAAAACGTGCGGATCGTTCCCGAATGGTGTGCTTATATTTTGTGGAACGTTTCGCCAAACGGTTTCCGAAATATTTGCGTTTTTCTGGCGCAATTTTCCCATAGGAATGAATGGGAGGTATTTTCAAAGCTAGAGTGGGAACTGCGTGTTAAATGAAAAATCAGGACATGATTTCTAAACTGCGACCTCTCCCTCATTTTTAATCCCACCTACACAAATCTTATATCAAAACGTTCAGCTATCCCTGCTGCCACTAAAAATGTCCAAGGCTAAGCCATAGCCCGAACAGATTTCACAATATGACCTTTTGTTTGCAACTCACACCTCCCATAGACATTCATTGAAACTCCACTCTAGACACCACAAATTTGAATGGCAATTTCTAAACTGCAACTGTGCCTTCATTTTTAATATTTCAGAGACATGTTATACACCACATTATAGGTCTTCTTCTTGTGATTCTTACAGTATAAAGCTCTTTGCTGTAGGATGTATACTTTTTAAGCTACAGTCATTTGAATATGGCAACCACCAGTGCATTAGAAATGTGTTTTAATGTGCATTCTCAGTTTACCTCAGAGTGAGTTTCCATAGCAACACAGCTGCAGCCTGGCTCGTTACAGCTGCTCCGCCCACACACCCAGTCTCAGGAAGACTCCCCTTAAAGGAGCAGTATCGCGAAATTTGCATTAAAAAAGATAAATAATTAAATAGCCACACAATAGCTTCTAACATGTCTATAAATAATCTGGCGATAGAAAAAAGAAGAATGCTTACTATCTTTACTCAAAACAATCCATACAGTTACTCTGCCTACTCCATATAGTTACTCTGCTCAATCAAACCTTTCCACAGTTACTCCAGTGACTCCAACCACACAACAGTTACTCAAGTCACTCCACCCAGATACTCCGCCCACTCCACCCAGTTACCCCGCCCACTCCACCCAGTTACCCCGCCCACTTCACCCAGTTACCCCACCCACTTCACCCAGTAACTCCGCCCACTCCACCCAGTTACTCCGCCCACTCCACCCAGTTACTCCGCCCACTCCACCCGGTTACTCCGCCCACTCCACCCAGTTACCCCGCCCACTCCACTCAGTTACCCCGCCCACTCCACTCAGTTACCCCACCCACTCCACCCAGTTACCCCGCCCACTCCACCCAGTTACTCCGCCCACTCCACCCAGTTACTCCGCCCACTCCACCCAGTTACTCCGCCCACTCCACCCACACAACAGTTACTCAAGTCCCTCCACCCAGTTACTCCGCCCACTCCACCCACACAACAGTTACTCAAGTCACTCCACCCAGTTACTCTGCCCACTCCACCCAGTTACTCCGCCCACTCCACCCAGTTACTCCGCCCACTCCACCCAGTTACTCTGCACACTCCACCCAGTTACTCTGCCCACTCCACCCAGTTACTCTGCCCACTCCACCCAGTTACTCTGCCCACTCCACCCAGTTACTCCGCCCACTCCACCCAGTTGCTTCGCCCACTCCGCCCACTCCACCCACTCCACCTCGCCCACTCCACCCACTCCACCCAGTTAGCCCGCCCACTCGACCCAATTAGCCCGCCCACTCCACCCAGTTAGTCCGCCCTCTCCACCCAGTTAGCCCGCCCACTCCACCCAGTTACTCCGCCCACTCCACTCAGTTACTCCGCCCACTCCAACCACACAACAGTTACTCAAGTCACTCCACCCAGTTACTCTGCCCACTCCACCCAGTTACTCCGCACACTCCACCCAGTTACTCCGCCCACCTCACCCAATTACTCCGCCCACTCCAACAACACAACAGTTACTCCGCCCTCTCCACCCAGTTACTCCGCCCACTCCACCCAGTTACTCCGACCACTCCACCCTGTTACTCCACCCACTCCAACCACACAACAGTTACTCAAGTCACTCCACCCAGTTACTCCGCCCACTCCACCCAGTTACTCCGCCCACTCCACCCAGTTACTCTGCACACTCCACCCAGTTACTCCACCCACCCCACCCAATTACCCCGCCCACTCCAACACCACAACAGTTACTCCGCCCACTCCACCCAGTTACTCCGCCTACTCCACCCAGTTACTCCGTCCCCTCCACCCAGTTACTCCGCCCGCTCCAGTTGTAGAGAATTGGCGGAGGCAAGACCACTTCACGCAATTTCCCCGGAAATTGCACTTTGTCTAGTTTTTATTAAGTGGTCTTGCTTGGCAAGATCACTTATTGTTCTTGCTGATATATTATTTTTATTCTTATTCCAAGCATTTTTGCACTGTAACTCCTCCCACAGTTTTGACACTACATAGACCATAATATACCAAAACGTGCGGATCGTTCCCGAATGGTGTGCTTATATTTTGTGGAACGTTTCGCCAAACGGTTTCCGAAATATTGGCGTTTTCCTGGCGCAATTTTCCCATAGGAATGAATGGGAGGTATTTTCAAAGCTAGAGTGGGAGATGCGTTTGAAATGAAAAATCAGGACATGATTTCTAAACTGCGACCTCTCCCTCATTTTTAATCCCACCTACACAAATCTTATATCAAAACGTTCAGCTATCCCTGCTGCCGCTAAAAATGTCCAAGGCTAAGCCATAGCCCGAACAGATTTCACAATATGACCTTTTGTTTGCAACTCACACCTCCCATTGACATTCATTGAAACTCCACTCTAGACACCACAAATTTGAATGGCAATTTCTAAACTGCGACTGTGCCTTCATTTTTAATATTTCAGAGACATGTTATACACCACATTATAGGTCTTCTTCTTGTGATTCTTACAGTATAAAGCTCTTTGCTGTAGGATGTATACTTTTTAAGCTACAGTCATTTGAATATGGCAACCACCAGTGCATTAGAAATGTGTTTTAATGTGCATTCTCAGTTTACCTCAGAGTGAGTTTCCATAGCAACACAGCTGCAGCCTGGCTCGTTACACCAAGTCTCAGGAAACTCCCCTTAAAGGAGCAGTATCGCGAAATTGGCATTAAAAAAGATAAATAATTAAATAGCCACACAATAGCTTCTAACATGTCTATAAATAATCTGGCAATAGAAAAAAGAAGAATGCTTACTATCTTTACTCAAAACAATCCGTACAGTTACTCTGCCTACTCCATATAGTTACTGTGCTCAGTCAAACCTTTCCACAGTTACTCCAGCGACTCCAACCACACAACAGTTACTCAAGTCACTCCACCCAGATACTCCGCCCACTCCACCCAGTTACTCTGCCCATTCCACCCAGTTACTCCGCCCACTTCACCCAGTTACTCCGCCCACTCCACCCAGATGCTCCGCCCACTCCACCCAGTTACCCCACCCACTCCACCCAGTTACTCCGCCCACTCCACCCAGTTACTCCGCCCACTCCACCCAGTTACTCCGCCCACTCCACCCAGTTACTCTAGCCACACCACCCAGTTACTCCGCCCACTCCACCCACACAACAGTTACTCAAGTCACTCCACCCAGTTACTCCGCCCACTCCAACCACACAACAGTTACTCAAGTCACTCCACCCAGTTACTCCACTCACTCCACCCACACAACAGTTACTCCGCCCACTTCACCCAGTTACTCTGCCCACTCCACCCAGTTACTCCACCCACTCCACCCAGTTACCCCGCCCACTCCACCCAGTTACTCCGCCCACTCCACCCAGTTACTCCGCCCACTCCACCCAGTTACTCCGCCCGCTCCACCCAGTTACTCCGCCCGCTCCACCCAGTTACTCCGCCCACTCCACCCAGTTACCCCGCCCGCTCCACCCAGTTTCTCCGCCCGCTCGACCCAGTTTCTCCGCCCGCTCGACCCAGTTACTCCGCCCACTCCACCCAGTTACCCCGCCCACTCCACCCAGTTACCCCGCCCACTCCACCCAGTTACCCCGCCCACTCCACCCAGTTACTCCGCCCGCTCCACCCAGTTACTCCGCCCGCTCGACCCAGTTACTCCGCCCACTCCACCCAGTTACTCCGCCCACTCCACCCAGTTACCCCGCCCACTCCACCCAGTTACTCCGCCCACTCCACCCAGTTACTCCGCCCACTCCACCCAGTTACTCCACCCACTCCACCCACTCCACCCAGTTACTCCGCCCGCTTGACCCAGTTACTCTGCCCGCTCCAGTTGTAGAGAACTGGCGGAGGCAAGACCACTTCACGCAATTTCCCCGGAAATTGCACTTTGTCTAGTTATTATTATTATTCCAAGCATTTTTGCACTGTAACTCCTCCCACAGTTTTGACACTACATAGACCATAATATACCAAAACGTGCGGATCGTTCCCGAATGGTGTGCTTATAATTTGTGGAACGTTTCGCCAAACGGTTTCCGAAATATTTGCGTTTTTCTGGCGCAATTTTCCCATAGGAATGAATGGGAGGTATTTTCAAAGCTAGAGTGGGAACTGCGTGTTAAATGAAAAATCAGGACATGATTTCTAAACTGCGACCTCTCCCTCATTTTTAATCCCACCTACACAAATCTTATATCAAAACGTTCAGCTATCCCTGCTGCCGCTAAAAATGTCCAAGGCTAAGCCATAGCCCGAACAGATTTCACAATATGACCTTTTGTTTGCAACTCACACCTCCCATTGACATTCATTGAAAGTCCACTCTAGACACCACAAATTTGAATGGCAATTTCTAAACTGCGACTGTGCCTTCATTTTTAATATTTCAGAGACATGTTATACACCACATTATAGGTCTTCTTCTTGTGATTCTTACAGTATAAAGCTCTTTGCTGTAGGGTGTATACTTTTTAAGCTACAGTCATTTGAATATGGCAACCACCAGTGCATTAGAAATGTGTTTTAATGTGCATTCTCAGTTTACCTCAGAGTGAGTTTCCATAGCAACACAGCTGCAGCCTGGCTCATTACAGCTGCTCCGCCCACACACCAAGTCTCAGGAAACTCCCCTTAAAGGAGCAGTATCGCAAAATTTGCATTAAAAACTATAAATAATTAAATAGCCACACAATAGCTTCTAACATGTCTATAAATAATCTGGCGATAGAAAAAAGAAGAATGCCTACTATCTTTACTCAAAACAATCCATACAGTTACTCTGCCTACTCCATATAGTTACTCTGCTCAGTCAAACCTTTCCACAGTTACTCCAGTGACTCCAACCACACAACAGTTACTCAAGTCACTCCACCCAGTTACTCAAGTCACTCCACCCAGTTACCCCGCCCACTCCACCCAGTTACTCCGCCCACTCCACCCAGTTACTCCGCCCACTCCACCCAGTTACTCCGCCCACTCCACCCAGTTACCCCGCCCACTCCACCCAGTTACCCCGCCCACTCCACCCAGTTACCCCGCCCACTCCACCCAGTTACTCCGCCCACTCCACCCAGTTACTCCGCCCACTCCACCCAGTTACTCCGCCCACTCCACCCACACAACAGTTACTCAAGTCACTCCACCCAGTTACTCCGCTCACTCCACCCACACAACAGTTACTCAAGTCACTCCACCCAGTTACTCCGCCCACTCCACCCAGTTACTCCGCCCACTCCACCCAGTTACTCCGCCCACTCCATCCAGTTACTCCGCCCACTCCACCCAGTTACTCTGCCCACTCCACCCAGTTACTCTGCCCACTCCACCCAGTTACTCTGCCCACTCCACCCAGTTACTCTGCCCACTCCACCTAGTTACTCCGCCCACTCCACCCAGTTGCTCCGCCCACTCCACCCACTCCACCTCGCCCACTCCACCCACTCCACCCAGTTAGCCCGCCCACTCCACCCAATTAGCCCGCCCACTCCACCCAATTAGCCCGCCCACTCCACCCAGTTAGCCCGCCCACTCCACCCAGTTACTCCGCCCACTCCACCCAGTTACTCCGCCCACTCCACCCAGTTACTCCGCCCACTCCACCCAGTTACTCCGCCCACTCCAACCACACAACAGTTACTCAAGTCACTCCACCCAGTTACTCTGCCCACTCCACCCAGTTACTCTGCCCACTCCACCCAGTTACTCCGCACACTCCACCCAGTTACTCCGCCCACCTCACCCAATTACTCCGCCCACTCCAACAACACAACAGTTACTCCGCCCTCTCCACCCAGTTACTCCGCCCTCTCCACCCAGTTACTCCGCCCTCTCCACCCAGTTACTCCGCCCTCTCCACCCTGTTACTCCACCCACTCCACCCACACAACAGTTACTCAAGTAACTCCACCTAGTTACTCTGCCCACTCCACCCAGTTACTCCATCCACTCCACCCAGTTACTCCATCCACTCCACCCAGTTACTCCGCCCACTCCACCCAGTTACTCTGCCCACTATACCCAGTTACTCCGCCCACTCCACCCAGTTGCTCCACCCACTCCACCCGCACACTCCACCCACTCCACCCCACCCAGTCCACCCACTCCACCTCGCCCACTCCACCCACTCCACCCCGCCCACTCCACCCAGTTAGCCCGCCCACTCCACCCAGTTACTCCGCCCACTCCACCCAGTTACTCCGCCCACTCCAACCACACAACAGTTACTCAAGTCACTCCACCTAGTTACTCCGCCCACTCCACCCAGTTACTCTGCCCACCCCACCCAATTACTCCGCCCACTCCAACAACACAACAGTTACTCCGCCCACTCCACCCAGTTACTCCGCCCACTCCACCCAGTTACTCCGCCCTCTCCACCCAGTTACTCCACCCACTCCAACCACACAACAGTTACTCAAGTCACTCCACCCAGTTACTCCGCCCACTCCACCCAGTTACTCTGCACACTCCACCCAGTTACTCCGCCCACCCCACCCAATTACTCCACCCACTCCAACACCACAACAGTTACTCCACCCAGTTACTCCGCCTACTCCACCCAGTTACTCCGTCCGCTCCACCCAGTTACTCCGCACGCTCCACTCAGTTACCCAGCCCGCTCCAGTTGTAGAGAACTGGCGGAGGCAAGACCACTTCACGCAATTTCCCCGGAAATTGCACTTTGTCTAGTTACTATTGTTACCAGTTGGTGGTTGGTTTCTCCCGGCTTCTTTTCTCACTGCTTTTCAATGCTGGGGATTTGTGGGAGGTCCCTGGGTATATGAAGGGCTGGGAGGAGCCTGTTTTTTGCATGTCTGCAGTGAACAGCGCCCTCTGGCGGAGGATTACCCTTGTGTAAGGATTATATTGGAGCAGGACGTACTGTATGCGTATAATACCAATTCTACAGGTGAGTATTTCACAGATGGCTCTGCCTCGCTTGGCTACCTCCCTTCCGGGTCTGCCAGTTGGGGGCGCTCTGTCT
Organism: Gastrophryne carolinensis; assembly: GCA_027917425.1. Classification (NCBI taxonomy): domain Eukaryota; kingdom Metazoa; phylum Chordata; class Amphibia; order Anura; family Microhylidae; genus Gastrophryne; species Gastrophryne carolinensis. The sequence goes on along the minus strand of CM051234.1, from coordinate 469,968,720 downwards.
GTCTGACGACTGTGTCCTACAGTAACCATTGGAGGGGTCTGGGCCTGGAGGACCCTTCAGGAAACGTCTAGGTTCTAATCTGGGCGGAGATAATGTTCCCTGCATGTCATTATATTCGCCCCGGATGCTGCCCCTCTGCGACAGGATGTGCTCATCCTTGTGTCACTAGGGGGTCCGATCAGCTTGGATCTGTTGTGTTCCATCACTATCTCAGGCTCTTGGCCTTTGTTTCCTTGTCCCAGGATCCTCTGGCAGTGGTCCGGATGCCTTAGTACTGTCCTGACTGGACGTTTCGGTTCTGTATGTCCTTTTCCATCCCCCCTGCTAGGCAGGGCTATGCGCATGACTGCGCTGGTAAGGGGACCAGTGTTCTGGTGGCCCCAGGTGCCCTTGTAGAGGGTGGTTATGGTACCAAGGATGGTTGTTCTAGACTCTGTTGCCAGGAGTGCTAGCTCGACTCACTCAGGGCTCCTTTTAGGTCGGTCCATTATGGTTCTGGCCTAGTTGGCCTGACTGCTGAAACAACTATCTTGCTGGAGACAGGCCTATCTGTCTCGATGTTGGAGACTCTGGGAAGGCTATGAGCAAGTTCTTCCTCTTCCATCTGTTGTAGGGTATGGCATACCCATATTGATTGGTGGCGAGTTTTAGGTCTCTTCCCTGTTGGGCGTTCTCGGTTTCCAGGGTACTAGTGTTGTTGCAGCTTGATTGGAGTTGATTATCCAACTCAGTACTCTGATGGGTCAGGTTCTGCCCTGTCCACCTTGCCTTAAGTGGCTTGGTTCAGTCTTCCCTGGTCAGACTTCCTGCAGGGGGTACTCATCTGGTCCCCCATGTAATCTTATGGTCCCCGTTGGGATTGGAATTGATTCCTTTTGTCTGATTGCAGGGTTGTGTTCCTTGGGCCTATTCAGGATGCTGTCAAGGTTGTCCTTCTGGTGACTATTACCTTGGTCAGGCGGGTGTTAGCGGCCGGCTCTGTTTACCTAGCCCCCTTCCTTGAGATACTAGGATAGGTTGAGTTCCGCCTGATGCCGGGACTAGCTGCATCTGGAAGTGGCTCTTGTTCATTGATTCGTTGTATTGCTACTCCTGCCGTGCCCTTTTTCCTAGCAACGCTGAGGAAAGGGCTCTGCCTTCCTTATTCAGGTGTTGGAAGCCTTCTTTGGTAGTTTCTGTCCTTAGGGGAACTGATGTTCCTTGGGGCATGTGGTCATTACATCCTAAGGTGTTTGGTCCCTTCCGCTCTTGGATGTTGGGCAGTTGGTCCTGGTTACTACCTTACTGGATGCTCCCCTTTAGTCCTTGGTTAGGTCTTTCGGGCTTCTGCCAAGTCTACTTTAGCTATTGGATTGTCAGGCTGTTACTCAGGCCTATTCTGGCAAAGGGAAGAATCTTCCTTGTCGTCTCGGTTCCTTCTTCTCGTGCTGGTTGCCCCCTTGGTCATCAGCACAGGGCTTCTGTTGATCTGGTTGGCTATGCCACCTTCTTTTGGCCTTCTGCTCATACCTTTTTGCTAGTTTTACAAAGTTTTACAAGGTTGATGTTAGGGCCTTCAGCTCATGCTGTTTTGGCCATATGGTTATGCAGGTGACAGTGGTTCTAAACTGTCTGCTGTTGTCATCTTTTGTTGGGGGATCCCACCCTACTTTTTTGGACACTGCTATTGGATGTCCCAAGTGTAAGTATTATATCTGGAGCAGGACGTACTGTATACTAAGAATAATACAATTCTGTGAAATACTCACCTGTAGAATTGGTATTATACGTATACAGTACTTCTTGCTCCACCCCACCCTGTTGTTGCATTATTCTGGATCCCCTGTATGGTGATTGTTATCTTGTTATCTTTACCAGTTGTTCTGGGTGGTTTTTAATTCTCCCGGCTTCTTGTTCACTGCTTTTCAATGCTGGGGATTTGTGGGAGGTCCCTGGGTATATGAAGGGCCGGGAGGAGCCTGTTTTTGCATGCTTCTGCAGTAAAGCGCCATCTGGCGGAGGATAACCCAAGTGTAAGTATTATATCTGGAGCAGGACGTACTGTATACTCATAATACCAATTCTACAGGTGAGTATTTCACAGAATTATATTTTCCCCAAAGATCCTTAGAGTCATCATGATTGGACAGGATTAAGCCTGAGTAATGTGCTTGGTACCTTTATGGTTATATGGCTACAGAACCACTTGGAGAGAAAGTTTGTCCTTAAACCCTTCTGACAAATAAAATCCATGCATGTCCGACTTTCATAGTTTTCTTTAAAGTTGCAAGGGATGCTGAATGTGTTCATAACAATTATATACAAGTATATTTAAGCAAACCAAAGACTAGTGAATAATATAAAAATACATATAATCTTTGTTACTATATAATTACACACAAAGAAAACGTAAATAAAAACAAAAAAGCTAAGCTTAAAGCGGCCCTGGAGTTTGAGACTCCTCCTGATTCCATCTCGCCAGAGCATCCTGATTTGGGATGCCCCTCTGAAACCCCCCAGTCGCTCGGTATGCCTACCTCGCCAATGAGCTGGGCCGGCAACGGGATCACTTGCATCCTTTTCCGGCCTCTATAACTGAAGAGCCCTGCATGGCTGCCATCATCTGAATGATGTGAGTGATGCATACATATCGTATGTGCAGCTGGGATTCTTCTGCATATTAATGTGCAGCTAATGTGAAAAGCTGACAAAGTTGCACCTGCGCCATGGGCTCAAGGAAAGGTAAGAAGAGCGGGCGATCATGGGGTATCACACAGCAGGGCATCCCAAATTGGGATGTCCTAGGTGGACAAACCAAAACCCAGTGAAAATCATGGATATTCTTAGTATACAGTGCGTCCTGCTCCAGATATAATACTTACACTTGGGTTATCCTCCGCCAGATGGCGCTGCACTGCAAAGACATGAAAACAGGATCCTCGCGGCCCTTCAAATACCCAGGGACCTCCCACAAATCCCCTGATTTCTCTGCAGTGCTGACTGCGAAGACATGAAGTATCACTCTCTCGCAGGTGAGCGGGGCTATCAAAGCCTGCGGCCCTGTTGGACTATTCCCACCCGTCCTCCTTGTGATGTGCCTCCCAGCCTGGGCTGCGCTGGTCGGGTGAAGGTAGGCAGCACCACGCATGCTTAATGGAGCCATGCTCCACCGCAGTCCCCCACCAAAGGGTAGGCGGTTTAGGCTGATGGTGAGCCTCTAGGGGATGCCCCTCCCGCACTATTGCCCGTGTAGCGGTGGGCCAAAGGGCCGCCATCCTCCCTTGTTCCCCCCGTAGCCCGGGGGGAAAGAAAGGGGGGGTGTGTGGTGGTCTCAGTACACGCTTTATGGCCTTAGTACTGTCTTTGACTGGTATTCCTGGTGTCAGAGCCGCGCTGTTGCATTATTCTAAGCATACAGCACGTCCTGCTCCAGATGTAGTAATAACATGTGGGTAATCCTCCGCCTCCAGTGCCGTGCACTGCAGACATGTAGAAAACAAGCTCCTCCCGGCCCTACATATACCGAGGGACCTCCCACAAATCCCCAGATTTCTCTGCAGTGCTGGAACTGCGAAGACATGAAGTATCACGCTCTCGCAGGCGAGCGAGGCTTACAGCCCGAGGCCCTGCAGGACTATTTCCACCCGTCCTTTTGCAAAGAATATGCCTCCCAGCCTGGGCTGCGTTGGTCGGGTAAAGGTAGGCAGCACCTAGTGTGCTTACGGAGCTAGACTCCACCGCAATCCCCCACCATAGGGTAGGCGGTCAAGGCTAATGGTGAGACTTCAGTGGATGCCCCTCCCGCAACATTGCCCCACGCCCCGTGTAGCGGTGAACCCCGAGTGCTGGTTCACCTTCTTCCTCAGTTCCCCCCGTTAGTGGGGGGAAAAAGGGGGGGGGTTGTGTGTACGTTGGCCTAACCTTGCCCTATTACACTGTTTGCTTATAGCCTTTATTGGTTACCGGGGGTCAGAGCCGCACTTCAAACATTATGTTAAAGTTGGCCGCAGCGCCTTTAATGTACTTTGGTTTGGTGCGTACGGCGGCTCCGTTTAGCGGCGCTATGGCGTTTATTACTGTCTCCCCTTTCTGTCTTGTTCCGCACTTAGAGCTTCGCGCTCTCCGGGGGGGGCGTGGTCTGGTTTGGTGCGTTCCGCGTCATCTGAGCTCTGGCCCGCCCTTCGAGGTTCGCTTGGCGCCATTTTGTCGGTCTTCCCGCGAGCGCATGGTCACAATCCTCCTCTTCCTTGGTTACTGTAAGTGCCCTCACGGGCGTTTTTGGTTATTAGTCTTCCTGTAGCGCATGGCTCTGACACCCTCTTTTCTCCTTATGTCTTTCAGACGCCAAGATTCCAGTGGCTTCTCCCGGCCTGATATATATATCTTAGCGGGTTTATTCCTAAATTCTCCCACATCCCTAGCGGGTCTTGGGACATCCAGGGTTGCTTATAGCATAAATCCCTACTGGCATATTACTTAGATTAATCACCATATGGAGGCATCTCAGAACTATGTGTCCGGGGTCCCGAGGGGACAAGACCGGCTGTGTACCGTGTGTGGACAACCCCACGCTGATGCTGACAGAGCACGGGTCTGCGGACCGTGTGCTGAACAAGTGCTGGCCCTGCAATCAGGTTTACCAGTAGCTGCACCTCGCTTCAATACTCCTGTCTCCCAGTGCTTAGATCTCACTCCAAGATGAGTCGCACTCGAGCGGGGATAACCAGCAGGTGGTGCCGCGCAGGTTACCCACGGCGGAGCAGGTGATGTCTGGTTTGGCAGATCGCTTGGGCGCTGGAAAGAAACGGTCCCTAACGCTCCCTGGTTCTAGGTGTCCCACTGAAACTGAGGAGTCTGCTGCTATGCAGGACCTTGATCCTTCTGATGAAGGTGAACTTGTCTCAGGTTCCAGTTCCTCAGATGAGATGTCTTGGAGCCGTGACAGTTCTGGCCTAGGTTCTTGGGGCCTGTGTGACACTGATGAGTTACTTATAAAGATCTTTCCTCCAGGAGAGTCTCCCAAGCCCAAGAGGGAGAGTTTCCACACGGCAACGCCGCCCCTGGAATTTCTGGAACAGGATCATTTCCAGACTCTTATATCTAAGGAATGGAAATCACCTTGTAAACTTACAGGGGTTGCGGGGGTCTGGGACTGGAAGTACCCTTTTCCCCCTGATTTGGTTGATCAATGGTCAGTACCTCCCGAGGTGGATGCACCTATTATTGGGGTTGCTAACCCTCCCTTCATGGCAGCTTCCACTCATCGTACCCTTCGGGATGCTGAGGACCGGCGCATTGACAGATTGGCTTCCCACGCCTTTTCGTGTGCAGGGACAGATCTGCGCCCGGTCTGTGCTGCGGCCGTCACCGCAGTGGCCGCCAGGACCCTTCTTAGGAAGATACTTGACCAACAGCCGGAGGATCTCCCTTGGGAGGTCTTTAATGCACTGTCTGATTGTGATGTTTTTGTGAGGTTTATTCTCTCAGCGATGGATGACACCATTAAAATGTGTGCTAGAACCTCGGTTCTTGTGGTGGCTATTCGCCGCCTGCTTTGGCTGCGACAGTGGGGGGCTGACAATGATACAAAAAAGGCTCTTACTGGTCTTCCTTTTAGAGGACGACGCTTATTCGGGGCGCAGTTGGACCTTTTTTGGAAGAAAGGGTAAGGCACCCTTGCGCAGAAGGCCGTCCCGGCCGCCTAGGGGCAGGGGTACCCCTCCCCCCCCGTAAATTAGTGTCAAGCGAGAACCAGAAGTGTGCTTCCAATTTTTTGGAGTGGAGGCCCGCCCCAGGGGGGGCAGGCAACGCCCTGGGACCTCCGGCAGGGCGAAGTCCCAATCTGCCAAAACCACGCAAGCATGAAGGGACGCCCTCGCCCTGTTGGGCGAGGGGGCTGCCGCAGCACTTGGCTCCTATCGCAGGGCGCCATGCTCCGTTAAGGCTGTTACAGGAGATAGTCCCCCTGGATGCAGAATGGAGTTTGCTGGACGGTCCCTTTCTGAGGTTGTCAGGGTTCTTCTAGTCCCTGCTTTCCCTTCGGGGGTTGAAGCAGGCCCAGCCAGGCGTGCAGGATCTGGGCTCTCTTACAGGTTGGCCCTTGACTTGTGATTGTATCCACATACCTTTGCCCTCTGGGATGAAGCATTCTGGACCTAGCATTTACCTTTCACAGGCAGCTCCTACATGGCATTTACCTGTTGGGCCACAGGAGCTCTTGTCCAAGTGGACCTCTTGATGCCTGTGAGGATCTATATTCCTCCTTAGTCCCCTGTGCCTTCAGGACACCTAGGCTATTTCCAGACAGTATTGCAGGACCAACTCTGCGGATTGGGGTCTTGTCTTGGGTCCCTCTCCTGTTCCCAGACGGCTCACCAAGGCGAGTGTGGTCTTGGACGTGCCCCTGTGACGTCCGCGCTAGTTTCCACTTCCATTTGTCATTCTTTTCCAATTTTGCGTCAGGCCGTGTTGTCTATTGATCTGGGGCTCCTTGGGAGTCCTTTGGATTGGTGCTCAGGCACACCTCTTACTTAGTGTACCCCGGTTCGGTATCCCCCTACGGGGTGGCTTTTAGATGGGTTCACGTTAAACCTTCCCTTCGGCTATGTGTGGCCTTAGTATGGTAGGGGCCTTGCCCTCCGGTTTGTCACGCTACCTGCGCCTTGCAGCTGGTGGGCCTGTTGGTGGCGGTCCAGATGCTGTCCTTTATTCTCAGAGGCCTTTGAGGCCTGTGACACCTTAGGTTACTTATCCTGGTCGGGGTTCCAACACCCCTGGAACTAGGTCAGTACGCTCCCCCTTGTTACGGGGGTTCCTTTTTGGAGTTGGTAAATTCAAGGACGGTGTCAGGGACCTTCCCTTCCTTTTTGCCTTTCCCTGTAAATGGTCACCACGGGGACCAACTCTGGCAGGTTTTCTAGGGGGGTTTTATTTCTTCTGAAATCCCCCGTGGCTCCTCAGGGGGTCCCCTTTATGGGGTTCCGTCTTCATACTGTTTTTCGGTTATCACATTGAGCCTTGGCGGGCTCTAAATTGCTGGACTACTCCTCTTCAGGACTTGTCTCTTTGGGGACTCTCGGTCAGTCTGACGACAGTGGCCTGTCCTTTTTTTTATCTGTGAAGGTCTCGGAACAGGTTGACCCTTCAGGAAGGGTCTGGTTCTGATCTAAGTGGGGGTTTACATTCTTTACACTTCATTGGTATTGGCTTGTTGACTGTCCTACTGTGCTAGGAGGGTCTATTCTAGTGTCTCACTGGGCCCCTACTGGTGTGGCCCTGTGGGGCCCCGTTCCTATTACAGGAACTCTGTCCTGGGTTATTGTCCCAAACCTCACTAGCCTGGTCAGGGGGGCCTAGTATTGCTTGCTGTCAAGACATTGTACTCTATAGGTCTTAACCTCTTTTCACCCTGCTAGGTGGGGTTTTGCACAAAGTTTGCTGTAGCAAGGGTGAACCGTTACGCTGGGGGCCCTGGGTGGCCCAGTGGGGCGTGGTTCGCTGATTCTGCTGAAGACGGTCGTACTGTATGCCCTCTCGCGAGGGCTGTTCTGCCTATTCAGGCTCCTTACTACGTCGCCTCTATCTACAGGCCTTTTTTAGGCGATTGGATGGTTTGCTCTTCACCCCATTGGAGATCCTTACCTCGGGGTGTCTTTTCTCTATTGGAGGACTAGGCCTAGCTCCCTCCTCTTCTTCTTCTTCTCCCTTCTCTACCTGCTATGTTGGGAGATGTCGTTCTAGTTTGCCTTGCTGGGACTGGTTCTCTCTCCTGCGGGATGTTGCCTGATCCCTGGGTCCTAGAGTTATTACAGCACGGTTTGAGTTGGCTCCCCAACTCAGTTCTCTGAGGGTTGTCAGGGCTCGCCCTGTTCGCCTACTGTAGAAGTCTAGTTCACTCTCCTTTGTGGAGCATTCCTCATGGGTTGCTCAGGTGCATTCCCCAGGGACTTTCTAAGCTCCCTTTTGGGGGGGTTACTTATCCTGATGCCCTGCTAAGGGTTCCCGTGGGTCTTATTCAGGTTCTTGTCTGAACTGTTCCTTCCCTCACATCCCTCTTCTGGGGCGGTTGCTTCGGTCAGAAGAGTGCCATAGGGGATGGCTCTGTTAGCGATCCTAGTCATTATATATATATATATATATATATATATATATATGTGTATATATCTGTACACCATTAGGTGAGGGTGTTTCGCCTTATTCCAGGCGGAGTTTTTATTCTCCTTTATTCCAGACCCTCCGGCCTCTGGGGTAGTGTCTTGCTTACTCTGAGCTTAAGGGATCTGTATCCCTCTACAGGCGTTGGAGATTCCTGGACTGTTCCCTGTCCCTGGTTGGGATTATGCCCCTCGGGGCTTATAGGCGCGTCCATCCTTATGTAACAGGATTTGATTGCTTCCATGGGTGTAGGAGCCCTTTGGATTGGTCTTGCTCGGTTGGTTTTGTCCTTCTGAGCCTAAAATAAACGTTTCGGCTCTTGCTGAGCCTTGTTAGTGTTGTTTTTCAGTATTCCCACCGGTCTCACCTGAGACCAGGGTTCATATTCCCCGAAGGGGAGGGTTCTAAGGTTGCCATGGCTACCCTTTCTTTGCAGTAGCATGGTTAGGTGTTAATCTGGCCTACTCGTTTAGGGGAGATTCATTCTTCTCTCTTGGTTTTTGTTCTCTTTCTACTTGTGCTTGGCTCGGGCCTTTTCAGCACTCGGTTCTGTTGAGCAAGCTGACTAGTTCGCTGCTTGTGTTTCACTCAGCCTTGTAAGGTTTCTGCATGTCTGCAGTGCACGACGACGGAGGATTACCCACATGTTATTACTACATCTGGAGCAGGACGTGCTGTATGCGTATAATACCAATTCTACAGGTGAGTACTTCACAGAATTGTATTTTTATTATGTACCTGTCTGGATGTGCTGCGCCGAGCAGCGGCGTCTTCATTGGCAAATCATTTTTCTAAGTGTGCCATACACTTCGCTCCTCATGACAACGTTGAAACTACCTCAGAGCTTCGCGCTCTTCGGGAGGGGGCGAGGACCTGGTTTGCCGCGCTCCGCGTCACAGCTGCTCTGGCCCGCCCTTCGAGGTTCTTTGGCGCCATTTTGATGCTGGTCGCACACACGCGTGATAGCGGTCTGCCTCCTCCCTTGGTCTGTAAGTGCCCTCGCGTGCGATTTTCATGATCCTTGATTACTGCGCATGGTTCTGACACCCTTTATTCCCATTATGTCTTTCAGACTGGTGAACACCATTGGCTTCTCCCGGCCCGGTGTAAAATTATAGCGGGCCTTGTAATACTCTCCCACTTCCCTAGCGGGTCTTTGGGGCATCCAGGGTTACTTATAGTGTAAATCCCTACTGGCAGATTGTGCCTTGAATAATCACCATATGGAGGCATCTCAGAATTATGTGACCGGGGTCCCTCCGGGACAAGACCGGCTGTGTATAGCGTGTGGACAACCCCATGCTGATGCTGGCAGGGCACGGGTCTGTGTACCCTGTGCCGAGTAAGCACTGGCTCTGCAATCAGGTCGGCCAGTGGCTACACCTCGCTTCAATTCGCCTATCTCCCCAGGCTTAAATCTCTCTCCTGCTGAGTCGCCTACAAGTGGGGAATTGCAGCCTGCTGGGCCTTCCAGACTGCCTACGGCTGAACAGATTATTGCTAGGTTATCAGAGCGAATGGGCCCTGGTAAGAAGCGGCACCTGTCGCCTCATGTTTCTGTATCTTCCATGAGAACCGTGGGGTTTACTACTCCATGTGACTATACCCTTTCTGATGAAGGGGAGTTGTTCTCTGACTCGGGCTCATCTGATGAGAGCCCGAGGAGTCATGACGATTCTGGCCCTGAATACTGGGGCCAGTGTGACACTGACGACTTATTGATTAAGGTCTTTAAGGCACTGTCTATCTCCCTCCCCGGTCAGGTCCCCAAGCCTAGAGGGGAGCGTTTCCTTACTGCGACCGCACGTTTGGAATTTCTAGAGCAGGCTCATTTCCATGCCCTTGTGCTCAAGGAATGGGAATGCCCCAGTAAACTTCCAGGGGTTCCAGGGGACTGGGATAGGAAATACCCTTTTCAGCCCTGAGGGAGTTAATTGCTGGTCATCACCCCCCGTGGTGGATGCGCCGATCATAGGGGTCCCTAATCCCCCCTTTATTACCCCTGCTTATAGTACCCCTCGGGATGCTGAGGACCGGCGCATTGAGCTGTTGGCCTCCCATGCCTTTTCTTGTGCAGGGACGGCGATGCGCCCGGTCTGTGCCGCGGCTATTACTGCAGTGGCCGCTAGAACCCTCATCAGAAAGTTGCTTGATCATCACCCCGAGGACCTCCCCTGGGAGGTGTTTAATGCACTCTCCAATTGTGATGTATTTGTAAAATGTATTCTATTAGCGCTGGAGGACGCTATCACAATGTGTGCAAGAACTACTGCCCTTGCGGTAGCTATACGCCGCTTGGTCTGGCTGCGACAGTGGGGTGCTGACGATGCTACAAAAAAGACTCTTACTGGGCTTCCCTTTAGAGGGCGACGCCTATTTGGGGCCCATCTGGACCTGTTCGGTAAAAAGGGCAAATCACCCCTACGCAGACGGCCGTCTCGGGCCCCTCGGGATAGAGTTTGCTGCGCGGCCTTCCCCAGTTTTTATCAGGTCCCAGGTACTCCTGGTCCCTGCCACTCTTCAGTTGCTGGCACAGGCCATGCTAGGCCTACGAGGGCTGAGGGTCTCTTGCAGATTGCCCGTAACAGGCAGAGGCAGGGGCCGCCATACCAACCTTCCACAGTCCCCTAAAGAGGATGGGTCGGGCTGGCCCATTCTGGATTCACGGCAACTCTCTAATTACAGGCAGTTCCTGCTGAAAACTCTGAGTTGGGCCATCTGCACCTTGCGCCCAGTGGGCTTCTTGCCGTCTGGGGAACTCTAAAACGTTTGTTTACATCCCTGGGACTTCAGGTCCCCGAGGCTCTTCAGGTTCGTGTTGGTAGTCCAACACTGCTAATTGTGGCCTTATTATCTGGCCTCTCTTCAACTCTGAGTGATCTCTCGGGTGCGAACGAGTCTGCGTCAGGCTAGGATGGATGCCCGGCTGCTGGCGTCCATTGGGAGTCCTTTGGATGGGGGACCTTCACCCCAAGTCCTCATTGCCCCCTTAATTGGTAATCCCATTACTAGGAATGACTCTGGATCAGGTTCTAACGAGAATCTTCCCTTCTCCGCAATGAAGCGGACAATCTGGTCACATGGGCTCAGTCCCTCATTGCTGTCCCGGTCCCTTCACCAGGCAGAGATGCAGCTGGTGGGCCCGTTGGTGTCTTGCTCGGAAGAGGTCCCTTATGTTCAGTTCCCCTTGGGCCCTTCTGCGACTCCTTTTGTTAATACAGGACAGCGATCCGGCTTCCCTGGAGTAGGGTCTGTGGGCCTTCCCACCTGGTGAGAAGTTTTTCCCTTGGAGTGGATGAACTCAGGGAACCTGTCTGGGGGCAGTTCCTTCCTACCCATTCCTGGAAACGGTCTCCATGGATGCCAAACTATCAGGTTGAAGGGGGAGGTTTTCTTCTGAAACTCCCTGCGATTCTGGTGGTGGAGGGGCCCTTAGACGGTCCTTACGCCTATTGATTTTGAAACAGTGAGCGGTTTTCAATGACTCTGCCTCGCTTGACTACTTCCCTTCTGGCCCTGCCAGTTTGGGGGCGCTCGGTCTGTCTGACAGTGTCCTACAGTAACCATTGGACGGGGCCTGGAACTGGTGGACCCTTCAGGAAGCGTCCAGGTTCCCAATCTGGGTGGAGACAATGTTCCCTGCATATCATTGATATTTGCCCCGGTGCAGCCCCTCTGCGACAGGATGTGCTAATCCCTGTGTCACTGTGGGGTCCAATCATCTGTGGATCTGTTGTGTTTCGTCACTATCACAGACTCTTGGCCTTTGTTTCCCTGTCCCAGGATCCTCTGGCAGTGGTCCGGATGCCTTAGTAACCTCATGATTGGACGTTCGGTTCTGTATGTCTCTTTCCCATTCCCCCTGCTAGGCAGGGTTCTGCGCAAGATTGATCGGGTAAGGGGACCAGTGATTCTGGTGGCCCCCAGGTGCCCTAGTAGAGGGTGGTTATGGTACCAAGGACAGTAGTTCTGTACCTTTTGCCAGGAGTGCTAGCTGTGCTCACTCAGGGCTCCCTTTACGTCACTCCAATCTACAGACTCTGGCCTAGTCGGCCTGACTGCTGAAACAACCATCTTGATGGATACAGGCTTATCTGTCTCGGTGCTTTGAGACTATGGGAAGGCTAGGAGCAAGTTCTTCCTCTTCTTCTTCTTCTTCCATCTGTTGTAGGGTATGACATACCCATATTGATTGGTGGTGAGTCTAGTAGGTCTCTTCCCTGTTGGGCGTTCTCGGTTTCCAGGGTTCTAGTGTTGTTTGCAGCATGATTGGAGTTGGTTCTCCAACTCAGTACTCTGATGGGTCAGGTTCTGCCCTGTCCACCTTGCCTTAGTAGCTTCTGGTTCAGTCTTCCTTGGTTAGACTTTCTTAAACAGGGGGTACTCATGTACGTTCCCCATGTAATCGTATGGTCCCCGTTGGGATTGAAATTGAATTTTATTCTGTCTGCCTGCAGGGTTTTTTGTTCCTTGGTCCTATTCAGGATGCTGTCTGGCTGTTCTTACCCTCAAGGTTGTCCTTCTGGTGACTATTACCTTGGTCAGGCGTGTGTTAGCGGGCGGCTCTGTTTACCTAGCCCCGTTCCTTGAGATACACTCTATCTGCATCTGGAGGTGTCTCTTGTTCATTGATTCGGGATATTGCTATCCCTGCTGTGCCTTTTTCCTAGCATCGCTGAGGAAAAGGTTTCTGCCTTCCTTAATCAGGTGTTGGAAGCTTCCTTGGTAGTCTCTGTGTCCTTAGGGGAACTGATGTTCCTTGGGGGCCTGTGGTCATTTCATCCTGAATGTGCTCGATCCCTTCTGCTATCGGGAGTTGGGCAGTTTGGTCCTGGTTATTACCTTAATGGATGTTCCTCCTAGTCCTTGGTTCGGTCCTTGGGCTTCTGCCAGGTCTACGGTAGCTATTGGATTCGTCAGGCTGTTAACTCAGGCCTATTCCAGCAAGGGGATGATTCTTCCTTGTCGCCTCGATTCCTCTTCTACTCGTGCTTGTTGCCCCTTGGGCTTTCAGCACCGGGCTTCTGTTGAACTGGTTAGCTAGGCCACTACCATTGGCCTTCTGCTCATACATTTTGCAAGTTTTTTACAAGGTAGATGTTAGGGCCTCAGCTCATGCTGTCTTGGCCGTATGGTTATGCAGGTGACAGTGGTTTTAAACTGTCTGCTGTTTTCATTTTTGTTGGGGATCCCACCCTACTTTATGGACACTGCTATTGGATGTCCCAAGTGTAAGTATTATATCTGGAGCAGGACGTACAATTACCAGTTGTTCTGTGTGGTTTTAATTCTCCCGGCTTCTTGTTCACTGTTTTTCAATGCTGGGGATTTGTGGGAGGTCCCTGGGTATTTGAAGGGCCGGGAGGAGCCTGTTTTGCATGTCTCTGCAGTGCAGCGCCATCTGGCGGGGGATAACCCAAGTGTAAGTATTATATCTGGAGCAGGACGTACTGTATACAAATAATATCAATTCTACAGGTGAGTATTTCACAGAATTTTATTTTTGGTCCCCACTTCTACACAGTATATTAGGTTTCTAAGCAGTGATACCGCTAATATTAAACAGCAAAAAGCAGTTTCCCTGTACCTGGGACTGTAATTGGGACCAGGTAGAATAGGATATTGCTCCTGCGCATATCGATGTTACACAAGCTGCTGTGTCTTTGTATAGAATCCACTATGAAAGTCAGAATACACCAGCCAACACAATCTATGAGCTAGTGGTGCAGGATGAACTCATGCATTAATCAGCCGGTGTTTGGCAGTAGATTCAGAAATCACCAAGTGTGCTCCTTATGTGTCTCTTTTCTGATCTCAACATTATATATTTATATAATTTGAAGCTATATCATGAAAAACAGGAAGCTGGCCACAGAGAATTACACCTGCTGCTGTACACCCCCCCCCCTCGATACTGTTACTAATATGTACTTACAATGACTAAGAGATGCAGCTCATTCCAGTTTGCTTTTTACATTTTGGTAACAATACTACCTGCTCCAGTTAAAAATGGATTATTACATGAAAGCAGACCAAACGGAGTCTAAAAGGCTTAAGGTCTGGCAGGAAGCATTCGGATTTAGGATGGCCTGCTGGGTAAAGCTAAAGAGAGCCTGAGATTGTGTTAACATATTCAACCTTAATAAAGTCTACAAGGTTTTGTAATACACTACTAAAAGCATTTTCAGCATTAGAGGAGTTCTTTATGAAATAACTCATATTGCTTTTGTTTTTCTTTCTAAGGTTTGTTTTGCATGTGTGGATGGCACAGAGTTTCGCTTGGCACAAATTTGTGGTCTGCACATTGTGATCCATGCTGACGAACTAGAGGAGCTTATCAGTTATTACCAGGTAAGTGTGGAAACCAGCAGTCCTATTGTTCTTTGCCAGTCCTGATATTTTTAACTGAACAAGCATGAACCGTAATCGGCATGGTACTAAAAAAAAGGGAATGACTAGGATCCTTAGTTATGGTCTATACAAGGCATAACAAAGCTTATATATGTATTGAGTTTTTTTTCCATCTCTTTTCCTTTGAGGACCGTGGCTACTTTGAGGAACTAATTGCTCTGTTAGAGGCAGCCCTGGGCTTGGAACGCGCACACATGGGTATGTTCACCGAACTCGCCATTCTGTATTCCAAATTCAAGCCTCAGAAAATGCGTGAGCACCTCGAGTTATTCTGGTCACGAGTAAACATACCCAAGGTGAGTAAAATGAAGTCAGGATAACAGTTAGAATTGCAATTATGGCTGAATATTGACATTTAATTGTAAAAACAAAGCGAATTGTAATATATGTGTTAGTATGTTGGTCTAATATCTAAGAAAAATATCTGAAATGTAATGTATTTTTCGCACTATACGGTTTACAGGAGGAAAATTCAGCATGAATTACACCCCAGTAACAATTACAGACCCTCCATCATACATTACACCCCAGCATTAAAATTCTACCTCTCCCCCCACCTCTTAAAATGACAGCCCCTCCAGCATAAATTACAACTTTCAATCTGCTACCCACCATCCCCTTCAAACATAGACCGCTTCCCCACACACACAGACACAGACACCCTCCAATCTGCCATCCACTTCCCTCTGCATACACAACTAGTGCCCCAATCTGAGATCCACAGGCCGCCTCCCAATCTGTCATCCATCCCCCTCTGCAAACTCAACAACACCCCCAATCTGGGATTATCTCCTGACCCTACTGATATACACCCCCAACCTGACATCCACACCCCCTTAACACGGACACCCCCCAATCTGCCATCCTCTCCCCTATCAGCCATCTACCACCCACCAGCAAATGCCAGCCCTTCTGCTGATGCTCCTGGTGAGTGCCATGCCACCCATAGCAAATTTTAACAGTTTACAGTGCACCCAGTGAGAAAATCAACAGAAGAAGGGGGCAGGGACAATGGTGGTTTGCTAGCGCAACCGGGTACCTGGTGCCCATGACAGGAAGTAGCCCTGACTGTGCCCTGCTGGTCCTGTGAGCTGCAGCTTCCGACAAATCCGGTTTTGCAGCTACGGATTTTGGTGCTGTTGCTCCTGCCTTACATTTATGATGCAGACATTCTGCCCTGTCTTTTTTTTTTTGGGGGGGGGGGGGTTCTATTAATACTTACACAATCATGGGGCCCAAAAAGTATTACTTATTCTGTATGTAAAAAGCTACCTGATTAGAGAAAACTATTAGAGCATACCCAAATCTACCCTCTAGTTTTGTGCTTCCTTCCTAATCTGCTGCCCTAACTGTTGCAGGTTTTACGTGCTGCAGAGCAGGCCCATCTATGGGGTGAACTGGTCTTCTTGTATGATAAGTATGAGGAATATGATAATGCCGTTATCACCATGATGAGCCGTCCCACCACTGCCTGGAAAGAAGGCCAGTTTAAGGATATCATCACGAAGGTAATATTCTACACTGCTACTGCACGTGTTCTTTGTTCTACAGAAGCTATATTAAGCTGTTTTAAGTGAATGTTCTTTGTGGTTTTAGGTGGCCAATGTAGAGCTGTATTACAAAGCTCTGAAGTTCTATGTGGAGTACAAACCTTTGCTTATTAATGATCTCCTCTTGGTGTTATCGCCACGTCTGGATCACACACGCACGGTCAACTATTTCTCTAAGGTATGTGTATCTAGTAGTTGTAACTGAGTAGAACTGTACATGTGTCAGATGCAGACTTTGGATCTTAATTATTGTCTTGCTATAATCTGGATCTGGACCAAGGCATCAGTTTTACCCTTTTAGATTGGTTCTTGTATTTACTGTTTTCTGAACTGTACCTTTTCTTCAGATGAACCAGTTACAGCTTGTGAAGCCATACTTGCGCTCAGTTCAAAATCACAACAATAAATCTGTGAATGAAGCCCTTAACAACTTGCTGACAGAAGAGGAGGATTACCAGGTAATTCAAAGGTTTTAGAACCGATTTCAGATGATAAATGCAAATTGCAATTTTGGATGGGCTTACCAAGAGCTATTAAATAGAATTAAATGTAAAAGTTGAATTGCTATGGAAAGTTATAGTAAATAGTGCACTGCATCAGAAGCCTCCATTCTGTCATAGAGATCCTTTAAATGGGGCTTTTCCTGTGATCCCACGCCGCTCACAGTTGTATCCCTGTACCTGGACGTTCATATGTGCTGGGGGCAGGAGCACACCACATACCACACACCATAGGGAGACCGAGGTTGCTGCTCCACTTTCCCCATACAGCCCTGATTGGATAAGACCCCACGTTTCACACCCCATATCGGGATGCCCCAGCAAAGTGGACCAATCACCAATATAGTGAAAATCCTGGCAATAGGCGGGGACCTGGCGTGGCGCGCGCTCCGCGTCACGCCCAGATCAGACCCGCCCTCTGAGGTTTGGTCGGCGCCATTTTGTGGATCTTCGTGTGCGCGTGTTGGCGGTCCTTCTCCTCCCCTGGTCTGTAAGTGCCCTTGCTGGTGATTTCACTCTTATTAATTATTTTGCTGCGCATGGTCCTGACACCTATTGTTCCCCTTCTGTCTTTCAGACGTTAAAGACTCCGGTGGCTTCTCCCGGCCTAACATAACTAGTAGCGTGCTTACATAAATTCTCCCACATTCCTAGCGGGCCTTTGGGACATCCAGGGTTGCCTATTGCATAAATCCCTACTGACATATATTGCACTGATAATCACCATATGGAGGCATCTCGGGAATTTTGTACCAGCGGTTCCCCTGGGACAAGACCCGCTGTGTATAACGTGTGGCTACCCCCACTTCGGTGCTGAGAGCGCACCGATCTGTGCACGCTGTGCCGATCAAGTACTGGTCCGGCTGCAAGGATTGCCAGGGGCTGTTCCTCGCCCTAACGCTCCTATTCCACCAGGCTTAAATCTCGCTGCTGACGAGTCGCTTACGAGTAAGGAGTAACAGCCGGCTGCGTCTTCCAGACTGCCCGTGGCTGCCCAGACTATTACAGGGCCGACAAAGTGATCAGGCCCTGACATGAAGCGGTCCTCTACGCCCTCTGTTTCTGCCCCTGCTAAGGGATCGGCGGAGTCCGCTACTCCGCGGGCCTGCACCACTTCTGATGAAGGAAGGTTGTTCTCGGACTCGGGCTCATCCGACGAGGAGCCGAGGAGTCATGACGATTCTAACCTCGAAGACTGGAACTATTTTGATACCGTTGGCTTGTTGAGTAGAATCTTTAAGACCCTGTCTATCTCCCTCCCCAACGCGGCTCCCCAGCCTAGAGAGGAGCGGTTCCATACAGCGACACCGTGCTTGGAATTCCTAGAGCAGGCTCATTTCCATGCTCTCGTACTCGAGGAATGGGAACACCCCGGTCGGCTTCTAGGGGCCCCAGGGGACTGGGATTGGAAATACCCTTTCCCCCCTGAGATGGTCGATTGTTGGTCATCGCCCCCTGTGGTAGACGCTCTGATCATTGGGGTTCCTAAACCCCCCTTTAGTGCAGCTCCTGCTTACTGTACCCTTTGGGACGCCGAGAACCGGCACATGGATAAGCTGGCTTCACACGCTTTATTCTTGGTGTGCCACACACCCCGCTTCACCTTTAATATTCTTCACAATTGGGTTAACTCACCGCCAGGTGACGCTGTGCAGAGAGGAAGTCTTGTAACTAGCCCCCTTCCGGCCTATATATACCTGGTACCTCCCATTTATCACCAGTGTTTTTCTCTCTGCTTGACGACAAGACAGAAGATTGAAGTCTCCTGCTTACAGGTAGCCGGGGTCTTACCCCGGCACCCCCTTTTGGTCTATTTCTGCCCGGTTTTGATTGTTTATACCTTTATGGTGGAATGGAAGCCTCCCAGCCTAGGCTGCTCACTGGGCAATTGGTAGACGGCACTATAGGTGCCTAGGAGCTTATCTCCTCCGCTCGACCCCCTCTTTTGGGGGCAATGCGGCTATCCGGCATGGTGATCCAGAAATGGGATGCCCCTGTCCCGAGGGTCCCCTTAGCCCCTTACTCTCCCGTTACGGTCCCTTCTCCCTTCACTTTGGGGGGGGGGGGGTTAGAGGGTTGTGTATTTCACTGTATGACTTTTGTTACATGTGTGTTTTACTTTTGTGCACTTATCAGACTGCACCGCAAGAGTGCACTTGGTCTGATTATTCCTCTTAAGAGCCTCCTCGGGCAGGTCTTTTAAATAGTACTGGCCGGCTTGGCCAGTGTTCAGGTCAGCTTTAGGGGCAGCTGGGGCAGGCCGCGCTGTGGCAGGCTGGCTTGCTGTCTGAGCCTTTGGTATATCACAGCCCCCCTCCCCCGCTGGTCTCCTTGCTATTCGGCCGCCGCTGGGCAGGCCGCATTGTCAGCGTCGGCTGCGCTGTTTCTTCCCTTCCCTCCCTCCTCCTGCCTTTGTTTTTTGGTGCCGTTGTAGTGGCTCATCTGGTAGTAATCCCTTGATGAATTGGCCGCACTGATCGGGCTTGAGGGGGGCGGGCACCGGTGACGTGGAAACGGGGGCGTGGCACCGGCGGCAGCGTCATCCGGCCGGCCCCAGCCTCACTTCCTTCCTTCCTGGCTTAAAGGAAGACACGTGGGGGGGGCTCGCTGCCGCACATGGGTCTATTTACCTTTTGGCTCCTACTACTACTGCTGCTGCTGGCTGCTGCGT
Organism: Gastrophryne carolinensis; assembly: GCA_027917425.1. NCBI lineage: Eukaryota > Metazoa > Chordata > Amphibia > Anura > Microhylidae > Gastrophryne > Gastrophryne carolinensis. The sequence goes on along the minus strand of CM051234.1, from coordinate 469,949,455 downwards.
CGTCCATGCTGTTGCTGCGGCTGCTCTCAGATCTTTGCAGGTAAGCGGCCCCACCTTGTGTGGGGCCGTTGAGTGTTATTTAAAATCTATATTATTTATAGTTTTTTAGACATAGGGGGGGAGAGATTTTTAAGATCCCGGGAATCCCTGATTAAAGCGGCCTCCCGGCTCTATATTACTTGGCTAGTCTTTCTTTTTTAAAAAAAAAAGAAAGGAAAATTGGGACATTTATTTATTTATATATATATATATATATATATAGAGATATAGATATAGATATAGATATATATATATATATATATTAAAAAAAAAAAAATATATATATATATATATATATATATATATATATATAAAATCTATATTTATATATAGATTATTAAGGGGATCTTCTTTATGAATTAAATCCTCCTTTCCGGGACATTTACAATAAGGGGGCATCCCGGGTGGCTTATGCCTTAAAACCCAAAAGTTTGCAAATACCATAAATCACCATCAGGCTTCCGATATTACCGGAAATGGTTCTTCTGGGCCATCTAGGGGGTGTGCAAGTTGTGGGACTCCGCTCCCAGCTGATGATGTCTTTGTATGCATTCCTTGTGCAAGGCAGAGTATTGCGCGTCAGTCCGTCGCTCCGGCTGCTGGCCCGTCGCAACTTCCATCATCTCCTACCTCTCCCTTCCTGTTCCGGACCCCGCGTGACACTGTCAAGAGTGGGGATTCGCAATCCGAGGTGGCGGCATGGTTGGCCAGCCTCGGGAAAATAGTGTCCGTTAAAGCAGGGTCAAAAGCCACTGCAAAACGTAAGCACCTGACTCCGATACCTTTGGCCTCACAGGATGAGGTATGTGAGCCTGTGGAATGATCCGATGGCTCCCCGGACGAGGAGGGAGAATTCCTGTTGGAGTCAGATGAGCCTGCAGATCAGCTTGAGGCTGATGCTATTGGCGATTGGTCGGCGGGGGTTTCCCTTGACACCCCCTCCATTCTGGCTCAAATGTTTGAAATTTTGAATTTAGATCCGCCTGAGGCTGTCACCCTGCCAAAGGGCCAGTTGTTTAAAGAGCCTCAGCCGCGTTGGGTTTTTCCCAGACAACATCACTTTGAGAGGGTGGTGCTTAAGGAATGGGAACATCCCACGTGGTTATCTGGAATCCCTTCCAGTTGGGAAAAGCGTTATCCTTTTCCGCCAGAATTGGTGAAGCTTTGGTCCGTCCCTCCTGACGTCGATACCCCTGTGCTAGGGCTCTCCAGCACGGCTATGGTACAGTCTGCTGAGACCACTGTCCCTAAAGATGGGGAGGATCGTCGGATTGACCAGTACACTCGCCATGGTTTTATTTATGCTGGGTCAACGATGCGCCCGGTGTGTGCTTCGGCGCTTCTTCTATTGGCGGTTAGGTCTGTAATTCCGGAGCTGTGTGGGGATCTCGATCCCACTTGTAAAGAGTTTACTGCGCTCAAGCAGTGTGAATCTTTTGTTTCCTATGTTCTATCCGCTCAGGACGATGCGCTGGCTATGAGTAGCAAGACAGCTGCAATGCTGGTGGCTATTCGTCGGTCAGTATGGCTGCGTCAGTGGTCGGCGGACTCAGCTTCTAAAACGGTGCTCACAGCTCTCCCCTTTTTGGGCTTGCGTCTGTTTGGTGAGAAAATTGATTCAGTCGCAAAAGGTGGTAAGATGCCACAACGCAAGAGGCCTCGTCGTCCCTTTAAGGGGGCAAGTTCTGGTAGGCCTTCATTTCGGGGATTCAGAGCGGGTAGGGGGGCTTCCTTTCCCGCTACCAGAGGTGCAGGTTGGACTCGGGGGAGGGGCCGTGGCCGTCCCGCTCAGTCCTGGGGCACCAAGCCCAAGCCTGCTGGTAAACCCGCTCAGCAATGAGGGGCTGCCCTCACCCGTGCGGGTGGGGGGACGATTACGACACTTCTCCCAGGTTTGGGACCAGGAGATTCCGGACAGATGGATCCGGGAGGTAGTGTCGTCCGGTTACAAACTGGAATTCGACTCTCGCCCTCCTTCACGGTTCTTTCGGTCTCGGGTGGCCATCGATCCTTTGGCCGCACAGGGGCTCCTGGCGTCGGTAAAGAATCTGTTAGAGATGGCGGTCATCCGGCCGGTACCGCGCTTAGAGATGGGCCTCGGGTTTTATTCCAATTTTTTCGCAGTCCTCGACAAAGACGGGTCAGTCCGTCCCGTCCTGGACCTGAAATTACTCAACAGGTTCATCCGAGTTCGGAAGTTTCGCATGGAAACGTTGCGTACGGCCGTCAGCTCCCTTCGGCAAGGGGACTTCATGACGTCCATAGACATCAAGGATGCTTATCTTCATGTTCCCATCTGCCACGCTCATCAACGTTTTCTTCGATTCGTGATGGAAAATCAACATTATCAATTCGTGGCACTTCCGTTTGGCCTTACCTCAGCTCCAAGAGTGTTCACCAAGGTGCTGGCAGGGGTCATGGCCATTTTCAGATCTCGGGGCATTCGTGTCGTACCTTATTTGGACGACCTTCTCATCATGGCTCCGTCGCTCAATCAATCGGAGACAGACACCAGGCTGGTGGTCTCCACGCTGGAAAGCTTTGGTTGGGTGATCAACTTCCCCAAGTCCTCCCTTGCTCCGGCCAGGGTGGTGTCCTTTCTGGGGATGCAGTTGGACTCTCTTCAACACAGAGTGTTTCTCCCTCAGTCCAAAATTCATCTGATTCAGGAATTGGCTCTGGTCCTACTTTCCGATCCTCGGCCGTCCATCCGTCTGGGGATGAGGCTGATAGGGTTGATGGTCGCCTCTTTCGAGGCAGTTCCCTTTGCTCAATTTCACACGAGGACGCTTCAGCTTTATCTGTTGGCGTCCTGGGATCGGCAGCCTCGGTCGCTGGATCAGCCCTTCCAGTTGTCCTCCCGGGTCCAGCAGTCCCTCCAGTGGTGGTTGGTCTCGACCAATCTTGTGAAGGGCAGGTCTTTCTTGACCCCTCTTTGGGAAATTGTCACCACGGACGCCAGTCTGTCGGGATGTGGTTGAATTCTGGAAGGAGCTGCAGTTCCAGGGGCAGTGGGGACCTCAAGAGGCCCACTTACCCATCAATGTTCTGGAACTGAGAGCCATCCGTCGGGTGCTTGCTCTCCTGACTCATCACGTTTTGGGCCTTCCGGTGAGTTCGGACAATCGAACAGCGGTTGCTTACATCAATCATCAGGGAGGGACCCGCAGTCTGGGAGCTCTCAGAGAGGTGTCCCTGATCCTGACCTGGGCAGAGGCCCATGTTCCTTGTCTCTCGGCGGTATACATTCCAGGAGTGGAGAACCAGGAAGCGGACCGGTTGAGCAGGGGCTCTCCCCGTCTGGGAGAATGGGCTCTCCATCCTCGGGTGTTTCGCTCACTGTGTCTCCGATGGGGGACACCAGAGGTGGACCTGTTTGCCTCTCGTCACAATCACAGGCTCCCGAACTTCGTGTCGCTCTCCCAGGATCCTCTGGCTCTGGCAGTGGACGCCATGTCCCTGAGCTGGGGGGATCTGGGATTTCTATACCTGTTTCCTCCGATAACCATGCTGGGCAGGGTGCTTTGGAAGTTGGCTCTGGAAAGGGTGTCCGCCGTTCTCGTGGCCCCAAGGTGGCCAAGGCGAGTGTGGTTCGCAGACATTGCTCGGCTGGCAGTGGACCAGTTCGTCCTGCCTCTTCGGCCCGATCTGCTCACTCAGGGTCGGTTGTGTTACCCCAATTTACCAGCGCTGGGTTTGACGGCCTGGCTGCTGAAACCTCCATCTTGAAGGAGGAGGGGCTTTCTGACTCAGTTGTCAAGACTCTGATCAGTGCCCGGAAGAGGTCTTCTTCTATCATCTACTATAGGACTTGGAAAGCCTACATCGCTTGGTGTCAGATGAGATCTTTTCCTTGTAGGGTCTTTTCGGTCTCCAGGATTCTGGAGTTTTTACAATCAGGACTGGACTCTGGTCTTCAGCTAAGTACGTTGAAAGGGCAAGTTTCTGCCTTATCTATCTTTTTTCAGAAGCGTTTTGCGCTTCAGCCTTTAGTTAAAACTTTTTTCCAGGAAACCATTACTCCCGGTTTGGGATTTGAATTTGGTTCTTTCTGCTCTTCAGGCTCCTCCTTTTGAGCCTTTGCAAGATATTGGTTTGTCTACCCTGACTCAGAAGATTGTCTTCTTGGTAGCTATCACTTCGGTCCGGCGTGTCTCAGAGTTGGCGGCCTTGTCTATCCAGGCGCCCTACTTTGAGAGGCATCAGGATAAAGTGGTCTTTCGGTTCAAGCCGAACTTTCTTCCCAAGGTTGTTTCTGCTTTTCATTTGAATCAGGATATTGTTCTTCCCTCCTTGTGTCCTAATCCTAAGAATGACAAAGAGAGGGTTTTGCATTGTTTGGATGTAGTACGCTGTGTTAAGTACTACTTGATTATCACGTCTCCTTTTCGTAAGACGGATGCCTTTTTTGTTGTGCCCTATGGGCCTAAGAAGGGTTTGGCACCAGCCAAATCTGCCATTAGCAAGTGGATACGTCGTTACGCCGTTACTGCGACCTATTCTGCTAAGGGGAAAGTTCCCCCTTTTCGTATCACTGCTCATTCTACTTGCGCCGTTGGAGCGTCTTGGGCTTTTCAGCACCAAGCTTCTGTTGAACAAGTTTGTAAGGCCGCCACTTGGTCTTCTGTTCATACTTTTTCTAAGTTTTACAAAGTTGATGTGCGGGCCTCAGTGGATGCTGTTTTTGGCCGCAAATTTCTGCAGACTGTAGTCATTTAAGTTATGCTTCACCTGGCTTTGAGATGCCCATCCCAATCCAAAAGGACACTGCTTTTGGATGTCCCAATCGTGAAGAATATTAAAGGTGAAGCGGGGTGTGTGGCACACCAAGAATAATACCATTTTGTGAGTACTCACCTGAAAAATGGATATTGTTGGTGTGCCACACACCCCGCTTCACTCCCACCCTTTTCGGTATTTCCGAATCCTTTATATGGTGAAGTTATTTGTTTATATTGAGTTATTTTGAGGTTACCGTTAAAATACTGGTACCTTGTCTTTCTGCTTTTTAATACACTGGTGATAAATGGGAGGTACCAGGTATATATAGGCCAGAAGGGGGCTCTTACAAGACTTCCTCTCTGCACAGCGTCACCTGGCGGTGAGTTAACCCAATCGTGAAGAATATTAAAGGTGAAGCGGGGTGTGTGGCACACCAACAATATCCATTTTTCAGGTGAGTACTCACAAAATGGTATTTTTCTGTGCAGGAACGGCGCTGCGCCCGGTCTGTGCCGCGGCCATCACTGCAGTGGCCGCCAAAACCCTCATCGGACAAATGCTTGAGCATCACGTTAACGATCTATCCTGGGAGGTGTTTAAGGCACTCTCCAGTTGTGATGTATTTTTAAGATTTATCCTTTTAGCTATGGAGGACACCATTAGAATGTGTGCGAGGACTTCCGCCCTTGTGGTGGCGATGTGTCGCATAGTCTGGTTGCGAGAGTGGGGTGCTGACTATGCTGCTAAAAGGACTCTTACCATGTTCCCCTTTAAAGGGCATCGTCTGTTTGGGGCCCGTCTGGACCTGTTTGGAAGTCACCCCGGTGCAGGCGCCCGTCTCGGCCCCCTCGGGATAGGGACACGCCTCCCCCTCCATACCATAGCGTTAAACAAGAACCGGGGGTGTCTTCCCGGAGTCTTAGCACAGACCCCTGCCCCACAAGCAACAGGCAACGCCCTGGGCCCTCCGGCAGGGTGAAACCTAAATCTTCCACCAAATCCCCTCAAGCATGATGGGGCGCCCTCGCCCGCCTGGGTGAGGGAACGACTGCGGCACCTTGCTCCTATCAGGAGGCATTTTGGTGGATACAGGAGGTAGTTTCCTCCGGATACAGGATAAAGTTTGCTGCGCGCCCCCCCCCCCCCCCCATGATTGTCAGGGTATTCCTGGTCCCTGCTTCTGTTCAGGTGCTGGTGCAGGCCATACACGGCCTGCGGGGTTTGGAGGTCACTTGCAGTTTGCCCTTATCAGGCAAAGGAAGGTGCCGTTACGCCTACCCCTTCACATTCTCCCAAAAGAATGTGTCTGTCTGCCCTTCTTATTCACAAGTTGTTGGCAATTCTGCTATTCAGGCAGTTTCTGCATGAAACATCTGGGATGGGCCACTAGCGCCTTGCGCCTAGTGGGCCCTTGCCTTCTGGGGAGATCAAGGATGCTTAGGCTCACTTCCCCGTGTCTTCTACACACCTAGGCTTTCTGGTTGCTAACCCGTGGCCTTGTTATCTGGCCTCTCTTCTGCCCCCAAGGTGTTCACCAGGGTACTAATGGAAGCTATGTCTCGGATGAGACCAAGGGGAGTCCGCGAGAGGCCTGCCAGGTGGTCCTTCTCGCTTCCCAATCTCTGTCAGGTCGAGTTAGCTACTCGGCTGGTGCCTTCCCTTGGGAGTCTTTTTGATGGGTGTTTTCTTCACCTCTTGTCCTCCTTGTCCTCTTGATTGATATCTCCATTCCTAGGGATGAATCTAGTCTCAGTCAGGCGAGAATCTTTCTCCCTCTACAATAAGGTGGACAATCTGGTTGCATGGGCTCAGGCCCTACTTGCTTTTCCAGTCCCTTCACCAGGCAGTAATGCAGCTGATGGGTCCGTCTCGGTGACTTGCTTAGTGAAGTCCCTTATGTTCCTCTACCAGGGGTTTTTCTTCTGCAACTTTTATTCTTTATACTGGGCTGGGACCCAGCATCCCTGGAGCTGGATCATGTGTACCCTTCCCCTGGGTTAGGAGTCCCTCTTTGAGTGGATTTACTCTAGGAACCTGTCTGGGGACAGTTCCTTTCTTGCCCCTTCCACAGATGATCACTGTGGATGCCAACCTTTCAGGTGACAGGGAGTTTTATTCCTCTGTAACCCCATGCGGGTGTGGGGAAGGTGGTGCCCTCTAGGAAGTACTTGTACCTATCAGTACAGCGAGTTTTCAGGCTGATGCTGTCTCGCTGGTCTTCTCCTCTTCCAGGCCTGCCTGTTGGGTGTTGCTCGGTCTGTCTGGCAACTGTGGCCTACCTTATTCACCTGTGGGGGACCTAGTGCAGGATGGTTCCCCAGGAAGGTATATGTTCCTGTTCTGGGTGGAGGATAATGTTGCCTGCTTATCATTGGTATTCACTCCTGTGCAGGTCCCTCTGTGACAGGTTGTGCTTTTCCTTGGTTTACTATGTAGTTCAACCAGTATGGCTTGTTTGGTGCACCGTCACTTTTTCAGGCTTTTACCACTCGTTTCCCTGTCCCTGGCTCCTATGACCGTGGTCATGAGGATTTAGTATTTTTATGACAGGACATCCTGGCCTGTTTTGCCTTGTCTCCCTTCCCCCTGCTAGGCGTTTTTTCTTCGCAGAATCGCTCTGGTAGGGGGACCATTGATACAGGTGGCCCCTGGGGGGCCACCTGGAGTGTGGCTTCGCAGACGTGGTGCCTTAGGGTAGTAGTTCTGTACGTTCTGCTAGGAGTGTCGCCCTGTTTCGCTCAGGGTCTCCGTTACATCACTTCAATTCTACAGTCTCTGGCCTAGCCGGCCTTGGCTGCTGGTTCTTCCGTCCTTATGGAGACGCGATTCTCCCCTCTGTGTTCGTGACTAATGGAAGTCTGAGCGCAGCGCTCTTATTCTAAGTATGTCACACACCCCGCTTCAAGATATCCATAACATGTGGGTAATACCGACCTGAAGGGGCTCCACCGTGAGACCCTATATGAGAGGGTAGGCGGTAATACCGGGTTGGTGACCCCGGTTTGGGATGCCCTGTCCCTTACTTACATACAATGGCCCTCCCAGGATCCCCTTCCATAGTGGGGTTGGGGAGTGTGGGTCTTTTATTAATTTATTAACTTATTGATTTATCCTTTTCACAGGACAGCATACTTTGAGTGTGTGTGTATGAGTGTTGTGTCACTTTAACTGTATTCAGCCGCCACAGCCGTTTTACAGGGCCTGTGCGGTGCTGGCTGCTTTCTTCCCCCCATCTTCCCTTCACCTTTATTAATGGTGGAGGTATTCACCTCACGCCATGTTACTGTGCTTCAGGGGGGGGCGGGGGGGGAGCGGGTCCGGACCGTCGGCGGGGCCGGGACTTGTCCCTCCCATTTTCACCTTTGTTATGTGTGAATGTGTCATAACGTGCTTTTAACTGGCCGGGCCGGCGACCGCTCTTTGCTAATGCGGCGCCGGCCGGCTCTGGGCGCCATTATCTCTGAGGTGATTCACCTCACGCTGACTGGGGGGGGCGGGGTCGGTGTGACGGCGCGTTACCGCTCCCCGCCCCCAGCCTTCGCTGGTGCCACTGCGGAGCTCTGTGGAGCTGGCCACGCCCCCTTCTCCCTTTCTGGCTGCAGCTCTGGTGTTGGTGTGGAGCGTCTGGAAATCCCTCACGGTCGCCATTGCGGTCTATGGTTTTGTAAGTGGCCTCTGGCCATTCTTCCTTCTCACTGTATGATTGATTTGTTTCTTCATTAGCCTTATCTGTCCTTCTGTTCTGTCTTTCAGATAGTGGTTCAGGAGGTTCGCCAGTAGCATTTAGGGGGTCCCTCCTGATCCTTATCACTGGGTTAATTTTTTGCCATAAATCCTCCCACTCGGGACATTAAAGGGGCATCCCGGGTTGTCTAACGGCATAATTCCCTGGCTCATAGCGACTATTCATATATAAAGTTCACCTTATGGAGGCATCCCCGGATACTGGGCTCGGGTCCCCTTCGGGGCATCCCCGAAAGTGTATGTTATGTGGGGTATCCATTTCTGGGGACGATGTACTTCTGTGTATACCATGTGCACAGCAGACCATCACGCGGCAGTCCGAACCACAGGCATCTGGGTCAGCACCGCCGGTCGCTTCATCTCCACCTCCCGCCTTGACACGCGCCCCGTGTGACGTCGTCATGGGCAGGGAGCTGCAATCTGAGATGTGCGCCAGATTGGCTAACCTTGAAAAAATTATCTCTGGCTCGGTCGCCCGTAAGGCTCCGACTAAGAGAAAGCATTTGTCGCCGGCTCCGCTGGCGGAGGACCAGGAGGATGTTAATAATCTGGATTGGTCTGATTATTCCCAGCTAGATGAAGGGGAAGTTTATTTAGGATTCTGATTTTTCGGACGATGAGCAGTCCTTTGGCGCTGATGCCGAGCTGGGGGACTTGGGGAGATCCTCTGATACTCCCCACGCTCTGGCTCTGATGTTGGAGGTATTGAATATTTCCCCTCCTGAGGAGGTGTCACAGCAGAAGGGTGAATTGTTTGAGGAATCCAAGCCGCGCTTGGAATTCCCTACACAAAGGCATTTTGACAAAATTATTGCCAAAGAATGGGACAGGCCGGCTCGGCTCCCTGGCATCCCTCAGGGATGGGATAGGAAATATCCCTTCCCTTCGGAGGCAGTTAAGCGCTGGGCATCTCCCCCCGAGGTGGATGCGCCGGTTTTGGGGTTGTCCAATTCCTCGGTTTTAAATAGACCTGATTGTTCCATTCTCAAGGATGGAGAGGATAAACGTATTGACCAGATGGCTTGTCATGGTTTTGCTAGCGTTGGGTCAGCCATGCGGCCTGTTTGCGCATCGGCACTAATGGTGTTGGCTGCCAGGTCCGTGGTTAGGGACCTGTTGACCTCTTCCGGGCTGCGTCCCGGTAGTGCTGAGTTCCTTAGCCTCAAATGGTGTGAGTTGTTTTTATCTTTTGTGTTGACAGCCTTGGATGACACTTTGATGATGTGTGGTAGAACGTCGGCGCTGCTGGTCACTATTCGGCGCTCGGTGTGGCTGCGCCAGTGGGCGGCAGATTTTATGTCCAAGAAGTCACTAACGGCTCTACCCTTTGTTGGATTACGGCTTTTTGGAGAGACATTGGACTCTGTTACCAAGGGTGGTAGGTTACCTCAACGCAAGAAACAACGCCGCCCCTTTCGGGGGGCCCCTTCCTTTACCCCCTCCTTTCGTGGGGCCAGATCTGGCAGGGGATTTGCATTCCCTTCTTCCAGAGGAGATTCTGGGAGCAGGGGCAGAGGACGTGCCCGTCCAGGATTCAGTTGGGGCTCTAAGCCCAAGCCGGCTCAGCAATGAGGGGGCGCCCTCACCCTTGCGGGTGGGGGGACGGCTGCGACTCTTTTCCCAGGTTTGGGATCAAGAGGTCTCGGACCGATGGATCCGGGAAGTGGTGTCTTCCGATTACAAGCTGGAGTTCGAGCTCCGCCCCCCTTCCAGATTTTTCAGGTCTCGGATGCCTTCAGAACCTCTAGCGGCGCAGGGGCTTTTGTTGGCAGTGCAGAACCTTCTGGACATGGCTGTCATTTGCCCAGTGCCTCCTTCGGATCATTGCAGGGGTTTTTATTCCAATCTGTTCACGGTACCCAAGAAGGACGGATTGGTCCGACCCATCTTGGATCTGAAGTTTCTCAACAGGTTCATCCGGCCACGGAAATTCCGCATGGAAACGCTACGTTCGGCCATTCACTCTCTTCGTCAGGGAGACTTTCTGACGTCCATAGACATCAAGGATGCTTATCTACACGTTCCGATTTTTCCAGCACACCAGAGGTTTCTCAGGTTCGTGGTGGAGGATCGGCATTTTCAGTTTGTAGCACTCCCTTTCGGCCTCACCTCGGCCCCTCGGGTGTTCACCAAGGTGCTAGCGGGGGTGATGGCTCTGCTAAGGGTTCAGGGTATCCGCATTGTGCCCTATTTGGACGATCTTCTGATCATGGCCTCTTCCTTCAACCAAGCGGAGTTGGACACCAGAATGGTGGTGTCCACCCTGGAGAGGTTTGGTTGGGTGGTCAACCACCCCAAGTCTTCTCTCTCTCCGTCCAGAGTAGTGACCTTTCTGGGAATGTCTCTGGACACTTCGCAGGCCAGGGTGTTTCTGCCCCAGGCCAAGATTCTTTTGATTCAGGAATTAGCTCGGCTTCTCTTGTCAGCCCCTCGTCCGTCCATCCGGCTAGGGATGAGGCTGGTGGGGTTAATGGTGGCCTCATTCGAGGCAGTTCCCTTTGCGCAGTTTCATACAAGGACGCTTCAGCTTCATCTGTTGAAGGTTTGGGACAAGTCTCCTCTATCGTTGGATCAGTCCTTCCTGATGACTCCCCGAGTTCGTCGATCCCTGCAATGGTGGCTGGGGTCGGTCAATCTGTCGCAGGGCAGATCTTTTCTGGCCCTGTGCTGGGAAACAGTCACCACGGATGCCAGTCTGTCAGGTTGGGGGGGTGTTTGGAAGGACCTCCAGTTTCAGGGTCTGTGGAGTCCGCAGGAGGCTCACGAGCCCATCAATGTTCTGGAGTTGAGAGCCATCAGGTTGGTTCTGTTTCGCTTGACTCATCAGTTGAGAGGCCTGCCAGTTCAGGTCCGGTCGGACAACAGGACGGCGGTTGCTTACATCAATCACCAAGGGGGGACTCGCAGCAGGAGTGCCCTCAGGGAAGTGTCTTTGATTCTGGACTGGGCGGAGAGTCACGTCCCGTGTATCTCAGCAGTCTACATTCCGGGAGTGGAGAACACGGAGGCGGACTTGCTGAGCAGAGCCTCCTCTCGTCAGGGGGAGTGGTCTCTCAGTCCCACGGTGTTTCGTTCGATATGTCTCAGGTGGGGGTTCCCAGCGGTGGACCTCTTTGCCTCTCGTAACAATCACAAGCTTCCAGTCTTTGTGTCTCTCTCGCAGGATCCTCTGGCTCTGGCAGTGGATGCCATGTCTCTGAACTGGAGGGATCTGGGGTTTCTTTACCTGTTCCCTCCGTTTCCAATGGTAGCCAGAGTGGTGCGCAAGCTGACTCTGGAGGGCGCGTCGGCGATTCTAGTGGCACCAAGGTGGCCAAGGCAGGTTTGGTTCGCAGACCTGGTAAGACTGGCAGAGGATCAGTTCGTTCTGCCTCTTCTGCCGGACCTGCTCACCCAGGGTCGGCTGCGCTATCCCAATTTACCTTCGCTGGCTTTGACGGCGTGGCTGCTGAAACCGCCATCTTAAAGGAAGAAGGTCTTTCTGATGCGGTGGTTCAGACTCTTATTAGCGCCAGGAAGCGCTCTTCCTCTACTATTTACTATAGGACTTGGAGGTCCTATATTGACTGGTGTGAAAGTAGGTCTTTCTCTTGTCGGGAGTTTTCCATTTCCAGAATCCTGGAGTTTCTTCAACATGGTCTGGATCTGGGGCTTCAACTTAGTACCTTGAAGGGGCAGGTTTCTGCCCTGGCGGTGTTTTTTCAAAGGTCATTTGCCTTTCATCCCTTAGTCAAGACCTTTTTCCAAGGAGTTACGCATGTACGGCCTCCTAGGAAGCCCTTTGTTCCAGTTTGGGATTTGAACCTGGTTCTTTCTGCTCTTCAGGGTCCCCCGTTTGAGCCCTTGAATGAGATTGCTTTGTCTTCACTTACCCAAAAGGTGGCCTTTTTGGTGGCCATCACTTCTGTTAGGCGTGTTTCTGAGTTGGCAGCTTTATCCATTAAAGCTCCGTACTTCGAAAGGCATCAGGACAAGATTGTCTTTCGTTTCAAGACGGATTTTCTTCCTAAGGTGGTCTCTGCCTTTCATCTGAAGGACATTGTTCTGCCTTCTCTATGTCCTAATCCCAGCAACGACAAGGAAAGGGCGCTGCATTCCTTGGATGTAGTTCGTGTTGTGAAATATTATCTGGTGGTTACGTCTTCCTTTTGTAAGACTGATTCTTTTTTTGTAGTGCCTTTTGGGCCTAGGAAAGGTTTGGCTCCTGCCAAATCTTCCATTAGTAAATGGATTCGTCAGGCCATCATTGGGGCCTATTCTGCCAAGGGGAGGAGTCCCCCTTTTCGTGTTACTGCTCATTCTACTCGTGCGGTTGGAGCGTCCTGGGCTTTCCAGCACCAGGCCTCTGTTGAGCAAGTTTGTAAGGCCGCTACTTGGTCCTCTGTTCACACTTTTTCCAAGTTTTACAAGGTTGATGTTCGGGCCTCAGCGGATGCTGTTTTTGGCCGCAAAGTTCTGCAAGCTGTTGTGGTTTAAGTTGTGCATTGTTGCCTTGTTTTGGATCCCCGCCCTTTTTATGGACACTGCTATTGGATGTCCCACATGTTATGGATATCTTGAAGCGGGGTGTGTGACATACTTAGAATAATACCATTTTGTGAAATACTCACCTGTAAAATGGGTATTATAAGTATGTCACACACCCCGCTTCACCCGCCCTTCTTGTATTCGGGATCCTTTATATTGTGAACTTTGCGTTGTTTTGATTTATATTTGCCTCTTCCTGGTCCCTTACCTTACTGCTTCTATATACTGGGTGATGAGTGGGAGGTCCCAGGTATTTATGGATCAGGGAGGGGCTTTCTTTTTTGCTATCATCTCTGCAGGAACGCCCCTTCAGGTCGGTATTACCCACATGTTATGGATATCTTGAAGCGGGGTGTGTGACATACTTATAATACCCATTTTACAGGTGAGTATTTCACAAAATGGTATTTTTCTTTTTCTTCTTCCATTTTTATGAGGTGTGGCGTGACCATATGGATTGGTGTTAGCCTAGGTCTCTTTCCCGTTGGGCATTCTCTGTTTCTAGAGCTCTAGAGTTATTACAGCATGGCTTGGAGTTGGCTCCCCAACTCGGTACTCTGAAGGGTCGGGTCCTACTCTGTCCGCCTTCCGGCAGAAATCTTTTGCTTATTTCCCTCGGCTAAGCCTTCCTTCGGGGGTTGCTCATTGCGTGCCTCACTTAATTCTATGATCCCTGCTGGGATTTGAATTTTTTATTACATTTGCCTTGTGGGACGTTCCTTTTGGGTCGATTCAGGAGGCTGTCTGGCTGTCTTTTACCTTCCTCGTTGTCCCTTGGGTCTGTTGGCTCAGTCAGACGTGTGTCTGAGCGGGTGGCTCTGTTTCGCTAGCCCTCGTTCTTGTTCTTGCCTTACGCTGGACCTTTCTACCTCTGGTGGCGGTTTAGGCTCATGTGTTTAAGACATTGCTTTTCCTTTGTGCCTTATCCCTAGTAACCCTGAGGCAAGGGGAATTATTTTCCCTCATCAGGTACTGGAATCCTTTTCCTGGATTGTTTTTCTGGTCCCTTAGGGGGACTGATGCCCCTTTTTGTGGGCACCTAACTCTGTATGTGCCAGCTTTTTGTCCGCTTCCAGTGATTACGCGGCTTTGGCCTAGCCTTTACTTGGATGGTTTTTCCTTCTGGTCCTAGGGAAGATTGTCTTCTTCCTGTAATAATTGTTAGAGCTTGATCTTGTCAGGCTGTTACTCAGGCCTATTCCTTGAGGTGCTGAGCTTCTCTCGCCTTATTCTGATGCTACTGGTGAGTAGGTATCCTTTGGCCTTTCATCACCAGGTTTTGTTGTACAGGTTGAATTGTAGAATTGGTATTATATGTATACAGTACGTCCTGCTCCACCCCACCCTGGTTTTTGCATTATTCTGGATCCCCTGTATGGTGATTGTGGTTTGGTTATCATTACCAGTTTTTTTTGGTGGATGGATTCTCTCGGCTTCTGGTTCACTGCTTTTCAATGCTGGGGATTTGTGGGAGGTCCCTGGGTATATGAAGGGCCGGGAGGAGCCTGTTTTTGCATGTCTGCAGTGTACAGCGCCCTCTGGCGGAGGATAACCCAATTGTAAGTATTATATCTGGAGCAGGACGTACTGTATATGTATAATACCAATTCTACAGGTGAGTACTTCACAGAATTGTATTTTTATTGTGTATCTGCGCGCACCTTTTTCCTTTACTGGATGTGCTGCACCGGGCGGCGGCGGCGCCTCAGACGCTGCAGCGTCTTCATTGGCAAATCATTTTTCTAAGTGTGTCATACATTTCACTCCTCATGACAACATTGACTACTATCTCAGAGCTTCGGGGGGGCGGGGACCTGGTTTGGCGCGCTCCACGTCACAGCCCGCTCTGGCCCGCCCTTCGAGGTTCGCTTGGCGCCATTTTGATGCTAGTCGCACGCACGCGCGGTCCTCCTCCTCCCTTGGTCTGTAAGTGCCCTCGTGGGCAATTTTCATGATCCTTGATTACTGCGCATGGTTCTGACACCCTTTATTCCCATTATGTCTTTCAGACTGGTGAACACCATTGGCTTCTCCCGGCCCGGTGTAATTATAGCGGGCCTTGTAAATCTACTCCCACCTTCCTAGCGGGTCTTGGGGCATCCAGGGTTGCCTATAGCGTAAATCTCTGCTGGCATATTGTGGCTAAATAATCACCATATAGAGGCATCTCGGAATTATGTGACCGGGGTCCCTCTGGGACAAGACCGGCTGTGTATAGCGTGTGGACAACCCCACGCTGATGCGGACAGGGCACGGGTCTGCGGACCCTGTGCTGAGCAAGCACTGGCCCTGCAATCGGGCTTGCCAGTGGCTGCACCTCGCTTCAATTCACCTATCACCCCAGGCTTAAATCTCACTCCTGCTGAGTCGCATACAAGTGGGAAATTGCAGCCTGCTGGGCCTTCCAGACTGCCTAAGGCTGAACAGATTATTGCGAGGTTGTCAGAGCGCATGGGCCCTGGTAAGAAGCGGCACCGGTCGCCTCATGTTTACTACTCCGTGTGACTATACCCCTTCTGATGAAGGAGAGTTGTTCTCTGACTCAGGCTCATCTGATGAGAGGCCGAGGAGTCATGACGATTCTGGACCTGAATACTGGGGCCAGTGTGACACTGACGATCTGTTGATTAAGGTCTTTAAGGCACTGTCTATCTCTCCCTGGTGAGGTCCCCAAGCCTAGAGGGGAGCGTTTCCATACTGCGACAACACGCTTGGAATTTCCACGCTCAAGGAATGGGAATGTCCCAGTAAACTTCCAGGGGTTCCAGGGGACTGGGATAAGAAATACCCTTTTCCCCCTGAGGTAGTTAATTGTTGGTCATCACCCCCCGTGGTGGATGCGCCGATCATAGGGTTTCTTAATCCCCCCTTTATTACAGCCCCTGCTTATAGTACCCTTCGGGATGCTGAGGACCGGCGCATTGATCTGCTGGCCTCCCACGCCTTTTCTTGTGCAGGGACGGCGCTGCGCCCGGTCTGTGCCACGGCTATTACTGCAGTGGCCGCTAGAACCCTCATCAGAAAGATGCTTGATCATCACCCTGAGGATCTCCCCTGGGAGGTGTTTAATGCACTCTCCAGTTGTGATGTATTTGTAAAATTTATTCTATTGAGCAGCAGACAACGCCCTGGCCCCTCCGGAGGGGCTAAGCCCAAATCTTCCACCAAACCCCCTCAAGCATGATGGGGCGCCCTCGCCCATCTGGGTGAAGGGATGGCTGCAGCACCTTGCTCTTATCAGGAGGCATCTCGCCTCATTCTGGTGGATTCAGGAGGTGGTTTCCTCCGGATACAGGATAGAGTCTGCTGCGTGGCCTCCCCCAAGTTTATCAGGGTACTCCTAGTCCCTGCCTCTGTTCAGGTGTTGGTGCAGGCCTTGCAGGGCCTATGGGGTCTTGGGGTCACTTGCAGATTGCCCCTAACAAGCAGGGGCCCCTACACCAACCTTTTCCACAGTCCCCCGAAAGGATGGGTCAGTCTGGTCCACGTTGGATTCACAAGTTTGCGGCAATTCACCGTTTACAGCAGTTCTGCTTGGATACTCTGGGTTGGGCCATCAGCGCCTTGCGCTCAAGGGGCTTCTCGCCGTCTGTGGAGCTCAAAAGATGCTTCTGTTCACTTCCCTGTGTCCTCTGGACACCGAGGCTCTTCAGGTTCGTGTTGGAGGTCCAATACTACTAATTTGTGGCCTTGTTATCTGGCCTCTCTTCAGCCCCCAGAGTGCCCACCAAGGTGCTGACGGGGGTGACGTCTCTGATGAGACCAAGGGGCGTCCGCGCTATGACCTACCGGGACGTCCCTTTTCACTTCCCAGTCTCTACGTCAGGTGGATGGGTGTTCAATCACCCCATGTCCTCATTGTCCCCTTGATTGGTAACCTCATTCCTAGGAATGAATCTGGATTCGGTTCACGCGAGAATCTTCCTTCTTCAGCAATAAAGTGGACAATCTGGTTGCATGGGCTCAGTCCCTCATTGCTGTCCCCGTCCCTTTACCAGGCAGGGATGCAGCTGGTGGGCCCGTTGGTGGCTTGCTCCGAAGTGGTCCCTTATGCTCAGTTCCCCCTGGGCCCTTCTGCAACTTCTATTGTTTGTACAGGACAGGGATCCAGCATCCCTGGAGCAGGGTCTGTGTGCCTTCCCCCCTGGTGAGGAGGTCCCTCTTGGAGTGGAGTGTCTGGGGGCAGTTCCCTTCTTGCCCCTTCCTGGAGACGGTCCCTGGATGCCAATCTATCAGGGTGAAGGGGGGTTTTCTTCTGAAACTCCCTGCGGTTCTTGGGGAGGTGGGGCCCTTAGAAGGTCCGTACACCTATTGATGTTTGAAACAGTGAGCGTTCAGGTTGGTTCCTTTTCGCTTGACTACTCCTCTTCAGGGCCGGGCCGTTCGGGGGCGCTCGGTCTTTCTGGCGACCGTGGCCTACATTAATCATCTGAGAAGGACCTAGAGCAGGAGGGTCCTCCAGGAAGTGTCTATGAGCCTATTCTGGGTGGAGGACAATGTTTCCTGTATACCAGTGGTATTCGCTCCGGTGGAGTCCCTCTGCCACAGGATGTGCTAATCCCTGTGTCACTATGGGGTCCAACCAGTTGTGGATCCTTTTGTGTCCCGTCACTATCACAAGCTCTCGGCTTTGTTTCCCTGTCCCAGGATCCTCTGGCCGCGGTCATGATGCCTTGGTAATGTCATGGCTGGACATTCTGTTCTTTTATGCCTTTTCTCCATTCCCCTGCTAGGCAGGTTTCTGAGCAAGTTTGCTCTGGAACGGGGGACCAGTGATTCTGGTGGCCCCCGGGTGGCCTAGTAGAGTGTGGTTCGCAGACGTGGTATTGAGGGCAGTAGATCTGTACGTTCTGCCTGGAGTGCCAGCTCTGCTCACTCAGGGCCCCCTTACGTCACCCCAGTCTACAGACTCTGGCCTAGTCGGCCTGACTGCTGAAACATCCATCTTGATGGAGACGGCCTTACCTGTCTCGGTGACTGGGAAGACTAGGAGCAAGCTTCTTCTTTTTCTTCCGTCTATTATAGGGTACAGTGTATCCATATTGATTGGTGTGAGTCTAGGTCTCTTCCCTGCCGGGCTTTCTCTGTTCCCAGGGTTCTAGAGTTATTACAGCATGAGTTGGGGTTGCTTCTCCAACTCAGTAATCTGAGGGGTCAGGTTCTGCCCTGTCGGCCTTCCTTAGAAGTCTTTGGATCAGTTTTCCTTGGTTAAGACTTTCTTTTAGGGGGTTACTCGTGTGCGTCTCCCCTGGAATTCTATGGTCCCTGCTGGGATTTAATTTGATTCTGTCTGCCTTGTGGGGTGTTCCCTTGGAACCTATTCAGGATGCTGTCTGACTGTTCTTACCCTCGAGGTTGTCCCTCTGGTGGCTGTTACTTCGGTCAGACGTGTTGTCTGAGCGGGTGGCTCTGTCTATCTAGCCCCCATTCTTTAGATACACCAGGATATGGTGGTGTTCCGCCTGAAGCCGGACTTTCTGCCTAAGGTGGTGTCTTATGTTCATTCTTTCAAGATATTGTTCTTCCTTCCGTGCCTTATTCCTAGCAACGCTGAGGAAAGGGTTCTGCATTCCTTGAACAGGTGTTGGGAAGTTTTTTCCTTGGTAGTCACTGCGTCCTTAGGAGAACTGATGTTCCTTTGGGCCTAGGGCCACTCCATCCTGAATGTGCCCGATCCCGTCTGCTTTCGGGAGTTAGGCGGCTTTGGCCCTGGCCATCACTTGGATGGGATGGTTCCTTCTGGTCCTAGGAAAGGGTCTTTGGCTTCTGCCAAGTCTACTGTTAGCGATTGGATTCGTCAGGCTGTTACTCAGGCCTATTCCTCCAAGGGGAAGAATCTTTCCTTTCGCTTTACTTCTTATTTTACTCGTGCTTTTGGTGGCTCTTGGGCTTTTCAGCACCAGGCTTCTGTTGAACTGGTTGCTAGGCCGCTACTTGGTCTTCATACCTTTTCTAAGTTTTACAAGGTTGATGTTAGGGCCTCAGCTCATGCTGTCTTGGCCGCATGGTTATGCAGGTGACAGTGGTTTTAACTGTCTGCTGTTGCCTTTTTTGTTGGGGATCCCACCCTACTTTATGGACACTGCTATTGGATGTCCCAAGTGTAAGTACTATATCTGGAGCAGGACGTACTGTATACTAAGAATAATACAATTCTGTGAAATACTCACCTGTAGAATTTATATTATTTGTATACAGTACGTCCTGCTCCACCCCACCCTGGTGTTTGCATTATTCTGGATCCCCTGTATGGTGATTGTTACCATTGTTATAGTTACCAGTTTCGGTGGTTAATTCTCCCGGCTTCTTGTTCACTGCTTTTCAATGCTGGGGATTTGTGGGAGGTCCCCGGGTATTTGAGGGGCCGGGAGGAGCCTGTTTTGCATGTCTCTGCAGTGCAGCGCCATCTGGCGGGCGTAACCCAAGTGTAAGTACTATATCTGGAGCAGGACGTACTGTATACAAATAATATCAATTCTACAGGTGAGTATTTCACAGAATTGTATTTTCTCGTATGTAAAAACCTTTGTTTGTCTACAGGGCTTAAGAGCATCTATTGACGCCTATGATAACTTTGATAACATCAGCTTGGCACAGCGACTGGAGAAGCATGAGCTTATTGAATTCCGCAGAATTGCTGCCTATCTATACAAGGGGAATAACCGCTGGAAGCAGAGTGTGGAGCTATGCAAAAAGGACAGGTTATATAAGGTGAGATAGTCACTTTACTTATTCTTACTTTGAATCCATTTTTCATGGTGGTTGGTGCCAGTGTGAGTCCTTTTAGCTCTTTCTGCTTGGTGGACTGTATGTGTTCATAAACAGAGTAATCAGACTTCCTACCATCTCGATGGCCCTCCTTCTCTCCCTGCCCTTTGGTGTTTTGTTCCCAGCTGGCACTCAAGTTTACCAGGATTAGCAGCTTCAAAGCTCAGAAAGAAGGTCAATAATGACCCTGAACATCAGTTAACAAAGATTCCAGTTATTTTTATATATAAGACAATATAGATATAGACAGATCTTGGTTGTGTAAACAGCTACTGACCCTTTTGCAAAAAGGTACAAATGTTCATATGTATGTTTTAATTATGTGATTATTGTATTACGTCTATTTAAAAAATATCTGACCTTAATAAAAATGATATGTACTATTAGATGTATTTTTAAAGGAAAATCCATTTTGGCAGACAAGGGCACAAGGCAACCTGCTTACTTCACCCCTGGGTCTGTGCCACCGTTTGTTCTGGATCCCCCCACGCGCGCGCACACACGCGCGCACACACACACACACACACACACACACAAACACAATTTGTGAAGCAGGGATCTTTGTTTCCTGGTTTTGGGTGGGAGTGTCTGGTGTATGGCCAGCTTCATTTGAAGACAATGGGCACCTCTGTACAGTGTGAACTTCTGTATAGGAGGGTGCTCACTGTTTTAACTAGGAATTTGAGTGCTGAGGCACCTGTTTTCACTGGGAGCTGGGGGTACAAAGGCAACATCCACCCACCAGCCGCAACCAGGTAGTTCAGCTCCTAGCTTCACAAACTTGGGCTGCAGGAGGATGATCGGAAGACTGGCAGTGAGGTAAGCAGGCCACCTTGTGCACTTGTCAGGTCTGACTTTTCCTTTTTTCAAAGGTGTCAAAAAATGAATGCTTGTTGTCTTGAAGTGGACCAAAACTAGATCTAGCATCTATAAGACACTGGGTCTGGTTAAACTTCCTCCCCTGATGCATTTAGGATGCCCTGCTGTGTGAAACCCTGCAAGTCAGGCAATATTTTTGGCTTGCCATTGGCATCTTTCTTGAGTTGTTTGCAGACGCTCCTTCTGTAACTGAATGGCTGCGGTGGGCACGCACTGCCATAGAGGGATGCTGGTTTGCCATGTGGCTAGGCTCCCATTCACCTTCTTTAGCCCCACATTAATATGTACAACCAAAGAATCTAATTGGAGCAGAGACGTGCCTGCACTGGCAAGGTATGTATATTGTCTGTCTGGCAGGGTTTTACATAGCAGGGCATAACAAATCAATTCTGCCAGGGCAACGGACCCAGGATATTGCAAATGCCGAGTTTTGGTGCACTTAAAGTGGACCAACACCCAGGATTTGACTATCCTGGGTTTTGGTCCACTTCGGTGGGGCACCCTGATCGGGGGTGCCCCGCTGTGTGAAACCCCCCCGATCGCCCCGAAAACTCACCTCACCCCGCTCCCACGTGATCGCTGGAGCCAATCACCGGGGACGGACAACGAGAGGCAGCGACGGACAAGCAGAGCGCATCCGCCCCCGCCTCCCCCTTACAGGGAGCGTGCCCGCGCTGGCCATTTGCAAACGGAGGCGGCGGCGGACGCGCATGCGCCGCTGGAACGGGGAAAAGGTTGGCTTCTGTGGGCTTCCTGGGGGGTTTCACCCCGCGGGACATCCCGATTTCGGATGCCCCGCGGGGAGGGATCCCCCCTGGGTGTTGGTCCACTTTAAAGGACTGGTCCTAATGTTCCCTTAATACCTTGAAGTTAAATGTGTATTACAGTCTACAATTATGGCCCAGTGTCACTGTGATTTCCAAGTCCAGGACGATGTGTATTTAGATTAGGGGCCCCCAACCTGTAGCTGTGGAGCCACATGTGGCTAATAAGTCTGGCCAGCAGAGGAGCGTTCTGGGTTACCTGTCTCTGCAAATTCCAGCGATGCATTAGGTTTCCCAGCCTCCAAGTGTTACATCCTGTAGTGTTCGTGTCACATTCCTGGGCTATTCAGAAGCCAGCTTAACCAAATGCAGTGTTGGAAATTGCAGAGGCAGGTAAGCTTTCACATTTCTCAACATTCTGATTACTCCCTTATAACCATTTTGGAGGCAGGTGGCTTGTGGGAGATCTGTTCACACTCCACTTTTACGATTCGTTTTTAGAGGGATTTGCACACACTTTGGTACTTTATACGTTGGTGGCTGGAAGGATACTAACCTTGCTAAGAGTTTGTTTATATACTTTATATATAGATATGGTGACTAAAACAAGCATTACAGTCACAATTTGTGTTTAATGTGGGGCTGCTGATTGTGGCTCTCAAGGTAGTAAAGGTTGGAGATCCCTGATCTATTATATGTAATGAGTTGGGTATTACTTTCTTTTTCTAATTCTGTGTCCTCTTTACAGGATGCCATGCTGTATGCAGCTGAGTCCAAGGACACAGAGTTAGCAGAGAAGCTTCTTCAGTGGTTTCTGGAGGAAGGAAAACATGAATGCTTTGCTGCCACTCTCTTTACCTGCTATGATCTACTCCATCCAGATATTGTGTTAGAACTGGCTTGGAGGAACAACATTATGGACTTTGCCATGCCTTACTTTATTCAGGTCATGAGAGAGTATATGACCAAGGTGTGTATTCTCTTTATGCTCAGTAGTTAAGGATGTACTATACGTGTGGCTGATATTTAATGCTCCTTATTCTGGTAGTGTATATGTTAGATATATATCCTAGAATATAGCTCTTTAATATGTACCTGTTTCTGTGGAGACTTGCGTAAACCACGTTCCATGATTGCCGGAAACCACGTGGCCGAGATGGCTAATCGGATCCCTAAATTGCTTCGGGGGAGGTGAAAGGCAAGAATTCTACCATTTACTGGAGTTAATTTCGCAGGGGGGCATAGGCAGTCGAGATGCCCCCCCCCCCCCCCCCCACCCCCGTTCTGAGTACAAAATGGGTGGTGTTCGGATTAAATATAGTTTGCATAATAAATGGAGATGCAGTATGTGTGAGATTTTGTCAAGGATTTCTCATCGGAGAAATCCCAATAGTAGTAAATGTCCAGAATTAGACTGAGAGACAGAGGCGGATATGTGGCAAACCGTGTATAATAATAACAAACAGTGAGTACACACCAACCAAGAGTTAAAGTATCAGAGTTCCAGGGTCCGGGTTCCAAGACAGAAACAATGCTGATCCTCTGAGGCCATGTGTTGATCAGCTTATATAGGCCAGGTAATCACAGGTGCAAGCTCATTCCCAGAAATTCTGCAGAACAGCACCATCTGCTGGTGCAGCGGCATATAGCAGGGGAACTCAAGTTGTGGAGGAACTCCAGACCTGACAGATTTTTTTTTATATATATAACTATTTGGCCTTATTCTAAGTATGTCACACACCCCGCTTCAAGACATTCATTACATGTGGGTATACTGACCTGTAGATGGCGATCTTGCAGAGATGTCAATAAAAAAAAGGTAAGACCCTCCCGGCCCATAAATACCTGGGACCTCCCAGTCTTTCATCTCTGCAGAGGCTAGCAAGTCAGAAGATGATGTCGTCTCCTTGCAGGTAGCCGGGATGACTCCCGGCCCTCTATTCTTCTATTCCTGGCCGGATCCCTTTATTACATTACTTGCCTCCCAGCCTAGGCTGCTGGTCCGGGCAATGGTAGATGGCACCCTAGGTGCTCATTAGCCGTGAGACCCCATAAGGGGTAGGCGGCTAACCGTGTTGGTGACCCTGGTTTGGGATGCCCCGTCCCTTGGCTCCTAACCTTGCATGGATTCCCCCTCTCCCGGATACCCTTAGAGGGGGGGGGGGGCGGGTCCTTATGGATTCATCTGTTTATTACGTTGTGTGTGTGTTACTTACACTTGGGTTATCCTCCGCCAGATGGCGCTGCACTGCAGAGACATGTAAAACAGGCTCCTCCCGGCCCCTCAAATACCCGGGGACCTCCCACAAATCCCCAGATTTCTCTGCAGTGCTTACTGCGAAGACATGAAATTATCACTCTCTTGCAGGGAGCGGGGCTATTACAGCCTGCGGCCCTGTTGGACTATTCCCACCCGTTCCTCGTGTGATGTGCTTCCCAGCCTGGGCTGCGCTGGTCGGGTGAGGGTAGGCAGCACCATGTGTGCTTAAGGAGCGCTGCTCCACCGCAATCCCCCACCATAGGGTAGGCGGTATAGGCTGATGGTGAGCCTTTATGTGATGCTCCTCCCGCATTATTATTCCCATGCCCCGTGTAGCGGTGGGTCCTGTACAGAGGGCCGCCATCCTCCCTCATTCTCCCTGTAGCCTTCGGGGGGGAAAGAAGGGGGGGGTGTGGGTGAGCGTGTATCGTGATTCGTGCATACGGCGTTTTGTCATGTTTTTTGACTAGTATATGGTGTCTGCTGCCGCGCTGACTTGTCCTTTTTACTATTGCAAATGCCGCCGCCTTCATTTGGATGTTCCGGGCGGCGGCGTTACCTCAGACGCTTCTGCGTTCTCATTGGCTGCTTGTCTGTGGGCTTCGTGCTCTTCGGGGGGGGCGGGGCCTGGCTTGGCGCGCTCTGCGTCACCGCTCGCTCTGGCCCGCCCTTCGAGTTACTCTCGGCGCCATTTTGTCAGGTCGCGCGCGCATGTAATTCTGGCCTGCCAGTGGCTGCACCTCGTTTCACTTCACTTACTCCCCAAGCTTAAATCTCACTCCTGTTGAGTTGCATACTGGTGGGGATTCTCAGCCTGATGTGTCTTCTAGACTGGCTACTGTTGAACAGATTATTGCGAAGTCTTTAGCGCGTAAGGGCCCTGCTAAGAAGCGGAGCCTACGGAGCCTGACAAATTTTGCATCTATATGGCTATACCCCGTCGGACGAAGGGGAGCTGTTCTCTGACTCAGGGTCATCTGAGAAATCAAGGGGTCATGACGATTCTGGTTCTGATCACTGGACCCCGGATGATACTGATAAACTGCTGGTTCAGATTTTCGAGGTTTTGTCCATCTCTCCCCCTGTTGCGGCTCCCAGGCAAAGGGGTGAGCTATTTCATACTGCTAAGGCTCTATTGGAATTTCCTGAGCAAACCCATTTCAATAACCTTGTGCTTAAGGAGTGGGAACATCCCAGTAGACTTCCCGGGATCCCTAGGAGTCTGGACAGGAAGTATCCCTTTCCTGCTGATATGGTTAAGTGCTGGTCATCGCCCCCCGAGGACGATGCTCCTATTCTAGGGCTGTCTAACACCTCTATTATGCACTCCCCGACACCACTACGCTGCGGGATTCTGAGGACCGGAGCATTGACCAATTGGCATGCCATGCCTTTGCATTTGGAGGGGCGCCTGGTTTGCGCTTTGGCCATTACCGTCTGGGTGGGGCGACGGCTACAGCACTTCACGCACGTCTGGAGGCGCCAAGTCTTAGACCAGTGGATTCAGGAGGTAGTTTCCTCTGGCTACAAGATAGAGTTTCTGGAAGTCCCTGAGGTTCCAGGGGAGGTGGGGCCCTCAGGAGGCCCAATTACCCATCAACATTCTGGAACTACAGGCGATAAGGTTGGTGCTGGAGCAGTTGACCGATCACCTGCAGGGAATGTCTGTGCAGGTGCGCTCAGACAACAGGATGGCGGTTGCCTACATCAACCATCAGGGAGGGACCCGGAGCAAGGGTGCCCTCCAGGAAGTGTCGCGGATTCTGACATGGGCGGAGGCCAATGTTCAATGCATTTCGGCTGTGTACATCCCGGGGGTAGAGAATCTTCTGGCAGACTCTCTGAGCAGGGGGTCTCCCCGTCAGGGGGTGTGGTCCCTCTGCAAAAGGGTATTCCAGTCCCTGTGTCACCGTTGGGGCCTACCGGAGGTGGATCTGTTTGCATCCTGTCACAATCACAAGCTCCCGGCCTTTGTCTCCCTGTCTCAGGATCCTCTGGCCTTGGCCACGGATGCCCTGTCAATGTCATGGAAGGAATTTCGGCTCCTGTATGTCTTTCCCCCGTTCCCCCTGCTGGGCAGGGTCCTGCCCAAGATCGCTCTGGAAAGGGTGCCAGTGATTCTGGTGGCCCCAAGGTGGCCAAGAAGAGTGTGGTACGCAGACGTGGTACAAATGGCAGTAGACCAGTATGTCCTGCCAGAGGCGCCAGATCTGCTCACTCAGGGCTCCTTACGCCATCCCAATTTACAAACTCTGGCTTTGACGGCCTGGCTGTTGAAACCTCCATCTTGATGAAAAGGCTTGTCTGCCTCGGTGGTGGATACCTTGGTGCAGGCTAGGAAGAAAACTTCGTCTGCCATCTATTATAGGGTATGGCGTACCTACATTGATTGGTGTGAGTCTAGGTCTCTTCCCTGTAGGGAGTTCCTAGTCTCTAGGGTTCTGGAGTTTTTACAGCATGGATTGGAGTTGGGTCTAAAACTCAGTACTCTGAAGGGTCAGGTTTCTGCCCTGTCTGTCTTCTTTCAGAAGTCTTTTGCTCAGCATCCCTTGGTTAAGACCTTCTTTCAGGGGGTTACTCACGTGCGTCCCCCACGTAAACCTATGGTCCCTGTTTGGGATTTGAACTTGGTTTTGTCTGCTTTGCAGGGTGCTCGCTTTGAGCCTATTCAGGATGCTGCTCTGGCTGTACTTACCCTCAAGGTTGTCTTTCTGGTGGCTATTACTTCGGTCAGGCGTGTGTCTGAGCTGGCGGCTCTGTCTATTCAGCCCCCATACTATGAGAGACACCAGGACAAGGTGGTGTTCCGCTTTAAGCCGGATTTTCTGCCTAAGGTGGTGTCTGCTTTTCATTTGAATCAAGATATTGTTCTTCCCTCGTTGTGTCCTAATCCTAGCAACGCTAAGGAAAGGGTTCTGCATTCCTTGGGTGTGGTCAGGTGTCTGAAGTATTACCTGGTTGTCACTGCGGCTTTCAGGAAAACTGATGCTCTTTTTGTGGTCCATTCTGGGCCCAGGAAGTGTTTGGCTCCTGCCAAGTCTTCTATTAGCAAATGGATTCGCCAGGCTGTGATTCAGGCCTATTCTGCTAAGGGGAAAAATCCTCCCTTCCGCCTTACTGCTCATTGTACTCGTGCTATTGTTGCCTCTTGGGCCTTCCAGCACCAGGCTTCTGTTGAACAAGTTTGCAAGGCCGCTACTTGGTCTTCTGTTCATACCTTTTCAAAGTTTTACAAGGTTGATGTTAGGGCCTCAGCTGATGCTGTTTTTGGCCGCAAGGTTTTGCAGGCGGCAGTGGTTTAAACTGTCTGCTGTTACCTTTTTTGTTGGGGATCCCACCCTACTTTATGGACACTGCTATTGGATGTCCCAAGTAAGTAATCTATCTGGAGCAGGACGTACTGTATACTAAGAATAATACAATTCTGTGAAATACTTACCTGTAGAATTGGTATTATAAGTATACAGTACGTCCTGCTCCACCCCACCCTTGGTTTTGCATTATTCTGGATCCCCTGTATGGTGATTATCATTGTTATAGTTACCAGTTTGGGTGGTTAAATTCTCCCGGCTTCTCGTTCACTGCTTTTCAATGCTGGGGATTTGTGGGAGGTCCCTGGGTATTTGAGGGGCCGGGAGGAGCCTGTTTTACATGTCTCTGCAGTGCAGCGCCATCTGGCGGAGTATAACCCAAGTGTAAGTAATCTATCTGGAGCAGGACGTACTGTATACTTATAATACCAATTCTACAACTGAGTATTTCACAGAATTGTATTTTTACTCGGGCTGGCGCCGGGGGTCCCGTGGCGCCGGCTTCCTGCGCTTTTAAAATACAAAAAAAAATGGCGGCTGTAGGCGCCCGAGAGGAGTCTCTTCCCCTCAGGGCGGGGCCGGTCGCTCGCGCGTGCCTATGGCCCGCCCCCGTGCTGCGGGCGAAGTTTTCAGGTCCCGGCTTTTGGACGGGGGAGGGGCGGGCGCGAACCGCGCCAGCCCGCTCTTCCTCTGCACACTACGCGCCTCCCGTCCCCTACTGCCAGCGGGGCTCCGGAGGGGTGAAGGTCGGGTGAGTGGCCTGTGGCCATCATTTTTATATATTGATTATGCCCCTCACTGGGGTTGCTGGACAATGCTGTTATTAACTCTTTAAGGACATTTGCTAGCATGGTCTGATTGTGTGTTTTGTTTGTGTGTTCCAGGTGGACCATTGATCCTATTAAAGGGGGGTTCTCCCGGTCCTAGGGTCCCTGGTTAAATTTAGTTGGCTTAAAATTCCTCCCACTCGGGACTTAAAGGGGCATCCCGGGTTGCATTACTGCGTAATTCCCTCGGAGCTATATATATATATATATATATATATATATATATATATATATTTATTCTGCTCCGCCAGCCTCCTCTCCGTCTCCCCCTCGCTTGACACGTACCCCATGTGATGTGGTCATTGGCGGGGAGTCGCAATCTGAGGTGTGTGCCAGATTGGCCAATCTTGAAAAATTGTTTTCCAGTGCCGTTGCTAAAAAGGCCACGGCAAAGAGAAAACATTTGTATACGGCCGCGCAGGCCCTTGATATGGAGGAGTTTGACTCCCTAGATTGGTCTGATTGTTCCCCGCGTGAGGAAGGGGAGCTGTATGAGGAGTCTGAGGGCTCAGATGATCAGCAGTTTGTGGGCGCTGATACCGAGCAGGGCCAGGGGGATTCCTTGGATACCTCTAGGGTCCTGGCTCATATGTTTGAGGTCCTGGCTATTTCTCCCCCCGAGGCGGTTGTCCAGCTCATCAGTCCTGCATTCTCCGGAGTGCACTACTCTCAAGGATGGTGAGGATAAACACATTGACCAGATGGCTTTCCTGGTTCCTTGATCTTACTGCTATCTTTATACCGGGGAATGAGTGGGAGGTCCCAGGTATTTATGGAAGCGGTGTATGTGACATACTTATAATACCCATTTTACAGGTGAGTATTCACAAAATGGTATTTTTTTTGTCTGTAAGGTGGATAAGCTACATACTGCAGAGAGCTTAAGAAAAGAAGAGGAGCAGGTAACAGAACCAACCCCCATAGTCTTTGGTGAGTAATATTATTTTTCAACCTGTATTCTTAATCTTGTGTCCTCTTAAATGTAAAACATAGACCCCCTCTACATGAAATAATTACAGATCTGTCAAGCCCCCAAAAGTGACGTATGGTGAGTTTTTACCTGTTATAAGCATGCAGCAAATTAGTGGCTCACTTAGAAGCCACCTCTTGTGGGAGACAAAGCATGGAGTGTTCCGATGTTGCTTCCCATATATCAAATGGCTGCTGATAGGCTACTCCAAAAAACGGAAAAACCTGCTAGCTAGCAAGAAGAAAGCTTACTTTATATAACCAGCTGAAAACACACTCGTGTTTCATTATACTGGAATAAAGAAAAGGTGGCAGCTTTTGGTTAGTACCACTT
This sequence comes from Gastrophryne carolinensis, assembly GCA_027917425.1. NCBI lineage: Eukaryota > Metazoa > Chordata > Amphibia > Anura > Microhylidae > Gastrophryne > Gastrophryne carolinensis. Next base: position 469,920,311 of record CM051234.1, on the reverse strand, counting down.
TTGTGTGTGTGTGTGTTAGGGGGCTGCTGGAATTTTGAGCATCCAGCTTCTCGTCCAGGAAGCTCTCACATGGCAGGGATCCCATGGTGCATGTGCTAGCTCTCATCTAATCAGCGTTGTGCTGTGCATATTAATGCTTGCATGCTTGCTCATAGTCTCCTGACTTTGAGTGAGCTCAGATGTAGAAGATCACAGAAGACTACTGTTGCAGTGACTCTGTACAACTTGGAATGTAAAGCTTAAAGTGGACCAAAACCCAGGATTTTGGTCCTTTCCCTGGGGGCACCCCGATTATGGGTGCCCCGCTCTGTGAAACCCCCCAGGACGCCGAGACCAGCTCACCTCTTCCTGGGCCCACGGCGTGTCTAAGAGCAGCGGCTATGACAGCCACATCCTCCTCTTCCCTGCTCGCAGCGGCTATTCTCAAATGCCTGTCGTGGGCACGCGCCCTGCTAGTGGGAGAGCTGTGGGACGGGGAAAAGAGCTGAGTGAATGGGGCGACCTGGGGGGTTTCACACAGCAAGGCATCCCGATTTTGGATGCCCCAGGGGGTGGAAACAATCGGCCCGGGAATCTATAAGATTCAGATGGGTTTTGGTCCACTTTAAATAAAAAGAAAGGCAGCTACTTCCTTACAGTCCAAAGCTCAGAAACATGTCCATATCTGAGATAGAGAAATACGTTATGTGCTGTCATGACACTTGGTGGGGGCCATTTTTATACTGGAAGCTATAGAGCAGGCTTTCCCAACATTTTTTTTAACAGATACCATTTTCCAATGTGGTCCGTATGGATTGTCGGTCAGTGTGAAACAGTCAAAACAAATTTTCATCACCTTCTAGAGTAGTTTCTTATTTATGGAGCAAATCAGGCTTGGGAAAAGTATAGTTAGCAGCAGATCAGGTTGGGGAACCTCGCAGAGTACCACCTGATAGGTTGTCAAGTATCATTGGTTGGGAACCCCTGCTATAAAGCAAATATTTTATAAAGTGGTTGTACTAATATAGGAATCTTTAGTCCTGTGGTTAACCTCCATTTTTTTATTGTTCCTTTAGGCCAGCAGCTGATGCTTACGGCAGGTCCAGCGGGTGTGGTGCCACCTCAGCCAGCTTTTCCATATGGATATACACCACCACCACCACCAACGTTCACCCAGCCTCCCCCCTCTGTTTCCCCTGGCTATGGTTTCAACATGTAACCTCTGCAGCATCCTGCATTTCCCTCAATACACCTGGAAGCGTGTCGTAAGCCACTCTTTCAGGAGAGCTGACTGTAGTTCATCTTGGACACCTTTATTTATTACATTTGCTCTTACAGACTTTCAGCCATTCACTACCACACTTTAAAGTGTTTTTATTTGGACAGGAATGGCCTTGATCTGCTGTCCATATGCATTTCATAGCGATTACACATGCAAGCAGTCTGTGCTGTATACTGCTGACTACAGAAGCTGCCTCACTGCTTGTTACTAGAGACAGACAAGCTGCTCGGGCCCAGCAGGTGAATGTGCAGCAGCTGCCACATAGCAGATAACACATAACATGGCATACAGCACCTTATGTGCCACGTCTGTCATATGCTACGGGATTATTATCTCAGTGTTGGTACAGAGCAGGGTTGTGTTTTTAACCTAGAATGGAACACAGTTTAGTGGATGTACTCCCATGTTTAAAGCTTTTACAGTTTTCTTAGACTGGCATTGCTTGTTTTTGCCTGCTACAATATCCATAATATTAAATAGAGTAAACATACAAACATATTTAAGCCTCTTATCCATCATGTGTTTCTTTACTAGATGATGCATGTTCTCATCATGAAACCTCGCTGTGTGTATTGGTATTTTAGTATTTCATATTATTCTTAGTATACAGTACGTCCTGCTCCAGATAGATTACTTACACTTGGGTTATCCTCCGCCAGATGGCGCTGCACTGCAGAGACATGCAAAACAGGCTCCTCCCAGCCCCTCAAATACCCAGGGACCTCCCACAAATCCCCAGATTTCTCTGCAGTGCTTACTGCGAAGACATGAAATATCGCTCTCTCGCAGGTGAGCGGGGCTATTACCCTGCGGCCCTGTTGGACTATTCCCACCCATCCTTCATGTGATGTGCCTCCCAGCCTGGGCTGCGCTGGTCGGGTGAAGGTAGGCGGCACCGTGTGTGCTTATGGAGCGCTGCTCCACCGCAGACCCCGACCAAAGGGTAGGCGGCGGTTTAGGCTGATGGTGATCCTTTATGGATGCCCCTCCCGCATTATTGCCACATAACCCGTGTAGCGGTGGGTCCTGTACAAAGGGCCACCATCCTCCCTCATTCTCCCCGTAGCCCTCGGGGGGGGGGGGGAAGAAGGGGGGGGGGTGTTGGTCAGTGCGTATAGTGATTACGTGTATGACTAGATATGTGGTGTCAGCCGCCGCGCTGACTTGTCTGTTTTTACTATTACATGGCCGCCGCCGCACACGTCTTTTCCCTCCTTTGGATGCCCGCGCCGGACGGCGTCGTCGTCTCAGACGCTGCGGCGTTATCATTGGCTGCTGTCTTAGAGCTTCGCGCTCTTCGGGGTGGGTGGGGGCCTGGCTTGGCGCGCTCCGCGTCGCGGCCCGCTCTGGCCCGCCCTTCGAGGTTCGCTTGGCGTCATTTTGATGTGTAGTCGCGCGCGCGTGTGTAACGATCCCCCCTTCCGCGGTCTGTAAGTGCCCTCGCGGGCGATCTTTATGCTCATTGCTTACTGTGCATGGTTCTGATGCCCCTTATTCTCATTATGTCTTTCAGACGGGTGAATCCAGTGGCTTCTCCCGGCCCAGTGTAATTGTCAGTTGGGCCTAGTATAATTACTCCCACTTCCCTGCGGGTCATTGGGGCATCCAGGGTAGCTTACAGCGTCAATCCCTACTGGCCTATTGTGCCTATTAATCACCATACGGAGGCATCCCAGGATAATGTGACCAGGGTTCCTTCGGGACAAGCCCGGCTGTGTGTAGCTTGTGGGGTCTCACCTATCAGCGGTGACAATGCACGGGTCTGTGTTCCTTGCGCACAGCAGGCGCTAATGGTGCAACCCGCCCCTCCGGTGGCTGGGCCTACCCCTCGCCTCACTTCGCCTACTCCCCCAAGCCTGAGTCTAACCCCCAATACAAGCGGGGATTCTCATTCTGATGTGACTACTAGACTGGCCAGTGTTGAAAAATTGATTGCTAATACCTTAGCACGTAAGGCCACCGCTAAAAAGCATCACTTAACCCCTGATGCTACTCTTTTCCCTACGGAGTCTGACGAGTTGTTGCATCTATATGGCTATACCCCCTCGGACGAAGGGGAGCTGTTCTCTGACTCGGGGTCATGTGACGAGAGGCCCAGGGGTCATGACGATTCTGGCTCTGACCCCTGGACCCCGGATGATACGACAGGCTGCTGTTTCAGATTTTTGAGGTTTTGTCCATCTCTCCCCCTGTTGCGGCTCCCAGGCAAAGGGGTGAGCTCTTTCATACTGCTAAGGCTCGATTGTAATTTCCTGAGCAAACCCATTTCAATAACCTCGTGCTTAAGGAGTGGGAACATCCCAGTAGACTTCCCGGGATATCTAAGAGTTTGGACAGAAAGTATCCTTTTCCTGCTGATATGGTCAAGTGCTGGTCATCGCCCCCCAAGGTCGATGCCCCTATTCTAGGGCTGTCTAACACCTCTATTATGCACTCCCCCGACACTACTACGCTGCAGGATTCTGAGGACCGGCACATTGACCAATTGGCATGCCATGCCTTTGCATTTGTGGGGGCGGCGCTGCGCCCGGTTTGCGCCTTGGCCATTACTTCTGTGGCGCTCAGGGCCCTGGTCAGAAATGTACTCGAAGGCCCAGATGAATTGCCATCTGATACGGTTAATGCACTGTCTAACTGTGATGTGTTTGTAAACTTTATCCTGTCTGCATCGGATGATGCCATTAGGATGTGTGCCAGATCTTCTGTCTTGGCGGTAGCTATACGCCGCGCGCTGTGGCTGTGCCAGTGGGCTGCTGACAATGCTGCTAAGAATGCCCTTACTGGGCTTCCATTTAAGGGGCTACGCCTGTTTGGGGACCGTCTAGACCTCTTTGCTAAAGGAGGTAAGTTACCCAGCGCAGGCGGCAGTCTCGGCCCTTTCGGGGTCAGGGCCCCCTTTCACTCCCCTACCGAGGTGCTAAGCAGGGAAAAGGGGTGTCCTTCGCGGGGGCTCGTGCAGATTCCTGGCATAGGAGCAGAGGACGATGTCCTGGCTCCTCCTGGGGGTCCAAGCCCAAAGCCCCTCCCAAGACCCCTCAGGCATGATGGGGCGCCCTCGCCCGTCAGGGTGGGGGGACGGCTACAGCACTTTGCACATGTCTGGAGGCGCCAAGTCTCAGACCGGTGGATTCAGGAGGTAGTGTCCTCTGGTTACAAGATAGTTTGCTGTGCGGCCCCCCTCAAGATTCATCAGGTCCCAGATCCCCCAGGACCCCGTCTCAGCTCAGGTCTTGATGCAGGCCGTGCAAGGACTTCTGGATCTGGGGGTCATTTGCAGGGTCCCCTTAAGAGAAAGGGGCAAGGGGTTCTATTCCAACCTTTTCACAGTAGCCAAGAAAGATGGGTCAGTCAGGCCCATTCTGGATTTAAAGATCCTCGACAAGTTTGTCGAGAACAGGCGCTTTCGCATGGAAACTCTGCGCTCGGCCATCGGCTCTCTGCGCCCAGGGGATTTTATGACGACTGTGGACATCAAAGATGCTTACCTTCACATCCCTGTGTTCCCGGGACACGGAAGGTTTCTCAGATTCGCGTTGGAAGATCAACATTAACAATTTGTGGCCTTGCCATTTGGCCTCACTTCAGCTCCCAGAGTGTTCACCAAGGTGCTGGCGGGGGTGATGTCTCTGATAAGGTCAAGGGGCATACGCGTGCTTCCCTACCTGGACGACATTCTCATCACCTCTCGGTCTCTACAGCAGGCAGAGTTGGACACTCAGCTGGTGGTGTCCACCTTGGAGTTCTTCGGCTGGGTGATCAATCATCCCAAGTCCTCTGTCCCCTTCTTCGGTGACCCCATTCCTGGGAATTATTCTGGATTCGGTTCATTCAAGGATATTCCTTCCTCAACAGAAGGTGGAAGCTCTAACTGCGCAGGTGAGATTCCTGCTCTCGTGCCCCCAGCCCTCTCTCAGGCAGGGAATGCAGCTGGTGGGTCTGATGGTGGCGTGCTTCAAGGCGGTGCCCTTTGCTCAGTTCCATTTGAGGCCTCTGCAACTTCACCTTCTGTCAGTATGGGACAAGGACCCAACGTCCTTGGACGGGGTCTGTGTGCTTCCCCCCTTGGTCAGACGGTCCCTTTCGTGGTGGCTGGACCACAGGAACTTGCTAGGGGGCAGGTCCTTTCTGGCCCCCTCCTGGGAGACGGTCACCACGGATGCCAGTCTGTCAGATTGGGGATGATTCTGGAAGTCCCTGCGGTTCCAGGGGAGGTGGGGCCCTCAGGCCGCCCACTTACCCATCAACATTCTGTAACTACGGGCAATCAGGTTGGTACTGGTCTGCCTACATCAACCATCAGGGAGGGACCCGGAGCAGGGGTGCCCTCCAGGAGGTGTCGCGGATTCTGACATGGGCGGAGGCCAATGTTCAATGTATTTCGGCTGTGTATATCCCGGGGGCAGAGAATCTACTGGCAGACTCTCTGAGCAGGGGGACTTCCCGTCAGGGGGAGTGGTCCCTCTGCAACAGGGTATTCCAGTCCCTGTGTCACCGTTGGGGTCTACCGGATGTGGATCTGTTCGCATCCCGTCACAATCACAGGCTCCCGGCCTTTGTCTCCCTGTCTCAGGATCCTCTGGCCTTGGCCACGGATGCTCTGTCCATGTCATGGAAGGAATTTCGGCTCCTGTATGTCTTTCCTCCATTCCCCCTGTTGGGCAGGGTCCTGCGCAAGATTGCTCTGGAAGGGGTGCCAGTGATTCTGGTGGCCCCCAGGTGGCCAAGAAGAGTGTGGTTCGCAGACGTGGTACAAATGGCAGTAGACCAGTACGTCCTGCCAGGGGCGCCAGATCTGCTCACTCAGGGCCCCTTACGCCATCCCAATTTACAAACTCTGGCTTTGACGGCCTGGCTGCTGAAACCTCCATCTTGATGGAGAAAGGCTTGTCGGCCTCGGTGGTGGGTACCATGGTGCAGGCTAGGAAGAAAACTTCTTCTGCCATCTATTATAGGGTATGGCGTATCTACATTGATTGGTGTGAGTCTAGGTCTCTTCCCTGTAGGGAGTTCTTAGTCCCTAGGGTTCTGGAGTTTTTACAGCATGGGTTGGAGTTGGGTCTAAAGCTCAGTACTCTGAGGGGTCAGGTTTCTGCCCTGTCTTCTTTCAGAAGTCTTTTGCTCAGCATCCCTTGGTTAAGACCTTCTTTCAGGGGGTCACTCATGTGCGTCCCCCACGTAAACCTATGTTCCCTGTTTGGGATTTGAACTTTGTTTTGTCTGCCTTGCAGGGTGCTCCCTTTGAGCCTATTCAGGATGCTGCTCTGGCTGTTCTTACCCTCAAGGTTGTCTTTCTGGTGATTACTAAAAAATGCCACTGGGGCAAGTGGCAAAGTTGGGACGGCACTGATATAATGGTAAATCCTAGGTGCACTGCCCTGTGGGGTGTGCCCCAAAATGATGCACACAATTTATTATGGAATGGCCTCCACCCACTCCCAAATCACACCCCCACAGAGACTGACTCTTGCACTCAAATGTATTTTATTGTACATACTGAAACACACACATGCTAAAAACAAGATGACTGTGCCATAAGTAATGGCACCACCAGGGGGAGCCTGTCCTAAAAAAAAAACACCTGATAAGTCTGAAATACTAATGGCCCATAAAACTATGCTACCTCTATATAACATATACATATATTATAGCTTTAAGTGAAAGTGCTTCTCTAAGTGCATACATCTCAAGAAAAAACATCAGAAAGTAAGTATTACTTGTGCAAAATATCAAAAGCCTCAGTACAAGGTTAAATGAACGTAGGATGGCTCCCCCAGGCTTCAGCCAACGCGTTTCGAGCCTTGCCAGGCTCTTTCTCACGGCCAGTAACGAGTGGTGTATCCCGTCGGATGGTGGAGGGCGCTCCTGGCTCCCTCCGTCTTTCTGGTGGCTATTACTTCGGTCAGGCGTGTGTCTGAGCTGGCGGCTCTGTCTATCCAGCCCCCATACTATGAGAGACACCAGGACAAGGTGGTGTTCCGCTTTAAGCCAGACTTCCTGCCTAAGGTGGTGTCTGCTTTTCATTTGAATCAAGATATTGTTCTTCCTTCATTGTGTCCTAATCCTAGTAATGCTAAGGAAAGGGTTCTGCATTCCTTGGATGTGGTCAGGTGTCTGAAGTATTACCTGGTAGTCACTGCGGCCTTCAGGAAGACTGATGCTCTTTTTGTGGTTTCTTCTGGTCCTAGGAAGGGTTTGGCTCCTGCCAAGTCTACTATTAGCAAATGGATCTGTCAGGCTGTGATTCAGGCCTATTCTGCTAAGGGGAAGATTCCTCCCTTCCGCCTTACTGCTCATTCTACTCGGGCTATTGGTGCCTCTTGGGCATTCCAGCACCAGGCTTCTGTTGAACAAGTTTGCAAGGCCGCTACTTGGTCTTCTGTTCATACCTTATCAAAGTTTTACAAGGTTGATGTTAGGGCCTCAGGCGGCAGTGGTTTAAACTGTCTGCTGTTACCTTTTGTTGGGGATCCCACCCTGCTTATGGACACTGCTATTGGATGTCCCAAGTGTAAGTAATCTATCTGGAGCAGGACGTACTGTATACTAAGAATAATACAATTCTGTGAAATACTCACCTGTAGAATTGATATTATAAGTATACAGTACATCCTGCTCCACCCCACCCTGTTTTTTTGCATTATTCTGGATCCCCTGTATGGTGATTGTTATCATTTTTATAGTTACCAGTTGGTCGTTAAATTCTCCCGGCTTCTTGTTCACTGCTTTTCAATGCTGGGGATTTGTGGGAGGTCCCTGGGTATTTGAGGGGCCGGGAGGAGCCTGTTTTGCATGTCTCTGCAGTGGAGCGCCATCTGGCGGAGGATAACCCAAGTGTAAGTAATCTATCTGGAGCAGGACGTACTGTATACTTATAATATCAATTCTACAGGTGAGTATTTCACAGGATTGTATTATTAAACACCCAGAGGCATAATGTATGTTGCTCCATGCACCCCGCTGATAGAACACACATAGTTTCCATTAGCAATGAGTCTCCTATAGTATCTATAGGTATTATGTGCAGTCCACATGACCATAAGCCTTTCAGTTGTCCAAGTAAGTTCTGTGTAGATACTGTAACTACTGAACGTACCAATGGAATGGGTAAATTGGCCATATGAGAATCGTATTTAAAGGGTTTTAAAGTTCATTTTGTAGACTCTCTTGCAGAGCTCTTTTAAATCAGAAGAACAGTCTCCCCCTACTTACTTTATACTCATGCTGCTGATTGCTCTCCCTTAGCCCAAGTAAGTGAAACCAATAGCTGCACCTCCACAATCAAGGCTTCTATCCATCGCCCGCCTACGCGGGACTATGAAGTGCCCAGTATTCTCACTGGGAGCTTTGTACACAGCTTCTGCCTGCAGATGGACGTGATCTGTGTACAGACATAGGCCATGTCCATCTGTAGGCAGGAAGGCAGAAGTGCAGCTCACCAGCTCCACATACTGGGGCTGCGGGGGAGCGCTCAGCAGTGTGAGAGAGATTGTGAGGTAAGCAGGGGAGTCTCATGCCCTCTAACAGTCCCCTGATCTGAGGTTCACAGAAAAGCTTAGTGGACTTTCCCTTTAAGGTGAACAGGTTTTGACCTGAACCAGCAGCATTCACATATACCTGCTATTGTGTATTTCTGCTTCTTTTTCATGAGGCCCCACATTTTCATAAAGGCTTGCTTTTCCTAATAGGAGCTTTACTAACTCCTCATCGATAGCTGCTTGTAATTGTCATCTTGACTCCCTACTAAGCTTAAAGACCAAAACCTAGGATTTTGACTCGTCTAATCTTTCTCCTACATGAGATTCAGTTTACACACTCATTTTATATTGGTTCCAGTTATTTAACACAAATTAATGTTATGCACTGAAGTTTAAAAGGCCACAAGTGCAGTTGTCTGAGGGCCACAGATAAGGTTTTATATTTACATCATTCCAGCGCATGTTGGAATAATTCTATATAGGTCATTGCTCCCCAAACTCGATTTCAGAAATAACTGAGAACGCCAGTCATGTGACTACAGATACAAGTTCACTTGCTCTGCCATATTCCCGCACATAATTCTTCTAGGATCTCTGCTTGTAGGACACCTTAGTCATACACATAGGCCCTTGCTGGACTTGTGACTGCACACAACTCATGCAGCTCCAGGCTTGTCTGGCCACATTCACAGCTGCATTATACAAAGACGCCATAGCAATGCTATCCACCCACATTTCTCTGCTCCACCAGAACTACAGCACAATGCTGGTAACTGTGTAGGACATACTTAATCCTGTTCTACACTTGTGTTCCTGCACGCTCCTTCCTGTCCCAGTAAAGCTTTTACCAAACTTGTGAGAACATTCAGTATGAAAATTAAGTTGTTTTTAAAGTAAATCCATTTATCTTGACTACAGGTTGCTCTCTCAATCCTTACAATCCACTTCAGTGGATTATAATTTTAATTTACCATGTTTACATTGTGTCATGTCAAATGACAACGCATTATTCTGAAAAAAACATCACCTGTCACTATATTAGCTTTGTATGGATATTGTCATACTTACCTATCTGTGTACAGTCTGAAAGCGCCGCCTTATGTATTTGTGCGCCAGTTGCCATGGCTGCTCTGCCTGCCAATGTAACAGAGCCTGGACAGAATCCATGCCAGTAAATGGGCTATTTAAAAAAACAATATGTGTTCAATATTTTCTGACTCAAAATAAAACATAAACTCGGTCTCTGAATGGTTTCCTCTTTAAAAGACAAGATCGGTTCTACAATAAATACGTTCAACCGCAATTACAGGTATATAAACACTAACAGGTTTCCCCAAAAATAAGCCCTAGTGTGATGTTTTAGCATTTTCACAAATGCTTTAAAATATAAGCTCTTCCCGCGGAAATAAGCCCTAGTTACAGAGGGACTGGGGAGGCTGTGCTGCCCCCCCTCTTTCTGTGCTGGCTGCAGTGGGATTAGGGTGGCTGGGTTGCCGCTGCCCCCCCTCCCCCCAATCAAGGATATTTACTGCAGAGGGATGAGGCAGCTATCTATCTAGCCCTTTTTGTCCCTCTGTCTAGCTATCTCTCCCTCTGCCTATCTATCCATCCATCCCTCTGCCAATCTATCTGCTGTCTTTGGAAAAAAATAAGACATCCCCTGTAAATACGCCCTACTGCCTTTATCAGAGCAAAAAATTAATATAGGATCTGCTTGTTTTCAGGGAAACGGGGTAGATACTGCTTAGAGACCTTAATGTTCAAGGTTATTGTCTTAAAGTGGACCAAAACCCAGGACTTTGGCTATTCCATGTTTTGGTCTTTGCCCTCAGGGCACCTCGATTCCGGATCCCCGAATGTGTGATACCTCCAGGTACGCCAGTAAAACTCACCTTTACCCCAGAACCCCTTTTGTTCACTATCTGGAGATAACCCGAGAAAGGGGAGAAATCTGAAGGCACACTCCTCTGTTTCTTTTGTGGGGAGGTAGCATCGACCATGACGCAGGCAATACGGTCGCCACATATAGAAACTGGCGGACAACGGACATTGCCTCTATAAATTGTTCAATAAGGATTAAAAAGTACTTTCACATGAAGAAGCTTCGCGATTATATACAATATTAACAACCCAAACCTTTGCTTTTATGTAAGCCACGTCCTATGCTAAAAAAGTAATTTAAGAAATGTCCACGGCTGACTGGTCTAATGACTTTGATGGTTTACTGGAGAATACTCCACCTTACAATACTCCAGAATTGCCTACTCTCTACCATGATGTGGGCTAATGCCCCAAAGAAAAACTGTTCTAGAGAAAAGTAGCTCATAACAGTGCTAAAAATCTTGTAAATTATGCCCCGCTTACGGCAGAATGGGCAATTTTCTGGGAACACATGATAGATGGGCTGAAAATTGCTAAAGATACCAAAAATCTTGCAAACTTGGATATAGCATCACCCACCTTAGTGTTAAATATTCCTGGAAAAAAACTCCCAATTATTGTTCAAATGTGACTGGATGGAGAGTGGAGACATTATTCTAAGTATGTCACACACCCCGCTTCAAGACATTCATTACATGTGGGCATACTGACCTGTAGATGGTGATCTTGCAGAGATGTCAATAAAAAAAAGGTAAGACCCTCCCGGCCCATAAATACCTGGGACCTCCCACTCATTCCCCAGTCTTTCATCTCTGCAGAGGCGAGCAAGTCAGAAGATGGATGTCTCCTCCTTGCAGGTAGCTGGGATGACTCCCGGCCCTCTATTCTTCTATTCCTGCCCGGATCCCTTTATTTACATTACTTGCCTCCCAGCCTAGGCTGCTGGTCCAGGCAACGGTAGATTGCTCAGGAGCCGTGAGACCCCATAACAACGGGTAGGCGGCTAACCGGGTTGGGGACCCCGGTTTGGGATGCCTCGTCCCTTGGCCCTACCCTAGCATGGATTCCCCCTCTCCCGGATACCCTTAGAGGGGGGGTTGGGGGGGGCCGGGTCCTTTATGGATTCACCTTATTATTATAACTGTGTGTGTGTGAGGTGCTTACTGTGCATGTTTTACTACACAGACTGGCGCCGGCGGTCCCGCGGCGCCGGCCTCTGGCGTGTGACAATGGCGGCTGTAGGCTCCCAAGAGGAGCTTCTTCCCCTCAGGGTCGGGCGCTCGCGCCTACGGCCCGCCCCCATGCTGCGAGCGCCGTTTTCAGGTCCCCGCTTCTGGCCGGGAGGGACGCGCAAACCGCGCCGGCCGGCTCGTCCTCTGCACGCTACGCTTCTTCCACTCCCCCTACTGCCTGGCGTGCGGGACTCCGGTGGGGTGAAGGTTGGGTGAGTGGCCTGTGGCCCATCAGATGCTCTGTTATTAACTCTTTGGACATTTGCTTGCATGGTCTGATTGTGTGTTTTGTTCCAGGTGGACCATTGATCCTATTAAAGGGGGGTTCTCCCGGTCCTAGGGTCCCTGGTTAAATTTAGTTGTCTTCAAATTCCTCCCACTCGGGACTTAAAGGGGCATCCCGGGTTGCATTACTGCGTAATTCCCTCGGGGCACTGTACACATATATATATTAAAAATCACCATATGGAGACTTCCCCGGATACTGGGCTTGTGCCCCCCTCGGGGCAATCCAGGCTGTGTTTGGGGTGTGGGGTATCCCTTTTGGGGGATGATGTATTTCTTTGTGTACCCTGTGCGCAATGGTCTATTATGCGGCAGACCGGATCTCAGGCGTCTGGTTCTGCTCCGCCAGTCTCCTCTCCGTCTCCCCCTCACTTGACACGTACCCCATGTGATGTGGTCATTGGCGGGGAGTCGCAATCTGAGGTGTCTGCCAGATTGGCCAATCTTGAAAAATTGTTTTCCAGTGCCGTTGCTAAAAAGGCCACGGCAAAGAGAAAACATTTGTATACGGCTGCGCAGGCCTTTGATAGGGAGGATTTTGACTCCCTGGATTGGTCTGATTGTTCCCCGCATGAGGAAGGGGAGTTGTATGAGGAGTCTGATGACTCCGATGATCAGCAGTTTGTGGGCGCTGATACCGAGCAGGGCCAGGGGGATTCCTTGGATACCTCTAGGGTCCTGGCTCATATGTTTGAGGTCCTGGCTATATTCTCAGTGTGCCACACACCCCGCTTCCCCTTTAATTCTTACGATCGGGTTACTCACCGCAGGTGACGCCGTTGCAGAGAGGAAGTCTTGTAACGAGCCCCCTTCCGGCCTATATATACCTGGTACCTCCCACTTAACACCAGTGTTTTTCTCTCTGCATGGCGACAAGACAGAAGAAAGAAGTCTCCTGCTTGCAGGTAGCCGGGGTCTTGCCCCGGCACCCCCTTTGGGTCTATTTCTGCCCAGTTTGATTGTTTGTTACCTACGTGGTTAATGGAAGCCTCCCAGCCCAGGCTGCTCACTGGGCAAACGGTAGATGGCACTATAGGTGCCTAGGAGCTTATCTCCTCCGCTCGACCTCACGCGTGGGGCAAAAGGGCTATCCGGCATGGTGATCCGGATTTGGGATGCCCCTGTCCCGATGTCCCTTTAGGTCACCTTCTCCCGCTTGGCCTTCTCCCTTCGCTGGGGGGGGGGAGGGGTGTGTGTGTGTAATGTGCATGAGTGCTTTACTTTACTGTGAAAAGGCCTTGGCAGTTTTTAGTGTCAGCACATGGCCAGGGCTGCTGGGGCCTGTTCGGTTACTGCACGTTTGTATTTCCCTCTCTTCTCGGCTCCGGGCCCGCCCTTCGTTTCCCTGGTCTCATTAGAGACCTGTACGCTGCAGCCGGTGGGGGAAGAGCCTTCTGTGCGGCTGAAACTTCACAGGTAAACGGCCCCACCATTGTGCACGTGGGGCCGTTCTTATGCTATGTGCTGCTTGTGTAGCGTTTCCCTGGGGCATTTCTACTTATGGGTATATTTTTTTATGTCATCCTTCTGATAGGTTGACTTAATATATCACATAACTGTGGGATTTGGGCTCCAGTTGCTGCGTTATTACACATTACCATTCTGATATGAATGTATATGGATATATATATATTGGTGTTTGTGTATGTGTTTATATATATATATATATATATATATATATATGTTTGCACTTTTGGCTTTGCCTTGAAATTGCATGTGTCATGTATATTTATTCAAGATGTTTAAGCTAGCCATATATGTTTGCCTTATTGGTTATGTATGATTGTGGTGCATTCTGGCTGGGGGACTGACTGTGGTCTCTTTTCCCCCACAGATTCTGGGATTCCCTCACTGCAGGCTCTCCCGATTCTGTTATACCTGGCTAGCCTTATTACTCTAAATTGGGTTTTGTCCTAAGGTTTTAAAAAAAAATAAAAAATCCCGGGTGGCTTTATGCCTAAAACCCGCGGTTGTTGCGAATACCATAAAATCACCATATGGAGGCTTCCGACAATACCGGAAATGGCTCTTCGGGGCCATCTAGGCTGTGTGGGGGTTGTGGGACTCTGCTCCCAGGCGATGATGTTATATTATGCATTCCTTGTGCAAAGCAGAATATTGTGCGTCAGTCCGTCGCTCCGGCTTCTGGCTCCTCGCAACTTCCGTTCATCTCCTACCCCCCCTCCCTATTCCGGACCCCGTGTGACATTGTCAAAAGTGGGGATTCGCAATCCGAGGTGTGTGCGTGATTGACCAACCTCGAGAAGATATTTTCCACCAAAGTAGCTCAGAAGGCTACAGCGAAGCGGAAACACCTTTCTCCGGCAGCTCCTGCTTCGGAGGATGAGAGGTGCGAAGTTGTGGATTGGTCCGATTATTCCCTGGACGAGGAGGGGGAACTCCTTGTGGAGTCGGATGAGCCTGCAGACCAGCTAGAGATTGATGCTGTTGGCGATCAGGCTACGGGGGTATCCCTTGACACCCCCTCCATTTTGGCTCAAATGTTTGAAATTTTGAATTTAGATCCACCTGAGGCAGTCGCCCTGCCAAAGGGTGAGTTGTTTGGTGTGCCTCAGCCGCGTTTGGTGTTTCCCAGGCAACAACACTTTGAGAGGGTTGTGCTTAAGGAATGGGAACAACCCACGCGACTGGCTGGAATCCCCTCTAGTTGGGATAAACGCTATCTTTTTCCGGAGGAATTGGTGAAGCTTTGGTCGGTTCCCCCTGACGTCGATACCCCTGTGTTAGGACTGTCTAGCACGGCTGTGGTACATTCTTCTGACACCACTGCCATTAAGGATAGTGAGGATCGTCGGATTGACCAGTATGCTCGCCACGGTTTTATCAGTGCCGGATCGACGATGCGGCCGGTGTGTGCTTCGGCGCTTCTGCTGTTGGCAGTTAGGTCCATTATTCGGGATCTATGCGCAGACCTTGATCCCGCTTGTGATGAGTTTAGTGCTCTTAAGCAGTGTGAATCATTTATTTCCTTTGTCCTGACCGCTCAAGACTATGCTCTGGCGATGAGTAGCAGGACAGTGGCAATGCTGGTGGCTATTCGTCGGTCAGTGTGGCTGCGCCAGTGGTCGGCGGACTTGGTCTCTAAAAAGGTGCTCACAGCACTTCCTTTTTTGGGTTTGCGACTGTTTGGTGATAAATTAGACTCAGTTGCAAAGGTGGTAAATTGCCTCAACGCAAGAGGCCTCGTCGCTCCTTTCGGGTTGCAAGTGCCTTTAGACCTTCCTTTTGGGGATTTAGAACGGGTAGGGGAGCTTCCTTTCCCGTTACCAGAGGTGCAGGTTGGACCCGGGGGAGGGGCCGTGGCCGTCCCGCTCAGTCCTGGGGCGCCAAGCCCAAACCTGCTGGTAAGCCCGCTCAAGCAATGAGGGGCTGCCCTCACCCGTGCGGGTGGGGGGACGGTTGCGACACTTCTCCCAGGTTTGGGACCAGGTGGTTCCGGACAGATGGATCCAGGAGGTGGTGTCGTCCGGTTACAAACTGGAGCTCGAGTCTCGCCCTCCTTCACGTTTCTTTCGGTCTCGGGTGCCCATCGATCCTTTGGCCGCACAGGGGCTCCTGGCGTCGGTAAGAAATCTTTTAGAGATGGGCCTCGGTTTCTACTCCAATCTTTTCGCAGTACCCAAAAAGGACGGGTCGATTCGTCACGTCCTGGACCTGAAATTCGGAAGTTTTGCATGGAAACTTTGTGTTCGGCCATCGGTTCTCTTCGGCAGGGGGACTTCATGACGTCCATAGACTTTAAGGATGCTTATCTTCATGTTCCCATCTGCCAGGCTCATCAACGTTTTCTTCGATTCGTGATGAAAGATCAGCATTTTCAATTCATGGCACTTCCGTTTGGACTTACCTCGGCTCCAAGAGTGTTCACCAAGGTGCTGGCAGGGGTGATGGCCATTTTCAGATCATGGGGCATTCGTGTCGTACCTTATTTGGACGACCTTCTCATCATGGCTCCGTCCCTCAATCAATCAGAGACAGACACCAGGATGGTGGTCTCCACGCTGTAAAGCTTTGGTTGGGTGATAAACTTTCCCAAGTCCTCCCTCGCTCCGGCCAGGGTGATGTCCTTTCTGGGGATGCAGTTGGACTCTTGTCAACACAGGGTGTTTCTCCCTCAGTCCAAAATTTATCCGATTCAGGAGTTGGCTCGGGTCCTACTTTCCAATCCTCGGCCGTCCATCCGTCTGGGGATGAGGCTGGTAGGGTTGATGGTTGCCTCGTTCGAGGCAGTTCCTTTCGCTCAATTTCACATGAGGACGCTTCAGCTCCATCTGTTGGCGTCCTGGGACCGGCAGCCACGATCGCTGGATCGGCCCTTCCAGTTGTCCTCCCGGGTCCAGCAGTCCCTCCAATGGTGGTTGGTCTCGGCCAATCTCGCGAAGGGCAGGTCTTTCCTGACCCCTCTCTGGGAAATTGTCACCACGGACGCCAGTTTTTCGGGATGGGGGGGATTATGGAAGGATCTTCAGTTCCAGGGGCAGGGGAGTCCTCAAGAGGCCCACTTACCCATAAATATTCTGGAGCCATCCGTCGGGTTCTTGATCTTCTGACTCAACACGTTCTGGGCCTTCCGGTCCAGGTTCGTTCAGACAATCGAACAGCGGTTGCTTACATCGGTCATCAGGGAGGGACTCGCAGTCTGGGTGCTCTCAGAGAGGTGTCCCTGATCCTGACCTGTGCGGAGGCCCATGTTCCTTGTCTCTCGGCGGTGTACATCCCAGGGGTGGAAAACCAGGAAGCGGACCTGTTGAGCAGGGGCTCTTCCCGTCTGGGAGAATGGGCTCTCCATCCTCAGGTTTTTCACTCACTGTGTCTCCGGTGGGGGATGCCGGAGGTGAACCTGTTTGCCTCTCGTCACAATTACAGGCTCCCGAACTTCGTGTCGCTCTCCCAGGATGGATCCTCTGGCTCTGGCAGTGGACGCCATGTCTCTTCGGCCCGATCTGCTCACTCAGGGTCGGCTGTGTTACCCCAATTTACCAACGCTGGGTTTGACGGCTTGGCTGCTGAAACCTCCATCCTGAAGTAGGAGGGTCTTTCTGACTCGGTCGTTAAGACTCTGATCAGTGCCCGGAAGAGGTCTTCTTCTATCATCTACTATAGGACTTGGAAAGCCTGTATCGCTTGGTGTGAGGTTAGATCTTTTCCTTGTAGGGTCTTTTCGGTCTCCAGGATTCTGGAGTTTTTACAATCTGGCCTGGACTCTGGTCTGCAGCTGAGTACTTTGAAAGGGCAAGTTTCTGCCTTATCTATCTTTTTTCAGAAGCGTTTTGCGCTTCATCCTTTAGTTAAAACTTTTTTCCAGGGGGTTACGCATGTGCGGCCTCCCAGGAAACCATTACTCCCTGTTTGGGACTTGAATTTGGTTCTTTCTGCTCTTCAGGCTCCTCCTTTTGAGCCTTTGCAAGATATTTCTTTGTCTACCCTGACTCAGAAGATTGTCTTCTTGGTAGCTATCACTTCGGTTCGGCGTGTCTCAGAGTTGGCGGCCTTGTCTATTCAGGCGCCCTACTTTGAGAGGCATCAGGATAAAGTGGTTTTTCGGTTCAAACCAGACTTTCTTCCTAAGGTTGTTTCTGCTTTTCATTTGAATCAGGATATTGTTCTTCCCTCCTTGTGTCCTAAGCCTAAGAATGACAAGGAGAGGGTTTTGCATTGTTTGGATGTAGTACGCTGTGTTAAGTACTATTTGATTATTACTTCTCCTTTTCGTAAAACGGATGCCTTTTTTGTTGTGCCCTGTGGGCCTAAGAAGGGTTTGGCACCGGCCAAATCTTCCATTAGCAAATGGATACGTCAGGCCATTATTGCGGCCTATTCTGCTAAGGGGAAAGTTCCCCCTTTTCGTATCACTGCTCATTCTACTCGCGCCGTTGGAGCGTCTTGGGATTTTCAGCACCAAGCTTCTGTTGAACAAGTTTGTAAGGCCGCTACTTGGTCTTCTGTTCATACTTTTTCTAAGTTTTACAAGGTTGATGTGCGGGCCTCAGCGGATGCTGTTTTTGGCCGCAAAGTTCTGCAGACTGCAGTCATTTAAGTTATGCTTCATTTTTGCCTTCGGATACCCATCCCTTGTGGACACTGCTTTTGGATGTCCCGATCGTAAGAATTAAAGGGGAAGCGGGGTGTGTGGCACACTGAGAATAATACCATTTTGTGAGTACTCACCTGAAAATGGATATTGTCAGTGTGCCACACACCCCGCTTCACCCCGCCCTTTTCAGTATCCCTAATCCTTTATATGGTGAAGCTTTTCTTTATTTTGAGGTTACCTTTAGATTACTGGTACCTTGTCTTTCTGCTTTTTAAATCACTGGTGTTAAGTGGGAGGTACCAGGTATATATAGGCCGGAAGGGGGCTCGTTACAAGACTTCCTCTCTGCAACGTCGTCACCTGCGGTGAGTAACCCGATCGTAAGAATTAAAGGCGAAGCGGGGTGTGTGGCACACTGACAATATCCATTGTCCCCCCCCCCCCCCCCCCCCCCCGAGGCGGCTCCACCGCTGAAGGGGGAGTTCTTTGAGGTGACCAAGCTTGGAATTTCCTTATCAAAAGCATTTTGATGGTATCATTCTCAAGGAATGGGAGAGGCCGACTAGGCTTCCGGGTGTCCCTCCGGGTTGGGACAAAAAATATCCCTTTCTGGTGGATGCGGTGAAGCACTGTTCGTCGTCCCCCGAAGTGGATGCTCCTGTTTTGGGGTTGTTCAGTTCCTCAATCCTGCATTCTCTGGAGTGCACTACTCTCAATGGATGGTGAGGATAAATGCATTGACCAGATGGCTTGTCATGGTTTTGCCAGTGTTGGGTCGGCCTTGCGGCCGGTTTGTGCTTCGGCGCTTTTATTGGTAGCTGCCAGGTTGGTTGTTAGAGGACTGTTGACCTCTTCCGGGCTTGACCCGGCTAGTGAGGAGGTTGCCGACCTTAAGCACCGTGAGTTATATTCTTAGTATACAGTACGTCCTGCTCCAGATAGAGTACTTACACTTGGGTTATCCTCCGCCAGATTGCGCTGCACTGCAGAAACATGTAAAACAGGCTCCTCCCGGCCCCTCAAATACACGGGACCTCCCACAAATCCCCAGATTTCTCTGCAGTGCTTACTGCGAAGACATGAAATTATCACTCTCTCGCAGGTGAGCGGGGCTTCTAAGTCTGCGGCCCTGTTGGACTATTCCCACCCGTTCCTCGTGTGATGTGCCTCCCAGCCTGGGCTGCGCTGGTCGGGTGAAGGTAGGCAGCACCATGTGTGCTTAAGAACAGTCCAGGAGGGCAGGTGCACACTTACCTTGAGTATGTCGGGTGCCAAGGCCGCGGTGGCGCCGCTTTACAACAAGTTAGATAAAGGGCCAGCACACCAATAGTTAAATCAAATAGACTTGTATTAAATGATATCCAGCAAGATGAGGTACATACAGACCATTCAGCTGCATCAAAGTCCATAAGATAGGGTAGGTGATAGCAGAACAGTGTCCATAAGCCGACGTTTCGAGGGTGTAAAAAAACCCCTTCCTCAGGGCAGACAAACAACAGTGGCAAGACCGCAGCTTGCCTTTTAAAGGTCAGAGGTGCTGTGATTACCACCTGACGTGATATGACGTCAGAGGGTCAAACTGTAGCACACTAAATGGACAAAAAACACAAATTGTTAATCAAAAGAATGAAAAATACTCACCAAGCCGTCGGAGCGTGCCACTGGGGCACAACTCCGTCACCGCCAGAGACCGATCACATAGTGACCGGCAACGTTCCTGTCTGCCCAGGAAGGGGAGATGACGCTGGGCTCCAAATCTGCCCAGTAACTGGTGACAGGGCAGCAGGGGCGACCGGATAGGCCGCGCCTGCTGTCCATCATCAAGCTCGCAGGGGCAGACGTCACCCTTGCAAGGCGTCCGCTGGCATGGAAACCATGTCAGTGGCGCCCTCTCCAGTGACCCTGCGCCGTCAGCTCACCTTACCGGCGGTGAGAGCTATAAGCTCCCGGCCTGGTTGTTACAAATAAAGCATTTACGTTGTGGCAATCATATTTTAGGAAGAAGAAGAGAAAGAGTAAAGGAAAGGGGGAGAAAGAACGTGAGAGAAAAAGGAAAAGGGGGAGCGCGTGAGAGAAAGAAAGAGAGAGAAAGAGAGAAAAGAAACAAAGGGGATGCACGCAGCAGAAATGAGCTGTGAGCCAAAAGGGGGGGGGGGGGAACAGGTAGAGAACCAAAGGAAGGGACGCAGAAGAAAAGAGAAAAGGAAGAGCTTGTGACTAGAGGAGAACGGAGACATAAGAAAAGGAGCTGAAGAGATAAATCGGAATGGAAGGGAACGGTCAAAGGTAAAACAATAGAAAGACACAAGGTGTAAACATACCAAGGGAAAACCAAAGAAGGGGAAGTGAAGCAAAACAGAACACAAAACACACAGAAGAAACAAAAAACAAAACAAGAAACAAAAAACACAAAACAAAAACCTAAAACAGTAAACAAAGAACAAAAAACAAAAAAACAACCGACTAAAAAGCCAAAAGGACAGAAACAGGAGGGAACCAGAGAGAAGGGGAAGAACAGGAAAGGAATGGGAAGAGCCACCATGTAGAGAGGACAAGGGTGGAAAAGGAGGAGGACTAGAGAAGGGAAAAAGGAGAGAGGAGAAAATGCAAATGGGAAAGGGAAAACTAGAAAAAGGGAAAAGACAAAACCAATAAGACAAAGAGAAAAGAAAAAAGAGAGAAAGGGACAAAGACATGATACTGAGACAGAAGGTGAAGCCAGAAAGGGGAGCAAAAAGAAGGAAAGGAGCCCAAAGAAAAAAGAAGAAAGAAAAAGGAAAAAGAAAAAAAAAAGAAAAGAAAAAAAGTAAAAGAAGTGAGCAGCAGTGGTACAGGTACTAATTCAATTATCAACGTTGTGTGAGAAAACAAGAGAAGCCAAAAGAGGTATTTAGACCTCTTGGTTGGACGGTGTCCAATTCATGAATCCAGTAAGTCTCGCGTTGCAATAACCGAAGATGGCGGTCACCGCCGCGATGTGGTCGTTCCACTTGTTCTATGACCATGCCGCGGAGCTCTGATGTCTGATGTTTATGGCGTACAAAGTGGATAGCTACAGGTTTGTCATAGTCAAGAGTCTCACCATCCTGGTGTTTCTTGATGCTAATCCTTACATCACTTCGGTGTTGTTGAAATCGTTTCTTGAATGGCCCTATGGTTTTTCCAATGTAAAGTAGGCCACAAGGGCACTTGAGAAGATAAACACAGTAGTCTGTGAGACAAGAATAAGTTCCTCGGATCTTATAACGTCTCCCAGTGTGCGGGTGGGAGAATTCTGAACCCAAAATGAGCGAGTTGCACACATTGCATGAGTTGCATCTGAAACAACCCGTCTGGGAGGATATCTTGACGGGCGGTTTCCTGTATTTCTCCACTGGGTCAGCCCTTACTAGAGAATCTCTGAGGTTTCTACTTCGTTTATATACTTTCATAGGGGGGATCTTCACCACGGGGCACAGTGTTTTATCTGAGGTCAATATGGTACTATATTTATTCATGATGCGTTCGATCGTTGGAGCCGCCTGATTATATGTCACCATGAAGGGCACTCTCTCTACCTTAGGGGTCCTAGACTTTTCTTCCCCCAGCCATATTTGTTCAGCACGGCTTTGGGCCTTAGTAAGTAAGTCTTCTGGATAGCCCTGTGTGCGAAATTTTTCAAACATCCGTTGTAGTTGTGCTTTCCGGGTATCGGGTTTGGTATTCACCCTGTATACCCTCAAGAATTGTGATATTGGCAAACTGTTGACAAGGGGTCTGGGGTGCGCGCTGTCAAACCTCAGCAGCGTGTTCCGGTCTGTAGGTTTAGTATAGAGACCCGTGGTGATAGTACCATCATCCGCTTTGGAAATTGTCACATCTAGGAAGGTTACATAGTTCTCAGAAATCTCCGGGTTAAAGGTGATAGTTGGGAAAACGGAATTGATGTGTTCGATGAACACATCCAAGGATGCTCTATCTCCATGCCATACAGTGATGACATCATCAATATGTGTGCTTAAGGAGCGCTGCTCCACCGCAATCCCCCACCAAAGGGTAGGCGGTATAGGCTGATGGTGAGCCTTTATGGATGCCCCTCCCGCATTATTGCCCCATGCCCCGTGTAGCGGTGGGTCCTGTACAGAGAGCCGCCATCCTCCCTCATTCTCCCTGTAGCCTTCGGGAGGGAAAGAAGGGGGGAGTGTGGGTGAGCGTGTAGCGTGATTCGTGCATGCGGCGTTTTGTCATGTCTTTTGACTAGTATATGTGGTGTCTGCCGCCGCGCTGACTTGTCTTTTTTACTATTGCAAATGCCGCCGCGCGTGTTTTTTCCTTCATTTGGATGTTCCGCGCCGGGCGGCGGCGGCGTTACCTCAGACGCTTCTGCGTTATCATCGGCTGCTTGTCTGTGGGCTTCGCGCTCTTCGGGGGGAGGCGGGGCCTGGCTTGGCGCGCCCTACGTCATGGCCCGCTCTGGCCCGCCCTTCGAGGTACTCTCGGCGTCATTTTGTCAGCGTGCGCGCGTGTGGCGGTTATACTTACCGCGCTCGCGGGCGGTTTTATACTCATTGTAGTGTGTTTGGTTCTGACACCCCTTCTTCCCACTGTCTTTCAGACGGGTGAAGCCATTGACTTCACCCGGCCCGGTGTAATTGATAGTTGGGCCTTGTATAATTACTCCCACTTCCCTAGCGGGTCATTGGGGCATCCAGGGTTGCTTATAGCGTAAATCCCTACTGGCATATTGTGCCTAATAATCACCATATGGAGGCATCCCAGGATAGGTTACCGGGGTCCCTTTGGGACAAGACCGGCTGTGTGTAGCGTGTGGGCAGCCTCGTGCTGACGCTGACAAGGCACGGGTCTGTGTACCCTGTGCTGAGAAGGTGCTTGCATTGCAATCTGGCCTGCCATTGGCTGCACCTCGTTTCACTTCACCTACTCCCCCAAGCTTAAATCTCACTCCTGTTGAGTTGCATACTAGTGGGGATTCTCAGCCTGATGTGTCTTCTAGACTGGCTACTGTTGAACAGATTATTGCGAGGTTTTTAGCACGTAAGGGCCCTGGTAAGAAGCGGCACTTGATGCCTTATGTTAATGTTTTCCCTATGGGAACTGAGGAGTTTATGAATCTGTGTGGCTATACCCCGTCTGATGAAGGGGAGCGCTTTTCTGATTCAGGCTCATCTGATGAGGGACCAAGGGGTCATGACGATTCTGGCTCTGACCCCTGGGCCCTGGATGACACTGGCAGATTATTGACCCAGACCTTGAGGTTCTGTCTATCTCTCTCCCTGTTGAGGCTCCCAGGCAAAAAGGGGAGCTTTTCCATACAGCAAAATCACGTTTGGAATTTCCAGAGCAGGCACATTTCCATAACCTTGTGCTCAAGGAATGGGAGCGCCCCAGTAAACTTCCCGGGGCTCCAAAGATTTGGGTTAGGAAGTATCCCTTTCCTGCTGAGGTGGTTAAATGTTGGTCACCCCCCCCCCCCCCTCGAGGTGGAGGCCCCCGATCCTAGGGCTATCTAACACCTCTGTCATGCATTCCCCTGATTCTACTACCCTGCGGGATGCTGAGGACCGGCGCATTGACCAGCTGGCCTCCCACGCCTTTACATGTGCGGGGACGGCGCCCGGTCTGTGCCTCTGCTATTACTGCTGTGGCCACTAGAACCCTTATCAGAAATATGCTTGATGGTGCCCCGATGATTTGCCTTGTGAGGTGTTTAATGCACTCTCTAGTTGTGATGTTTTTGTAAATTTTGTCCTGTCAGCATTGGATGACACCATCAGAATGTGTGCCAGAACTTCTGCCCTCGTGGTGGCTATGTGCCGCTCGGTTTGGCTGCGCTAGTGGGCCGCTGACAATGCTGCCAAGAAGGCCCTTTTTGGTTTTCCCTTTTAAAGGACTGCGTCTGTTTGGAGACCGCCTGGACCTTTCTTGCTAAGGGAGGCAGGTTACCCCAGCACAGGTGGCAACCTCGGCCCTTTAGGGGTCAGGGTTCCTTCTCCTCCCCTTACAGTGATGCAAGACAGGGAAGGGAGGTATCCTTCCCTCGGGCCCGGGGAGATTTCTGGGGTAGAGGCAGAGGACGTGGACGTCCTGGCTCCTCCTGGGGTCCCAAAAGCTAAATCCTCTCCCAAGCCCCCTCAGGCATGATGGGGCGCCCTCACCCATCCGGGTGGGGGGACGGCTGCAGCACTTCGCTCAGGTCTGCAGGATTCATGTCTGACCGGTGAATTCAGGAGGTAGTGTCCTCCGGTTACAAGTTGGAGTTTGCTGCCGATCCCCCTCCAAGATTCATCAGGTCCCGGATTCCTCAGGACCCTGTGTCAGCTCAGGAGCTAGTGCAAGGCCTCCTGGAGCTGGGGGTCATCTGCCAGGTGCCATTAAGAGAAAAAGGCAAGGGCTTTTATTCCAACCTATTCACAGTACCCAAATAAGTATGGTTCTGTTAGGCCCATCCTGGACTTAACGATTCTCAACAAGTTTTGTCAGGGGCAGGCGCTTTCGCATGGAGACTCTGCGCTTTGCCATCAGTTCCCTGCGCCAAGGGGATTTAATGACTTCTGTGGACATCAAAGATGCTTACCTTCATATTCCTGTGTTCCCAGGTCATCAAAAGTCCCTCAGGTTCGCTCTGATGGATCAACATTACCAATTTGTGGCCTTGCCCTTCAGCCTCACTTCAGCTCCCAGGGTGTTCACCAAGGTGCTGGCTGGAGTGATGTCTCTACTCAGATGTCAGGGTATCAGCGTGCTTCCCTATCTGGACGACATCCTCTTCACTTCCCAGTCTCTACATCAGGCAGAGTTGGATACTCAGCTGGTGGTGCCCATTCTGGAGTCATTTGGATAGGTGATCAACCACCCCAAATCCTCACTGTCCCCTTCCTTGGTAACTCCATTCCTAGGAATGAATCTGGATACAGTTCAGGCAAGGATCTTCCTTCCTCAGCAGAAGGTGGACAATCTGATTGCACAGGCTCAGTCCCTCCTAGCTTGTCCCCATCCCTCCATCAGGCAGGGGATGCAGCTGGTGGGCCTGATGGTGGCGTGCTCCGAAGCGGTCCCTTATGCTCAGTTCCACTTGAGGCCTCTGCAACTTCACCTATTGTCTGTATGGGACAAGGACCCAGGGGTCTGTGTGCACCCCCCCCCGGTCAGGAGGTCCCTCTTGTGGTGGATGGACTCAAGGAACCTGTTGGGGGGCAGATCCTTTCTTGCCCCTTCCTGGGAGACGGTCACCACGGATGCCAGTCTATCAGGTTGGGGGGGGGGGGGGAAGTCCCTGCGGTTCCAGGGGAGGTGGGGCCCACACATCTATCAATGTCTTGGAGCTGCAAGTGATCAGGTTAGTTCTGGCTCGCTTGACTACTCATCTTCAGGGCCTGCCTGTTTATTGGCGCTCGGACAACCAGACGGCAGTTGCCTACATCAATCATCGGGGGGGGGGGGGGAAGTGTCTCTGGTCCTGAACTGGGTGGAGGCCAATTTCCCCTGCATATCAGCGGTGTACATTCCGGTGGTGGAAAATCTGCTGGCAGACCCTCTGGGCAGGGGGACCTCTCGCCAGGGAGAATGGTCCCTCTGCAACAGGGTGTTCCAATCTCTGTGTCACCGTTGGTGCCAACCAGATGTGGATCTGTTTGCGTCCCGTCACAATCACAAGCTCCCGGCCTTAGTCTCCCTGTCCCAGGCTCCTCTGGCCTGGACCACGGATGCTTTAACAATGTCATGGCAGGACATTCAGTTCCTGTATGTCTTTCCTCCATTCCCCCTGCTGAGCAGGGTTCTGCGCAAGATTGTTCTGGAGGGGGTGCCAGCAATTCTGGTGGTCCCCAGGTGGCCAAGAAGAGTGTGGTTCGCAGACATGGTGCAGATGGCAGTAGACCAGTACGTTCTGCCAGGGGTGCCAGATCTGCTCACTCAGGGCCCCTTACGCCATCCCAATTTACAAACTCTGGCTTTGACGGCCTGGCTGCTGAAACCTCCATCTTGATGGAGAGAGGCTTGTCCGCCTCGGTGGTTGATACCATGGTGAAGGCTAGAAAGAAAACCTCTTCTTCCATCTATTACAGGGTATGGCGTACCTACCTTGACTGGTGTGAGTCTAGGTCTATTCCCTGTCGGGTGTTTTCAGCCCCCAGGGTTCTGGAGTTCTTACAGCATGGGTTGGAGTCGGGACTCCTCCTCAGTACTCTGAAGGGTCAGGGTTCTGCCCTGTCTGTTTTCTTTCAGAAGTCTTTTACTCAGATTTCCCTGATTAAGACCTTTTTTCCAGGGGGTCGCTCATGTGCGTCCCCCACGTAAACCTGTGGTCCCTGTTTGGGATTTGATCTTGGTTTTGTCTCCCTTGCAGGGTGCTCCCTTTGAACCTATGCAGGATGCTGCTCTGGCTGTTCTTACCCTCAAGGTTGTCTTTCTGGTAGCCATTGCTTCGTGTGTCTGAGTTGGTGGCTCTTTCTATTCAGCCCCCATACTTTGGGAGACACCAGGACAAGGTGGTGGTCTGCTTTAAGCCAGTTTTTTTCTGCCTAAGGTAGTGTCTGCCTTTCATTTGAATCAAGATATTGTTCTTTCTTCTTTGTGCCCTAATCCTAGCAACGCTAAGGAGAGGGTTTTGCATTCCTTGGATGTGGTCAGGTGTTGAAGTATTACCTGGTGGTCACTGCGTCCTTCAGGAAAACTGATGCTCTTTTTGTGGTCCCTTTTGGGCCCAGGAAGGGTTTGGCTCCTGTTAGCAAATGGATCCGTCAGTCCGTGATTCAGGCCTATTCTACTAGGGGGAAGAGTCTTCCCTTTTGCCTTACTGCTCATTCTACTCGTGCTATTGGTGCCTCTTGGGCCTTCCAGCACCAGGCTTCTGTTGAACAAGTTTGCAAGACCGCTACTTGGTCTTCTGTTCATACCTTTTCAAAGTTTTGCAACGTTGATGTTAGGGCTCAGCTGATGCTGTTTTTGGCCGCAAGGTTTTGCAGGCGGCAGTGCTTTAAACTGTCTGCTGTTACCTTGTTGTTGGGGATCCCACCCTACTTTATGGACACTGCTATTGGATGTCCCAAGTGTAAGTACTATATCTGGAGCAGGACGTACTGTATACTAAGAATAATACAATTCTGTGAAATACTCACCTGTAGAATTGGTATTATAAGTATACAGTACGTCCTGCTCCACCCCACCCTTAGTTTTGCATTATTCTGGATCCCCTGTATGGTGATTGTTATCATTGTTATAGTTACCAGTTGGTGGTTAAATTCTCACGGCTTCTTGTTCACTGCTTTTCAATGCTGGGGATTTGTGGGAGGTCCCGGGTATTTGAGGGGCCGGGAGGAGCCTGTTTTACATGTCTCTGCAGTGCAGCGTCATCTGGCGGAGGATAACCCAAGTGTAAGTACTCTATCTAGAGCAGGACGTACTGTATACTTATAATACCAATTCTACAGGTGAGTATTTCACAGAATTGTATTTTTTGTCCTTTGTGCTGTCCGCCTTGGACGACACATTGGTGATGTGTAGCAGAGCTTCGGCCTTGCTTGTGGCTATCCGGCGGTCGGTTTGGTTACGCCAGTGGGCGGCTGATTTTGTGTCCAAAAAGTTGCCTACGACCCTTCCCTTTGTAGGGTTGCAGCTCTTTGGAGAGAGATTGGATTCGGTGGCAAAGGGAGGTAAGTTACCTCAGCGTAAAAAGCAGCGTCGCCCCTTTCGGGGGGCGGCTTCCTTCTCTGTCCTTTCGTGGGGCTAGAGTTGGCAGGGGTTCGGCTTTCCCCTCGTCCAGAGGTGATTCCTGGACTAGGGGCAGGGGTCGGGCCCGTCCAGGACACAGTTGGGGCTCCAAGCCTAGAGCCGCTGCCAAGCCAGCTCAGCAATGAGGGGGCGCCCTCTCGCTCACGGGTGGGGGGACTGCTGCAACTCTTCTCCCGGGTCTGGGTCCAAGAAGTCTCGGACAGGTGGATTCAGGAAGTGGTGTCTTCCGGTTACAAGCTGGAGTTCGAGTTCCGGCCCTCTCCCAGGTTCTTCAGTTCTCGGGTGCCGTCAGATCCAGGGGCTGCGGGCGGCAGTAGCAAGTCTTTTGGACATGGCTGTCATCTGTCCGGTGCCTCACTCAGACCGGGGCCTGGGCTTCTATTCCAATTTGTTCACGGTGCCCAAGAAGGACGGATCCGTTCGTCCCATTCTGGATCTGAAATTGCTCAACAGGTTTGTTCGTCCCTGGAAGTTCCGTATGGAAACTGCGCTCAGCCATCCACTCACTTCGTCAGGGGGACTTCATGACGTCCATAGACATCAAGGATGCTTACCTGCATATTCCAATATTTCCGGCACACCAGAGATTCCTCAGGTTTGTCGTGGACAATCGACATTTTCAGTTTGTGGCTCTTCCGTTTGGCCTCACCTCGGCTCCAAGGGTTTTTATCAAGGTGTTGGCAGGAGTGATGGCCATCCTCAGAGCCAGGGGTATCTGCATCGTGCCCTATCTGGACGATCTTCTCATCATGGCGTCTTCCCTCAATCAGGTGCAGCTGTATACCAGGGCCGTGGTGTGGAGAGTTTCGGTTGGGTGATCAGCTATCCCAAGTCCTGCCTCACTCGCTCCAGGGTGGTGGAGTTCCTGGGAATGTCTCTGGATACTTCTCAGGCCAGGGTGTTCCTCCCCCGAGCCAAGGTTCTTCTGATTCAGGAATTGACTCAGCGTCTCCTATCCATCCCCCGCCCGTCCATCCGGCTAGGGATGCGACTGGTGGGATTGATGGTGGCATTGTTCGAGGCATTTCCCTTTGCCCAGTTTCACACAAGGACGCTCCAGCTCCATCTCTTGGCGGCCTGGGACGGGTCCCCGCTGTCATTGGATCAGTCCTTTCTGATGTCCTCCCGGGTGCGGCGTTCCCTTTGGTGGTGGCTGAAACCGAGCAATCTGACGAGGGGCAGGTCTTTTCTGACCCCTCGTTGGGAGACGGTCACCACGGATGCCAGCCTGTCAGGTTGGGGGGGATTTTGGAAGGATCTTCAGTTTCAGGGGCTGTGGGAGCCTCAGGAGGCTCACGATCCCATCAATGTTCTGGAGCTGAGAGGCATCAGGTTGGTTCTGGCTCACTTGACTCATCAGTTATGGGGACTACTGGTTCAAGTTCAGTCGGACAATCGGACGGCGGTCGCCTACATCAATCACCAGGGAGGGACTCGCAGCAGGCGTGCCCTCAGGAAAGTGTCTTTGATTCTGGATTGGGCAGAGGGCAATGTCCCATGCATCTCGGCAGTGTACATTCCGGGAGTGGAGAACACGGAGGCGGACTCCCTGAGCAGGGGGTCATCTCGCCGGGGGGAATGGTCGCTCTGCCCCAAGGTTTTTCGGTCGCTTTGCCTCCGGTGGGGGACCAAGGTGGCCAAGACAGGTTTGGTTCGCAGACGTGGTAAGGTTTGCAGAGGATCAGTTAGTTCTGCCCCTTCTGCCGGATCTACTCACTCAGGGTCCCCTGCTCTACCCCAATTTACCAACCCTGGCTTTGACGGCGTGGCTGCTGAAACCTCCATCTTGAAGGAGGAAGGTCTTTCTGATGCTGTCATTTAGACTCTGGTTAGGGCTAGAAAGAAGTCTTCCTCTGCCATCTACTATAGGATTTGGAGGTCTTATGTTGATTGGTGTGAGGTCAGGGCCTTGCCTTGCAGGGCGTTTTCTATCCCTAGGGTCTTGGAATTTCTGCAACATGGTCTGGACCTAGGTTTGCAGCTTAGTACGCTGAAAGGGCATGTTTCTGCCCTGGCGGTTTTCTTTCAAAAGTCTTTTGCTCTTCATCCTCTGGTTAAGACCTTTTTCCAGGGGGTTACGCATGTGCGGCCTCCTAGGAAGTCTTTGCTCCCAGTTTGGGATTTGAACTTGGTTCTTTCTGCCTTGCAGGGTCCTCCTTTTGAACCTTTGCAGGATATTGCGCTTTCTGCGCTTACTCAGAAGGTTGTTTTTCTGGTTGCCATCACTTCTGTTCGGCGTGTTTCGGAGTTGGCAGCCTTGTCCATTAGGGCCCCTTACTTTGAGAGGCATCCGGACAAGGTTGTTTTCCGCTTCAAGCCAGATTTCCTTCTCTGCTTTTCATCTTAATCAGGATATTGTTCTACCCTCCTTGTGTCCTAAGCCTAGCAATGACAAGGAGAGGGTTTTGCATTCTTTGGATGTGGTTCGCTGTGTGAAGTACTATTTGGTGGCTACTTCCCCTTTTTGTAGGACTGACGCCCTTTTTGTGGTGCCCTCTGGGCCTAGGAAAGGTTTGGCTCCCGCCAAGTCTTCCATTAGTAAATGGATTCGCCAGGCCATTGTTGGGGCCTATTCTGCTAAGGGGAAGATTCCCCCCTTTTCATGTTACTGCTCATTCTACTCGTGCTGTTGGGGCGTCCTGGGCCTTCCAGCACCAGGCATCTGTTGAGCAGGTTTGTAAGGCTGCTACTTGGTCTTCGGTTCACACTTTTTCCAAGTTTTATGTGATGTGCGGGCCTCAGCGGATGCTGTTTTTGGCCGCAAAGTTCTGCAAGCTGCTGTGGTTTAAATTTGTGCCTTGTTGTCTTGTTTTTTGGATCCCCGCCCTTTATGGACATTGCTATTGGATGTCCCACATTTAATGAATGTCTTGAAGCGGGGTGTGTGACATACTTAGACCATGATACTAATACCATTTTGTGAATACTCACCTGTAAAATGGGTATTATGAGTCACACACCCCGCTTCACCCTGCCCTTTTGTATTCTGGATCCTTTATATGGTGAACCTTTGTTAGTTTTAATTGGCTTTCCTGGTCCCTTTACCTTACTGCTATCTTTATACTGGGGAATGAGTGGGAGGTCCCAGGTATTTATGGGCCAGGAGGGTCTTACCTTTTTTTATTGACATCTCTGCAAGATCGCCATCTACAGGTCAGTATGCCCACATGTAATGAATGTCTTGAAGCGGGGTGTGTGACATACTCATAATACCCATTTTACAGGTGAGTATTCACAAAATGGTATTTTTGACACCTGGGAAAGTTTTATTAAAGGAGCACCATCGCGAAATTGTGTAATTTAAAAAACCCATATAAATACATCGGCTAATGAGAGGAGGGGTCACTTATACACCCGACCTGAATAAAACTCCCGCCAATCTTGTGGTTTTCTTCTTCTGGTAGGAATAAAATCCAGGGCTTACAGGTTTAGTTTATCAGGGGTGACAGAGCCTAGGGTATAGATCACATTTAAAGGCACTGCCTGGTACCTAGCTAGACTAGTAGCTGGGGTGATCCCGGAATGAACTGGGTGAGGGAGCTACCCTTGAGCACCTCCCCCTCCGAAACGTTTATTGGAACTAGGATGTGGTTGGACCCATATTCTAAGTATACAGCACGTCCTTCTCCAAAGATAATTCCTTACGTTTGGGTTATACATCCACAAGATGGCGCTGGACTGCAGAGACAGCAAAAAAGTGGCTCCTCCCGGCCCCTTATATACCAGGGTCCTCCCACAAATTCCCCAGATCTTCTCTGCAGTCTGCGCTGCGATGACAAGAAGATGGCTCTCTCTACTCGCAGGTGAGCGGGGCTTATTAGCTTGCGGCCCTGTCGGACTATTCGCACCCGTTCCATTTTTAACTTGCCTCCCAGCCTTGGCTGCGCTGGTTCGGGTGATGGTAGGCAGCACCTCTGCAGGTGCTTAGGAGCGCTGCTCCGCCGCAACCCCACACCAAAGGGTAGGCGGTATAGGCACATGGTGAGCCTTTATGGGATTCCCCTCCTGCACTCTCGCCCCTGTCCATTGGTGGGCCCCTGTTAGGTGGCCGCTGCCCTCCCTCGCTCTCCCTTGTAGTTCTCGGGGGGGGGGGGGTGTATTTATACATTCACTCGCTGTATGTTATACTTGGCTGCTTTTAAAATTGCCGCCGCACGTGCTTGTACGGCATTCCGCGGTCGGCGGCGACATTACCTCAGGCGCTGCTGCGCCATCATTGGTTAGGTTTGTCACGTAGGCGGCTTCACGCTCTTTGGGGGGGCGGTCCCTGCGGATGGCGCGTTCTGCATCCGCGGCCCGCCCCTCGAGGTATACTGGGCGCCATTTTGCTTCTTTCTGCGGCGTGGCTGGTGTCTGCGTACCGCGGTCCATGAGTTGCCCATGCGGGCTGATTTATCTTTTGATATTTTGTATGCATGCCGCTTACGGGGTCTTTCTATTTATGTCTTGCAGGCGGGTCAAACTTAATGGTGGTTTCTCCCGGTCCTATCCCCTCTATTCAAAACTTTATTGAGGCCTATTGCTATTTCCTCCCACTTCCCTAGTGGGTCATTGGGGCATCCCGGGTAGCTTCTTAAGCGTCAATCCCGATTAGCCTGTTGGGCCACAATAATCACCATATGGAGGCTTCACAGGATAATGTGCTTTGGGGTTCCTTCGGGACAAGCCCGGCTGTGTACTGCGTGTGGGGTGGCCCCTCTGAGTGACAATGTCAGGGTCTGTGCACCCTGCGCCCGGCAGGCGCTCGTGCTGATATCTGGGTTACCTATGACTGGGCCTGCGCCCATGGGGTCACCTACCCCCCCACGTTTACATCTGACTCCCAGTGATCTGAATACCAGTGGGGAGTCTTAACCTGATTTGTCGTCTAGAGTGGCTAGCATCGAGAAGCTGATTGCTGTCTATAGGGCGCGTAAGGCCTCTGCTAAGAGGCGGCATTTGGCGCCTGGTGTTAACATATTTCCTATGGAGGCTGAGGAATTTTTTGACCTGGCTGGTTATTCCCCCCTGGAAGAGGGGGAATTGTTTTCTGACTCAGAATCATCTGAGGGGCAGCCTAAGGGTTATGCTGGCTCTGATCCATGGGCTCCAGATGATACTGACAGGCTTCTGGCTCATATATTTGAAGTACTTGCTATCTCCCCTCCTGCCGCGGCCCCTCGACAGCAGGGGGAGCTGTTTCACACTGCTAAGCCACATTTGAAGTTTCCTAAGCAAACTCAATTTAATAACCTCGTGCTTAAAGAATGGGAGCGTCCTAGCAGGCTCCCTGGGGTGCCTAAGAGTTGGGATAGGAGGTATCCTTTTCCTGCTGAAGTGGTTAAACGATGGTCATCCCCCTCCCAAGTGGATGCACCAATTTTGGGGTTGTCTAACACTTCTGTCATGCATTCCCCTGACTCTACTACACTGAAGGACAGTGAGGACCGGCGCATTGACCAGCTGGCTTCTCATGCCTTTGCCTGTGTGGGATCTGCGCTGCGCCCGGTCTGTGCCTCTGCCATTACGGCTGTGGCTATTAAGACCCTCTTCAAAAGCATTTTAGATGGGGCTCCTGATGATGCTGCTAGTGATGAGTATAGAGCTCTTATACGTTGTGAGGAATTTGTTACATATGTCCTCTCTGCTTTGGATGATACCATTAGAATGTGTGGCAGGGCTTCTGCTTTGGTGGTGGCTATACGCCGCTCACTTCAAAGGACTGCGCCTGTTTGGGGACCGCCTGGACCTGTTTGCTAAGGGAGGCAAGTTGCCCCAGCACAAAAGACTCGGCCCTTTCGGGGGTCAGGTTCCTTTCTTCCCTCCTACCGGGGGTCCAGAATGGGAAGGGGAGTCTCATTTGCAGGGGCCCGTGGAGATCTCTGGGGTAGGGGTAGAGGACGTGGCCGCCCCGGCCCCTCCTGGGGTTCCAAGACCAAGTCTTCCCCCTTCTGGGTCAGGGGTCCCGGCCTCATCTCCTTCCCCACCCTGCCTTATCCGTACCCGTAGTGGTGATGTCACAGGTGGGGAGTCGCAATCTGATGTATGTGCCAGACTGGCTAATATTGAGAAATTTATTTCTGGCTCTGTTGCCAGAAAGGCCTCGTCTAAGCAAAAGCATTTGTCTCCAGCCGCGCCGGCCTTTGAGTTTGATGATTATGATTTCCTTGACTGGTCTGATTATTCCCCGCTAGAAGAGGGGGAATTATTTGAGGGTTCTGACAATCAGCAGTTTGTTGGTGCTGATACTGAGCAAGGGCAGGGGGATGCTGTGGATACCCTGAAGGTCTTGGCTCACCTTTTTGAGGTTCTGGCAATTTCTCTTCCTGAGAAGGCCGCTCCTCAAAAAGGGGAATTCTTTGGGACTTCCAAGCCGCGCCTGGAGTTCCCAAATCAAAAGCATTTTGATGGCATTATTCTTAAGGAATGGGAGAAGCCTACTCTGCTTCCAGGTATTCCTCAAGGTTGGGATAAAAAGTATCACTTTCCGGTGGACTTGGTAAAACGATGGTCGTCCCCTCCCGAGGTGGATGCCCCGGTGCTCAGGTTATCCAATACTTCTATTTTGCATTCTCCTGACTCCACCACTCTCAAAGATGGTGAGAATAAACGCATTGATCAGATGGCTTCCCACGCATTTGCTAGTGTCAGTTCAGCCTTGCGGCCTGTTTGTGCTTCGGCACTTTTGGCAGTGGCTACCAGGTCTGTGGTTAGAGACCTGTTGAGTACCTCCAGGCTTGACCCGGCTAGTGACGAGTTCGTCGCCCTTAAGCGGTGTGAATTGTTCATGTCTTTTGTGCTTGCCGCCTTGGATGACACCATGGTCATGTGTGGTAGAACCTCGGCCTTGCTTGTAGCTATTCGGCGGTCGGTATGGTTGCGCCAGTGGGCGGCTGATTTTGTGGCCAAAAAGTCGCTTACAGCACTTCCCTTTGTGGGATTGCGGCTCTTTGGAGAAAGATTAGATTCTGTCACGAAAGGGGGGAAGTTACCTCAGCGTAAGAGACAACGTCGTCCCTTTCGGGGGGCGGTCTCATTTAACCCTTCCTTTCGTGGTGCCAGAACTGGCAGAGTTTTGGCCTTCTCTACCCTCAGAGGTGATTCCTGTAGTAGAGGCAGAGGTCGTGCCCGTCCAGGTCACAATTGGAGTTCCAAACCCAAGCCCGCTGCTAAGCCAGCTCAGCAATGAGGGGGCGCCCTCACCCTTGCGGGTGGGGGGACGGCTGCTGCACTTCTTCCAGGTCTGGGACCAGGAGGTCTCAGACAAATGGATTCTGGAAGTGGTGTCTTCTGGTTACAAGCTGGAATTCGAGATCCGGCCTCCTCCCAGATTCTTCAGGTCTCGAGTGCCTTCGGATCCACTGGCCGCACAGGGGCTCCGGGCGGCAGTAAGTTATCTGCTGGACATGGCTGTCATTTGCCCAGTGCCTTTCGCGGAAAGGGGCTTGGGATTCTATTCCAATCTATTCACGGTGCCCAAGAAGGACGACTCCGTTCGACCCATTTTGGATCTGAAGCTCCTCAATCGGTTTATCCGCTTCAGGAAGTTTTGCATGGAAACCTTGCGGTCTTCATGACGTCCATAGACATCAGGGATGCTTATCTGCATGTACCTATCTTCCTGGCATACCAGAGATTCCTCAGGTTCGTGGTGGAAGATCAGCATTTTCAGTTTGTGGCCCTTCCATATGGGCTTACCTCGGCTCCGAGGGTGTTCACCAAGGTATTGGCGGGGGTGATGGCCCTCCTCAGAGTCCAGGGCATTCGCATTGTACCATACCTGGACTACCTTCTCATTTTGGCTTCCTCTCTCAGCCAAGCGGAGCTAGACACCAGAGTGGTGGTATCCACGCTGGAGAGGTTCGGTTGGGTGATCAACTGTTCCAAGTCCTCCCTCTCCCTGTCCAGGGAGGTTTCGTTTCTGGGCATGACTCTGGATGCCTTTCAGGCCAGGGTGTTCCTTCCTCAGCCCAAGATTCTTCTGATCCAAGATTTGGTTTGGCTTCTGCTTTCCAATCCTCGCCCGTCTATCCGGCTAGGGATGAGATTGGTAGTCCTGATGGTGGCTTCCTTCGAGGCAGTCCCTTTTGCCCAGTTTCACATGAGGACGCTTCAGCTCCATCTTCTAGCGACTTGGGACAAGTGTCCGCTGTCATTGGATCAGTCTTGTCTGCTGTCTCCCCGGGCTCAGCAGTCCCTTCAGTGGTGGCTAGTGTCAAGCAATCTGTTGAAGGGCAGATCCTTTCTGACCCCTTGTTGGGAAACGGTCACCACGGACGCCAGCCTGTCGGGCTGGGGGGGCTTCTGGAGGGAACATCAGTTCCAGGGGTTATGGGGGCCTCGGGAGGCTCATACCCCATCAACATTTTGGAGCTACGGACCATTTGGTTGGTTCTGTCTCGCTTGACTCTTCTATTGCAGGGGTTGCCAGTTCAAGTCCGATCGGACAATCGGACGGCGGTCGCTTACATCAATCACCAAGGAGGGACTCGCAGCAGGAGTGCCCTCAGGGAGGTATCTCTGATCCTTGTTTGGGCAGAGAGCAGTGTCCCATGCATCTCAGCCATTTACATCAAGGGAGTGGAGAACACGAAGGCGGATTCCCTGAGCAGGAGATCCTCTCGCCGAGGAGAATGGTCTCTCAGTTCCAAGGTATTCCAGTCCCTTTGTCACAAGTGGGGGACTCCGGAGGTGGATATTTTTGCCTCTCGTCACAATCACAAGCTTCCTGCCTTTGTGTCTCTGTCTCAGGATCCTCTGGCCCTGGCAGTGGATGCCATGTCCCTGGCTTGGAGGGAACTGGGGTTTCTGTACCTGTTCTCCCCTTTCTCCATGGTGGGCAAAGTGGTGCGCAAGCTGTCTCTAGAAGGGGCACCAGCAATTCTGGTGGCTCCAAGGTGGCCAAGACGAGTGTGGTTCACAGACGTCGTGCGGCTGGCAGTAGATCAGTTTTATCTGCCTCTTCTTCCGGATCTTATCACCCAGGGTCAGCTACGCTACCCCAATTTACCAACGCTGGCTTTGACAGCGTGGCTGCTGAAACCTCCATCTTAAAGGAGGAAGGTCTTTCTGATGCGGTGGTTCAGACTCTTGTTAGAGCTAGGAAGAGATCTTCCTCGAATATCTACTATAGGACTTGGAGGTCTTATATTAACTGTTGCGAGGCTAGGGCCTTTCCTTGTAGGGTGTTTTCTATTCCCAGAATTCTGGAGTTTCTTCGACATGGTCTGGATTCAGGGTTCCAGCTTAGTACTTTGAAGGGACAGGTTTCTGCCCTGGCGGTTTTCTTTCAAAGGTCTTTTGCCCTTCATCCCCCGGTTAAGACATTTTTCCAGGGGGTTACTCATGGGCGGCCTCCTAGAAAGCCCTTGCTGCCGGTTTGGGATTTAAACTTGGTTCTGTTGGCTCTCCTGGGGCCCCATTTTGAGCCAGTGCATGATATTGCTCTTTCTATGCTCACTCAGAAAGTTGCCTTTTTGGTGGCTATTACCTCTGTTCGGCGTGTCTCTGAGTTGGCGACCTTGTCTATTCAGGCTCCTTACTTTGAGAGGCACCTGGACAAGGTAGTTTTCCGCTTTAAGCCGGATTCCCTTCCTAAGGTGGTTTCGGCCTTCCACCTCATTCAGGATGTAGTTCTCCCTTCCTTGTGTCCTAAGCCTAGTAATGACAAGGCGAGGACCTTACATTCTTTGGATGTGGTTTGATGTGTGAAATATTATTTGGTGGCTACTTCTCCTTTTCGTAAGACGGACGCCTTTTTCGTGGTGCCCTCCGGGCCCAGGAAAGGTCTGGCGCCCGCTAAGTCTTCCATTAGTAAATGGATTTGACAGGCCATTGTTGGGGCCTATTCTGCCAAGGGGAAGGTTCCCCCTTTTCGTGTTACTGCTCATTCTACTCGTGCTGTTGGAGCATCTTGGGCTTTTCAGCATCAGGCTTCTGTTGAACAAGTTTGTAAGGCAGCTACTTGGTCTTCTGTTCATACTTTTACTTTTAAGTTTTATAAGGTTGATGTGCGGGGCTCAGCGGATGCTGTTTTTGGCCGCAAAGTTCTGCAAGCTGCAGTAGTTTAAGTTTGCATTATTGCCTTTTTGGGATCCCCACCCATTTATGGGCACTGCTATTGGATGTCCCAAGTGTCATGAATATTCGGAAGCTGGGTGTGTGACATACTGGGAATAATACCATTTTGTGATTACTCACCTGTAAAATGGTTATTACAAGTATGTCACACACCCCGCTTCATCCCGCCCTTTTTTGGTTTTCTGGGATCCTTTATATGGTGAACCTTTTTCTTTGCTGTTTACATTTGGCTCTTCCTGGTCCCTTTACTGCTGTCTTATACTGGGGAATGGTGGGAGGTCCCAGGTATTTATGGGCCAGGAGGGGCTCCTTTTTTTTCATTTCATCTCTGCAAGATCGCCCTCTACAGGACAGTTACTCAAGTGTCATGAATATTCGGAAGCAGGGTGTGTGACATACTTGTAATAACCATTTTACAGGTGAGTAATCACAAAATGGTATTTTTTTCTTCCTCAGCAGAAGGTGGACAGTTTGCAAGCGCAAGCTCAGTTCCTTCTGTCTTGCCCTTATCCTTCCATCAGGCAGGGCATGCAGCTAGTGGGCCTGATGGTGTCTTGCTTCGTGGCGGTGCCTTATGCCCAGTTTCACATGAGACCTCTTCAACTCCACCTCCTGTCAGTATGGGACAAGGACCCTGTGTCCCTGGATCAGGAGTTTGCTCTGTACCCCCTGGTCAGGCGGTCCCTCTCGTGGTGGCTGGACTCAAGGAACCTGTTGGCGGGCAGATCCTTTTTGGCCCCTTGCTGGGAGATAGTCACCACGTATGCCAGTCTGACAGGTTGGGGGGGCTTCTGGAACTCTCTGAAATTCCAGGGGCTGTGGGGCCCTCAGGAGGCCCACACCCCGATCAACATTCTGGAACTAAGGGCGATCAGGTTGGTTGTAGCCCGCTTGACCCCACACCTTCGTGGTCGAGCTGTTCAGGTCCGCTCGGACAACCGGACGGCGGTGGCCTACATAAATCATCAGGGAGGGACCCGGAGCAAGGGGGGCCCTCAAGGAAGTGTCTCTGATCCTGTCCTGGGTGGAGGACAATGTTCTCTGCATCTCAGCCGTGTACATTCCGGGGGCGGAGAATCTGGAGGCAGATCTTCTGAGCAGGGGGTCTTCTCGCCTGGGGGAATGGTCCCTCAGCATCAGAGTGTTTTGCTCCCTGTGTCACCGTTGGGGTCAGCCAGATGTGGACCTGTTTGCGTCCCGTCACAATCACAAGCTTCCAGTCTTTGTGTCTCTGTCCCAGGATCCTCTGGCCTTGGCCATGGATGCTCTAACACTGCCCTGGAAGGGGTTTCAGCTTCTGTATGTCTTTCCCCCGTTTCCCCTGTTGGGCAGGGTTCTGCGCAAAATAGCTCAGGAAGGGGTGCCAGCAATTCTGGTGGCCCCCTGTTGGCCAAGACAAGTGTGGTTCGCAGACATCGTGCAGCTGGCGGTAGATCAGTACGCCCTGCCCAAGGATCCAGATCTGCTCACTCGGCTATGCCACCCCAATTTACAAACGCTGGCTTTGCCTGGCTGCTGAAACCTCCATCTTAATGGAAAAGGGGCTGCCTGCCTCTGTTGTTAACACCATGATCAGGGCTAGAAAGAAGTCCTCTTCTTCTATCTACTATAGGGTTTGGCGTACCTACATTGACTGGTGTGAGTCTAAACCTCTTCCCTGTCGGGTGTTCTCTATTCCTAAGATTCTCCCGGCTTCTTGCTAACTGCTTTTCAATACTGGGGAATTTGTGGGAGGACCCTGGTATATAAGGGGCTGGGAGGAGACACTTTTCTGCTGTCTCTGCAGTCCAGCGCCATCTTGTGGATGTATAACCCAAACGTAAGGAATTATCTTTGGAGCAGGACGTGCTGTATACGTATAATACCAATTCTACAGGTGATTAATCACAGAATTGTATTTTTTTACACCGCCTACAAAGTTTATTTTTCTTCCAATCCATTCCAGTCTGTCCCTTATTCTTTACATCTGGGAATTCTCCGCCCAAAGGGGCATGGACTGCAAGATCAAAGATGGGGCTCCTCCTGGCCCCCTATAAATAGCAGCTGCCTCTTAACCAAGCCTGATCTACTTCTTGCAGTGGCACTGTGAAGATAGCTGATTCTCTCTCAAAGCGGGGCCTCTAACCTGTCGGCTTGCTGCAGGACTCTATTTCCACGGATTCCTCTGACCCATTAGATGCCTCCCCAGCTTTGGCTGTTTTCTGGGATCCGTGACGGTAGGGTGAAATGCCGGGGTCTGGGGCGTTTTGTCAGGGCATATTGCTCTGGGGTGCAGGCTTCTCTGAAACAAGCAGGTCAGCCACAGGTAAAATGGTGAACCTGCTGAGAAATATATTTTTATATGTCACCCTCCCTTCTCCCACATGTATTTTTTTTTCATTTTGTTGTGTGTTTGTGCTTACTTTACTGCGTGGGGGAGTGGCGAGAGAGCTCCGTCGCCATAGCAGCACTACGGCGAGGAGCGGTCCGCTGCCTCTCCTTCCACATACTCACCACCCTCGTTCCCTCGCCGTGGGGAGGCCTCCTTGCTCGGCGGCGCGGGCCCCTCGCGGTTGGGGGGGCAGGCGGCGGCTGGAGGCTGCCGCTGCTAGGCCGCAATTTGGTGCTGGCCGGGGGGGCGGAGTCACGGAGTGAGCGGCGCACGACCTGGCTGTCGCTCTGGTGACGCTCCCCCTGCCAGAAGCTTCTGAATCAAGATGCTTGCTGCATCTGCGTTAAGCCTGTACATGCGCTGGTGGAGGCGCGGTGTATGTGAGTCCTGCTTTTCCTTCAGGTTTTGATTTAAAAAAAAAAAGAGGGATATATATATATATATATATATATATATATATATATATATATTAATAATATATTTCTTTTAAGGTGTCTATGTATGTGTATCTATATCTGTATATATTATGGCAGTGTAGGCCATGTTTTGATTACTGTCTCTTCTCTTTTTGATTTTAGATTGTGGGAAGAATGTTGAGGGTTGTGGTTTCTCCCGGTCCCCGTTGTAGGGGATCGCCTATAGGCTTAGGACCTCTATTTTGCCTTTCACGAATATTGCATATTCCAAAATCACCATGATGGAGGCATCGGTGATAGTGAGCCGGGCACCCCACTTGGGCAAGACAGGCTCTGCCCTTGTGCAGGCAGAATCCCCTGGGCGGGTTCAGCACAATTTGTTCCACTTGCGCCAGAGGCATTGTTTCGGACCATGAGAGGGCTTCCGCCCCTAGTCATGCGTCGGCTCCAGCTTCTCCGGATGCTCCGTTGCTGCAGTTAGCCCCTAGAGAAGGGGGAGACAGCAGGGGGACACACTCAGATTTGGCGCAGAGGCTGGCTAGCCTCGAGAAACAGCTCTCATTGGCAGCCCCTAAAAAGGCCTAGAGTAAGAAGCGGCACTTGGAGCCGGTTTACTCAGACGAAGATTTGTATGCTTCTTTTGGTTCCGCGGAGGAAGGGGAGTCGGCAGATGAGCCACTCTCGGAAGGTGAGTTTCTCTCCGGTGGAGAAGACCGCAACTCTGGTTATTCCTCGGATGAGGATTCCTTCCTCCCAGATGATACGGAAAGCTTGCTTTCCTCTGTTTTTGTGATGGTGCTTAAGGAGTGGGAAAGGCCTAACGGCCTGGAGAGATGGTATCCTTTCCCTGCTGAGTTGATTAAGTTATGGTCGCATCCTCCCCAGGTGGACCCTCCGGTTTCAGGTCTGTCCAACACCACTATTATGACTTCACCTGATAATGCTTCCTTAAGAGACCCTGCGGACAAACGCATGCTTTTGCCTTCCCTCTTACGCCCTGCGTGTGCCACGGCAATTGTTTCCCTAACCACGAGGAAAAAGGTTAAGAAGCTTGTGGCTAAGGCTAAGTCTCGCAAACGGGCACAGGATTCCAAGGTACTCAGAGGCTGTTTTTCATCGGCTTTGTTGTTACTGCCATGGATGATGTAGTCAGGCTAGGTGCCAAGACTTCGGCTTTGCTTGTAGCATTACGCCGTTCGCTGTGGTTGAAGCAGTGGTCGGCCAATGCGGCCGCCAAAAAGTCCCTCACCAATTTACCCTTTGTGGGGGGTCGGCTGTTAGGGGAGCGGCTGGACATTTTGGTTAAGAATGGTAAGCTCCCTCAGAGAAGGAAACCTACTCGGCCCTTTCGGCACTCCTCTTCTTACCGCTTCTTTCGGGGGGGGGGGGGGAGAGGTTCTTCCTTTTCCAGTGCCCGCAGAGATTCTTAGAGTAGAGGTAGGTCCAGCAGTCAGCCCAATCCCGCCTTGGGGAGCTAAGCCCAAACCTCCAGCCAAACCTACACAGGCATGAGGGGGCGCCCTCACCCGTACGGGTGGGGGGACGGCTACTGCTGTTTGCTCCAATCTGGAGGCATCACGTCTCAGATCTTTGGATTCAGGAGGTGTCGTCAGGTTACAAAATCAAGCTGGCAGCCAGACCACCCACAAGATTTCTATGGTCAAGGGCATCCCGAAACCTGCTAAAAGCGGAGGCTTTGAGAGCGGCTGTTCGGCACCTCCTGCAGATAGGGGTGATTTGTCATGTGCCCCGACAGGAGTAGGGTCAGGGTTTTTACTCCAACCTATTCATGGTTCCCAAAAAGGACTGATCGGTGCAGCCGATCTTGGACCTAAAGGGCCTCAACAAGTTTATAAGGGTCAGGCATTTCCGCATGGAAACATTGCGGTCGGCGGTGAGGTCGCTTCGGCCCGGCGACTTTATAACTACGGTGGACATCAGGGACGCGTATCTACACATCCCCATTTTTCCGGGGCATTAGAAGTTTTTGAGGTTTGCATTGGAGGGTCACCTTCTGATCTCGACCCCGTCCCTTCAGGAGGCCGAGAGCGTCACCTGGACCGTGCTGTCAACTCTAGAAGCTTTCGGTTGGGTGATCAACTACCCCAAGTTGCATATCACTCCGTCAGCAGTGAGATCCTTCCTGGGGATGACCCTAGACACCATTCAAGTCAAGGTCTTTCTGCCACAACAGAGGGTCTTGTGTCTCCAGACGCAGGTACAGGACTTGCTGGCTTGTCAACAGTCATTGGTGTGCCTAGGGATGAGATTGGTGGGCCTAATGGTGGCTTGCTTTGAAGCAGTGCCCTTTGCCCAATTCCACATGAGGCCTCTTCAGCTGAACCTGCTATCCAGCTGTGATCAGTCCCCAGAATCCCTGGACCAAGGATTTGTGCTGTCCCCCCCTGGCCAGGCAATCCCTCTTGTGGTGGTTGGATCCTCGACATCTGCTGGTAGGCAGGTCCTTTCGGACTCCCCATTGGGGGATCGTTACCACGGATTCCAGTCTTACAGGCTGGAGTGGCATTTGGCAGACCCAGAAGATCCAGGGTCAGTGGGGTCCGAGAGAGAACCGGTTGCCCATAAATTTCTTGCAATTTGGTTTGTTCTCCTAAATCTGAGCCCCAATTTAAGGGGCCATGTAGTTCAAGTCTGCTCGGACAATCGAACGGCAGTAGCCTACATCGACCACCAGGGGGGTACTCGGAGCAGGAGATCCCTCAAAGAGGTAAGCCAGATTCTGAGTTGGGCAGAGGAGAATGTTCCCTGCATCTCTGCGGTTTACATCCCGAGGGTAGAGAACCAGGAGGCAGACTCCCTGAGCACGAGGTCCTTAAGTCTGGGGGAATGGTCTCTCAGCAGGAAGGCCTTTCAAGCTCTGTGCCTCCACTGGGGTTGACCGGACGTGGATCTTTTTGCATCCAGACACAAACACAAGCTTCCAAGGTTCGTATCTCTCTCAAGAGACCCTCTGGCCATAGCAACAGACGCCCTGGCGATTCCCTGGACAGGGTTCAATCTTCTGTATGTGTCAGGGATCGCCGGACACCCTTCTTGCATTAGCCAACAATCCCCAATCTCCACCGCCTCTTGTGCCTATAGTCAAGCCCCCGCTCGCTGGAGACACGGGTTATGCCTCTCCAGACTCGGTTGCCCCCAGGACTTACTGGCGCAAAGATTGCTGGCTTATGGTAAAGATGGGTGAACTGCGGGGTATCCCAAATCAGGAGTTCAAGCGAACAGAGTCCAGAAATGTCAAATCCAAGGGGTTAGGCAGAGAATAGTCGAGATAGGCAGGGGTCATAGCCAGGTGGTCACAGAAGCGCGGTATCCAAGGGGTAAGCAGAAGCAAGGTCAGACAGGCAGAAGATCGTTGCGGGCAGCGGACAGGAGAGGTCAAAGACGAAGCCGGATCAAACAATTTCAACAGCACACCCAAGCTAGTAATTAATAACGGGCTATAACGGGCACTGATGGTCAGGTCAAGGACATATTTAAAGGGGAACTGGCCAATGGGAAGGGGGAATGTGGTGATTGGTGTAATACTTGCTCTTGATAGGAGCCGCCCAGGGACTGGACCGCCCTGACCAGCCAGGCTGACCAGTCCCTGGGTTCATCAGACCCAGAGGACCCCCCCCCCTGGGTAGGTCCATTCAAACTTGCCCCCGGCGAATGTGCTGAAAGCAGCACCGCGGGGGGGGCATAATTAGAACGTGCTCGCGCGAGCACGAGACAACCTGCCGGGCGCGCTCCCCGAGGAGGAGGGGGGAGGAAGCGCCGGGAACCCCAGCCGCCACCGCCGCCGAGCCCCAGCGAGGGAGGAAGACAGCGAGGCGGCCGCCGGAAGACTGA
Organism: Gastrophryne carolinensis; assembly: GCA_027917425.1. NCBI lineage: Eukaryota > Metazoa > Chordata > Amphibia > Anura > Microhylidae > Gastrophryne > Gastrophryne carolinensis. The sequence continues at coordinate 469,875,695 of CM051234.1, read as the reverse complement.
GGCCGGCCGCGGGAACGACCCCCAGGTAAGTTTCTTACATTACCCCCTCCTTGAGGAGGGGCCTCTGGACCCTCCAACCTGGGTTTTTGAGGGTTCTCCCTGTGGAACTTCCTAACCAACCTCCCTGCGTGGACCTCTCTGGCCGGGACCCAAGACCTCTCTTCCGGGCCGTAACCCTTCCAGTCTACCAAGTACTGGAGAGAATTCCGGAAGAAGCATGAATCTAAAATCCGAGCTACTTCGAATTCTTGTTGCCCATCAACTAAAATACCCGCCGGGGAAGCATCTGGCTCAATACCGTTAGCGGACTTTAACAGGGACACATGGAAAGAGTTACAAATTTTCAAAGAAGGCGGAAGATCTAGACGGTAAGTAACCTGATTAATTTTCTGCAGTATAGAGAAAAGACCAATAAACCTTGGGCCCAACTTGTCAGAAGGTTGACGTAAAGCCATATTTTTGGTGGAAAGCCAAACTAGCTCCCCAACCGCATAATCAGGGTTACTGGACCGACTACGATCGGCAAAAGTTTTCTGCTGGCCGACAGCCCTGGTCAGGTTTTGCTGGATCTTTGCCCAAAGATCCGACCACTGGGACAACCATTCTTCAAGTGAGGGCACGCTAGAGGGCACGTCTGACAAAGCAGTAAATTTGAGGTCTCTACCAAAGACACAGCGGAATGGGGAAACCCCTGTGGAAGTATGGGTGGCATTATTCAGAGCAAACTCTGCGAATGGAAGGTACAATAACCAATCCGTCTGGACGTCGGAAACAAAACATTGAAGGTATTGCTCCAATGATTGGTTGGTCCTCTCTGTCTAGAGGGTGAAATGCTGAGGACAAAGAGACAGTGAATCCCAACCTGGCACAAAAAGCCCTCCAAAATTGAGAGACAAACTGAACCCCCCGTCGGACACCACATCCTCTGGGATCCCGTGGAACTTGAATATATGAGTTAAAAAATGTTGTGCAAGCTCTTGAACGGTAGGTAACTTTTTTAATGGGACAAAATGAGCCATCTTGCTGAACCGATCGACCATCGCCCAGATAACGGTAAACCCCTGGGATGGTCGAAGATCGGTGATGAAATCCATGGCAAGATGATTCCAGGGATGGAAAGGAATGGACAAGGGCAACAGGGAACCTTCAGGAGAATGTCTCAGGGTTTTACTCCGGGCACAGACTTTACAGGCCCACACATACTCTCGAGCGTCTTTTCTAAAAGTCGGCCACCAAACATGACGGGACAACATGGAAATGGTCTTCCTTGCTCCTGGATGGCCTACAGTTTTAGAAGCATGAAATTGTTGTAGGATGGCTGCACGATGAGACATGGGTACAAACCGGGCATGAGTTGGTTTACCAGGCGGAGACTCAGACTGAAACTGATTCAGGTCGGAAAGATCCGGCTAGATTACAGCTACCACCATGTGTTGGGGCAGAATGGGTAAGTTTCTCCCCTCGGGTAAGCTAGTCGAGGAAAAACTTTGTGACAAAGCGTGGGCTTTCACATTCTTTGGCCCTGGTTTGTAGGTAATAGTAAAGTTAAACCGGGAAAAGAACAGAGACCATCGGGCTTGTCTAGGGGTTAACTTTTTTGCAGACTGAATATATTCCAAATTTTTATTGTCCGTGAAGACCGTAACAGGAAACTGAGCCCCTTCTAACCAGTGCCTCCACTCCTGAAAGGCCAATTTAACTGCCAAGAGCTCCCGATCCTGATGTCGTAATTACGTTCAGCGGAAGTAAAATTTTGAGAAAAAGCACAGGGGTAAAAGTCATTCTGGGGAACCGCTGTATTGTGAGAGGACTGCCCCAACGCCAAGCTCGGAGGCATCGACCTCAACTACAAAAGCCTGTTGACATTCTGGGTGCACTAATACTGGAGTGGAGCTAAAGACTTCTTTCAACCTTTTGAAGGCCTAGATGGACCGTTCTGGCCAGATAGATGGGAAACCCCCCTTCTTGGTGAGGTCACTGAGAGGTGCTACTAAAGTGGAGAAATTCTTAATAAATCTCCTATAAAAGTTAGCGAACCCCAGGAATCTTTGTAGCCCCTTTAAATCCCTGGGTTGCTCCCATTTCAGAACTGCTGCAACCTTGATCCATAGACAGTCCCGTGTTGGAAATAAGATACCCTAAAAAAGGGACCTCTGACTTTCTTGAGTTTAGCGTATAAACCGTTTTCTCTGAGGTTTTGCAAGACAAGGCGAACATGTTCACGATGTTCTGTTAATGAAGAAGAAAAAATTAAAATATCGTCCAGATACACAACTACAAAGCGACACAAATACTCCCTGAAAATCTCTTTTACAAAGTCTTGGAAGATTGCCGGGGCGTTACACAGACCAAAAAGCATCATGAGATACTCGTAATGCCCATCTTGGGTGTTGAAGGCGGTCTTCCATTCATCTCCCTGCCGGATTCTTATCAAGTTATAGGCCCCTCGAAGATCCAACTTGATAAAGACTTGGGCCCCAATGACCTGTGTAAACAACCCATCAATCAGAGGAAGGGGGTATTTGTTCTTAATGGTCATTTTAGGCCCCGTAAATCTATGCAGGGACGGAGCCCCCTGTCTTTCTTTTCAACGAAGAAAGAACCCGCCCCAGCCGGAGAAGTGGATGCCCGTATGAACCCCTTTTTCAAATTTTCGGAAATGTATTCCTGCATAGCTCTTTTCTCTGCCTGGGTCAAATTATAGATTTTCCCTCTGGGTGGCATGGTCCCCGGAAGAAGTTCTATGGGGCAATCAAAGGACCTATGGGGTGGAAGAACATCTGCCACTTTCTCAGAAAATATGTCAAAAAAAGTTGTGGTAGGGGCCTGGAATCCCCTCAGAAGACAGCTGAGTGACACGCACTGGAACTTCCAAACAGGACTGAAAACACTGTGGGCCCCATTTAACAATCTGCCTCACTACCCAATCAATTTAAGGGTTATGTCTTTGTAACCAGGGCAACCCGAGTACTTAAGGAGTTAAGGGCATCTTTAAAACTAGGAAACTAATCAACTCAGAATGACCCGCTCCCACTCTGAGTAACACAGCAATAGGTGTGTGTCATCAATTGCTGACACCCTGATAATCTTAGACAGAGGTTGGAGCGGAACCTTCAGGTTTCGAGCTAACTCAAAATCAAGGAAATTCCCCGCCGCCCCACAATCTAGAAGAGCCTCAAAACTTCTATATTCCAGGTCCACCTTAACCTGAACTGGAACCATAAATTGAGAATAAACTTGAGGAAATACCTTGCAGCCTAGGTGGGTTCCCTCGACTGAAGTTTTCCGGCTGTTTCTTGGGGCAGACTCTGACCAGATGACCGGTCCCCCCCACAGTAGAGACACAGCCCTTCCGACGATTGCCGACGCCTCTTAGCTTTAGAAAGCTTGGTAGCTCCCAATTGCATAGGTTCCTCGGTAGGTAACGATGCGCCCCTCTTTCAAGCCATCTCTCCCGTAAACGTTGGTCGATTCGGATAGCGAGTTGCATGGTTTCGTCCAAAGACTGGGGTACAGGATGATTCACAAAAATGTCCTTAATGGCGTCGGACAAGCCCAGTCGGAATTGACCACATAAGGCCAGGTCGTTGCATCGAGAATCCACAGCCCACCGACGGAACTCAGAACAATACTCCTCAGCCTGCCGGCGACCTTGACGCAGGGTACGAAGTTTAGCATCTGCTGTGGCACATCGTACAAGATTTCCATTGCAGAGAAGAACACTTCCACAGACTGCCGCGCTGGATACTGGGGTGACAGGCTGAATGCCCAGGACTGAGGGTCCCCTTGCAGGAGGAAGATGACCAAGCCCACACGCTGTTCTTGGGACCCCCGAGGAGTATGGGCGGAGTTGAAAATAAAGTTTGCAGGCATCCCGGAAGTTGGAAAACTTGCTTCTATCCCCAGAGAATTTGTCGGGGAGTGGAATCTTGGGTTCCACTGGATGGGCGGCCGGGGCACCCTGAGGGCCTGAGTTGATAGGAGACACGGGTTATGCCTCTCCAGACTCGGTTGCCCCCAGGACTTACTGGTGCAAAGATTGCTGGCTTATGGTAAAGATGGGTGAACTGCGGGGTATCCCAAATCAGGAGTTCAAGCGAACAGAGTCCAGAAACGTCAAATCCAAGGGGTTAGGCAGAGAATAGTCGAGACAGGCAGGGGTCAAAGCCAGGTGGTCACAGAAGCGCGGTATCCAAGGGGTAAGCAGAAGCAAGGTCGGACAGGCAAAAGGTCGGTGCGGACAGGAGAGGTCAAAGACGAAGCCGGATCAAACACACTAAACGCAATTTCAACAGCACACCCAAGCTAGTAATGGCTATAACGGGCACTGATGGTCAGGTCAAGGACATATTTAAAGGGGAACTGGCCAATGGCAAGGGGGAATGTGGTGATTGGTGTAATACTTGCTCCTGATAGGAGCCCCCCAGGGACTGGACCGCCCTGACCAGCCAGGCTGACCAGTCCCTGGGTTCATCAGACCCAGAGGACCCCCCCCGGGTAGGTCCATTCAAACTTGCCCCCGGCGAATGCGCTGAGAGCAGCGCCGCCGGGGGCATAATTAGGACGTGCTCGCGCGAGCACAAGACAATCTGCGGGGCGCGTTTCCCGGAGGAGGAGGGGGGGGAGGACGCGCCGGCCAACGCAGCAGAGCCGCCGCCGCCGAGGAGTGGGCTGAGGCCGGAGCCCCAGTGAGGGAGGAAGACAGCGAGGCGTCCGCCGGAAGACTAAGGCCGCCCGCGACCGGGCGGAGGTGCCGCAGGAACGACCCCCAGGTAAGTTTCTTACAGTATGCTTTTCTCCGTTTCCGCTCCTGGACCGAGTACTACGCAAGATGGTCCAGGAGGGGTTACCAACTATCCTGGTGGCTCCTCGTTGGCCAAGGAGGAGTTGGTTTGCGGACATAGTAAGGATGTCATGTCCAATGATCCAGGGCTTCTCACACAGGGGTTGCTTCGGCACCCGAATTTAAAGACACTGGCTTTGACGGCCTGGCTGTTGAAACCTCCATCCTGACGGAGAGGGGTTTATCGGCCACGGTTATTCGTACCATGATTCAGGCACGGAAGAAGACTTCTTCCATGATATACTACAGAGTTTGGCGGGCCTATATTGCTTTGTGTGAGGCCAGGAACCTTCCTTGCCAGAGATATTCTGTTTCTAGAATTCTAGAGTTTCTGCAATATGGTCTAGACTTGGGCCTCCAGTTGAGCACCCTCAAGGGTCAGGTCTCGGCCCTGTCCATTTTTTTCCAGAAGTTTATTGCCAATCATACCAGAATCAGAACCGTTTTTCAGGGGGTCACTCATGTTCGCCCACCGCGAAAGCCAGTTTTACCAGTGTGGGACCTAAATCTGATGTTATCTGCTTTCCAGGGTGCCCCCTTCGAGCCTTTGTATGATGCTACATTGACTATGCTGACGCTCAAAGTGATTTTTTTGGTAGTGATCATCCATGCTTTGGATGTGGTTAGAGCCATAAGATATTACCTGACTGCAAAAGAATCTTTCCGGAAATCGGATTTGCTTTTTGTCTTAGCGGAAGGCTCTAGAAAGGGATTTCCACCAGCCAAGTCCACACTCAGTAGGTGGATTAGACAGGCGGTGGTGCGAGCCTATTCTGCTAAGGGGAAAGAACCCCCTTTTCAGATCACAGCTCATTCTACTAGAGCCATTGGTGCTTCCTGGGCCTTTCAGCATCAGACCTCGGTGGAACAGGTTTGTAAGGCTGCCACTTGGTCTTCAGTTCATACGTTTACCAAGTTTTACAAGGTGGATGTGAGGGCCTCAGCTGACGCTGTTTTTGGCCGAAAGGTGCTTCAGGTGGTAGTGAAATGAAATTACCTGCTCTTCCGCATTGGGGATCATATTGGACACTGCTTTTGGATGTCCCAGATGTAAAGAATAAAGGACGGCCTGGAATGGATTGGAAGAAAAAACGCAATTCTGTGAGACTCACCTGTAGAATTGGTTTTGATTCCTATCCATTCCAGGCTGTCCAACCCTCCCTCTTGAGGTTTATTATTGTCCTGGATGCCTTTTTTATGGTGAATGAACCATTACTTGTTCATAGGACACTTGTTATACAAATTTAGGATTATAGGTTTCGAGAGAATACAAGCGGAGGCTATGTGAAGTAACATGGTCTCCTATGTTCGGGGCCTCCCGGCCTGCCTCTTGCTATTGAGTTACTGCTTTTTAATTACTGAGCTTGGTTAAGAGGCAGCTGCTATTTATAGGGGGCCTGGAGAAGCCACATCATTGATCTTGCAGTCCACGCCCCTTCGGGCGGAGAAGTCCCAGATGTAAAGAATAAGGGACTGCCTGGAATGGATAGGAATCAAAACCAATTCTACAGGTGAGTCTCACAGAATTGCATTATTTTCTACCAGTTGGAATGAAGCGACTGATGGAGATTTTTCCCCATCCTCACCACTCTTAATTTTGCCTTGCAAGGTTCGCTAAATTAAAACACTAAGCATCCCACCCTTGTCAGCTTATGTCCCATAGTATGATGCCATGGGGGCTCGAGAAAAATGGAAAATTCTATACTTACCTGACGGTAATTTCCTTTCCTGGTGCCTCCCATGGTGGCATACAACCCACCCAGTTCAACGACTATATTATGGGATTGGCAAGCTGAGGGGTGGTCTCAACGAATTTTATAGGGGACGGGTCCTATCAGGGTTAAGAGATGGGACCTAACCCATAGTATGTCATCATGAGAGGCCCCACGAAAGGAAAATTACCATCAGGTAAGTATTGAATTTTCAGTTTTTTTTTTTTTAGGTCCCACACCTATTTTTTACATAATGGGTATGGGGCCACATTGTGTGAATGGCTCCAGGATTGTGACAGCATTGCATAGACACGCAACACTCTGCAATTCTTACCTGAGCCTTGATCAGCCAGATTAATAAGCAGCCCCGTGATTGGCCGCTGTTGGTCACATGGGTCGGGGTTGCTTCCTTTTGGTGAATACCCCCTTGAGCCTGTTACAATGTGGCCCCACATCCATTATGTGGAAAATGGGTCTGAGACATTAAAGCAGAATTCCAGGGAAAAACAACCCCCACCCTGCCACCCTTTCCTGGCGCTTGCAAAGAAAATAAACCCTTACTTTAGCCACAGTCCAGTGCCGCTCTCCGAGGCATGGGTGGCCCACCGCACAGAGACATACAAAACATTACCCCCTGGCTCTGTGTGTATGCATGGAGCTGGGGGTGCCGTTTAGTGTCTTTCTGTGCAGCTGCAAAGGAGAGGCACAAAGCGGCTTCCCCCGGCTCTGTGCGTGCGCGCCACGCATTCCCTCCATCCTGCCTCAGCGCCAGGCTTCGATGTACCATTCTAAAACGCATAGATGCATGAAAGATGTCTCACAAGACAGTGGCTAGCTGGGCAGCACAGGATGCATGGCAGTGTTGCTGTACCATTGCATCTGGCCCGAATGCTTTCCTTGAGTTAATCCTGACCAACACCATCACAAGAAATCGTGCTCATATGCATAGCTCCCCAGGTCAATTCAGATTGCTGATCATTAAAATTAATTTATATTTTTGTAACTTCTGATGTCAATTTTACAAACAAAATGGTGTCCCATAGAGCTGCAGGATGCCTGCAAAGAGGAAGTACTGCTGGGTTTACTGTCGCTGTGCATTGTGGGTTATGTCAGTTGAATCCAGGCAGTAGCACAGATGGAGAAAGCAAGCTCCAAAATGACCTCTTCCAGGAGAAAAACAGTGGGGCTGCGTTTCAGCTTTAAGTGGTTACTGGAACATATATAAGAGCTGACAATTATTCCGTATCATGAATGCAGATGGGGCAAGTTCGTTTTGGGGAGGTTTTTTTTGGTCTGGTTTAAGGCCCTCAAGGAGGCAGATCATTTCAGCTGTGCCGAAGCTAAATTAGTTGCAGAGGAGGTGTGAAGAGGAGACCTGCTCAGTTGGTCGAGAGGGAGAGGTAGCAGAAGAGGAACAGGCAAATGGGTGGCTTCGGGGGGGGGGGGGGGGGTATTTGAGTAATTGAGTATTTCCGCAAGTTGGGAGCTGGTGGGGGCAGTCTGAGGAGGACTCTTGTACTGTAATTAAGCGAAGACCTTTCCAGTCAGGCCTGGTGTTAGTTGGAAAGATTAGGAGCAATGTCAGAAAATATTATATTCTCAGTGCGCCACACACCCCGCTTCCCCTTTAATTCTTACGATCGGGTTACTCCACCGCCAGGTGGCGACGTTGCAGAGAGAAGTCTTGAAAACGAGCCCCCTTCCGGCCTATATATACCTGGGACCTCCCACTTAACACCAGTGTTTTCTCTCTGCATGAGGCGACAAGATAGAAGAAAGAAGTCTCCTGCTTGCAGGTAGCCGGGGTCTTACCCCGGCACCCCCTTTTGGGTCTATTTCTGCCCAGTTTTGATTGTTTGTTTACCTAGATGGTTAATGGAAGCCTCCCAGCCCAGGCTGCTCAATGGGCAACGGTAGATGGCACTATAGGTGCCTAGGAGCTTATCTCCTCCGCTCGACCTCGCACGTGGGGCAACGCGGCTATCCGGCATGGTGATCCGGATTTGGGATGCCCCTGTCCCGTGGTTCCCCTTTGGCCATTTCTCTCCCGTTACGGTCCCTTCTCCCTTCACTATGGGGGGGTGGTTTTGGGGGGTTCTTATACTGTGTGCATGTTGTGTTTAACGTTACTGTGCTATTAAGAGTGATGGCAGTCTCAGGCTCAGCGCGGCGGGTAGCGCTCACGTGGCCTGAACTGCTAGGGCTGTGTTGTGAGTTGCATGTTTTCCCCCCCACTGACTCCGAGGGCGTCGGGGCGCCCTCTCTGCATGCGGCACCGCCATTTGGCGGGCCGCGCTGTTTGAATTGGAGGGGGCGGGGCCTCGGGCCGCGTTTCGATGGCGGGGGCGTGGCTTGAGCTAGTTATCTCGCAGCTCGGCCCCGCCGCACTTCCTCCTTCTAATCAAGGAGTCAGGTGCGGGGGATTCGGCTGCAGGTAGCTGTGTAACTAGCTGGCTGCTGCTGCTCTTCGTGCTTGTTCAGGTAAACGGTCCCCACCTCGCGTGTGGGGCCGTCCTTTTTACTTTGTTTGCTTCAGCATGTTTAAAAAATAAATAAATAAATAAAAAAAAGTGTATGTTTGCTGGCTTTCAGTTTAACTCTTAAACCACTTTGGGGCTTTGCTATTGATATTTATTCTGCCTTTTATTCTGTAATGAATGACTATGCTGCATGCTGCCTTTTTTTCTGGGGGTCTGACTGTTGTCTCTTTTCCCCCACAGATCCTGGGATCCCCTCACTGCAGTGGCTCTCCCAGTTCTGTTATACCTGGCTAGTCTTAGTACTCTAAATTGGGTTTTGTCCTAAGGTTTTTTGAAAAAAAAAAAAAAAAAAACAAATTTTACATTTAAATCCTCCCTTTCCCGGGACGTTAATTATAAAGGGACATCCTGGGTGGCTTAATGCGTAAAACCCTGGGTTGTTGCGAATACCATAAATTCACCATATGGAGGCTTCAGACAATACCGGAAACGGCTCTTCGGGGCTATCCAGGCTGTGTGGGGGTTGTGGGGCTCCGCTCCCAGGCGATGATGTCATATTATGCATTCCATGTGCAAAGCAGAACATTGCGCGCCAGTCCGTCGCTCCGGCTTCTGGCTCCTTGCAACTTCCGGCATCTCCTACTCCCCCTCCCTTATTCCGGACCCCATGTGACATTGTCAAGGGTGGGGATTCGCAATCCGAGGTGTGTGCACGATTGGCCAACCTCGAGGAAAATAATTTCCGCCAAAGTAGCTCAGAAGGCTAAAGCGAAGCGGAAACACCTTTCTCCGGCAGCACCTGCTTCGGAGGATGAGATGTGTGAAATAGTGGATTGGTCCGATTATCCCCCTGATGAGGAGGGGGAACTCCTTGAGGAGTCGGATGAGCCTGCAGACCAGCTAGGGATTGACGCTGCTGGCGATCAGGCTACGGGGGTGTCCCTTGACACCCCTTCCATTTTGGCTCAAATGTTTGAAATTTTGAATTTGGATCCGCCTGAGGCAGTCGCCCTGCCAAAGGGTGAGTTATTTGATGTTCCCCAGCCGCGTTTGTTTTTTCCCAGGCAACAACACTTTGTGAGGGTTGTCCTTAAGGAATGGGAACAACCCATGCGACTGGCTGGAATTCCTCCTAGTTGGGATAAACGCTATCCCTTTCCAGAGGATTTGGTGAAGCTTTGGTCAGTTCCCCCTGACGTCGATACCCCTGTGTTAGGGCTGTCTAGCACGGCTGTGGTACACTCTTCTGACACCACTGCCATTAAGGATAGTGAGGATCGTCGGATTGATCAATTTGCTCGCCATGGTTTTATCAGTGCCGGATCGACACTGCGGCCAGTGTGTGCTTCGGCGCTTCATCTGTTGGCAGTTAGGTCCATGATTAGGGATCTGTACACAGGTCTTGATCCCGCTTGTGATGAGTTTTGTTCTCTTAAACGGTGTGAGTCGTTTATTTCCTTTGTCTTGACCGCTCAGCACGATGCTCTGGCGATGAGTAGCAGGACAGCGGCACTGCTGGTGGCAATTCGTCGGTCAGTGTGGCTGCGCCAGTGGACGGCGGACTTTATCTCTAAAAAGGTGCTTACAGCGATCCCTTTTTTGGGTTTGCGCCTGTTTGGTGATAAAATAGATTCAGTTGCAAAAGGTGGTAAATTGCCTCAACGCAAGAGGCCTCGTCGCCCCTTTCGGGGTGCGAGTGCCTTTAATCCTTCCTTTCGGGGAGTCAGAACGGGTAGGGGGGCTTCCTTTCCCGCTACCAGAGGTACAGGTTGGACCCGGGGGAGGGGCCGTGGCCGTCCCGGTCAGTCCTGGGGCGCCAAGCCTAAACCTGCTGGTAAGCCCGCTCAGCAATGAGGGGCTGCCCTCACCCGTGCGGGTGGGGGGGACGATTGCGACACTTCTCCCTGGTCTGGGACCAGGAGGTTCCGGACAGATGGATCCAGGAGGTGGTGTCGTCCGGTTACAAACTGGAGTTCGAGTCTCGCCCTCCTTCACGGTTCTTTCGGTCTCGGGTGCCCACCGATCCTTTGGCCGCACAGGGGCTCCTGGCGTCGGTAAGGAATCTTTTGGAAATGGCGGTCATCCGGCCGGTGCCGCGCTTAGAGGTGGGCCTCGGTTTCTACTCCAATCTTTTCGCAGTCCCCAAAAAGGACGGGTCGGTTCGTCCTGTCCTGGACCTGAAATTGCTCAACAGGTTCATCCGTACTCGGAAGTTTCGCATGGAAACTTTGCGTTCAGCCATCGGTTCTCTTCGGCAGGGGGACTTCATGACGTCCATAGACATCAAGGATGCTTACCTTCATGTTCCCATCTGCCGGGCTCATCAGCGTTTTCTTCAAGATGAAGGACCAGCATTTTCAATTCGTGGCACTTACGTTTGGCCTGACCTCGGCTCCAAGAGTGTTCACCAAGGTGCTGGCAGGGGTGATGGCCATTTTCAGATCTCGGGGCATTCGTGTCATACCTTATTTGGACGACCTTCTCATCATGGCTCTGTCCCTCAATCAATCAGAGACAGACACCAGGATGGTGGTCTCCACGCTGGAAAGCTTCGGTTGGGTGATCAACTTTCCCAAGTCCTCCCTCGCTCCGGCCAGGGTGGTGTCCTTTCTGGGAATGCATTTGGACTCTTGTCAACACAGGGTGTTTCTCCCTCAGTCCAAAATGTATCTGATTCCGGAGTTGGCTCGGTTCCTTCTTTCCAGTCCTCGGCCGTCCATCCGTCTGGGGATGAGGCTGGTAGGGTTGATGGTTGCCTCATTCGAGGCAGTTCCTTTCACTCAATTTCACACGAGGACACTGCAGCTTCATCTGTTGGCGTCCTGGGACCGGCGACCACGGTCATTGGATCGGCCCTTCCAGTTGTCCTCCCGGGTCTGGCAGTCCCTCCAGTGGTGGTTGGTCTCGACCCATCTCTAGAGGGGCAGGTCTTTCCTGACTCCTCTTTGGGAGGACGGACGCCAGTCTTTCGGGATGGGGGGGATTCTGGAAGGATCTTCAGTTCCAGGGGGAGTGGGGACCTCAAGAGGCCCGCTTACCCATCAATATTCTGGAACTGAGAGCCATCCGTCTGGGTCTTGCTCTTCTGACTCAACATGTTCTGGGCCTTCCGGTCCAGGTTCGTTCAGACAATCGAGCAGCGGTTGCTTACATCAATCATCAGGGAGGGACTCGCAGTCTGAGTGCTCTCAGAGAGGTGTCCCTGATCCTGACCTGGGCGGAGGCCCATGTTCCTTGTCTCTCGGCGGTTTACATCCCAGGGGTGGAAAACCAGGAAGCGGACCTGCTGAGCAGGGGCTCTTCCCGTCTGGGAGAATGGGCTCTCCATCCTCAGGTTTTTCGGTCACTGTGTCTCCGGTGGGGGACGCCGGAGGTGGACCTGTTTGCCTCTCGTCACAATTGCAGGCTCCCGAACTTTGTGTCGCTCTCCCAGGATCCTCTGGCTCTGGCAGTGGACGCCATGTCCCTGAGCTGGGGGGATCTGGGGTTTCTGTACCTGTTTCCTCCGATACCCATGCTGGGCAGGGTGGTACGGAAGCTGGCTCTGGAAAAGGTGTCCGGCATTCTCGTGGCCCCAAGGTGGCCAAGGCGAGTATGGTTCGCAGACATCGTTCGGCTGGCAGTGGACCAGTTTGTTCTGCCTCTTCGGCCCGATCTGCTCACTCAGGGTCGGCTGTGTTACCCCAATTTACCAACGCTGGGTTTGACGGCTTGGCTGCTGAAACCTCCATCTTGAAGGAGGAGGGTCTTTCTGACTCGGTCGTTAAGACTCTGATCAGTGCCCGGAAGAGGTCTTCTTCTATCATCTACTATAGGACTTGGAAAGCCTATATCGCTTGGTGTGAGATTAGATCTTTACCTTGTAGGGTCTTTTCGGTCTCCAGGATTCTGGAGTTTTTGCAATCTGGCCTGGACTCTGGTCTTCAGCTGAGTACTTTGAAAGGGCAAGTTTCTGCCTTATCTATCTTTTTTCAGAAGCGATTTGCGCTTCATCCTTTAGTTAAAACTTTTTCCCAGGGGGTTACGCATGTGCGGCCTCCCAGGAAACCTTTACTCCTTGTTTGGGACTTGAATTTGGTTCTTTCTGCTCTTCAGGCTCCTCCTTTTGAGCCTTTGCAAGATATTGCTTTGTCTACCTTGACTCAGAAGATTGTCTTCTTGGTAGCTATCACTTCAGTTCGGCGTGTCTCGGAGTTGGCGGCCTTGTCTATTCAGGCGCCCTACTTTGAGAGGCATCAGGACAAAGTGGTCTTTCGGTTCAAACCGGATTTTCTTCCTAAGGTTGTTTCTGCTTTTCATTTGAATCAGGATATTGTTCTTCCCTCCTTGTGTCCTAAGCCTAAGAATGACAAGGAGAGGGTTTTGCATTGTTTGGATGTAGTACGCTGTGTTAAGTACTATTTGATTGTTACTTCTCCTTTTCGTAAAACTGATGCCTTTTTTGTTGTGCCCTGTGGGCCTAGGAAGGGTTTGGTGCCGGCCAAATCTTCCATTAGCAAATGGATACGTCAGGCCGTTATTGCGGCCTATTCTGCTAAGGGGAAAGTTCCCCCTTTCCGTATCATTGCTCATTCTACTCGCGCCGTTGGAGCGTCTTGGGCTTTTCAGCACCAAGCTTCTGTTGAACAAGTTTGTAAGGCTGCTACTTGATCTTCTGTTCATACTTTTTCTAAGTTTTACAAGGTTGATGTGCGGGCCTCAGCGGATGCTGTTTTTGGCCGCAAAGTTCTGCAGACCGCAGTCATTTAAGTTATGCTTCATTTTGCCTTCGGATACCCATCCCTTGTGGACACTGCTTTTGGATGTCCCGATCGTAAGAATTAAAGGGGAAGCAGGGTGTGTGGCACACTGAGAATAATACCATTTTGTGAGTACTCACCTGAAAAATGGATATTGTCAGTGTGCCACACACCCCGCTTCACCCGCCCTTTTCGGTATCCCGGTTCCTTTATATGGTGAAGCTTTTCTTTATTTTGAGGTTACCATTGGATTTCCTGGTACTTTGTCTTTCTGCTTTTTAAATCACTGGTGTTAAGTGGGAGGTCCCAGGTATATATAGGCCGGAAGGGGACTCGTTTTCAAGACTTCTCTCTGCAACGTCGCCACCTGGCGGTGGAGTAACCCGATTGTAAGAATTAAAGGGGAAGCGGGGTGTGTGGCACACTGACAATATCCATTTTTCAGGTGAGTACTCACAAAATGGTATTTTTACTGAAAGAGTACTTTGGAACAAACTTCCAGGAAAGGTGGTTGAAAAATCAATAGTAAGTGAATTTAAACATGCTGGTGATAAACATACTAAGAAAAAGAGAACATATAGGTGTAGACTAGATGGACTATGTGTTCACATATTCTGCCATATTCCTGTGAAGAGGAACATTGAATAACAAAGGATCAAATGAATCTGTGCAACACGACTATACATTCTAGTATAAATATGATATTCTAATGAGAATAAGGGTTACCAAAATTCAGTATCAGAGTTTATCTATATACAGTTGAAATGACAATGATATAAGATGGCCACAAGAGGGCAGAGAACTACAGTAGTTTATATGATCAGTCCAATAGCATTAAAGTCTCAACATTATGCGGTTGATTCAGAACCTGGTGAGAAAAGAATATTGCCATTGAATGACATTGTCTACCGGGAGTAATTTTCACCTGGCTCTGAAGCAGCCCCAAGGTAGACAATGAAAGTGAATGGCAAATTTTCTCTCCTAAAAAAGAAGTGGGTTTTCTAACAAGGCTCTGAATCGACCCTTATATTTGACAATATATGGCGGTGGTGTCCTCTGCAAGCGCATTCAGTACTGGTTAATGCATCATACATATATTTGTGGAAAGTTATATGTATTCCTGAAAGTAATAAAGAAAATCATACATTACAATGACAAAGTGGAATAGCAAACCCAACATTACAATGACAAATCCTGTTTTCTTGTGCCTGCCTGCAATGTTTCTCCCTCCAAGATATACCACAGGTATTGGGGGGGTCTTTTCTGCTCTTACGAATCTCACTATAGTTTTACATTTTCCCCTATAGGTGGGTAGCTCTGTGAGTACCCAGATGGGACAGTTTCCTTCCTTGGCCAATGCTATTCCAGAATCCTTTGGACTGTGACTCATTGGTCAAGACCTATGATCATGCAAGGGTTTGCACACCTGGCTCCCTGAATCTAGTGCTCGTAGCTTTGCGGCTGCCTCTGATTTCTGAGCTGGCAGCCTGGACAGTTGATTGGCAGGTTTCCTTTCCCTCAAAGTGGTTGCAGCCTTCCATGTCAATGAGGGTTATGAGGTCCCCTCCTTCTCTCCATCACCTTCATGTCTACCTGAACTTCAGGCCCTGTTCTCACCGATAGAGTGGATGCATAGGGCAACTTCACTATTGACAGGTGGATTACAAAAGCAGTAGTGGAGTACTATAAGTCAAGGGGTAGGTCTCTTCTATATTATGGTCATCTATATTTATATAGCGCCAACATATTCCACAGCACATTACAATCAGATTGGGTGACAGATTACAAGCAGGGCTGGATTATGAGGAGGGTGCAAGGGGCGAGTGCCCCGGGGGCCTCCACCACATGCCCTGCAAAGGGGGCCTCCACCAACCTTTTGTTTATGGTTTGGTCCAGGATCCTTTTCAGTCTTTGGCCTGCAGGGCCAGCATAAAAGCTATGGGTCACAGTGGGGGCGCCCCACGTTTCTGGGCAAGCCTTTTTTTGTTTTTGCAAACCTGCAGCCAAAGCCACCATAGGGCAGGACAGAGAGTCTAAAGCAGCAAAACTGCTGTCAGCAATGCTACAGTGATGGGTGCAGAGCTGTCAATCAGTGGCCACTCATTGCACATAAGCCACCAAGCACAGCCGCTGGCAGCTCAATGCAGGGAACTGTTTTCTGCTGGACCAGCTGAGTGACTACACTACCCCTCACCCAGAATGGCAAAGCAGGAGTTCCCGAGCAGCACGCACCCGCACAAGGGACTCAATATGATGTTCTAGTAAGTAGACGGGTGCCAGACAACCACCAATCAGTTACTTGGCTGGACTATGATTTTAAAGGAAAAAAAATACAGTATCTGTGGCCTCCACCAGATTTTGTGCCCAGGGGCCTCCACCACACTTAATCCTGCCCTGATTACAAGGTTCCTGGGCCTTCTGCCAACTGGCTCATTTTCACAGACCGACCACAATCAGAAGAGAATAGATCTGTGGAATTGCCCGCTGTGACCGAGTAATGAACAGGAATTTTTTAGTTGATCAAGCTTCAAATTATTTAGTCTAACAAAGAGATAATTGGAGCTTTTTTCAATTTATTTTATATTGACACATTCTGAGATGTGTAAGATGTGATAGATTTTATCCATTTTGAAGGTAAGAATTACAAAACTGATAGTTGATGTAGTTTACTCCACTCAGTGTGGTGTTTCTAGAATAATAGATCTAAGCTTATAAATTCTCAAATATCCAGAAATCCCTGTACCCACATTTCTTACACACATTGCATAGCTGAATACTGTTGATATGGATTGGACCCTAACAAACTGATTGCAATCAACCTGCATTTGCACTGCAGACATGTGAAAGCTCCCATAAGTTAGTAGGGGCAGCACATTCACATGGGTTTCGTGGTGATTGAAATCAACTTGGGAGGAAAAGTAGCACTATAAGGTCACTGTGCCTTATAGATAAATAAAGAAAGGATTATGTATAACAGTGGCACCTATTATAGTGACACAGTTAATGTCCCTCTAAATCCCAAGTAGGGTTGCCACCCAGAAGGTATTTCACCGACACGGCCGGTATTTCTTGCCCCCGGCCAGTACTGGTATTTTATTTTCACCAGCCATGTTCAAACGGGGACACGACTGCCAAGGCCAAGGGTGGCATCCTGGCCAGTCCATCATTGCAGTGCACTGGAGAAGCTTGCTTTATGAGTATTTGTTGCTGCTCCTCCCTTGTTTCCCCTCTCCTTCCGCCTCGGCCTGCCATGACATCAGCCATGATGTCAGCTGTGCCTTGCCCCCCTGCACTTCCTCCCTCATCTGTGTGCTCCAACCTCCACATTGATTGAAAACCACGCCCCCACAAGCTGTGTATTTTTTGAAGGGAAAGGTGGCAACCATAATCCCAAGCAGACTGGTTTCATCCCAGGGTTGGAAAGGGGAACCTGTTTTACCTGTCTCGTGGGAAGGGCTATGGGCTATTTTCAAACCAGTTCAGATCAGATTGTTGAGGAATAGGCAAAGCCAGACAGTTCTGCATAGAGCATGTAGAATTGGGAAGTTTGGTATCCCTTCATCAATTATTTTTAGGACTTGAGTTAACATTAGCCTTCACGTATCCAACCATTGATGCGTAGCTGTAGTTCTGGGCCAAATACCAGGTTCCCAAGGTTTTTCACATCAACTAACGTGGTCCTGCCCTTCTTATCCCAGGAAGTGAGCTTTTAAAATATGTTTAAAGTTCTGAAGTGCTTTATTTTGTTCACTGATGGATTAAGAAGGACTTCTGTTTCTAGACTTTTTACAGAAAGGCCTGACATTCACCATCAGAAGCTGTACATAGAATTAGAGAGCCCTCCCCTCCTTGTCCAATTCCCAGAAGAGGCTGTGTCCTTAAATTATGATAAATAGAGATTTTGGTGTACTCAACGTAAGTCTAAGAGTTGCCTGAGCAGTTGAGATGTCTCTTTGACTCCTCATGCTCATTTGGCCTAATTTCCTGTAATGGAGATATTTAAAAAAAAAAAACAAACAGTAAACGACTAATATGGGGCAAACTATTGGTAGACACAACCTATGTAGTGAAGTAGAATTTTAGTAGCGAGGAGAGTAGGAAACAAGGATTTTGTAAGGTTACAAAAAAAAAAATCATTTAACTATCTATACATACAGTATGTGTACATACAGTATATGTATAGTATTTTTACTTTTTAAACTATTTTTTTAGTGCTACTAAGTAAATGTTAGGTACGGTATATCCTGCTTTGCATTGAGGCAAAAGCTTTAGGTGTTTCTACACTCTGGACTTACACTGTGATTATAGGTCTGCCACTGTGTCACTTCACCATATCCCATATACTGATCTGCCAAGCCTCACTATCTGAGGCCCTGTTCTTAAAGTAACAGTCCGTCCTCTTGGTCCCCCACAGCTGATCAGTGGTAATACAGCAGTCTCCACTTACCAGGTTTTGGCAAGTCTGCTCCAATGCAATGAATGAAGTGGATGTGCGAGCGTTACTGAAGGTCTGGGCAGGAGATCTCATGATCTGGGACTGCCACCGATGAGCTGCAGGGTACCAAAGGTGAGCATTAGGAAACAAGCAGAAACAATTAGCTTTTAAAGTGGACTAAAACCCAGGATTTTGACTATACTGGGTTTTGGTCCTTGCTTCCGGGACACCCCAATCTGGGATGCACCGTTGTTTGAAACCCCCCAGGTCACCCTATCTAACTCACCTTTCTCCAGTCCTACAGCACATGCGCGGTCAGCGCACTCAGATTTGCTCACGTCTGCTCGTCTAAGACCCGAGGTGGAGCTGAGCATGCTGGCGGCTGGATCCTCACTACCCTCTAACAGGGAGCGTGCCCATGCTGGCAATTCACAAATGCCTGGTGCGAGCCCGCATCCTGCTAAAGGTATAACAGACAGCACCCTGTGTTTGCGCATGTGCCATTGGATCATGAGAGAATATGAGTTTACTGGGGGGGGGGGTTCACACAAGGGGGGGGGCAACCCGAATCTGAATGCCCCAATCAAGCGGAATGTTATAGACCAGGCAGTCGGTCACAGGTTTTGGTCCACTTAAATGCTTTCAACAGATTACAGCAGTAGATCATAATCAGTGACCTCCATTGGAAGGTGTTGCACTGCAGGAACAGAGATGGGTACGAAAAAATACAATTCTGTGATTACGCACCTGTAGAATTAGTATTATATGTATACAGCACGTCCTGTTCAAGAATATTCCTTACTCCTAGGTAATACATCCACAAGATGGCGCTGGACTGCAGAAAACAGCTTGTGGCTCCTCCCAGCCCTGTATAAGTCAGGGACCTCCCACAAAATCCCCAGTATTGACAAGCAGTTAACAAGAAGCCGGGAGGACAATAATAACAAGAACTCAAAACGAACAATCACCATACAGAGGTAACTAAGTATAATGATAATAAGGGTTGGGTGGAACAGGACGTGCTGTATACATATAATACCAATTCTACAGGTGAGTAATCACAGAATTGTATTATTCTAAGTATACAGCACGTCCTGTTCCAGAATATTCCTTACTCCTGGGACATCCAATAGCAGTGTTTGTAAGGTAGGGTGGGATCCCCAAAAAGTAACAGTGGGCAGTTTAAACCACTGCCGCCTGCAGAACTTCTGCCGCCTGCAGCTGAGGCCCTAACATCAACTTTGTAAAACTTGGAAAAAGAATGAACAGAAGACCAAGTAGCGGCCTTACAAACTTGTTCAACAGAAGCCTGGTGCTGAAAAGCCCAAGAGGCACCAATAGCACGAGTAGAATGAGCAGTAAGGCGGAAGGGAGGTTCCTTCCCCTTAGCAGAATAGACTTGTATCACAGCCTGACGGATCCACTTGCTGATAGTGGACTTAGCTGGAGCCAGACCCTTCTTAGGTCCAGACGGGAGCACAAAAAGAGCATCAGTCTTCCTGAAGGATTCAGTAGCCACCAAATAGAACTTCAGGTTCCTAACCACATCCAAATAGTGTAAAACACGCTCCTTAGGGTTACTAGGATTAGGGCACAGAGAAGGCAAAACAATATCCTGATTGAGATAAAAAGCAGACACAACCTTAGGCAGAAAATCTGGCTTAAAACGAAACACCACCTTGTCCTGATGTCTCTCAAAGTAAGGGGGTTTGATGGAAAGCGCTGCCAACTCAGAAACACGCCTAACAAAAGTGATGGCCACCAAAAAGACTACCTTAAGCGTCAAAATTGACAAAGGGGCCTCACGCAAGGGCTCAAAGGGAGACCCCTGCAAGGCAGATAAGACCAAGTTTAAATCCCAGACTGGTAACATAGGCTTTCGTGGGGGACGCACATGAGTAACCCCCTGGAAGAAGGTCTTAACCAAACGATTGTGAGCAAAAGATCTTTGGAAGAAAATAGCCAAGGCAGAAACATGACCTTTAAGGGTACTAAGTTGAAGACCCAAATCCAAACCATGTTGCAGAAACTCCAGAATACTTGGGACAGAAAACACCCGACAGGGAAACGACTTGGACTCACACCAGTTAATATAAGCATGCCATACCCTATAGTAGATGGAGGACGAGGACTTCTTCCTAGCCCTAATCATGGTATTAACAACAGAAGCAGGCAGCCCCTTTTCCATCAAGATGGAGGTTTCAGCAGCCAGGCCGTTAAAGCCAGCGTTTGTAAATTGGGATGGCGTAGCTGCCCCTGAGTGAGCAGGTCTGGAACCTTGGGCAGGGCATACTGATCTACTGCCAACTGCACGATGTCTGCGAACCACACTCTTCTTGGCCAACAGGGGGCCACCAGGATGGTTGGCACCCCTTCCTGGGATATCTTGTGCAGCACCCTGCCCAGCAGAGGAAACGGAGGGAACACATAAAGGAGCTGATAGCTCTTCCAAGACATTGAAAATACAATGTAAATATCGCGCTAACAAGATAAGATTAAAGCTCAACGTGCATAAAGTCCTTCCAACTTAGTCCCAAAAAATAGTTTAATAAAGCACAGAGCTGGAAGTTAGTTTTCAATGGCAAAAGCGTGTTGATCCAATGCGCATACTCCACCACCAAACCAATCGCACACCAAATAAAGCGTCAAAACTCTTACCAGAGCTAGATCAAATTAATCGCATTGATTCCACGCTCAGGTCTCTAGATAACTGCTTGTATCCAACAGTCTTCAAGTCAAGGATTCCAAAGTTGTCCAGCTCAAAAGGCATATGTTTATAGCAAGAGCCATGCAAAGCAGCAAAGAGACAAATAATAGTGTAATACGTCTCACCATAAAAACAATCTATTTAATAAAAATGCACTCACAAGCAACAACAGTAAAAAAACATTTGAAACATCTCAGGTACTCAGCAATTCTCACCGCCGACCTCCAAATCCAATCGGGCTTCAAGTTATAAAAGTCCAATCCTATGTAAAACCTCCAATCAACGCGTTTCGTCGCCGCAGCGACTTCTGCCAGGATGTTTGGAGAATGAAGCTGCCTGCTTTTTAAACAGGAAGTCAGGTGACGTCCAAATCACGTGAGCATAGTCACGTGATACGTTAAGCAAACAGGAAGCATCAGCTGCTAAAGCCGGCTTTGATGATGTCAAAATCACATGAGCAGAGTCGTGATATACAAAGAAAACAGGAAGCATCGGCTCATAAAGCCAGCTTCTCATGCGGACGCGCACGCCAGTATTCAAATGCGCGCGCGCCCATGCTCTACATCAGCGGACATGCGCAAAAGCAAAGTTTCCCTAGTAACCGGAGCGGCGCGTCTTCTTATTAAAAAGAAGGCACCTATATTCAACAGCGCGCACCATATATAAAATAGCAGCGCACACCATATATAAAATAACAGCACAGTAAGCACTAGCAAAGACAAAAGTTTCACATCTTCATATTAAAAGGAACACATATATATAAAGCGCGCCTCATACATGTAATAACAGCGCGCAATCTACATATAATGTGTACACACTACTTAGGAAGCGGCAGCCATAATAAAGGGGAACCAAACCGCCGCACAACAACATTAAAGCGCACCTGTCAGTGCACACCATATCCGAGCGCACACTAAATCTCAGCTAATACAGAAAGATTAGAGAATGATAAAAAAATTAAATACTCTTTAATTCTATATCGGTCTGGCAACAGCGATAAAGCTGATGCCAGACAAACAAAAAAGCACAATTATTTTCTCTTTGCTGCTTTGCATGGCTCTTGCTATAAACATATGCCTTTTGAGCTGGACAACTTTGGAATCCTTGACTTGAAGACTGTTGGATACAAGCAGTTATCTAGAGACCTGAGTGTGGAATCAATGCGATTAATTTGATCTAGCTCTGGTAAAAGTTTTGACGCTCTATTTGGTGTGCGATTGGTTTGGTGGTGGAGTATGCGCATTGGATCAACACGCTTTTGCCATTGAAAACTAACTTCCAGCTCTGTGCTTTATTACACTATTTCTTCCAAGACATTGCTAGTGCATCCATGGCCAAGGTCAGAGGGTCCTGGGACAGAGAGACAAAGGCTGGAAGCTTGTGATTGTGGCGGGACCCAAACAGATCCACATCCGGCTGACCCCAACGGTGGCACAGGGAGCGAAACACCCTGCTGCTGAGGGACCATTCTCCCAGGTGAGAAGTCCCCCTGCTGAGGGAGTCTGCCTCCAGATTCTCCACTCCCGGGATGTACACTGCCGAGATGCAGGGAACATTCTCCTCCGCCCATGACAGTATCAGAGACACTTCCTTGAGGGCCCTCTTGCTCCGGGTCCCTCCCTGATGATTGATGTAGGCAACCGCTGTCTGGTTGTCCGAGCGGACCTAAACAGCCCGACCCCGAAGGTGTGGAGTCAGGTGGACGAGAACCAACCGTATCGCCCTCAGTTCCAGAATGTTGATATGGGTGTGGGCCTCCTGAGGGCCCCACTGACCCTGGAATTTCAGGGATTTCCAGAAGCCCCCCCCAACCTGTCAGACTGGCATCTGTGGTGACTGTCTCCCAGCACGGAGCCAGAAAGAATCTGCCCACCAACAGGTTTCTTGAGTCCAGCCACCACAAGAGAGACCGCCTGACCAGAGGGGACAGAGCAAACACCTGATCCAGGGACACTGGGTCCCGATCCCAAACTGACAAGAGGTGAATTGAAGAGGTCTCATGTGAAACTGAGCGTATAGAACAGCCTCGAGGCAAGACACCATCAGGCCCACCAGCTGCATACCCTGCCGGATGGAAGGATTAGGGCAAGACAGAAGAAGCTTGGCCTGAGCTTGCAGACTGTCTACCTTCTGCTGAGGGAGAAGGATCTGAGATGTATCCAGAGTCATGCCCAGAAAGGACTTGTCCATTGACGGTGACAGGGAAGACTTGGGATGGTTGATCACCCAGCTGAAGGACTCCAGTGTGGACACCACCATCTGGGTATCCAGCTCGGCCTGCTGGAAAGACCGAGAAGTGATGAGAATGTCGTCCAAGTAAGGAAGGATGTGAATGCCCTGAGATATCAGAAGAGCCATAATGCCCGCCAGCACCTTGGTGAATACCCTGGTAGCTGAGGTGAGACCAAAGGGCAAGGCCACAAATTGGTAGTGCTGATCCTCCAGAGCGAACCTGAGGAATCTCTGATGACCTGGAAAGATTGGTATATGAAGGTAAGCATCCTTGATGTCTACAGAGGTCATGAAGTCCTCCGGGCGGAGTGAATTTACAGCTGAGCGCAGAGTCTCCATGCGAAAGTGTTTGAATCTGACAAATTTGTTGAGGCGCTTTAAATCCAGGATGGGTCTGATTGACCCGTCTTTCTTGGGAACAGTGAAAACATTGGAATAGTAGCCTCTGCCCCTTTCCTTTAAAGGCACTTGGCAGATGACCCCTAACTCCAGAAGGTTTTGGACAGCAAGGCGCAGACCCTGGGCTAAAAGGGGGTTTTGAGCCATCCAGGATTAGATGAATCTTGGGGGCGGCAAGGCTGCAAACTCTATCTTGTAACCGGAGGACACTACCTCCCGAATCCACCGGTCTGAGACGTGAGCAAAAAGCCGGAGCCGTCCCCCCACCCGGATGAGTGAGGGTGCCCCTTCATGCCTGAGGGGGCTTGGGTGAGGTTTTTGGCTTGAGACCCCAGGAGAGGCCAGGACGGCCACGTCCTCTGCCCCTACCCCAATGGTCTCCATGGGCCCCAGTAAAAGAGACTCCACGGTTAGTTCTGGAACCACCGAAGGATGGGAGAAAGGAACCTGTCCCCCGAAAAGACCGAGATGGCCTCCTGCATTGAGGTAACCTACCACCCTTAGCAAACAAATCCAAGCGTTCCCAAAAGAGACGCAGGCCCTTGAAGGGGAAACCAGTGAGAACCTTCTTAGCAGTATTGTAAGCCACCCACTGACGTAGCCAGACAGAGCGGCGTATAGCCACCGACGGGGCAGAAGTCCTACCACACATTCTAATGGCATCATCCATGGCAGAGAGGATATATGCAATAAATTCCTCACAAAACAGGAGAGATCTATACTCCTCTCTATCCGCATCCTCAGATGCCCCATCCAAAATACACTTAAGCACCCCTTTAATGGCAATAGCCGTAATAGCAGAGGCACAAACCGTCCCCACACAGCCGTCCCCACACAGGCAAAGGCATGACAGGCCAGTTGGTCCAAACGCCAGTCCTTGGCATCTTGCAGGGTAGTAGTGTCAGGAGAATGCATGACAGATGTATTGGACAACCCTAGAACGGGCGCATCCACCTCGGGAGGACATGACCAACGCTTAACAACATCAGCAGGAAAGGGATACCTCTTGTCCAAGCTCTTAGGCACCCCGGGCAGCTTGCTAGGCCGTTCCCATTCTTTGAGCACTAGATTATTAAAGTAAGACTGCTCAGGAAACTCCCAGCATGGCTTAACCGTATGAAAAAGCTCACCCTGCTGCTGCGGAGCCACTGCCGGGGGAGAAATACAAAGCACTTCAAATATATGACTCAGCAATCTATCAGTGTCATCAGGGGACCCTGGGTCTTCCCCAAAGGGAGTCCCAGTACCACCGTATATCTTAGGTTTTTCCTCAGAGGATTCTGAATCAAAAAATAATTCCCTCAAGGGGGAAGGGACCTGAGTGACTAAGGGCCCAGATCTTCCACAGGGAAGAGGGAAACTGCGGGTGATAAATGCCGCTTCTTAGCAGAAGCCTTACGCGGGGCAGACCCAGCAAGATGTTTCTGCTGGCCACCCATGCAGCTAAATCAGGTTGAGACTCCCCACTAGTATGCCCCGCAGTGGGGGTCAGATGTAAGGGTGGGGGGTAGGTGAGGCCAGCGGGGGCGCACCACCAGGCCCAGTAACAGACAGCCCAGACTGCAGCGCAAGTACCTGCTGGGCGCAGGGTACACACACCCTGACATCATCACTAATAGGGGATACCCCACACACAACACATAGCCGGGCTTGTCCCGAAGGAACCCCTGGCCCATTATCCCCAGAAGCCTCCATATGGTGATTTGAATGGCACAATAGGCCATTAAAGGTTAACGCTAAAGAGCTACCCGGGATTCCCCAAGAACCGCTAGGGAAGTGGGAGTTAGTGAGGGAAAATGGCCGGGAGAAACCACAGTGCTGAAGTATTCACCCGCTTGGAAGACCTAATCAACATTCCCATGAGAATAAGGCAGTTAGAAAAAACTTTTCGAAAAAAATCACCCCATCGGGGTTACTCATGGACCGCAGAGAGCCAGCAGCATGCAGCAAGGAGACAAAATGGCGTCCGCAGACCTCGAGGGGCGGGCCGTGGCGTTATGAGTTAAAATGCATCATCCACAGAGCCCGCCCCCCGAAGAACGGGAAACGCGCCCACGTGATCCGGCCGGCCAATAGCGGCCCGGCAGCTCTGAGGTGAATGGGGCTGCCAGGCGCAGAGCGCAGTGCAAAGCGCGGCGGAGGCGTATTATAAAGTTAAAAGCACTAAAACATGAAATGAAATACAGTGTTGAATCACTAGACGACCCCCCCCACCCCCGGAGATCCCCTAAGGGGAGAGTGAGGGAGGATAACAGCAGAATTCCCAGGGAAAATGGCACCCAGAGGACTAATATGAGACGTGAGGGTGGAGGGGGAAATATATATGTGAATAGGATTTAACTGCACAGGATAACCTGGCAAAACCCATGAGGCAGTGGGGGCATCCCAAAAAGGCTCACCATTAGCCTAAACCGCCTACCCTGTTAGTGCAGGGACTGCGGTAGGAGCATAGCTCCTCAGCACCGTTGGTGCTTGCTAACCTACCTTCACCCGAACCTTAACAGCCAAGGCTGGGAGGCAGTAAATGAGACGGAACGGGTGGAAATAGTTTTGCAGGGCCGCAGGCCATAAGCCCCACTCACCTGCGCCACAGAGAGCTATCTTCGCAGTCCAGACTGCAGAAAGAACTGGGGATTTTGTGGGAGGTCCCTGACACTTGTGGATGTATTACCCAGGAGTAAGGAATATTCTGGAACAGGACGTGCTGTATACTTACAATAATAACTGTGGCCTGTAGAGGGCTGGGTTAAAATTTTTATCTGGCCAATAAAGTGGCAACAGCAGTAATGGACTGTGATTTGATTTTCTTAAACTTGTGGCATGCAAGACTGCAAAGGTATCAAGTGTTGTTCTGCCAGTACAACAGTGAGGAAAGTTTACCATTCTGCTTTGCCTTGGGACTACTACAGGGAGATAATTGCAAATGGCTAAGGTTGCTGCAGATAATACCTTTCAATGTACTGACTGGTTCTACTACTCAGATTTACCTGAAAAACAGGACATTCCTAACTTGTGTCTGGTTTCTACATGATGTTGCAATACAGGAAAGCTGGTGACGCTACTGGCACTACGATTTTTTTTTTTAATTAGTTCCCATCCCCAGGAAATATACATAAATTCCAAATGTGATAATCTTTATTTAGGGTTTGACCTTAAAGGTTCTGTAACCCTAAAGAAAATTAAAGGGTACTTTGTCCCCTGCAGCAGCTCCCAGACAGAATTCCTTGGGTGCAACATTTCGGTCTGGTCACTGTAACTATAAAGACAGGGTCTACCTGGATACCACAGGTACAGTGACATCCTAGGGCTTGGAGAATGTATTTTTGATTGTACAAGATACTGTACTTATCCACACTAAAATATTTTTCAGAAAAACACCTGATACTGAAAGCTGTAGCTGTCTCCAGGATGACAGGTGGAGGCTTTAGTGCAAAGGACACCAAGGTAGCCCCTTATTGGCATTAATAGGCTGCCATGACATTTTGGGAATTGTACAAACGGACGGAAACTTTACAGAAGGTTTTCAATGCATGCATAGAATCGCTTGCACACTCATACGAGAATTTCTATGCATGCATTGAAAATCTTCTGTAAAGTTTCCGTCCGTTCGTACGTCAGATTACGAATACGAGGATGTCATTTTCCATCCAGACTTTTCCGTTTCATTTTCACATGTTACAACGTAGGCTTTCGTTTTTGCCCTTTTCCCATCGTATCCTCCAATGAATCCTTTACGTTTCCCGATAGATTCTGTTTCCCTTTTTCAATAAATAATCGTCCAGACGGAAATCCTTACGATCTTGCGCCTGCGCACTACAAACTTAACTCATTAAAGTGCTCGCCTACATATTTGCCACCCTCACTTCTACTACAATGTTTAGCTAAACCACTTAGCACTATCCTCCATCTTCCCTTTTGGACCCTTAAAGCTCACCCAAACCACTTCTCCGTTAGGTTCTTCTTACATTTTAGCCCCCTAAAACTTACCCAAATCACTTAATGTATTTTGTAAATGAAAGGACAATGTAACATTTTTTTTTAATTCAATCATTTTTAAAAATTTTGAAAATGTCAAATTTTTACAACTATAAAAAACAAAATACATAGCAATGGCAGGCCACAGAACATTATTCTTCATCTGTGGTCCCCAACGAGATGCGCAGCTCCTGCATCTCGTCCACCAACTGAAGGACCCTGACACTCAGTTGTGCCTGGCACGTGTGGTCCCTGTTAAAAAAACGTAAATTCAAATATTGGGATAACCTTTTTAGGGTCATACTGCAGTGCCCCCCCCCCCCCTGTATGGTCGAAAGACCTAACTCTGGACTTCAAAAGCCAGAGGGCCCTCGCCACCACGGCCCGGGTTTTGCATAGTGCCCGATTAGAGAACCCCTGGCCCGCATTCTGCAGGCAAAGAACGGGCATCAGGAGCAAGGGCGAGTGGCGCATCTTGCAGTTCCTGCAACCAAATATAAAATAATTACACAAAGCAAAGGTAACCAACTAAAACAATAACTCCTACAACAAATTAAGATTCAAGTTCAACAATCCAAATATAATTCACAAAGGACATAAGTCTAAAAAAATATAGCAATTATATGGATGTGTGGAAAAATAAATGTTTACATGCTAAGGACTAATTAAGGTCAGCATTAAAATGCTTCTATAAGGCATACATGAAATGAAATTGATTCAGGTATACATTGCTATACAATTTATGGCCTCGGCCATGCTGATACATGCAATGCCTTGGTGCTAAAGGCGCGCAGACTCCCCCACATAGCCGCAAAACATGTTCAACAATAGCAATCCGAGCCCTCAAAGGTCCCGTAAGTGGATCGGTAATGAAACGGATTTATAGGGTGGTGGCCCGTCGGAAATCAGCTCTCTGAATCAGACGGAAACCCATCCCAACAACGGAAGTTATCTGAACGAACTGAAAATTTCCGATTTTGTTTGGAAAATGATCCGAACTAACGGAAATGTTCCGATTTGCTTCCGTTCATCGAAAGCGCATTCCCGAACGTTCGTATGAATGAAAAATGAACGAAAAAAAGCAAAAAAATGACAAACGCCCACCAAAACTTTCACAGACAGCTACGGAAGGCCAGACGAATGTGTCTCTGAATCGAGCCTATTGTCCTGATGGTGGCCCTGTCTCTGATTGAGTGTGGCTTCTAGGAATGACTTAATAGGTTTGTTTTGTAGGGGAGCAGGGCCGGCGTCAGCACCCGGCAAGCTGCCGAGGGCCCCACCCATTAGGGGGGCCCACTGACAGCTGGCACAATGTGGCTAAAAAACTTCCTTTGTCTCTCTGCTCCATCCATCCCTGTCCCCTCAGCTCTGCCCCATTGGTTGTATGTCACCTCTGCCTCATCCATCCCTATCCCCTGAGCCCTGACCCATTCATTCATATTCATTGAGCCCTGACCCATATTTCCCAACCACTCAGCTTTTCCCCATTTATCCCCATCCCTTGAGCCCTGCCCCATCCATCCCTATCCCCTGAGCCCTGACCCATTCATTCATATTCATTGAGCCCTGACCCATATTTCCCAACCACTCAGCTTTTCCGCATTCATCCCTATTCCTTGAGCCCTGCCCCATTCATCCCTATCCCTTGAGCCCTGCCCCATCCATCCCTATCCCCTGAGCCCTGACCCATTCATCCCTATCCCTTGAGCCCTGACCCATTCATCCCTATCCCTTGAGCCCTGACGCATCCTTCCCTATCCACTCAGCTTTTCCCCATCCATCTCTATCCCCTGAGCCCTGACCTATCTATCCTTGTTCTCTTAGCTCTGTCCCATTCATCTATGTTCCCTCAGCCTCCCTCTTCCTCAATACTTCCCCATTCATGTGGGGCCAAACTAAAAAAATAGGGGGTCGGAGGGCAAGCAGCCCTTCTTAGTTTTGGCCATACAATATATAGACCCCTGACCCGCGACTATCCACCGCAAAGGGGCCCACTGAGACCATGCCACCTGAGGGCCCACATAAACCTGGAGCTGGCCCTGTAGGGGAGGGTTGGGTTGAATCTTGATGCACCAAAGTGTACAAGTCTATGGTCAAAACACAATATCTTAATAACCCCCTCCCACCGCCTCCCATTCCAGCAGTAAGCAGATATTCACCTATGAATAAAAACAATTCCATCGCATGGGACATCCCAACTGAGCCTAAGTAGTGACAATCTGACAAAGTGAATAAATATATTAAAAACACCAAAAAAGATTGAATTAATTTACAAAATCTAATTTTCCAAGCCAATCAATAGTAATACTGTGCAAAAATGCGATGGAATTTTTTCTATTTATGTGTATATTTTAAATAAATGTAATTATGCTAAATGAATTGAGATAATTAATTGGGGGTATTTGGTGCCTTGCATGCTACTGTTGGTTTTTGTGGTTGCTGAGGCCACACATTTGGGGATTGTGTATATTGAGTAGTGCCATTTGCTTGAGCACATGTACGCCATTTGATTATTTAAAATTATTCTTGACTGAATGTGATCAGATTGGTGGTGCACTCTCTTTTTTCTTTTATTTCAATTCAGATATTCACCTATGCATTCCTTCTGACAGGAGAGCCCAAGCACATACTTGGGTGGCCAGTAGTGCACCTCCTTCTTTAAGTTACAGCACTTACGAATTTTAAGTTGATAAGAGCGCAGCATGGATGCTTTAAAGTGGACCTATAATCAGTGTAGACTATTTTACTGATAATTGCTCCTTGGAAACAGCTGCTGCGATCAAGCGATGAACAAGAATTGGTTAATCGGTCAGCCACGTATGGTTTTGGCTGACCAATAATTTCTCATTCAACGCTTGATGGTTGGAGTATGTAAATAGAAGTCGCCCTCAAAAAAATGTGTTTTCCTATGAGAACCAGTGGCATGAGCGTTCGCATTAGCAATCGTTCTAGCGACCGATGCACCGACAAATCTGAACACAGTTGCTCAGTAGCAGAAGATTTGTATAGTTGGTCGCTCGCTGAGTGAACAGCCAATTGATCTGCTCCTGATCCAGCATTAGTCACCCTGATTTAGGATGTCCCCCCAGGACTCTGGAGTTGACAGGGGGCGGGGGGCACAGGAATAGGCTTCACATTGCAGAGATTCATTCAGAGATACAATGGTGAGGTTTTTCCTGTGTCTCCACTTGGCTCTGACTGTACAGAATAGATATATTCATAAGGCAGACATCCCTATTTTGGTGGAGCAGGGGATGCAGTGGCCCTGAGGACTGCTGCAAACTAAAAGTCTAAAGATTCTGCTTTAAGGATTTAAAAATACTTTATATTAAAATGATGACTCCTGAACAATGGCAGAAAGGGAACAGTACGCGCTTTCCAAAGTGTTACGGTATATGCTTTGCTATTTCAACCTTTATCAAACTGTTCCTAAGCCCAACAGGAAAGGGCTGAGTCAATGTCTGTAGTATGGAAATGCGTGGGTACAATGTGTGATGTAATGTGAATCATAAAATACTGAGCACCATATAAAGCAAATGGTCACATGACTCCCTCTAATGATGCAACAAATACAGTGCACTGTACACGTATTACTGCAACAAACAAACTATGACCTGCTGCACTTCAGAAGCTTCTCCATGGACAGCTGGGGAACCAATAATTCAACCTTATGTGACACTAAGGTCACCGGCGTGATTTGATTAAAGTGGACCAACTACTGCTCAGGCCAGCCCAGGAGTCTAAAAGAGTCCGTTTCAGTTGAATTCTGAATGCCTGTTGTGTGAGCCCCCCAGATTGTCACATTCACTCAACTTTTCTGGGCATCCCATGCTGCCCTCACCAGAACCCCTGTAGCTGAGACGCCCCTGTGCCCAGCCATCGGGTTATGTCCCGCTACACACTACAGGAAAACTATGGATGGGGCCGCTCCCTTATGCCGGCCTCTCTGTAATCAGGGCTGTGTGCTAACCATTAAAATGCACAGCATATCATGCGGTGTGGGACAAGGGAAAGGTGATTTTTTGGGGGGGGATTTCACACAGTGAAACAGGGCACAAATGAAAATTCCAGTTCTTGGTCCACTTTAATATGTATTACAATGGTATGACACTTTGATATATTGCAAAGTAGTCAGTGTACAGGTTGTATAACAGTGTACATTTGGTGTGGGCTTAAAGTGGACCAACACCTAGGATTTTGACTATCCTGGGTTTTGGTCCACTTCGGTGGGGAACCCCGATGTGAAACCCCCCAGAACACTCACCTCACCACGCTCCTACGTGGGCGCTCATCCAATCAGAGCGCTCAGAGCCGCTGTGGTATGCACGTACAAGCGGCGTCCAACCACAGCGGCTCTGAGCGCTGGAGGCCGCGTCTCGCGCTTCCCTCTAACAGCGGCTTGTCATTCACAAACGGCCGGCGCGGGTGCGCGCCCTGCTAGAGGGAAGCGCGAGACGCAGCCGCTGCCCGCGCATGCACCGTTGGAACGGGGTTAAGGTAAGGTTTCTGGGCTTCCTGGGGGGTTTCACCCCGCGGGACATCCCGATTTCGGATGCCCCGCGGGGAGGGATCTGATCGATTCCCGGGCCTATCCCCCCTGGGTGTTGGTCCACTCAACATAGAGCCAGTAATGTCTAAACCCCTGGTAATAAAAGTGAGTACACTCCTAAATTAAAATTGTGCCTATTTTAGCTATTTTTGGGGGGCAGTCAAGGCCTTGTGGCCAGAGGGTGGCAGGTTCTATTCCTGGCCAGGGCATGACTGCAGTGCGCCTGAGCAAGGTACCTGACTAGTGTTACAAGGTCTCAGATGTGAATCGGGAGCATGGTGCATTAAATTTGGTTGCTCTCACACCCTCTCATACTGGTCACTGGAACTTCAACATGGCGCCTTGTGACAAATAACTTTCTGAGGATGTGAAGAAAAAAAACTGTTGCTTTACATAAAGATGGCCTAGGCTATAAGAAGATCCCAGAGCCAACACCCTGAAACTGAGTTGCAGCAAGGTGTCCAAGACCATACAGTGGTTTAACAAGACAGGTTTCACTCAGAACAGACCTCTGCATGGTCAACCATTGAGTGCATGCAGCATATCCAGAGGTTGTTTTTTCAATAGACGTCTGAGTACTGCCATCATTGTTGCAGAGATTATAGGGGTGCGGGGTCAGCCTGTCAGTGCTCAGGCCATAGGCTGCAAACTGCATCATATTGGTCTTCATGGCTGTTACCCTGTAATATGATGCACAAGAAAGCCTGTAAACAGATTGCTCTAGACAAGCAGACTAAGGACATAGATATACTGGAACCAGATATTGGTTCAGATGGCATCAAGCATGTGTGGTGGCAACCAGGTTAGGGGTATGAAGACAAGTGTGTCTTGACTACAGTCAAGCATGGTGGTGGGAGTGAGAGTCATGGTTTGTGCTGCCAGCTGTGACCAACATGACATACTGAAGCAGAGCATGATCCCCTTCCCTTCAGAAACTGGGCAGCAGGGCAGAGAATTCCAACATGAAATGACCCCAAACACCTCCAAGACAACCATTGCCTTGCCAAAGAAACCTAGAGTAAAGGCACTGGACTGGCCAAGTGTCTCCAATTCTCATCTCTGGGACACCATGAAATAGAAGGTGGAGGAGTGCAAGGTACATCCAGCTGCCAGAGTGAAAGAGGGTTCCAGGAGCAACCTGTGAAGCTCTAGTGAACTTCACATCCAAGAGAATGCCGGAAAATAATGGTGGCCACACGAAATATTGAAATTTTGGGCACTATTTGGCCATTTTCACTTAGGGGTGTACTCTCTTTTGTGGTCAGGGGTTTAGAAATAAATGGTTTTGTGTTGAGGGCACAGCAAATTAACACTGGCATACAAGCTGTACATTGACTACTTTACATTGAATCAAAGTTTAATATCTGCAGTGTTGTCCCATGAAAAGATTATAGAATATATTTACAAGAAGTTCACGGGGTACTCCCTTTTATGAGATACTGAGTATATTTATTGATCAGATGATGTAAGTGACTGCTGTAATAATTAAAAACCCAGGTTTAAACTTTACAGAGCTTTGTCATTGTAACTGTAATTGGGTCAGTGTGGCAATGAAAGGACTTGGAGTTCATATTACCCAACATTGTACAGAGTATAATGCTTGTGCAATGTTTGCAGGAACACTAATTAACCTTTGGTGTGTGTGTGTGTGTGTGTGTGTGTGTGTGTGTGTGTGTGTGTGTGTGTGTGT
Organism: Gastrophryne carolinensis; assembly: GCA_027917425.1. NCBI lineage: Eukaryota > Metazoa > Chordata > Amphibia > Anura > Microhylidae > Gastrophryne > Gastrophryne carolinensis. Next base: position 469,841,934 of record CM051234.1, on the reverse strand, counting down.
GTGTGTGTGTGTGTGTGTGTGTGTGTGTGTGTGTGTGTGTGTGTGTGTGTGTGTGTGTGTGTGTGTGTGTGTATCCCTCGTGTGACTAAAGGGGACCAATGTTCTTAGTGGAAAAGCCTCATTAGTTACCCTGAGCCCCCCCCCGTCTTGTTTCTCACCCTCATCTGTACATTACCCTGATCCAATGCCTGATCCATTTGTGCCACAACCTGACCTACAGTTTGATTATTCTCTACTACAACAGCTCCCACGGCACAGTCCATCTGTATCACAGCCACAGTTTGGTTTATTTTTACATGATGCAGAATTTATCTATACCACAACCTGGCCAACTGCTTTATTTATCTGTACCACAACCTGATCAACTGCTTTATTTATCTGTACCACAACCTGATCATCTGCTTTACCTATCTGCGCCACAACCTGGCCAATTGCTTTATTTATCTGTACCACAACCTGACCAACTGCTTTATTTATCTGTATCACAACCTGATCATCTGCTTTACCTATCTGCGCCACAACCTGGCCAATTGCTTTATTTATCTGTACCACAACCTGGCGAACTGCTTAATTTATCTGTACCACAACCTGATCAATTTCTTTATTTATCTGTACCACAACCTGACAAACTGCTTTATTTATCTGTACCACAACCTGACCAACTGCTTTATTTATCTGTACCACAACCTGGCCAACTGCTTAATTTATCTGTACCACAACCTGATCAATTTCTTTATTTATCTGTACCACAACCTGACAAACTGCTTTATTTATCTGTACCACAACCTGACCAACTGCTTTATTTATCTGTACCACAACCTGGCCAACTGCTTAATTTATCTGTACCACAACCTGATCAATTTCTTTATTTATCTGTACCACAACCTCACCAACTGCTTTATTTATCTGTACCACAACCTGACCAACTGCTTTATTTATCTGTACCACAACCTGACCAACTGCTTTATTTATCTGTACCACAACCTGACCAACTGCTTTATTTATCTGTACCACAACCTGGCCAACTGCTTTATTTATCTGTACCACAACCTGACCAACTGCTTTATTTATCTGTATCACAACCTGATCATCTGCTTTACCTATCTGCGCCACAACCTGGCCAATTGCTTTATTTATCTGTACCACAACCTGACCAACTGCTTTATTTATCTGTATCACAACCTGATCATCTGCTTTACCTATCTGCGCCACAACCTGGCCAATTGCTTTATTTATCTGTACCACAACCTGGCGAACTGCTTAATTTATCTGTACCACAACCTGATCAATTTCTTTATTTATCTGTACCACAACCTGATCAATTTCTTTATTTATCTGTACCACAACCTGACAAACTGCTTTATTTATCTGTACCACAACCTGACCAACTGCTTTATTTATCTGTACCACAACCTGGCCAACTGCTTAATTTATCTGTACCACAACCTGATCAATTTCTTTATTTATCTGTACCACAACCTCACCAACTGCTTTATTTATCTGTACCACAACCTGACCAACTGCTTTATTTATCTGTACCACAACCTGACCAACTGCTTTATTTATCTGTACCACAACCTGACCAACTGCTTTATTTATCTGTACCACAACCTGGCCAACTGCTTTATTTATCTGTACCACAACCTGGCCAACTGCTTAATTTATCTGTACCACAACCTGATCAATTTCTTTATTTATCTGTACCACAACCTGGCCAACTGCTTTATTTATCTATACTACAACCTTGCCAAGGGCTCTTTTTATCTGTACCACAAGTCTGAGATCAGACACGAGCAATGTCATCACTGCACTTGCTATTCTGTGCACCCAGTAGTGCAGATCAGGAAGGGTGTTGCTCATCAGCGCCCTCTGCTGTATACTGCCTAGGGAGTGTGTCTGGGATTGGGTTTAGAGGACCATCCACTCAGGACTTCCTCTTCAAAAGGAAGCTCATAATTGGGCATAAACACTAGGGCCAGGTTCCATTGCTGGCGGCAGTCTGGCAAAGCTGAATGATGGTGAAAAATTGGGTTACTCAGGATCAGACTGGCCCACCGGGGTTACCAGGGAAAAAATGGGTGGGACCCCTGGTCCCCTTTGGAGAGTCTCCATCATCAAACCTGAACTATGCACAGCTTAGTTGTGGCATCCCAAGTACATACATACAGAGACAATACAGTCTGATATAATGTTTTTGTGCATGGACCCTGAATGTAAGCCAGTAATATTTATGCATCTAAATGTGGGGTGGGCCCCCAGAGTCAGTTCTACTGGTGCATCCCAGTGCGACACTGGGGTTACCAATCTTGGGCTGGAAAGAATATTTTGACTGGAGTTTCTATTTAAAGTGGACCAAAACCCAGCGCGATTGCCCTGGAAATCTATAAGATTTCCGAAGCCGATTGATTCCCTCCCCCTGGGGCTTCCAAAACCGGGATGCCCTGCTGCGTGAAACCCCCCAGGTCGCCCTGTTCACTTACCTTGCTTCCCGGTCAAACAGCGCATGTGCAAGCCGCATCCCCGCTATCCCTCTAGCAGGGCGTATGGTCGTGCCAGGCATTTGTGAATGGCCGGCGCGGGCACATTCCCTATTACAGGGAAGCGGGGGATACGGCCGCCAGCACGCTCGGAGCTGGCTTAGACAACGTGACGTCAGTGTCTCAGAGCGCGCCGATTGGACGAGTAGCTGCGCATGTGCCGTAGGACCAGGAAGAGGTGAGTTGCGCTTGGTGATCTGGGGGGTTTCACACAGCAGGGCACCCCCGGTCGGGGAGCCCCAGGGGAAGGGACCAAAAACCAGGGTAGTCAAAATCCTGGGTTTTGGTCCACCTTAAAAGAAAGCCCACAATTGGGCATAAATACTTACTAATGCCAGGTTCCATCACCAATAGCAGCTTGGCTGAGGAAACTAATGGTGACCTTGTGCTTCTTGGGGGGATTAGAGTTTACTTGGACTGGTGATCCTTTAATAAATGCTAGTGCCAGGTCCATTGCAGGGTGACAGATGGTGACCAACTGGGTATTTGACCTTGGCCTTCCTGGGGTGTATTATAGGACCTTTCCAGTCTGAACTGACTGGAGGTCCTCTTTAAAAGGAAGCCCACAATTGGGCATAAATACTCACTAGTGCCAGGTTTCATCACCAATGGCAGCTTGGCTGAGGTAACTAATGGTGACCAACTGTGACTTTGTGCTTCCTGGGGCAATTAAGAGTTTATTTTGACTGGAGGTCCTTTTCAAAAGGAAGCCCACAGTTGGTCAAAAATACTAGGGCCAGGTCAACCGCTGGTCTGGCCAGGGTGACTGATGGTGACCAACTGGGTATTTGATCTGGGGTATTATAGGACCTTTCCAGTCTGTTCTGACTGGAGGTCCTCTTTAAAAGGAAGCCCAAAATTGGTTATAAATACTGGTGCCAGATTCCAGAGTCAGAGTGACTGAGCAGTCTGGGACACCCTATAGGCCACATAGTGGTCGGGCAGGGCAGGAATTTGAGTAGTCCTTTGGGATGTGGGTGGGCCATTGCTTGGGATGCCTTTGGGACCGCCACACCTTGCTGGCTACATTGGACGGACAGTACAGGTGAGAGAGATGCTATATTTCGGGTGAGAGGCAGTAAATGAGGAGCTCGTGTAATTATGTGGCTGAGTGTGTGGTGAGGGTGAAATGCAGGCAGACAGACAGACATTATAAGAAGCGCCCTGTGACCTTGCCGTGTTACCACATACATACACAGACACGGCAGTGGCCCGCCTCAGCGCCCTCCCTTCAGGGCGGATACGCGAGATGGGGCGCCCAGGAGGGCGGGAAACAGTGCCGCCCCCCTCCCCGGATCCCGGACACGGCGGCTGCCGGAACCAGAGGAGCCCCTGTACCGAGAGGAGCCTGCAGCCCAATATGAATTCCAAGCCCGGCTCCCCGCTGTACGGCCTCCGTGTGCCGCCCGTCTCCTCTCTGGCCGTCCCCCCCGGGATGCGCTGCCTGGCCGCCGCTGCCCCCGCCGGGGGAGCCAAACTCACCCACCCGGGCAAAGCCATCCTGGCAGGTAAGTGGCATGTGTGCTGGAATGTCACTGCTCATTACGCATGCTGGACATAGCGCCTGCACAGGCCGTGGCGCTGTACACAGCTTGACAAAACAAGGGCAGTGCAATCCATGGCTGGGGCAGTAGAGAGCGCTGGCCCTGTGAGCTTACAATCTAAAGTGTCTGTGGAGGTTCCCATTCATCCTGGTCATGGCATAGCTGTACTCGTACACTGAGGCAACTTGATTTATCTATTTTTTGGGGAGATTACATTTTACAATTGAGAAAAACAGATGACTAGTGAAACCTCTTCAAGAAAATAAAGCAATTCCAGTTGCCTTGTTATATTATTACAGATATACAATGACTTTGACCTATAGATTAAAGGGACATTCCAGGCAAAGTGTTTCATTACTCTGCTTGGCCCATGTTGGCCTCATCTTTCATTCACCATCAACTTGCATTCGCTGATGCACCAGCTTCTGCTGACTCTTCATACTCCATCACTTCAATGATTTTTTAGTTCTCCGGGACCTTTACAGACTCATCCATGCATGAGGAGACCTGACAGGATGGAGAGTTCACTAAGGCATGTCAAGAAATATAAAGCAGGCTGAAAGAAAGATACAGGCAGCATGGGGAGGGCAGAAAGTGGGCAAAAGTAACCTATTGCCTAGAATGTCCCTATAAATAATAATAATAAAGTGCTATCATTATCCGTGGTGATGATCACTGAGCTCTGTATTGCAGGACTGGCATGAGCGGGTGGATTAGATCAATGTCCCTAAGGAACAAGACACAGCATCTAGTTTTTAGCCATTCAAAAGCCACACTGGCCGGCTCAAGGGTTAGCATGTCCCTCGGAATCCAAAATCATGATGCCTCGCTGGGTCGCCGACAAACTCTCCTTTACATGCTGCTGTCTTTGCAGACCACCACTGAGCCGCCACTCATGGAGTTGAGGAAAGATATAGGCTGGGAATCCCTGGCAGCTTGGGGGGCATCTTGATTTGGATGCCGTACTGTGCATTTGGAGTATCCTGCTGTGTGAAAGCCAGATGATCTCCTGTAATAAATCACCTTCTTGTGATCCCACGGCACATGCATGTTTGCATGCCATTTATTCCTAACTTAGCAGATCTGACATCAGATTGGTAACAATGAATGGAACACATGGATACTGCATGCGCCTTGGGTTCACTGGGCGATCCCTGGGCCTTCAAGCTGCAGGTCATCCCAAGGTGTGATGCCCCAGGGAGGGGGAACTCGAGGCCCAGCCCTGGGGAGCCAGTGTGCTCGCCTCGCAGTCGTCCCAGAGGTCTCTTAGATTTCTATGGGCTGCGTTTCACTGGAAGTGCAGGGTGATCGTGAGCAAATCGCAACCGCCTCGGTGTGAAAGCAGACTTTAAAGTAAATGTAAGCGAGGAGGAACCATTGGGTGAGAGAGGTTGGGGTACCATGGATGCCTTGCAGCTTTGTGCAGAATGTATGCAGAGGGGGGAATTACTATCAAGATACAGGGCTGAGGAAATATCACAAGCACTGAATGCAGACTAACCTGTAGGATGGAAAATGCGTTTAGCCCTTTCAGGTAATGAAATCCGGCAGTACTAAATATAGATTTATTTTAATTTCCTTCCCTGCTATGAGTCATTGCTGGAGCACTGATTAATGAAGAAATGTGGAGCCACACTCCAGCACCGTGCGGCTTCTAGAGCAATTTAGTAATAACCAGACTGTTAGTAAATCGCTTCTTGCGTTTTAGCCTCTGCCTGTTCTTTAATTTGTTTCCTGGGAAAATCGGTTGCATTTGCTCCAGCTTTAGTGTGGCACACCCAGGGAGTGATTTGAGCCTTTCTATATATTAAAGCCCACCAGCCCAAATCTTTTTTTCTGTTTTAGAGGCAAGAAAGTGTTGGAAGCTCTTTAGAACACCCGACCTGGATTTTCATTGTGGTTCTATGTCTGACTGCAAAGTGAGATAAATGGGAAATTCCAGGTGTTTGCTTGGTACTGCCTAGAGACCTTTACATACTTCATGTCTGCAGGGACCATACAGCAAGTTCAAAAGGAACACACTGGGGATTTTCACTATCCTGGGCTTTGTTCCTCCTGTGTGTAATCCCCTAGATCGCTGGTAGAAGCTTTCTGGTAATCCCATGGCGCATGAATGGGCCACTAGCCAATCACCAGCTTGTGCTCCATTCAGTTTTAATAATAGAATGGATAGCACTCAGGGTTTCTTACATAATGGGAGGTCACCACCACTAGATTTGTATAGACCAGGGGTATCAACCACCTCTTGTAAAGGTCCATTTACAGACATCTGGTGAGAGGTGAAGGTCCGGGCAGGGGGCTGTCGCAGAGGGATGGATAGTTAAAAATCAGCACACTGGGGGAGGGCACCCCAATAATCCTATTGGGCACTGGGGAAAAACAGGAAGACCAGTGATTGGATGGGCAAAACTGGGAGGGCAGAAATGGATGGAGCAGAGCTGATGGGACAGGGATGGATGAGTCAAAGAGACTGAGAAACAATGTTTTTGTGCACCCTGCAATGCCAGTTCCTGTCCATGCAGTACTTTATATTGCAATGCTAGGTGCCAGGGAGCTATGACACTGGCAGGGAGGCTAAGCACCACATCATCGATCAAGTAAAGGGGGCAGCGCTGAGCACAGCAACACAGGAGTAACTCAGTGCAGGGCTCTCAGGGTAGGGCTCCTGAAATCTGGCACCAAGGTCCACATTCGGACCCCGGTTCGCCAGTTGAGTATGGCTGGTATAGACTCTAGGCTGGTGGTTGCTCCTCTGTTTGTCCCCCCCCCCCCTCTGATTCGCGCCCTGCTGTGTGAAAACCCATATACACATTCTGGACCTCGATCCCATTGAGCATGTGTGCACCTGGCAGATTTGAATGTCACAAGCGCGTATGATAGGGGTGGCTTGACCAAAACCCAGGATTTTGACTATCCTGTGTACTCCCCGGGGGCACCCCCATCGTGGTTGCCCCGCTATGTGAAACCCCCCAGATCGCCTGGATCAACTCACCTCACCGTGGTCCTATGGCACATGCGCGGCCGCTCATCCAGTCAGCGCGCTGAGCTATACACGTCTTAGCGGCATCTTAGCTCAGTGGCCCCGAGTGCGCTGGCAGCTGCATCTCGCACCATTCACAAATACCCGTCGCGGGCACGTGCCCTGCTAGAGAGAAGCATGCGCCTTGGACTGGGATTAAGGTAATTGTAGGGGGCGTTCTGGGAAGGTCGATCCAGCTGGGTTTTGGTTCACTTTAAATGGCATAAACCCTATACTTCCCAATTAAAAACCAAAAAAGGAAAAACAATCTAACTATTGTCGGTTCTTAATTTAGAAAGCCAGATAGATTTCAAATGGCAATTTCCAGTTTGCTTTGCCCTCCCTTCCTATTTCCAATGGCCTGATCTTAGAAACCTTGACAGATTCAAATGGTTGGTTCTTTGTTGTCTTTGGTCATGGTTTGGGGACTGGTCATGATGCCCTTTGGAAACCCGATTTGCATGGATAACATGTATTGACAGCAAAAGCTCCAGTCACAATGAGTTGGGTACTGCTACTTTCTGAGGTTACTCGCATGACCTGCACTACCCGGATGATGTAACTGTGGCCAGTTGCATTGCACAAGTGGATGGATGCCGGCCCTGAAATGTGCAGCCACCTGGTAGTAGCCACGTGTAAAGAGTAACCTTTTACCTCAGGATCCCCCACCCCCTCCAGCTCTGCTGATTAGCCACAATGTATGCCTTGTACTTTCACCTTTATTCTGCAGCTAGGCACAAATAAGGCTGCAAAACAAGTACGAGTAGTCTGGCGTGAGAGGCCAGGTGATTTGGAGCAGAGGTAACATCACACATTTGTTTCACATGTCATTGTTTATAGTATATGTGTGAATAACAAGCATAGGGTACCATTGTATTCATAATGACAATGGCAAATATTTTAGCATGTCATTGCCATTTGCCCATGCTGATAATCATCTAGTCATGAGCGTTGAAGTTGCTGCTCTAGTTGGTAGCGGGCTGCAATTCTGGGTATTATTTACAAAATATATGCTAAGCTCCTAAAGCTGACCTAAACCTTCCATGGAAGGTCCTGGTAAACAGTCATGGTAAACTAATCTAATCTTACAAACCCTGCATTAGAAAGATAATCACCTTTTTTTTCTAGCAGAGCTCTGTCTGATTGGTGCAGGAAAGGGCTACACACTTGCAAGCCGTCAACTGGCAGAGGAACGCCTGCTGCATTACTGCAGGATGCAGCGGTTTCTTGTCCACACATCATACAGCACTCCATCTTAATTTGGGTTTGCTAGGATCTTTAATTGGAGGGTGATTCAAATTAGGTAGCCCCTGGGGTGATTACTAAAAGGCACCTATCATCATTCTTGCGATTAGGCGAACTTTAATTATGATGTAATGTTGCTGTCCTGTAGAGCAGCGCTTTGCTGTTTGGCCTCCAGAAAGGGGAACCACCAAGCCGTGATCCTTGTCCGATAGCGGGGGGGGGGGGGGGGGGGGGCTAAGCCCAATTTAGGCAGAGGAAAGGAGGGAGCACTTACCTGCTGCTTTTCAGCTCTGATTGGGCCAGGAGTGGAGCACTGTTTGCCCTGCCTCCAGCTTCCATGCAGAGCTGCGGGGCTTGGGTGACTTGTCTGTCCCCCAAATCGCTGCATAGCGGCCTTGGAGCAGGAATGTGCTAAGGTGGAGACCGATCATGGTTTGCGGTAAAGGTAAATTTTTTCTTAGTGCTGGAACAGTCCAGGCAAAAAGCTGAAAAAAAAAAGAACATTACTCCAACCATATCCAGAGACAATTTATTAATATTCCCCTTTTTTCCCCTGAAGCCTTTGCAGCCTAGTCAGAATACAGAGTAATTCCCAAATTGTGGTGCCCCAGGGGATAGACCAAAACCCAGCATAGTGAAAATCCCAGGTTCTGGTCCACTTTAAAGAGGAACTACAACCAGAAATCACCCAAGCACCTCTAATATGCAGCAGTGCATCACCATCTCTTAAGAAAAGATGCTGCCACCCGGATGCTCGCCTCTTCTGGGCTGCATGTCCCATGTGACCACTAGCAGCCTATCAGGGCGTCCGAGCACATTACTGTGCAGCTGCTGGCTGTGCAAGCTTAAAGGCTGCTCCATGGCATCTGTAGATGGATCCTGAATTAGGGGAAGGCCTGGTTTGGTGGCTATGCACAGCTGCTGCATATTAAAGAGAGACTTGGGTGATTTCTGGTCATAGTTCCTCTTTAAAGTGGACCAAAACCCGGGATTTTCACAATCCCGGGTTTTGGTCTGTTCCGCGCTGGTCGCCTGTTTGACCTGTCCAATGAGCCCATGGTGCAGGTGCAGCTCTCTTCCTATCAGCTTTTCCCTCTGTGCATATTAATATGTGGCTCGAGAAGCTGAGTGGAATCCCAGCCACACAAATAAGTGGCGCACGGCCACGCACAGCCATTGATTTGCGGTGGGTGTTGCCACACACACACAGACAGAATAGAATGCGAGTCATACCGGCACCGGCAGTGCATGCGCCATGTGCTCTTTGGAAAGGTAAGCTAATCGAGCTAATGAGGGGGTTTCACTGATCGGGGCATCCCAGTTGCCCTGTGGAGAGAGAATCAGTGGGTTCTGGAGTCTCCGGGTGTGGCTTTAGTCCACTTTAAATAAAATTACAAGGGCCCCAGCAGGCGCATTCTACTGTTCTTTAGCTATTACCTTGTAGTGCAGTTCCTACATCTGTCACACTGGCTCAAGCACCCTCACTATTTACTGCAATGCAATTGCTCCATGTCGGAGTTCTGCTTTATAAAGAAATGCTGCAAAATGATCCACATATGGTGACATTTCAGCTGAATTGAAGGGAACCAGCAAGTTTGGATATGTTAAGGCCTACGAAGCCAACTATTGCCTAGGTCAGCCATACACTCTGCTGAATTGGTGTGTCTTGCCACCATTGATTTCCTGTGAGTTGAGTCTTTAAATGGGAAGCTGAACAGCAGCATAAACTGTGGCACATTTACTGTGTTTGGAGATGCCTAAAACACACACACACAGCTGCCAATGTTTATATAGGAAACAACTCATGGCAGAATGTAGCATATTACTAATCACTTTGCAGACAGCACCTTCAAACCAGCAACCTGGAACTAATAAGCAGTTTCTTTCATACTGACATAGGTATTCCGACGGATATAATCTAGCCACACAGTATGTTGGTGTGCTTTAAAGTGGACCCATCAGTGATGGTGCTGGTCCAAGATTTGGGATGCCCACTGTGTGAGCCCACCAGATTACCCGCTAATACCTTACCTTTCCACTAGTCCACGGCAGCATCCCAGGTGACCCTGAGCATGACATTGCGAGGAGGGAGGGAGGCTTAAACAGCTAGTTTAGAACAATGGTATCCTGCCAGAAACCAACGACGTACAATGGCATAGCTCAAACAGATTGAGTTGTTTTGGGGGGTTTTGTCCACTTTAAGGGAAAAGCAAGGACATTCAGTTGTCTTAGATAATTGTTATGCTTTTTTTTTTTTTTTTTTTAATCCGAAGGGGATGAAGATGCACAGGACCACACGCAGAACTAGAGGGCTTATGTTGTGGCCCACGTGCTTGTGTAACGGCTAGTAGAGTATCAGAGGACCACCCCATAGCTCTGGATTTTCCTGAAAAGAGCAATTTTTTCCCTTTAGAAAGCTGTATTACGGCAAAACACTTTAGGAATGTGTAGGGCTAAGTGGGAGAGAAATTACCATCATAAACTTTAAAACCTTGAATTTAAAGTGCCACAAAATCAGTGCGGCATGGCCCTGGATGGTTCTTAGCCTGGTCCCGAGCAATGGGCTGTTCTGTATCACATGCTTATGTTTTTTAACAGTTAAATTATTTGTTGAATGTCCAAGTAAAATAGTCCTCAACACAAAAGAAAAAATAGGGTGTTCAGATGCAGTTACTCTTTAAGCTGTTCCTGTCTGAAACAGACCCACACCCTTGCAGTTAAAGCAGACCAAAGTAAAAAAAAAAAAAGTTATTAAAACATCCCTCCTGGTAAAAACTATTTGAGAGGGCTTAACTCCATGCAGATGTTCTGGAATAACAGACTGATTCTTTGCTTCAGAACTGCATTGGAGCAGCAATGATAAAAATGCCTCTGAAAAATGGGCTGCTTGTGTAATATGTTATATAAACACACACCCTCTAAATAACCAGCTGCTAGGGGGGTTCTGTGTGAGGGAAAAGCTGCAACAATGTATCGTTATCATTGTTCACTGCAGAATCTGGATATACTGCACACTATTCAGTCAGTGTAAACATATGTATCTTCTAAAATGTTACAATTCTTTCAGCTGTGCAGCAGAGCAACCAGTCATCACATCTGATGGATTTCTGCTTGAAATAGAGGACTGCACTGAGCCCTCTTAAAGTGGACCAACACCCCGATCGGGGGTGCCCCGCTGTGTGAAACCCCCCAGAACGCCCGGAAACACTCACCTCACCACGCTCCTACGCGGGCGCTCGTCCAATCAGAGCGCTCAGAGCCGCTGTGGTATGCACGTACAAGCGGTGTCCAACCACAGCGGCTCTGAGCGCTGGAGGCCACGTCTCGTGCTTCCGTCTAACAGGGAGCGCGCCCGCGCCAGCCATTCACAAACGGCCGGCGTGGGTGCGCGCCCTGCTAGAGGGAAGTGCGAGACGTGGTCGCGGCCCGCGCATGCGCCGTTGGAACGGGGTTAAGGTTTCTGGGCTTCCTGGGGGGTTTCACCCCGCGGGACATCCCGATTTCGGATGCCCCGCGGGGAGGGATCTGATCGGCCCAGGAATCTTATAGATTCCCGGGCCGATCCCCCCTGGGTGTTGGTCCACTTTAAAGTGGTCCTTCACCCTGAATAAGAGCTCATCTTATATGTTTCCCACACCCTGTACATACAGATTGCTCACATTAAAAATCATCCTACCTGCATCTACTGCATGTTATGAGCCTTTAAACATCCAAGATGGCGGCTCATGGAACATCAGGCTGCTCTGCATTCTGGGATTGCTAACCTTTTCCTGACCCCAGCTCTTCTCTGTCTGAGCAAAGCACAGCTATAACCCGCCCCCCCTGTACTTTATCCCGCTCTCCTCTAATCAGTAAGTGTGATGCTTCTGAGTCAAGATGGCGGAGCCCGTATCCTAAAGTCCTGAACAGAGTTGCAGCCTAGTGGGGGAAAGAATAAGTAAGTGACTAAAAACTTAAAATATATTAATTTTAGATGCTGGGGAATAGTTTAAGAGTTCGGGCTTTTCAATAAATCATGGTGAAGGTCCGATTTAAATAGTTTGTCACTGATTGCCAGCATGGGGCTTTAGGGGTGCAATTTACTGAGCTTTTTTGACTTTTGGTCTGCTTTAATAAGAAATTCTGGCCATACAAGATTGGGGCTCTGTGTGTGCCCACTGCTGCCTGGGTATGATCCATCTGTGTGCAGTTAATGGCAGGCAGCAGCATTCTGGCCATGACGAGCATTGTAGACTGTAGCTGGACCCTGTTAGTACTGAAGATCCGGCCCTGGAGGGATTAATGTGCCATTAAGCGTGACAAAATGTGAATTTTGTGTTTTTTGTATTTCTTGTAGAGTAAAACAAAGCTAGTAAAGGAAGACATAATGGGTATATTCAGATCCATGCTGAAATTCCAACCATTCCCCACCCCCACATGCTGAGAGCATTTGGTGTCAGGGTTGCTGCCTGTCGACTAAATGCTCACACCCATCGTCTAACACTCAACACAAAAAGCAAAATCACTTGGTGAAACTGGCTCCAGGCCTGCTGTGCAACATGGTTACAATGAGCTGCTGGCTGCCTGAGCTTTAAGCTAATAATAAGGTCAAAGTATTGCAAAGGTCCTGGTTTATAGGATCATTAAAACTGTTTAATTTACCCCCTTCTGCTGTCATCCATGATCCCAAAATCGGGAAGCCACAGAAGCTACTGTTGAAAGGGGCATAAAATCATTTTAAATATGTCTGCCTTGACCAGTTACACTGCTGGATGCTTATACCCAACTTATACCGACATGTTTTTTTCCTGGCCTCCCCTGAATGCCATTTCCTCACATCCAATGTAATCCACAAGAGTCCAGAGCCGCTTGACTCCTTCTCCCTAGTGAATCACAATTTGGAATGCCCCACTGTGTGAACCCCCCCCCCGAATCCCCAGTTAAACCTAACTGATCCAACGGCACAAGTGTGAGTCACACTATGCTATACCTTTAGCCAGGCATTTGTGAATGGATCCACTCCTGACCCCACAGACAGGGGATCTGTCAAGGCAATGTCTGGTAGACTGCGCAGTCTGCTGTGGCTTTGCCCTGGGGGATCCCCCAAATTGGGGATCTCCCAGGGCATTGGGGGATGCCCCTCTAAGTGAAGCCTCCAAGATCGTCTGTGATCCCTTACCCTGCAGCTCCAGCGCTTGTGCTGGCTCTGGTCTAATGAGAGCTGTCTGACTGTAATTCGCCAAATGGCTCTGATTGTTTTCAATGGTGAGCGCACACTGCTGCATCCCGGTGTCAGGCGCACACAACCTGGGGATGCTCCTCACTGACAACATTCAGAGCGGTTTGCCAAATTGGACCAGACCCGCGCATGCGCCGTAGGACCGGAAAAGATTACCAGTGCCTTGGGGGGTTTCACACAGCAGGGCACAGCAGGATGCCCCTGGGAAAAGCCAGTTGCCAACAATGAAATCTTTAAGATTCCAGGGCGGCCACTGCGGGTTTTGTCCTGCTTTAAAGCGGACAAAAAGCCTGGCCTGATTCCCTTTCCCCAGGGCATCCTGATTTGGGACGGTCCACCGTCTGAACCCCCCAACGCCAGGTATTCCAGCCTCGCAAACAAGCCCTCCGCACATGTGCCATGATCCCACTGTGCATGTACAGGGGGATCACGGGGGGGGGGGGTTCGCACGGTGGGGACGGATGAAAAGTCCCAGGTTTTGGTCTCCTTTAAAATACTTCTGGCCAAAGGTTGTTTTTTTTTTTTTTTTATTTAACAATATAGGAAGCAAGCAATTATTTTTCAGAGAAAACTCAAAGGAAGTATATCCTGCTTTATTTCAGTATTGGAACCAGTTCTGGGCATGCATATTATATACAGTAGTGTCTTCTGGGCTATTTATTCCAGTTTCTACTTTAGTCCCTAGTTCCTCTCTACCCCCACCCTATTCCTGGCCTTCCATTGAAAAGGCCTGAGGAGATTGCTTTCTTGTTTATGTCCCTATTCATGTTCACACAGAACTCCATCATTAAAGTACAACAGGCTAAAGCAGTTCCACTGGAGTCTCAAAACTCTTTTTGTTTGAAAGTTTAGATGTGCCTGTAGGGGCTGTAAGATCCGTTTATAATGGAACTAGCCATTATTGCTTAGTGTTACAGTTGTGGAGGTTGTGCAATAAGTGCATCATGAAGTGGCTTTGAATGGAGAGTACAAAATAAATACATAAAGAAAAAAAGTTATCCTAACCACAACTATTGGTGGGGACACGGTCTTCTTTTAAGGCTCGTTCACACCAAGGCACTACTAGCCTTAACGCAGTACATATAAACCAATGGCCATTTTCTCACAGAGGAAGAGATTACACTGTGATTTCCCCCAAATTGCTGTAAGAAGAATGGCAGTGGCATCGCTTCTCTTATGTGAGAGGGTCCACAATTTACTTGTGATTGCTGGGCAATTGTCTAGTTTGCATCAGTTGCATTGGCCACACTTAGTAACCTATGTAGAAACTGGCTATCCAGGTCGCTGGGGAGCGGTTTGTTGTCTTGTTACCAGGATGCCTTATTAGTCCAGCTAATTAATTTTTCTGTCTGCAGCAGTATGGAACATAGCTATGTATGTCCCCCCCCCCATCTCTTATAGATAAGTATATTCTGATGTTTACACTTTCTAAAGGTCAAGCCATGGGTGTATGTTTGGTGCTGCTGACAGTGTGTGCCAACTTCTTGTCCATAGTCTGCAAACCTGTATATTTATCAGTACACCTCAATATTTCTGGACAATGTTTTTCATTAAAAAGTGAAAATGATTCAGGGCTGCCAGGACTCCTGTAAATCGCTAGTCAGTTGGATTCCCAATGAAGCTGGGCCACAGATCTTTCTTTGTGACCCTTTCCTTCCTCTTGTTCTTGGTCTGGCAGGCCATGCCAGCGAGTGTCTCTTCTGGCCCATATTAGAGCACAATCCCTGATAGTGTGTATAAGCCTGGCACTGGGGACAAAAATCTGTCTGGGATTTAAAAAGCCCCATGGCAGCCCATAATTGGCCCGTAATCTCCTGAGCCCCCCAATGTGGCTCAAGGCCAGTCATGGACATGGATGGATATGGCCACTCTTAACTTTGACGTGACTGTGAAGATTTAGTATTGTAAGGACAGATAATAGGGCAGGAGTGGCAATACCCCCTACAGCTATTTTGCTGAGCCTTTAGCAATGTAGGCTGGGGGTATTGTGGGGCCAGGTACACATAGGGCTGCGTGAAGAATAGGGAATTAGGGATTCGATGTGGATTTTAGGAGCAGCAGCCCAGCAAGCCCCAAAGCGGTGCAGCCCACCAGGAATTCTCCTGGGTCTCCTTATGGCCATTCTGCCCCTGCTGGACACTGTGCTCTCAGCAGGCAGATTTGTTATTTAACTGTCAGATTCAGTTCAACTCTGAGAGATGCAATAAGTCTATTATTTTGCACCCCCCTGGCATTTTAGTTGATCGTCGGGGCTGAAGTGATCAAGGCATGGACCTCCATCTTTGGAATGTCTTCTAGGTTTACGCCTAGCAGTGTAAGTGTGTACTTTGCACACACGAGGAGCATCCAAACGTTGCAGCCTTTATTACTTATTAGCTATTTAAAGTGGACCAAAACCTTCCCGGGCCGATCAATTCCCTCCCCCCGGGGCATCTAAAATCGGGATGCCCCGCTGTGTGAAACCACCCCAGGTCACCCCCATACACTACTTTTCCGGTTCAACGGCACATGTGCGAGCGCATCCCCACTATCTCTCTAGCAGGGCACGTGCCTGTGCCAGGCATTTGCGGAAGGCATGCTCCCTGTTTGAGGGTAGCGAGGGACGCAGCCGCAATCGTGATTGGAGTCGCTCGGCGAAGGGACGTCAGCGGATCCGAGCACACTGATTGGACGAGCGGCCGCACGTGCGCTGTAGGACCGGGAAGAGGTGATTTTGTTTTGGCGACGTGGGGGGTTTCACACCCCCGGTCGGGGTGCCTTGGCCAAGATAGTCAAAATCCTGGGTTTTGGTCCACTTTAGTGTTGTTGTGAACTAGGACAGTCCCTGGCACCCGGTTGCCAACATTTTAAACTAACCTAGTCCCATCGGTAAGTCCTGTATATTAGAGAGGGGCCCAATTTTTTTTTTTGATGAGGGCTCAGGAAACCGCTGTGCACCCATATGGCAACAGCGTCCCTTCAAACCTGCTTCATTGCACACATACATCCACATATCATACAGAGTTCCAGTCGCGATTTCGCCATCCTAAGGTTCTTCAATTAGAGGCCTCCCAAATCTGGACTCCTTAGTGGTTAACGAGGACCTATTGCTGTTAACGACTCCATCGTCTAAAATACTCCATAACTGGCCTATTACGGAATGACAAAGTGATGATGGGACGAGTGCCTGTGCAAGCGCTGGTGGATGCAAAATATACACTATGGACCAGCAGGAAGGTGAGTTTTGAGGGCGATCTGGGGGGTTTTACACACAAGAGTAGAAATCCTGGCCATTTTAAAAGTGTTTTAAAGTATTTTTTTTTATATTTGGTTGTGTTTTTTAAATTGTATCAGCTTTATTTCTGGCCCCAGACTATTAACCTGCACAATTTAGGATGCACCACTGAATGATGATCGCCCACACGCTTACCTTTTCGGGGCTTACAAGAGGGCACATACCGCAGCTGAGAAGTGTGTCTAGCCATTCAGATAAACTGGGGGCAGGTGCTTTTCGCAGACTGGAGGGAGATGCGGCTGCTCCCGTTTCTCTATTTCGTGCGCTGTGCTTCCGGCAGAGAATTGAGGCTAAGTTAAGGATTATGGGTGATCTGGGATGTTATGTGCAGGGGGGCTCCAGCATTCAGGATGCCCCCCCCTCCAGACTGTGTTATAGCGGCAGGGAGCAACACTGGCACCTGCGCAGGTGTCTGCTTTAAGCTGGAATCTGTCCTTGTTTTATTTAAAAAAAACAAAAGTAAAACCTTGGCAGTGAATAAGACACCTATTCTGAATGTTGCAGTCAGAAACCAGACAAACCAGGGACGTCATGCTCTTCCACCTAATCTTTGTTGTATATCTGGAGGTTCCAGCGTTTCATGTAATACATTTGCATGGAAATGCAGCCTGGTATTTGTACATTCGACACAGCAGACAGATAACATTTTGATCTATGTGGAGGAGATTTGTATTCTGATTCCAGATAAGAACACTTGTTGATAACAAATCTAATGCACAATGCAGGCAGCCTCCACTCTAATACAGGAGAGGGGGTGTGTCCCCATTCACCAATCACAAAGCAGCGTGTTTCGCTATGCTGAGTCACACTGATTGTTGATGGGTGAAGGGGATTGCAGTATTGCGCAAAACGACTTTATAAGCATCACTGGAGTATCACACAAATGATGTGTGTTTTAATATTAAAAAATCACAAACACTGCTTTCAGCTGTTGCAGTTGGAATAGTCAGTCAAGGGTCAAGTCTGATAAATAATGGACACATTACCATATGCTTACTGGGCGACCAGCTTTAAACTGGAACAAAACCTAGGATGTTGACCTTGTTCTGTGCCCTGGGGGCATCCCGATTTTGGATACCCTGACTGTGTGAAACCCCCCCCAGTTCATCGGTAACCGCTTACCTTTCCCCTGTCCAATGGTGCATGCGTGGGTTAGAAGGATAAAATGTGTCTGGACAGGGACTTTTGTGTAGGGAAGGTGAAGAGAAATGGGGGGGGGGGGGTCCTAACGTGAAAAAAAAAAACACCACTGCAAATTGTTGTTTGTTTTTTTTTTTTGCAATATATCTTTATTGAGTTTTATAGACATTTATAAACATATAGACAGAAACAGCGCAAGACTAAAACAGAACCTCCGCGCCTCGAGCATACAATGAAGGTAACCAGTACAAGCATCGAAATATCAGGATTGTTGAAGGGTTTACAGTGGTAGTAATAAACTTACCCATTAAAGTCTACAACCCCCTACTGTTATAATCAAATTCCAACGTTGACAGTATCATATATTACAACAATATCAATAACAATTACCACCCCATCTCAAGCCTGTAAGGTTAGCACATTTGTTGGTCTCCCCGTTTCACTAAGATGGGGGGCCCGGGGGTACCTCCGTCGCCAAGATCCTGAGATCGGGGGCTCGAGAGTGGCAGCCCGGTGCCAGGGGATACTGCTCCTTGGCCAACCATCAACCCCTTCAACTATGATCTCACCGGCTTTACTGCTGAAGGCTCAGCCCGCCCCCAAAACAACCCAAGGAAGCAGAGAAAAGAAGAAATACAGGGGAATTACAGACCTGGCTGCCGTAAGCATATTCCTCAGCAGGCCCCCCCCCCCCCTGCTGCTACTGGGCCCGGAGTCATCGATAGAAGGGCCACCTGAGGGGAGTTAGGGATACTCTCAAGGGTCGTATACTCAAAAAGACCCCCTCCCAAAAAGTCTTAATAGAAGGGCATTCCCACCAGATGTGGGTCAAGGTTCCATGGGCCCCGTTACATCTCCAGCAATTACCCGCTCCGCTCCCCTGAACCTCACTAAGTCCACAGGGCTCCTGTACCACCTGGTCAGGATTTTGTAATTCCTTTCCTGGGCTCTGCAAGCCATCGAGAATTTGTGCGTCAGAGTAAAGGTTTTTTCCCACTCCTATCATTTAGACGCCAAGTGTATTGCCTATTGCCGCATCCAGTATTGGGAGGCTCAAGAATACAGGGGCGTGATCCGACCAGACCATCTGACCAATCGAGGACTCGGGGTCTATTGCAAGGGTGTGATGGCTCAGGAGGAAATAGTCCAGCCTGCTATACATATTGTGAGTGTGGGAGAAGTATGTATAGTCCCTCCCCCCCCCCCCCCCCCATGGAGGACCCTCCAAACATCTACCACCTGCAGGGACTGAAGAGCCTTGTGGAATCTGTTAAGCTTAGAGTGGGGGATTGCAGATTTCCCCTGAGACGAATCAATCCTCGGGTCTAGGACTAGGTTAAGATCTCCTCCTATGATTGGCGTTCCTTCCCCAAAGTCCTCCAACAAGTGTAGCATACCAATTCCCGCCACCACCTGTCCCTGATTGGGTAGGTACAGGTTGGCCAGGGTGTATCTTGCCCCACACAAGGTAAATTTGAGGAACAGATATCTGCCCCTAGGGTCCACCATAACCTGAACGTTCTCTATAGGAACGTTTTTGTGTACCGCAGTAGACACCCCTTTTAGATTTATTCTCGGGATTAGGGCTGTGGTACCACTGGTCATAGTATCTATTTTTAATTTCGGGGATTTTCCCTTGACAAAAATGCGTTTCTTGTAGAAGGGCTATGTCCACTTTTTCCTTATGAAGCCCATATAAAATTTTGGCCCTTTTCTCTAGGATGTTCAACACCTTGATGTTAAACGTACAGAGTTTAAGACTCATCAGTGCAGCTAAGTTACAGGGGGAGGGCGCTCACCCCACTAAACAATGTCAGAGTCTAGTTCACTTTTCACTACTTAGGCCTCGAGGATCAGGACCAGAAATCCGCCCAGAGAAAGAGGCAAGCGTGCGATCAGAGAGAGAGAACAAAAGACAGAGAAAAAAGAAAAGACAGGAAAAGAGAGACAGAACTTAACAAGACTAACGAAGCCCTCCTTAAAGAGGGGGGTAATTAAGAACTAAGAGGGCCGTAGCCCTCAATACCACCCCAATCCCTCCGGTTCACAGCCAATGGGATGGCGTGGAAACCTAAATGGGAAAGTGACCTCGCTACTGGGGAGTATGCTCCCGCCGACTTTCTCAGAATTGCGAAAGATAGCATCCAACCCACTCCCAAGGGGGAAACCCGAGATTCGGGTGAGGATAGGTCCAACCTGGATCCCCTGGTCCGGTACCCCAGGGGCTCGACCGCCCCCGGTGGGGCTGTCGGTAAATCAGGGGAGAAGCGGGGGGGACCCCTCCCACCAGGCCTCGGACCACAACCGGCCATATGTCCCACCCATATAGAAACTCAAGTAAACTAAAGTTAGCTAACCGGTCCTATATGGATAAAAGGTAAAGCAGCAAAACACAAAAATGTAACAAACATCAGCGGCTTTCTATAGGGATCCAAAAGCGTCCCTATCAGTTCCATATGTATACAAAGAGAGGTAGAACAGCAAAACTCAAGAATGTATCGGACCATTGCAGCTTTTTATTGGGATCCAAAAACTGCTCTACTGCTCCGGTTTCCTTCTGCGGCTCCCTCGCTCACGGACCCATCTGGGGCGTCTAGGGCCCTTTGCGGGAACGGGGGGGGGGGGGGTGGGTTAAAGTCAAAGTCCAGCCAGTCCGGGACCGGAAAGGGGTCTAGGCCCAAGAAAGCAAACATATTTGGCAAGTCCGCCTGGCGGCATAAAGCAAAAGCAGCATTGTCCTTACGGATTTTAAGGTGGAATGGGTGCCCCCACTTGTATGAGGCCCCCAATTCCCGGATCTTGTCGAGCAAAGGTCGGAGAACTCTTCTCATCTGTAACGTGCGACGAGAAACATCCGGTAGTATCGAGACCTGCGAGCCCCTCCACTCAATTCTGCCTCGCTCCCAAGCCCGCCGCAGGATGTCCTCTTTGATGGTAAAAAAATGGGCTCTGCACAGGACATCTCTGGGGGTCTCCAGCCGGACGGCCCAACACTCTATGGACCCGACCAATAAGCAACTCGGCATCTGAAGATTCAGGAACGCCACGGATCTTCAGGTTGTTACGCCTGTTTCTGTTTTCCTGATCGTCGACTTGGAGCCGGAGGTCGGTCATCTGCTGCTGGTGCAATTCTTGCGTTCCCTCTAATTGCGCTATTCGCGTCTCGTGGCCTGCCCGGGAGCCTTCAAGGGTGGCAACTTTAGCCTTCAGAGCCGAGGATTTCTGTTGTATGTCCTCGATCTCCCTTCGTAGGGCCCTCTCGATTCTGGTCACCAACGCCTCTAGGTCAGCCTTAAGCTCTGCTTTTGTCGGCAGGTACTGCAGTATTGCCTGAAGACCAGGATCCAGGGTTGGAATCGGGGAGTGCTGAATGCTCAGGGGGCATCCCGAAGGGGATAACGGAGGAGAACCGATCAGATTGGCCATTATTAGGGGACCCAACACTGGATCCTGAGGACCATACCAGGTCGGACAATTTGAAGCGCGTTTGGGCCAGACTTGAGGGGGGGCTGCCGTTGTGGGTATTGATGAAAGCATCCGCCGGAGCAGGATGCAACTCCACTTGTATCACCTTGCTGGCTCGTCTTGAAGCTCCGCCCTTGTTGCTGGAGGGGAACCCCCCCCCCGGTGCTTGAGGTTCTGGGCCCAAGTTGTGCCCCAGGGAGTTCAGCCCAGCCTCCACCCTTTATTGTAGGGATAGGGCCCACCGGGTGTTCCTCCCTTGTCTCCTGTAGTACCAGTCCGCCACCCCCTTGGCCCCCATCTCGCTAGAGAGCATGGCGTTGCTGCACTGATGGGCAGACTGCGCAGCTGCCCCCGGCACCTCCCCACAGCTCACCTCTGAGCCGGCGTTGTCATCGCTGGGGGCGTCGGTCTCCTCTCCGCAGCGACTGTGACAGGCAGAGCACGGCCTTCTCGCATCACCGCAGCTCCGCATCTCCCCTCCTATATAAGGCAGGCTGTGTCAGAGCCCCCTCAGTCCATGCAGGTTTATTTTATTTTATTCCTTCACCTTGTTTTCTCTTTATAGTGCTCTTTCAAGGGCAGTGCCATACCTTGCAGATACTTTGGCACGGCACTGTGGTCTGAGGGAAGGGGACAGCCCGGCAGCGTTTGCGCAGACACCTCCTTGGGGGACCAGTAGATTTAGTTCACATCCCGAGAACAACCTACTTGAGTGGTGGTCAGATATTTGAGCTTGTCATGTATTTAGGTACAGCATCTCTGTGGAGGCATTCAAGGAGTTGTCGTCGCCCGTGGATGACCTGGTGTTGGGTCTGGCCCGTCACTCTTCTCTCCACCTCAGTTACCATTCCTTGGGGGACCTGGACCTGCTGTGTCACTTTAACGGTGGAGGAAGACCTCGGTTCAGATGTCCACTCATTTTCATCCCTTCTAGAGGTTAGGGGGCTCAGCTGGTTCCAGGCGTCGAGGGAGCATTTAGGTCTCTGGCTGCCACAAGGATGCCTATGCCTCCTTGCCTATGCCTCCTCCTTAGGGCAGCAGGCTGAAGCCTCTCACATTTCCCTCCCAGGAAAGAGGGGGCACCCTCAACCCCTCTGTTCAGGGGGAGGGGGATTTTCTGTACTTTGCGCCTGCATGGAGGGTGGAAGTCTTCACCTGGTTTGTGAGCTCCTTCTGGCTACAGACGTTCTAGAGAGGGTAATTGATCAGCTGCTGGAGCGGGGGATCAGAGTGGGGTTTTGGCTTCTACTCGGTTCTGTTTTTCATCCCCAAGGAGTACGGCTCCTTCCAGCTGCTCCTGGATCTCCACCAGCTACACAGTTTTGTTTGAGTGTGCTGGTTCTGCTTGGGATCTGAGGACGGTTAAGGCATCACTGTGTTCTTGATCCTTGTCCCTAGGTTCCCTGCTCACCAGCGATTGCTACAGTTGGCCGTGCACACCACCAAGAGAGTTGGATCTCTTACAACCCGGCCCAACCGGAAAATCCAGTGAATCGTGTCCAGGATTAAGGACCCCTTGGCCATGGTGGTTTATGCAATTGTCATCCACTGGTCATGTTATACCTTGCTTTGTTTTGTTTTCACCAATGCCACGGCTGTTGAGCCAGGTAAAAGCCCAGGCATTCCATCATCTGGATCGCCCCCCTAAAAAAAACAAAAAATGAAAAAAAAACACAGCACCTTGCACACGTCATATTGGCACACAAGATTGGACACTTTTAAAGATGCCTTTGAAAGTGGAATTGCCCTTAAAGGGTCAGATCTCAGCCTTGTCCATATTTTTCAGGCTAGCTTGTAAAGCGCAGGTTGGTCTGCATTTGTGTTAGCAGGGCTTTGTGCATTTTTGCCCCCTCCCCCTTCAGAGATCTTTGGTTCTGCCTTGGGATTCAACCTGGTTTTGTCACCACTTCTGGGGCCCACTTTTGGAACTAACCTATGGTGGAGGCCCCTCCGCCAAAGCTCCCCTTGCAGGTGGCCTTCCTGGTGGCAATTACGTCCGGTGGCGGGTCTCGGAGCCCGGGACTCTCTTGATCAAATCGCCCTTTCCGGTGCTCCAGAGGGGCAAGGTAGTTTGTCTTGTTAGGCAGGATTTTCTGTTCAAGGTCTGTTCTCTTTTTTTTCCATCTGAATCAAGAGATTGTACTGCCCTCCTTGTGTCTGTGCCCACCAGTCATAAGGAGCAGCTTCTATGTTCTTGGATGTGGTTTGGGCCTTGATTTCCTTGACCACTACTCAAGCTCTACATAAGGCGGATATCTTGTTCGTGGTTCATGCTGGGCCATGGATAGGCGACCTCCAGAGGTAGGTGGATAGGCAGACTGCAGCGCTAGCCTATGCCGGCAAGGTGTAGGAGGCGCCCTTTCGGCTCGCGGTGCATTCTACCAGAGTGGTTGTTTCGTCCTGGGCCCTTCTACACTAGGCATCTGCTGACCAGGCGTGTAAGGAGACCTGGTCCTCCGTCTGCACTTTTGCCAAACGCCAGGATGAATGGGAGGGCATCGCAGATGCCTCTTTCGATCAGAGGTGTTGCAGGCAGTGGTTTAGTCCCTACGTCTACATTTCTGGTTGTTGAGCTGTCCAACTCTGTTTTCCCACACGTAGCTGACTGGTGGTGCCCCGGAATGGAAGGTACAAGAAAAGGGAAATTTGTGTACTCACTTTAATTTTCTTTTGTTGTCATCTTCCATACCGGGGCACCACATTCGTGGTGCTATTAAGGTGCAACTGCATCTGCTGCTCTATATTCTCATGGTTGGTCTGTCTCAGACATTTTCTTGAACCCCGGCACACTGTTCAGCACTAATTACGATTTTCTTTTCCTCCCCACTGCTTTTTGATTACACTGAGGGGGCTCTGACACAGCTGGCCTTATATAGGAGGGGAGGAGTTTGTTTTCTATATTACAGTCCCTGCCTGCGGCTGAGGTTAACCCGCGCATTGCATACTGGTGGTGCCCTGGAATGAAAGATGACGAGAAAAGAAATTTACTGGTGAGTACACAAATTTCCCTTTTTTGGTCTCTAGAGGTTGTACATTTAACATGAAATCCACTGGTGTGACCAGGAAAGCAATATGGTAACACAAGTATGGGGTTTCTGCCAGTCGGACCTACAGGTTTTTACTTGAAAGTTAAATGAGCGAGCCACTGGTCAGTGCACACAGAACAAAAGGATCTTAAAAGATGGCATTTTTTTAAACCCTTTTAAATAAAAGAAAACATTTTTCATATTGGCTCGACAGGGCTGCAGACTTAGAATCTAACCTTTTGTATACCTATATTGTCTATGGTTTTGGAACTATATACCTCTGGAATGGGATAAAATGGCCAGTTATTTGATGCTTGTTGCTTGACACCCCCCCCCCCCCCCCCCCATTTTCCCCAGTTTTTATATACATATCCTTTTTTGTATCCTGATTGTTGCCTTTTCTTTGTTTTTCAGGTGGGATTGCGGGTGGCATTGAAATCTGTATCACATTCCCTACAGAGTATGTAAAGACCCAGCTTCAGCTGGATGAAAAGGCAAACCCACCACGATACCGGGGAATATGTGAGTAATTGTTCGGTGGGGTGCAGAGTATTTTGAGATACATAAAATAACAAGTAGTAATAATGTATCATCCTTTATATATTTGAAATATTTCGTCCTTATGATTTTTTTTTTTCTTTTTCCAGGGGACTGTGTGAGGCAAACCGTGCAGGGACATGGGGTGAAGGGGCTTTACCGGGGGCTCAGCTCACTGCTGTATGGCTCCATTCCAAAGGCAGCAGTCAGGTAACTAATTCTAAAGAAGTTCTAATATTGTGTTTTCATGTCTAACATTCAGTAGATCTTTTTCTCACTCCCTGTCCTTATCAATTTCATACCTATAGTTATTCATTTATTTTTATTTTCCTAGCTGGAACTTTTACTTTAAGTTCCCAGCTTTCCCATAGTTTGTTCCTGAAAGCCTTGCATCCCTCCACAGATTTGGGATGTTCGAGTTTCTCAGTAATCAGATGCGAGATGCTGACGGAAAACTGAACAGTCAACGCAGTTTAATATGTGGACTGGGTGCTGGTGTGGCTGAAGCCATTGTGGTCGTCTGCCCCATGGAAACTATCAAGGTATGAGTTTGTGGATCTTCAGTTAAACTATGACTACCCCTCACCCTGACGCCCTACCCTGGTGCTGATGCAGGAGTGGGAGGGGTTACAAAAACCCCCCACACCTTATCCAGGGGCCTGTACCTGTCTTCAACGGCTGCCACAGGAAAATCCACAAAGCTGCATCCCCCGGGTCCATGCTCCCCCGTCGCCCATTCACTTAAATCACAGAGGCGGGGGATACCTCAGTGACAGGTAGGGTGGCAGGGGGTGAAAAGGGGACTTTAAGTAAATTGTTTTTTTTTTTTTTTTTCTATAAGCATGGTTGATTGCACTAGCACGGTTAATGCCTCCACCTTTCATCAGAGTCTGTTATTGGCCTGTCACAATACATGACTGCCAGCCACCAGTCTGTTTCATGCCCACAGCCCTCTACTGTGGTGGCCATTTTAGCTTTACTTAAAAGGCAGTCAGCGGTTTCCTCCTTGACTGTTTTTTTTTTTAATCTAACATGTGTTCTGGCTCCACTCGGCTCATTCTGCGAAATTGTGCCCACTTGTATGTTAATCACACTAATCATGCATCTGCCACAGTGTTTCAAAGAAAATATAAAAAGTACATTGGCACATATTATTATTGATAAATATTATCCCAGAAATGTCCAGCTTTAGGCGGAACAAAACCTGGAAATTTCACTTTCCTGTGTTTCGTTCTGTTCCCAGGCACATCGAGATTGGGGATGACCTGCTGTGTGAAATCCCCCAGAAAGCCCCTAAAAACTCACCTATTTCACTTTCCAATGACGTGGACGCTCAGCCTATTAGAGTAGTTTTGCTTCTTTTGGCAAAGGGATCTCATTGAATTTCATGGGGAGTGTGCACTGCTGCATCCCCGGCTTCGTGTTCGCTTCCGTCCTAGCCTATCTGAATGGCTGGGGTGGGAGAGCCCACACGTGGATGCAGTAGCGCATACTCCCCGTTCAAATCAACGAGAGCCGAATGACGTAGTCATAGCAGACAGCTCTCATTGGACAAGAGCCCATGCATGAACCGTTGGGCTGGGGAAAGGTAAGAAATTACAGGTGACCTGGGGGGGGGGGGGGGGTTCACACAGCAGGGCATCCATTATAGTTGACTGAAGTGCTGCTTTAAGTTTCCGATCTATGTGTGTCATGGATTACACAGATCCAGGTCCATAGTTCGGGGTTCCATCTTCCACTTTACCCTGGTGTAATTGAGAGCTGCTGTTCTCTTTGAGAAAACTTAAAAGCTGAGTGCATGGAAACTACAAATATGCCCCATCCCTAATTTGTCACACTGCCAGAGGAGCTGTCCCAAAACTGCAGATCATCCATGAAAGTTATTAAAATTATGTTGCTATCCATTTTAACGCATTGGTCCCAAGACTGGAAATCCACTTTAATTATTAAATAATTAATTGGTGGGGTGTGCTGTAATTTATAATATAATGGTTAACATATACTGTACAATTTTCTCCTTTTTTCTAGGTGAAGTTTATTCATGACCAAACCTCAGCAAACCCCAAATACAGGGGTTTTTTTCATGGAGTAAGAGAAATTATTCGCCAGCAAGGTAAACTCTCCCACCTCCCATTTTCCCCATAAATAATATCTTTATAGATATATTTTTCATAGCTGTAGTAATTAAAAGCAGCAACGTGGTAGAACCTGCATTTCCTCCTTGATTGCAAACTCCCAAGGAGACTAATCAACTGCCTACAGGCAATATTTATCAGCACATAAGTAGTCTACAGTTACTAGGGGGAGGTTAATTACTGTTATTAACAAACACTGGATGTTTTCTCTGGAATTTACAGTAGATTAATACAGATCTTTTTGAATTCCACATTTATATAAAAACTTCTAGCGATAGAAAGCAAAGTTATTGTTGCCCTAGGATTTGTCTGACAAGCTTCGAATATTTGTTTTTCTATACATTATAGGTTTTACCTAATTTATGTATGTTTCATTTTCATATTTTAATGGACTAAAGTTGAATATTTAAATATGGCCATGTTATACAGTCTGACAACAAAAGATGCTCAATATTGGAGTAACTAAGATAAATATGGCTTCTCTTTAAACCATTTAGTACCTTTTGTGGCAAAGTAACCCCTGGTCCCTTCCTGATTAACCCTTTAACCGCCAGCCTACCTTGAGATTTTGTCACCCTTTGTTGCCAGACCATTTTGCACTATTTTGCGCTCCCCTTGTTCAACTGTGATTTTTGAGGGGATTTCCAGGGATTTCCCAGGAAAATGATATATTGTTTTTTTCAGCATAGTCTGGGCTTTAACATGAAATGTCTTGTTTGTCATTTGTTAGGTGTATTCTTAATATTTTTGGGTGAAATATGTGCAAAAAAAAAAAAAAAAAAAAAATGTTTACATATTGTAGTTTTTTTTGGAATAAAAAATGTAAGTTTGTCAATAAAATCTTATTGCGTGTGAAATCCCAATTTCTCCCGGTTACAGCGGTACCACATATGTATAGGTAGACACCCTTTCCTGCCCAGGAGACTCCCCCAAACTGAAACAGCGCTTTAGGAGATTTTCAGATAAAATACAACTATGCTATGCAATATGCGCACCTTGCGGTTTTTCCAGAAAAACAACCCTTTACATTTAAAATACCCCCAACAAACTATATATTCTCTGGAAGTACACACCTCAGGCTTTCTAGGCGTACCAGGCTTGTGGATGTGGCCATAGTTTTCTGGAAGTAATCCCTCAACGTAATCTTTGGTTGCAAAGAGTTTCCCTAAAAAAAGGATAAAAAAGCAGAATCAAAGCCACATTTTCCTAAAAAAACTATATACAAACAAGAAAAATCAAGTTTAATCTGAAAAAGCAACATCTCCCGAACAGAACCATACCCAACATGCATAGGTTCTGTCAAGGGAAGAGTTGCCAAACACCCCAAAGTAAAGCATGTGCGTAACGGTAATTTTACTTGAAAATTTCAGCTCTGCAGACAAAGTGCGCACCTTGCGATTTTTCAACCAAAACAACCCTTTACATTTGGAATATCCCCCATAAACCATATATTCCCTGAAAGTACACACGTTAAGCTTTCTAAGGGTACCCAGCTTGCTGTAGTGGGCTCATCTTTCTGGAATTAATTCCTCAAAGAATTCTTTGGTTGCGCAGGGTTTCCCTAAAAAATTTATAAAAAAGCTGAATAAAAAACACCTTTTCCTAAAATATAAATATGCAAACCAGAAAAAACGAGCTAAGTCTGAAAGCGCAAGGTCCCCCGAACAGAACAATACCCAACATGCATAGGTACTATTAACCCTTTTAATTGCCAGCCTACTTGAGATTTTGTCACCCTCTGTTGACAGGCCATTTTTCCCCATTTTGCGTCATGTTTTGCGACATGTTTTGCGCCATTTTTGCTGGAACTTTCAGAAAAATTATATATTTTTTTTTTTTGCAGCAGAGTTTAGACTTTAACATGAAATGTCTTGTTTGTAATTTTTTTTTTTTTTTTACAATATTATTAAGTGAAAAAAAAAATAAATAAATAAAAATTTTTTTTTTAGAAAATTGACTCCTTTATTTTAAATAAAAAATGTATTTTATTAAGGAAAATCATATTGCATGTGAAAGCCCCATTTCTACCGATTAGAACGGTACCACATATTTATCGGTAGCCCCCCGTTCCTGCCCAGGAGACCCCCCCTAACTGAAACAAGTATTTTATAACATTCACAAAAAAAAACACAAAAACCATCCACACTACAAAGGGTTAAATCGAGAAAAAAAATGACATAGGGTCCCCCCTCCCAGGGGAGGGAGACCCCATTTTTTCTTTTGATTTTTAAGGGTTAAAAACCCTTAAAAATCAAAAAAAAAAATGACGTGGGGTCCCCCTTACCCACAGTAACCAGCCCGGGACCAGCTATGGGGGCTTGTAGGCACAGAGTGGGGGGGCCAGCTTTTGTGGCCCCCCC
Organism: Gastrophryne carolinensis; assembly: GCA_027917425.1. Lineage (NCBI taxonomy): Eukaryota > Metazoa > Chordata > Amphibia > Anura > Microhylidae > Gastrophryne > Gastrophryne carolinensis. Next base: position 469,812,434 of record CM051234.1, on the reverse strand, counting down.
ACCCTGCAGCCTACGAGCCCACATAGCCCATGTGGGCCCGGGCTCTTCTGCCCCCCCCTGGCCTTTGGGGAGGCAGGTAATGGGGGTGCCGGGGGTTAATGGCAAGCCACCCGCTAGCGCAGGTGGCTTGCCATCCCCCCAGCCTTGTGAACTGGTATAGGGGTCATGGACCCCTTACCAGTTCACAAGAGGTTAAAAGTAAAAAATGACACAGACACACAAAAGAGAAAAAATATTTTATTAATTTTTTTTTTTTTTTTTTTTTACACTGTACTCACCTCCCATCCATCCTGGAGCACTCTGTCCCTCGGCGATCACTGGCTTCTGCTCACTTGCTAGAAGCCTTTTATAGCTGCTGGATGACAGAACACAAAGGGTTAATCAAAAAAAAAAATGACATAGGGTCCCCCCTCCCAGGGGGGGTGGACCCCATTTTTTTTTTGATTTTTAAGGGTTAAAAACCCTTAAAAATCAAAAAAAAAATTGACGTGGGGTCCCCCTTACCCACAGTAACCAGCCCGGGACCAGCTATGGGGGCTTGTAGGCACAGAGTGGGGGGGCCAGCTTATGTGGCCCCCCCACCCTGCAGCCTACGAGCCCACATAGCCCATGTGGGCCCGGGCTCTTCTGCCCCCCCCTGGCCTTTGGGGAGGCAGGTAATGGGGGTGCCAGGGGTTAATGGCAAGCCACCCGCTAGCGCAGGTGGCTTGCCATCTCCCCAGCCTTGTGAACTGGTATAAGGGGTCACATGGACCCCTTACCAGTTCACAAAGGGTTAAATGGTAAAAAATAAAAGACTAGACACGTTTTTTAAAAAAGTTTATTAAAAAAAAAAAAAAACTTTTACTTTACTCACCTCCGATCTTCATCTTCTGTGTCCCGCGGCGATCTGCTGTCAGTGACGGCTGGGCAGAGAAGGGGGGAGGCAGGCGATCGGAGGATCGCCTACCTCCCTCCTTCCCCGCCCAGCCGTCACCGGCATCTGAGAGACGAACTGCCGGGTGCCCCGATGACACCCGGCGGTGACGTCATCTGGCCCCGCCCCGTGACGTCATCAAGATGGCGGCCGCCATCGGAAGGAAGCAAGGGAGGAGGGCTGTTATGCCCCCTCCAGAAGACAGAAGAGCGGGGGGGGGGATCGGAGCCCCCCCCCGTGAAGAGGAGAGCCTGCGGGAGCCGGCGGGGACAAAGGTAGGTGACTGTTTTTTTTTTTTTTGTTTTTTTTTTTACAGTAATCCGGGCGGCTGCTGAAACGGGGGGGGGGGCACCCTGTTCCGGGCCCTCCCCTGCAGCCGGAGGAGCCCCGATGGGCGATCGGAGCCCCTCTGGCTGAAGAGGAGACCCGACCGGATCGAACGAGGGGTCAGGTAAGTGTCTTTTATTTTTACTTTTTTTTTTTTTACTGGGGAAAGTCAGGCACGTAAATTTTACGTGGCTGGCGTTTAACTGTTGGAGAGGCAGCCACGTAAAATTTACGTGGCTGGCGTTTAAAGGGTTAAATCTAAGGTGTCTCTAGTTTAGGGGGTCACACCTTTTTTTTTTTTATTTTTTTTGGTCTAAGGGCCTCAATAAAATTGAAGCCGCAAAAATGCAAACCGTTTACTGCACCTGTAACCTTTGTGCTATGTGTCTTTATGCTTTTATGTATAAGCAGAGGTGAGCAGATGTAGGCAGGGGTGAAGCAGGAAAATTTTAGTTGATAAGAAGTGGTACAAGCTGAGGTAATCCGAGGTGGAGCAGGAAGAGGTGGGTAGAGGTAAGGAGATGAGGTGAGCAGAGGTAGGGGACGAAGTGGACTGACGTGAGACAGGAAGATGTGGGCAAGGGTGATCTGAAATGGGATGAGATGAGCTGGATAGAGATTGGATTTTCATCCATAGCACTGTGCAAAGTAGTAATTTTTAGACTAGCTAAAACATAAAGTACATAGACTATGTACCCGCGCCCCTATGTCTTGTTTGTTTTTGTTTTTTCCAATGGACCTAGAGGTAGATCCGGTGGGAAGGACCAGAAATCCTTTGTATTTAACATGTAAATGAACAGCGCCAGCATGGACACTGATATTCAGGCATACTGCGCCAGGTACAATACAAAAAAAAAGTCTTTAACAGGATGGCAGAACAGTGACCAAGCGAAAACGCATGGAATGACATTGGGTACATACAAATGACATGGCACATGATTGACGGGCATGGAAACGCAAGTTAGAAGTGAATAACCCAAGCACAATAAAGAACTCAAAAAGGCCAGGGATCCAATGTCACTTGACTGAGCGTCTGATGTGAGGTGGTGCTGTAGGGAACACCACTCCAGTGCTAACAAAGCACCCAACGCTCTTGATACATGGAACGCTACATGGCTGGCTATAATAAATAGAAAGAAATACTTGTCTTTTTGAGCCATAATCTGGCTGATGTCTGTGTGCATATTTTCTCATATTTTCATAGGCATCAAAGGGACATATCAAGGTCTTACAGCTACAATTCTCAAGCAGGGATCTAACCAAGCCATTCGCTTCTTTGTCATGACCTCCTTGAGGAACTGGTATAGAGGTATACTATTTAATTTTATCCTGCTAAGTTGCATTCTAATTTTTGTCTGTTCCTTTTTATTGTCCTATAAAGCATTATGCTATGCAGAATTTCCTTAAAAACCTCTTAGTTTTTAAAGCAAAACTTCTGCCAAGACTTTAAATAACAGGATTTGGAGGGACTGATATTTGACATTTTTTATGTTTTTTTTTTTATCTGCGCACTGTTTGCATTGTTCAGTATTTAATAGGAAGCAGAAAATCTGGTAAAGTTATTGTAACTTGGCATTTAAACCTGCATGTGACAGGGCTCTGTCTGCAGAGATCTGCTGTGACACCTATTGTTTTATGTACCAGGAGACAACCCTAACAGGCCAATGAACCCACTGGTGACTGGTGCATTTGGAGCGATTGCAGGAGCTGCCAGCGTCTTTGGTAACACTCCATTGGATGTGGTGAAAACTAGGATGCAGGTAATGTAAATCAACTTCAGAAAATGCCAAACCTTTGGGTATTACCTAATGTAGGGCTTACAGTGGGGGGACACCTCATAAAGCTGATCTGCCTCTAGGGTACATATTTCCAAGAAGTTTCTCCTAATGCCCAGAGGGCAATCCAGGGGACTGCTGCTGTGTGCCGCTTTGACTTGGCAGCATGGGGCTACTTTGTTGGGCTCTCTTTCCTTTTTCTGTTTCCTCCCAGGCAATGTCAACCCCATCTGCAAGCCAGCTTTCGACATATATATATATATATTTTTTTTTTTCTTAAATAACTGAAGTGGGGATTTGACCCTATCCCTGGGCCTGCAGCAAATACTGCTAGATGCTCCCTCCCCTTTTCAGGTGTTTGTCATTGGGACACATGTTTGTAATTAGCTAACCCCCGTTGGGTGCCAGTGAGGATCCACTGTCCTCTGCAGTGTGCCTGTTACTTTGCATGTTCCCCTGGCTGTTTACCATTATACTGGCTACACAACTTCCAACTTCTCTGGATTTGTATTTAAGCTCTGCCATTCTGGTCAGAGTCCCTGGCTCACTGGGGAGTCAGGAATGCCCCCCTGCCTCCCCTACCTTGTAATATTTACTTCTCTGCCCATGAGACAAGCATATTCCTTTGTTTGGGCAGTTGGCTCAAATCAGCACATGAATTGCCATTAACTGTAAGAAATGGCCATCCCTAATGGTTTGAACTGCTGACCAGTGGAGATTCCTCACAGCCAATAAGTTTATGCCAAAGGTATTAGGCCAGTAGTTAGCAGCTGGAGGACAAATATTGCATTAAAAGGAACAGAACAAACCCTTTTTTCTTTATTTACTACTACTACTGGACCAGGTAAGTGTGTGTGATTATTGGTGCGAAGCTGTGTAATACCCAGCATTTAAAGAAAAGTCAAGGAGGGTTCGCTCCTTTCAGTTGTGCAGTCTAGGCCACTGTTACACCAAAAAATGTTTGGTAAGAGGGATCCCTGTCTTTAACTGTGAATGCATCGAAGGTCACATTAGTATCTGCTCGCTTGTATGGTTTTCTAATAAGGATTAAATATTTAATCCACTGGCCTTGAGACAAGCATATTCCTTAATTTGTGCAGTTGGCTGTCCTGGCCAGATGGACTTTACACTGGCTTTATAGGACATGTTTTGCTATCAATGGTAAGAAATGCCCAATTTTCTCCTCCATCCACTCCAGGCCATCCAGAAGTACTTACTGTTGGGAGTTTGCCCCTAGGGGCCGCTGACTGCAAGATCAAAAGATGTAGCTCCTCCCGCCCGCTATAAAGGCAGCTGCCCTTCAATGCAGCCCCAGTTCTTTTTCTTGCAGTTGACTGCACAAGATCGCTTTCACTCTCTCTCAGATATTCTAAGTATACAGCACGTCCAGTTCCAGAAGATTCCTTACACTTGGGTAATACATCCACAAGATGGCGCTGGACTGCAGAAAACAGCTTGTGGCTCCTCCTGGCCCTATATAAGTCAGGGACCTCCCACAAATTCCCAGTTCTTTCTGCAGTCTGGACTGCGAAGACAGAAGATAGCTCTCTGTGGCGCAGGTGAGCGGGGCTTATATGCCTGCAAGACTATTCCCACCCGTTCCGTCTCATTTACTGCCTCCCAGCTTCGGCTGTTAAGGTTCGGGTGAAGGTAGGTTAGCAAGCACAAACGGTGCTGAGGAGCTATGCTCCTACCGCAGTCCCTGCTCTAACAGGGTAGGCGGTTTAGGCTAATGGTGAGCCTTTTTGGGATGCCCCCACTGCCTCATGGGTTTTGCCAGGTTATTCTGTGCAGTTAAACCCTATTCATTCCCCCTCCACCCTCACGTGTTTCCCGCTCTTTGGGGTGGGCCCTGTGGATGATGCAATTTACCTCATGACTCCTCGTCCTGCCCCTCGAGGTCAGTAACCCCGATGGGGTGATTTTTTTTCTAATAGCTTTTTAACATGCCTTATTCTCTATTATGTCTTCCAGGCGGGTGAATACTTCAGCACTGTGGTTTCTCACAGCCATTTTCCCTCACTAACTCCCACTTCCCTAGCGGTTCTTGGGGCATCCCGGGTAGCTCTTTAGCGTTAACTCATACTGTCCTATTGTGCCATTCAAATTACCATATGGAGGCTTCTGGGGATAATGGGCCAGGGGTTCCTTCGGGACAAGCCCGGCTATGTGTTGTGTGTGGGGTATCCCCTATTAGTGATGATGTCAGGGTGTGTGAACCCTGCGCCCAGCAGGTACTTGCGCTGCAGTCTGGGCTGTCTGTTACTTGGCCTGGTGGTGCGCCCCCTCTGGCCTCACCTACCCCCCATGCTTACATCTGACCCCCACTGCGGGGCATACTAGTGGGAGGTCTCAACCTGATTTAGCTGCACGGGTGGCCAGCATTGAAAAACATCTTGCTGGGTCTGCCCCGCGTAAGGCTTCTGCTAAGAAGCGGCATTTATCACCCACGGTTTCCCTCTTCCCCCCCCTTGAGGAGGGGGAATTATTTTCTGATTCAGAATCCTCTGAGGAACAACCTAACATATACGGTGGTACTGGGACTCCCTTTGGGGAAGACCCATGGTCCCCTGATGACACTGATAGATTGCTGAGTCACATATTTGAAGTGCTTTGTATTTCTTTTTCATATGGTTCAGCCACGCTGGCAGTTTCCTGAGCAGTCTCACTTTAATAATCTAGTGCTCAAAGAATGGGAACGGCCTAGCAAGCTGCCCGGGGTGCCCAAGAGTTAGGACAAGAGGTATCCCTTTCCTGCTGATGTTGTTAAGCGTTGGTCATGTCCTCCCGAGGTGGATGCACCCGTTCTAGGGTTGTCCAATACATCTGTCATGCATTCTCCTGACACTAATACCCTGCGGGATGCCGAGGACCGGTGTTTGGACCAACTGGCCTGTCATTCCTTTGCCTGCATCCGGTTTGTGCCTCTGCTATTGCCATTAAAGGGGTGCTTAAAGTGGACCATCACCCTCGGGTGATCGGCCCGGAAATCTATAAGATTCCCGGGCCGATCACCTCCCTCCCCGCCGGACATCCGAGATCGGGATGTCCCGCGGGGTGAAACCCCCCCCCAAAACCCCCAAACCCCCTTACCGCCACCGCCTCCCTCGCGCCCCTCTAGGCGTGCGCGCTCCCGCGCCGGCCCTCTGTGAATGGCCGGCGCGCGCGTCAAGAGGGAGGCGGCGGCGGAGGATCCACGGACAAGCGGCTGTCAAATTGCTTGTCCGTCGGCGCGGGGAGAGGTGAGTTTTTAGGGTGATCGGGGGGGTTTCACACAGCGGGGCACCCCGATCGGGGGTGCCCCACCGAAGTGGACCAAGACCCAGGATAGTCAAAATCCTGGGTGTTGGTCCACTTTAAGTGTATTTTGGATGGGGCATCTGAGAATGCGGATAGAGAGGAGTATAGATCTCTCCTGCTTTGTGAGGAATTTATTGCATATATCCTCTCTGCCATGGATGATGCCATTAAAATGTGTGGTAGAACTTCTGCCCTGTTGGTGGCTATACGCCGCTCTGTCTGGCTACGTCAGTGGGTGACTGACAATGCTGCTAAGAAGGATCTCACTGGTTTTCCCTTCAAGGGCCTGCGTCTCTTTGGGGAACGCTTGGATTTGTTTGCTAAGGGTGGTAGGTTACCTCAATGCAGGAGGCCATCTCGGTCTTTTCGGGGGACAGGTTCCTTTCTCCCATCCTTCGGTGGTTCCAGAACTAACCGTAGAGCCTCTTTTACTGGGGCCCGTGGAGACCATTGGGGTAGGGGCAGAGGACGTGGCCGTCCTGGCCTCTACTGGGGTCTCAAGCCAAAAACCTCACCCAAGCCCCCTCAGGCATGAAGGGGCACCCTCACCCATCCGGGTGGGGGGACAGCTTCGGCTTTTTGCTCACATCTGGAGACTTCACGTCTCAGACCGGTGGATTCAGGAGGTAGTGTCCTCCGGTTACAAGATAGAGTTTGCAGCCTTGCCGCCCCCAAGATTCATCAAATCCCGGATGGCTCAAAACCCCCTTTTAGCCCAAGGTCTGCGCCTTGCTGTCCAGAACCTTCTGGAGTTAGGGGTCATCTGCCAAGTGCCTTTACAGGAAAGGGACAGAGGCTGCTATTCCAATCTTTTCACTGTTCCCAAGAAAGAAGGGTCCATCAGACCCATCCTGGATTTAAAGCGCCTCAACAAATTTGTCAGATTCAAACGCTTTTGCATGGAGACTTTTGCATGCGCTCAGCTGTAAATTCACTACCCCCGGAGGACTTCATGACCTCTGTAGACATCAAGGATGCTTACCTTCATATACCAATCTTTCCAGGTCATCCGAGATTCCTCAGGTTCGCTCTGGAGGATCAGCACTACCAATTTGTGGCCTTGCCCTTCGGTCTCACCTCGGCTCCCAGGGTATTCACCAAGGTGCTGGTGGACATTATGGCTCTGCTGAGATCTCAGGGCATTCGCATCCTTCCTTACTTGGACGACATTCTCATCACTTCTCGGTTCTTCCAGTAGGCCGAGCTGGATACCCAGTTGGTGGTGTCCACACTGAAGTCCTTCGGCTGGGTGATCAACCACCCCAAGTCTTTCCTGTTACTGTCAATGGTGAGGTCCTTTCTGGGCATGACTCTGGATACATCTCAGGTCAAGATCCTTCTCCCCCAGCAGAAGGTAGACAGTCTGCAAGCTCAAGCCAAGCTTTTTCTGTCTTGCCCTCATCCTTCCATCCGGCAAGGGATGCAGCTGGTGGGCCTGGTGGTGTCTTGCTTCGAGGCTGTTCCATACGCTCAGTTTCACATGGGGCCTCTTCAACTTCACCTCTTGTCAGTTTGGGATCGGGACCCGGTGTCCCTGGATCGGGTGTTTGTTCTGTCCCCTCTGGTCAGGCGGTTTCTCTCGTGGTGGCTAGACTCAAGAAACCTGTTGGTGGGCAGATCCTTTCTGGCTCTGTGCTGGGAGACAGTCACCACAGATGCCAGTCTGACAGCTTGGGGGGGGGGGGGGGGGTTCTGGAAATCCCTAAAATTCCAGGGTCAGTGGGGCCCTCAGGAGGCCCACATCCATATCAACATTGGAACTGAGGGCGATACCGTTGGTTCTCACCCATCTGACTCCACACCTTCAGGGTCGGGTTGTTCAGGTCTGCTCGGACAACCAGACGGCGGTTGCCTACATCAATCATCAGGGAGCAAAAGGGCCCTCAAGGAAGTGTCTCTGATACTGTCCTGGGCGGAGGAGAACGTCCCCTGCATCTCGGCAGTGTACATCCCGGGAGTGGAGAATCTGGAGGCAGACTCCCTCAGCAGGGGGACTTCTCGCCTGGGAGAATGGTCCCTCAGCAGCAGGGTGTTTCGCTCCCTGTGCCACCGTTGGGGTCAGCCGGATGTGGATCTTTTTTTTTTTTTTTTTTTTTGCGTCCCGCCACAATCACAAGCTTCCAGCCTTGGCCATGGATGCACTAGCAATGTCTTGGCAGAGCTTTAAGCTCCTTTGTGTTCCCTTCGTTTCCTCTGCTGGGCAGGGTGCTGCGCAAGATATCTCAGGAAGCGGTGCCAACAATCCTGGTGGCCCCCTGTTGGCCAAGAAGAGTGTGGTTTGCAGACATCGTGCATTTGGCAGTAGATCAATACGTCCTGCCCAAGGTTCCAGAGCTGCTCAGGGGCAGCTATGCCATCCCAATTTACAAATGCTGGCTTTAACGGCCTGGCTGCTTAAACCTCCATCTTGATGGAAAAGGGGCTGCCTGCCTCTGTTGTTAATACCATGATTAGGGCTAGGAAGAAGTCCTCGCCCTCGATCTACTATAGGGTATGGCATGCTTATATTGACTGGTGAGTCTAAGTCGTTTCCCTGTCAGGTGTTTTCTGTCCCTAGGATTCTGGAGTTATCTTATAGATTCCCGGGCCGATCAGCGGTGGGTGTTGGTCCACTTTAAGGTAGTCTTTTTGGTGGCCATCACCGGCGCTTTCCATCAAACCCCCTTACTTTGAGAGACATCAGGACAAGGTGGTGTTTCATTTTAAGCCAGATTTTCTCCCTAAGGTTGTGTGTGCTTTTCACCTCAATGAGGACATTGTTTTGCCTTCTCTGTGCCCTAATCCTAGTAACCCTAAGAGGAGGGTTTTGCACTCTCTGGATGTGGTCAGGACTCTGAAGTTCTATTTGGTGGCTACTGAATCCTTCAGGAAGACTAATGCTGTTTTTGTGCTCCCGTCTGGACCTAAGAAGGGTCTGGCTCCAGCTAAGTCCACTATCAGCAAGTGGATCAGGCTGTGGTACAGGCCTATTCTGCTAAGGGGAAGGAGCCTCCCTTCCGCCTTACTGCTCATTCTACTTGTGCTATTGGTGCCTCTTGGGCTTTTCAGCACCAAGCTTCTGTTGAACAAGTTTGCAAGGCCGCTACTTGGTCTTCTGTTCATACCTTTTCTAAGTTTTACAAGGTTGATGTTAGGGCCTCAGCTGATGCTGCTTTTGGTCGCAAAGTTCTGCAGGCGGCAGTGGTTTAAACTGTCCGCTGTTACTTTTTGTGGATCCCACCTTACCTTACAGACACTGCTATTAGATGTCCCAAGTGTAAGGAATCTTCTGGAACAGGACGTGCTGTATACTTAGAATGATACAATTCTGTGATTACTCACCTGTAGAATTGGTATTATACGTATACAGCACGTCCTGTTCCATCCCACCCTTGTTATCATTACTCTTAGTTACCTCTGTATGGTGATTGTTCACATGTTCATTTTTGAATTCTGGTTATTAGTGTTCTCCCGGATTCTTGTTAACTGCTTGTCCATACTGGGGAATTTGTGGGAGGTCCCTGACTTATATAGGGCCGGGAGGAGCCACAAGCTGTTTTCTGCAGTCCAGCACCATCTTGTGGATGTATTACCCAAGTGTAAGGAATCTTCTGGAACAGGACGTGCTGTATACGTATAATACCAATTCTACAGGTGAGTAATCACAGAATTGTATTTTTTGGCAATAGAGCGGGGTCACCTAACCTGTCGGCCGCTGCAGGACCTTATTTCCTCGGATCTCTTCTGACCCAACCTTGCCTCCCAGCCTTGGCTGATAAAGGGGATCCGTGTACAGTAGGGTGAAACACCGGGGTCTGGGGCGTTCTGGCAGAGCACATGGCTCTAGTCGGCCGCAGGCATTCTATGGTGAGCCTGCTGGGGAACCACAGATATATGTACTTCATATATGCCCTCCCTTCTCCCACATGCTTTATTAGTTATTTTATGTGTATGTTGTGCTTGGTGCTACTTATGGGGAGCGGTGGAGAACTCGTTATAGTACCTACAGCGACGAGCGGTCCGATGCCACTCCATCCACCCCTTACCTGCCTCGCTCCCTCACCGGGTCCCGGTCCGGGGCGCGTGCCGCAAGCCGGCAGACGCGCCCCACGGGCTCTCTCGTCCTGCTGGCTCCTCGCGGGGGGCCTCCGCCATGCCAGGCGGCGCTTGTGGCACCGTGACTAGGCCCGATGTGATGTGGCGGAGTCACTGCTTGTGATCGGCGCGATGCAGACCTTGCGGGCGTGGTTGGGGTCCTCGGCTGTGATCGGGGAGACGGCACCTCTTGTTCTCCTGGCGCTGTGTGAGCAGCGCGGTTGTGAGTCCCTCTTGTGGTTGTCCTGTTTTTAATGGGATAAAGGGGGATAGTCTCTGTATTCTGCACTGTATTGTCACTGTATGCTTATTTTATGCATGTATATATTTATGATTCTTATGTGTTAATGCATGACATTGTGTGTCATTTTGTAATTGCTGTCTTTTCTCTTTTTGTTTTTAGACAGTGGGCTGAAGGTTGAGGGTTGTGGTTCCTCCCGGTCCCCATTATTAGGCTATTAGGCTTAGGCGTTAGTGTTTATTAGCCTTATTGAATATTTTATATTCCAAATCACCATAATGGAGGCATCAGGGGATAGTGAGCCGGGCACCCCACTTGGGCAGGACAGGCTCTGCCCCTTGTGCAGACAGAATCCCATGGGCGGATTCAGCACAATTTGTTCCACTTGCGCTAGAGGCATTGCTTTGGACCATGAGCGGGCGATCGCTCCTGACCCTAGCCCTGCGTTACCATCAGCCTCTCCGGATCCTCCACTGCTGCAGTTAGCCCCTAGTGAAAGGGGGAGCCAGCAAGGGGACACGTGCTCCTTTTGCGCACATGCTGGCTAGCCTCAAGAAACAGATCTCGTTGGCAGCCCCTAAAAAGGCCTCAAATAAGAAGCGGCATTTGGAGCCGGTCTACTCCGATGATTTTTATGATTCCTTGGGATCTGTGGAGGAAGGTGAGTCGCCAGATGACCCACTCTCAGCGGGTGAGTTGCTCTCCGCAGGAGACGATAGCATCTCTGGTTCCTCTTCGGATGAGGATTCCTTCCTTCCAGATGATACGGAAAGTTTGCTTTCTGACGTTTTTGATAACTTACACATTGTTCTTCCCAGAACGGCTAAGAGGAAAAAGGGTGATTTGTTTCGACCTGAAAGACAACGGCGGGTTTTTCCAGAGCAGCCGCATTTTTCTAACATGATTCTTAAGGAATGGGAGAGGCCCAACAAGCTACTGTCGGTTCCTAAGGGCCTGGATAGACGGTATCCTTTCCCTGCCAATTTGATCCGGTTATGGTCTCGCCCTCCCGAGGTGGATCCTCCGGTGTCAGGATTGTCCAACACCACGCTTATGCCATCACCTGACAATGCTTCCTTACGTGATCCTGCAGACAAATGCATGGATCAGTTGGTCTGCCATGCTTTCACCTGCTGGTGCCCTTTTTCGGCCTGCTTGTGCCTCGGCAATTGTTTCCCTAGCCAACAGGAGAAAGGTTAAACACCTTGTGGCAAACCCGCAAACGGGCAGAGGAGTTCAAGGAACTCAAGGCCTGTTTTGGATTTCATCGGCTTTGTTGTTACTGCCATGGATGATGTGGTCAGACTCAGTGCCAGAATTTCAGCCTTGCTTGTAGCTTTACGCCGCTCGCTGTGGTTGAAGGAGTGGTCGGCCGATGCGGCTGCCAAGAAGTCCCTCACAAGACTACCTTTTGTGGGAAGTCGGCTGTTTGGGGAGCGACTGGACCTTTTGGTCAAGGATGGTAAGCTCCCTCAGAGAAGAAAGCCTGCTCGGTGCTTTCGGAACTCCTCTTCTTATCGGTCCTTTCGGGGAGGAAGAGGTTCTTTGTTTTCTGGTGCCCGCAGAGATACCTGGGGCAGAGGTAGGTCCCGCAGCCGGCCCAACCCCGGCTGGGAAGCTAAGCCCAAGCCCCCAGCCAAACCTACTCAGGTATGAGGGGGCGCCCTCACCCATAAGGGTGCGGGGACGGCTTCTCGGATCGGTGGATTCAGGAGGTGGTGTCCTCAGGTTTCAAGATAGAGCTGGCAGCCTGGCCACCAACGAAATTCCTATGTTCAAGGATATCCCGAAACCCGTTAAAAGCTCAGGCTTTGAGAGCAGCTTTTCAACACCTCCTGCGGATAGGTGTGGTTTGCCCTGTGCCCCAGCAGGAACAGGGTCAGGGGTTCTACTCCAACCTGTTCATGGTCCCCAAGAAGGACGGATGGATGCGGCCGATCTTGGACCTGAAGGGTCTCAACAAATGTGCATAGGACAGACATTTTCGCATGGAAATGCTGCAGTCGGTGGTGAGATTGCTCCGGCCCGCCGACTTTATAACCACGGTGGACGCTTATCTGCACATCTGATGTCCTTGGAAAATCAGAAGTTTTTGAGGTTTGCACTGGAGGATCAACATTACCAGTTTGTGGCACTCCCCTTCGGCATATCCTCAGCTCCCCGAGGGTTCACCAAGGTGCTGGCAGGCATCATGGCTATCCTGAGGAGTCAGGGTATTTGTGTGTTACCCTATCTAGACAAGCTTCTGATTTTGGCCCGGTCCCCTCCAGGAGGCCGAGAGCGACACCCGGACTGTACTGTCAACCTTGGAAGCCTTCGGTTGGGTGATCAACTACCCCAAGTCATTTCTCACGCCTTCAACAGTGAGATCCTTCCTGGGAATGACGCTAGACACCGGTCAGGTCAAGTTCTTTCTGCCACAGCAGAAAGTTTTGGGACTCCAGACGCAAGTGCAAGCCCTGTTGGCTTGTCAACAGCCGTCGGTACATCTGGGGATGACATTGGTGGGCCTAATGGTGTCGTGCTTCGAGGCAGTGCCCTTCGCCCAATTCCACATGAGGCCTCTACAGCTGAACCTGCTGACCAGCTGGAACCGGTCGCAGGAATCTCTGGAACAAGGCCCCCCCCCCCCCTTGGTCAGGCAATCCCTTTTGTGGTGGTTGGACTCTTGGAACCTGCTGGTAGGCAGGTCCTTCCAGACTCCCCAATGGGAGATAGTTACCACGGATGCCAGTCTTACAGGCTGGGGAGGCGTTTGGCAGACCCAGAAGATCCAGGGTCAGTGGGGTCCGAAGGAGAACCGGTTGCCCATAAATCTCTTGGAGCTGAGAGCAATTTGGTTGGTTCTTCTACGCCTGACTCCCCATTTGAAAGGCCATGCGATCCAGGTCAGCTCGGACAATCAGACAGCTGTGGCCTTTATCAACCACCAGGGCGGGACTTGGAGCAAGAAATCCCTCAAGGAGGTAAGCTGGATTCTGACTTGGGCAGAGGAGAATGTTCCCTGCATCTCGGCTGTTTACATCCCCGGGGTGGAAAACCAGGAGGCAGACTCCCTGAGCAGGAGTTCCTTGCGCCTGGGGGAATGTTCCCTCCGCAGCGAGATTTTTCGGGCTCTGTGCCTCCCCTGGGGTCAACCAGACGTGGATCTTTTTGCGTCCAGACACAATCACAAGCTCTCTTTCAGAGCAGAGGTTCTTCTCTCTCTCAAGAGACCCTCTGGCCATAGCAACAGACGCTCTGGCGATCCCTTGGACGGAGTTCAAATTTCTGTATGCATTCCCTCCGTTTCCGCTCCTGGGCAGAGTGCTGTGCAAGATAGCCCAGGAGGGGGTACCAGCCATCCTGGTGGCTCCACGCTGGCCGAGGAGGAGTTGGTTTGCAGACATAGTACAGATGTCAATAGATCACTACATCATGCCCGACGATCCAGGGCTTCTCACACAGGGGTCGCTACGGCATCCGAATTTACGGACACTGGCTTTGACGGCCTGGCTATTGAAACCTCAATCCTGACGGAGAAGGGGTTATCGGCCACGGTTATTCACACAATGATTCAGGCACGGAAGAAGTCTTCTTCTATATGATATACTACAGTTTGGCGGGCCTATATCGCTTGGTGCAAGGCCAAGAGCCTTCCTCACCGGAAATTTTCTATTTCTAGAATTCTTACGTTTCTACAACACGGTCTAGACTTGGGCCCCCAGCTGAGCACCCTCAAGGGTCAGGTCTCGGCCTTATCCATTTTTTTTCCAGAGGTCCATTGCCAATCATAGATTGATCAAGACTTTTTTTCCAGGGGGTCACCCATGTCCGCCCACCGCGTAAATTAGTTTTACCGGTGTGGGACTTGAATCTAGTGCTGTCTGCTCTCCAGGGTCCTCCCTTCGAGCCATTGAATGGCGCTACATTGTCTCTGCTGACTGTCAAGGTGGTTTTTCTGGTGGTGATTACCTCGGTACGCCGTGTATCAGAGCTGGCCGCGCTTTGTATGAAACCACCCTACTGTCAGGAACCGCTTACCTGATCCCCGTTCCAGCGACGTCTCCAGGCGACCAGCTGCAGCTGTCACTGTGCGGCGGCTGCGCCGAGCGGCGTCGGCTCGAGCAGCGTCGGCTCGAGCGGCGCCCAGCTCAGCCACGCCCCCCGCTTCCTCCTCCAGGAGACGTGCTCACGCGCGGCCGCGAGCACGTGTCTGTTATGCCCTCCGGCGGCGCTGTGCGGCGCGCACCCGCCGGAGGATCAATTAAAGGGTTAATGAATCCTAGGGGATTGAGGGCTTCGCCCTCTTCTGCTCTGCAGCCAATTACCCTTGGAATCCTATGTGCTCCAATCAGTACACTGCTTCCCTCAGACCTGTTCCTATAAAGGCAATTCCCTCTCAGTTGTGAATTGCCTGTGATAGCGCTCAGAACCCTGTGTTACCTACTCCTGTGAAGTCTAGCCTGTTGCCGATTTGATTGTACGACCATTCTCGATCCTGAATCCTTGTTGCCGACCTCTGCCTGAATTGACGCCTCTCGATCCTGAATCCTTGTTGCCGACCTTTGCCTGAACTGACGCTTCTAGATCCTGATCCCCAGTTGCTGACCTCTGCCTGAACCCCGACGACGTCTTGTCTGACCCCTGGTGCCGCTACGATCTCTGCCTTCCCGTTATCGACCTATTGCCTGTCTCTGGACTTCCGTCACTCACGCTCTTGCTATTGGTTCTCCAGTCCTCCCACATATAAGCTTACATCCTTTGAGCCATTAAGTCCTGGGGGCAACCGATCCCGGGTAGGCGTATCTTGCGTCCCGGCAAGCGGGGGCTCCTACAGGTGAAGCTGGCTGTGGAGATTGGGGGTTGTGAGCTTATTAAGAGGGCTGGAGTTACCCCGAGCGTGACATTATCACAGGCCCAAAAATGGATGACCTGGTACAGCAGGTGCAAGCTATGGCCACAGCGATCAACCAACTCGCTCAAAGAGTGGCCACTCAGGAATCTCGTCAAGTGCCAACTTCCGCTGTACCACCTCATTTCTCCGAACCTAAGATTCCACTGCCTGAGAAATTTTTTGGAGAACGAGCAAAATTTTCCAATTTCAAGAATGCCTGCGAACTATATTTTAAGTTAAGACCTATCTCCTCTGGCACAGAGGTCCAACGAGTAGGCCTAGTCATTTCCTTGCTTCAAGGAGACCCACAGTCCTGGGCCTTTAGTTTACCGTCCCATGACATTGCTCTACAATCAGTGACTGCCTTCTTCAATGCTATGGGCGTTTTATACGCCGATCCAGATATACAGTCTACCGCAGAGAATAGGCTTCGGGCCTTAAAACAAGGACGGAATTCGGCTGAAGACTACTGTGCTGAATTCCGCCGCTGGGCTATCGAAGCTAGGTGGAACGATCCAGCTTTGTGTAGTCAGTTCAGGGTGGGACTGTCGGATAGCATCAAGGATGCCTTAGTCAATTTTCCCCCGCCAGCGGACCTAGATCAATTAATGCAGGTCTCCATTAAAATAGACCGACGTCTTAGAGAAAGGGCCAGGGAGAGAGTCGGGGCTCCCACGTCCTTTAGACCAGTCCAGAGTCATAGATCCCCGGTTCCCCGTGGAGAAAATACCTCATCATCCTCCCAGGAAGAACCTATGCAATTAGGGAGAACCCGCTTATCCCAAGAGGAGAAACAGCGTAGGCGATCCGAGGGGTTATGCCTGTATTGCGGGAATTCTGGTCATTTTGCAGGGTCCTGTCCCAACAAGGGGAAACCGGCGGAAAACTTCCGCACCCAGACCAGGTAGAGAGTATTGATCTGGGTGAGTCAGTTTGTAACTCTCGCCAGAATAAGATGCTTGTACCTATTGATTTGTTTTGGGGGTCCTCTAAGCAGACAGTTTCCGCCTTCATAGACAGTGGTGCGGCTGGAAACTTTTTGGACAGGAGCATGATCTCCACCTTAGGGATCCCTGTAGTTCCTCTTGAAAGATCCCTACAAGTTTTAGCTATCAATGGAAAGGCAATCCAGGGAGGTCCTATAAATACCAAGACCCCACCTCTCAGACTAATTGTCGGCTCTTCTCACTCTGAATTCTTAGAATTCTTTATTTTTGATTGTCCGGAAACTCCGGTGGTTTTGGGATACCCCTGGTTGCAACTCCATAACCCGGTGTTAGATTGGCGGGCTGGGGAGTTGGTCAAGTGGAGTGACCACTGTAAAGGTCACTGTTTTAATACAGGCCTCAGAAGCGTTCAAGTCTTACCACAGGAATTACCTCAGCCATACGCTGATTGGATCGATGTATTCTCTGAACGCTCTGCTGATACTCTTCCTCCACATCGGTCCTATGACTGCCCCATTGACTTGCTGCCTGGCACAATTCCCCCGAGGGGAAAGATTTATAACCTTACCCTGCCCGAGGAGCAAGCAATGAGGGAGTATATTACCGAAAATCTTAGGAAAGGATTTATCCGTCCCTCTACCTCGCCTGCTGGGGCCGGGTTCTTTTTTGTAGAGAAAAAAGATGGTGGCTTGAGACCGTGCATAGATTATCGAGCCTTGAATAAGATCACTGTAAAAAACCGATACCCCTTACCCTTGATTGGGGATCTGTTCAATCAAGTCACAGGAGCTCGAATTTTCTCCAAATTGGATTTGAGAGGGGCTTACAATCTGATTCGCATCCGACAGGGGGACGAGTGGAAAACTGCATTTAATGTGAAGGATGGCCACTATGAGTACCTGGTCATGCCCTTCGGTCTTTGTAATGCGCCAGCCGTTTTCCAAGATTTTGTTAATGATATATTCAGGGAATATCTCGGTAGATTTGTAGTCATCTACTTGGATGATATTCTCATTTTTTCTAATTCTTTACCGGAGCACAGACACCATGTTAAGTTGGTGCTACAAAAATTAAGAGAGAACAACTTATTTGCTAAACTGTCTAAGTGTGTGTTTGAAGTCACTACAGTTCCCTTCCTAGGGTATGTTATTACCAACCAGGGTTTGGAGATGGACGCCGGGAAGGTTTCAGCAGTTCAGGATTGGGTCCAACCCAAAACTTTAAAGGAATTGCAACGTTTTCTAGGTTTTGCTAATTTTTATCGGCGTTTCATAAAAGGCTTTTCCCATGTTGTTGCACCCCTTACCAACCTTACCCGCAAGGGGGCTTTTACTGCTAACTGGTCCCCCTCTGCCTGTGAGGCCTTTCTAACCTTGAAACGGGCCTTTACTTCGGCACCTGTCTTAGTGCATCCAGATATTCATAAAGCTTTTATTATTGAAGTGGATGCTTCTGAGCTGGGAGTGGGTGCAGTTTTGTCACAATATTCTGGTAACCCTGAGCGTCTCCATCCATGCGCTTATTTTTCGCGTAAATTCAGTACCGCGGAACAAAATTATGATGTTGGCAATAGGGAACTATTAGCTATTAAACTGGCATTTGATGAATGGCGACACTGGTTGGAGGGTTCATTACATCCTATAACTGTGTATACTGATCATAAAAATCTCGAATACATAGGTTCTGCCAAGAGGCTGAACTCTCGTCAGGCACGTTGGGCATTATTCTTCTCACGTTTCAATTTTATTATTACTTTCAAGCCGGGTGTAAAAAATACTAAAGCTGATGCTCTATCTCGCATGTTCGGTGAATGTAAGGATCGGGGTGATTCTGGTGAACCAATTTTACCCACAGGTTGTGTGGTGGGGGCGTTACTTCCTGATCTCTCCAATACCTTGGCGCCGTTTCAAGATGAATCTCCTAGTGATGTACCCTTGGGGTGCCAGTTTGTTCCGCCGCACCTGCGTTCGGATGTAATTCGCGAATTTCACGATGCCAAAACTGCTGGTCATTTGGGTAACCGTAAGACGTTTATGCTTGCCCGTCGTCATGTATGGTGGCCTACCATGAGACGCGATATCACTGCCTTTATCGACGCTTGTGCTATTTGTGCTCGAAGTAAAGGAGTTCACAAGGCTCCTAGTGGCAGTTTGGTTCCTCTTGAAATTCCTGCTGAGCCATGGACCCATATTTCTATGGATTTTATTGTAGATTTGCCTCTCTCACATGGTAATACTGTCATTTGGGTGGTCGTAGATCGTTTCAGTAAGATGGCACATTTCGTTCCTTTGGCCAAACTTCCTTCTGCACCTGAGCTTTCGCGGCTGTTTACTTCGCATATTTTTCGTATTCATGGTATTCCGTCCAATATAGTCTCTGATCGGGGTGTTCAATTTACTTCCCGTTTTTGGAAACACTTCTGTTCGCGGTTGGGAATACAGATCTCTCTTTCTTCTGCCTACCATCCCCAGACTAATGGGCAGACAGAAAGAACTAATCAAACTTTGGAACAATACTTAAGGTGTTATGTTTCTGATGCCCAAGAACAATGGGCGGAATTTATTGATTGCTTACAATAACGCGCCTAGTGAGAGTACCAAGGTATCTCCTTTTTATTGTAACTTAGGGAAAAATCCTAGAGCTTCTTCCCTTTCAGGGTCACCTTCCAATCTGCCGGCGTTGGAGGAGTGGCTTCAAGAACGGAAGAATATCTGGACACACGTTCAGGAGATTCTTAAGACCACTGGTTTGAGGTATAAGAAATTTGCCGACCGCCGCAGATCACAGGAACCTACTCTTCGAGTAGGCGATCTAGTTTGGGTCTCCACTAAAAATATTGCGCTCCGTCAGCCATCTAGCAAATTAGGTCCAAAATTTATTGGTCCTTTTCCAATCGTCAAGAAGTTGAATAATGTGTCTTTTAAAGTTCAACTCCCGCCAACTATGAAAATACCTAATTCCTTTCACGTTTCACTGTTAAAACCGGCGAAGAATGCTCCTCTTGCTGGTCCTGCACCAATTCTTCTTAATAATGAGCCCGAGTATGAAGTGAATAAGATCTTGGATTCACGTAAAGTGCGTAATTCTTTACAGTATTTGGTGGATTGGGTTGGCTATGGTCCGGAGGAAAGATGCTGGGTGGCAGCGAGGAATGTTCATGCCAAGGCTCTTGTAAGAAGGTTCCATCGTGACAATCCAGGGAAACCGGGTGAGGGTCCAGAGGCCCCTCGTGAAGGGGGGGGTAGTGTCAGGAACCGCTTACCTGATCCCCGTTCCAGCGACGTCTCCAGGCGACCAGCTGCAGCTGTCACTGTGCGGCGGCTGCGCCGAGCGGCGTCGGCTCGAGCAGCGTCGGCTCGAGCGGCGCCCAGCTCAGCCACGCCCCCCGCTTCCTCCTCCAGGAGACGTGCTCACGCGCGGCCGCGAGCACGTGTCTGTTATGCCCTCCGGCGGCGCTGTGCGGCGCGCACCCGCCGGAGGATCAATTAAAGGATTAATGAATCCTAGGGGATTGAGGGCTTCGCCCTCTTCTGCTCTGCAGCCAATTACCCTTGGAATCCTATGTGCTCCAATCAGTACACTGCTTCCCTCAGACCTGTTCCTATAAAGGCAATTCCCTCTCAGTTGTGAATTGCCTGTGATAGCGCTCAGAACCCTGTGTTACCTACTCCTGTGAAGTCTAGCCTGTTGCCGATTTGATTGTACGACCATTCTCGATCCTGAATCCTTGTTGCCGACCTCTGCCTGAATTGACGCCTCTCGATCCTGAATCCTTGTTGCCGACCTTTGCCTGAACTGACGCTTCTAGATCCTGATCCCCAGTTGCTGACCTCTGCCTGAACCCCGACGACGTCTTGTCTGACCCCTGGTGCCGCTACGATCTCTGCCTTCCCGTTATCGACCTATTGCCTGTCTCTGGACTTCCGTCACTCACGCTCTTGCTATTGGTTCTCCAGTCCTCCCACATATAAGCTTACATCCTTTGAGCCATTAAGTCCTGGGGGCAACCGATCCCGGGTAGGCGTATCTTGCGTCCCGGCAAGCGGGGGCTCCTACAGGTGAAGCTGGCTGTGGAGATTGGGGGTTGTGAGCTTATTAAGAGGGCTGGAGTTACCCCGAGCGTGACACCTACTTTGAGATGCACAGAGATAAGGTGGTTTTTCGTTTTAAACCTTACTTTTTGCCTAAGGTTATTTCTCCTTTTTACCTTAATGAAGAGGTTGTCTTACCTTCCTTGTGTCCAGCACCGTCTAATTCCAAAAAGCGGACCCTCCATGCCTTGGATGTGGTCAGAGCAATAAGGTATTACCTGGCTGCGACTGAATCCTTCAGGAAATCAGATTTGCTTTTTGTCTTAACAGAGGGTTCTAGGAAGGGATTGCCACCAGCCAAGTCCACTCTCAGTAAGTGGATTAAACAGGCGGTGGTACAAGCCTATTCTGCCAGGGGGAAGGAAACCCCTTTTCGGGTCACAGCTCATTCTACTAGGGCTATTGGTGCCTCTTTGGCTTTTCAGCATCAGGCATCAGTGGAACAAGTTTGCAAGGCCACCACTTGGTCTTCAGTTCATACTTTTACAAAGTTTTACAAGGTGGATGTCAGGGCCTCAGCTGATGCTGTTTTTGGAAGGTGCTTCAGGCGGTAGTGAAACAAACTACATGCTGTTCCGCACTGGGAATCCCGCCCATATGGACACTGCTTTTAGATGTCCCAACTGTAAGTACTTCTGGCCGGCCTGGAATGGATGGAGGAGAAAAACACAATTCTGTGAAACTCACCTGTAGAATTGGTTTTGTTATCCATCCAGGCCGTCCACCGCGCCCTTGTGGTTTATTATGTCCTGCATGCCTGTTATGGTGATTGAACCATTTTTGCTCATAGGACACTAGTTATACACGTTTTTAGTTTTGATTCGAGAGAGTACAAGCGGAGGCTATGTGAGGTAACATGGTCTCCTATTTTTTGTTTGGACATCCCGGCCTGCCTCTTCTATTGAGTACTGCTTTTAAACTACTGGGGCTGGATTGAAGAGCAGCTGCCTTTATAGGGGGCCGGGAGGAGCTACATCTTTTGATCTTGCAGTCAGCGCCCCCTAGGGGCGAACTCCCAACTGTAAGTACTTCTGGATGGCCTGGAATGGATGGATAACAAAACCAATTCTACAGGTGAGTTTCACAGAATTGTGTTTTTAGTGGCTGACCACAAGTCACTCCTTCCTGGGCCAGTGGAGATTCCCCACAGCCAATACTAGCCTGACAACTGGGCCAGAATGGGCAGAAGGGCTGGTTGTTTTAGAGACAGTGATCTGTTTTCAATCCATACCTTGAAGTGGAGATATGTTCTTTTGTGCAGAATTAGGATGCCTCTGTGCTGCCACAGTTAGGGGACCTCCAGTCTATTTCGAATGGAGGCCCCCTTTAGGTGTGCCCAGAAAAAGGTCAAACTAGATTGGTATTGAACGAAACCCTGAGGACTCTCCTTTGGATGTGGAGTTGTTCCCATGAGTGGACCTCAGGAGGTTGCTGCAGTGATATTAAGTACCATGGAAGCAGTACATCCTTGTCAAGTGTCCAATTCCTCCTAAAGGTGGCCATAACCTAGTAATATCTGATTGGAAACTCTGTCTTCTGGTGAGTAGCTGAAATCCCCTTTTCCAACACCTGGCCCTTTCCAACTCCTGGCCCTGCTTCATCGGCTGCGGTCCGTGAGTCACTTGTTTGAAATTTTTTTTCCATGTGCTGTGGGATGCTTATATTTTCCCTCTCATGTTTTCCAGACCGGTCCCAGTTTATTCATAGGTGGTTCCTCCTGGTCTCTGTCCCCCTCCCCCTTCCTGCCCTGTGGTTAAGGGTTTCAGAGGGACCAAATTGGGGATTGTCCGGTTCTGGGCCGTTAGTGCCTGTGACTCGCTTTTTTCCGCTATAATCGCCATCATGGAGGCTTCTGGGGATAGCGAGCTTGGGGCCCCCTCGGGACTAGTTAAGCTCTTGTGTGGTACATGTCCTCTGAACGGTCGCAGCACTGTTTGTGTACCCTGCGCGCAAAGCGTCATTTCGGAACAGTTTGAGGCAAGCGTTGCCGGCCCCAGTCCCATTTTACCGACGGCCTTGCCGACACCCCTGCTATTCTTATAGAATTCGTATACAGTACGTCCTGCTCCAGATAGATTACTTACACTTGGGTTATCCTCCTCCAGATGGCGCTGCACTGCAGAGACATGCAAAACAGGCTCCTCCCGGCCCCTCAAATACCCAGGGACCTCCCACAAATCCCCAGATTTCTCTGCAGTGCTTACTGCGAAGACATGAAATATCACTCTCTCGCAGGTGAGCGGGGCTATTAGCCTGCAGCCCTGTTGGACTATTCCCACCCGTCCTTCATGTGATGTGCCTCCCAGCCTGGGCTGCGCTGGTCGGGTGAAGGTAGGCGGCACCGTGTGTGCTTATGGAGCGCTGCTCCACCGCAGTCCCCCACCAAAGGGTAGGCGGTATAGGCTGATTGTGAGCCTTTATGGATGCCCCTCCCGTATTATTGCCACATACCCCGTGTAGCGGTGGGTCCTGTACAAAGGGCCGCCATCCTCCCTCATTCTCCCCGTAGCCTTCGGGGGGGAAAGAAGGGGGGGGGGTCAGTGCATATAGTGATTACGTGTATGACTAGATATGTAGTGTCAGCCGTCGCGCTGACTTGTCTGTTTTTACTATTACATGGCCGCTGCCGCGCTGACTTGTCTGTTTTTACTATTACATAGTCGCCGCGCGCTTCTTTTCCCTCCTTCGGATGCCCGCGCCGGACGGCGGCGTCGCCTCAGACGCTGCGGCGTTATCATTGGCTGATGTCTTAGAGCTTTGCGCTCTTCGGGGGGGGGCCTGGCTTGGCGCGCTCCGCGTCACGGGCCGCTCTGGCCCGCCCTTCGAGGTTCGCTTGGCGCCATTTTGATGTGTAGTCGCGCGCGCGTGTGTGTAACGGTCCCCCCTTCCGCCGTCTGTAAGTGCCCTCGCGGGCGATCTTTATGCTCATTGCTTACTGTGCATGGTTCTGACGCCCCTTATTCTCATTATGTCTCTCAGACAGGTGAATCCAGTGGCTTCTCCCGGCCCAGTGTAATTGTCAGTTGGGCCTAGTATAATTACTCCCACTTCCCTGCGGGTCATTGGGGCATCCAGGGTAGCTTACAGGCCTATTGTGCCTATTAATCACCATATGGAGGCATCCCAGGATAATGTGACCGGGGTTCCTTCGGGACAAGCCCGGCTGTGTGTAGCTTGTGGGGTCTCGCCTATCGGCGGTGACAATGCACAGGTCTGTGTTCCTTGCGCACAGCAGGCGCTAATGGTGCAACCCGCCCCTCCGGTGGCTGGGCCTACACCTCGCCTCACTTCGCCTACTCCCCCAAGCCTGAGTCTAACCCCCAATACAAGCAGGGATTCCCATCCTGATGTGGCTACTAGACTGGCCAGTGTTGAAAAATTGATACCTTAGTGCGTAAGGCCTCCGCTAAAAAGCGTCACTTAACCCCTGATGCCACTCTTTTCCCTACGGAGTCTGACGAGTTGTTGCATCTATATGGCTATACCCCCTCGGACAAAGGGGAGCTGTTCTCTGACTCGGGGTCATCTGACGAGAGGCCCAGGGGTCATGACGATTGATACTGACAGGCTGCTGGTTCAGATTTTTGAGGTTTTGTCCATCTCTCCCCCTGTTGCGGCTCCCAGGCAAAGGGGTGAGCTTTTTTATACTGCTAAGGCTCATTTGGAATTTCCTGAGCAAACCCATTTCAATAACCTCATGCTTAAGGAGTGGGAACATCCCAGTAGACTTCCCGGGATACCTAAGAAGAGTTTGGACAGAAAGTATCCATTCCCTGCTGATATGGTCAAGTGCTGGTCATCGCCCCCCCGAGGTCGATGCCCCTTTTCTAGGGCTAACACCTCTATTATGCACTCCCCCGAAACTACTACACTGCGGGATTCTGAGGACCGGCGCATTGACCAATTGGCATGCCATGCCTTTCCATTTGTGGGGGCGGCGCTGCGCCCGGTTTGCGCCTAGGCCATTACTTCTGTGGCGCTCAGGGCCCTGGTCAGAAATGTACTCGAAGGCCCAGATGAATTGCCATCTGATACGGTTAATGCACTGTCTAACTGTGATGTGTTTGTAAACTTTATCCTGTCTGCATCGGATGATGCCATTAGGATGTGTGCCAGATCTTCTGCCTTGGCGGTAGCTATACGCCACGCGGTGTGGCTGTGCCAGTGGGCTGCTGACAATGCTGCTAAGAAAGCCCTTACTGGGCTTCCATTTAAGGGGCTACGCCTGTTTGGGGACCGTCTAGACCTCTTTGCTAAAGGAGGTAAGTTACCCCAGCGCAGGCGGCAGTCTCGGCCCTTTCGGGGCCAGGGCCCCCTTTCACTCAGGTGCTAAGCAGGGAAAAGGGGTGTCCTTCGCGGGGGCTCGTGCAGATTCCTGGCATAGGAGCAGAGGGCGACGTTCTGGCTCCTCCTGGGGGTCCAAGCCCAAAACCCCTCCCAAGACCCCTCAGGCATGATGGCTCGCCCTCGCCCGTCAGGGTGGGGGGACGGCTACAGCACTTTGCGCACGTCTGGAGGCGCCAAGTCTCAGACCGGTGGATTCAGGAGGTAGTTTCCTCTGGCTACAAGAGACACTCGGACGGTGTTGTCCACTCTCGAGAAATTCGGCTGGGTGATCAATTATCCCAAGTCCTCGATCTCTCCATCATTGGTGAGGTCCTTCCTGGGCATGGCTGGACACCTCTCAAGTCAAGGTGTTCCTCCCCCAGCAGAAGGTGGAGGGTCTTCAGACGCAGGCACGGGTCTTGCTGTCATGTCCACACCCGTCCATCCGTCTGGGGATGCAGCTGGTGGGTCTCATGGTGTCTTGCTTTGAAGGCTGTACCCTTTGCCCACATGAGACCTCTTCAGTTGAATCTCTTGACCGTTTGGGATCGGACACAGGAGTCCCTGGAGCAGGAGTTCTCTCTGTCCCCTCTGGCCAGGCGGTCCCTCTCGTGGTGGTTGGACTCAAGAAATCTTCTAGTGGGCAGGTCCTTTCTGACTCCTCGTTGGGAGATTGTCACCACGGACGCCAGTCTGACCGGTTGAGGAGGGTTGGGGAGGTCTGACCCTTGTTCTGTTATCCTCTTTTTGCCTGTTATGGTGATTTATTTTGAGAGAGTTCATTTTGGGGCTGTGTGAATTAACATGGTCTCTGGCCTCCCGGCTTGTTTCTGTATTTACTGCTTTTCAACCACTGGGGATTATTAGGGAAACGGATGCTTTTTATATGAGCCGGGAGGAGCCACAAGTTTCGTCTTGCAGTCAACTGCGCCACCTTGTGGCGGATAACCCAATTGTCAAGAATGGAGCGACCCGAGCAGGAAACCACCAAAATCAATTCTACAGGTGAGTACTGACAGAATTTTATTTTTTTTCTCTTGTAAACCCCCACTGCCTCATTGCTGGGGGGGTGTCATTGCTACACTGGACTATTACTTAATATCCTGGCACTTTAATGCATTAGAGGGACATAATAAAATGTAATGAGCATTTTACAGAAGGTAAAGCCAACTTTCACATTTTTGTTTTGCAGGGGCTAGAGGCTCATAGATATAAAAGTACAGTGGACTGTGCTTATCAGATCCTCAAGTATGAGGGACCCAAAGCGTAAGTACATTTGTTCTCTAATTTGTTAAAATATTTAATAAAAAGGGTATGGAACAAATTATTTGATCTGCTATTTTTTTGTTAAATGGCTACTTCTTGTTTTTTTTTAGGTTCTACAAAGGAACTGTTCCCCGTCTTGGACGTGTTTGTCTAGATGTGGCCATTGTGTTTATTATCTATGATGAAGTGGTGAAGGTTCTAAACAAGGTTTGGAAGACCGACTGAGGATTGCCAGAGAATACCTAAGCGGCCCACTTTTTTTTTAAGGCCTTATGGGTGCCAAAGACTTTAACACATTATTGCCCAGATTCCTAATCTTAAAATCCTCCAGTGCCTCCCATTCCTGAAGAAATGTTCCTAGTTCCAACCTCACATTCTAGCCTAATCCATTTTGCAGCCTTTACACGCCAGCAGACCAAACCGCATAGTGTGTTAGAGCTAGAATGAAAGGGTGTACAAGCTTTTAAATATGGAAATATGTATAGAATGTTATCTTTTTATTGTTCTTTGCAAGTGTTTTTATAATTTTTAATCATCCCTGAAAAATGTGCCTCTCCAGATCTTTCACCACATATCATACCTTTGTTATGGGTGTCCATGAAGAAAAAAAAAAGATCCTATTTGATGAGGAAATCAAGTAAAGATGCAGATTTTTCTTGCATTCGGTTATCTCACTCACATCCATTAAGTAGGCCCTTGGCCTTTAGTATCTGTTGTCAGATGATTGGCATTCATAAGATTAAGATATTGGGTAGATGGCAGCTGGGGGACAAATATTCCATAAAAAGGAATAGAAGGAAACCCCTTCTTCCAAAGAATATCTAAGAAAATCAGACACACTACTATAGAAAGTGTGACTTCTCTGTAGTAATATTGGCATTACTATTAATTGTATAATACAGCAAATCTGTATAAAACTTAGTGAGAATTTTCCTCTAAAAATAACATATACAGAAAAGGACCTATCTAAGGTACAAGAGAACTTCAACTCCTCTGTCAGTTCTTTTCAGTGTAGGCTGCTGTTACACACAGGAAAACCCCTGCAAAATATATTTAAATGTAACCGAGAGCACACGTCACTGCTCATTATCACGCGTTGTTTCTGTGATATTTTATTAAAGAGCACCAACATTCCAATTTTAACCCCTCCTGCAGTTCTCCTCCTTGGGGGCATTATGATTTGGGATGCCCCACATCGTGGAACCCTCCATGTCCCCATATTCAAGACTCTCTACAGACCAAAATGTCTTTAAAGTGGACCAACACCCACCTCTGATCGGCCCAAGAATCTATAAGATTCCCGGGCCGATCAGCTCCCTGCCTGCGGGGCACCCCGATCGGGGGTGCCCCGCTGTGTGAAACCCCCCAGGACGCCCACAAATCCCACCTTTTCCTCGTTCCAGCGGCGCATGCGCGGGCCGCCGCCATCTCTTGCGCATCCCTCTAGCAGGGCGTGCACCCGCGCCGGCCGCGCCAGCCGCCCGCGAAAGAGGCAGCGGCGGGCGCTCTCACCTTGTCCGTCTACGGACCTCGCTTGTTGATTGGTGTAGCGAGTCACGTGGGAGCGGGGTCAGGTGAGTTTTTGGGGCTTTCTGGGGGGTTTCACACAGCGGAAGTGGACCAACACCCAGGATAGTGAAAATCCTGGGTGTTGGTCCACTTTTAGAACAGGACAGAGAGAGAAGGGATGCTGAGGGGTAAGTATCAAATAATCTAACATTTCTGGACCGCAAGAAGCAGTTTGACGCTTGTACCCTGATGAAGGGATCCGTTGTGGTCCAGAAATTGTTTTTCTGATGCTTCTTCATTTGGGATGCCCCCTAGGGAAGCATTTAACCTGAACTAGAGTCTTAGACCCTAGTCCATGTTTTGGTCCCTAAGTTTTATTAGAAATATGTTCTAGTTAGGTCATGACTATGAATACAGAGATGCTAACCCCTGCCAACTCTATTGGAACAAAATGCCTGAGGATCCACTTTTGATACCCAAACATCCATATGAATTTCCACTTTCAATAGGTTTATAAGTAACTTTCAATGAAATGTAGGATTCTTTGTGGGGATCTTTTTATTTAAATACTTCAAAAGAAAAAAAAATTCCCACGCTAAGGTTTTTAGGCGTCTGCTATGTTTAATATAAATTTTAGACCCCCACCATCATCCTTCAGATTCATTTGGTGCCAAACTGTTCTGTGTATTGCAAAATACTTCAGTGCCAAAATAAGATGATCTACCTGTGGCTGTAGTATTTGGGAGCAGCCACTAGTGGGAGACAGAACGGTGCCTTTTATCAGTCAGGGTTAACCACTGCACAGCAAGAGCAGACTTCTAATTTGTCATTTGATATTGAGATGTAAAGGCTTTTCTGGTAAAACGAAGCATCACAAATGCTAAATGAACTGGTTTTCAATAAGAAAAAGGGTCACGTGATCCTTTGCTTTTGACCAATGAGAGTTGGAATATGGTGTGGAAAATCTGTGCATTATTATTTTTTTAATTAAACCAAATATCATATTAAGTGATTATTGTTAGTGGCTTGTTGGGTGTCATCTCAGGCTTAGGTTTTGAGAAGAAGTCAACCTACTAACCTGTATGTTTAATATTCCCCTGTGCAATGTATATGGGGAATTTGGAGCGCACAGTAGACAATGCTGTTTTATATTTGTGTATCTTCTGTACAAATGTTACACGTATAGCATATGAATCTAAACTCCCCGGCTCTTCCTGTAATGGCTGCACTAGTGTACACGGACTGGGAAAGTGCAATGAAAAATGTATTAAACATTATCACTATTATGGTAAAATCCAGGCTGTGGGTAGTTGTTTTTCTTTTTGATGATTATGGAGATTTTGAGGTGTGTTAATAAGCTAAGATTTTAATAATCCAATAATTGCTATAGTGATCTTATCTTGTATATGGCCAGTTTAAGCAAGAATACACAAGGCAACATTTGGAGTAAACCAATATTGTATGTATGGGAATGCATTAAAGTTTGGGAATGTTTAACTGTACACACATATAAACCTATCAAATGTCCTGATATATAGTCTCAGGGCTGTATGTCTGTGAAGATTTTAAAATCTGTGTATATATAGGTCTGTTAATTGTATAAAAGATTTAAAATCCAGCAGCCAGAATACCTTAATGAACATGGTTTCCATATATACCTCTTACTAGCAAAACTTGAAATGTTTTATGTTTACATTGTAGCTGCTGTATCCAATGCTCTGCCTGACTTGTATGTAAGTGTCTGTACACCTGTGTCCTTGTCTGCACAAGAGGTGAGACCCTATTATGGTAGTTTGTCCACCTCAGGCCAAAGTGATGTAATAAAACTGGAATTATTTCTGGAAAAAAAAATCATGTGATATTCCTGACAATTTCTTAAGAGATTTGTGGTATTTACCCATAACCTTTATTTGCATAGATGTTACAAATAGGGAATTCACAGTAAACTAAACTTAAATACCAAAATGAAAAGTGATTTCAGATACATTTTAGTTAAAGTGGACCCAAACCCGGGTGAAAATCCCGGGTTTTGGTCCTCCCACCACGGCGGTTTAGGGCGCCCCGCTGTGTTAAACTCCCCCAGAATGCCGAGCTAACTCTTCTCAAGCTTGGGGCACATCTGCTCATCCAATAAGCTTCTCCCGCTGCACGGCCATCCACAGACATTCAGTTGGGTGGGCCACACAGCCGAGAAGGGAGGCGAATGATGCCGGCGGTGCATACACCATCGGCTTGGGAAGGGTGAGTTTGCTGGGGGTTTTACACAGCAGGTTGTCCCATTTTGCGATGACCTGGGGGGGGGGGGGGAAGTAAGCCTGCCCTGGAGTCTCATAGACTCAGGTGGGTTTTGGTCCACTTTAAGTTGCTCCATACTACATAAAAGGAGACCTGCACCTCCCCCCCTCTTCCCAAATGGCTGCAACTTCTTTTTGTCTGGACAAAACTAGCCAGCTGGTGGTAGTAGTTTCCTGCTTATGCATGCTGTTGGATCAGATCTGGATCGCCTACTGTATCGGTCCAGACCAAATATAAGCTAGTCCTGTTCTTACAGACCCAACCCCACTTCTCCCCTCTACCCATAGTATATTATATAAGGGAAGGGAATTCAAATAGCAAACAGGAGAACAATAGTAAGCCACTTGGGTAGGGCCTAAGCCTAAAGTTCTAGAGGTGGAAAGTATTCAGACACTGGGACTACCTGCCTGCATAGCTATACCGAACCCTGGCTGTGGGAAACCCAGATGAGGGCAGATATATTAGGGAGGAACAGCAAGAAACATTGAGGGTGGGGTACAGGGCTCCTTTGGATTTTCAAGGCGCACCTAGCAAGGTACTTGGCCAGCAGATGGTGCTGCACTGAGCATCCTGCATGGTCCTTAGGGCAGATGGCAAGGTGCATGGGAGGCACAAAATCCCTATTGTGCGATAGCCTGTCACCAACAGGGCTACCACTTTCAAGCCATCCCGAGCTTCTACATGGATCGGTCTTGCCCCACCTACATCACTGCTCTTCTGCACACTCAAAGTAACACTGCAAACTTCCATGTGAACCTGCATAACTGCTCTTCTGCTCACTCCCAGTGGCACCTTTGCACATTCTAGGATGGAACAAGCTCAGCCATCTTTATTCTAAGTATGTCACACACCCCGCTTCAGAATAAATCATTACATCTGGGTAGTAACCTGTAGAGGGCGATATTGCAGAGATGATATGCAAAAAAGGAGCCCCTCCTGGCCCATAAATACCTGGGACCTCCCACTCATTCCCCAGTCTTTCATCTCTGCAGTCGGCGAGCAAGTCAGAAGATGGATGTCTCCTCCTTGCAGTCTGCTTTCCTATTACTGCCTGGACCTCTTTACCTTAACCTATATCATGCCTCCCAGCCTTGGCTGATCTGGTCCGGGCGAAGGTGGCATGCACCTCCGTGGTGTGTTAGGGAGCCATGCTCCCCCGTGAGACCTCATTTGGGGTAGGTGGTTCTGGGTTGGGGATCCCGGTTTGGGATGCCCTGTCCCTGGCCATTATTCCCTCCACTTGGTGATGCGGATTCCCCTCCTGGTCCCTTTTCCCTTGGGGGGGTGCTGTCCCTACCTCTTTTGCTTTTATTGTTTTATTTTCATTGTTTTGGTGTGTGTGAGAGTGTGTGGTGCTTGGTGCGCACTGTTGAGGGCATGCTAGCTGCTATCCCTCATGATTTTGGTTGCACGCTTGGTTCTGCGGGGGAGCTTCTCCCCCCTCAGGCATGGATTCTCTTCTGAGGGGGGGAGGCGGACGCTCGGTGTTCTCACGCGGCCTGCCCCCTCTCCTTCTGGCGCCTGAATGGAGCGTGTTTCGATGGTAACGGGGGGGCCTCGCCGGGCGAGTCCCACGTTCTGCGCTGGCCAGTCCCTCTTCTTCCCAGGCTTGTTCTCCAGCTTGTCAGGGGACGCCATTGCTGTGCCGTGAGTGCCCCTGCGGGCCCTTCATTATTCTACTGTGTGCGCCCTGTCTGTTTAATTGGCTGGGAGCTTAATTAACTTATTGATTGATTTTTGTTTGTCATCATACATCCTTTGGAATGTATGTTCTATGTACTATATGGAGTTCATGGCCTCCCTTGGTTGTGTCCTTCAGAAGGATCCTTTTCACTTGTATTAAGGGGGATTCTACCGTTCCTAGGGTCCCTTGGGTCCAAATTGGGTATCATTCAAATCCTCCCACGTGGGACTTCAAGGGGCATCCCGGGTTGCTTATCAGCGTAATTCCCTCTGGTCATTGCGACTACCATTAAAATCACCTTATGGAGGCTTCCCAGGATACCGGGCTCGGGCTCCCCTCGGGGCAATCCCGGCAGTGTGTGGGCTGTGGGGCATCCCTTACGGGGGATAATGTATTGATCTGTATACCTTGCGCTCTGCGGGCTATATCGCAGCGGTCGGGGTCCCAGGTGTCTGGGTCAGTGTCGCCGGTATCATCTCCTACCCCACCCCGCCTGGTCCGTACCCCAAGTGACGTTGTCGTTAGTGGGGAGTCTCAATCCTATGTTTGTGCTAGACTGGCCAACATTGGGAAATTGATCTCTAGCTCTGCGGCCAGAATGGCTCCGGCTAAGAGACGGTTCCTGTCTCCGGTTATGGGTTTTTTTTTTTTTTTTATGACTGTGATACCCTGGACTGGTCTGATTATTTGATTATTCCCCGCTTGAGGGGGGGATACTGTGGATACCCCCGGAGGTCCTGAGTGGCGCAGGACAAGTTTATAATGTTGACAAATCTGCCAAGTTTTTAATCCTGGCCCATTTATTTGGAGTTCTGGCTTTTTCTCCTCCGGAGGAATCCCCTCCATAAAAAGGGGGATTATTATTATTATTGTGTATTTATATAGCGCCATCAACTTCCGTAGCGCTTTACAAGTTAAGAATACAGACAAGGTAAAACATATAGCACAGAGAACAATACAAAATTAGATGCCATAGGTTAAAACCAAGTATTGTGAGCACAGGAGACAATAGGGAGGAGTGGAGTGGAAGTGGAAGTGGAATCCCATGATTCTTTGGGACCTCTGGGCCGCGCTTGGAATTCCCAAATCAGAAGCTTTTGATAGCTTTATTCTTAAGGAATGGGAGGAACGGTTTCCTGGTGTTCCACAGGGCTGGGATAGGAAGTATCCCTTTCCGGGGGACGCGGTGAAACGCTGGTCATCTCCTCCTGAGCTTGACGCTCCCGTGCTGGGGTTGTCTAATACCTCGGTTGTGCATTCTCCTGATGCCACCACTTTCATGGATGGTG
This sequence comes from Gastrophryne carolinensis, assembly GCA_027917425.1. Classification (NCBI taxonomy): domain Eukaryota; kingdom Metazoa; phylum Chordata; class Amphibia; order Anura; family Microhylidae; genus Gastrophryne; species Gastrophryne carolinensis. The sequence goes on along the minus strand of CM051234.1, from coordinate 469,779,518 downwards.
AGGATAACCGCACTGATCAGATGGCTTGCCATGCCTTTGCCATTGTGGGTTCGCTTTGGGCTGGTCTGTGTTTCTTCGCTTGTGACGGTGGCTGCCAGGTCCGTTGTTAGGGCCCTGTTGAGTCCTCACTTCGGCAGGACATATACTAAAATTGGAACGATACAGAGAAGATTAGCATGGCCCCTGCACAAGGATGACATGCAAATTCATGTATTTTTTGGGTTCCCGGCTTGACCTGTCCAGTGATGAATTCGCAGCCCTTAAGAGGTGTGAATTATTCTTGTCTTTTGTTTTGGCGCCTTGGATGACGCTATTGCATGTGTAGTGGGACTTCAGCCTTGCTTGTGGCTATTCGGCGAGCAGTTTGGTTGCGCCAGTGGGCGGCTAACATTGCGGCCAAGAAGTCTCTTTCTGGGCTACCCTTCCTGGGGTTGTGTCTGCTTGGAGAAACTTTGGATTCAGTGGCGAACGGAGGCAAGTTACCTCAGCGCAAGAAGCAGCATCACCCCTTTAGGGGGGCGGGTTCTTTTAACTCTTCCTTTCGTGGTGCCAGAGCGGGCTGAGGTTTGGCCTTCTCTAATGTCGGAGGTGATTCCTGGAACAGGGGCAGAGGTCGTGCCCGTCCAGGTCACACCTGGGGTTCCAAACCCTAGCCTGCTGCCAGGCCAGCTCAGCAATGAGGGGGCGCCCTCACCTTTGCGGGTGGGGGGATGGCTGCGGCTTTTCTCCCAGGTTTGGGTTCAAGTGGTCTCAGACAGATGGATTCTGGATGTGGTCTCCTCCGCTTACAGCTGGAGTTTAGAGTTCTGACACCCTCCAAGATTATTCAGTTCTCGGGTGCCCTCGGATCCCCGAGCTGCGCAGGGGCTCTTGTTGGTAGTGAAGAACCTTTTGGACATGGATGTCATTTGCCCGGTGCCTCTGTCGGAGAGAGGCAGGGGTTACTATTCCTACTTCTTTACGGTTCCCTAGGAGGATGGCTCCATAAGACCCATCCTAGATCTGAGGCTTCTCAACAGGTTCGTCAGATCCAATTAGTTCCGCGAGGAGACTCTGGTCTGCCATCAGTTCTCTTCGTCAAGGGGACTTTATGGCGTTCATAGACATCAGGAACGCTTACTTACATGTTCCTTTTTTCCCGGCTCATCAGAGATTCTCTGGTTTGTGGTGGGAGATCTGCATTTTCAGTTGTGGCTCTCCTTTGTGGGCTACCCTCGGCACCAGGTGTGTTCACCAAGGTGCTAGCGGGGTGGATGGCCCCTTTTCAGAGTTCAGGGCATTTGCATTGTGCCGTTTTTTGACAAACACAGGAAGTGGGCAGCACCAGTTTGTTAAACCAAACGTATATACTATTGGGTAATGGTGTGCACAACCACCCAAGCACAAAATACACAGAAATGAAGGGGAGGGAAGAGGAGAGGACCACACTCTTCACTAAGTGCTATGGAATAAGTGGCACCACCTTACAGGAGTATATAAAATATATCAATTTATTGCATAGTAACTACAAGTTAAAACCACATATAAACAAACACATTCACATATACAAACATGACATAACACCACCAGAGGGTGCCAGGGGTCTCATATATTAGACATAATACTAGTGAATAAATTCATTCCAGATAAAGTATTCCTTCAAAAACATCTATATTAAAATAAATCTCTCTATACAATCATGTGCAAATTAGTGCAAAATATGTGCAAAGTACAAACAGAATATAGCTCAATAATGAACCTATCATAAGGTAAGTGAAACCCTAACCGGGTACAAGCCAACGCACCAGGGTAGGCCAAGAGAAAGAGAGCAAAAAGAGTGCATACAGACCGACCACAGGCGCCCCCACAAACCGTCGCCAACGCGTATCGTGGTGTCACCACACCACTTCCTCAGGGCAATGTGCTCATAGGGGGTCCATCCCCACAATTTTAAAGGGTCACTGGGGCCACCTCCGGTCGCTCAGGGACCAATAGGAGCCCAGACTGTGTCACAGCTGTGGAGAAACTCCCCCTGGTTACCCGGAAGTCCACCCTATAAACATCCAAATCCCTGTGTCCCTGTATTGAATGCACCTGTGTTTAGTGATGGCGTCTAATTGTTCACATGGCCAGGTATGTGGCAGACAGCACAGCCGCGTGCGCACACTCCGGCCGGAAGTGTGCGGCGCGTCAGTCCCGCCCCCGTTGCCAGGCGACGGCCACCGGCAAAAGCCGTGTGACGGTGGCCAATAATAGCCATATAACAGATGGTATAGAGGCCGCGGGCAACACACACGCGCCCCGTGTGCCAAGTAATGAAAAATCGCCAAATCAAGGAACACAAGTACAAGCGCGCGCAGGCGCATAGTGAGGGACACAGGGAGCCAGCAGGATGAATGGAGCATGCGCGCTGTGCCTGTTCCAAGGCTGAAGGACAAAGGGGGCGGTGTTATAACCACGGTAACCAGCAGAGCATATCACTGGCGGAGACTCTCTATTCAGCAAACCCAGCAGATGACAGCACGCTCAAACCCCCGATGCCTGCCACAATAGGTCTTCCGGGTGGGCACCGGGGGTTTTTGTGGATCTTGGGCAAGAGATAAAAGGTTGCCACAACAGGATGATCCACTGTGAGGAAATCAAACAAGCGTCGATTAATAATGCCCTCCTCCCAAGCATTTCTGATTATTTCATCATAGTCATTTTTGTAACTCTTTAAAGGGTTACCTCTGAGCAGCTGGTAGTGTAGGGGGTTCTGAAGCTGTCTCATATATTACATGTGTCATATATGTTGTTTAAACAACCGTCCTTGTGCTCATGGGGGACCCAGATCCACCTACCCCGCATTTGTCAGCGCTTTTCAACATGGCTTTGAGCATGCTGTCATCTGCTGGGTTTGCTGAATAGAGAGTCTCCGCCAGTGATATGCTCTGCTGGTTACCGTGGTTATAACACCGCCCCCTTTGTCCTTCAGCCTTGGAACAGGCACAGCGCGCATGCTCCATTCATCCTGCTGGCTCCCTGTGTCCCTCACTATGCGCCTGCGCGCGCTTGTACTTGTGTTCCTTGATTTGGCGATTTTTCATTACTTGGCACACGGGGCGCGTGTGTGTTGCCCGCGGCCTCTATACCATCTGTTATATGGCTATTATTGGCCACCGTCACACGGCTTTTGCCGGTGGCCGTCGCCTGGCAACGGGGGCGGGACTGACGCGCCGCACACTTCCGGCCGGAGTGTGCGCACGCGGCTGTGCTGTCTGCCACATACCTGGCCATGTGAACAATTAGACGCCATCACTAAACACAGGTGCATTCAATACAGGGACACAGGGATTTGGATGTTTATAGGGTGGACTTCCGGGTAACCAGGGGGAGTTTCTCCACAGCTGTGACACAGTCTGGGCTCCTATTGGTCCCTGAGCGACCGGAGGTGGCCCCAGTGACCCTTTAAAATTGTGGGGATGGACCCCCTATGAGCACATTGCCCTGAGGAAGTGGTGTGGTGACACCACGATACGCGTTGGCGACGGTTTGTGGGGGCGCCTGTGGTCGGTCTGTATGCACTCTTTTTGCTCTCTTTCTCTTGGCCTACCCTGGTGCGTTGGCTTGTACCCGGTTAGGGTTTCACTTACCTTATGATAGGTTCATTATTGAGCTATATTCTGTTTGTACTTTGCACATATTTTGCACTAATTTGCACATGATTGTATAGAGAGATTTATTTTAATATAGATGTTTTTGAAGGAATACTTTATCTGGAATGAATTTATTCACTAGTATTATGTCTAATATATGAGACCCCTGGCGCCCTCTGGTGGTGTTATGTCATGTTTGTATATGTGAATGTGTTTGTTTATATGTGGTTTTAACTTGTAGTTACTATGCAATAAATTGATATATTTTATATACTCCTGTAAGGTGGTGCCACTTATTCCATAGCACTTAGTGGAGAGTGTGGTCCTCTCCTCTTCCCTCCCCTTCCTTTCTGTGTATTTTGTGCTTGGGTGGTTGTGCACACCATTACCCATTAGTATATACCTTTGGTTTAACAAACTGGTGCTGCCCACTTTCTGTGTTTGTATATATCTTTAGTATTGACCACACGGTGCTAGCACAGTCCGTATGCCCTTTAATTGGTCAAACAAGGAGAATATTTGGACCTCCAGATTACAACAATGGAGGGGACAGGGAGAGATCCCTAGTCAGGGAACTGGTCTGTCTGGTCTCAGGGAGATTTTTAAATCTATTAAAAAGGAACAGATTCGTTTTACAAAACTGTGGTGGAACATCCACAGTTTAGAGATTTATAAAGAACAAGGCCTTATACCTAGAGGCCTTCGGGTTCAAATTTTTCCAGCATGGGAGATCCCTGAGACAATACGTCCGAGATGGGAAGCTCATCTTAATACCTGTGCGGGTAATTTGATAGATGAGCTTATTTCACTTGATAAAACTAATCTTGCTGAGACCACACAGAAATTAAATGACCTATATGACAGTATACCTAATGATGCTGATACTTCAGATGTTGAAAGATTGCAGGATACCATGGATGGGGACTTGAAGAAACTAGAGGAGGAGATCATTAGTGGTAAAATGCATAAACTCAATAGAGATAAGATGGATTTTAACTCAGGGAGGGTATATAAATGGCCACACAAGGGGAATGGACGTAGTATCACCCATAGACAGACATTCTAGGAGCAGACGGTCATCACTATCCAGCCGGACCTCTGACATTAGCAATGTGTCTCAATGTTTTTTAGACATAGGTCGGGTGGGCGGACGCGCCGGGGGGGGGCATAAGAGAAAGAGATCAAGAGGATGTCAACAGCCGTTGGGCACAGCGTCGAACACGCCATCTAACGCTGAAACGCTCCAGGCTGGAACCCAGCCCCTAAACCCCCCAAACTATCTCCTCCCCCCCCCTCCCCCCTTGGTGTCAGAAAATACTGCAAATATCTCATCTGTCAAAACTCTTGATATTATTAATCTGACAGATATGGAGCTCACTCCTGATCAAAGGTCAGTATTGACAAAGGGTCTTTCCTTCTCCCCCAGTTGTGATTTAGACAAATTTACAGCCACTAAGGATCTTTACCTTTTTTGTAGGAAATTACTTTTGAAAAAGTTTTATGACTCTACAACAGATACCTCGGGTTTGTCATCTACTGAACTTATTGCCCTGGAGGATCTTAATGACCTATTACAGGAACAAGTGACTGGTATGGATCAGACATGTAAGCTACGTAAGCCCTCCACCTACGCACCACAATGGACTATCAGCCCGGCTGTCTTGACTTTCTTTAAGATGGTCAGCAGAGACATTTGGCGTCTAGCACACAGCCGGACTGAATACAATCTGTCCAAGGGTGAGCGTGAGGCTGTCGCGGGGCTTCGGGCACGTCGGGACATAGTCATCAAAGAGGCCGATAAAGGCGGTAACATTGTCCTGATGTCCCGTGACTTTTATCGTGCCGAGGCCCTGAGACAGCTTCAGAACCCCCTACACTACCAGCTGCTCAGAGGTAACCCTTTACAGAGTTACAAAAATGACTATGATGAAATAATCAGAAATGCTTGGGAGGAGGGCATTATTAATCGACGCTTGTTTGATTTCCTCACAGTGGATCATCCTGTTGTGGCAACCTTTTATCTCTTGCCCAAGATCCACAAAAACCCCCGGTGCCCACCCGGAAGACCTATTGTGGCAGGCATCGGGGGTTTAACCGAAAAGGCATGCATTCTCATTGACCAGCATCTCCAGCCCTTCGTCACAGCATTACCGTCATATGTGAGGGACTCGGCGGACCTACTGAACCGTCTTAACACACTATATGTCCCTACTGGTACCATCTTGGTGACGATGGACGTCGAGTCCCTCTACACCAACATCTCCCACCTTGATGCGGCCCGCACGTGCCGTTATTTCCTGGGTATGGCTGGGGACACCTCCCGCTCCCAACAGGAATTTATCCTGAAATTCCTGGATTTTGTACTCTCTCATAATTTTTTCACCTTCGATGGAGACTACTATTTACAAACATGCGGTGTTGCAATGGGAGCACGATGTGCTCCTTCCATTGCTAACCTGTTTCTAGGCTGGTGGGAGCGGGAGGTGGTGTTCCAGGATGATGGCACGGGTCTGTGCCGGCACGTGCTAGGTTGGTTCCGTTATATCGATGACGTGCTGATGCTGTGGCGGGGGACTGGAGATGAGTTGGTGGAGTTCATCAACTTGCTCAATGAGAATCCATTTAACATCTTTCTTACCATGCAAAGCTCAGATTATGGGGTCACATTTTTAGACCTCAACATCAAGATGACAGACGGTGGTAAAATTGAGACGGATCTGTTCCGTAAGTCAACTGCGACCAATGCTTTACTACACTACCAAAGTTTTCACACTATCCCGTTAAAGAATGGGATACCTGTGGGTCAGTTCTTGCGGGTGCGCAGGAACTGCTCAGAGGATATAAATTTCCAACATCAGGCTAAAGAATTGAGTCATCGCTTCTTGGATAGGGGTTATCCCAAAAAGGTCATTGAACGTGCTCGGCATCGAGCAGAAACTACACCGAGGGATGGGTTATTGACCCCTAAACCCAAGAAACGGACGGACAATGAAGTCCGCTTCTATACCAGATACAATCGTGACTGGGGTAAGCTCAGATATATCTTGAAGAGACACTGGGGTATATTGGAGTCAGACCCTGACTTAATGAGATGGATACACAGGGGCCCACAGATGGTGGCATTACGAGCACCCAATCTGCGGGACCTACTATGCCCTAGCCATTTTCATCGATCTACGGATTGGCTCACAGACCATAAGATCATAGGTAATTTCCCATGCGGCAAATGTAATATATGCCAATATATGGTCAAAGATAAACAAATTTGTAATCTGACGACTGGTAAGAGCTTTACTGTCCGACAGTTTATTAACTGCCGCACCACAGGCGTGATATATGCATTGTGGTGCACTTGCTCCAAAATGTACATTGGATAGCCTCAAAGCCAGACTACAGGCTCATATCTCAAGTATAAGACTAGCTAAAGTACATCAGGAACAAGATAAAATTATTACGCCTGTTGCTAGACACTTTCTGCAAGCCCACAATAGTGACTATGGATGTCTTAAAGTTATGGGCATACAGAAGGTGGGGGTGGGTCCCAGGGGGGGTAACTTGAAGCGCAGACTTTTACAGCAAGAACTAAGGTGGATTTATCTGCTTGGTACGCAGTATCCCACTGGATTAAATGAGGATGTATCCTTCTCCCCATTTTTGGGCTAATAGAGTAATCACTGTTTGGGGATTTGTTAGGTACTCAGTGTGCTTATTAGTTTGATAATAATTGAGGTGGTCACGTTTTAGGCTTGGCACAATAACTTAGTGGTGTTTATGTTTGTTGTTTGTGGTTGAGGGTATTTACACCTTCTTTTTGATTGATTTCATAGATTTTCACAGTAGAAACATCCTCTTGAGGTGGATACTTGTAGCAGATATATCCTGGTAATTCTGCGCTAAATGGACGGCCGACATCGTGATAGATGTGAATAAGACCAGCGCGATGATGACCGGTGATCCAGTGATTCCATCAAGACCCTCAGATCTGGGGATACCCAGGATCGAGTTTGTCTCTCCTGTGTGTGAAAAAACAAAAAGAACAAACAAAAACCATCCATCCCCTTCCCCCCCCCTCCCCCCCTTAAGAGCATTTAACACGAACCTTATCTGCCTACCTAACTTTTGCTTGGAACTTTTGGAGCCCTTTATGTGGAGCAGCCGAGTGAACTTGCTATTACAAAGTCAGCTGCAGTAGCTGCAGATGTTGCCACTAGTGGTGACCAGGGTCTTTGGACCTGATATAATATATGCCATATAACTTGGTATCTCCCTATGTCCTTGAACCTGCATTTTTGATATTACCTGTATATAACATATCAATGCCATGATTATTTACTAATAGGTCTCCGTTTACCTTGACGTGTGACATGCATAATTGATTCTATAACCCTTGTAGATCGCTTACATTCATCTCTTAATGTATGCTTTATATTGTGAATTTGTGTATAGATGCCTCTACTGTATAATTTAGGTATGCCTTATGGATATAGTAATAGACTACTTTGGATGCTTTTTTATTACATGTGTCATATATGTTGTTTAAACAACCGTCCTTGTGCTCATGGGGGACCCAGATCCACCTACCCCGCATTTGTCAGCGCTTTTCAACATGGCTTTGAGCGTGCTGTCATCTGCTGGGTTTGCTGAATAGAGAGTCTCCGCCAGTGATATGCTCTGCTGGTTACCGTGGTTATAACACCGCCCCCTTTGTCCTTCAGCCTTGGAACAGGCACAGCGCGCATGCTCCATTCATCCTGCTGGCTCCCTGTGTCCCTCACTATGCGCCTGCGCGCGCTTGTACTTGTGTTCCTTGATTTGGCGATTTTTCATTACTTGGCACATGGGGCGCGTGTGTGTTGCCCGCGGCCTCTATACCATCTGTTATATGGCTATTATTGGCCACCGTCACACGGCTTTTGCCGGTGGCCGTCGCCTGGCAACGGGGGCGGGACTGACGCGCCGCACACTTCCGGCCGGAGTGTGCGCACGCGGCTGTGCTGTCTGCCACATACCTGGCCATGTGAACAATTAGACGCCATCACTAAACACAGGTGCATTCAATACAGGGACACAGGGATTTGGATGTTTATAGGGTGGACTTCCGGGTAACCAGGGGGAGTTTCTCCACAGCTGTGACACAGTCTGGGATCCTATTGGTCCCTGAGCGACCGGAGGTGGCCCCAGTGACCCTTTAAAATTGTGGGGATGGACCCCCTATGAGCACATTGCCCTGAGGAAGTGGTGTGGTGACACCACGATACGCGTTGGCGACGGTTTGTGGGGGCGCCTGTGGTCGGTCTGTATGCACTCTTTTTGCTCTCTTTCTCTTGGCCTACCCTGGTGCGTTGGCTTGTACCCGGTTAGGGTTTCACTTACCTTATGATAGGTTCATTATTGAGCTATATTCTGTTTGTACTTTGCACATATTTTGCACTAATTTGCACATGATTGTATAGAGAGATTTATTTTAATATAGATGTTTTTGAAGAAATACTTTATCTGGAATGAATTTATTCACTAGTATTATGTCTAATATATGAGACCCCTGGCGCCCTCTGGTGGTGTTATGTCATGTTTGTATATGTGAATGTGTTTGTTTATATGTGGTTTTAACTTGTAGTTACTATGCAATAAATTGATATATTTTATATACTCCTGTAAGGTGGTGCCACTTATTCCATAGCACTTAGTGGAGAGTGTGGTCCTCTCCTCTTCCCTCCCCTTCCTTTTTGTGCCGTTTTTTGGATGACCTTCTCATAATAGCATCTTCTCTTAGTCAGGCGGAGCTAGACACCAGAACGGTGGTGTCAACTCTGGAGAGGTTGGCTGGGTGATCGACTATCCCATATCTTCTCTCTCTCTGTACAGGGAGGTCTCCTTTCTGGGCATGACTCTGGATACCCTTCTGATCAGGGTGTGTCTGCCTCTGTCCAAGGTCCAAATGGCTCAGGATCTGATTCGGCTTCTTCTATCCAATCCTCTTTCGTCCTTCCGGCTAGGGATGAGATTGGTGGGATTGATGGTAGCCTCCTTCGAGGCGGTTCCCTTTGCTCAGTTTTCACACGAGGACTCTTCAGCTCCATATTTTTGGCGGCCTGGGACAGGTGTCCGCTGTCTCTGGATCAATATTTTCTGATGTCCTCCCCGGGTTCGGCACTTTCTTTAGTGATGGCTGGAACCAAGCAATCTGACAAGGGGCAGATCTTTTCTGACTCCTTGTTGGGGGACGGTCACCTCAGATGCCAGCCTGTCAGGCTGAGGGGGTTTTCTGGTAGGAACATTTGTTCCAAGGACTGTGGGGGCCTCAGGAGGCTCACACGTTCCATCAATGTCTTGGAGCTGAGGGCCATTTGGTTGGTTCTGTCCCGCTTGACTCCTACCTTGCAGGGTTTGCCGGTTCAGGTTCGATTGGACAATCGGACAGCTGTTGCTTACCTTAATCACCAAGGAGGGACTCACAGCAGGAGTGCCCTCAGGGAAGTGTCTCTGATTCTTGCATGGGCGGAGGGCAATGTTCCATGCTCTCAGCTGTTTACTTTCCGGGTGCGGAGAACACTGAGGTGGACTCCCTGAGCAGGAGTTCATCTCGCAGAGGGGTCTGGTCTCTCAATCCCATGGTGTTCCGGTCCCTTTGCACAAGTGGGGGACTACGGAGGTGGATCTCTTTGCCTTCCGTCACAATCACAAGCTTCCTGTTTTTTGTCTCTGTCTCGGGATCTTCTGGCCCTGGCAGTGGACGCCTTGTCTCTGGTCTGGAGGAATCAGGAGTTTTCTGTTTTTTGTTTCCCCCCTTCTCCATGATAGGCAGGCGCCAGCAATCCTGGTGGCTCCTAGGTGGCCAAGACAGGTTTGGTTTGCAGATGTCGTTCGGCTGGCGGTAGACCAGTACCTCCTGCCTCTGTTTCCGGATCTGATCGCTCAAGGTCAACTATGTTACACCAATTTACAATCGCTGGCTTTGACGGCGTGGCTGAAACCTCCATTTTTAAGGGTGTTGGTCTGGCTGATGCTGTGATTCAGACGCTGGTTAGCACATGGTCTGGACTTGGGTTTCCAGCTTAGTTCTTTGAAGGGGCAGGTCTCGGCCCTGGTGGTCTTCTTTCAAAGGAAGCGGTCTTCTCTAACTTTTACTACAAGACTTGGAGGTCCTATATTGTTTGGTGTGAGGCTGGGGCCTTTCCTTGCAGGGGGTTTTCAGGTTCTGTCGGCTCTACAGGGGCCTCCTTTTGAGCCTTGCGGGATTTTGCGCTTTCCATGCTCACTCAGAAGGTGGCCTTTTTTGGTGGCTATCACTTCGGTTCGGCGTGTCTCTGTGTTGGCGGCTCTGTCCTTTCAGGCTCCTTGCTTTGAGAGACACTTGGTTAAGGTGGTCTTTCGTTTCAAGCCAGTTTCCTTCCTAAGGTGGTTCTGCCTTCCGTTTGAATCAGGATGTTGTTCTTCCTTCCTGGTGTCCTGAGACTGGCTATGACAAGGAGAGGGTCTTACACTCCTTGGATGTGGTTCGCTGTGTGAAGTATTACTTGGTGGCTACTTCTCTTTTTTTGTTAGACGGACCCTTTTTTTCGTGGTACCTTCCGGGACAGAAAAGGTTTGGCGCCCACTAGGTTTTCCATTAGTATTTGGAATTTGATAGGCTGTTGTTGGGGCCTATTCTGCTATGGGGAAGGTTCCCCCTTTCTTGGTCACTGTTCATTCTACTTGTGCTGTTTCTTCTTGGGCTTTTCAGCACCAGGCTTCTGTTGAACAAGTTTACAAGGCTGCTACTTGGTCTTCCGTTTCTTCCTTTCCAAGTTTTATAAGGTTGTTGTGCGGGCCTCAGCGGTTGCTTTTGTTTTGGCCCCAAAGTTCTGCAAGCTGCAGTGGTGCAGGTTGTGCTTTATTGCCTTGTTTGGATCCCCACCCATTACGGACACTGCTTTTGGATGTCCCAGATGTAATGATTTATTCTGAAGGGGGGGGGGGGGTGACATACTTATAATACCCATTTTACAGGTGAGTAATCACAAAATGGTATTATTCTAAGTATGTCACACACCTGCTTCACCCCACCTTTTTTGTTTTTCTGGATCCTTTGTACGGTGAACCTTTTTTACTGTTTATATTTGGCTCTTCCTGGTCCCTTTACTGCTGTCTTATACTGGGGAATGAGTGGGAGGTCCCAGGTATTTATGGGCCGGGAGGGGCTCCTTTTTTGCATATCATCTCTGCAACATCGCCCTCTACAGGTTACTACCCAGATGTAATGATTTATTCTGAAGCGGGGTGTGTGACATACTTATAATACCCATTTTACAGGTGAGCAATCACAAAATAGGCATTTTAGCTATGTCTCTTTCTAAACCGCCTATGCATGGCTCAATCTTGTGTGTGGCCCCCCATTGTGGAGAGCTGGCCTCACTTCCTGTCTGTGTTAAACAAGAGTTTTATCTAACATAATTATAAGGCATAAGGACCCCACAGACTTATTAACAAAGTGGTATGACCAGTTCTAACAGAAGTTGCATGGGATAGAAAACTGAATTACTGTTTTCTTTGAAAATTTGGCAATCACGGGTCACTTTTTAAGTGTGTCCACGACTGACAGAAGCACTGTCCTAGGGAGGAATTGCTTATTTTTCCTAGCTACCTAATAACGGCACAACCATAAAGCTGTTGGTGCCACAATTGACTGCACTAGCCTTGCAATTGGTTAAGGCCTTCAAACTGCTTCTGGTAGCAACATGTTCTCTAGGTCCGTGACCTTTGTAAACCATATTATATGACTGAGCTGCTTACAAACCACTATGCACAATAACCAGCCTAAGCTAGAATGGTATAAAGCATGTCACCAGTGGATTCATGTAAGAGAAACTGTTAATGCAACATCATACTACATCCAGTCCTTCTCCATTTCAGTATAACAAATACATGCTTGACTGTTCAGCGCAGAGCCCAGACACAAACACTATTGAGAATAATTGAAACATATGCCACTTCTGTCAGCCTGGTCCGGATCATCCTCTATCCTGCCTTCATTAAATGTCTGAAACCTGTTGGGGGTGCCTGACCCAACACTTTAGGGCTCCAGTGAGTCATGGGGCAAGCAGGTTGCGACAACCCCTCCCCAAAACTCTAAACATTCAATTGCATTCTGATTTTCACATTCTTCAGCCTACAGAAACTGTACAAAACATTAGACGGCACTTCATTGATATTACATTGTGTTTATGACTCAGGTCTTGGCTGTTTCTCTATGCCCACGTATATTGGGCTCCTGTTTTATTGCCCTGATGTGTTTTTTTTTTCCTATTGTCTGAAATTCAAAATGCAATACAATTATTGAAAGAGAAAGCATTAGGCGGCGTTCAGAACATATCCACTGCATGTCCCTCTAACTTAAAAGACCTGCAAAATGTCTAACACCACCTCATTGTAACATACTACAGAAAAATATATTAAACACACAGCCCCACCATGCTTTATTACACTGCACAGAGGCCTGTTACAGCATCATTACATCATGGCGCAGCAGCACTGTATAATTTCATATCTATCACTCCAGATCAAGATTCCTTTTTAGCAATAACACTGTATGACTAGCCCCCATTTTGCAATTACTTAACACATAGGCAGGCCTCTGGGCTGTGATTCTTTTTAACGTTCTGCAAGTTATTGTCTGTGTATTGGTGGGTACAGATCCCTTTCTGTAGTGCTTTCAGTAGGAGGAGCAGCCCATGGGAGCTGTGTATTCGGAAGGATGTATGTTGACCCAGTGACCCAAATCAAGCTTGGAACCCTGAGCATTTGTCCATACCCATCCCTACCCTGAAAACCTGATAAAAAGCTCACTAAAGGATCAATCTTTAAATATGTTGCTTGTATTTCTGACAGGCTACACTAATAAAGGGTTTGGAATATCCTTTTGTCAGGAGCTGCTGCACACTAATTTGGAAGGATAGATGAGATGGACACCAGTGGAGAAGGTGACACCTTGATGCCATTGCTGCAGCCACAGGAACATATTAATGCCTGATGCCTATGGTTTCCTAGAAGGGCATTCTATATTGTGATGGGGGTCTGGGTAAAGGGTTATTTATGGGGGTCTGGCAAAGGCCACTGATAGAAAGGAAGGTTGTGCTGATGGAGCAGTTATGACTGAATAGTCCAAAAATCACAGAATCATAAATGTGGAAATATGACCTGCATGTCCCTCGAACAAAATGTTTTTTGTTTTCTAATGAATTGATAGTTCTGTAATCTGGGGGATATAGGTATGTTAGAACTGTTAGAGGGGGGGCCCCCTATGGACTTCCAGATCAGGGAGTACCTAGGGGGCAGGAGGAAAGTAGTTCAGTGGTATGAGTCCCTACTCTGTTTACTACAATTGAAGGAGGGGGGGAAAGAGGGGGTACCTTCGTTGGGGGCCCTCTTACAAATGAGTTGTTTGTCAGACTAATAATCAATGAGTAACATACCTATTAGCACTGATAAATTTATTGCTTCATAAATTCATGCAAGGTGTCATTTCAACTTAGTTGTACCTTTTACATTTTTTTCACATATTTCAGACAATATTTACATATGTGTACATATTTCTATTTAAAAAAAAGGTACAGAGATGAGATAGCCAGGTAATGAATCTTATCTGGTCTCCTCCAATCATTCAATGGTCTGTTGTGTCCAGTTTGTAGCAAGCATCTGGTTAAGTTTGTAGCAAGCGTATTACCCGTGTGTATATCCAGAAGAGTGTGCAGACGTTTAGAACTGCCCAAAAGTAATGCTTTGGACAGACATCTTTTTGACAAGAATAGCAGCTAGTGATCCTCGCATTGTACTGAATATGTGTAACTGGATGGCAGTGGTCATCTACCCATACTGAGGGAAAGGCCTAATATTTGGAATGGGAGTGCCATCTATGGGCCCCAGTAATCTTCAAACCTAAATTTCTGCCAGCAATAGTCTCCAGCCTCTAATATAGTGTCTGGCTAGGAGAGCCCAAGACATTGTTTCGCCCCCCCCCCCCCCCTGCATCTGTTGACCATATTTCAGTTGGTCATCATATCTGGCAGCCTTTTGGGAGGTGTTCACATGCAATTTGTGGGCATTTGGTTGTTTTTTTTGCGCCTTCCAGAGATTGGGATACACATCCTTAATTTTTGCTGCATAGATTATAATGGCGCCCATGGCCCAGTATAGCTGAACCCGGATACATTAACTCAATCAGTTAAACGTCCATCAAGCCAAGTAGAGGTCTGTTCGGCTTATCACAAGAGAGATGGTAGATGGAAAAGATATTTAGAGACTTTCTCTCCTGGTAACTATGGCTCCTATGGTGTTATGGCCTGAATCACCGATATTCTGATCACTGGTACTGATTGTTATTGCTGCATGAGTCTTTTTTTCATTTGCAGGAAAATTGTATATATCCATATACTAATGATTTCACACATAAAGAGTTATTATATATTGTACACTACCAACAAAAGTATAGGTATGGGGAGCATGGTCTTACCGTTGCCATTCCCTGCTTGGTTGGTTGCATGGAGGTGTTTACAAAATGTGCATTTATAATTCCTCCTAGCCATACTACAGCGCCATCAATTCAAACAAATGCTGACAGTTGATATCCATGGTTCCTTGCCTAGCCTAAGAAGAATTGACCTGCAGCAGACAGCACAGGAGAATGAGGGGGTTATTTAAGAAGGGATAGCGCCAGGTAGTGCTTCGTAGCGGCAGGTAGCGCCTGGTGAACGCTGGGCAATATACGCAAAACCACATTTAAGAAAGCGAATCTGGTAAGCGCCTCTAACAGCGCCATGTAGCGTCACGTGTATTACCAGAGGCGGCTCAGAGCGCCATGTAGTACCTGTTGCTTTGTAGCGCTCTCCAATACATTTCAATGGGGTTTCATTTGTTTCTGTTAAAATAGCGTGTTTGGCAATTTACATTTTTTTTGCTCAAATCATTGTGTGACCTCTCTTGGCTGCAAAACAAACACTTTTATATATTTTTTTTTTTTTACTTTTTATGTTTTTATGCAGAATTGTATTTACAGGTCTATTTACTAAAGTGTTTTTGGCCCAGTGTTAAAACAATGTAATTCCATGTGTTTTCGCTTTGTTACTGGTGGGTATGTGTTCAAAAACAGACTTTGATCAAACAGCGTCTGGCGCTCTATGCTATAGCGTCCAGCTGTACAGCGCCGATGCTATGTGTGTGTTACTAGAGCGACCGAGACGCTCTGTTACAGCGACCGATACCCGCTTACAGCGTCTACTATCTCTAAGCGCCGCTATACAGACGCTGATCTGGCAATACGTGGCGCTACTAGTGAACTTCTCAGACCTTTACTAATTCTGACCAGTAACTTGTGCTTGGCCCATTTCTCCATAGCATTAAAGTACCAATATATATATTACAGAAGAACCACGTTAAACAGGTTAATTTTTTTAGTTTTGCAGCTGGGAAGAGTGGAGTTTCTTTTGATTTGCTATTGCTGTAATGCAAAATCTCCCAATATTAAAAAACATATTTATAAACATGCTGCATAATAAAAGGAGAAGTTCTATATATTCTTATAAATATGCCAAATAAATTCAGCGGTGACCATTTCACACAGTTTCCATTGGGGGATAAGGTGAGAGGAAGTTAGCACATGCCTGGAAAGGGACTTGGAAAACACTGTGCTACACAAGCTACATAGATGCTATTGGACAAGTGGGCAAAGGGGGCCAGTTGGGGCAGCCATTAGAGGCCGATTCATCAATAGCGCCAGGTAGCGACAGATGAGCGACTGTAGCGTGATTTTTTCAGCGCCAGCCAGTATTCGCTGTGCTTGGCCGGCGTTAGCTTGATGACAGCGACTCAGTCGGTGTGCGGTAATGTTGAATACGGGCTGGGGGGTCGCTGTTTCACAGGTCCAGCGTTGTATGTGAGCGCCTGACAACGAATGGCCAGAGCGAACGGCTAGCTTCATATTCATCAACAAATCACGCTCCGAATGTGCTGTCGCTGTCCATTCCTTGTTTAAACCCCAGAGCGCTGGCGGCGATGTGTATTAACTAGTTTTTAACCCCTAAACAACCATATTTTTTGAATGTAACATTATACATGTTTTTAGAATCATTTTGTAATATGAATACATTAATCTCAGACCTGTTAGATCAATTCTGCACATATTTTTTTTTTTTTTTACTTAAAAATAAATCCTAACATTGCAGAAGTGTTCTCCGATTTTTTGACATTAAAAAAAAAAAAAAAAAAAAAAAAAAATACCAATTAATTATGAATAATTATAGATTGCTCCATTGAAATGCATTGGACATCGCCAGGGAGCGACAGCTCATACCTGGCGCTGTGAGGGAATTTGCAGCGGCGCTGTTCGGTCCAGGCGGCTTCATGATGAATGCCGCGCTAGCCGCTGCTCTCGCCGGCGCTAGCCTCATTTTGCTTGATAAATGCGTCATTGTGACCGCCGCCGGGCGTACTTGAGTCAGTAGTCGCCGTTAGCTGCCGCTACCTGGCGCTCGTCAGACACTACCTGGCGCTATCGCTTGATGAATAAGGGCCTTAGTATACTACAAGGCATAGGCATGGTATTCTACCTTTTATACTCTCATATATTGTTAGATCCCCTTCTTTTTTTATCCTACCTTTATAGCAGATTATAAACTCGTACAACTTTTTTTTATCTTTGCGTTTATTTTAATATATAGTGAGAGTCTCTGCATTCCCCTTAATGCACTAATATAAAGTATATTGCAAGCTCTTCCTCTTCCTTTTGTAAGCTCTTCTTGAATGTTCTTTCTTACACTTTTTATGGCTAGATATGCTGTGAGATGAGTGTTGGGGGATCACGCTTTTGCTATGTGTATTTTTGCCTATACTAACTCATTGTAAGCTGTTTTATTGATGCATCTCAGTGTCCGTCGTTTCTAATTATACCTTATTGAAGATTTATGCTAACTCATTATACATCCCGGTGTGTATGAGGAGCGAGTCTCCCTGCTCCAGGACGCCATGCATCTCTTGTGAAAGCAGCCCAATGCTGGGGGCTGGCCATGTCTGCGAGGGCACCAATCAGTGGAATGGAGCTGCATCCAGCCTCCTCTCTTCCATATACCACAAGCTCCCAGCACAGACATGTAGTTGGACTGTTGCATGGAACAGCTTAATAGAGGTGTCTGTCACACGACTGTGACCTTAAGTGACCACCTGATCTATGACTCTGGTGCACAACTAGACCTATATATCCCTGTCACTGTCGCTTATTCTGCCCTATTATATACTGGGATCAGAACATCTATCTTTTACTAACGTATAGTTATCTTTTCCTGTATCCTACCTCTGGATGACCCAGGATGCAGCTCCGGAGTTCTGGGCTGTGGCTGATCCTTTACTCAATGTGGGCCATCCAGGTCCCTGGAGGTCGATGTAGCTGTGCCAAACGCTTGCATCCCAGATGTTGCCCAGGGAGGAATAATGCCTGCACTGGAATAACCCCTGCGGGCACTGAATGTTACTGTGATGGCTACTGTCACCGGACTGCTGACTGCTGCGAGGACTACAGTGTACAGTGTGGCGAGACTGGTAAGTGCTACTGAGGACCTGCGAACACAAGGGAATCTAGGTGGTGGTCCAGGTATACACGGGTGAATTGAAGGCTAAACTAGGACACCTAATTTTTTTAAGTGTAGAAATAAAATCCTACATTTTTTAGGACATTTATCATGGCATGTGCTGGTGAGTTGAAACAGAAAGTGTGAAAGAAAAGCACAATAGTATAATTGCAAACTAAACTCCTATATTTTAGGGTGAATTTGCCAACAAAGGCTATGGGCAGAGTTTTCTGCAACCAGATTCCTAGTTTTGTATGAGATTATTGCAACTAAAAATATATATTTAACTCACTACAAGTATGCATTCTTGATGTAGCTTACTACCAGTACTGTACGTTTTTTAAAACGTGACATACTTCAAATACAGTGTGTATAAATATATATATCTTACAAGTATACATTATATACTTACCTTCCGCCAAGTACTGTAAGAGTTTTATAGCTTTATAACTCACTTCAAGTACTGTGTATATATATATATATATCTCACAAGTATGCATTGTACCCTTCTCCAATTACTGTATGTGGTATATACATAACCATAACAAGCACTGTATGTGTTGTATACGTTACACACTACAAATATGTATTATACAGGTATGTATTATAAAGATATTTAAAAATGCAAGCTTGTAAGTTATATACAGTATATACCGTGTGTCCACTGCCAGCCAATCACAGGGCTCGATTTCACTGGGAGACCGAGAAGAAAGGTAAGGTTTAATGGGCAGGGAGCACTGGCATAGGGAACAACATCCACTTTGTGAAAAATAGGTTTTGTTCTGGTTTAAAGTGGACCAAAACCCACCCTGGAGTCTATGAGACTCCATGGCAGGTATACTTGCTCCCCTGAGGCATCTTGAACTGGGATGCTCTGCTGCGCAAAACCTCCCAGGGCACCAGAAATTCTTACCTTTCCCCCGGGCCCAGGGCCATGCTCGCATCACTCACATCCCTTCTGACTATGTGCGGCCCTCTCGCTACAACTGAATGGCTGTGCAGGGCTGCGCAGAGCCAAAGGCAGCGAGAGATGGTGCGTGCCGCTGGTATGTAAGGCTAGGATGCGCTGTGGGCTCGAGAAGAGGTGAGTTTGGCCATCGTTCTGGGGGGTTTCACACAGCAGAACACCTCCAACCGGGGTGCCCCATGGGAAAGGACCAGAACCTGGGGTAGTGAAGATCCCGGTTTTAAGTATATCACACATGTAAAATTTGTCTATATATATATATATATATATATATATATATATATATATATATACACACACATACATACTCTATCTCTTACATTGTATATAAAATGCACTACAAGCATGTATTTTACATCAGAACCTTTAGTTTACTACTACCCATTTTACACCAATCACATCTTAATCAGTCAACAAAACAAGGTTTAACGTTTGATCCAGTTCAAACCATGACAAAAACAATGCAGTAGGGGGCCTGTTTTCTGGGGTCCAAGAGGGAAGTGTAAGACTTAAAGTGGACCGTCACCCAGGGGTGATCGGCCTGGGAATCTATAAAACCTCCCAAAAACTTACCCCATCGGCGGCGGCGACCGCCGCCGCCTCCCGCGTGCCCCTCTAGACGTGCGCGCGCGCGCGCTGGCCGTTTGTGAATGGCCGGCGCGGGCACGCGCACTGTCAGAGGGGCGCGCGGGAGGCGGCGGCGGACGCGCTGTGTTGTCCGCCGCTGTCACCCGCTTGTCCGTCGGCGGTGACTGGTCAGCGCGGCCGCGTGGTGAGGTGAGTTTTGGGGGCTTTCTGGGGGGTTTCAAACAGCGGGGCACCCTTAATCGGGGTGCCCCCCTGAAGTGGAACAAAACCCAGGATAGTCAAAATCCTGGGTGTTGGTCCACTTTAATTAACTGGTTTGTTTTAGTCTTAAACCAGACCAACACCCGTTTTTTCTTTAAAGTGGACCAACACCGAGAGGTGATCGGCCCGGAAATCTATAAGATTCCCGGGCCGATCACCTCCCACCCCGCGGGACATCCGAGATCGGGATGTCCCACGGGGTGAAACCCCCCAAAAAACCCCCAAACACCTTACCTGATCTTCGGCGGCGGCCGGCCGCCGCCGCCTCCCTCGCGCCCCTGTAGGCGTGCTCGCGCCCGCGCCGGCCGTCTGCGAATGGCCGGCGGGGGCGCGCGCGCGCCGAAAGTGACGCGAGGGAGGCGGCGGCAGCCGCTTGGACGTTCCTGATCCCCGCCTGGACGTTGGCGGGGATTGGACCGTCCAGTCACGTGGGAGCGGGGACAGGTAAGATTTTGGGGCTTTCTGGGGGGTTTCACACAGCGGGGCACCCCCGATTGGGGTGCCCCGCCGAAGTGGACCAAAACCCAGGATAGTCAAAATCCTGGGTGTTGGTCCACTTTAACGAGTGTTGGTCCCGCTGTCTGTTCATCACAAGCATCCAGAATGCTATAGCCCCCCCCCTTACAGAAACCTCCCAGACCGCCCATAATACTCACCTTTATTAAGAGCCAGCATCAGGGAAGGAGTCCTGTGATTGGCCCTGGGCCATAGTCGGGTCCTCTGCGCCGACCACCAGCAGGACCTGCCCACGTGACTGCCCGGCGACCAATCGTGGGACTCCGGTGCTGGCTCATAATGAAGGTGAGTATTACGGGTGGTCTGAGAGGTTATCTGCAAAGCATTCTGGATGCCCCCTGAGCTTATTGTGATGAGCAGACAGCAGGACCAACACCCGTTAAAGAAAAAGCATGTGTTGGTCCAGTTTAAAGCTGATTAAAAAAAACTGGCAATCTGACTTTCCCTGGGTGCATTCTGAATTGGAATGCCCCACTGTGTCAAACCCGAGAACAGCCAGTACAACTCACCTCTTCCTCATTCCTTTGGCCATGTGCAGGTGCACAGCCTATCTGAATGTCTGGGGCGGGATGCAACAGTGCACACTCCCCATTGAAAACAATATCAAGGTAGACTGCTCTCATTGGGTGAGAGTCTGCGCATGTGCCGTTGCACCAGGGAAAGCGATTACCAGCCTCTGGGGGGTTTCACACAGCGGGGCATCCCAAACCAGTCCCTGGTGTGTTTTTTAAGTCCTTATTCATTTGCATGGCTTGCTACAACTGTAGTTGGGCTCCTGACACTGAGCTGGTCAGGTCTGGTCATCACCATAACTAAAAACATTTTAATATTCCTTCTACTCAAAGGCCATCATCACCTACAACTTACCATTAGAAACCTCCCTTTGAAGTATAGGAGAGAATTTTGCTTTATGAGGATTATAAATATATGTCTCAGTTTTACATCTAAAATGTTAAAATTCAAATTAAATAAAAAAATGGCAAAATGCCAAATTGGGGAAGTTTATTAAATAAACAATCTGTGTTTAAAAACATATTCCAGTCAAATGCCTCATGATGAGGTTCAGTGCATCCACCCCCCCCCCCCCCCCCCCTTAGTCATGAGAAAAGACACCTCAACTTTATTAGAGCCACTCTAAACCAGCGGATGAATGTATTACGCCCGCCTCACCTTGCCTCATTACAGGTGCACCCCTGTCAACAGGATAATTGTTGGATAAATGACACTGGAGACATAAAAGAACAGAATCAGCACCGTGAGAAAACATTTTTTCGGTCGATTTTTTTCCTCTGTGCTATTCAGCACCATATTTAGATGTGAAAATGTAAAAACAAATTGCAGCTAAATATGCCTCTGAATTGCACCAAGGAAAAAAAAGTTTTCTCACAAATCAATTAGAAAAAGAACATTTTCATGGTGCTGAATCAGCTCTAAAGTCACAAAACTCCACAGATGGCTAGCTTTGGACTCCTGTTGATACATTATCTCCCATATATGAGCTGTAGTAAAAAAGACTCTTTGGGCTTAGTATTGCCATGACACCATGAACAGCAAAGATCAGCAGCAGAGAGGATGTGATTTGTGGCATGAAAATCAGGGGTCAAATGTCCTGTCATCTGTATGTGCCTTGGGGTGAAATAGCAGCCAGTGCAATAGCACACTGATATCATGCTTAAATATGGCAGTGCTAGTCGAATATGAAGCAGTTTGCCCATATAAACTGTAGTATTTTGAAACTCACAAGAGAGATTTTTTGACCTCCTAATCTAGATGCATGGTTTGGAGCTGGTCCCACCATTTACAGTGAGAAGACCTTTCACTCTTCTGAGAGGGTTTTCAGTCTCCATTCCAAATGGTCAGCCAAGACCCAGATAGACTGTGAACAAGTCATAAGTGCTGGGGGACCCAGTAAAAATAAATATGGGAGCCTCACACCCCTGGTGGGAGGCATGTAGAAGAAGTCCACAAAAGTGCCCCAGGTCCTTCGAGTGGAATGGAAGGAGAAGGTTTAAGAGTTGTGTGTTAGGCTGGAGAGAATTGTTACAAACTGGCCATGCTAATTGCGACAGTCTGGAGTACTTCATGAAAAATATATGGAATTCCTGGAATAGCTCTGAATATAGAAAGATAACATCGAGGAAAAGCAATGTGACCAGAGTTTCTACTCTGCGTCTAATTCATTACATATGTGGAGGATGACAAGTTCAAAGCCACAACGACGGTGGGAACAGAACAGGGGTGCCATGCTAGCTGTGCTACAGTGATAACAATAAACTGGATGCAGCACTCCCACAGTGTGTGGATTTTCCTCTAAAAATGTCCACTCTGCTGCCAATGCTGCTGCTATAGCGTCTCTAGGCAACATGGGTTCCCCTTTTGTATACAATGTTAAATTACTAGATAGAATATTCTAGAAATACCAGATTTTATAGCCCAAAACCCCAATGTTCTTAAACAAATGTAAATATACATTTTCAGAATGTGGAGGAGACCACCTAATGAAGAGTAGACAGGTCATACATCTGCCTGCAGTACTCATGGATTTGTCCATAGTCTACATAGGCTGTGGTCTAGAGCTATTGGGAAACCAGGGTTGTTATACACATGCATATGATAACTTTAAATAATATGGCACTATATAAGGACCATACTATTACAAAGGAGAGTTGACTTATAAAATAGGGTGGCAAAGTTCTACCTTGAGCTAATAGGGTTGGGCATTTGTCCCGGATTACTTTTTAGGGGAAGGGTTAGTAGCAAATTGGGACTGAGGTTTAAAATGACAAAAGTGGAATCTAGATAGGAGTTTGGTTGATGGATAAACACTATAGGGTAGAGGTCCTTAACCTTTCTCACCTTGAGAGCTACAACCACCATTAAGAAGTCATTGTGAGCCACATTCAGAGTTTGGTAACACTAATATCATATGGCGTAACTTTATATTGTGCCCATGAGCAAATCCCCAGCTCACCTGTTTCTACAGCTTCTCTCCTCCATATGGTGAGGCTGGCAAACTAAATGCGGGTAAACTCTTCTCTTGCACCACATGTGGCTCCCAAGTTCCCAGTTCCTGTTAATTGGTAAGGGATATATACAGAAAGCGGAACTCCCACATTTAGAAGGAAAATGGCAAAAGCGCGTCAAAGCCACACATGATGGTACCATGATGGTACACAGAGCATTTATGGACCAAAAAGGGATATCAGGAAGAATACTCCTTGACTGCCAATGAGTGCAATAATATATAAAGATATATTTATAACAGCAGAACAAATAGAGAGATCTTCCAATGCTAGACCAGTGTTCACCAACAGATCATGTTTTGTGGCTCTCCACATAACTGCTCTATAGCTCTGAGCAAAAATGATTTTACCCGGAGAACACTGTGCTAGGCACAGGACATCCATAAACATCTAATGAGGACAACAACATTTATTCTGATACTCCCTTATTAGGGTGTAACAATTTTCAAATTGTTCTGGAACACTGATATATTTGCTGTCCCTCGGTGTGAGATGGCAGGTGATCAGTCATTGCTTAGGTGTGGCAATGACATAATTGCCACACAAAGCATTGGCAATGAATGGAGGAGGCGGAGCTTTCCAGTGAAAACAGGCGCCATTATCTGGGATTAGAGTGAAGCAGGAGCAGTGGCAAAATATAATTCTCATAGGGCGAGCAATTCAGGAGATGCTAGTTTTTTGGTCCGCATTAAGAACGAGTTATTTACCTTGCACCCTTTAATAAGGGGATTTTTAGTCCCTTTGAGCCCACTACATCAAAGAGTTCCAACAACCATCCAGAACCCCTCACCTGCACCGAGATGGCCTGGCGAAATGTTGCCTCTGGCAGTCACATGGCCTGCAGTCTCTTGCGCTTTTGCAGCTGCAATTGGAAACTGCTGGTGAAGTTTATGCACCCCACCCAAAAAAAGACTTGCTGCTCATGAGTAAATCCACTAGCTTCAAAGAATTTAAATGGCTCAGTTGGGTAAGTGGAAAAAAGAGTGGCATTAAAGCAGACCAAAACCCACATTTTTAACTAGCATCCCCTGAATTGCGCCCCCTGGAGAGTACTATTTGCCAATTTTCACTGCTCCTGCTTCAATCTAATCCAAGATAATGGCGCCTGTTTTAGCTGTAAATCTCTGCCTTCTCCATTCATTGCCACTGTTGTGTGTAGTGTGGTATGTCATTGCCACACCAATGCAATGACTGATCGCCTGCCATCTCACAACGAGGGACAGCAACAAAAAAAGTGTTCCAGGACAATTCAAAAAGTGAAAATATCAATTTCTATTAGTGGGTTTTGGTCCTCTTTAAGTGTCAAAGCCACACATGATGGTACACAGAACATTCATGGACCAAAAAGTGGAGAATTCCAAAATGGATACCAGGAAGAATACTCCTTGCCCATAAATTAGTCATAAATTAAATTAGAAAATGTACCCAGCGCTGCCTGGGTATAAAGTGTCAGTGTGTTAATTAGATTTGTTCCAAGGGTGCCCAGAAGGCCATTCTATGCCCTCATTTTGTTTTGTTACCAGGGAAATCGCCAGAAGCACTGTATATCCCGACAGTTATACAATGTTTATGTAAATCATAACATAAATGCACATTAAAAATAAAGTAAAACTTTTAACATCCTAAATACCTAATAGCCAAACTGAGGTGTCATGTTCAAGTCATGTTCATGTTAATCAGATTGGTTGCTAAGGCTTCAGTATACCTTCTAGACTACCACCATTATCTACATTATATACCAACTGTCACTGCATATGAGTAAGGTGTATATATATATATAGATATATATATATATAATTTCATGAGGTAAATAGTCTCATGCGGTAAGAAATCTCCTGAGGTACATAATCTCATGAGGTAAAAGTATGTGTGTGTGAGGAAGGGGGGTGTTGTCATACTCTGACTGAATTTTTGTGAGGTAAAATGTGATCTCCAGAACATTCCATCATTTATTTCTATGGGTCAGTTTTCAAACGCTCTACTTGTGACAAACTATAGACAAACAAGAAAAAACAAGTTTAATCTGAAAAAGCAACATCCCCTGAACAGAACGATACCCAACATGCATTGCTACTGTCAAGGGAAGAGTTGCCAAACACCCCAAAGTAAAGCATGAGCATAACGGTAATTTTACTTGAAAATTTCAGCTCTGCAGACAAAGTGCGCACCTTGCGTTTTTTCACTCAAAACAACCCTTTACATTTGGAATATCCCCCATAAACCATATATTCCCTGAAAGTACACGTTAAGCTTTCTAAGCGTACCCAGCTTGTTGTAGTGGGCTCATCTTTCTGGAATTAATCCCTCAAAGAATTCTTTGGTTGCGCAGGGTTTCCCTAAAAAATGTATAAAAAAGCTGAATAAAAAACACCTTTTCCTAAAATATAAATATACAAACAAGAAAATACAAGCTAAGTCTGAAAGCGCAAGGTCCCCCGAACAGAACAATATCCAACATGCATAGGTACTATTAACCCTTTCAATTGACAGCCTATTGGGATTTTGTCACCCTCTGTTGACAGGTAATTTTTCCCCATTTTGCGCCATGTTTTGCGCCATTTTTGCTGGAATTTTCTGGAAAGTTATATATATATATTTTTGCAGCAGAGTTTAGGCTTTAACATGAAATTTCTTGTTTGTACATTTTATTATGTTTTTTACAATGTTATTATTAAGTAAAAAAAAAAAAAAAAAAACATTTTTTTTAGAAAATCGCCTCCTTTATTTTAAATAAAAAATGTATTTTATTAAAGAAAACCATATTGCATGAGAAAGCCCCATTTCTACCGATTAGAACGGTACCACATATTTATCAGTAGCCCCCTGTTCCTGCCCAGGAGACCCCCCAAACTGAAACAAGTACTTTATAACATTTACAAATAAAATACAACTACCATCCACACTGCAAAGGGTTAAATCGAGAGAAAAAATGACATAGAGTTCCCTCTCCCGGGGGGAGGGGGGACCCCATTTTTTTGGGGGGGGGGAATTTTTAAGGGTTAAAAACCCTTAAAAATTAAAAAAAAATGACATGGGGTCCCCCTTACCCAAAATAACCAGCCCGGGACCAGCTATGCAGAGCTTGTAGAAACAGGGCGCAGGGGCCAGCTTTTGTGGCCACGGGCTCTTCTGCCCCCCCTGGGCTTTGGGGAGGCAGTTAATGGGGGTGCCGAGGGTTAATGACAAGTCACCCACTAGCCGCAGGTGACTTGCCAGACCCCCGAGCCTTGTGAACTGGTATAAGGGGTCTCATGGACCCCTTACCAGTTCACAAGGAGTTAACAGTAAAAAAAAACACACACAGAATAAAAAATGACTTTATTAAAAATTAAAAACTTTTTTTTTACTTTACTCACCTCTGATCATCAGCTCCTGTGTCCCTCGCAGCTCTGATGACAGTTGTTGTCATCGCTGGCCAGTGGAGGAGGGAGGCAGGCGATCAGATCATCACCTGCCTTCCTCCTCCTGTGGCCAGCGATGACAAGTGTCAGAAATGACAGCCCGGAGCCAGGACAACACCCGGGAGTGACGTCATAAGCCCCACCCCAAAGGGGCTGGGCTTAGCAGCAAGATGGCGGCGCCCGTCGAGGAGGACAGGAAGAGAGCCTTTCAGGCCCTCTCCTGAAGCTGGAGAGCCGGGGGGGGGCAATCGGAGGCCCCCCTGGTGAACAGGAGACCCTGCGGGAGCGATCAAGCATTGAGGTAAGTAAATGTCATTTTTATTTATTTTTTTTTACATGTATTTCGGCGGCTGCTGAAGGGGGGAGGGTGGCTATTCTGGGCCCTCCCCTGCACCCGGGGGGGCCTGGGTGGGGGATCGAAGCCCCCCCAGATGAAGAGGAGACCCGGCTGGATCGAACAAGGGGTCAGGTGAGTGCTTTTGTTATAATACTTTTACTGTAGCAGGGGGAGAAGTCAAGCACATAGATTCTACGTGCTTGGCACTTAAGTGGAGTGGAAGCAAGCACGTAGAATCTATGTATATACTTGTATGTATGTAATGTATATCCTTGTATATATGTAATGTATATTATGTATATACTCGGGCAAAAGCAAACTGATTCTGATTCGGATTCTTTGGATCTGCACATTCGTGTCTCTAGATCTCTGGCTGAGCTCTAATGACCTCACCTGTGCATTGCTGGGGAGAGCTGCAGCTCTAATGACCTCACCTGTGCATTGCTGGGGAGAGCTGCACCTCTAATGACCTCACCTGTGCATTGCTGAGGAGAGCTGCAGCTCTAATGACCTCACCTGTGCATTGCTGGGGAGAGCTGCACCTCTAATGACCTCACCTGTGCATTGCTGGGGAGAGCTGCAGCTCTAATGACCTCACCTGTGCATTGCTGGGGAGAACTGCACCTCTAATGATCTCACCTGTGCATTGCTGGGGAGAGCTGCACCTCTAATGACCTCACCTGTGTATTGCTGGGGAGAGCTGCACCTCTAATGACCTCACCTGTGCATTGCTGAGGGAGAGCTGCAGCTCTAATGACCTCACCTGTGCATTGCTGGGGAGAACTGCACCTCTAATGATCTCACCTGTGCATTGCTGGGGAGAGCTGCAGCTCTAATGACCTCACCTGTGCATTGCTGGGGAGAGCTGCAGCTCTAATGACCTCACCTGTGCATTGCTGGGGAGAGCTGCAGCTCTAATGACCTCACCTGTGCATTGCTGAGGAGAGCTGCAGCTCTAATGACCTCACCTGTGCATTGCTGGGGAGAGCTGCAGCTCTAATGACCTCACCTGTACATTGCTGGGGAGAGCTGCAGCTCTAATGACCTCACCTGTACATTGCTGGGGAGAGCTGCAGCTCTAATGACCTCACCTGTGCATTGCTGAGGAGAGCTGCAGCTCTAATGACCTCACCTGTGCATTGCTGGGGAGAGCTGCCGCTCTAATGACCTCACCTGTACATTGCTGGGGAGAGCTGCAGCTCTAATGACCTCACCTGTACATTGCTGGGGAGAGCTGCAGCTCTAATGACCTCACCTGTGCATTGCTGGGGAGAGCTGCAGCTCTAATGACCTCACCTGTGCATTGCTGGGGAGAGCTGCAACTCTAGTGACCTCACCTGTGCATTGCTGGGGAGAGCTGCAGCTCTAATGACCTCACCTGTGCATTGCTGGGGAGAGCTGCATCTCTAATGATCTCACCTGTACATTGCTGGGGAGAGCTGCAGCTCTAATGACCTCACCTGTGCATTGCTGGGGAGAGCTGCATCTCTAATGATCTCACCTGTACATTGCTGGGGAGAGCTGCACCTCTAATGACCTCACCTGTGTATTGCTGGGGAGAGCTGCACCTCTAATGACCTCACCTGTGCATTGCTGAGGGAGAGCTGCAGCTCTAATGACCTCACCTGTGCATTGCTGGGGAGAGCTGCAGCTCTAATGACCTCACCTGTGCATTGCTGGGGAGAGCTGCAGCTCTAATGACCTCACCTGTGCATTGCTGGGGAGAACTGCACCTCTAATGATCTCACCTGTGCATTGCTGGGGAGAGCTGCAGCTCTAATGACCTCACCTGTGCATTGCTGGGGAGAGCTGCAGCTCTAATGACCTCACCCGTGCATTGCTGGGGAGAGCTGCACCTCTAATGACCTCACCTGTGCATTGCTGGGGAGAGCTGCAGCTCTAATGACCTCACCTGTGCATTGCTGGGGAGAGCTGCAGCTCTAATGACCTCACCTGTGCATTGCTGGGGAGAGCTGCACCTCTAATGACATCACCTGTGCATTGCTGGGGAGAGCTGCAACTCTAATGACCTCACCTGTGCATTGCTGGGGAGAGCTGCAGCTCTAATGACCTCACCTGTGCATTGCTGGGGAGAGCTGCAGCTCTAATGACCTCACCTGTGCATTGCTGGGGAGAGCTGCAGCTCTAATGACCTCACCTGTGCATTGCTGGGGAGAGCTGCACCTCTAATGACATCACCTGTGCATTGCTGGGGAGAGCTGCAACTCTAATGACCTCACCTGTGCATTGCTGGGGAGAGCTGCAGCTCTAATGACCTCACCTGTGCATTGCTGGGGAGAGCTGCAGCTCTAATGACCTCACCTGTGCATTGCTGGGGAGAGCTGCCGCTCTAATGACCTCACCTGTGCATTGCTGAGGAGAGCTGCAGCTCTAATGACCTCACCTGTGCATTGCTGGGGAGAGCTGCAGCTCTAATGACCTCACCTGTACATTGCTGGGGAGAGCTGCAGCTCTAATGACCTCACCTGTGCATTGCTAGGGAGAGCTGCACCTCTAATGACCTCACCTGTGTATTGCTGGGGAGAGCTGCACCTCTAATGACCTCACCTGTGCATTGCTGGGGAGAGCTGCAGCTCTAATGACCTCACGTGTGCATTGCTGGGGAGAGCTGCAGCTCTAATTACCTCACCTGTGCATTGCTGGGGAGAGCTGCAGCTCTAATGACCTCACCTGTGCATTGCTGAGGAGAGCTGCAGCTCTAATGACCTCACCTGTGCATTGCTGGGGAGAGCTGCAGCTCTAATGACCTCACCTGTGCATTGCTGGGGAGAGCTGCAGCTCTAATGACCTCACCTGTGCATTGCTGGGGAGAGCTGCAGCTCTAATTACCTCACCTGTGCATTGCTGGGGAGAGCTGCAGCTCTAATGACCTCAACTGTGCATTGCTGGGGAGAGCTGCACCTCTAATGACCTCACCTGTGCATTGCTGAGGAGAGCTGCAGCTCTAATGACCTCACCTGTGCATTGCTGGGGAGAGCTGCAGCTCTAATGACCTCACCTGTGCATTGCTGGGGAGAGCTGCAGCTCTAATGACCTCACCTGTGCATTGCTGGGGAGAGCTGCAGCTCTAATTACCTCACCTGTGCATTGCTGGGGAGAGCTGCAGCTCTAATGACCTCAACTGTGCATTGCTGGGGAGAGCTGCACCTCTAATGACCTCACCTGTGCATTGCTGAGGAGAGCTGCAGCTCTAATGACCTCACCTGTGCATTGCTGGGGAGAGCTGCAGCTCTAATGACCTCACCTGTGCATTGCTAGGGAGAGCTGCAGCTTTAATTACCTCACCTGTGCATTGCTGGGGAGAGCTGCAGCTCTAATGACCTCACCTGTGCATTGCTGGGGATAGCTGCAGCTCTAATGACCTCACCTGTGCATTGCTGGGAGAGAGCTGCAGCTCTAATGACCTCACCTGTGCATTGCTGGGAGAGAGCTGCAGCTCTAATGACCTCACCTGTGCATTGCTGGGGAGAGCTGCAGCTTTAATTACCTCACCTGTGCATTGCTGGGGAGAGCTGCAGCTCTAATGACCTCACCTGTGCATTGCTGGGGAGAGCTGCAGCTCTAATGACCTCACCTGTGCATTGCTGGAGAGAGCTGCAGCTGTAATGACCTCACCTCTGCATTGCTGGGGAGAGCTGCAACTCTAATGACCTCACCTGTGCATTGCTGGGGAGAGCTGCAGCTCTAATGACCTCACCTGTGCATTGCTGGGGAGAGCTGCACCTCTAATGACCTCACCTGTGCATTGCTGGGGAGAGCTGCAGCTCTAATGATCTCACCTGTGCATTGCTGGGGAGAGCTGCAGCTGTAATGACCTCACCTGTGCATTGCTGGGGAGAGCTGCAGCTCTAATGATCTCACCTGTGCATTGCTGGGGAGAGCTGCAGCTGTAATGACCTCACCTCTGCATTGCTGGGGAGAGCTGCAACTCTAATGACCTCACCTGTGCATTGCTGGGGAGAGCTGCAGCTCTAATGACCTCACCTGTGCATTGCTGGGGAGAGCTGCACCTCTAATGACCTCACCTGTGCATTGCTGGGGAGAGCTGCAGCTCTAATGACCTCACCTGTGCATTGCTGGGGAGAGCTGCAGCTCTAATGACCTCACCTGTGCATTGCTGGAGAGAGCTGCAGCTCTAATGACCTCACCTGTGCATTGCTGGAGAGAGCTGCAGCTCTAATGACCTCACCTGTACATTGCTGGGGAGAGCTGCAGCTCTAATGACCTCACCTGTGCATTGCTGGGGAGAGCTGCAGCTCTAATGACCTCACCTGTGCATTGCTGGGGAGAGCTGCAGCTCTAATGACCTCACCTGTGCATTGCTGGGGAGAGCTGCACCTCTAATGACCTCACCTGTGCATTGCTGGGGAGAGCTGCACCTCTAATGACCTCACCTGTGCATTGCTGGGAGAGCTGCAGCTCTAATGACCTCACCTGTGCATTGCTGGGAGAGCTGCAGCTCTAATGACCTCACCTGTGCATTGCTGGGGAGAGCTGCAGCTCTAATGACCTCACCTGTGCATTGCTGGGGAGAGCTGCAGCTCTAATGACCTCACCTGTGCATTGCTGGAGAGAGCTGCAGCTCTAATGACCTCACCTGTGCATTGCTGGAGAGAGCTGCAGCTCTAATGACCTCACCTGTACATTGCTGGGGAGAGCTGCAGCTCTAATGACCTCACCTGTGCATTGCTGGGGAGAGCTGCAGCTCTAATGACCTCACCTGTGCATTGCTGGGGAGAGCTGCAGCTCTAATGACCTCACCTGTGCATTGCTGGGGAGAGCTGCACCTCTAATGACCTCACCTGTGCATTGCTGGGGAGAGCTGCACCTCTAATGACCTCACCTGTGCATTGCTGGGAGAGCTGCAGCTCTAATGACCTCACCTGTGCATTGCTGGGAGAGCTGCAGCTCTAATGACCTCACCTGTGCATTGCTGGGGAGAGCTGCAGCTCTAATGACCTCACCTGTGCATTGCTGGGGAGAGCTGCAGCTCTAATGACCTCACCTGTGCATTGCTGGGGAGAGCTGCAGCTCTAATGACCTCACCTGTACATTGCTGGGGAGAGCTGCACCTCTAATGACCTCACCTGTGCATTGCTGGGGAGAGCTGCAGCTCTAATGACCTCACCTGTGCATTGCTGGGGAGAGCTGCAGCTCTAATGACCTCACCTGTGCATTGCTGGGGAGAGCTGCAGCTCTAATGACCTCACCTGTGCATTGCTGGGGAGAGCTGCAGCTATAATGACCTCACCTGTGTATTGCTGGGGAGAGCTGCAGCTCTAATGACCTCACCTGTGCATTGCTGGGGAGAGCTGCAGCTCTAATGACCTCACCTGTGCATTACTGGGGAGAGCTGCAGCTCTAATGACCTCACCTGTGCATTGCTGGGGAGAGCTGCAGCTATAATGACCTCCCCTGTGCATTGCTGGGGAGAGCTGCAGCTCTAATGACCTCACCTGTACATTGCTGGGGAGAGCTGCAGCTCTAATGACCTCACCTGTGCATTGCTGGGGAGAGCTGCACCTCTAATGACCTCACCTGTGCATTGCTGGGGAGAGCTGCAGCTCTAATGACCTCACCTGTGCATTGCTGGGGAGAGCTGCACCTCTAATGACCTCACCTGTGCATTACTGGGGAGAGCTGCAGCTCTAATGACCTCACCTGTGCATTGCTGGGGAGAGCTGCAGCTCTAATGACCTCGCCTGTGCATTGCTGGGGAAAGCTGCAGCTCTAATGATGTCACCTGTGCATTGCTGGGGAGAGCTGCAGCTCTAATGACCTCACCTGTGCATTGCTGGGGAAAGCTGCAGCTCTAATGATGTCACCTGTGCATTGCTGGGGAGAGCTGCAGCTCTCATTACCTCACCTGTGCATTGCTGGGGAGAGCTGCACCTCTAATGACCTCACCTGTGCATTGCTGGGGAAAGCTGCAGCTCTAATGATGTCACCTGTGCATTGCTGGGGAAAGCTGCAGCTCTAATGATGTCACCTGTGCATTGCTGGGAGAGAGCTGCACCTCTAATGACCTCACCTGTGCATTGCTGGGGAGAGCTGCAGCTCTAATGACCTCACCTGTGCATTGCTGGGGAGAGCTGCACCTCTAATGACCTCACCTGTGTATTGCTGGGGACAGCTGCAGCTCTAATGACCTCACCTGTGCATTGCTGGGGAGAGCTGCAGCTCTAATGACCTCACCTGTGCATTGCTGGGGAGAGCTGCACCTCTAATGTCCTCACCTGTGCATTGCTGGGGAGAGCTGCACCTCTAATGACCTCACCTGTGCATTGCTGAGGAGAGCTGCACCTCTAATGACCTCGCCTGTGCATTGCTGGGGAGAGCTGCAGCTCTAATGACCTCACCTGTGCATTGCTGGGGAGAGCTGCAGCTCTAATTACCTCACCTGTGCATTGCTGGGGAGAGCTGCAGCTCTAATGACCTCACCTGTGCATTGCTGGGGAGAGCTGCAGCTCTAATGACCTCACCTGAGCATTGCTGGGGAGAGCTGCAGCTCTAATGACCTCACCTGTGCATTGCTGGGGAGAGCTGCAGCTCTAATGACCTCACCTGTACATTGCTGGGGAGAGCTGCAGCTCTAATGACCTCACCTGTACATTGCTGGGGAGAGCTGCACCTCTAATGACCTCACCTGTGCATTGCTGGGGAGAGCTGCACCTCTAATGACCTCACCTGTGCATTGCTGGGGAGAGCTGCACCTCTAATGACCTCACCTGTGCATTGCTGGGGAGAGCTGCAGCTGTAATGACCTCACCGGTGCATTGATGGGGAGAGCTGCAGCTCTAATGACCTCACCTGTGCATTGCTGGGGAGAGCTGCAGCTCTAATGATGTCACCTGTGTATTGCTGGGGAGAGCTGCAGCTCTAATGACCTCACCTGTACATTGCTGGGGAGAGCTGCGTCTCTAATGACCTCACCTGTGCATTGCTGGGGAGAGCTGCCGCTCTAATGACCTCACCTGTGCATTGCTGGGGAGAGCTGCAGCTCTAATGACCTCACCTGTGCATTGCTGGGGAAAGCTGCAGCTCTAATGACTTCACCTGTACATTGCTGGGGAGAGCTGCACCTCTAATGACCTCACCTGTGCATTGATGGGGAGAGCTGCAACCCTAATGACCTCACCTGTGCATTGCTGGGGAGAGCTGCAGCTCTAAGGACCTCACCTGTGCATTGCTGGGGAGAGCTGCACCTCTAATGACTTCACCTGTGCATTGCTGGGGAGAGCTGCAACCCTAATGACCTCACCTGTGCATTGCTGGGGAGAGCTGCACCTCTAATGACCTCACCTGTGCATTGCTGGGGAGAGCTGCAACCCTAATGACCTCACCTGTGCATTGCTGGGGAGAGCTGCAGCTCTAAGGACCTCACCTGTGCATTGCTGGGGAGAGCTGCTGCTCTAATGACCTCACCTGTGCATTGCTGGGGAGAGCTGCAGCTCTAATGACCTCACCTGTGTATTGCTGGGGAGAGCTGCTGCTCTAATGACCTCACCTGTGCATTGCTGGGGAGAGCTGCACCTCTAATGACCTCACCTGTGCATTGCTGGGGAGAGCTGCAGCTCTAAGGACCTCACCTGTGCATTGCTGGGGAGAGCTGCAGCTCTAATGACCTCACCTGTGCATTGCTGGGGAGAGCTGCAGCTCTAATGACCTCACCTGTGCATTGCTGGGGAGAGCTGCAGCTCTAATGACCTCACCTGTGCATTGCTGGGAGAGCTGCAGCTCTAATGACCTCACCTGTGCATTGCTGGGGAGAGCTGCAGCTCTAATGACCTCGCCTGTGCATTGCTGGGGAAAGCTGCAGCTCTAATGATGTCACCTGTGCATTGCTGGGAGAGAGCTGCAGCTCTAATGACCTCACCTGTACATTGCTGGGGAGAGCTGCAGCTCTAATGATGTCACCTGTGCATTGCTGGGGAGAGCTGCAGCTCTAATGACCTCGCCTGTGCATTGCTGGGGAGAGCTGCACCTCTAATGACCTCGCCTGTGCATTGCTGAGGAGAGCTGCACCTCTAATGACCTCGCCTGTGCATTGCTGGGGAGAGCTGCAGCTCTAACGACTTCACCTGTGCATTGCTGGGGAGAGCTGCAGCTCTAATGACCTCACCTGTGCATTGCTGGGGAGAGCTGCAGCTCTAATGACCTCACCTGTGCATTGCTGGGGAGAGCTGCAGCTCTAATGACCTCACCTGTGCATTGCTGGGGAGAGCTGCAGCTCTAATGACCTCACCTGTGCATTGCTGGGGAGAGCTGCAGCTCTAATGACCTCACCTGTGCATTGCTGGGGAGAGCTGCAGCTCTAATGACCTCACCTGTGCATTGCTGGGGGAGAGCTGCACCTCTAATGACCTCACCTGTGCATTGCTGGGGAGAGCTGCAGCTCTAATGACCTCACCTGTACATTGCTGGGGAGAGCTGCACCTCTAATGACCTCACCTGTGCATTGCTGGGGAGAGCTGCAGCTGTAATGACCTCACCGGTGCATTGCTGGGGAGAGCTGCAGCTCTAATGACCTCACCTGTGCATTGCTGGGGAGAGCTGCACCTCTAATGACCTCACCTGTGCATTGCTGGGGAGAGCTGCAGCTCTAATGACCTCACCTGTGCATTGCTGGGGAGAGCTGCACCTCTAATGACCTCACCTGTGCATTGCTGGGGAGAGCTGCAGCTCTAATGACCTCACCTGTGCATTGCTGGGGAGAGCTGCAGCTCTAATGACCTCACCTGTGCATTGCTGGGGAGAGCTGCACCTCTAATGACCTCACCTGTGCATTGCTGGGGAGAGCTGCAGCTCTAATGACCTCACCTGTGCATTGCTGGGGAGAGCTGCAGCTGTAATGACCTCACCTGTGCATTGCTGGGGAGAGCTGCACCTCTAATGACCTCACCTGTGCATTGCTGGGGAGAGCTGCAGCTCTAATGACCTCACCTGTGCATTGCTGGGGAGAGCTGCAGCTGTAATGACCTCACCGGTGCATTGATGGGGAGAGCTGCAGCTCTAATGACCTCCCCTGTGCATTGCTGGGGAGAGCTGCAGCTCTAATGATGTCACCTGTGTATTGCTGGGGAGAGCTGCACCTCTAATGACCTCACCTGTACATTGCTGGGGAGAGCTGCAGCCCTAATGACCTCACCTGTGCATTGCTGGGGAAAGCTGCAGCTCTAATGACTTCACCTGTACATTGATGGGGAGAGCTGCACCTCTAATGACCTCACCTGTGCATTGCTGGGGAGAGCTGCAACCCTAATGACCTCACCTGTGCATTGCTGGGGAGAGCTGCAGCTTTAAGGACCTCACCTGTGCATTGCTGGGGAGAGCTGCAGCTCTAATGATGTCACCTGTGTATTGCTGGGGAGAGCTGCACCTCTAATGACCTCACCTGTGCATTGCTGGGGAGAGCTGCACCTCTAATGACTTCACCTGTGCATTGCTGGGGAGAGCTGCAGCTCTAATGACCTCACCTGTGCATTGCTGGGGAGAGCTGCAACCCTAATGACCTCACCTGTGCATTGCTGGGGAGAGCTGCAGCTCTAATGATGTCACCTGTGTATTGCTGGGGAGAGCTGCACCTCTAATGACCTCACATGTACATTGCTGGGGAGAGCTGCAGCTCTAATGATGTCACCTGTGTATTGCTGGGGAGAGCTGCACCTCTAATGACCTCACCTGTGCATTGCTGGGGAGAGCTGCACCTCTAATGACCTCACCTGTGCATTGCTGGAGGAGAGCTGTACCTCTAATGACCTCACCTGTGCATTGCTGGGGAGAGCTGCAACCCTAATGACCTCACCTGTGCATTGCTGGGGAGAGCTGCAGCTCTAATGACTTCACCTGTACATTGCTGGGGAGAGCTGCAGCTCTAATGACCTCACCTGTGCATTGCTGGGGAGATCTGCAGCTCTAATGACCTCACCTGTGCATTGCTGGGGAGAGCTGAAACCCTAATGACCTCACCTGTGCATTGCTGGGGAGAGCTGCACCTCTAATGACCTCACCTGTGCATTGCTGGGGAGAGCTGCAACCCTAATGACCTCACCTGTGCATTGCTGGGGAGAGCTGCAGCTCTAATGACCTCACCTGTGCATTGCTGGGGAGAGCTGCAACCCTAATGACCTCACCTGTGCATTGCTGGGGAGAGCTGCACCTCTAATGACCTCACCTGTGCATTGCTGGGGAGAGCTGCACCTCTAATGACCTCACCTGTGTATTGCTGGGGAGAGCTGCACCTCTAATGACCTCACCTGTGCATTGCTGGGGAGAGCTGCAGCTCTAATGACCTCACCTGTACATTGCTGGGGAGAGCTGCAGATCTAATTACCTCACCTGTGCATTGCTGGGGAGAGCTGCAGCTCTAAGGACCTCACCTGTGCATTGCTGGGGAGAGCTGCACCTCTAATGACTTCACCTGTGCATTGCTGGGGAGAGCTGCACCTCTAATGACCTCACCTGTGCATTGCTGGGGAGAGCTGCAGCTCCAATGATCTCACCTGTGCATTGCTGGGGAGAGCTGCAGCTCTAATGATCTCACCTGTGCATTGCTGGGGAGAGCTGCAGCACTAATGACCTCACCTGTGCATTGCTGGGGAGAGCTGCAGCACTAATGACCTCACCTGTGCATTGCTGGGGAGAGCTGCAGCTCTAATGACCTCACCTGTGCATTGCTGGGGAGAGCTGCAGCTCTAATGACCTCACCTGTGCATTGCTGGGGAGAGCTGCAGCTCTAATGACCTCACCTGTGCATTGCTGGGGAGAGCTGCAGCTCTAAGGACCTCACCTGTGCATTGCTGGGGAGAGCTGCAGCTCTAATGACCTCACCTGTGCATTGCTGGGGAGAGCTGCAACTCTAGTGACCTCACCTGTGCATTGCTGGGGAGAGCTGCAACCCTAATGACCTCACCTGTGCATTGCTGGGGAGAGCTGCAGCTCTAAGGACCTCACCTGTGCATTGCTGGGGAGAGCTGCAGCTCTAAGGACCTCACCTGTGTGAAGATACTCCTATTCATTTCTATTGGCCGGTCTTCCCCATCTCCCTCCTCTCCTGTACATCCGGTAAGGATGGAACCTTCGCTTTACCTGTGTATTGCTGGGGAGAGCTGCAGCTCTAATTACCTCACCTGTACATTGCTGGGGAGAGCTGCGTCTCTAATGACCTCACCTGTGCATTGCTGGGGAGAGCTGCCGCTCTAATGACCTCACCTGTGCATTGCTGGGGAGAGCTGCAGCTCTAATGACCTCACCTGTGCATTGCTGGGGAGAGCTGCAGCTCTAATGACCTCACCTGTGCATTGCTGGGGAAAGCTGCAGCTCTAATGACTTCACCTGTACATTGCTGGGGAGAGCTGCACCTCTAATGACCTCACCTGTGCATTGATGGGGAGAGCTGCAACCCTAATGACCTCACCTGTGCATTGCTGGGGAGAGCTGCAGCTCTAAGGACCTCACCTGTGCATTGCTGGGGAGAGCTGCACCTCTAATGACTTCACCTGTGCATTGCTGGGGAGAGCTGCAACCCTAATGACCTCACCTGTGCATTGCTGGGGAGAGCTGCACCTCTAATGACCTCACCTGTGCATTGCTGGGGAGAGCTGCAACCCTAATGACCTCACCTGTGCATTGCTGGGGAGAGCTGCAGCTCTAAGGACCTCACCTGTGCATTGCTGGGGAGAGCTGCTGCTCTAATGACCTCACCTGTGCATTGCTGGGGAGAGCTGCAGCTCTAATGACCTCACCTGTGTATTGCTGGGGAGAGCTGCTGCTCTAATGACCTCACCTGTGCATTGCTGGGGAGAGCTGCACCTCTAATGACCTCACCTGTGCATTGCTGGGGAGAGCTGCAGCTCTAAGGACCTCACCTGTGCATTGCTGGGGAGAGCTGCAGCTCTAATGACCTCACCTGTGCATTGCTGGGGAGAGCTGCAGCTCTAATGACCTCACCTGTGCATTGCTGGGGAGAGCTGCAGCTCTAATGACCTCACCTGTGCATTGCTGGGAGAGCTGCAGCTCTAATGACCTCACCTGTGCATTGCTGGGGAGAGCTGCAGCTCTAATGACCTCGCCTGTGCATTGCTGGGGAAAGCTGCAGCTCTAATGATGTCACCTGTGCATTGCTGGGAGAGAGCTGCAGCTCTAATGACCTCACCTGTACATTGCTGGGGAGAGCTGCAGCTCTAATGATGTCACCTGTGCATTGCTGGGGAGAGCTGCAGCTCTAATGACCTCGCCTGTGCATTGCTGGGGAGAGCTGCACCTCTAATGACCTCGCCTGTGCATTGCTGAGGAGAGCTGCACCTCTAATGACCTCGCCTGTGCATTGCTGGGGAGAGCTGCAGCTCTAACGACTTCACCTGTGCATTGCTGGGGAGAGCTGCAGCTCTAATGACCTCACCTGTGCATTGCTGGGGAGAGCTGCAGCTCTAATGACCTCACCTGTGCATTGCTGGGGAGAGCTGCAGCTCTAAGGACCTCACCTGTGCATTGCTGGGGAGAGCTGCAGCTCTAATGACCTCACCTGTGCATTGCTGGGGAGAGCTGCACCTCTAATGACCTCACCTGTGCATTGCTGGGGAGAGCTGCACCTCTAATGACCTCACCTGTGCATTGCTGGGGAGAGCTGCAGCTCTAATGACCTCACCTGTGCATTGCTGGGGAGAGCTGCAGCTCTAATGACCTCACCTGTGCATTGCTGGGGAGAGCTGCACCTCTAATGACCTCACCTGTGCATTGCTGGGGAGAGCTGCAGCTCTAATGACCTCACCTGTGCATTGCTGGGGAGAGCTGCAGCTGTAATGACCTCACCTGTGCATTGCTGGGGAGAGCTGCACCTCTAATGACCTCACCTGTGCATTGCTGGGGAGAGCTGCAGCTCTAATGACCTCACCTGTGCATTGCTGGGGAGAGCTGCAGCTGTAATGACCTCACCGGTGCATTGATGGGGAGAGCTGCAGCTCTAATGACCTCCCCTGTGCATTGCTGGGGAGAGCTGCAGCTCTAATGATGTCACCTGTGTATTGCTGGGGAGAGCTGCACCTCTAATGACCTCACCTGTACATTGCTGGGGAGAGCTGCAGCCCTAATGACCTCACCTGTGCATTGCTGGGGAAAGCTGCAGCTCTAATGACTTCACCTGTACATTGATGGGGAGAGCTGCACCTCTAATGACCTCACCTGTGCATTGCTGGGGAGAGCTGCAACCCTAATGACCTCACCTGTGCATTGCTGGGGAGAGCTGCAGCTTTAAGGACCTCACCTGTGCATTGCTGGGGAGAGCTGCAGCTCTAATGATGTCACCTGTGTATTGCTGGGGAGAGCTGCACCTCTAATGACCTCACCTGTGCATTGCTGGGGAGAGCTGCACCTCTAATGACTTCACCTGTGCATTGCTGGGGAGAGCTGCAGCTCTAATGACCTCACCTGTGCATTGCTGGGGAGAGCTGCAACCCTAATGACCTCACCTGTGCATTGCTGGGGAGAGCTGCAGCTCTAATGATGTCACCTGTGTATTGCTGGGGAGAGCTGCACCTCTAATGACCTCACCTGTACATTGCTGGGGAGAGCTGCAGCTCTAATGATGTCACCTGTGTATTGCTGGGGAGAGCTGCACCTCTAATGACCTCACCTGTGCATTGCTGGGGAGAGCTGCACCTCTAATGACCTCACCTGTGCATTGCTGGAGGAGAGCTGTACCTCTAATGACCTCACCTGTGCATTGCTGGGGAGAGCTGCAACCCTAATGACCTCACCTGTGCATTGCTGGGGAGAGCTGCAGCTCTAATGACTTCACCTGTACATTGCTGGGGAGAGCTGCAGCTCTAATGACCTCACCTGTGCATTGCTGGGGAGATCTGCAGCTCTAATGACCTCACCTGTGCATTGCTGGGGAGAGCTGCAACCCTAATGACCTCACCTGTGCATTGCTGGGGAGAGCTGCAACCCTAATGACCTCACCTGTGCATTGCTGGGGAGAGCTGCAGCTCTAATGACCTCACCTGTGCATTGCTGGGGAGAGCTGCAACCCTAATGACCTCACCTGTGCATTGCTGGGGAGAGCTGCAGCTCTAATGACCTCACCTGTGCATTGCTGGGGAGAGCTGCAACCCTAATGACCTCACCTGTGCATTGCTGGGGAGAGCTGCACCTCTAATGACCTCACCTGTGCATTGCTGGGGAGAGCTGCACCTCTAATGACCTCACCTGTGCATTGCTGGGGAGAGCTGCAGATCTAATTACCTCACCTGTGTATTGCTGGGGAGAGCTGCACCTCTAATGACCTCACCTGTGCATTGCTGGGGAGAGCTGCACCTCTAATGACCTCACCTGTACATTGCTGGGGAGAGCTGCAGATCTAATTACCTCACCTGTGCATTGCTGGGGAGAGCTGCAGCTCTAAGGACCTCACCTGTGCATTGCTGGGGAGAGCTGCACCTCTAATGACTTCACCTGTGCATTGCTGGGGAGAGCTGCACCTCTAATGACCTCACCTGTGCATTGCTGGGGAGAGCTGCAGCTCCAATGATCTCACCTGTGCATTGCTGGGGAGAGCTGCAGCTCTAATGATCTCACCTGTGCATTGCTGGGGAGAGCTGCAGCACTAATGACCTCACCTGTGCATTGCTGGGGAGAGCTGCAGCACTAATGACCTCACCTGTGCATTGCTGGGGAGAGCTGCAGCTCTAATGACCTCACCTGTGCATTGCTGGGGAGAGCTGCAGCTCTAATGACCTCACCTGTGCATTGCTGGGGAGAGCTGCAGCTCTAATGACCTCACCTGTGCATTGCTGGGGAGAGCTGCAGCTCTAAGGACCTCACCTGTGCATTGCTGGGGAGAGCTGCAGCTCTAATGACCTCACCTGTGCATTGCTGGGGAGAGCTGCAACTCTAGTGACCTCACCTGTGCATTGCTGGGGAGAGCTGCAACCCTAATGACCTCACCTGTGCATTGCTGGGGAGAGCTGCAGCTCTAAGGACCTCACCTGTGCATTGCTGGGGAGAGCTGCAGCTCTAAGGACCTCACCTGTGTGAAGATACTCCTATTCATTTCTATTGGCCGGTCTTCCCCATCTCCCTCCTCTCCTGTACATCCGGTAAGGATGGAACCTTCGCTTTAGCCTTCCCGGACACCCAATGTTCCTGGGTATCAAACTATTCAGGCATTCGGAAGTCTATAGAGAACAGACGGACGGACAGATATTCATTTTTATTATATAAATATATAACAGCAGAACCAAGAACAAATAGAGAGATTTAAATAACTATATGCCTGACCAGTGCTCCCCTGCTCTCTCCTCGACAGACGCTAACAGGTCAAGTCTTGTGGATCTCCACATAGCTGCTCTATAGCACCGAAATCCTACCATACTGCCATTGCTTCCAGCCTTGTGCATATGACGACCACATGCCTGAAACATGTATCTGCAAGTAGGAAAGTATGTATAAATATTAGACAATATACTCAGGCATTGCACACCCAGCCCTTGTGTTATCATAAATGTGATGATTTTTGTGGCCCTGTCTACTGCTAAGCATTATGGGTGGTATAAGCCATGTAAATACCAACATCATAGAAAAACGCTCTTTACCTTGCAAACTTTTTTAGGTGGCTTTTTAGCCCACGATATTAAGCCTAACACTGGCCTCTGACTAAAGGACGTGTCTCATTAGATACATGTCTATATTCATCTAAAAGAGGGATTTTTAGAAGGGAAATTTAGATTTTTGGCCCTGATGAGCTGGTTATTGTAGTCAGGGACACCAATTGCTTGTATTAAGTGACAACATCTGATCTGTGAGACTACTTCCTAAATTCAGAAAATATACACTTTGTAAAAGATATCAATATACTTTGAGACAGATAAGAATTGATGTATGAGCAGGCTGGTGCAGCTCATGTCTTCCTATCTACAGTAGTTGAAGCAATACAATAACCATCTAATGTCTAAGCTCTGCTCGCGTGTCTGAATATCAGAATAGTTTATTG
This sequence comes from Gastrophryne carolinensis, assembly GCA_027917425.1. Classification (NCBI taxonomy): domain Eukaryota; kingdom Metazoa; phylum Chordata; class Amphibia; order Anura; family Microhylidae; genus Gastrophryne; species Gastrophryne carolinensis. The sequence goes on along the minus strand of CM051234.1, from coordinate 469,736,208 downwards.
ACATTATTTAGCATATTACGGCATGGCCACTTGTCAAATATTGAATAATAGTATTTTTATACAGTCTTGATTATTTATGGAAACTACTATTCTGCAGTTGGTGTTGTTAGTAGACTCTTGCTATTGTCACACCACATAGGACTTATTACTCAACAGCCAGAAGATTTTGGATCAGTGTAAATGTGTAAATGGCAATTAATTCATGAGAACACTGACAGAATTAATTTTGCTTTGACAGCCACTGACAAAATGGACACAAAGTATCCCTTGCTATGTGGTGACACTATGCCAGGACACGAGAATGTTTGGGTGAAGCTGTTCTCGCCCTCATTATACGATATGGAACTGACACATCACATGCAGATAAACCTGAAAATATAACACTGACTGCTGAGAAATAATCTATTATAAACTGTGTGGGATGAGAAAGTCATGGAGCTGAAACATTATCATCAACAAGTCTGCTTTTCTATATTTCTAGTATTTAAAACACCGGTCTATCAAATTATTATTGTGAAATCTCTGAATGAAAATCTGCACATAGACATGAGATGGTTATTGCATTTGCCAACCATTCCTTCTCAAGTCTATGGGAGCTGAAGCCATCCAAATAGGCTTTGCAGGTCTAAATTGGAACAGATGACAAAACTAGGGCTTTAAAGTGGACCAACACCCAGGGGGGCTGATCAGATCCCCCCCCGCGGGGCATCAGAAATCGGGATGCCCCGCTGTGTGAAACCCCGCAGGACGCCCAGAAACCTTACCTTATCCCTGTTCCAACGGCGTATGCACGAGCCGCGGCCGCATCTCGTGCTTCTCTCTAGCAGGGCACGCTCCCTGTTAGAGGGAAGCGTGAGATGCGGCCTCCAGCGTGCTCAGAGCCGCTGTGGTTGTCCGTCGCTTGTCCGTACATACCACACCGGCTTTGAGCGCTCTGATTGGACGATCGGGGTGCCCCACGGAAGTGGACCAAAACCCAGGATAGAGAAATTTATATATGCAGCAATCGGATTTGCCACATTTGCTACTGTTTTTTATTCAAGGGTGTTGGTGCACTTTAAAGTGTGAAGAGCCTCTCCATCTCTTGCGGCTTACCCTGTACCTTAACTGGCTGGTATTTAAGGACTATCAACAGTCAAAAAAGACTGTTTGTCCTTTGTATCTCATAACAAATCAGGATAGTTCAGCAAGCTCAGTGCTGATAATCACCCTCTGCCACGTGACACTGTTGACCGAGTGGGTGTATGGTAATTAGCATGCCCACCAAGCAAATCTGAATGGTTGCCAGCTATCACGTGAGTGGCTGCCATGTTGGAAGTGGTGAGTTCCAGCCACCAGGCTTGTCAGATGGAGATGTCCTGATAGCCCAGTGGGATAATGCCATACTGTACAGAGAACTAGCCAACTCCTGTCTGTACACAGCTTTACAATTTTGCTTTCCATTGCCCTTTGTAAAAGGAACAAAGTCCGAATCAGACCAAATTTGGCTCTTGAGCATGTGATCCTTGTTTTCCTATAATCCTGACAGTATGGTTCTCCAAGGATCCTTTGCTGTGATTAGTTGTTTAAAGAACTGAAGATTTTAAAAATATTTTTAAGGCCCTGATCCTTCAAAACAGCATTTGCACAGCTTGATTCTATGTTTTTGTATACACAATTTACCTAGAGAAAGAATTTGCATCACACAATAAAAATAAAATGTACTTGTTACAAAATAATTATTTAAATGTCATCTATGGACTAACCACCATACTTACCTTAGCCCCAGTGCAGCTGAGCCCTTGGAGTTGCCTGCAAGACAAAAAGCAATTAGGTATTAGAATAAAAGTTTGAACTTGCTTATTTACTTAGGACAGGTTACCCAAAAAGTCTCTACCTATACTTATGGATATTTTGGCTGAGCCCATATTAAACATTAGGCACATGTCTTATTTCACCAAAGAATATTAATGAAATGGTAGAAATTAACTTGGATGAAGTGTTAATTTTTATAATATCTTGACATATGAGGCTATTCATTAATAACTAAAACTACAATGTTGGGTATTTTTGTTATAAATATCTTCTAGTGATAAGTGATGTTGAACGGCCATATGTGAATAGCAGAAAAGGTGGTATCTTGGAGGCATGCATTGCAGCAGTAAAGCATGATGCTTCTTAAGACAGCTTGCAAATGCATAAACTTATGTATGGTATGTTATGCATAATATGTTTGGTAAAATAGCTATGGTAGTTAGATGTAGAAAGGATGTCACTGGTGTGCTACAAAGAGCCTGTCTATACAACCTCCTAAAGGTGGCACTGGGAGGGGGGAAGGGTCCGGCCTTTGCTTCCCAGCATGGCCTGTGTACACTCATTCTGAACTCTGACCCCCCAGTCAATGTGACCATCCATGTGAAATAATAGTCATGGGCCCCATTCAGAAGAAAGAGAGAGCGCGAGAGAGCAGCCTGGCGCTGTGATGTGGAACTTAGGATTTCACAGAAATCTCTGTATCACTGTTCATGAACTTGACCATGTCCAACGTCAAAACCCCTTGTCATGGGATCAAGCTGAATTGGGCAATTTGTGTTAGTATGTTAATGAGCTCTCAAAGTGCCCAGTTGGAAGGGGAGGTCTTGCACGTGCACCCTCTCAATGGGCCTAACCTTTCCGAGCCAGTGGTAGCACGCGGCCTGGGGCCGCTCATTTGGGATCTGAGGTTTCTGGTTTGCCGGCCACTATGCACCCAGGGACCGCCATTATAGGGTAAAAGGTGTGTTTTTAAAGATAATAATAAAGATACCCATGACATGAAACTTGAGTTAATAATATAACACGCAAGATTACTGAAATGACTTGATGCTAAGATAAATACATCCCATATAAATACATTACTACAGCTAGAAATTTGTATGGACCTCCATGATAGTCAAGAACAGCACCAAGTATTCTAGGCCGGGAATGAACAAGTTGGCAACACATTGCAACATTTTTTTCTAATTCCTCAAGAGTAACATCTTTCAGAGCCCGAATGCTGGATGCAGAGAGATGCTCAGCTTTTCTTTTGTGCATCTCTGATAGGTGCTGAAATGGGTTCAGATCAGTAGACATACTTGGCCACTAAATCACTTTCACCATATTCTTCAGAAATGATTATTGTTCTTCAGAACTCCAACTTTGACCTTAGATGTGTTTTTAGGATCATTGTCATGTAGAAAAAGAAAACTACCAACTGTAGACACGTACATTTTTCTTGGTGCGCTTTTGCAATGCCATACAGTTTAAAGCCATCAGATCCAAAAACAATTATCTTAGTCATCACTCCAGAATATACATAGAATATATTTTTCAGCATGGGTCCTGGCAAATTGAAGGTGGGTTTTTTTTGCTTTAGGAGAGGCTTCTTTTACAGTATATTGTCACAGGAAACACTCACCCCACTTCTCGACTAAATGCAGTGAATTTGCATGGGATTTTCCCTCATCAGAGGATGCTCCTGTTTAGGTGTTAACTTCTGTGGATGTCCTGTTTGTCTGTGAGATGGTTGCAGTTCCATGTTTGTATCATTTTTGCCAAAGTATTCATGACTGTGAAGCAGTGACGGACTGTGGCCATAAATCAGCCCAGGATTTTACCAACATTGCCCATGATCAACCTGTGACATGACCACTACCCCTCAATGTGCTCCCTGTCAATGTGTGCATTGCAGGGACAGGTCATAAGCAGATGGGTCAGGGTGGATATGCCCAAAACGATACTGAAGCTTAAATGTGTAGACAGATGATATGGCAGTGGTGAGTATCCTTGATACTGGGGCTACAGCACTGAAGGCAGAATAAAGGTTGGGACTTCTTGGTTGTGTGGCTACAGTGGAGCAAGGTACAGGAGGGCTGCTGGGTAGACTAGGGAGGCAAGAATAGGATTGGAAGTGTGATAAACAGCAGCCCAACTGGCCCCAAAGCAGTGCAGCCCACCGGGATATCTCCTGGGTCTGCCTATGGCCAGTCTGCCCCTGCTGTGAAGTAAAGCTTTGCTGAGACTTTTGTAGACTTTGTCTTTCTTGTGTAAAGAAATGGCATTTTTCTTCCATGTAGCGCCATTGCTGAATGAAATTGGAAGGGATCTTCTTTTTCAAGTAATGCCTGTTTAGTTAGATGTTTGCTGGACACCTGTTTAAAGTGGACCAAAACCTTGGATTTCACTATCCCGGGATTTAGTGTGTGTCCCTGGGGCATCCTGGTTTGGGATGCCCTGCTGTGTGAAGAATTTTGTATTCTAAACTGTAGCTTTGTTCATTTGATTTTCATTGGACTGTACTTGCTTTTGAAGAATGATCTTGAATAGATTTGTTAGGAAAAGTACTTTTTGGGTGTGCAAATTAACAAATCTTGATGGTGTATTTTGTAGTATAATATCCCATAGAAAATGCTGTTTCTAAAAGGAAATGGAGGGCCTTATTTATGAAGCGTCAGCACCACACAGCGCCACCTCAGCCACACTCAGCATTCGATTTAACAAACAAAAAAAATGGCAGCGCCGATGTGGCCGCCAGCTAGCGTCACAGCACCAATCACTCTAGTTGAAGTTCCGAGCTTGCATTGTGGCTTGTCAATAATGGAATAGCAGGACCTAGATGGTTACAAATGTGTAATTCGGTCAACAACTAAAACTCAGCCTGCACTGTAAAGTTGGTCCCCTTTGTCCCCAGCAGTGATTTTTTGTAACTGTAATAATTAAATGATTAAATCTTTTCAAGGAAGAAAAAAAAATCATAAATAAAATAGATAACATTAAAAAATATATATATATATTTATTTTTTGCATAATTTCCTAGAATTTTTACAGGTTATTCATATATATTCCTTTGATTGGTCAGATATTTTGGTAAATGTAAATTGTATTTGACTGATGTAAGCATTTCTACATTCCACAGACTAGTCATTTGTTTCTGTGGTGTTTTATCTGCCTTCAGAACAGTTCTAACAGTATGCAGACATAGGTTTCCATACGCAGCCAAGTTTGCCGTCCAGTAAATTCCCGCTAATATAGTCCATATAAGGCAGTAAACACCATGCAAAGGCGCACAAATGCCAAACCCGATTTGCTCCTGTGCAGTCTCATACTACACAAGGGTTTAAACAAAGGACGCAACTACTGGGGCTGCAGAGGTAGTGACCACATTGGGGCCCATGAGGTCAGAGGGCACAGTCAGTGCTGCACTACCTTATTTGTGCTTACATGGCATTACGTACACAAAATAGGCACCATTAGTCCCCTCTGTTTCATTTTGTAGTAGTCTAATTGCATCCAATTCAGCTAAAACAATAAGATAAAATGTTATTATATGAGCATGATGGTCTTTCACACAAAGGGGAATCCCAAATCAGGATGCCCCTTGTTGAACAAAACAAAACTTGGTGGGGTGAAAATCTTGGGTTTTGGTCCACTTTAAAATGAAAAAAAATAGTTAACTGACCACCTACAGACCCAATCCCTCCTGAAGACTGCAGTGATCCTGTTTTCACGACTGTTGGCGTAATCATGGCGTAATTATGATCAGCTCCTGGCACACATTTGTTCATCCACCTCCAACATTCACAGAGAGGTAAATGAAAACCACTGTATCACAACAAGGTGAGAAAGAAAGAAAGAAAGAAATAGAAATGGAAGGAATGACAGACAGAAACAAAAGGAAAGAAAGGATGACAGAAAGAACACATGAACGAAACAAAGAGATGGAAAAATGGAACGAAAGAAAGAAAAAGACTAGAAGTAAAGAAAATAATAGAAGGAGGGAAAGGCTCTCCCAATGGCCAATCTGCCCCTGGCTGATAGTTCTTAATCCTGTTTACTGCACAACCCTGCATCCTGCATAGGGGCTGCCCAGGAAAGAATCCAACTTCTCACCAAAGAGGCGTAATCCCCCAAAGGGAAGTGCTGTAAGCGACTTCTTTGCCACTGTGTCAGCCGCCCACTGGCGTAGCCAAATAGACCGCCGAATCGCAACAAGCAAGGCAGAAGTTCTGCTACACATGACCATAGAGTCATCTAAAGCAGAAAATACAAAAGACACAAAAGACACAAATAAATCACATCGCTTAACCCTTTCGCTGCCAGCCTACCTGCAGCATTTGCCACTCCCTGTTGCCAGACGATGTTTCACCATTTTGCGCTACACATATTCAACTGTCATTTTTGAAGGGATTTCCAGGGATTTCCCAGGAAAATTATATATTGTTTTTTTCAACAGAGTCTGGGCTTTAACATGAAATGTCTTGTTTGTATTTTTTAGGTGTATTCTCAATTTTTTTGGGTGAAATGTGTGAAAAAAAATAAAAAAAAAACATTTTTTTACAATTTGTAGAGTTTTTTTGTAATAAAAAATGTAAGTTTGTCAATAAAATCTTATTGCGTGAGAAACCCCAATTTCTCCCGGTTACAGCGATACCACATATGTATAGGTAGACACCCTTTCCTGCCCAGAAGCCTTTTATAGCTGCTGGATGACAAATGGTTAATTAAAAAAAAAAATGACATAGGGTCCCCCTTCCCGGGGAGGGGGACCCCATTTTTTTTTGGATTTTGAAGGGTTAAAAACCCTTCAAAATCCAAAAAAAAAAATGACGTGGGGTCCCCCTTACCCAAAGTAACCAGCCCGGGACCAGCTATGGGGGCTTGTAGGCACAGAGTGGGGGGGCCAGCTTTGGTGGCCCCCCCACCCTGCAGCCTACGAGCCCACATAGCCTATGTGGGCCCGGGCTCTTCTGCCCCCCCCTGGCCTTTGGGGAGGCAGGTAATGGGGGTGCGGGGGTCAATGGCAAGCCACCCGCTAGGGCAGGTGACTTGCCACCCCCCCAGCCTTGTGAACTGGTATAAGGGGTCTCATGGACCCCTTACCAGCTCACAAAGAGTTAATGTGAAAAAAAAACACCACACAATAATAAAAAGTATTTTATTAGAAAAAAAAAAAATTTTTTTTACTGTACTTACCTTCGATTGCAAGCTCTTGTCCCTCGCCGCTCAGCTGACAGATGCCGGTGATCGGCATCCAGAGAAGGAGAAGGCAGGAGATCAGAGGATCTCCTGCCACCTCCTTCCAGGGCACCGATCACCGGCATCTGAGAAGCTGAGAAGGCTGAAGCCTGAGATCGGGGCCGGGATGACTTCATAAGCCCCGCCCCCAAGGCATGATGGCGGCCGCCATCGTGAAGAAGAGAGGAGAGAGCCTCCCAGGCTCTCTCCTGAAGATCGGTAAGTCCTGGGGGGGGATCGGAGGCCCCCCAGGTGAAGAGGAGGGACAGCGGGAGCCAGCGCACACACAGGTAAGTGAATGTCATTTTTTTTTTTTTTTTTTTTTACAGTTAGAAGCTGCTGCTGCAGAAGCGGGGGGGGGGGGGCGGCCTATTCCGGGGGCTCTCCTGGAGCCATCCGACCCCCCACGGGGGATCGGATGGCACCAAATTAAAGAGGAGACCCGGCCGGATCCAACAAGGGGTCAGGTGAGTATTTGTTGTTTTTACTTTTTAAACTACAAGCGAGGAAAGTCAAGCACGTAACACCTACGGGCTTGGCACTTAAGGCCCAGCCAAGCCAGCACGTAGGTGTTACGTGCTTGGCAACAAAAGGGTTAAGAGCGGAAAACTCATCAGAGGCTGGATCAAGCCCTGAGGTATTCCATAGGTCTCTGATAACATACCTAATAGCGACTGCCATAAGTGCCGAGGCACCCACAGGCCGCAAGGCCAAGCCAACGCTAGCAAACGCATGGCAAGCCATTTGATCAATACGCTTGTCCTCCCCATCCTTAAGGGAAGTAGATTCTGGAGAATGCAAAACAGAGGAATTGGACAAACTGAGCACAGGTGAATCCACCACAGGGGGGGATGACCAACGCTTAACAGTGTCTGCAGGAAAAGGATATTTTTTATCCCAGCCCAAAGGAATGCCAGTAAGCCGCGCAGGCTTTTCCCATTCCTTAAGGATGATATCTTCAAAATGTTTTTGATTAGGAAATTCAAAACGAGGCTTGGAGGCTCCAAAGAACTCCCCTTTCTGAGGAGGGACTGCTTCTGGAAAATCGATAGCCAAGACCTCATATAATTGAGCAAGAGCTTTAGGGGTGTCAAAATTCTCCCCTTCACCTTGTTCAGCGTCAACACCCACAAATTGCTGAACATCCGAAACATCAGATTCTTCAAACGGAAAACAATCTGACCAATTGAAATGCTCGCTACAATCAAGCTCATTTGCCTCAATGGCCGGAGCTAAATGCTTTCTTTTAGCTGAGGCCTTCTTGGCCACAGAGCTAGACATTAATTTTTCAATGTGAGCCAATCTGGCACATACATCAGAAAGCGACTCTCTACCCATGACAATATCACTGGGGGTATGTACGAGACAAGGTGGTGTGGGAGAAGAGGCCGGGGCCCCAGACCCTTAGGCTGGGGCCTCTGAATGCTGCATAACAATCAACTGAGAACAAGCTATACAAAGAAATGCGTCATCCCCAACAAGGGATGCCCCACATCGTAAACACTGCCGAGTCTGTCCCGCAGGTACTGAAAAGCCAGTATCCCGAGATGCCTCCATATGGTGTTTATTAAAATACTTAATTTTTTATATAGTCGCCAAGTATATGGGATTTTTACAGCCGAAGCTACCCGGGATGCCCCTTAATAGTCCCTAGGTGGGAGGATTTTAAACAAGGACCAGGAGAAACCCCTATTAAGAGAGTTTCCACATGGAAGATAGAGAAAACACAATAAGCCTTATGCATATGCAAGAAAGAAATGACAGTAAATAAAAAAGTTTTCCCTTTAGTATAACTAAAGGGTACTCACAGTGACCACAACGGCCCAGCGACAGCCCTGCGACCAATTGATAAAAGAAAAGCCCAGCAGCAGCACCCACGCAGCAGCCAGGACCAGTGGAGGCCAGCACCAGAACAGGAACCAGCAAACCACATGTCAAACAGGAAGAGGAAGCAGAAATGCGACGCCGACTCAGAGAGCAGAGGGCGGGCCAGCCAAGAACAATAGCATGACATCATAGAACGGGGCCGAACGAAAGAAAGAGAGGGAAATTTAAAAAACCCCAAAACAGGTATGTCACTTTCTTATATTTTCACTTTAAAAAAAAAAAAAAAAAACAAATCCATAGGCCAAAGATACTCCCTAAATAAAGATCCCCCCCCCCCATCACCCCAGCAGGGTCCAGGAGGGCCAAAAGGGGGGAAAACAATAAGCACCCAATAGACACAAGGAGATTTAAAGGGACGGGGCATCCCATGCTGGGGGACACCAACCCGGATTCCGCCTACCCCTTATTTGAGGTCTCACGGAGGGAGCAAGCTCCCAAGGGTGTATCTACCTTTGCCCGAGCCCATCAGCCAAGGCTGGGAGGCATAACATAAATATCACAATACAAAAATGTGGCTTCGGGCAGAAATAGAAAAAGGCCGGGCGTAACCCGGCTACCTGCAGGAAGGAGAGTCATCTTCTGAATGCTTCGCCGACTGCAGAGACGAAAAGACTGGGGAATAGTGGGAGGTCCCGGATATTTATGGACCAGGAGGGGCTCCTTTTTCTCATGTCATCTCTGCAAGATCGCCCTCTACAGGCCGGTTACCCAAGTGTCATGAATGTTGGAAGCGGGGTGTGTGACATACTAGGAATAGGGCCCTTTATTATGTTTGAAAGTGTGGGGCATCCCCAGGGCCGGATTATGAGAGGGGCACAAGGGACGCGGGCCTCCACCACATGCCCTGCAAAGGGGGTCTCCACCAACCTTATTACCTTGGGTTAACCTTGGGTTATGATCTGGTCCAGGAGACTTTTCAGTCTTTGGTCTGATGGGCCGCGGGACTGGCAACGAAGCTACTGGCGGCAGTGGGGGCCCCACGCTCCTGGGCAAGCCTTTTTTTGTTTTTGCAAACCTGCAGCTAAAGCCACCACAGGGCAGGATGGAGTGTCTAGAGCAGCAAAGCTGCCATCAGCAATGCTACAGTGATGGGTGCATGCAGAGCTGTCACTGCACATAAGCCACCAAGCACAGCCACTGGCAGCTCAATGCAGGGAACTGTTTTCTGCTGGAACAGCTGGGCGACTACACTACCCCCCGCCCAGAATGGCAAAGCAGGAATTCCCGAGCAGCACGCGGCAAGGGTTGCACAAAGGACTCGATACCAAACAACCACCAATCAGTTACTTGGCTGGACTATTAAAAATGAAAAAAAAATACCACCTGAGGGCCTCTGGGGCCTCCCCCAGATTTTGCTCCCAGGGGCCTCCACCACACTTAATCCGGCCCTGAGCATCCCTAATTGGTATGCCCCATTGCATGCCACCCATTTAATCTCCTGTTTTCAACTGCTAGCAATGTCCTAGACTTTCATATATACGGGGCAAAGCTGTATATGCTGCAGTGAGGTGCTGGTTTGAAGCCAAAGTAAACAGTTGAGGGAAGCGCTGGAGCATATGTAAATATGCAGACAGGACCCGTGTGAGAAAGAACGGCCAGCCGGATCTGACACAAAACATGGATTGCAAGCATAACATCCTGCTGCTTATCCACCTTGGCTTCATGTCCTGCTAGTGATGCTCAGACACATACCTTAAAATAACCACATAACTCCTTAGCGTTTCCAGGGTAGTATGGATAAATACTTGGACCTAGAGATGTTATATTTAATATTATTTTTTATCTACTTTGTGCTATGTGCTGTTATTGGTGTTATAATGTTAATACATTTGAAGTGTAATTAATACATATAGGATACATACATAAACACCCCCAAAACAAATCGAGTTTCTCCATTGCTTCCCAAAAATGTATGAATAATCTCAGGAGAGAAGAACCAGTGTAACCTTGCTACACAAAACCCTTGCTGGATGGCCAGTTGTAGCAAGGGGCATATATGCACACATTAAAAAAGTTGTTTTCATTATTCCCCCCAAATCTTTTTTAACAAAAACAAATTAAAGCTGAACTCTAGACAATTAAGAAATAGGTTATTAGCCATCTCAGCTTCTTTATGCTTCTAGAAGGAGCAACAGATCCCCTGGTGGGGCTTGGGGCTTTTTAAAGGAGGTAATCTAAAAGATTTGAAGAGGCTTTTGAATTACCTCCTTTAAAAAGCAAAAGCCCAACCAAGGGATCTGTTGTTCCTTCTAGAAGCTTGCGGAACAGGGCTTGTCATCATCTTAGAGTTGCTGCCCTAAGTTTTGGATATTGTAGAACCTTCTTCCCCTGTTTATTACATTCCCTTCATCTTTCTATATTTTCCACATTCCCTCCTGTAGAGGCTTAGCCTGCCTCTTTTTCACTTGCCCTCAATCACTCTCTCTCTTTCACATTTCTCTTTTCAACATTGCCATCTCATTATTCCCTTTTTAACATAACCTCTTGTTTTCGCTATTGCACATTTCCTCAGTCTCCCTAATTTTTACATTTTCTCCTAGTTCCTACTTAAACTGACCATTTTGGAGGACTCAAAGTAGGACCACCTAAATTAGTTTGTGGGCGATAGGCTTGTAGGAGGTGTGATTTAGGGGTGTTGCTTATTTGCAGGTTTTGAGGAACGAATACCCCTAGCATTCTATGCTAGTAATGTGTGTAAGTAGGTGTAGCTCTGACCCTGGTCACATGTTTCAGGGATCTTTAGTCTATAAGATGTTGGTGATTAAGCCAATGCTAAGCCAATCCATGCAATCCACTACTGCCATCCAGCCATTAAGTCCGAGCTGTTGTAAAACAAGTGGACATTCTGCATTCAGTAGGACAGTCTTACCATGAAGTCAGTAAAGTGGGACATTTAGGTTTTCCCTAAAGTTTTTGGGCAGACAGAGAGAAAACACTGCAACGTAGGACTGTCCCACTTTCAGTTGGACATCTGGTCAGTTTAACTCGTACTCCATATTTTTCTCTTTTACACATTGCCATCTTATTTTCCCTTTTCTGCCTCCTTTTTCATATTATCTCCGTCTCAGTCCCCCACAATTTTCACATCCCCCTATCCCATACCTTCATCTGTCCCTTTCCCATTCTTCTTCTTCTCTTTCTCTTGGAGCACATTGGTATTTCTAATTGGGTTGCCACTTGGGTGAGGGGTGATGGATCACTACAGCATATAGGCCAATGGAGAGCTGGTGGGCCTTCCAATTGAACTGACAAAATGGTATTCTCCTACCTGTGGGCCCCATGGCAGATGGATAGACTGGAATTTAGGGATTGTTATGCTGAGAAATGTTTCTACTTATATGACTTCATAATAATTTGGTGTTTTGTCTTTAATTTGACAAATATATACACGCACACCATTGCCTTTATAATAAATTCTAACAGTTACATTTTAATGTTTTGCGATTTGTTCTCTATCATATCTTTAGTTTCAAAATGCGTGGTTGGCCCATGGGGTACATGGAGTGAGTGCAGCTCCCGTTGTGGAATTGGCAGCAAAGAGAGGACCCGTCAAGTAACAGTCCCCCCAAGGAGTGGTGAAAGCCCGTGCCCAGACCTCAGGCAACGTCGTGGCTGCTATGGAGAGGACCCGACTTGTCATATATCTAAAGGTTTATACTGCATATGTTTTGCTGCTGAAGTATCAGTTCGTTTTACAAAGAATAACTTGAAGTGGCTGTCCAGTCTTATCTCTCATCCCCCCCCCCCCTGCCTGTCTCACTTCCCTAATGTTGAGGCAGGGCTACAAAAAAAAAACCTCTACCTCACCCAGGATACAGCGCAGTCACTAGCACACGTGTGGCAGCCGCAAAGAAAAGGCACAGATTGGAATTCCTCGCTCTGTGAGCCGCTTACGTCTGCCATTTCAAGTGAATGGTGCTGGATGAGGTAAAGTTTTTTTATTTGTAACCTATCCCCATCCTGCCTCAGCACCAGGGGATGGAGGCAAGGCATGGGAGTTGGAAGATATGGCTGGACATCCACTTTAAAAATACTTACTCATTTCTTGTTCATGTTCCCCAGATGTGGCCAGGATATTGCCAGATACCTTTAAAAGACATGCCAGTGATCCTTGGAGAAGATCCCGCGCAACATCAACTGAAAGAGCCCCAAGGTAATGAGAAAACAAAAATATTCCTGCTTATGTATAACAAGTTTAAATGAAAATGTCTCTCTTTTTTTTGGTAAGCCATAGGCTCAAACCACAATCAAGTAGTGGGATCTTTTAAACAATAACATTCTTGCTCACCGTGATTAGCTGACAAAAGTCACTTTAAATTCTCTTTCCATCTATATCATAATTATGCAGATTGCTGGTTAGGACAAAGGGGGAATAGGCCTTCCCGACCCAGGCCTCTACTATGCTGCCACACACCTGACAAGAATAGTGGATTGGTGTAGGCACAAGCAACACAAATAATGGGTCCAGATAGAACAAGGCTGCTCAGTTTCCCCTTGGCTCCCAAGGCAGGCTTTAGGTGCGGAAATGAAACACCCTACAATTGGAGCCTCGCTAAAAGTCTGTCTAAAGTACTTTCCTCTTGAGGGCGTGTCACCGACATTCTCCCCACTGTTCCCGGTACTGGGGAACCCTGCATTTGCGCCGGGCATGGGGGGGGGGCAGCGGAAAGATGGATGGGCGAGGGGATAGGCAGGGTCAGACACTTTTACACTCAAGGGAGATGGGAATCTCTGGATGTAATTGCACAATCGAGGGATCTCCCTTGATGGGATAGCTGGCAGAAAATGCAAATAAATAATTTCTTATCGTCCCTTAAGCAACAGGTCAGAGAGCTAAGGGAACTTACTCCATATGAGAGGCTATGTGAAGAGAGGGGACCTGTTCAACATGTTCTTTCCTACGCTTACAGAATTCTAGTGAGCCACCAAGACCCCCTGGCTTTCTTTGTGAAGTGGGAGAGGAACCTGGATGTCACCCTCATGCCAAAACAGAAAGATAGGATTGTTCGCTTGGCGCATAAAACAGCTACTTGCACCAAATACCAGGAGTGTAATTATAAAATTCTTACACGGTGGTATAGGGTCCCAACTCTATTACACAAGTGGTTCCCCCCCTCTGCTGGCGTTGTAACAGGGAGAGGGGAGATTTTCTCCACATATTTTGGTCGTGCCCTAAATTGACTGGATTCTGGGAGAAGGTTAGGAGCACAATGCAGCGTATGAGGGTGGTCCCATTGGGACTTCTTCCTACTCCACCACTCAGAGATACCCACCAAAAAATACCAGCGATCTGTCCTGAGCCAGATGGCGAATGCTGTGAAGGCATGCATCTCCATGCTTTGGAAGACCCCAACACCCCCCACTATTTGTTCTTGGCTAAATAGGGTGGAAAAGATCAAGAGATTTGAGGGCTTGATCGCAGCACAAACCGAATCCTCCGAGAACCACTGCCTCAAGTGGTTCAGTTGGGTGGAGTTCACAATCACACAGGATTACAGGACCCTCATGGAGGACGTCCTCCTTCTGCCGTACTTCTTTGCTCCCTTCTTCCCCTAACTAGGTCAATCCCCCTTTCCTCCACCCCCCTTTTCTCAGCCTTCCCCACTGCCCTCACCCCTTAATTTCTTACAGTTTTCTATAGATATCTAACATGTCGAGCTTTCATTGAGCATGGGGGTCTTGGTTCGGCCGGGGGGGGGGGGGGGGGGTCCCGTTGGCGCCGCCATAATCATGGCGAGAAACAACGGAGGGCTATCCCTGGGTGGTGCCGGGGGGGGCTCCCTCCCACCCCGGGGGGCAGAAACGATCCCCTTGCTCCGAATAGGCCAGCCCCATTGTGACGCTGGTATTTTTGCCATATTTACTCGACATTGCTTAACATTTGCTGTAATTTGAGCCAGAGACTGTACTCTTTATTTTCTCTTTATTACTGTTTTACTGCTTATTATTGTAAACTGAAAACGGAAAATAAAGAATATATAAAAAAAAAAAAAAAAAATTATAATTATGCTACATGTGCCACCAGGTCTCTAAGGCATGCTTTCATTTGAAAGAAGTCAGCCAACTTCCTCATTCATTTTATGGCTGCCAATCAGGGACTGCCGCGTGGGCTCGCACATCAAACATGAATGGTTGCTGGTGGTCACGTGACTGGCTGCCATTTGTTGTAAACATGTAAATTAAAAAGTGATGATGTAACAATAGAGTTCCTTTATATATATTTGACGTCCTTATGGGCAGACTAGGGCCAAGAAGGTGCTGAAACTTGAGCATTGTAAGGACAAAAACCATGACAAAAAGTGTAGGTATGGCCTATATGCTGGGGCTATAAGCATTTTGGGGGCCAAAAGTGGGCCAAGGGGTACAATAGCGACAGGTATTGTGGATGATTTAGGAGGCAGGGAATTTAGTGGTGTGTTAGAAGAGGACTGAGTAAATTCTGACACTGGTTAAAGTGCCAGCCCAGTTGGCCCCAAAGCAGTGCAGGCCACCAGGAATTCTTACTGTGCTCCCTATGGCCAGTCTGTCCTGGAAATCCCCTTAGTTTTTCAGCTTGTGAAATGCTACATACTTGGCTGAGTCACACATCTTGCACCGATGGCTCTGGGCAGACTTTAAATTGGTCCCCCACCATGGCTCATTTATGTTTCTTTTATTTTTAATAAACTAGATAAAATTCGACTACCAAAGGCTGAAATAGAGGAGGGAAATGGTCTGTCCTTTCTGCCACAAATATGGTGGAAAGCAGTATCATGGGGACCTCATAGACCCCAGTGCGGTAGATACCTCCGCAATCACCTCTGTTATGCCCCTGCTTTGCTCCTTGCAGAGACAGAACAGCAAGCTAATAAGTAGCACCTATTGGGAGGGTGTATACTTTTTTAATTTTAACATACCTGAAGTTTTCACGTGGTGCAGTATAAGTTGCAATATTCTGAGAACTTGCTCCAGCTTCAACTGGTTCTACAGAACTGCATTCTAAGACATCCGAGGAATCTTATACAGGAATCTTATATACATTGCTTTGAGATGTTGAGTGAAGGGTCAAGCCATGTACCCATATTAATTTAAAGGAAGCATTCAACTGGCGAAAGGCGACTAATATAAATTCAGGGTAGTGCGTGGTGGCCTTGACCATCTT
Organism: Gastrophryne carolinensis; assembly: GCA_027917425.1. NCBI lineage: Eukaryota > Metazoa > Chordata > Amphibia > Anura > Microhylidae > Gastrophryne > Gastrophryne carolinensis. The sequence continues at coordinate 469,720,166 of CM051234.1, read as the reverse complement.
GAAAGGGGCATTCTGCTCACTGAGCAAACATTAAAGTGGACCAACACCCAGGGGGGATCGGCCCGGGAATCTATAAGTTTCCAGGGCTGATCAGATTTCTCCCCGCGAGGCATCCGAAATAGGGATGCCCCACGGGGTGAAACCCCCCCAGGAAGCCCACAATCCTACCTTTTCCACGTTCCAGCCGTGCATGCGCGTCCGCCGCCTCCCGGTCGTCCCTCTAGCAGGGTGCGCTCCCGCGCCGGCCGCTTGTGAATGCCCGGCGCGGGCGCGCTCCCTGTAAGAGGGACGCGCGGGAGGTGACGGCGGACATGCTCTGCTTGTCCGGCGCTGCCTCTCGCTTGTCCATCGGCGGGGTTTGGCTGCAGCGGTCACGTGGGAGCGGGGGTGAGGTGAGTTTTCGGGGCTTTCTGGGGGGTTTCACACAACGGGGCACCCCCGATCGGGGTGCCGCACCGAAGTGGACCAAAACCCAGGATAGTCAAAATCCTGGGTGTTGGTCCACTTTAAGTAGGGTAGAAACCGAGGGTGGAGAAATGGGTCAGGAGGGGCAGATAAGTAACTGGGTAAATGTAGAAAGAGAGAGTAGAAAGAAAGCACAGAAAAGGAAGGCCATACCTGTGTTTGTGCACCCTGACAAAATTGCAAAATTGGGTAATGATACAAGGGAATAAAGGGGGGTGGAAGCAGCTCAATCACTATTATTTATACAAAATTATTATCATCATTCAGGGCCTGGGAACTAATTTACCGCCCATTTTAACCCTCTCATCAACTATATATCAAGCAACAAACATGTCTAGCTGTGTAGAAAGACAGAGATTTGGTTGCATATATCTGCAGATACATGTGGAAGCCACACCGCTCCGCCAAGGCACTCTGTGTTTAGTGTGGTCCCTACTCTTAATTTTGAGTCCCCAACATTGGGAGATGCAATGCAGACAAATATTTGAGAGCTACTCACCTGGGAAGATGCCAGCCTCCCTTTAGAACACTTCACAGGGAGAAATCCATATTGACTGAATTCCTCCCTGCTTGTGCTCATGGCAATTCAAATGAATAAAGGGGGGTGGGAGTAGCTCAATCACTATTATCTATACAAAATTATTATTATCATTCAGGGCCTGGGAACTAATTTACCGCCTAGTTTAACCCTCTCATCAACTACATATCAAGCAACAAACATGATACAAGAGTGTCGGTCTCAGAAATGGCAGCCCTAGCAGATACTGTTCTCAATAACAGCCGGGTGGACATCCCGCTAGTAATTGGGTGTATGGGGCTGCAGGTCCCAAATGCAAGGGGGAGAGCATTCCTGAGCTTGCTACAAGATAACTTTATCAGCCAGTTGGTGGAGGCACCTACTAGGGGTGATCGGATCCGGTAGTATCAAATGATGATGACCTGGTACAGAAACAGTTCATGAAAATCTTGGTAACACTGGCCACAATATAATTGTGTTCAACATAAATTAAAAAAACATTATCTGACTGGGAGGGCAAAAACACAAAATCTTTGAAAAGCCGACTTCCCCAGGTTCAAGGCTGCTCTCCAGGACACAGAATGGGAGCATATGTAAAGGAATGAGGATACAGATGCCAAATGGGAGTGCTTTAAATCAATCGTGAATACCAAAATTCCAAAATGTATTCCTATAGGTAACAAGTATAAGTGAGATTAAATCCCTCCTGGCTGACACCGGCAATTAAACGGGCAATAAAACACAAGAAAATGGCATTTAAAAATCCAAATCTGATCTCTCAGCAGTAACCTTTGAAATGTATATAGCAGTAAATAAATCATGTAAAAAAGTAATAAAGCATGCAAAAGCACAAAATAAAATAGATGTGGTCAAAGAAAGCAAAACCACCCCTAAACGTTTCTTTAAATATATAAACTAAAAAAAAACAAAATCAGAACTGGTAAGTACCCTAATTAATGCTTATGGGGGGGTGGTCACTGGGGAGCAAGAAAAGGTGGAGCTGCTAAATGGGTTTTTTAGCTCCGTGTACACAAATGAAGCACAATATACCAGTTTAGGCGTTGCCACTGCAAACAATACCCCAAGCATAATTATATGGCTAAACATAGAATATTCTAAGGCTAAACATGGATATCATCCAAGAATGAATACACAATTAAAATGTGAATAAGACTCCAGGACCAGGTGGACTTCACCCAGTTTTTAAAGTACACAGCTTAGTTATTTCAGCACCTCTGCTTTTGATCTTTAAAAACTCACTAACTAATATAGTACCAAGGGATTGGTGGAAGGCAAAAGTGGTGTATATTTTTAAAAAGGGTTCTAGGTCTACTCTGGGTAATTACAGTCCTGTAAGCTTAACATCTATTGTGGGAAAATTGCTTGAGGGACTCCTAAAAGACTACATACAGGATTATGTAACTATGCATAATATTCTAAGTGACAACTAGCACGGTTTTACCAAGGGCAGAATCTGCCAGACTAACCTGATCGGCTTCTATAAGGAGGTAAGTAGAAGCCTGGACAGAGGGGCAGCTGTAGATACAGTATATATTTTTTTCTGGATTTTGCATTGACATTTGACACTGTCCCTCATAGACGCTTATTGGGAAAATTGAGGCCAGGGTTAGAAAATACAGTTTTTGAGTGGATTGAAAACTGGCTGAAGGATCGTGTGCAGAGAGTTGCGAGTTTAGCAAGTAGTATTAAAGGGTACTGACACATCCGTGGTTTGAGCAAGTGGTATTAAAGAGTACTGACGCACCAGTGGTTTGAGCTAGTGGTATTAAAGAGTACTGATGCCCAAGTGGTTGGAGTAAGCGGTCTTAAAGAGTACTGACACACCAATGGTTAGAACAAGTGGCATTAAACAGCACTGACACACCAGTGGTTTGAGCTAGTTGTATTAAAGAGTACTGACACACCAGTAGTGAGCTAGTTGTATTAAAGCAGGGGCGGACTGGGACTAAAAAACGCCCCGGGACTTTTTGGGGCACAACGGCCCTGCTGTACTGTTCCTGGCCCAGTATAGTATAGTAATGTCATATATATATATATATATATATATATATATACACACTTTATTTTGTTCCATGGTTTACCAGGGTTTAGAGGACAAAAATAAGAAAGAAAATATGAACAAAATGGTGTGCTAAAATCCCCCCTCCGAATCATCCTATTACAGCCTGTGAGCAGCTTCCCTCATTACAGCCTGTGAGCATCATCCCACATTGGAAGCAGTGTGCAACATCTCCCATTACAGGCAGTGAGGGGCATCCCTACAATACAGGTAGTGTGCAGCATCTCCCATTGCAGACAGTGAGGGGCATCCCTAATTACAGGCAGAGAGGTGAATCCCTCATTACAGGCAGAGAGGGGCATCCCACTTTACAGGCAGAGAGGGGCATCCTGCTTTACAGGCAGAGAGGGGCATCCCGCTTTACAGGCAGAGAGGGGCATCCCGCATTACAGGCAGAGAGGAGCATCCCGCATTACAGGCAGAGAGGGGCATCCCGCATTACAGGCAGAGAGGGGCATCCCGCATTACAGGCAGAGAGGAGCATCCCGCATTACAGGCAGAGAGGGGCATCCCGCATTACAGGCAGAGAGGAGCATCCCGCATTACAGGCAGAGAGGGGCATCCCACATTACAGGCAGAGAGTGGCATCCCGCTTTACAGTTAGGGGCATCCCCCCACTCCCTCCCCCCAATGATGGACAATAATAAGGCAGCAGGGGGCATCCCGCATAACAGGCACATATAAGGAACGGAACCCCGAACAATGCATGCAAGAGAAAGGGGGGTAGACTCAATTAGTATTGTTTTGTGCTGGCACAAAAATACCCAAATGTTACTACAGACCAATAAACACCAATCTGATTCAATCAAATAAAGTGACCAGTGCAAAAAGCTGTGCTATCAATTCCATAAACAGTTAATGTTACAAAAAGAGACATACTATTAATTAATAAATCAATAAAAAAGTTAAAATAAAAAATATAATAATTTTTTTATAAAAAATAAAAAATCAATTACAAAAATGTTTTTATATATACATGCAATAGTGCATATGCTTAAAGTCATGAACACAAAAAAGTGCAAAGTGCATAAACCAGAGAACCTAACAATAAATATAGAAAGTGGGGCACAATGTTACCAGACCATAAGGGTTAGCAGCACAACCATTCCAAAGATATAAAGAGGGGAAAAAATTCAGCAGGGACACCTGCGCAGGCGGCCACCCATGCCGCTTCAGCTGGGTGAGGCATGGGTGGCCGTGTGCGCAGGTGTCCCTGCTGCATTTGATGCTCCTTTTGTTTGGGTGGATGTGATCTTGTGATATTGGAATGAAAGAGTAGTGGTATTACACACCAGTGGTTTGATCAAGAGGTATTAAAGAGTACTGGCACACTTGAGCCAGTGGTACTAAAAAGTACTGATACACCAGTGTTTTGAGCAAGTGGCATTAAAGAGTAGTGGTATTAAAGAGTACTGACACACCAGTGGTTTGATCAAGAGGTATTAAAGAGTACTGGCACACTTGAGACAGTGGTACTAAAAAGTACTGACACACCAGTGTTTTGAGCAAGTGGCATTAAAGAGTACTGGCACACCAGTGGTTTGACCAAGTGGTATTAAATAGTACGGCACATGAGTGGTTTGAAAAAGAGGCATTAAAGAGTACTGACACACCAGTGGTTTGAGCAAGTGGTATTAAAAAGTCAGACAAAAAGGAAGAAAAAGGGATCCGCACTCCTAAAATCTTGAGGCTTTATTTGAAAAAGTAGTTAAAACCAGCATCTTCAAAAGTATCCACAGCAGTGTAAAAACATGAAAGGACCCCGGCACATGAAGTTATGCCACGCTCGCTAACGCGTTTCGGACGCACACACTCGGTCCTTAATCATAGATAATCAGTGGCATAAATATCATCATTTATATAGGGTATATTGGACTTACCTCCCGCCATCTGCCGCCCGCGAGCGCGCACTCCCCAGCCGCCGCCGCCGTCGCCAAGGTGGAGTGACGTCATGTGCAAGGCAGCGTCTCAATCCACCAATAGCAGGCATGAAGACGGTGGCCAATCAAAAAAGAGAAGGCCTCAAATCGTCCAAGTTAAGGTTGCTAAGCAACCAGTAGAAGCCGGAAGTCGGCAGCGGGGGAGAGAGAGAACGCTGTCACAGACATTGGCAGGCAAACAGCAGAGAAAAGTCCGTTATACAAAACAAACACCCACATCATTAACATCGCAGCATGAATCTATACGCAGTGCATGGACACACATAGATATCAAAATTCATTGCACGCCTATCCATACATTGCATCAAAACAACAACAACAACATATTATTAGATTATTCCATTTTGTCCCTCTATGCAGATTAGCTGCTGTAGGGGTGGGCAGGGTTCCCCTATTTTGGATTACTAATGGCAATGCTATTGATGTAAATATATATGGTCTTTTTCTTTTATCTATTATCTATGATTGTTATAATGATTTATATTTTTGGACTGTAAACCATGTTTTTTGGTCATGTGAGTCTATGCACCATACTTCGGTTGTTTTGATGCAATGTATGGATAGGCGTGCAATGAATTTTGATATCTATGTGTGTCCATGCACTGCGTATAGATTCATGCTGCGATGTTAATGATGTGGGTGTTTGTTTTGTATAACGGACTTTTCTCTGCTGTTTGCCTGCCAATGTCTGTGACAGCGTTCTCTCTCTCCCCCGCTGCCGACTTCCGGCTTCTACTGGTTGCTTAGCAACCTTAACTTGGACGATTTGAGGCCTTCTCTTTTTTGATTGGCCACCGTTAGAGATGAGCGAACTTTTGAAAAATTCGATTCGACTGATTCGCCGAATTTTCCGACAAAAATCGTTTCGACCCGAATAAATTCGCGACGAATCGCTATTAAAAACGGCTATTTCTGAGCCTCCTACAGCCTCAATAGGGTTGTAAACCATTCAGCCTTGCTGTAACACGCACAGGATGCGTGCTGGGTTAGTTAAATAATACTTTTAAGAAATATCACATGCAGATCAGAGGCATCGCTAATAGAATCGCAGAGCGGCACAATTGCAGAGAGTTGAAGTGGCATCACTATGAGGGGCAGAAGGAGCCCAAATATACACTGGAGTTGGCTTCAGGAGCCCAAAAATTGGATGAATCACACCCTGGAGTTGGCAGAAGTTGGCAGCAGCAGCAGCAGGAGCCCAAATATACACTGGAGTTGGCTTCAGGAGCCCAAAAATTGGATGAATCACACCCTGGAGTTGGCAGGAGTTGACAGCAGCAGCAGCAGGAGCCCAAATATACACTGGAGTTGGCTTCAGGAGCCCAAAAATTGGATGAATCACACCCTGGAGTTGGCAGGAGTTGACAGCAGCAGCAGCAGGAGCCCAAATATACACTGGAGTTGGCTTCAGGAGCCCAAAAATTGGATGAATCACACCCTGGAGTTGGCAGGAGTTGACAGCAGCAGCAGCAGGAGCCCAAATATACACTGGAGTTGGCTTCAGGAGCCCAAAAATTGGATGAATCACACCCTGGAGTTGGCAGAAGTTGGCAGCAGCAGCAGCAGGAGCCCAAATATACACTGGAGTTGGCTTCAGGAGCCCAAAAATTGGATGAATCACACCCTGGAGTTGGCAGAAGTTGGCAGCAGCAGCAGCAGGAGCCCAAATATACACTGGAGTTGGCTTCAGGAGCCCAAAAATTGGATGAATCACACCCTGGAGTTGGCAGGAGTTGACAGCAGCAGCAACAGGAGCCCAAATATACACTGGAGTTGGCTTCAGGAGCCCAAAAATTGGATGAATCACACCCTGGAGTTGGCAGAAGTTGGCAGCAGCAGCAGCAGGAGCCCAAATATACACTGGAGTTGGCTTCAGGAGCCCAAAAATTGGATGAATCACACCCTGGAGTTGGCAGAAGTTGGCAGCAGCAGCAGCAGGAGCCCAAATATACACTGGAGTTGGCTTCAGGAGCCCAAAAATTGGATGAATCACACCCTGGAGTTGGCAGGAGTTGACAGCAGCAGCAGCAGGAGCCCAAATATACACTGGAGTTGGCTTCAGGAGCCCAAAAATTGGATGAATCACACCCTGGAGTTGGCAGGAGTTGACAGCAGCAGCAGCAGGAGCCCAAATATACACTGGAGTTGGCTTCAGGAGCCCAAAAATTGGATGAATCACACCCTGGAGTTGGCAGGAGTTGACAGTAGCAGCAGCAGGAGCCCAAATATACACTGGAGTTGGCTTCAGGAGCCCAAAAATTGGATGAATCACACCCTGGAGTTGGCAGAAGTTGGCAGCAGCAGCAGCAGGAGCCCAAATATACACTGGAGTTGGCTTCAGGAGCCCAAAAATTGGATGAATCACACCCTGGAGTTGGCAGGAGTTGACAGCAGCAGCAGCAGGAGCCCAAATATACACTGGAGTTGGCTTCAGGAGCCCAAAAATTGGATGAATCACACCCTGGAGTTGGCAGGAGTTGACAGCAGCAGCAGCAGGAGCCCAAATATACACTGGAGTTGGCTTCAGGAGCCCAAAAATTGGATGAATCACACCCTGGAGTTGGCAGAAGTTGGCAGCAGCAGCAGCAGGAGCCCAAATATACACTGGAGTTGGCTTCAGGAGCCCAAAAATTGGATGAATCACACCCTGGAGTTGGCAGGAGTTGACAGCAGCAGCAGCAGGAGCCCAAATATACACTGGAGTTGGCTTCAGGAGCCCAAAAATTGGATGAATCACACCCTGGAGTTGGCAGAAGTTGGCAGCAGCAGCAGCAGGAGCCCAAATATACACTGGAGTTGGCTTCAGGAGCCCAAAAATTGGATGAATCACACCCTGGAGTTGGCAGGAGTTGACAGCAGCAGCAGCAGGAGCCCAAATATACACTGGAGTTGGCTTCAGGAGCCCAAAAATTGGATGAATCACACCCTGGAGTTGGCAGAAGTTGGCAGCAGCAGCAGCAGGAGCCCAAATATACACTGGAGTTGGCTTCAGGAGCCCAAAAATTGGATGAATCACACCCTGGAGTTGGCAGGAGTTGACAGCAGCAGCAGCAGGAGCCCAAATATACACTGGAGTTGGCTTCAGGAGCCCAAAAATTGGATGAATCACACCCTGGAGTTGGCAGGAGTTGACAGCAGCAGCAGCAGGAGCCCAAATATACACTGGAGTTGGCTTCAGGAGCCCAAAAATTGGATGAATCACACCCTGGAGTTGGCAGGAGTTGACAGTAGCAGCAGCAGGAGCCCAAATATACACTGGAGTTGGCTTCAGGAGCCCAAAAATTGGATGAATCACACCCTGGAGTTGGCAGAAGTTGGCAGCAGCAGCAGCAGGAGCCCAAATATACACTGGAGTTGGCTTCAGGAGCCCAAAAATTGGATGAATCACACCCTGGAGTTGGCAGGAGTTGACAGCAGCAGCAGCAGGAGCCCAAATATACACTGGAGTTGGCTTCAGGAGCCCAAAAATTGGATGAATCACACCCTGGAGTTGGCAGGAGTTGACAGCAGCAGCAGCAGGAGCCCAAATATACACTGGAGTTGGCTTCAGGAGCCCAAAAATTGGATGAATCACACCCTGGAGTTGGCAGAAGTTGGCAGCAGCAGCAGCAGGAGCCCAAATATACACTGGAGTTGGCTTCAGGAGCCCAAAAATTGGATGAATCACACCCTGGAGTTGGCAGGAGTTGACAGCAGCAGCAGCAGGAGCCCAAATATACACTGGAGTTGGCTTCAGGAGCCCAAAAATTGGATGAATCACACCCTGGAGTTGGCAGAAGTTGGCAGCAGCAGCAGCAGGAGCCCAAATATACACTGGAGTTGGCTTCAGGAGCCCAAAAATTGGATGAATCACACCCTGGAGTTGGCAGGAGTTGACAGCAGCAGCAGCAGGAGCCCAAATATACACTGGAGTTGGCTTCAGGAGCCCAAAAATTGGATGAATCACACCCTGGAGTTGGCAGAAGTTGGCAGCAGCAGCAGCAGGAGCCCAAATATACACTGGAGTTGGCTTCAGGAGCCCAAAAATTGGATGAATCACACCCTGGAGTTGGCAGGAGTTGACAGCAGCAGCAGCAGGAGCCCAAATATACACTGGAGTTGGCTTCAGGAGCCCAAAAATTGGATGAATCACACCCTGGAGTTGGCAGAAGTTGGCAGCAGCAGCAGCAGGAGCCCAAATATACACTGGAGTTGGCTTCAGGAGCCCAAAAATTGGATGAATCACACCCTGGAGTTGGCAGGAGTTGACAGCAGCAGCAGCAGGAGCCCAAATATACACTGGAGTTGGCTTCAGGAGCCCAAAAATTGGATGAATCACACCCTGGAGTTGGCAGAAGTTGGCAGCAGCAGCAGCAGGAGCCCAAATATACACTGGAGTTGGCTTCAGGAGCCCAAAAATTGGATGAATCACACCCTGGAGTTGGCAGGAGTTGACAGCAGCAGCAGCAGGAGCCCAAATATACACTGGAGTTGGCTTCAGGAGCCCAAAAATTGGATGAATCACACCCTGGAGTTGGCAGGAGTTGACAGCAGCAGCAGCAGGAGCCCAAATATACACTGGAGTTGGCTTCAGGAGCCCAAAAATTGGATGAATCACACCCTGGAGTTGGCAGAAGTTGGCAGCAGCAGCAGCAGGAGCCCAAATATACACTGGAGTTGGCTTCAGGAGCCCAAAAATTGGATGAATCACACCCTGGAGTTGGCAGGAGTTGACAGCAGCAGCAGCAGGAGCCCAAATATACACTGGAGTTGGCTTCAGGAGCCCAAAAATTGGATGAATCACACCCTGGAGTTGGCAGAAGTTGGCAGCAGCAGCAGCAGGAGCCCAAATATACACTGGAGTTGGCTTCAGGAGCCCAAAAATTGGATGAATCACACCCTGGAGTTGGCAGGAGTTGACAGCAGCAGCAGCAGGAGCCCAAATATACACTGGAGTTGGCTTCAGGAGCCCAAAAATTGGATGAATCACACCCTGGAGTTGGCAGAAGTTGGCAGCAGCAGCAGCAGGAGCCCAAATATACACTGGAGTTGGCTTCAGGAGCCCAAAAATTGGATGAATCACACCCTGGAGTTGGCAGGAGTTGACAGTAGCAGCAGCAGGAGCCCAAAAAATGGCCTAAAGACATAAATATGTTTTGCACCATTTGGAAAGTGTAAAACGTGGCACCATGCTGAATCTAGTCGCATGCATCAGGCATTGGTGGGTGGAAATCCTGGCTGATCCATCCCTGATTCATTTTGACAAAGGTGAGTCTCTCCACATTTTTAGTTGACAGACGAGTTCTCCTCGCCGTAACTATGGCCCCCGCCGCACTAAACACCCGCTCAGATGGCACGCTACTTGCCGGGCAGGACAGCTTTTCCAGGGCAAACTCTGCTAGTTGCGGCCACAAATCAAGTTTGGCTGCCCAGAAGTCCAGCGGATCCTCAAGGTGTGTTGGCATGGTCATGTCAAAGTATGACATGACCTGCTGGTTCAGGTCCTGCTCCAGGTCTTCCTGCTGCTCATGAGTAGCCTCACTATGCGGGTGTAGAAAGCTACTCATTAGCGACTGAAGACTGAGGCTGCTGCTGCTGATGGAGCTTCTGCTGCTGCTGCTGCCAACCCCCCCAGCGGCCATGGCAGTGGAAGGTGAGCGCAGAGGTCCCCTCGAGTCAGACCTGCGAGAGTATGGACCATGGCGCAGATAGGCATCGGCCAACTGCCTACGTAGAATGTCTTTGTAGTAGTTGAGTTTGTCCTCCCTCTCGGTGGGTTTAAAAAATGCCCCCATTTTGTGCCGGAAGCGAGGGTCCAATAAGGTGGACAGCCAGAAGTCATCCCGCCGACAGATGGAAACAATTCTGGGGTCACTACGCAAGCACGTGAGCATGCTTCGTGCCATTTGCGCAAGTGACTCGGATGGACTACCTGTCTCCATCTCCACTGCATACTGCCACGGTGTGCCCGGGTCCTCTGTCTCTCCTTCCTCAAAAACCTCTAGCTCCTCTGGCTGCTCCTGCTCCTCCTCTCCTGTCCGCTGACTAGATAAACCAGCCATTTCGCCAAGCCTAAACTGTGTTTCGCTGGGCAACTCCTCCTCCTCCTCTTCCTCCTCCTCCTCCTCCAGTTCAGCTCCAAGGGGGTTCATGTGGCCGTAAGATGTAAACGCCATGTCTCCAGTGCCCTGACCAGCCATGGTTTCCAACATGTGCTGCAGTACATGAAGCAGTGGAATCACGTCGTTCATCCCGTAATCCTGCCGACTGACAAATAAAGTGGCTTCCTCAAAGGGCCTGAGCAAACGGCAGGTGTCACGTATGAGCTGCCACTGGTTGACATTGAAGTTACACAGGGGAGTCCCCCTATCTGCTTGGATCATCAGGAAATCCGTGATGGCTTTTCTCTGTTCATATAATCGGTCCAACATGTGAAGGGTGGAATTCCAACGGGTGGAAACATCGCAAATCAGACTATGTTGGGGGATACCATTCTGACGCTGTAGCTCAAGAAGGGTGTGTTTGGCAGTGTAGGAGTGGCTGAAGTGCATGCAAAGTTTCCGTGAAGTTGTTAGGATGTCCTGCAGATGGGGGGAACACTTCAGAAACCGCTTGACAACCAGATTGAAGACGTGAGCCATGCAGGGGGCATGGGTCAGGCTTCCTTGGCGCAGCGCAGACAAAATGTTCTTCCCATTGTCGGTAACCATGATTCCCATTTTAAGTTTTCTCGGAGTAAGCCATGTTTGGATTTCCTGATGAATACATTTAAGCAGTTCCTCCCCTGTGTGACTCCGTTCGCCAAGACAAACCATGTGAAGCACTGCGTGACACCTCCGTGCCCTGCACACATGGTAGACTGGAGGGGCACTGAGACTTGAGCCTACAGTGGAGGGTGAGGAGATGGCGGAGGATGAGGAGGCCGAGTCGCACGGTGTCACAGGCCCAATGGGCAGAGAGCGCGGAGGCCGAAGCGGCGTGACCTGTCCAAGTTGCTGCTGCAAAGGGACCACATTCACCCAGTGGGCCGTAAACGACATGTACTGCCCCTGACCGTAGTTACAGCTCCAGATGTCGGCGCTGCCATGTATTTTGCTACACACCGACAGGCTCAAGGACTGGCCCACCTTCTGTTCAACAAAAGTGTGCAGCGCTGGTACTGCCTTCTTGGCAAAGAAATGACGGCTTGGGACTCTCCACCTCGGCTCGGCACAAGCCATCAGTTCTCTGAAAGGTGCAGATTCCACCACCTGAAAAGGGAGCGACTGCAGCACCAGCAACTTGGACAGGAGCACATTCAGCTTCTGCGCCGTAGGATGAGTGGGCGCATACTGCTGTCTCTTGGACATGGCTTCGCTGATGGATTGCTGGCGGGATGCATGACTTGGAGGAGGAGGAGGAGGAGCAGGAGCGACAGAGGATGGGTATGACGCACAGCTGCCTTCGGCTGAGGTGCTGGAGCCTTGGCTGGCAGAAATTGGGAGCTCACTTGGTGAGGAAGCAGACTGGACCACCCCTTGGGAGCCTCGGTTCTCCCAGGTCGTTTTATGGTGACGCATCATATGTTGACGCAGGGCCGTGGTGCCAACATTTGGACCCTGGCCACGCTTCACCTTTTGCCTACATATCTTGCATGTGGCCATGTTACCCTCCTGCGGATGCCTCAGGAAAAACTGCCACACTGCCGAGTAGCTACTTTTCCCACCCCCTGGCCTCACTGATTCACTGCTGCTGTTGCCAACTCCAGGAACCCCTGCTCCACTACCTCCCGATAAGGTAGACTGCCGCACAGCAGGTGCTCTACCCCGGCCCCGGCCCCGGCCGGCTCCAGCCTTTGGAATTGTGCCCCCATGCTGACTGCTACCACTTTGCTGCCTCAGCTGCTGACTCCGGGGCAACCTGCACCCCTCTTCTCCTGATGATGACGATGAAGCCCCTTCATCACCCGGCTCCCAAGTGCGATCGGCTTCATCGTCATCATCATCATCATCACCGGGTTGTGGCTGTACGTCACTGATGTTCGTGGATTCGTCAACAGTGTCTGGCGCAGGAGCTGGAACGCTCGCAGCACCCACGACACTGTCCACATCACTATTTGTCTGCCTAGCTAAAGAAGCCACCTCCATTTCTTGGCTGGGCAGTAGCTGCTGACTGTCCTCTATCTGATGGTCCTCCTCACTAAAGAGTGGAGCTGAACCCAAAGCATAGGATACGTCGCTGGGGGAGGGAACGGCGTAGGCCAGAGGCAATGGGAGGACAGGGACTGCTCTCGGGGCATGCCAACTCAGGGTTGTGTCAGAGGAACCTACCGACCCTAGACTGGGGGTCTCAGACGTAAGTTGTGATGATGTTGTTGATGAGCGCGTCAACCAATCTACCACGGCAGATGCGTTACTGGTGGAGACCCGACCGCTAGCAGATACTGGCAGATTAGGTCTCTCAGCGTGACTCCTGCTGCTACTGGCCCCCAGTCTGATGCGAGCTCTTCCTGCGGAATCTTGGCCTCTGCCACTCCTCTTTTCACTTCCAGGCACTTGTCTGCCCGACATAGTCTAACTGGCGTGGTAGTAGGTGATATTTAAAAAAACCCCGGGCAGCGGTGGGTCTATATGAAACAGAATATAATGCACACCAAAAGTGAGCAGTAACACTCAGCCTCCAACAGGCCTGCTTAGTGTAAATAAGAGAGCTGCATAGTGTAAATAAAGAGGGGTATGCTATGTTACAGAATGGGATGCCTCAACAGAAGTGCACCTGGCAGGCAGCAGTAAGCCTATGCCCAGCAAAAGTGTCTTATAATATAAATATAATAAGAGCAAATGCTTATATGGTCTTAAACAGAGGCTGCTTTAGTCACAGAATGGGATGCCCCGGGCAGGAATCGAGCTGCCAGGGTACAGTAGTGCTTTGGCCAGCAAAAGTGTCTTTATCAGGCCTAATTTCAAATATGATAAGAGCAAATGCTTATATGGTCTTAAACAGAGGCTGCTTTAGTCACAGAATGGGATGCCCCGGGCAGGAATCGAGCTGCCAGGGTACAGTAGTGCTTTGGCCAGCAAAAGTGTCTTTATCAGGCCTAATTTCAAATATGATTAGAGCAAATGCTTATATGGTCTTAAACAGAGGCTGCTTTAGTCACAGAATGGGATGCCCCGGGCAGGAATCGAGCTGCCAGGGTACAGTAGTGCTTTGGCCAGCAAAAGTGTCTTTATCAGGCCTAATTTCAAATATGATTAGAGCAAATGCTTATATGGTCTTAAACAGAGGCTGCTTTAGTCACAGAATGGGATGCCCCGGGCAGGAATCGAGCTGCCAGGGTACAGTAGTGCTTTGGCCAGCAAAAGTGTCTTTATCAGGCCTAATTTCAAATATGATTAGAGCAAATGCTTATATGGTCTTAAACAGAGGCTGCTTTAGTCACAGAATGGGATGCCCCGGGCAGGAATCGAGCTGCCAGGGTACAGTAGTGCTTTGGCCAGCAAAAGTGTCTTTATCAGGCCTAATTTCAAATATGATAAGAGCAAATGCTTATATGGTCTTAAACAGAGGCTGCTTTAGTCACAGAATGGGATGCCCCGGGCAGGAATCGAGCTGCCAGGGTACAGTAGTGCTTTGGCCAGCAAAAGTGTCTTTATCAGGCCTAATTTCAAATATGATTAGAGCAAATGCTTATATGGTCTTAAACAGAGGCTGCTTTAGTCACAGAATGGGATGCCCCGGGCAGGAATCGAGCTGCCAGGGTACAGTAGTGCTTTGGCCAGCAAAAGTGTCTTTATCAGGCCTAATTTCAAATATGATTAGAGCAAATGCTTATATGGTCTTAAACAGAGGCTGCTTTAGTCACAGAATGGGATGCCCCGGGCAGGAATCGAGCTGCCAGGGTACAGTAGTGCTTTGGCCAGCAAAAGTGTCTTTATCAGGCCTAATTTCAAATATGATAAGAGCAAATGCTTATATGGTCTTAAACAGAGGCTGCTTTAGTCACAGAATGGGATGCCCCGGGCAGGAATCGAGCTGCCAGGGTACAGTAGTGCTTTGGCCAGCAAAAGTGTCTTTATCAGGCCTAATTTCAAATATGATTAGAGCAAATGCTTATATGGTCTTAAACAGAGGCTGCTTTAGTCACAGAATGGGATGCCCCGGGCAGGAATCGAGCTGCCAGGGTACAGTAGTGCTTTGGCCAGCAAAAGTGTCTTTATCAGGCCTAATTTCAAATATGATTAGAGCAAATGCTTATATGGTCTTAAACAGAGGCTGCTTTAGTCACAGAATGGGATGCCCCGGGCAGGAATCGAGCTGCCAGGGTACAGTAGTGCTTTGGCCAGCAAAAGTGTCTTTATCAGGCCTAATTTCAAATATGATTAGAGCAAATGCTTATATGGTCTTAAACAGAGGCTGCTTTAGTCACAGAATGGGATGCCCCGGGCAGGAATCGAGCTGCCAGGGTACAGTAGTGCTTTGGCCAGCAAAAGTGTCTTTATCAGGCCTAATTTCAAATATGATTAGAGCAAATGCTTATATGGTCTTAAACAGAGGCTGCTTTAGTCACAGAATGGGATGCCCCGGGCAGGAATCGAGCTGCCAGGGTACAGTAGTGCTTTGGCCAGCAAAAGTGTCTTTATCAGGCCTAATTTCAAATATGATTAGAGCAAATGCTTATATGGTCTTAAACAGAGGCTGCTTTAGTCACAGAATGGGATGCCCCGGGCAGGAATCGAGCTGCCAGGGTACAGTAGTGCTTTGGCCAGCAAAAGTGTCTTTATCAGGCCTAATTTCAAATATGATTAGAGCAAATGCTTATATGGTCTTAAACAGAGGCTGCTTTAGTCACAGAATGGGATGCCCCGGGCAGGAATCGAGCTGCCAGGGTACAGTAGTGCTTTGGCCAGCAAAAGTGTCTTTATCAGGCCTAATTTCAAATATGATTAGAGCAAATGCTTATATGGTCTTAAACAGAGGCTGCTTTAGTCACAGAATGGGATGCCCCGGGCAGGAATCGAGCTGCCAGGGTACAGTAGTGCTTTGGCCAGCAAAAGTGTCTTTATCAGGCCTAATTTCAAATATGATTAGAGCAAATGCTTATATGGTCTTAAACAGAGGCTGCTTTAGTCACAGAATGGGATGCCCCGGGCAGGAATCGAGCTGCCAGGGTACAGTAGTGCTTTGGCCAGCAAAAGTGTCTTTATCAGGCCTAATTTCAAATATGATTAGAGCAAATGCTTATATGGTCTTAAACAGAGGCTGCTTTAGTCACAGAATGGGATGCCCCGGGCAGGAATCGAGCTGCCAGGGTACAGTAGTGCTTTGGCCAGCAAAAGTGTCTTTATCAGGCCTAATTTCAAATATGATTAGAGCAAATGCTTATATGGTCTTAAACAGAGGCTGCTTTAGTCACAGAATGGGATGCCCCGGGCAGGAATCGAGCTGCCAGGGTACAGTAGTGCTTTGGCCAGCAAAAGTGTCTTTATCAGGCCTAATTTCAAATATGATTAGAGCAAATGCTTATATGGTCTTAAACAGAGGCTGCTTTAGTCACAGAATGGGATGCCCCGGGCAGGAATCGAGCTGCCAGGGTACAGTAGTGCTTTGGCCAGCAAAAGTGTCTTTATCAGGCCTAATTTCAAATATGATTAGAGCAAATGCTTATATGGTCTTAAACAGAGGCTGCTTTAGTCACAGAATGGGATGCCCCGGGCAGGAATCGAGCTGCCAGGGTACAGTAGTGCTTTGGCCAGCAAAAGTGTCTTTATCAGGCCTAATTTCAAATATGATTAGAGCAAATGCTTATATGGTCTTAAACAGAGGCTGCTTTAGTCACAGAATGGGATGCCCCGGGCAGGAATCGAGCTGCCAGGGTACAGTAGTGCTTTGGCCAGCAAAAGTGTCTTTATCAGGCCTAATTTCAAATATGATTAGAGCAAATGCTTATATGGTCTTAAACAGAGGCTGCTTTAGTCACAGAATGGGATGCCCCGGGCAGGAATCGAGCTGCCAGGGTACAGTAGTGCTTTGGCCAGCAAAAGTGTCTTTATCAGGCCTAATTTCAAATATGATTAGAGCAAATGCTTATATGGTCTTAAACAGAGGCTGCTTTAGTCACAGAATGGGATGCCCCGGGCAGGAATCGAGCTGCCAGGGTACAGTAGTGCTTTGGCCAGCAAAAGTGTCTTTATCAGGCCTAATTTCAAATATGATTAGAGCAAATGCTTATATGGTCTTAAACAGAGGCTGCTTTAGTCACAGAATGGGATGCCCCGGGCAGGAATCGAGCTGCCAGGGTACAGTAGTGCTTTGGCCAGCAAAAGTGTCTTTATCAGGCCTAATTTCAAATATGATTAGAGCAAATGCTTATATGGTCTTAAACAGAGGCTGCTTTAGTCACAGAATGGGATGCCCCGGGCAGGAATCGAGCTGCCAGGGTACAGTAGTGCTTTGGCCAGCAAAAGTGTCTTTATCAGGCCTAATTTCAAATATGATTAGAGCAAATGCTTATATGGTCTTAAACAGAGGCTGCTTTAGTCACAGAATGGGATGCCCCGGGCAGGAATCGAGCTGCCAGGGTACAGTAGTGCTTTGGCCAGCAAAAGTGTCTTTATCAGGCCTAATTTCAAATATGATTAGAGCAAATGCTTATATGGTCTTAAACAGAGGCTGCTTTAGTCACAGAATGGGATGCCCCGGGCAGGAATCGAGCTGCCAGGGTACAGTAGTGCTTTGGCCAGCAAAAGTGTCTTTATCAGGCCTAATTTCAAATATGATTAGAGCAAATGCTTATATGGTCTTAAACAGAGGCTGCTTTAGTCACAGAATGGGATGCCCCGGGCAGGAATCGAGCTGCCAGGGTACAGTAGTGCTTTGGCCAGCAAAAGTGTCTTTATCAGGCCTAATTTCAAATATGATTAGAGCAAATGCTTATATGGTCTTAAACAGAGGCTGCTTTAGTCACAGAATGGGATGCCCCGGGCAGGAATCGAGCTGCCAGGGTACAGTAGTGCTTTGGCCAGCAAAAGTGTCTTTATCAGGCCTAATTTCAAATATGATTAGAGCAAATGCTTATATGGTCTTAAACAGAGGCTGCTTTAGTCACAGAATGGGATGCCCCGGGCAGGAATCGAGCTGCCAGGGTACAGTAGTGCTTTGGCCAGCAAAAGTGTCTTTATCAGGCCTAATTTCAAATATGATTAGAGCAAATGCTTATATGGTCTTAAACAGAGGCTGCTTTAGTCACAGAATGGGATGCCCCGGGCAGGAATCGAGCTGCCAGGGTACAGTAGTGCTTTGGCCAGCAAAAGTGTCTTTATCAGGCCTAATTTCAAATATGATTAGAGCAAATGCTTATATGGTCTTAAACAGAGGCTGCTTTAGTCACAGAATGGGATGCCCCGGGCAGGAATCGAGCTGCCAGGGTACAGTAGTGCTTTGGCCAGCAAAAGTGTCTTTATCAGGCCTAATTTCAAATATGATTAGAGCAAATGCTTATATGGTCTTAAACAGAGGCTGCTTTAGTCACAGAATGGGATGCCCCGGGCAGGAATCGAGCTGCCAGGGTACAGTAGTGCTTTGGCCAGCAAAAGTGTCTTTATCAGGCCTAATTTCAAATATGATTAGAGCAAATGCTTATATGGTCTTAAACAGAGGCTGCTTTAGTCACAGAATGGGATGCCCCGGGCAGGAATCGAGCTGCCAGGGTACAGTAGTGCTTTGGCCAGCAAAAGTGTCTTTATCAGGCCTAATTTCAAATATGATTAGAGCAAATGCTTATATGGTCTTAAACAGAGGCTGCTTTAGTCACAGAATGGGATGCCCCGGGCAGGAATCGAGCTGCCAGGGTACAGTAGTGCTTTGGCCAGCAAAAGTGTCTTTATCAGGCCTAATTTCAAATATGATTAGAGCAAATGCTTATATGGTCTTAAACAGAGGCTGCTTTAGTCACAGAATGGGATGCCCCGGGCAGGAATCGAGCTGCCAGGGTACAGTAGTGCTTTGGCCAGCAAAAGTGTCTTTATCAGGCCTAATTTCAAATATGATTAGAGCAAATGCTTATATGGTCTTAAACAGAGGCTGCTTTAGTCACAGAATGGGATGCCCCGGGCAGGAATCGAGCTGCCAGGGTACAGTAGTGCTTTGGCCAGCAAAAGTGTCTTTATCAGGCCTAATTTCAAATATGATTAGAGCAAATGCTTATATGGTCTTAAACAGAGGCTGCTTTAGTCACAGAATGGGATGCCCCGGGCAGGAATCGAGCTGCCAGGGTACAGTAGTGCTTTGGCCAGCAAAAGTGTCTTTATCAGGCCTAATTTCAAATATGATTAGAGCAAATGCTTATATGGTCTTAAACAGAGGCTGCTTTAGTCACAGAATGGGATGCCCCGGGCAGGAATCGAGCTGCCAGGGTACAGTAGTGCTTTGGCCAGCAAAAGTGTCTTTATCAGGCCTAATTTCAAATATGATTAGAGCAAATGCTTATATGGTCTTAAACAGAGGCTGCTTTAGTCACAGAATGGGATGCCTCACAGCAGACTTAAGATCAGTTCAGTATATATGCACAGTTAGTTACTATAAGCAGCCTGAAAACGCTAACAAAGGCTGGATGAAAAAAAAAAAATCTCCCTGTCAGCCAGCTCCGTTTTTCCTACCTTTCCCTGGCTTTCTGTCTGTCTCCTGCCTGTCTCCTGCCTGTCTCCTGCCTGTCTCCTGCCTGTCTCCTGCCTGTCTCCTGCCTGTCTCCTGCCTGTCTCCAGCCTGTCCCTGTCTGTCCCTGTCTCCAGCCTGTCTCCAGCCTGTCTAACTGCCTCAGCTACACAGCGTTCTGTCTGTCTGTCACGAATGCAATAGAGAAATGAGGAAAAGCAAGATGGCCGCCGTTAAATACCGCTGTGTGACGTCACCGGGCTTGCTGGCTGCTGATAGGCTGCATGTGACTGCCCCAGCTTGCACTGGCGCGGGATACATGTCCAGACATGTCCCGCCCGCCATCTTAGAATGCCTGTAATGTAAATGAATGGATGTTAAAGGAAAACTTCGAGTGATCGAATCGCGGGGAAATTCGGATTCGATCCGAATCGAATTTTTCCTGAAATTCGGATCGAATCCGGGTTCGTCCGGATCGATTCGCTCATCCCTAGCCACCGTCTTCATGCCTGCTATTGGTGGATTGAGACTCTGCCTTGCGCATGACGTCACTCCGCCTTGACGACGGCGGCTGGGGAGTGCGCGCTCGCGGGCGGCAGATGGCGGGAGGTAAGTCCAATATACCCTATATAAATGATGATATTTATGCCACTGATTATCTATGATTAAGGACCGAGTGTGTGCGTCCGAAACGCGTTAGCGAGCGTGGCATAACTTCATGTGCCGGGGTCCTTTCATGTTTTTACACTGCTGTGGATACTTTTGAAGATGCTGGTTTTAACTACTTTTTCAAATAAAGCCTCAAGATTTTAGGAGTGCGGATCCCTTTTTCTTCCTTTTTGTCTGACGCGTGTGGGGCAGAGACAACCCCAGATCCTGCACCCATTCCCGGTGTGCCTTTGCATATTTCTTTTTGCTACTTGTTGGTATTAAAAAGTACTGACACACCAGTGGTTTGAGCAAGTGGTATTAAAGAGTACTGGCAAAAGGTATTAAAGAGTACTGCCACACCAGTGGTTTCAGTAAGTGGTATTAAAAAGGACTGACACACCAGTGGTTTGAGTCTCACCCCTGCCCTCTTCTTCTTGCCTCATCTCTGATGCTTTAAGGTTACAGCTTTCTTGAAAACCTGTTTGTGTTTTCTCTGCTTAGATTTTATTGCAGCCCTTTGAAGTAGAATAAAACAATGGTGCTTAGACCAACAAAAAGTTGTGCACTCTCTGCAGCAATTTATCTAACATGATAGCTAGTTACTTAACATGTAAAGTGGAACAAAACTCAGGATTTTGACTATCCCCCAGGGATAGGTGAAACTCACCTCTTCCTAGTCCCACAGTAGATGAGCAGTTCTCGTCAGTCAGAGCTGTTTGCCATGCATAATAAATGTTTGGCAAAGAGCTCTTGTTACTACGGAAACTGGAGGGAGAGTGGCTGCATCCCCATCAGTGGGCACGCTCCCACCCCAGCCTATCTGAATGGGTGGGGATGGGAGCGCGCTCACAGCCCAAAGATGCGGGGATGCAGCCGTCTGATGTTTACATCAACGAGGCAGCCAGGAAGCAGGTGAGTCTTGCAGTGATTAATTCCCCCTTGCTCTCTTACCCAGTGTCTGTTTATACATTCTGTGATAGGAGAAGGAGCCCCACAGCATGTTCCCAAGGCTGACAGCCATGTTTTACAAAAAAGCAACAGCATAATCAGGGCTATTTGAAAATATCCTTGGTTATGTGCATTTAAAATGAATAAGAAAAAATACATCTGCTCCCCCTTTCCTGAGGCTACCAGCCTGCAAACCAGGCATAGGGTCTGGTTCCCCATAGCTCAGAGGCCAAACGGCTGGCCTCTGGCCAAGCCAAGATAGCAGCCCCTATGGCCTTCGGTGGGTCCCGTGCTCCCCTAGCTGTGAACACTGGGCCTGCGCAGATGGGCCCCAGCCACTTTGGGCCCCCCTGGCCATTGGGGGTAAGTTTATGAATAGGGTAAGGATAACGGCAAGTCACCTGCTGCCATGGAGGCAGGTAATTTGCCACCCCCAACTTTTTGAACTAGTATAGGAGTCCCTTACTAGTTTGAAGTAGTGAAAGTTAAAAATAAGGACAAGGGTCCCTGTTCCCTTCAGACTGGCACTCTGCCAGGCTCTGCTCGCTTCCTGAAGAACGGAGGGGTATTAATTCCCCAGGGTGTGGCTTCAATGGGAATCCCCCTAGTTATCAAGTGCCATTTGGCCTTTGAGCAATGGGGAACTCAGACGCAATGCTTGGTGTGCTGGCTGATGGCCTCAAGAGAGGGGGGACCACACATAATATTTACTTTTTCTATGAGCTGCACTGGCTGGGGCACTGCAATAGCGCCTACATGACAAATGCGCTGATACTTTGCATAAGGGTGGTCTTAGAGACTGCATGGTATGAAGATTCTAAGCTCAAAGCTTGCTTGCATTATAGAACCCAGGCAACGCACATGGTTGAGAAAATAATAAGATAAAGCCTTAATATCTTGACCATTTATTTGTCAATTTAAAAATGGAAAACATTTTAGGACAATGCCAAGTGTAGCCCAAAAGAAAGGGCTTTAACTGCAAGGCATTTTTTGCCCCAAATTGGAAGACTCAACCTCACACTTTAATTGGCGAATCCATAGTGTAGTCTATGGGATTGTTTTGAAGCAAATGATAGTTCATAGCTTTACTTTTATGTTAACTTCTGTTTAGTCGCTGTAGTCAGGAGTTACATCCGTTTCATGGAGTCAAAGGCAGCAACACGATTACAGTGGCACTACCCTCCACCCTAATGTAGCTAGCATGGTTGATGCTGAATAAATGATTATTAGCAACTGAAAATCAAGATATTACTGGTATATGACTAGTAAAGTGATGGCAAAACATCTACAGCAATGTGACATCTAGGCTTTGAGAATAGATTGGGTTCTTGCTTTCCTGGATATTTTGATCTGTTTTGGTTATTTATCTCTATATCCTTTCAGACTTTCCATTCTATGCTGCCAGCATCTCCTGCTCTACACCTAACAGTGCAGGAACATGGATGCTGCCAATATTTAGGAGGAAACATCTGTGGCATTCCCGCCATGTGCTGGGCACTTTTGTCTGACCCGTTATTTCCAAACACAAGCAATATTAGCACATTTTGAAACATTGGTTACAGATGTAGGAATATTTTAGTGTTTTCTTGTTCTCAAGTAGATTAACACCCAAAGTCATATTTTTCTTATCCTTTAGAATGGAAGCCACCAGTGGCCATGTGACCCTTGGAGACAGAGAAACCAGATAGTCAGAACACAAATTTCCCTATTTTGCTCAGTAGTGACATGGGGACATCTTGTTAGCTTTGCTTAAAGCAGACCAAAACCCCTCAAAACAATATTTTGTGTCCCCCATCCCAGGTACATTACCATTTGGATGTTTTCTGCTCTCAACGCTACTTGGTATTCCTGTTGTGATTTTCATTTTTGTTTTCGCCAGGCAAGCTATTGTATGCAGTAGCTGTTTAAGTCCCCCTGCTCGCAATATCATGCTAGGAGCAATTATAGCCTACTGAAAATAGTGCTAGAAGAAATAAGAACTTTAGTAAGATTTAATTTTACCTTAATTTTACCCCTACTTTTTCTTTGAAGCCAAAATAGTTTGTATTTTTATCCAATTGATTACCAGGATACTAAGTGGAGTTGATACATGTGTTTGAATGCAACCTTCCATAGGACTTGGACTGTTTTCTAACTAGTTTGACCTGTTTTCTAAGTATTGGGTGTGGGACAGCATTGTGACTCAGGGGACATCCCCCCTAATCCTGTCACAATGCCGCCCCACACCCGATACTTAGAAAACCTGTGCGCAACCACTTTAATAAGGAACAGAACTGTAAGGAAAGATGCACCAGGCAAAGGTGGGGATGAATAGTTATTTCATGTTATGTCATTTAAGCCAAAACTTCTGCTGTCAAACTGGAGACCTGCATTTAGGAAAACCCCTTCAGTGGCAGCCTACTTAGAGATTTTGCCCCCTTCTGTTCCCAGACCATTTTAAGCATTTTGCAAAGCTCCTGAGTTTACCATGAAATTATTTGTAATATTTTCAGTGCTTTCTCAATATTTTTAAAAATTTGTATCCATTTAAAAAAATAAAAGTGTATGTTTTTCAAGAAATTCATATTGCATGTAAAAGCCTCACCCCCCCCACCCGGATTACAATGGTACCACATATGTATTGTTAGACACCCGTTCCTGCTCCAGAGAAGGCCCCCAAACTGAAAAGAGCGTTTTAGGCAATTTTCAAATAAAATACAACTAACTGCAACACGCAGTTAACTATCGAGGATAAACCCCTTAAAGATTAAATTAAAAATGGCATGGGGTCCACCCACTCCAGCAAAACCAGCCGGGGCAGATGCAGAATTATTTTGCCCAAGACAGATGCAAATGCTGAATTATTTTGCCCAGGGCAACCCTACAATCATTTCCCCACCCTACCTGGCAATAGTTGCCAATAACCGCCGCAGCAAATGTTGGGTGGGTTAGGTGGGCCCCCCTTGTGTGGTGAGAGCTGGTTACACATATACATAGAACAGCTGCAGACACTACATTCTACAATAGCACTTTTTTAAGCACCTTATAACCAAATACCAGTGCAGCACCACACACAGGCACAAGAATGTGTTGGCGATGTCAGAAACCTAGTAGTAACCAGGCTGGCTAGGAGGGGTGTCACCCAGCTGCTGCCACCTGGCATCTTTTAGAGGGCCACATTAAAGGGCATGGAGGGCAGCATCCAGCCCCAGGCCTTGAGTTTGACACATGTGCCCTAAAAGCTACCAAACCACATGGGCATCATGCATTTCTGCCCCCCCTCTGGCCTTTGGGGATGCAGGTAATGGGGCGGGGGGTATTGGAAAGTCACACACTTTCAAAAGTCTATTATTGCCACCCCCCTTACCACCTTCTATCGCCGGGTGCTGGCCTGCGCCATCCAATCTTCTGCAGAAAGTGAGAGATAGAAACTGGGTGTGGGCGGAGGATATCTGTCTCCTGCCCCACTATCGCCTCAGATTTTATGAGGCTGCATTTAAAGTGTTAAATATTATTTACAAATATATCTAGTAACTCCAAAAGCTTGGCTTGAAAGCACCAGTGGCTTGAAACCCACGCCCCCATGGGCCCTAAAATCTATAAGATTACAGGGCAGCTGGATTCCCTCCCCCCGGGGCATCCAGGATTGGTATGCCCCGCTATGTGAAACCCCCCAAGTCGCCTGGAAACTCACCTGCTTTCCCAGTCCAACGGCGCATGCGTGAGCTGCGGGCGGATCTCCGCTATCCCTGTAGCAGGGCGCATATCCGTGGCAGGCATTTGTATATGGCTGGCATGGGCACACTCCCTGTTAGAGGGTAGCAGCCAAAGTGGCTGCCAGCACACTCGGACACTACTAGACAAAGGGACGTGGATCCGGGCATGCGGATTGGACGAGAGGGCTGGTCTTGCACTGTAGGACCAGGAAAGGGTGAGATTGGGTGACCTGGGGGTTTCACACAGTGGGGCATCCCCAGTTAGGGTGCCCAGGGAGCAAGAACCAAAACCCAGGATAGTCAAAATCCTGGGTTTTGGTCCACTTCGATTACATTAAATGAGATTTGTTTATGGCAGTGGCATTTGAGCAAACCTAAGAATTCAGATGAGAACATTCCCTAAATCTACTAGAAACCACAAAACACTACACTTTTAGAACATTGTAGAGCTATTATTTGCTTTGTGTGTATGTCTTGCATGCGCTCTATCTTCCATCCTTCCATCCCATTATTCACCACCCTAACCAACTGGAGTGACGGATATGAGCCTCTTGCTTTAGCAGTTTTTTTTATTTTTTTATTTTGTAGTTACTGTGCCTACTTCAGAGTGAAACATGTCGGCCCTGCCTGTCGACTGCAAACTTGGAGCAGACAACTAATACGGGAACAACGTGTGTGTGTAGAGTGCCAGACAGAAGCAAAAACCACTAATGGGCGATGCCAAGGGGATGGTGTGGTGGGTTTAAGGTAGGTAAAAAAAATTGGTAGCTGCAGGTAAAAAGTAGATTTACAACGTATTTGTTTTCTTAAAGTACAAGTCAGGACACATCTGCTTCTATGTATCTATATATTATTCCTACTAGTACATGCAGGAAAAAACATATAGATCAGTCCACACAAACAACCCAGAACGTGAAATCAATAGACTCCGTAACTGCAGGCATAAATATTAATGGCCACAACACAAGTTTTTGATAGATCTCTCCCTATAACTATCATTCAGTTTTAGGTATATTAGTACCTCATATGGACACCAAGATCAATCAGACTATGCATATACAGTCCCAAGTCTTAAAGAGGAACATTGCGAGTTCCATCTTTTGAGCGCATGAGCATCCAGCCCCTCTGAGTGGTTGGTGCGAGCACGGCACAGCTAGGAGGGGAGGAGTGCGACTTGTGGCGCCAAGTGAAAGCGAGCATGCTGATTGGCTGAGAGGGTCCGAGCCTGCACTGTGGGAGCTTGATTATGGTGTCAAATAAAAAAATGTAATTGGTTCTTGCTTCCCTCTCACTAGTTTTGCCCCATTCAGCAGCTCAACTTGTTTATCACTGAATGGACAGCAATGACCTCGGCTTGGCTGTTTCCCAGCCCTCTCCTTAAGACCCAACAGGTCATGTTTTGCAGACCTCCACACAGACCAATATACTCCAATGGATGGGGTCGTGTCTTGTGAATGTCATAAGAACATTAGTACAATGTGTTAAATGAAGATGAGGGATGGATGATGCTGTGGGGTTGTTTTTCAAGGGTTCATCCTAAAAGTTTTACCAGTCACACATTGAGTGACTTGCCCAGCTCTGCAGGTCATCTCAAGAGATTTCTCACTCAACACGATTTTTTTTAATCCACGGCACCTGCAATCAGGTGCTAATTGTTTCTAAGGAGGTACACATTTTGATTTGGAAATTAACTAAAAAACATTAGAACGGATGGAAACCCATGAAGCTGGGCCCTGGAATCTAACAGATTCCTAGCCTGGCTGCTAGCTGTGTGAACCTCCCCCCCCACCCAGGGCACCGGTGATCTTACCTGATCCTGGCAGATCCCGCCGCGTCCTGTGCCGGGTATGCACCCAGCCAGTTGCATCTTGTCACAACGGCAATTGCCGAGGGGTTTGGGTTTGGCTTCGGCAATGGAAAAGCCTAGTTTTCTTTGAAAACTGGACCACCACCAAGGCAAAAGCATAATCTGGAAAACAATTAGCCTAGGATCCCACTTTAATAGTATGTATGATTATGATTTCAAGTTAAATATGATTTCAAGCATGGATTCATACATATAGTCAAGTACTTCAGGTCAAGGACACCACACCAAAAATCCAGCAGATCATTGCTCTACACTAGGGGTTCCCAACCATTTTTCATCAAGTACCTCTTTTTATTTTTGGATTATATCAAGTATCACCTAGGTCAGTGATGGCAAACCTTTTAGGAACAAAGTGC
The DNA here is from genome assembly GCA_027917425.1 of Gastrophryne carolinensis. Lineage (NCBI taxonomy): Eukaryota > Metazoa > Chordata > Amphibia > Anura > Microhylidae > Gastrophryne > Gastrophryne carolinensis. The sequence continues at coordinate 469,693,037 of CM051234.1, read as the reverse complement.
CAAAACTGATGGCTCTGCTGCCAGGAGGGAGATTAAAAACAAACAAAACGTGTGTACTGGAAAGATGACGTGTGCCCACAGTGAGGACTCCAGGTGCCGCCTCTGGCACAGTGGCCACCAATGACCTAGGTGGTGCATGAGCATTGTCAGTCACCTAAACCCGTAATCAAAACACACAAAATAGGTTCTTTTATTTATGGTGCAAATCACTCTTAAGTGAAGTCACAGATGACACCAGATCAGGTTGTGGTACAGGCAAGTCTGCAGCCTTGTCAAGTACCACCTGGGAGGATCACAGTACCACCTGTCAGGAACCCCTGCTCTACACCATAAATCTATATTCTAGGCTTGCATGCATTGAAATATACAATTCTTCTTCCCCTTTGCCTATAATTGGTGATTCAGTGGTATAATAACCTTAACTTCTTAACTACTGCAGGACATTCTGGACAGCAGCCACACTCCCTGGATGTCAAGGGTCCTGGGTGCAGGAGGATCTAAGAGAAGACTGCACGTGTCATTTATTCTCCTTCCTATTTGTCTAATGAATAGGATGCGGACATCATCATCCTGGGATTTATGGCAGTAGTCATGCAATGTACAGTGTCTGTGACAAAAACAAATAGAATACCTCTCTTCTACCTACCTCTGAAATTTGCCTCCTGGAGGAACCTGTCCTCCTTTTTAATAATCTACAAAATAATTTACAAATGTTTAATATGTCAGTACATGTACTTGACAATATGTCACAATATGTCATGGGGCAAAGTGTCTGATTCTCTTATTGTTGATTCATTTTATTTTAATACAATATGGGCATCGGTAACCTTAATATATAGTCATGACTTAAAACTTTAGACAAAAAGACCAAGACCAATACATTAATCCTATGATGTCTCCTTTATATGGTTGCCTCAAAATTGGGATACCTCTTCACTTCTGTATACAACATAGTTTTCCCTAGTTACTTTATTCCATAATAATAATACATCCATAACACGAACTGAATTCTATACACCTTTGTGGCCATAGGATTGTGGTCCTCTTTTGCACAATGAAGTCTATGTTTTGGAATGGCAAAATCATGCCTGAGACTTAGCGGAATCTTTATTTTTGCCTTGTGGGGCATTATTATTTCTTTAAAATCTGCTAACAAATGTACATTACAAGGTAAAATGGTGCAACTTACTGTAAAAGATTCTAGTAAGCAGCCTTGCAAATGTTATCATAGAGACATATTCTTTCAGAAAGGAAGTCAAGTCTAAAAGACATTCTGCTCAGCATGCCCGGTATGCACAGCAGGGCACACCAAATTAGCCCCCCCCCCCATGGTTCCTCCTTTTGAAATTTAGATACCTGAGGGAGATTAGAGGAAGGTTAGACGTGGAGGCATGATTTAAAAGTCTCTAGATCAGGAGCTCCCAAACTTTTTTTTAATCAAGTACCACTTTCCACTTTCTAATTATCTCAAGTATCACCTAGGTGGTATGTGTGGGTTGACGATTACCTAAAACTGTGATAAAATGCACAAAACAGCTATTAAAGGGTATAAAAATGCACATACTGTAATTAGTTATGACTTTTTGGGCAATTTCTGTACTTAAGGAGCAAATCCAGCTTTGGTTCAGTATAGATGGCAGCAGATCAGGTTGGGGTAGGGGTCAGTCTGCAACACTTGAGAACCACTGGTTGGGTATTCTTGCGCCAGATATTTTAGTTACAGCTCATGTCAAAAACACAAGGGCTTTATGTTTCTAACTATGTGAAGAGGAAGATGGGGTGTGGATAAAGCATGGGGATACTACAGTGATCATAGAAGATTTTTTAACTTGGCCAGATGGATCTGTGGCTGCCCAAGGGCACCGTCATATTAAATAAAGATGCTAGAGCAGCAGGAAAAACAGTACATCCTACCTACACACCCCATTGTCTTGTTCATATCTTCATGGATGCCTTGCATAGTCCCAATAAAATTCTAATGTGCACTCTCCTCTTCTAAAGAAACCAGCATTACACGTATAATTCTTCCATTTGACCTAATGGCTTGGTCAGCAAAGCAAATGCAAAACTTTTGTGGTAAAAGTAGAAAAAAGTCCAAACATATAAACAAATAAAATATTTATTTGCTACAGCATTTTAAATACTATTATTTAATGTATTAGAGAAAATAGAGAAAAATACAATTTGTTGGAAAAAAAGACATTTCAGACGGTTAAAAAATTACACCACAGAATGTTAAATATATAGCATTAGTAAAACACTGCTGCCATTTATTAAATTCATATCTTACAGTATTCTCAAAAATCAATCAAAAAGTAAAAAAGGAACAGTTTTTTGTTGCAAATCCAGTAAATAAGACTATGCTTGAGTATATTTCAAGGTAAGCTTTCGAGAATACTTGTTTTCTTCATCGAATGTTCCGTTATAACATTAGGTCTGATAAAGCTCTAAACATACCTTCAAATAGACTCAGCGCATAAAAGGTATCCCTGACAGTTCCAATGATTTTCTGTGGCCAACACATGACTTCCTGCAAATCCAGAGGCAGTCTGTTCCAGTAAGACTATTATCCAATACACATAAGTATCTGAAAAACATACATTGATGAAATGAAGCACACGTTGGACATCAAGATAAATTATTTTATGTGGCTTAGCATTATTTGTAGTATGTGACACATTTACATAAACACCTACATTCAGAAACGAAAGTCTTGTAAAGAAGCCCGATGACTCCAGAAAAGGTCAACTTTCTGTCTCAACGTCATACTGATATGTCCTAAGCCTTGCAATGCAAATTCCCCCCTTAGCTGTGCTAGGTTTTCCCTCAAGTGACCTTGAGATAATTCCAAAGGACAAATGTAGAGTTCATTTTGTGTTAGTCCTTCATGAGCCTGAAGAAGCAGCTCTCCTTTAACCAACAATCCAATAAGAGCAGAATGTACCCGGGGAGATCCAGAAGCTTCAAGGCAGGATATGGAACCTGAAAGAGAATTAATTAATTGCGTAATGAGATATTGTGTATTTGATGGATAAAAAATACCATTTTGTGAATACTCACCTTGTAAAATGGGTATTATAAGTATGTCACACACCCCGCTTCAAGATATTCATAACGTGTGGGTATATACTGACCTGAAGAGGGTGATCTGCAGAGATGATTGGAGGAAAGAAAGCCCCTCCCAGTCCATAAATACCTGGGAGCTCCCACTCATTACCCAGTATAAAGAAAGCAGTAAGGTAAGGGACCAGGAAGAGCCAAATATAAGTCATAACAACGCAAAGTTCACGAAATGAAGGATCCAGAATACAAAAGGGCGGGTTGAAGCGGGGTGTGTGACATACTTATAATACCCATTTTACAAGGTGAGTATTCACAAAATGGTATTATTCTAAGTATGTCACACACCCCGCTTCAAGATATTCATAACGTGTGGGACATCCAATAGCAGTGTCCATAAAGGGTGGGGATCCAAAACAAGGCATAAAGCACAACTTAAACTACTGCAGCCTGGAGAACTTTGCGGCCAAAAACAGCATCCGCTGAGGCCCGAACATCAACCTTGTAAAACTTTGAAAAAGTGTGAACAGAAGACCAGGTAGCGGCCTTGCAAACTTGCTCAACCGAGGCCTGGTGCTGAAAAGCCCATCAAGCTCCAACCGCACGAGTAGAATGAGCTGTAACACGAAAAGGAGGATCTCTCCCCTTAGCAGAATAGGCCCCGACAATGGCCTGACGAATCCACCTGCTGATGGTAGACTTTGTGGGTGCTAGACCCTTCTTGGGCCCAAATGGCACCACGAAAAATGCATCAGTCTTGCGAAAGGCAGACGTTACCACCAAATAGTACTTCACAACACGAACCACGTCCAAAGAATGAAGGGCCCTCTCCTTGTCATTGCTGGGATTAGGACACAGAGAGGGCAGAACAATATCCTGATTTAAATGAAAGGACGAAACCACCTTAGGAAGGAAATCCGTCTTAAAACGGAAAACCACTTTGTCCTGATGTCTTTCAAAATACGGAGCATGAATAGATAGAGCCGCCAACTCAGAAACACGTCTAACAGAAGTGATAGCTACCAAAAAGGCCACCTTCTGTGTAAGGGAAGACAAAGGAATATCATGCAAAGGCTCAAAGGGGGGACCCTGGAGAGCAGAAAGAACCAATTTCAAATCCCAAACTGGAATCATAGGCTTCCTAGGAGGCCGCACATGTGTAACCCCCTGGAAAAAAGTCTTAAAAGACTTTTGGAAAAACACCGCCAGGGCAGACACCTGTCCCTTCAGAGTACTGAGTTGGAGCCCCAGGTCCAGACCATGTTGCCTCTCCGCCCAGTCCAGAATCAGAGACACCTCCTTGAAAGCATTCATGCTGCGTGTCCCTCCCTGGTGATTGATGTAGGCCACCGCCGTCCGATTGTCCGACCTGACCTGGACCGGCAAGCCTCGCAGTTCGTGAGCTTCCAGGGGACCCCACAAACCCTGAACTTGCAGATCCTTCCAAAAGCCCCCCCATCCTGAGAGGCTGGCATCCGTGGCGACTATCTCCCACTGAGGAGTCCGAAAGGATCTGCCCCTCAGCAGGTTGGTTGAGTTCAGCCACCACCGAAGCGAGCAGCGAACCCGGGGGGACATTTGAAAGAATTGATCCAGCGACTGAGGAGACCTGTTCCAGACCGACAACAGATGGAGCTGTAGTGTCCTTGTGTGAAACTGAGCAAAGGGGACTGCCTCGAAGGAGGCCACCATCAAACCCACCAGTCTCATCCCTAGTCGGATGGACGGTCGAGGAATAGACATGAGTGACCGAACCAACTCCTGAATCAGAAGAACCTTGGACTGAGGAAGGAAAACTCTGGCCAGATCTGTATCCAGAGACATTCCCAGAAAGGATACTGTCCTGGACGGGTGTAGGGAGGACTTGGGGTAGTTGATCACCCAGCCGAACCTCTCCAGAGTGGATATCACCGTCCTGGTGTCCAATTCTGCCTGGCTGAATGACGGTGCCATGATGAGAAGGTCGTCCAGATACGGCACTATGCGAATCCCCTGCGCTCTGAGGAGAGCCATCACCCCAGCAAGCACCTTGGTGAAAAAAGAAACATTCATACCACAGACAACATTAAACAATGCAAACATTAAATAGAAGGATTACTTCTAGACGCCCCACATCATGGAAAACACCAAAATCAGAGGATAGGGCCCCCGAACAGCTAATAATGTGGGGATATGGCCAATTAGGGGAAAAAATTATTCTCATGGACAGGGCATCCCAAACCGGGGTCACCAACCCGGTATAACCGCCTACCCTCTTAATAGGGTCTCGCGGCGGAGCCTAGCTCCTGAGCACCTGTGGTGCTAGTATACCCTCGCTCGGACAGCAGTCAAGACTGGGAGGCATTCAAATATATATAAATAGTATTCATAAGGGAAATAAAGAGTCCGAACGGAAATAAAAAATATTGGCCGGGAGTAGACCCGGCTACCTTAAAATCCCCCTGTGCAAGGAGGAGACATCATCTGCTGCTTGCTCGCCGTCTGCAGAGATGAAGACTGGGTAATGAGTGGGAGGTCCCAGGTATTTATGGACTGGGAGGGGCTTTCTTTCCTCCAATCATCTCTGCAGATCGCCCTCTTCAGGTCAGTATATACCCACACGTTATGAATATCTTGAAGCGGGGTGTGTGACATACTTAGAATAAACAAAAACTACAGCAGTTTTCACAGTAGCCACTAAAAATCAAGGATTACACTGGGTGCTCTGGGTAACAGCTCAAAGGTTTGCTCACCACTTTCCTACTAAGATTTGGGCAAAACAGACAAGTGGAACAAACATTAGGGGTAAACCGAATGCATGTGCCACTAACCTAATACATACGTAGAGTGAATTACCTTTTAAAAAAAACATGAAAAATCCAACCTTTATATACTACGCACAGTCTAAAATGCTGGATTCAGATGAAGGTATTGGATGTGTAGGGACAAATACAGGAGCCTACAGGAGGGAAAGTCATGGCACTTCTAATATGAAACTGCCAAATAAAATATAAAGGACCTTTGGGTATCTGATTGCCGCACCCGCCTTTGCTGTAACACCCACTAAAACAAATAATTCTACCTTTCAAATTGCTGTCCGACGAAACTGTAAAGCCCTGCGATGGTCACGGCCACATTGCAGGGCTAGAATTTGCTGGGGGAGCGATTTGTAGGATTATTTGTTATAGCGGGTAGGAAAAATCCACCAGTGGCTGCTGGTTTGAAACCCGCCAGGGCGCCAGTAACCGCTAACCTTTCCCCTGTCAAAAGGCGCATACATGGGCTCTCATCCAATGAGCGCCATCTGCCGTGACCATGTAATTCGGCTCCCCTTGTTTTCAATGGGGAGCACACACTACCCCTTTCCCCGGTGGCGTGTGCGCCGACCCGTCCCAGCCATACAGATGCAGCGACGCACACTCCCCATTGAAATCAATGAGAGCTTTTTGGCAAATGACTTGGCTGCATGTGCCATAGGAACGAGGAAGAGGCGAGTTGTACTGGGTGTTCTGGGGGGGGGTTCATACAGCTGGGGAGCCCAAACTGGGATGCCCCCGGGGAGTGAAACATGTCAAAGTCAAATGCCTGGATTTTGTTCTGCTTTAATGCTGCAGAGGAAACTGGATATTGGGCTGGCCCCCTGCACATGGATTAGGAACCGATGTTTCATAGTACTGGTACAATCCTGCATTGCATTTCAGGGTCTTACCATGCTGCTCTGTCCAGCTGCAGTATTTTCTGAGGGCTTCATTTACTGAGCTAGTTGTAGACTGAACCCACTGCAGCAAGACAAGGTCCAAGGAAGCTGTGCAGGACATGACCTTAATCAAATCATGAAGCATTGGATGCAACAGGGAAGAAAGAAAATTGTGGTCTGCAAACATATTAGGTTCATCCTCCTCATAAAGTGCAAATGAGCTGCAAAAACAAAAGGAATATATATTTTACAAGCGACAGAAAGCACTAAAATGTTATTAGTATTAAAAAATAGCAAGGCACACAAAAATATAAAAAAGGTGCCCCAAATAGAACCCTCCCATTAATAAAGAGAAAACGTCATCTTAAAGTGGAACAAAAACCATGATTTTGACTATCCCTGGTTTTGTTCCGTGCCCCGGGGCCATCCCAAATTGGGATGCCCCACTGAGTGAAACCCACCAGAATGCCCTGTAAAACCCACCTTTTCCCAGTCCAGCAGCGCATGCACAGGCTCTCGTCCAGTCAGAGCCGTTTGCCATGACTATGTCATTCTAATGGGTAGCCTAAGTGGTCACATCCCCTATGCACAACCCGAAGATGCAGGGGATACGCCCACGCCTGTTACCCATTGAAAAGAACTAGAGCTATTTGCCGAATTACATATGCACAGCAAACTGCTGTGATAACACAAGTGCTCGCACATGCACGGTTGCAGGTCGGTGATTTGGGGGCTTCACAAAGCACCATATACCTTCACTTACTCCTATGATTGCTGGCAATATACCTATATAAAGGGACAAAGCAGGAACCTTACAGTGTCAAATACCTATGTGCATATGCTGGGCCATGACTGAAGTGCTCCTAAGCAAGGCACCTAACCCCCAACTGCTCCCCGGGAGCTGTGATTAGTACAGCCCACCACTCTCACTGGCTGTATTTGTCTCACTTCACAAATAGGTTAAGTGCAGAGGAAAAAATACAATTCTGTGAAACTCACCTGTAGAATTGTTTTTGGATACATCCAGTCCAGGCCGTCCCAATATCCTTACGACTGGGTGTTCGCCCCTAAGATCAAAGATGTAGCTCCTCCCGGACCCCTATAAAGGCAGCTGTCCCTCTATCATTCCCCAGTGGTTAAAAAGCAGTATTCAACAAAAGAGGGCAGGCCGGGAGGCCTAAGAAACCATGTTACTTCACACAGCTTCAGCTTGTACTCTCTCTAAGCAAAAAACTATAAAACCAGTGACCATGAACAAAAAATGGTTGATCACCATAACAGGCATACAGGCCATAATGAACACAAGGGCGGGGGGGGGGGGACGGCCTGGACTGGAGGTATCCAAAAACAATTCTACAGGTGAGTTTCACAGAATTGTATTTTTCCCTACATCCAGTCCAGGCCGTTCCAATATCCTTACGACTGGGACATCCAAAAGCAGTGTCCATATGGGCGGGATCCCCAGTGCGGAACAGCATGTAGTGCATTTCACTACCACCTGAAGCACCTTTCGGCCAAAAACAGCGTCAGCTGAGGCCCTGACATCCACCCTGTAAAACTTTGTAAAAGTATGAACAGAAGACCAAGTTGCGGCCTTACCAACTTGTTCCACCGATGCCTGGTGCTGAAAAGCCCAAGAGGCACCAATAGCTCTGGTAGAATGAGCTGTGATCGGAAAAGGGGGTTCCTTCCCCCTGGCAGAATATGCTTGCACCACCGCCTGTCTGATCCACTTACTGAGAGTGGACTTGGCTGGTGGTATTGCTTTCCTAGAACCCTCTGTTAGGACAAAGAGCAAATCCGAATTCCTGAAGGATTCAGTCGCAGCCAGGTAATACTTTTTGGCTCTGACCACATCCAAAGCATGGAGGGTCCGTTCTTTGGAATTAGCCGGTGCTGGACACAAGGAGAGTAAGACAACTTCCTCATTAAGGTGAAAGGGAGAAACAACCTTACGCAAAAAATCAGTGCAGTAGGATGGTTTCATACAAAGCGCAGCCAGCTCTGATACACGACGCACCGAGGTGATCGCTACCAGAAAGACCACTTTGAGCGTCAACATAGACAAAGCAGCATCGCACAATGGCTCAAAGGGAGGACCCTGAAGATAGTAATAAATTCAAGTCCCACACCTGTAACACTGACTTACACGGTGGCCGGACATGGGTAACTCCCTGGAAAAAGGTCTTGATCAACTTATGGTTGGCAATGGATCTCTGGAAAAAAATGGCTAAGGCCGAGACCTGACCCTTGAGGGTGCTCAGCTGGAGACCCAAGTCTAAGCCGTGTTGTAAAAACTCCAGAATCTTAGAAATAGAAATTATCTGGCAAGGAAGGCTCTCGGCCTCGCACCAAGCGATATAAGCCCGCCAAACTCTGTAGTATATCATGGAAGAAGATTTCTTCCGTGCCTGAATCATTGTCTGCACAACCGTGGCCGATAAACCTTTCTCCATCAGGATTGAGGTCTCAATAGCCAGGCCATCAAAGCCAGCGTCCGTAAATTGGGGAGCCGCAGTGACCACTGTTTGAGAAGCCCTGGGTCGTCGGGCATGATGTAGTGATCTATTGACATCTGGACTATGTCTGCAAACCATCCTTCTCGGTCAGCGAGGAGCCACCAGCATGGCCGGTACCTCTTCCTGGGCTATCTTGCGCAGCACTCTGCCCAGGAGCGGAAACGGAGGGAATGCATACAGAAATTTGAACTCCGTCCAAGGAATCGCCAGAGGATCTCTTGAGAGGGAGATGAACCTTGGAAGCTTGTGATTGTGTCTGGACGCAAACAGATCCACGTCCGGCTGACCCCAACGGAGTCACAGAGCCTGAAAAGTCTTGCTGCTGAGGGACCATTCCCCCAGGCGAAAGGCACTCCTGCTCAGGGAGTCTGCCTCCTGGTTTTCCACCTCGGGGATGTAAACCGCCGAGATGCAGGGAACATTCTCCTCTGCCCAAGTCAGAATCTGGGTTACCTCCTTGAGGGATCTCTTGCTCGGAGTCCGGCCCTGGAGGTTGATGTAGACGACAGCCGCCTGATTGTCCGAGCGAACCTGAATCGCACGACCCCTTAAATGGGGAGTCAAGCGTAGAAGCACCAACCGGAACGCTCTCAGCTCCAAGAGATTTATGGGTAAGCAGTTCTCCTGCGGACCCCACTGACCCTAAATCTTCTGGGTCTGCCAAACGCCTCCCCAGCCTGTCAGACTGGCATCCGTGGTAACTATCTCCCAATGGGGAGTCAGAAAGGACTTGCCCACCAGCAGGTTCCGGGAGTCCAACCACCACAAGAGGGACTGCCCGGCCAGGGGGGACAACAAAAAAGCTTGTTCCGGGGACTCCTGAGTCCGATTCCAGCCGGTCAGCAGGTTCAACTGAAGAGATCTCATGTGAAATTGGGTGAAGGGCACTGCCTCGAAGCACGACACCATTAGGCCCACCAATCTCATCCCCAGACGCACCGACGGTTGCTGACAAGACAGCAAGGCCTGCACTTGCTTCTGGAGACCCAAAACCTTCTGCTGTGGCAGAAAAACCTTGACCTGAGCGGTGTCTATCGTCATTCCCAGGAAGGATCTCACTGTTGTGGGAATGATAAATGACTTGGGGTAATTGATTACCCATCCGAAGACTTCCAGGGTTGACAGCACCGTTCGAGTATCGTTCTCGGCCTGCTGAAGGGACTGGGCTATGATTAGTAAATCGTCCAGATAGGGTAACACACGAATACCCTGACTCCTCAGGATAGCCATGATGCCCACCAGCACCTTGGTGAACACACGAGGGGCTGAGGATATCCAGAATGGAAGAGCTACAAACTGGTAATGTTTGTCCTCCAGAGCAAACCTCAGGGACTTCTGATGTCCAGGGAAAATCGGGATGTGCAGATAAGCATCCCTGATGTCCAACGTGGTCATGAAGTCGCCATCCCGAAGCGATCTCACTGCCGACCTCAACGTTTCCATGCGGAAATGTCTGACTCTCACAAACCTGTTGAGACCCTTCAGGTCCAGGATCGGCCTTAGCGTTCTGTCCTTCTTGGGGACCGTGAACAGATTGGAATAGAATCCCTGACCCTGTTCCTGCAGAGGAACAGGGCAAATCACACCTATCCGCAGGAGGTGTTGCACAGCTGTTCTCAAAGCCTGAGCCTTTAGCTAGTCTTGGGATATCCTTGAACGGAAGAATTTTGTGGATGGCCTGGCTGCCAGCTCTATCTTGTAAACGGAGGACACTAACTCCTGAATCCACCGATCCGAGACGTGACGTCTCCAGATCTGAGCAAACAGCAGAAGCCGCCCCCCCACCCGAATGGGTGAGGGCGCCCCCTCATCCCTGAGAGGGCTTGGCAGGGGGCTTGGACTTAGCACCCCATGAGGGGTTTGGCCGGCCGCGGGTCCTACCTCTGCCTCAGGTATCTCTGCGGGCACCGGGAAATGAAGAACCTCTTCCTCCTCGAAAGGAACGATAGGAAGAGGGGTTCCGAAAGGGCCGAGCAGGCTTCCCTCTCTGAGGGAGTCTACCATCCTTGACCAGAAGGTCCAGGTGCTCCCCAAACAGCCGGCTTCCCACAAAAGGGAGACTTGTGAGAGACTTCTTGGCAGCCGCATCAGCTGACCACTGCCTCAGCCAGAGTGAGCGGCGCAGAGCAACAAGCAAGGCTGAAATCCTGGCACCAAGCCGGACCACATCATCCATGGTAGTAACAAAGCCAATGAAATCCAAGCAAGCCTTGAGTTCCTTATACTCCTCAGCCCATTTGCTAGCCTTAGCTCTAGCCACAAGGTGTCTCACCTTTCTCCTGTTGGCTAGTGAGACAATTGCTGAGGCGCACACAGGACGAAAGAGGGCACCAGCAAAGGTGAACGCATGACAGACCAGCTGATCCATGCGCTTGTCTGCAGGGGCACGTAGGGAAGCATTGTCAGGTGACGGCATAACAGTAGTGTTGGACAAGCCTGACACGGGAGGATCCACCTCGGGAGGGTGACACCATAACCGAACCAACTCTTCAGGGAAGGGATACCGCCTATCCAGGCCCTTAGGGACCGACGGCAACTTGTTGGGCCTTTCCCATTCCTTAAGGATCATGTTTGAAAAGTGAGGCTGCTCCGGGAAGATCCGCCTTTGCCCCTCAGGCCGAAATATATCACCCTGCTTCCTCTTAGCCGCTCTGGGAGGAACAATGTGTAGGGTATCAAACACAGAGGAGAGCAAATTCTCCGTATCATCCGGAAGCCAAGAATCCTCGTCAGAGGAGGAACCAGAGATACTGTCATTGCCAGCAGAATATTCCACCGTTGAGCGCAAATCATCTGACAACTCACCTTCCTCCGCAGAACCCAAGCAATCAAAAAGATTATCATCCGAGTAAATCGGCTCCAGATGCCGCTTCTTACTCGAGGCTTTCTTAGGGGCTGTCAACGAGATCTGTCTCTCAAGACAGGCCAGCCTATGTGCAAAATCAGCATGAGACCCCTTGCTGGCTCCCTCTTCGCTAGGGGCTGAATGCAGCAGCGGAGGGTACGGAGAGGCCGATGGTGATACAGGGCTCATGGTCCAAAATGATGCCTCTGGCGAATGTGGTACAAACAGTGCTGAATCCGCCCAGAGGATTCCTTCTGCACAAGGGGCAGAGCCTGTCCTGCCCAAATGGGGCCCCCAGCTCACTATCCCCTGATGCCTCCATTATGGCGATTGAAAACAGTAAAATTCAATTAGGTTACAAGACACTACTGGCCTAAGCCTATAAACGATCCCTCTTAATAAAAAGGGGGACCGGGAGAAAACCACAACCCTCAACCTTAGCCCCTGATTTAGACAAAAAGAAGAGAAAGAGAGAGAGCCCCTGGTCAGCCTTGGCATAACACAAATGACAGAATCAATGCATCAAAAAGAGGGACTCATGACACCGACAGTAGGGATCCCCGCAGCGTCCGCAGCCAGAAGGCCTGAGCTTGATCCCAAGCAGCAGCAGACAGCGTGTCCAGCCCAGCCACCTTCCAGAAGGATCCTCTGGGGGGGGGGGAGTTGTCTTCTACCGGCGCAACGTCAGCAGCCCGCCGATCCTGGGCTCCGCCCCCTCCGCGGTGCGTCACAAGAGGAACGCTGCCTCCTTCACCCTGCTCGAAACTGGCCAGCATAATTGCAGCGGGGCTTGTAGCGAGGGCTGCCGCATGTACAATCGCGATCACGCGCTTTCCCCCCCCCCCCCCGTCTCTCCACAGACAGCGCCGCACAACGGCGATGCGGCAGAGGCCCCAGGGACGCGACAGCCAAGAGGCACGTGACCCGGGCAGCCGTCGAGGGAGTGCAGGAAGGTGAGTATAAAGCCAGACCGCTCCGCGCTGAGCCAGCGAGGAGCACAGTAAAAGCACAGTAAAACACAGTACAAGCACACCAAAGGCAGTGAATACACATAAAATAAAGCTTGTGGGCAGGGAGGGACACAAACAAAAAAATATATACATAGTGGTTCCCCCTCAGGCTCACCATAAGCCTGTGGCCGGCTACCTTTTAGTATAAGGTCTGCGTCCCAGAGCCTAAGCTCTGCCGAACGCCACCGACCCCGGCGTTCACCCTACCGCCACAGATCCCGCAGCGGGCGACGGGCAAGGTGGCTCCGCTCTGCTGCCAATATCTGAGAGAGAGTGCCAACGATCTTATGCAGCCAAACTGCCAGATGAACAACTGGGGAATGATAGAGGGACAGCTGCCTTAATAGGGGGGCCGGGAGGAGCTACATCTTTGATCTTGCAGTCAAGCGCCCCTTAGGGGCGAACACCCAGTCGTAGGGATACTAGGACGCCCTGGACTGGATGTAGGGAAAATTTCTGTGTGTGCTATAGCCGATTAAACGGCTAAAGGTTACAAATAGCAAACAAACTTTTACAAACAGGAGGGCAGTCCCAAGGGATCAGCCCAAATGACCCAGCTACAGCCCAAATGTCTGTAAACCCCAAATCAGGATGTGGGGGATATCAACATCGCAGTGTCAACACAGATGAAGGACCCACATTTCACCTTCGCCATGTTGTTTCTGAGGGCCATCCCGATGGCCGTACTGCAAGCTCCCGGGACTTCCCAGCACACATAGCTTTATCAGGCAGCATGGAGTCGGGGGGGGGGGGGGGGGGACGGGGTTCATGCCTTGTTCATCTAACACTTTTTGCTCCCCCTTCGGTGCTTAGTCAGGGAATATATATTTATATATAACATTTATGTTAAAAATATAATTGATACACTTTGGAGAAACAAATTGTTACTGGTCTTTATATGCCATTAGTATTCATACATTTCTTAGCCCAATCATATTTAGGGCACTATCATGATTGGTTGTATATACATCTAGAAGTGGGGGTCACATCTAGTTACCTGCCATTGAGAGACAAAAGTGCAGCATGCAAATCACAGCCAGGCAGGCGATGTGTCAAGCCATGAAAAGTCTCCTCGAAGTTCCAGAACCTGTCCCTCAAAAGTTCCAGAAGACGTAGTATGGCCCAATCACTATGAAAAGTCAACTCCGATGGATAGTTAAAGACCAAAACAGCAAACCTCGTAGTAAGGTCTCGCACACCTCTGTCTTCATCTTGCAGCAAATCCACAGCCAACAATAATGTCCTAATAGAACACACAACAAAACTAAATACATAAAATATTCATAGGATATGGATGGATGTTCAATTAAATAAAAAATAAAACTATACCTTACTGCAAGCTGCGCAAGCCCACATGTACCCTGTTCAAGAGCGAGTTTCACCAGGTCGGCTCCAGCAAACTGCAGAGCATTGGCTGCAGCAAGCCTTAATTTCTCACAGGATATGGCTGGGTCTGCACAGTCTGAGAGGGCTGAAAGCCAGTGGGCACCAAGAGCCAGGTCATCCAAACGCTGACTGTCAAGAGAAAAATTAGATATTAGATCACTCACCTAAAAATCTAAAGGAAAGACTCCAAGGTCGGGCAGTGCAAAGGGTGGGTAGACAATCAACTTACCTTACCAACGCTCCCCCATTTAGGAAGCCAGAATCTGTGCTTCCATGTTCCGGCTGGTTGGTGCAGCCTGTGTACATCCAGCTCCCATAGAAAACAATGGGTGTCTCCAGTAACCTCTTTGTATTGAGGCGCCCATTGTTTTAAATGAGGGACGGCTGTACACAGGCCATGCACACCCGACAGCCTGAACCTGGAAAGCCCAGCTTCACAAACTGGGTCTATGGGAGACCGACTGGCATTGTGGGAGCAATGGTAAGGTACGTGGAGCCCCGGAGTCTTGAGAAAAGACAGCATAAGTAGACTTGTTTATCCTGAATACCTGGGGACACAACTTCTAATTCTCATTCTTCAATAATAGCTGTACATATATAAAGCTGTTGACTGAGTTTATTAATATCATGTGTGAAGTTATGAAAAAGATAACCCACAGCTCAGCTGCATCCACTGGGAAAACAATATACAGTGCTCCAAACTATTACCTGTTAGACACGTGGCTTCCAAGGAACTTCAGATCAGGCATGCTCCATTAAACAAAAAGTATTCTATCAACGGTCAATGGTCCATACTGTACTGATCCATATATTACTAATATGTTAAATTGGACTGACACTCCAAATGTAAAGATAACATTAGATAGATTCACTGTGTGTCAATAGCCGGCACGTTGTGGTACATAATAATGCCTTCACCTGCCCAGCAGAGTAACATGGCACCCGCAAATGCTTGGGGTGTTGGTTTGCCTGAGCAGATTCCACTTGCCACCATCTGCATCATTCAGCCGCTTTCAAGCATGGGCAATAGCGCTTGTGCTAGCGATTTCCTATGAAATTGCTAGCACAAACACAATAGTGCTATAAAGAGCTAGTGCTTGCAAACCACACTCAATAGAGTACTTACAAACCAAATGCCCTATCACAGTGACTGCAAAGGCAAATTACCCCAAAATACCCAGCTGTGAAAAGCTTTGATGACGACATTGTAGCATGTGCACCCCACGCACAGAAATGGAGATTAAAATGTTTTTGACTTACTGGTAACTACTGAACTAATGTGTTGGCCTCATAATTAACCAACCTTTCTTGGCCCTCAGTGACCTCAGGTAGAGGGGTAATACATTTCCTTCCCTCCAAAATACATATGACATACTTATGTGTCCAAACCAATATAACTCTGCAATATTACTTTATAGTGCACAACAAGTAATGTTGTGATCAAACACAAAGTGGATCTACAGGGATTCAATAGTGAAGGTAATATATAGCTAGTATATAAATTGGTTTAAAATGCTGGGGCAGTTTGCTTTCCCTTTTATTTCCATTTGTATCTACAGGAACCAAGAGTCTATGAAGCAAAAATACAATTCTGTGAAGTACTCACCTGTAGAATTTATATTATTTGTATACAGTACGTCCTGCTCCCGATATAATACTTACAATTGGGTTATCCTCCGCCAGATGGCGCTGCACTGCAGAGACATGCAAAAACAGGCTCCTCCCGGCCCCTCAAATACCCAGGGACCTCCCACAAATCCCCAGCATTGAAAAGCAGTGAACAAGAAGCTGGGAGAATTTAACCACCAAGGACTGGTAACTATAACAATGATAAAAATCACCATACAGGGGATCCAGAAGAATGCAAAAACCAGGGTGGGGTGGAGCAGGACGTACTGTATACAAATAATATCAATTCTACAGGTGAGTACTTCACAGAATTGTATTATTCTTAGTATACAGTATGTCCTGCTCCCGATATACTACTTACAATTGGGACATCCAATAGCAGTGTCCATAAAGTAGGGTGGGATCCCCAACAAAAAGGAAACAGCAGACAGATGAAACCACTGTCACCTGCATAGCCTTGCAGCCAAGACAGCGTGAGCTGAAGGCCCTAATAACAACCTTGTAAAAACTTGAAAAGGTATGAACAGAAGACCAATAGCGGCCTAGCAAACTTGCTCAATAGAAGCCTGGAGCTGAAAAGCCCAAGAGGCACCACAAGGAATAATAAGTAAAGTGAAAGGGAATATTCTTCCCCTTAGTGGAATAGGCCTGTACAACAGCCTGACAATCCAATCGCTAACAGTAGACTTGGCAGAAGGCAAAGAACCTTTCCATGGACCAGAAGGAACCATCCCATCCAAGTAAAGACCAGGCAAGGTCGTCTAGCCCCCGAGATCAAGCGAGATCGGGCACAATTGAGATGGAGTGGCCGTAGGCCCAAGGAGCATCAGATCCCCTAAAGGACCCAGGGACTACCAAGGAAAAAATGTTTAACACCAGTTCAAGTAATGCAGAACCCCTTCCACAGCGTTGCTAGGAATAAAGTCCGGAAGGAAGAACAATATCCCAATTAAGGACATAAGACACCACTTTAGGCAAAAAAGTCCGGCTGAAAGCGGAACACCAGCTTATCCTGGTGTATATCAAGAATGAGGGCTAGATAGACAGAGCCACCCGCTCAAACACACATGTCTGACCGAAGCAACAGCCACCAGCAGGGCAACCTTAAGGGTAATAACAGTCAGGCAGCATCCTGAATAGGTCCCAAGGGAACACCCCGCAAGGCAGACAGAACCAAATTCAAATCTCAGCAGGGACCATAGGATTCCAGGGGGGGGCGCAAATGAGTAACCCCCTAAAAGAAGTCTCAACCAAGGAAACTGAGCAAAAGACTTTTAAGGAAGGCCGAAAGGGCAGAACCTGACCTCTCAGATTACTGAGTTGGAGAATCAACTCCAACTCATGCTGTAATAACTCTAGAACACTGGGAACAGAGAAAGCCCGGCAGGGAAGAGACCTAGACTCACACCAATCAATATGGATACACCGTACCCTATAATAGACGGAAGAAGAAGAAGAAGCTTGCTCCTAGTCTTCCCATAGTCTCAATCACCGAGACAGGCAATGTTTCAGGTGACGTAAGGGGGGCCCTGAGCGAGCAGAGCTGGCACTCCAGGCAGAACGTACAGATCTACTGCCCTCAATACCACGTCTGCGAACCACACTCTACTAGGCCACCCGGGGGCAACCAGAATCGCTGGTCCCCCGTTCCAGAGTAATTTGCTCAGAAACCTGCCTAGCAGGGGAATGGAGAAAAGACAGAATGTCCAGCCATGACATTTCCAAGGCATCATGACCACGGCCAGAGGGTCCTGGGACAGGGAAACAGGGCCGAGAGTCTGTGATAGTGACGGGACACAAAAGGATCCACAACTGGTTGGACCCCAAGTGACACAGGGATTAGCACATCCTGTCGCAGAGGAACTCCCACCGGAGCGAATACCACCAATGTACAGGAGACATTGTCCTCCACCCAGAATAGGATCATAGAAACTTCCTGGAGGACCCTCCTGCTCCAGGTCCTTCTCAGATGATTAATGTAGGAAGAGGAATAGTCAAGCGAAAAGGAACCAACCTGAACGCTCACTGTTTCAAACATCAATAGGAGTATGGACCTCTAAGGACCCCACCTCCCCAAGAACCACAGGGGGTTTCAGAAGAAAACCACCCTTCAACCTGATAGATTGGCATCCAGTGTGACCGTCTCCAGGAAGGGGCAAGAAGGGAACTGCCCCCAGACAGGTTCCTTGAGTTCATCCACTCCAAGAGGGACCTCCTCACCAGGGGGGGGGAAGGCACACAGACCCTGCTCCAGGGATGCTGGATCCCTGTCCTGTACTAACAATAGAAGTAGCAGAAGGGCCCAGGGGGAACTGAGCATAAAGAAACTCTTCCAAGCAAGCCACCAACGGGCCACCAGCTGCATCCCTGCCTGGTAAAGGGACGGAGACAGCAATGAGGGACTGAGCCCATGCAACCAGATTGTCCACTTTATTGCTGAGGAAGGAAGATTCTCGCCTGAACCGAATACAGATTCATTCCTAGGAATGAGGTTACCAAGTAAGAGGACAATGAGGACTTGGGGTGATTGATCACCCATTCAACTGATTCCCAGTGGACACCACCAGCCGAGTATTCAACTTAGCCTGACGTAGAGACAGGGAAGCGAAAAAAAGGACGTCCAGGTAGGGCATAGCGCGGACGCCCCTTGGTCTCATCAGAGACATCACCCCCGTCAGCACCTTGGTGGGCACTCTGGGGGCTGAAGAGAGGCCAGCTAACAAGGCCACAAATTAGCAGTGTTGGACCTCCAACACGAACCTGAAGAGCCTCGATGTCCAGAAGACACAAGGAAGTGAACAGCAGCATCTTTTGAGCTCCACAGACGGCGAGAAGCCCCTTGAGCCCAAGGCGCTGATGGCCCAACCCAGAGTATCCATGCAGAACTGCTGTAACTGGTGAATTGCCGCAAACTTGTGAATCCAGGATGGACCAGACTGACCCTTCCTTTCGGGGAACTGTGGAAAAGGTTGGTGTAGCGGCCCCTGCCTCTGCCTCTTAGGGGCAATCTGCAAGTGACCCCAAGACCCAATAGGCCCTGCAAGGCCTGCACCAACAACTGAGCAGAGGCAGGGACCAGGAGTACCCTGATAAACTTGGGGGAAGCCACGCAGCAGACTCTATCCTGTATCCGGAGGAAACCACCTCCAGAATCCACCAGAATGAGGCGAGATGCCTCCTGATAAGAGCAAGGTGCTGCAGCCATCCCCTCACCCAGACGGGCGAGGGCGCCCAATCATGCTTGAGGGGGTTTGGTGGAAGGTTTGGGCTTAGCCCTGCCGGAGGGCCCAGGGCGTTGACTGCTGCTCCTGGGGCAGGAGTCTGCACGAAACGCTAGGAAGGACACCCCAGGTTCCTGTTTAACACTAAGGTGGGGGGGGAGGGGTGCCCCTGCCCCGAGGGGGCCGAGACGGCCGTCTGCGTTGGGGTGATTTGCCCTTTTTACCAAACAGGTCCAGACGGGCCCCAAATAGGCGTTGCACTCTAAAGGGAAGCCCAGTAAGAATCTTTTTAGTAGCATCGTCAGCACCCCACTGTCGCAGCCAGACCAAGCGACGTATAGCCACCACAAGGGCAGAAGTTCTCGCACACATTCTAATGGTGTCATCCAGCGCTAATAGAATACATTTTACAAATACATCACAACTGGAGAGTGCATTAAACACCTCCCAGGGGAGATCCTCAGGGTGATGATCAAGCAACTTTCTGATGAGGGTTCTGGCGGCCACTGCAGTAATAGCCGCGGCACAGACCGGGCGCAGCGCTGTCCCTGCACAAGAAAAGGCATGGGAGGCCAGCAGATCAATGCGCCGGTCCTCAGCATCCCGAAGGGTACCATAAGCAGGGGCTGTAATAAAGGGGGGATTAGGAACCCCTATGATCGGCGCATCCACCACGGGGGGGTGATGACCAACAATTAACCACCTCAGGGGGAAAAGGGTATTTCCTATCCCAGTCCCCTGGCACTCCTGGAAGTTTACTGGGGCATTCCCATTCTTTGAGCACAAGAGCGTGGAAATGAGCCTGCTCTAGAAATTCCAAGCACGCTGTCGCTGTATGGAAACGCTCCCCTGTAGGCTTGGGGACCTCACCAGGGAGAGAGACAGTACCTTAAAGACCTTAATCAACAATCGTCAGTGTCACACTGGCCCCAGTATTCAGGGCCAGAATCGTCATGACTCCTCGGCCTCTCATCAGATGAGCCTGAGTCAGAGAACAACTCCCCTTCATCAGAAGGGGTATGGTCACACAGAGTAGTAAACTCCTCGGTTCCCATAGAAAATACAGAAACATGAGGCGACAGGTGCCGCTTCTTACTATGGCCCATGCGCTCTGACAACCTCGCAATAATCTGTTCAGCTGTAGGCAGTCTGGAAGGCCCAGCAGGCTGCAATTCCCCACTTGTATGCGACTCAGCAGGAGTGAGATTTAAGCCTGGGGTGATAGGTGAATTGAAGCGAGGTGCAGCCACTGGCAAGCCCGATTGCAGGGCCAGTGCTTGCTCGGCACAGGGTCCGCATACCCGTGCCCTGTCCGCAGCAGCGTGGGGTTGTCCACACGCTATACACAGCCGGTCTTGTCCCAGAGGAACCCCGGTCACATAATTCTGAGATGCCTTCATATGGTGATTATTAAAACACAATATGCCAGCAGGGATTTACGCAATAGGCAACCCTGGATGCCCCAAGACCAGCTATGAAAGTGGGAGTAGATTTACAAGGCCCGCTATAATTAACCGGGCAGTGAGAAGCCAATGGTGTTCACCAGTCTGAAAGAGATAATGGGAATAAAGGGTGTCAGAACCATGCGCAGTAATCAAGGATCATGAAAATCGCCTGCGAAGGCACTTACAGACCAAGGGAGGAGGAGGACCGCTACCATGTGTGCGTGCGACTATCATCAAAATGGTGCCAAGCGAACCTCGAAGGGCAGGCCAGAGCGGGCGGTGACGCGGAGCGCGCCAAGCCAGGTCCCCGCCCCCCCAAAGAGCGCGAAGCTCTGAGATTGTTTCAAAGATGTCATGAAGAGCGAAGTGTATGACACACTTAGAAAAATGATTTGCCAATGAAGACGCCGCAGCGTCTAAGGCGACGCCGCCACTCAGCGCAGCACATCCAGTAAAGGAAAGAGGTGCGCGCGGCGGCGACAGATACACAATAAAAATGGAAACAGCGCGGCTCTGACACCAGGAATACCAGTCAAGGACAATACTAAGGCATAAGCGTGTACTCACAATACACTGAGACCACCACACACCCTTTCCCCCCCGAGCTACGGGGGGAACGAGGGAGGATGGCGACCCTATGTACAGGGTCCACCACTACACGGGGCATGGGGCAATAGTGCGGGAGGGGCATCCCCTAGAGGCTCACCATCAGCCTAAACCGCCTACCCTTTGGTGGGGGACTGCGGTGGAGCATGGCTCCATAAGCACGCATGGTGCTGCCTACCTTCACCCGACCAGTGCAGCCTAGGCTGGGAGGCACATCACAGGGAGGACGGGTGGGAATAGTCCAACAGGGCCGCAGGCTTTGATAGCCCCGCTCACCTGCGAGAGAGTGACATATCATGTCTTCGCAGTCGGCACTGCAGAGAAATCTGGGGATTTGTGGGAGGTCCCTGGGTATTTGAGGGGCCGGGAGGAGCCTGTTTTTGCATGTCTCTGCAGTGCAGCGCCATCTGGCGGAGGATAACCCAATTGTAAGTATTATATCGGGAGCAGGTCGTACTGTATACTAAGAATATCCCTTCTTCCATACATTCCTGCTGATGTAGGTTTTAGGTCAGCTTCAGTAACAAAATAATATCATGTTGGACTAATGAGCAAGCGAAAATGCAGCTCTGCTGTTCGCTGTACAATTTATCATATAAAGTGCAATCCGTCCAAACAGCATTAAATGTATGAAACATTTCCTATGTGCATTCATCATATGAACATTTACAAGTAGCATTAGATACTAACCTTTGCACCAACAGCAGGCTAAATGTTGAAAGTATATTGCCCCGCATCTGGGGACCCCCTTTTCTTGACTCTAGAAGGCTACTCAGAATACTCATACATTCAGCATTCTTTGAGCAGGGGGACTGATAAACTGTGAGAAGGGGGCAAACTCTATGCAGATGAACATAACTCTCTAAATACAGGCCAAGATTCTGAAAGCGATCTTCTCTCAACATATTGTATAAGGTGACCTGTGAACAAAAAGTACTTACAATGTGATAAGAATAATAAAAGAAACTATTAGGAAAACATAAAAAATAAGCAAAACAAAAGAATGTACCGTAATATATGCCTCATCTCTAGTTGGGATAGTAAAAAAAAAAATCACTTTATGAGAAAAAAGCATTAACAGTTGCTGAATCACCAGCTAAGACAATGAAAGTCTATGGTACTTTTTTACCCCGAAGAAACATAATTAACGTTTTAGACTGCAGTAAAAAGTGCCATTAACTTTTATTGTTTTTCTAGCTGGTAATTCAGCAACAGTGACATCCTCAGGCTTTTTTCTCATAAAGTAAATTTTTTACTACTATGAGAATGGTTTTCAACTCTTACTGAATCAAGTACAAAACTCAAATAGCTCTCTCTTAAATTATGCAACCAGAATCATATTAAACTGGTCCTACAGCTTCATTTAATGAAAAGCCTAAACCCTTAAAAAACTATTCCCCCAACATATTAAATTAATATATTTTACTTATTATTATAAATACAACCCCCAGAGGCGCCCGTAAACACTCACCTTTTCACACTCCAACAGCGCATCGTCCAATGAGAGCAGTCTGCCGTGACTATGTCATTCAGCAAACGGCTCTCATTGTGAATGGGGAGAGCGTGTTGCTGCATAACCAGTTTAACTAACTCAGATGCAGCTACACAAAAAGTGAACAAAAATCTGGGATTTACACACACAATCTACAGCGCAGTGGCCAAATACAGCCGTCCAGTTACAGGAGGCATGGCCTTGCACAGCCGGAAAAGGAGAAGTGATGCCCCTGCCTGCAGCATATGCACCGTGGGCTCGTTGGCGAGGTAAACATACTGGGGGGGTTCAGACAGCGGACATCCCAAATCAGGATGACCCCCAGTGGAGCAGATCAGATGGCCCTGGAGTATCTTATAGTCTCTTCTGGTCTAATTAAAGCGTAACATCAGAGGCACTGGAGTCTAAAAGACTTCTAGGCCATCCGAATTCCAGTCCTTGGGGCTTCCCGAATTGAGATGCCCCCACTGTGTTATACCCACCAGATGCCCAGATCCACTCACCTTCTACAGAGCCCTCAGTGCGTCTCTGCACTCTGGCCATGTGCGAGCCCGGCCTTTCTGAAAGAGTGGGTGATGTAGCTCAGCTTCACTCGGGTGCTTAGCTGTTCAGGCGGCTCAGCTGTCAACGGCGCCTAAGGAAGCAGAGTGACAGCAAGCAAGCTGATCGGCTGAGCGCGCCACTCAGCCAATCAGCACTCTTGACCAAGTCTGCGTGGTGGGAACAGAAGGAAGATGAGTGTATGTAGTCACCCTGGGGGGATACACACAGAGGAGCATCACAATTCAGGATTCCACCGCATGGAGAAACAACACACAGGAAAGTGAAATTCCTGTGTGTTGTTCCTCTCTAAAGACGGATACAGTAGAAACAAATGGTGTATCTTTTCTCTAAATGAGACCCTGTGCAAGATTGCAGCATGGCACACTCCCACGGACCCTTCCTTCAGCGTGTGCACCCCCCCCCCCCTTCACAGGGCCAAAAGTCATGAGTCTACCATCCACTAAAAAAAGCATATTAAACATATTGTCACATAGCTAAGATGGGGGGAGTTGGCAACCAACTGACCCCACATCGAAAAAACAGGAAGAGACCACTGGGTGAGTTATGAAGAGCTCACTACCACTACTTTTCGACCAAAAGCGGTTCCCGCTGAGGCTCTAACATCTACCTTATAAGATGTGGTAAATGTATGAACCGAAGACCAGGGAGCTGGCTTGCAGACCTGCTCCACTGAAACCTGGTGTTGAAAAGCCTAGGAAGCTCCGATAGCCCGGGTAGAATGGGCTGTAACCTAAAAAGGAGGATTCCTAGTTTTGGAGACAAAAGCCGTAAATCACTGCTTGTCTAATCCATCGGCTGATGGTAGACTTAGCTGGTGCTAGACCTTGTCATGGCCCCTCAAATCAAGTACAAACTACATCCAAGGAGTGGAGGACTCTCTCTTTATGACTAACCCGAGCAGGACATAAGAATGGCAAAACTACCTCTTCATTAAGATTGAAGGGGGAAACCACCTTAGGAAGAAAGTACTGTTTAAAACGGAATACTGCCTTGTCCTTGTGTAGGACTAAATAAGGATGCCTAACCGATAAGGCTGCTAAATCAGAAACCTGTCGCACCAAGGTAATTGCCACAAGGAAGATGACCTGAAGTGTCATCAACCCCAGTGTAACTTCTGCCAGTAGCTCAAGGGGAGGACCCCGAAGGGCCAGATAATGCTAAATTCAGGTCTGTCCTTTGAGGATACTCAACTGTCCCTCATCAATACCTTTCTGCAAAAATTCTAGGATTCTGAAGACAGAAAATGTCCTACAAGTGAAACAAAGTGATAAAGACAAATAAATCGCCAGATAAATCTTTCACGAAGTCTGCTTCCGGGCTCGAATCATTGTCCAGATGACCATGGCAGATAAGCCTCTTTCTGCCAGGATGGAGGTTTCAATAGCCAGGCCATCAAAGCCAGAAAACATAAATTGGGGTGCCGTAGAGGCCCCTGTGTGAGGAGATTTGGATCATTGTTCAGCTAGCAGTGATTGCCCTCTGACATTTTTATTATGTCTGAAAACCAATTTCTCCTAGGCCAATAGGGTGCTACAAGAATGGTTGGGATCCCTTCCTGAGCTATTTTCTTTAGTAACGACCCAGGAGTGGAATTGGAGGGAATGCATAGAGAAAGCTGAATGCTGACCAAGGAAGGGTCAGGGCATCTTCTGCAATAGCCAGAGGGCCTTTGGACCGGGAGACAAACCTCAGAACTTTCCGATTGTGGCAGGACGCACGGAGGTCCACATCTGGGTCAACATGCGTTTCCATAATGCTCAAAAGATCCCCTGACTGAGGGACCATTCTCCCTGATCCAAGGTCACCCTGCTTAGATGATCGCCCTGCACGTTGTCAACTCCTGGTTTGTGGGTCGCCGAGATGCATGGAACATTCTTTTCGCCCAGAGTAAGATCTGACCCACCTCTCACCTCTTTGAGAGCTCACCTGCTTCTGGCGCCCCCTGGAGGTTGATATAGGCCACCGCCATCATGTTGTCTGCGTGAACCCTGACAGAATCACCCCTCAAAATGGAGGTCCAATGTGTAAGACATTAGAATCGCTTTCAGCTCCAGGATATTTATAGGATGTCTGCTCTTCCCTGGGCCCCACTGTCCCTTGATCGTTTGTGGCCCCATGACACCACCCCAACCAGTTAGGCTGGCATCTGTGGTAACAATCTTCCACCGCACTGGAAAAATACCATTTTGTTATTACTCACCTGTAAAATGGGTATTATAAGTATGTCTCACACCCTGCTTGGAAATATTAATTACACGTGGGTTATGGTCCAGTAGAGTGCGAACATCTGCAGAGATGACTAGAAAAAAAGAAGCCCCTCCCGGTCCATAACTACCTGGGACCTCCCACACATTCCCCCGTATAAGAAAGCAGTAAGGGGACCAGGAAGAGCCAGTAAAATCTATGAGAAAAAAGCATCACCACATAGAGGATCCAAGATACAACTCAGGGTGGGACGAAGCAGGGTGTGAGACATACTTTTAATACCCATTTTACATGTGAGTAATCACAAAATGCTATTATTCCAAGTATGTCTCACACCCTGCTTCGGAAATATTAATTACACGTGGGACATCCAACAGCAGTGTCCAAAAAGGGTGGGGATACCAACAATAGTGCACAAATTAAACCACTGCAGCTTGCAGAACTTTGCGGCCAAAAACAGCATCCGCTGAGGCCCGCACATCAACCTTATAAAACTTGGAAAAAGTATGAACAGAAGACCAAGTAGCAGCCTTACAAACTTGTTCAACAGAGGCCTGGTGCTGAAAAGCCCAGGAAGCCCCAACAGCACGAGAAGAATGAGCAGTGATCTGGAAAGGGGGAGCCCTCCCTTTGCCAGAGTAGGCCCTAATAACGGCCTGACGAATCCATTTACTAATGGTAGACTTGACGGGCGCCAAAGCCTTCTTGGGCCCGGAGGGCACCACAAAAAAGGAGTCCGTCTTCCGGAATGGTGAAGTACCCACCAGATAGTACTTTACACATCTAACGACATTCAGAGAGTGCAAAGCCCTCTCCTTGTTATTGCTAGGTTTAGGACACAATGAAGGAAGCACAATGTCCTGATTGAGGTGAAAAGCAGAGACAACCTTTGGCAGGAAGTCTGGTTTAAAGCGGAAAACCACCTTGTCCTGATGTCTCTCAAAGTAGGGGGCCTGAATAGACAGAGCCGCCAACTCAGAAACCCGTCGAACAGAGGTGATAGCCACCAAAAAGGCAACCTTTAAAGGTGAAAATGGACAGTGCAGCATCCTGCACTGGTTCAAAAGGAGGACCCTGAAGGGCAGACAACACCAAATTTAAATCCCAAACAGGCAACATGGGTTTGCGAGGAGGGCGCACGAGTGACCCCCTGAAAAAAGGTCTTAACCAAAGGATGAAGAGCGAAAGATCTCTGAAAGAAAACCCCCAGAGCGGACACATGCCCCTTAAGGGTGCTAAGTTGAAAACACATGTCCAGACCATGCTGAAGAAACTCCAAAAGCTGAGGAATGGAAAACACCCGACAAGGAAAGGCCCTAGCCTCACACCAATCAATGTAGGTCCGCCAGGTCCTGCAGTAGATATTAGAGGAAGATTTCTTCCTAGCCCTGACAAGAGTCTGGACAACGGCTTCAGACAAACCCTTTTCCTTTAAGATGAAGGTTTCAGCAGCCACGCCATCAAAGCCAGCGTTTGTAAATTGGGGTAACAAAGCTGACCTTGTGTGATCAGATCCGGAACCAGAGGCAGCCTGAATTGATCGACCGCCAGCCGGACTACGTCTGCAAACCACACCTGTCTTGGCCACCTTGGGGCCACCAAGATTGCTGGAACCCCCTCTTGAACCAGCCTGCGCACCACCCTGCCTACCATGGAGAAGGGGGGAAACAGATACAGGAGACCCAGATCCCGCCAGGCAAGGGACATGGCATCCACTGCCAGAGCCAGAGGATCCTGGGACAGAGACACAAAAGCAGGGAGCTTGTGGTTGTGACGGGAGGCAAAGAGATTCACCTCCGGGAACCCACACTTGTGACAAATGGATAGAAATACCTCGCAGCTGAGGGACCATTCCTCTCGGCGAGAGGACCCCCTGCTCAGAGAGTCCGCTTCCAGGTTCTCCACCCCTGGAATGTACACCACCGAGATGCATGGAACATTGCTCTCGGCCCATGCAAGAATCAGGGACACTTCCCTGAGGGCACTCCTGCTGCGAGTCCCTCCTTGGTGATTGACGAAAGCAACTGCAGTCCGATTGTCTGATTGAACCTGAACCGGTAAGCCTCGGAGATGATGCGACAGCACCAACCGAATTGACCTCAGCTCCAGGACGTTGATGGGGATGTGGGCCTCCTGAGGACCTCACAGCCCCTGGAACTGATGTTCCTTCCAGAAACCCCCCCCCCCCCCCCCAGCCCGACAGGCTGGCGTCCTTGGTGACCGTCTCCCAACAAGGGGCCAGAAAAGATCTGCCCCCCAGCAAATTCCTCGGTTCCAGCCACCACCGAAGAGACTGCCGTACCAGGGGTGACATCACAAATGACTGATCCAAGGACAGAGGGCATCTGTCCCCAAGTCGATAACAGATGGAGTTGAAGAGGCCTCATGTGAAACTGAGCAAAGGGAACCGCCTCGAAACAGGCCACCATCAATCCCACCAGCCTCATCCCTTGCCGGAAGGACGGGCGAGGGATGGACAGAAGAAGACGTATCCGATCTTGAACCGTCTCCACTTTCGACGGAGGTAGGAACACCCTGGTCTGAATGGTATCCAGATTCATGCCCAGAAAGGAAACTTCCCTTGACGGGGAGAGAGAGGACTTGGGATAGTTGATCCCCCAACCGAACCTCTCCAGCGTTGACACCACCAACCTGGTGTCCGCTCCACTTGACCGAGAGAGGATGCCGTGATGAGAAGGTCGTCCAGATATGGCACAATGCGAATGCTCTGGGCTCTGAGAAGGGCCATTATACCCGCCAACACCTTGGTGAACACCCTTGGTGCCGAGGTCAGCCAAAAAGGAAGAGCCACAAACTGATAGTGCTGATCTCCCACCACAAATCTGAGAAACCGTTGGTGTCCCGGGAAGATCGGCACATGAAGGTAAGCGTCCTTGATGTCTATGGACGTCATAAAGTCCCCTGGACGAAGAGAGTTGATGGCCGAGCGCAGAGTCTCCATGCGAAATTTCTTGGTTCTGATGAACCTGTTGAGAATCTTTAGATCCAGAATGGGTCTTATGGAGCCATCTATTTTGGGGACTGTAAAAAGGTTGGAGTAATAGCCCCGACCTCTCTCTGTGGAGGGCACCGGGCAGACGACCCCCATGTCCCAAAGGTTTTGCAATGCCATGAAAAGCCCCTGCGCGGCCCGGGGGTCCGAAGGAACCCAAGACCTGAGGAATCTGGAAGGAGGCCGGTACTCGAACTCCAGCTTGTACCCGGAAGAGACCACTTCCAGGATCCAGTTGTCCATGACCTCCTGGGTCCAGACCTAGGCGAAGAGCCGTAGCCGTCCCCCCACCCGCGAGGGTGAGGGCGGACCCTCATTGCTGAGAGGGTTTGGCACCCCAGGCAGTCCCGGGACGGGCACGTCCTCTGCCCCTACCCCAGAAATCACCTCTGAACGCAGAGTAAGCAACTCCCCTGCTTGCTCGAGAGCCGCGAAAGGAAGGATTAAAGGAGCCTACACCCCGAAAGGGTCGGCGCTGCTTTTTGCGTTGTGGCAATTTACCTCCTTTCGCCACCGAGTCCAACTTATCTCCAAACAGGTGCATACCCAGGAAGGGTAGCCCTGTAAGCGCCTTCTTCCCAGCAATATCAGCCGCCCATTGGCGCAACCAAACCGATCGGTGTATAGCCACAAGCAAAGCCGAGGTTCTACTACACATGCAGATTGTATCATCCAAAGCTGATAAGACAAAGGTCATGAACAAATCACACCGCGTAAGTGCTGCAAATTCATCACTAGCAGTGTTAAGATGGGGACCATTCAACAGGCCCCTAATGACAGATCTGGTAGCCACAGCCGTGAGAGCTGAAGCACAAACAGGGCGCAAGGCCGAACCCACACTGGCAAAGGCATGCGACGCCATTTGATCAAGACGTCGGTCCTCTCTATCCTTCAGAGCAGTGGAGTCTGGTGAGTGCACAACCGATGTGTTGGACAAACCCAGAACCGGAGCGTCAACCTCTGGGGGTGACGACCAACGCTTTACCGTGTCCACAGGAAAGGGATACTTCCTATCCCACCCCTGAGGTATACCAGGAAGCCGGCTGGGCTTTTCCCATTCCTTAAGAATCAATTTGTCAAAATGCTTCTGATCCGGAAACTCCAAGCGAGGCTTAGTGACCCCCAAAAAATTCCACCTTTTGCGGAGGGGCCTCCGCAGGAGGGGAAATAGCAAGCACCTCAAAAATATGGGCCAGAAGTCTGGGGATATCAACAGTATCCCCACGCTCCTGCCCCGCATCAGCATCCAAGAACTGCTGATCATCAGAGCCTTCAGATTCTGAAAACAATTCCCCTTCTTCCAACGGGGAATAATCAGACCAATCAAAGGAGTCATATTCCTCATAATCAAAACTCGGCGCAGCCGGTGCCAAATGCCTTCTCTTAGCTGGGGCCTTCCTGGCCGCAGAGCTAGCAATCAATTTCTCAATGTTGGACAATCTAGCACAGACATCAGAATGCGACTCCCCGCCAGTGACATGACCTGGGGTCAAAGCCAGGCGTGGTGGTGTAGGTGATGAGACCGGCGGCGCTGGTCCGGACTGCCGCGTAATGGCCTGCTGTGCACATGGTATGCAAATAAGCACATCATCCCCAACGAGGGATACCCCACAAACCACACACAGCCGGGGTTGCCCCGAAGGGATCCCAAGCACGGTATCCTGGGAAGCCTCCATATGGTGATTTTTTTTATGGTAGTCGCAATGACCAGTGGGAATTACGCTAGCAAGCCACCCGGGATGCCCCTTAACGTCCGTTAGTGGGAGGATTTGTAAAACCCCAATTTGAGTGAGTGACCTAAAAGCACACATGCAGCATACAAGACACCCCTAAAACACATCCCGCTTGTACAGCAAACAAACAGGTAATGCATAGAAGCCCCCCGGGGCACTCACAGTTTAGGACCAAGAAACAAAATGGCGACCAGCCCACACCAGCAAGGCCGAGTGAACGAGAAGGGCGGATCGTGCGCCGCGCGTGGCCCTGCCCCCTCCTGTAGAGAAGCAGAACCGCGGTTCCCAGCCATTGGCTGGGACATCCAAGGGCGCCAAGGATAGAGGGGCGGGCCACGTCAACGCGCCGAACGCCCGGCCCCGCCTCCTCTCCTAACTGAGGAGAAGAAAGAAACCATAGCCGCGCTCCCAGCAACGCTGCGGAGCCGGCCCCGGGACCCAGGCCGCCGTCCAGCCAGACGCGGTCTGGCAACAAGTGAAGCAGATCACATGCCCACACACACACACAACAATCATACTCACTGACAGCTATCCGGCCAGGGCAAGCTGAATTAAAACCGAGGGAGAGGCCCCCCCACGAACCAGGGAGCAACAGGTGGGGGGGAGGTACCCAAGCCACCGAATGCAGCGCAGGGACAAAACGGACAGGGCATCCCAAACCAGGATCTCGAAACCTGGTATCCTCCTACCCCTTTGTGGGGGTCTCACGGAGGAGCATGGCTCCTAGTTAGTACACCACTAGGGTGTAACCTATCCTCGACCTACAGCCGAGGCTGGGAGGCATAGGTAATTTATTAAAACAAGGTCCGGGCAGAAATAGGGCAATAATTGGCCGGGTGTAAACCCGGCTTACCTGTAAGGCAAGGAGACAGCCATCTTCTGACTTGCTCGCCGTCTGCAGAGACAAAGACAGGGGAATGTGTGGGAGGTCCGAAGGCTTCTTTTTTACTAGTCATCTCTGCAGAAGTTCGCCCTCTACTGGACCATAACCCACGTGTAATTAATATTTCCGAAGCAGGGTGTGAGACATACTTGGAAAAAAAGTTCTGCCCATCTGAAGAGGTTGGGGATTCAGTCACCAGGATAGAGACTGCCTTGCTGGGTGTGTCATGTAAAAGGGGTGATCCAGGGTCTGTTTTTCGATCCCAAATCAACGATAATGCTGACTGCAGAGGGCTTGTGTGGAACTGCGCAAATGGCACCGACTCGAAGGAAAAAAAACATCAAGCCCAACAGACACATTCCTTGATGGATAGTCGGGTGAGGGCAGGTCAAGAGAGCCTCTACCCTGGCCTGAAGTGAAAGTCTCTTCTGCTCCGGGAGAAAGACCTCGGCCTGAATTGTGTCTAAACTCATTCTCAGGAAGGGAATGATATGCAACTATGGAAGTCTTCTAGTGGCGATAGGATGGCCTGTGTATCTCTCAAGGTCTCCTGAAAAGATGGGACTCTGATCAGACGATCTTCTAAGTATGGGGTAATTCGTACCCCCTGGTACCTTAGAAGAGCCATGAGGCCTTTCGGTAAAATCCCTTGGAGCCGAAGACAAGCCAAAAGGCAGAGCCACAAACGTAAAATGTAACCCATCTACTGCGAAACGTAAACCTCTGATGGCCCGGGAAGATGGGGATACGTAGGTATCTACTGTGGTCATAAAATTCCGTGGCTAAAGGGCTGTTGTTGTGGATCTAAATGACTCCATGTGAAATCTGCAAAGTCGGACAAAACTGTTAAGGCCCCCGAGGTCCAGAATTAGCCGCACTGAGCCATCATCCTTGGGGATTACGAACTGAAACCGGTTGGAAGCAGCTGGAAATGCAAACCTGAAATATCAGAATGAGGTGGAGCCCCCTTAGGAGCCATAAGCCCAGAGGAAGCAGACCCTGAGGCTTCCATAGAGGGAAAATACAATTCTGTGAAACTCACCTGTAGAATTGTTTTTGTATCCATCCATTCCAGGCCATCCAGAAGTACTTACAGATGGGTGTTCGCCCCTAAGGGGCGCTGACTGCAAGAGCAAAAGATGTAGCTCCTCCCGGCCCCCTATAAAGGCAGCTGCCCGTCTATCCAGACCCAGTGGTTTAAAAGCAGTACTCAACAACAGAGGCAGGCCGGGAGGTCCAAACAAAAAAGTAGGAGACCATGTTACCTCACATAGCGTCTGCTTGTACTCTCTCGAATCAAAACTAAAAACTTGTATAACTAGTGTCCTATGAGCAAAAATACAATTCTGTGATTACTCACCTGTAGAATTTATATTATATGTATACAGCACGTCCTGTTCCAGAAGATATTCCTTACTCTTGGGATATACTCCAGTAGATGGCGCTGGACTGCAGAGACAGAAAAGTGGCTCCTCCCGGCCCCATAAATACCCGGGACCTCCCACAAAATCCCCAGTATTGAAAAGCAGTTAGTAAGAGACCGGGAGAACTATAACCATTATATGAAAATTTGAATATAAAAACAATCACCATAAAGAGGTAACTAAAGATAAAGATAACAAGGGTGGGGTGGAACAGGACGTGCTGTATACATATAATATCAATTCTACAGGTGAGTAATCACAGAATTGTTATATATATTTAAGGGGCAGAGCAACGAAAAAGCATTATCTTCGGCGTGTCAGATTGAGATTCCAATGGTAACCAACGGTGCATGCACAACAATAATGATTTACTTCTCACACGTGCTCACCACCTTATGGGTAACTGCTTACCAGCTATATTCAGAATGAACGCCTTGTAACAATTTCCAATGCAGGTAATTCAGCCGCCTGATTCACAAGCCAATGATCACTTAATAGTCATAACTCCCATGAAGAGTGTAGAAATCCAATGCATTGGTTAGGGGGAAGAGAGCATAGAGAGAATCTAGTGCAACTCTGTTGATTCACTTTAATATAATAAAATGCACTTACAATTTCCAAAGAATGTAAAAGCGTGTAGACATAAAATCTTAAAAAAAGGAAAAGGGAAGGATTACTTATTTTTTATTTACAGGTCACAAGAGTTGCCATGGGGGCGAAATTCACCCCAAGCATGGCGAACCTGTATGTAGGATGGTGGGAAGCTCAGTTTATATATCGAATTGACAGGCCTCATCTAACATTATGGAGACGTTACATAGATGACGTTCTCTGTGTGTGGAAGGGCACAGAAATGGAGTTACAAACTTTCTTTGCTGAAGTAAACAACAACTCTTTTAATTTAACATTTACGATGGAGTGTAGTCCAATTTCAATTAACTTTTTAGATTTGACTATAAACAAGGTTGAAACTAAGTTGGCCGTCTCTACATTTTTCAAGCCCACTGACCGCAATGGGTATGTCCCATCAAGCAGTTGCCATCACCCGAAATGGTTAGGCGCTATACCGAAAGGGCAGTTCATGCACTTGCGGAGAAATTGCACAAACTTGGAAACCTATGATATACAGTCAGCAGTGTTAGCAAAGAGGTAGGAGGATGGCGTAAGGCACAGAAAAGGATCCACTGTGCGTTTCATCCATTATGATCTGACCTGACATCTCTGCTTACGGCCGTAGTGGAGGAAAAGGAAAGGATTACTTAAGTTTTTGTTATACCTACACGCTTTTACATTCTTTGGAAATTGTAAGTGCATTTTATTATATTAAAGTTTTATGAGTGAATCAACAGAGTTGCACTAGATTCTCTCTATGCTCTCTTCCCCCTAACCAATGCATTGGGAGTTATGACTATTAAGTGATCATTGGCTTGTGAATCAGGCAGCTGAATTACCTGCATTGGAAATTGTTACAAGGCGTTCATTCTGAATTTAGCTGTTAAGCAGTTACCCATAAGGTGGTGGGCACGTGTGAGAAGTAAATCATTATTGTTGTGCATGCACCGTGGGTTATCATTGGAATCTCAATCTGACACGCCGAAGATAATGCTTTTTCGTTGCTCTGTGCCTTAAACATATATAGGGATTACCTTTGGGACTTTATGTGGATGAAAAGTTCTGGCATGTAGAAGCAGTGATGATTTTAAATAAGAACTATTTGAATATCAAATATTTTAAAACTGTAGCGCTGTGTTTCTA
This sequence comes from Gastrophryne carolinensis, assembly GCA_027917425.1. Lineage (NCBI taxonomy): Eukaryota > Metazoa > Chordata > Amphibia > Anura > Microhylidae > Gastrophryne > Gastrophryne carolinensis. The sequence continues at coordinate 469,658,571 of CM051234.1, read as the reverse complement.
TGTTATTGTTTGTTAATCACAGAATTGTATTATTCTAAGTATACAGCACGTCCTGTTCTAGAAGATATTCCTTACTCTTGGGACATCCAATAGCAGTGTCCGTAAGGTAGGGTGGGATCCCCAAAAGTAACAGCAGACAGTTTAAACCACTGCCGCCTGCAGAACCTTGTGGCCAAAAGCAGCATCAGCTGAGGCCCTAACATCAACCTTGTAAAACTTTGAAAAAGTATGAACAGAAGACCAAGTAGCAGCCTTACAAACGTGTTGAACAGAAGCTTGGTGCTGAAAAGCCCAAGAGGCACCAACAGCACGAGTAGAATGAGCAGTAAGGCGGAAGGGAGGTTCCTTCCTCTTAGCAGAGTAGGCCTGAACCACAGCCTGACGTATCCACTTACTGAAAGTGGACTTAGCAGGAGCCAGGCCCTTCTTAGGTCCAGATGGAAGCACAAAAAGAGCATCAGTCTTCCTGAAGGATTCAGTAGCCACCAAATAGAACTTCAGAGTTCTGACTACATCCAAAGAATGCAAAGGGTTACTAGGATTAGGACACAGAGAAGGCAAAACCATGTCCTGATTGAGATGAAAGGCAGAAACAACCTTAGGCAGAAAATCTGGCTTAAAACGAAACACAACCTTGTCCTGGTGTCTCTCAAAGTAAGGAGGCTTGATGGAAAGCGCCGCCAACTCAGAAACACTAACAGAAGTGATGGCCACCAAAAAGACTACCTTAAGTGTCAAAATGGACAAAGGGATCTCACGCAAAGGCTCAAAGGGAGACCCCTGCAGGGCAGACAAGACCAAGTTCAAGTCCCAGACTGGTAACATAGGCTTACGTGGGGGACGCACGTGAGTAACCCCCTGGAAAAAGGTCTTGACCAGGGGATGCTGAGCAAAGGATCTTTGGAAGAAAATAGCCAAATCAGACACATGGCCTTTCAGAGTACTGAGCTGAAGACCCAGATCCAAACCATGTTGTAGAAACTCCAGAATCCTAGGAATAGAAAACACACGTCAGGGAAGCGAGTGGGACTCGCACCAGTCAATGTAAGTACGCCAGACCCTGTAATAGTTGGAAGAAGAAGACCTCTTCCTAGCCCTGATCATGGTATTCACCACCGAGGCAGGCAGCCCTTTTTCCATCAAGATGGAGGTTTCAACAGCCAGGCCGTCAAAGCCAGCGTTTGTAAATTGGGGTGGCGTAGGTGTCCCTGAGTGAGCAGATCGGGAACCAGTGGTAGAGCATACTGATCTACTGCCAACAGCACGATGTCTGTGAACCACACTCTTCTTGACCAACAGGGGGCCACCAGGGTGGCTGGCACCCCTTCCTGAACTATCTTGCGCAGCCCGCTGCCCTGCAGTGGAAACGGGGGAAACACATACAGGAGCTGGAATCTCGTCCAAGACATTGCCAGGGCATCCGTGGCCAAGGCCAGAGGATCCTGGGACAGAGAGACAAAGACTGGAAGCTTGTGATTGTGACGGGACGCAAATAGATCCACGTCCGGCTGACCCCAGCTGTGGCACAGGGAGCGAAACACCCTGCTGCTGAGGGAGCATTCTCCCAGAGAGGTTCCCCTGCTCAGAGAGTCTGCCTCCAGATTCTCCACCCCCGGGATGTACACAGCTGAGATGCAGGGATCATTTTCCTCCGCCCAGGACAGTATCAGGGACACTTCCTTGAGGGCCCTCTTGCTCCGGGTCCCTCCCTGATGATTGATGTAGGCAACCACCGTCTGGTTGAGGGTATTGCCCTTTGTGGCTTTGTCACAATAGAGCCTTAAGGTTGCGCTCCTTTGGGGTATGTGTCCTAGAGATAACACTCTGAGTTAATGGGGATAACTAAGAGGTTAGTTTTTCTCTGGGAAGTTTATTTACGCTGGATTCAATGAATTTAAGTTCCAGCTTGAAAGGTGTGGAAGCTAGTCTACTGTATCCTCGGTCAAAGTGACAAATTAATGTTGTTAATCTGGCTATTCTATTAACAAGTACATAATACCTTCAGAATAGTCATGTGTAAAGAAGGGCACTTACCACCGTGGCCCGGGGGTGCTTGACCTACCCAGGGCCTCTTAGTTGATACACTTCCGTTGTACTCCTATCAATGAATGGATGCACTGCCGGTTGATTCTTTACGCTTGTGTATCCAGGCTGGAGTGGTTCAATAAAAGAATGCCCTTTCAGCTTCAACTTCTGGTAAAAGGATTTTATTGTTGACAAAGGATAAAACAAGGATATTTGTTCTGGATCAGCTGGGGTCTGTAGAAGTCCCGTTAGTTCCACAGCTGCTTTTACGGCTGCGGGAAAAAGGATCAGTGTAAATCCTTAAATCTCAGCGTCGCAGGTCTTTAATTGCTGATATGCTGGCTATCCGAAGGATGGTTCACGAAAGGGGGGATGAAAAATTAAAATGAAAATTATCCGTTAGCTGAAGTTGGGCAATACCCTCATCCCACACAAAATATAAGCTTACGGCCGCTTATACCCCTAGGTTGCAGCACCTAAAACATCAATTCCCGTTTCCAGCGCTTGATATTTCTTACCTTTTCGTTTTCCAACCACCGTCTGGTTGTCCGAGCGGACCTGAACAGCCCGACCCCTCAGGTGTGGGGTTAAGTGGGCGAGAACCAACCTGATTGCCCTCAATTCCAGAATGTTGATAGGGGCATGGGCCTCCTGAGAGTCCCACTGACCCTGGAATTTCAGGGACTTTCAGAATCCCCCCCCAACCTGTCAGACTGGCATCCGTGGTGACAGTTTCCAAGCAGGGGGCCAGAAAGGACCTGCCCCCCCAGCAGGTTCCCTGAGACCAGCCACCACACTAGAGACCGCCTGACCTGAGGGGACAAGACAAACACCTGATCCAGGGACACAGGGTCCCGATCCCATACTGACAAGAGGTGAAGTTGAAGAGGCCTCATGTGGAACGGAGCATATGGAACCGCCTCGAAGCAGGACACCATCAGGCCCCCCAGCTGCATTCCCTGCCTGATGGATGGATGGATGGGGACAAGACAGCAGGAGCTGAACTTTCTCTTGAAGGACCTCCACCTTCTGCTGAGGAAGAAAGATCTTGACCTGAGCTGAATCCAGAATCATGGCCAGAAAGGACTTCACCATGGAAGGAGACAGGGAAGATGACTCCAGTGTGGACACCACCTTCTGAGAGTCCAGCTCTGCCTGATGGAAGGACTGAGAAGCAATAAGCATGTTGTCCAGGTAGGGAAGAATGCGAATGCTCTGAGATCTCAGCAGGGCCATCACTCCTGCCAGCACCTTGGTGAATACCCTGTGGGCCGAGGTGAGGCCGAAGGGCAAGGCCACAAATTGGTAGTGCTGATCCTCCAGAGCTAACCTGAGGAACCTCTGATGACCTGGTAAGATAGGAACGTGAAGGTAAGTATCCTTGATGTCTACAGAGGTCATGAAGTCCCCTGGGCGTAGGAAATTCACAGCTGAGCGCAGAGTCTCCATGCAAAAGTGTCTGAATCTGACAAATTTGTTGAGGAGCTTTAAATCCAGCATAGGTCTGATGGACCCATCCTTTTTGGGAACAATGAAAAGATTGGAATAATAGCCTTTGCCCCTTTCCCTCAAGGGCACCCGGCAGATGACACCTAGATCTAGAAGGCCTTGGACAGCCAGGGAGAGACACCGGGCTGACAAGGGGTTTTGAGCTAAACGAGATTTGATCTATCTTGGGGACGGCCAGGCTGCAAACTCTATCTTGTAACCAGAGGAAACTACCTCCTGAATCCACCGGTCTGAGACGCCTCCAGACATGAGCCAAGAGCCGAAGCCGTCCCCCCACCCGGATGGGTGAGGGCGCCCCTTCATGCCTGAGGGGGCTTGGGGGAGGACTTAGTCTTGGGACCCCAGGGGGGGCCAGGGCGGCCACGTCCTCAGCCCCTGCCCCAAAAATCTCCACGGGCTCCAGCAAAGGAAGCTCCCCGTCCAATTCTGGAGCCCCTGAAGGAAGCAGAAAAAGCACCTGAACCCCGAAAGTACCGGGGCTTCCTTCTACGCTGAGGTAATTTGCCACCTTTAGCAAACAAGTCCAAACGTTCCCCAAAGAGGCACAGCCCCTTGAAGGGAAACCCAGTGAGGGCCTTTTTGGCAGCATTGTCAGCTGCCCACTGGCGCAGCCAGACCGAGCGGCGTATCGCCACCAACAAGGCAGATGCCCTGCCACACATTCTAATGGTATCATCCGGGGCAGAGAGAACATATGCAACAAATTCCTCACAACGCAGAAGAGCTCTATAATCTTCACTACCAGCATCATCAGGGGCCCCATCTAAGAGACCCCTGAGCAGGCTTTTAACCCTTTAAGTGCCAGCCTACCTGGAGTTTTTGTCACCCTTTGTTGCCAGACTATTTTGCACTATTATGCGCTTCCCATGTTCAAATGTGATTTGTGAAGGGATTTCCAGGGATTTCCCAGGAAAATTATATATTGTTTTTTTTCAGCAGAGTCTGGGCTTTAACATGAAATGTCTTGTTTGTAATTCTTTAGGTGTATTCTCAATATTTTTGGGTGAAATATGTGCAAAAAAAAAAAAAAAGATCAATTTTTTACAATTTGTAGTGTTTTTTTGTAATAAAAAATGTAAGTTTGTCAATAAATTCTTATTGTGTGTGAAATCCCAATTTTTCCCGATCACAGCGGTACCACATATGTAAAGGTAGACACCCTTTCCTGCCCAGGAGACTCCCCCAAACTGAAACAGAGCTTTAGGGGATTTTCAGATAAAATACAACTATGCTATGCCCTATGTGCACCTTGCAGTTTTTCCAGAAAAACAACCCTTTACATTTGAAATACCCCCAACAAACTATATAGTCTCTGGAAGTACACACCACAAGCTTTCTAGGTGTATCAGGCTTGTTGATGTGGCCATAGTTTTCTGGAAGTAATCCCTCAATGTATTCTTTGGTTGCAAAGAGTTTCCCTAAAAAAAGGATAAAAAAGCAGAATCAAAGCCACATTTTCCAAAAAAAACTATATACAAACAAGAAAAAACAAGTTTAAATCTGAAGAAGCAACATCCCCCGAACAGAACGATACCCATCATGCATTGCTAGTGTCAAGGGAAGAGTTGCCAAACACCCCAAAGTAAAGCATGTGCGTAACGGTAATTTTACTTGAAAATTTCAGCTCTGCAGACAAAGTGCGCACCTTGCAATTTTTCAACCAAAACAACCCTTTACGTTTGAAATACCCCTAACAAACTATACATTCTCTGGAAGTACACACCTCAAGCTTTCTAGCTGTATCAGGCTTGTTGATGTGGCCATAGTTTTCTGGAAGTAATCCCTCAATGTATTCTTTGGTTACAAAGAGTTTCCCTAAAAAAAGGATAAAAAAGCAGAATCAAAGCCACATTTTCCTAAAAAAAAAACTATATACAAACAAGAAAAAACAAGTTTAATCTGAAAAAGCAACATCCCCCGAACAGAACGATACCCAACATGCATAGCTACTGTCAAGGGAAGAGTTGCCAAACACCCCAAAGTAAAGCATGTGCGTAACAATAATTTTACTTGAAAATTTCAGCTCTGCAGACAAAGTGCGCACCTTGCGATTTTTCAACCACAACAACCCTTTACATTTGGAATATCCACCATAAACCATATATTCCCTGAAAGTACACATGTTAAGCTTTCTAAGCGTACCCAGCTTGTTGTAGTGGGCTCATCTTTCTGGAATTAATCCCTCAAAAAATTCTTTGGTTGCGCAGGGTTTCCCTAAAAAATGTATAAAAAAGCTGAATAAAAAACACCTTTCCTAAAATATAAATATGCAAACCAGAAAAAACAAGCTAAGTCTGAAAGCGCAAGGTCCCCCGAACAGAACAATACCCAACATGCATAGCTACTTTCAACCCTTTTAATTGCCAGCCTACTTGAGATTTTGTCACCCTCTGTTGACAGGTCATTTTTCCCCATTTTGCGCCATGTTTTGTGCCATTTTTGCTGGAATTTTCAGGAAATTTATATATATATTTTTTGCAGCAGAGTTTAGGCTTTAACATGAAATGTCTTGTTTGTAAATGTTATTTTGTTTTTTACAATATTATTATTAAGTAAAAAAAAATAAATACATTTTTTTTTTAGAAAATTGACTCCTTTATTTTAAATAAAAAAATGTATTTTATTAATGAAAACCATATTGCATGTGAAAGCCCCATTTCTACCGATTAGAACGGAACCACATATTTACTACTAAAGTATGTTTTGTTGTTTTGATATATTAAATATGTGCTGTACCTGCAATGGATCCCTAAGTGACTTGCCAAGTTCAGTGGAAATATCTCCCACTTGCTGCTCATTCAGCCACTTCAGCACAGCAGTGTTTTCTTGCTGTAGTAACTGACACACATATCTCAAAGCTTTGGCGCCTAAAGGATGGGAAGCTTCATTGCACAGATACCGGACACATGATTCATGGAAAGCTTCAGCTCCCACCTGCTTAAAAAAAACAAAAAACATAGTGGGCACACAGATTACACAGTGTCCTGAAAATACTAGTAAAACAATACTGTAAAAAAAGAAATGGGTATAAACTATGATCCCTTAACATCTCTTGAAGCTATATCCAAACACCCGGATCTGCCAGGTTGTGCAGTGCTCTAGGAAATCGTATAAGAAAAATACCATTTTGTGATTACTCACCTTTAATAAATACAAAAGTGGAAATGGCACACCTATCAAACAATTTTTTATGTATAGTGGGTGCAATCACAATCGGGGCTTCCACCCACCTCAGCCCCCTCACAACTTAGAATAAATAAATAATGGATGCACACCACAGCACTATTCAAATTGCAAATTCAAAAGTGTATTTAGCGAATTTCACACACAGTAAAAATATCTGTACAGCATATACACTCAATAAAGGATACAATAGGTATTCAATCCATGTGCACAATCAATCAACAGGAGAATGGTGCCCCTAAAGGACTATAAACAAATGAACAAATGAACTCCTTAGCAGTAAGCTTATACAAAAAGCAAAAATGACAATAGGTAAAAAATTACCATATATACTATAAAGGTGGTCACCATATGTCTCCTGCAGATAGTGAGACTACATAAAGCAAAAAATGGTTGTGTGATACCTGCTAATAGTATTATACTGGGTCAAGGAATATACAAGCGTTTTACAGATCATACACAATCCTCATATGAATGAAATCAATGTCATACATGTTGATCCAGAGATCCAAAGCTACCAAACAGGATAACACACAATAAAGCACAATAAAGCATGAGCACAGATAAATGCAAGGAACGTTATACCCCTTTAAAGAAGGCACGGTTGTGATCGCGTATAGAGAGCCGACGTTTCAGGGCCTACAGCCCCTTTCTCAAGGCAGCGATACTATATCCTACATGTTACCTTCCTTATATGTGTATCAGAGCCTGCGTCTCCCCCTGGCCGGCCAGCGTGATGAACCGGAAACGCACAGTGCGGCTGTTCCCGGCGCGTCACTTCCGGTGACGCGGTCCCGGCCCTCAGCCTATCGGCTGCCGGTTGGCAGAAGCTTTGCCAGCCAGCAGTCATGACGTCGGGCGCACGGGGCCTCCGTCCACCAGATGCACGTGATTCAACAGACTTTATTAACAACAACACGGACATTTCTGTATAATGTGCTGGGAGCGCAGTCAATGTAATTGCTTGGTGGGAGAGGCTCTGCGGTTTACAGCCGTCCTGTAATCTATAATGAACAATTAAAAACCAAGATTAATATACATAAAAACACACAGTGATCACAACGCAGTGCTTCTTAAGGGGGAAAAAAATGGGACGAAGAGCAAATGGAAATATGTTATCCACCTTGGGGTGTACTTGTTAAAAAATGATATTGCATTATTCCTATTGATCTCTATTAGAGAGGGAAATGCCTATATAGTTAGGAATCTTTTGAAGATCACCAATACCTAAGTTAGTATCTTTACCCAAAAGTCTAGAGCCACCACCGATGTGACTTCTGAAGAAGCACCCCATATGTCAATTTGTACCCCCTATCTTACCATATATATTATAGACAGCATGCAATCTATTCTACGGCTCTTTCTAATCTATAGGGCCAAACGCACTGATACGTATTTAAACAGGTCATAAAATGGGAAAGAAGGGGAGAAGAGTCCCAATTGCTAAATAACAATAATTTTTACCTCCATAAGTGAACTATTGAGACCTATATAGGGCGATGACAGTCTGATTAGACAAATCCCATACGCTGAGCAAAGTAAGGCTGATGGCTTCACATGGGACCTAAACACAAGAGGGGTAAATAAATGAGATGAATGATCACGAACCACTCTTCAGAAAAAGGGAGAGAAATCAATTTCCTCGTTTAAACCCCAAGGGGATTTAGTGTTCAGGGTATATATCCATCTTAATTATTTTTTCAGTAGTTCCTTATCTCTATCCCCTCCCCGTCGTAATGGTTTAACGTGGTCTATTGCCTGGAATCTTAGCTGAGATATCTGATGACCCGCTTCTAAAGTGCCTCGCTATAGGAGAATCCAAATCGCCTCGTCTGATGGCGCTCCTGTGTTCACTAATGCGAGTTTTCAATGTTCTAATAGTTTTACCAATATACGCCTTGCCACATGGGCATTTGATTAAATAGATAACAAACGTGGAGTTAATTAAATTAACAATTAAAGAAGGATTTTATTTTATATTTCTTCCCTGATTGTGGGTGCGTAAACTCAGAGCCCCGATCACAAAATTACATTGCATGCAATGGCCACAGGCATGCATCCCTACTACTGCAGGAATAGATGAAAGCCAATTGCTACTAGACTGTGTATCCTGTGTAGTCTTAATGGAATTATCTGCTCTAATGAGTTTATCTCGGAGATTCTGTGGCCGTCTATGCACAAACATGGGTGGGGGTCGAAATGTTTCCCTTAGGCGTTCATCGCTTTTCCCCCTTAAAGTGGACCAACACCCAGGATTTTGACTATCCTGGGTTTTGGTCCACTTCAGGGGGGCACCCCGATTAGGGGTGCCCCGCTGTGTAAAACCCCCCAGAAACACCCCAATACTCACCTCAAAACGCTCCCACGTGGCCGGGTGACAGCGACGGACAAGCCAGCGCGTCCGCCGCCGCCTCCCGCACGTCCCTCTGACAGCGCCCGCGCCGGCCATTCACAAACGGTGAGTTTTTGGGGGGTTTTCGGGGGGGGTTCCTCACCGCGGGACATCCCGATCTCGGATGTCCCGCGGTGAGGGGGGTGATCGGCCCGGGAATCTTATAGATTCCCGGGCCGATCACCCCAGGGTGTTGGTCCACTTTAAGAAGCACTGCATTGTGATCACTGTGTGTTTTTATGTATATTAATCTTGGTTTTTAATTGTTCATTATAGATTACAGGACGGCTGTAAACCGCAGAGCCTCTCCCACCAAGCAATTACATTGACTGCGCTCCCAGCACATTATACAGAAATGTTCGTGTTGTTGTTAATAAAGTTTTGCTTTTTGTATAAGCTTACTGCTAATGAGTTCATTTGTTCATTTGTTTATAGTCGTTTAGGGGCACCATTCTCCTGTTGATTGATTGTGCACATGGATTGAATACCTATTGTATCCTTTATTGAGTGTATATGCTGTACAGATATTTTTGCTATGTGTGAAATTCGCTAAATACACTTTTGAATTTGCAATTTGAATAGTGCTGTGGTGTGCATCCATTATTTGATTACTCACCTTTTAAATGGGTATTATAAGTATGTCACACACCCCGCTTCCACTATTCATGACATATGGGTTATGGTCCAGTAGAGGGCGAACTTCTGCAGAGATGAAAGCAAAAAAAGAAGCCCCTCCCGGCTGGGACCTCCCACACATTCCCCAGTATATGACAGCAGTAAGGGGACCAAGAAGAGCTAATAAAACATTCTTAACAATAAAAGGTTCACCATATAAAGGATCCAGAATACTAAAGGGCGGGATGAAGTGGGGTGTGTGACATACTTATAATACTCATTTTAAAGGTGAGTAATCACAAAATGGTATTATTCCAAGTATGTCACACACCCCTCTTCCACTATTCATGACATATGGGACATCCAATAGCAGTATCCGTCATGGGTGGGGATCCAAATGCAGCAAAAAAAATGCACCAATTTAAACCACTGCAGCTTGCAGAACCTTGCGGCCAAAAACAGCATCCGCTGAGGCCCGCACATCAACCTTATAAATTTGGAAAAAGTATGAACGGAAGACCAAGTAGCAGCCTTACAAACTTGTTCAACAGAAGCCTGGTGCTGAAAAGCCCAGGAAGCCCCAACAGCACGAGCAGTGATCTTAAAAGGAGGAACCCTCCCCTTAGCCGAATAGGCCCCAACAATGGCCTGGCGTATCCATTTACTAATGGTAGACTTGGCGGGCGCCAAACCCTTTCGGGACCCGGAAGGCACCACGAACAAGGCATCCGTCTTACGAAAAGGAGAAGTAGCAACCAAATAGTACTTCACACAACGAACCACATCCAAAGAGTGCAAAACCCTCTCCTTGTCATTGCTAGGCTTAGGACACAAGGAAGGGAGAACTACATCCTGATTGAGATGGAAGGCAGAAACCACCTTAGGAAGAAAATCTGGTTTAAAGCGAAAAACCACCTTATCCTGGTGTCTCTCAAAGTAAGGGGCCTGAATAGACAGAGCCGCCAACTCAGAGACACGCCGAACAGAGGTAATAGCCACCAAAAAGGCAACCTTGTGAGTGAGCACAGAGAGCCACATCCTGCATCGGTTCCAAAGGAGGCACCTGGAGGGCCGAAAGAATCAAATTTAGGTACCAAACGGGAACCAAGGACTTTCTAGGGGGCCGAACATGAGTGACCCCTTGGAAAAAAGTCTTGACCAGATGATGCAAAGCAAAGGACCTTTGAAAAAAGACAGCCAGGGCAGAAACCTGACCCTTCAAAGTACTGAGCTGGAACCCCAGATCCAGACCGTGTTGTAGAAACTCCAAAATCCTAGGAATCGAAAACCCCTTGCAAGGTAAGGCCCTAGCCTCACACCAGTCGATATAGGACCGCCAAGTCCTATAGTAAATGGTAGAGGAAGACCTCTTCCTAGCTCTAATCAAGATTTGAATAACCGCCTCAGACAAACCTTCCTCCCTCAGGATGAAGGTTTCAGCAGCCACTCCGTCAAAGCAAGCGTTTGTAAATTGGGGTAACATAGTTGACCCTGAGAGATCAGATCCGGAAACAGGGGCAGCCTGTACTGATCTACCGCCAATCTTACGACGTCTCGAACCAAACCTGTCTTGGCCACCTTGGGGCCACCAGAATTGCTGGTGCCCCCTCTAGAGCCAGCTTGCGCACTACCTTGCCTACCATGGAGAAGGGGGGAAACAGGTACAGAAACTCCAGATCCCTCCAGGCAAGGGACAAGGCATCCACTGCCAGGGCCAGTGGATCCTGACTAAGAGATACAAAGGTTGGGAGCTTGTGATTGTGCCGAGAGCCAAAGAGATTCACCTCCGGAGTCCCCCACTTGTGACACAGGGCCCGAAATACCCTGTGGTTGAGAGACCATTCCCCTCGGCGAGAAAACTTCCTGCTCAGGGAGTCCGCCTCCGTGTTCTCCACTCCCGGAATGTATACTGCCGAGATGCAAGGAACATTGCTCTCCGCCCATGTCAGAATCAGAGAGACTTCCCTGAGGGCACTCCTGCTGCAAGTCCCTCCTTGGTGATTGATGTAAGCTACCGCAGTACGATTGTCTGATCGAACCTGAACCGGTAAACCCTGTAGGTGAAGTGTCAGACACGACAGAACCATGCGGATAGCTCTGAGCTCTAAGACATTGATGGGGGTGTGAGCCTCCTGAGGATCCCACAACCCCTGGAACTGATGATCCTTCCAGAAACCTCCCCAGCCCGACAGGCTGGCATCCGTGGTAACCGTCTCCCAACGAGGGGCCAGTAACGATCTGCCTCTCATCAGATTGCTTGATTCCAGCCGCCACTGAAGGGACTGCCGAACCCTGGGAGACATCAGAAATGACTGATCCAAGGACTGTGGACATCTGTCCCATTTCAGCAATAGATAGAGTTGTAGCAACCTCATGTGGAATTGAGCAAGGGGGACTGCCTCAAAGGAGGCCACCATCAAACCCACCAGAGTCATCCCTAACCGAATAGAAGGGCGAGGGCTGGACAGGAGAACATGTATCAGATCCTGAGCCCTCTGCACCTTTGGCTGAGGTAGGAACACTGTGGCCTGACTAGTATCCAGATTCATGCCCAGAACGGAAATCTCCCTTGATGGGGAAAGAGAAGACTTGGGGTGGTTGATCACCCATCCGAACCTCTCCAGCGTCGTCACCACCGTCCTGGTTTCCAGCTCCCCCTGGCAGAAGGAGGAAGCTGTAATGAGCAGGTCGTCCAGATATGGCACAATGCGAATGCCCTGGGCTCTGAGCAGGGCCATAATGCCCGCCAGAACCTTGGTAAACACCCTCGGTGCCGAGGTCAGCCCGAACGGGAGGGCCACAAACTGAAAATGCTGATCTCCGACCACAAACCTGAGAAATCTCTGGTGTGCTGGGAAAATTGGTACATGTAGGGAAGCATCCTTGATGTCTATGGACGTCATGAAATCCCCTTGACGAAGGGCAGAGTCTCCATGCGGAACCTCTTGGTTCTGATGAACCTGTTGAGAAGCTTCAAATCCAGGATGGGTCTTATGGAGCCATCCCTTTTGGGAACCGTGAAAAGGTTGGAATAATAGCCCCGGCCTCTCTCTGAAAGAGGCACCGGGCATATGACCGCCATGTCCAGGAGGTTCTTTACAGCCGACAGGAGCCCTTGCGCCGCCCGAGGATCCGAAGGCACCCGAAACCTTAGGAATCTGGGAGGAGGCCGGTATTTGAACTCCAGTTTGTACCCAGACAAGATCACTTCCAATATCCACTTGTCCGTAACCTCCTGGGCCCAGACCTGGAAGAAGTGCCGCAGCCGTCCCCCCACCCGTAAGGGAGAGGGCGCCTCCTCATTGCTGAGCTGGCTTGGCAGCGGGCTTGGGCTTGGAACCCCAGGTAGAGGCTGGACGGGCACGTCCTCTACCTCTGTTCCAGGAACCCCCTCTGAAGCCAGAGTAGGCAAGACCTCTGCCCCCTCAGGCACCGCGAAAGGAAGGGTTAAAGGAGCTTGCCCCCCGAAAGGAGCGACGCTGCTTCTTACACTGAGGTAGCTTTCCACCTTTCGCCACAGAATCCAATTTGTCTCCAAACAGCCGCGTTCCCAGGAAGGGCAGAGCTGTAAGTGATTTCTTTGCCGCAATGTCAGCCGCCCACTGGCGCAGCCAGACCGATCGGCGCATGGCCACCAACAGAGCCGAAGTTCTACTACACATGGTAATAGTGTCGTCCATAGTCGACAAAACAAAATTCATGAACAATTCACACCTCTTAAGGGCTGTGAATTAAACGCTGTCCGGGAAAGGCAACCTTTTGAATGTTGAGCTGGGACCCATTTAACATGTCCCTGATCTCCGACCTGGTAGCCACAGCCACGAGTGCCGATGCACAGACAGGCCGCAAGGCTGAACCCACACTGGCAAAGGCATGGCCTAGCCATCTGATCAATGCGCTTGTCCTCACCATCCTTAAGGGTAGTGGCGTCAGGAGTATGTACAACGGAGGTGTTGGACAGTCCTAAGATGGGCGCATTAACCTCGGGAGGGGAAGCCCAGCACTTCACCGCGTCCACCGGAAAAGGATACTTTCTATCCCATCCCTGAGGAACACCATGAAGGCGACTCGGCTTCTCCCATTCTTTAAGAATCATGCTGTCAAAATGATCCTGATTTGGAAACTCCAAGCGGGGCTTAGAGAACCCATAGAATTCCCCCTTCTTCGGAGGGGCCTCCGCTGGGGGGGAAATACTCAGAACCTCTGAGAGATGGGTCAGGACCCTGGGAGTATCCACAGCATCCCCCAGCGCCTGCCCGGCATCAGAATCAAAGAACTGCAGTTCCTCAGTCTCGGATTCCTCAAATAATTCCCCCTCCTCGATCAGCCCAGTCAGGGGAGTCATAATCATCAAAATCAATTACCGGCGTAGCCGGTGACAGATGTCTTTTCTTAGCAGGGGCCTTTCTGCCCACTGAGCTAGAAATAATTTTCTCATGGTTGGCCAGCCTAGCACATACATCCGAGTGCGACTCCCCACTAATGACAGTGTCACTTGGGGTACGGATGATGCGGGGAGGGGTAGGAGATGAGGCGGGGGGCACGGACCCAGGCGCCTGGGATCCCGACTGCTGCGTAATGGCTGTGTAAGGTCCTGCGGTACCTCCATATGGTGATTTTAAGGTAGTCGCAATGACCAGAGGGAATTATGCTGGTAAGCAACCCGGGATGCCCCTTTAAGTCCCGAGTGGGAGGATTTATAAGTGCCCCAAATTACAGCTAGGGACCCTAGGACCGGGAGAACCCCCTTTTAAGCAAGGCACAGGGAGTCCTCCTAAAAGACACAAGATATGTGGCCATAAGCACATGCACACACACAGCAACAGCAAAATAAATACATGTCATAAGAAACAACAATAGCAGGGAGGCCAGCGCTGCCCCAAGCATATTGGCCAAGTATAGCATATAGGTGAAGGCTACCATCACCCGGACCTGCAGCCAAGGCTGGGAGGCTAGAAATGGGCTAAATGCATAAAGGTCCGGGCAGAAATAGAGCACAACATGGCCAGGTGTAAACCCGGCTTACCTGCAAGGAAGAGCAGCATACACCTTCTGACTTGCTCGCCGTCCTGCAGAGAAGGAACTGGGGAATGTGTGGGAGGTCCCAGGTATTTATGGATCGGGAGGGGCTTCTTTTTTGCTTTCATCTCTGCAGAAGTTCGCCCTCTACTGGACCATAACTCATATGTCATGAATAGTGGAAGCGGGGTGTGTGACATACTTGGAATATAAGTCATCATCCACTCCTACCTGTGGTCATGTGTTTCAGGCTTTTGACCCTTCCTCAGGACAGGGCTGGAGTTAGATGGAGACATGGGGGTGAGGCTTCAGCATAAGCCTGGTTAGGGAGAGACGAATGCTAGGTGGTATAGGAGGATCACAAGGGTCTCGATTTTTCCTAAAGGTACAACGCTTTACTAAAAGGGAAAGTATTTGCATGGGACATACAAGCTAAGGATAATGGGATTTCTACTACAATCCCTTGCTGCAGACGGGCCCATGCAAATGTGGCTTATGACGATGTTCCGGCACTTCGAGCCTCATCCGCCATTGCAGCATCTAACTCCAGCCTTGTTCCTAGGAGGTCCGGCCACGCCCCCTCCTCTCTGTCTCCGCATCACACATGCTGGCCCAGCTGTAACTACACGCTGATGATGGAAGGCGCGTTTCAGCGCGAGACTACACACCAGGCTGCCGCCCAGGAAAGGTATCACGGTTGAGCTGTGGGGAACAGGGTCGGAGGCCAGACGCATCAGCGCGGCCGGGCCCAGCGCGGCTCCCGTGTATGTCAATAAGTGTCCTGTTACTGTGATCAGTGTTACTATATACCTGGCAGGTGCCTATGTTCAGCATCCAGATTAATATGGAGGTGCAATAAGGGACAGTGCAATTTATATGCGCCTTAGACAGCGCGGACATTATCATCCAGCGGGTGATCTTATATTATTGCCTTATTGATTTACCCATCATGGAGGGGATCTATAACAGCGTGTAAGCATGAGTAGGATCATCCAACTGGACTTTGCTGCTATTTCAGCCATATGCGCTGTGAGCCCTCATTGTTTACAGCACCCTGCACTTTAATTTACTTGATCTACCCAGGTGGATGGCCTGTTCCAGGACCTGCATTTTCCATTCAGGCAGCCCCCTAACAGAGATTCAGTGGCTGGCCAGCCAATTATCTTAGGGATGTGTGGTGGTGTGAGTGTTTGTGAGGAGGTGTGGCAATGAGTGTGCGGGGCCCCCGTGTCTATTTTTAAGCTATGCTAGCTTTTTAATTGGAGGAGTGGGTTTGTTGTTTCATATTTGTATGTGCTATATTGACAATAAATTGGATTGAGGTGTTGCGATAAGCAGCCCGGTGTGTATATGTGGACTTTGTAAGTGCCAGCCCTATTCTGAACCATCTGTCTTTTTCGGTGTTTTTCTTGGTGATTGTTCCTAGGAGGGCCTAAAGCCCGAAACACGTATCCACAAGTGGATGGCGACATATTTTCCTATACGCTTTTCCAGAGTGTTCGCCACCCTGGCGGATCTAGTTGCTTTGGACATAGCTAGGAAATAGAGCAAAGCCCTTTTTTCCACCCGACCCACCCGGGCATGGTGCTACTAGCTCGGCGGTGACCAGTTTTAAAAAAAAAAATGGCTGATCTCAAGCATGTCGGGTGATGCTCATCAGCTGGCTGGCGCATCCCCAGCTTTCTGGCTGACTGCTCAGGCTCCCGGCCTCGGCATATCTGAATGGCTGGGCACAGGACCACGCAGAGATGCAGCTGCCAGCGAACACATTGTGGGAGCCTCCTGCAAAGCTGAGTTTACCAGCACCCCTGGGGGTTTCACACAGCAGGACTTCCTGATTTAGGATGCCCCGGGTGCAGGTTGCAGAGGTTTTTGTGCCGTTCTAAGAGGCTTAAAGGGATAATTTGCATGGGCCTGCTCTACTGCAAGGAATTCTGGGGGAAATGCCATTATCCTTGGCTTTGTATGCCCCATGCACACACTTTCTGTCTTAGGAATGCACACTCTACCTACTCAAACTACAAACCTAACTGAGCTTGCTGCAGTTCTGTTCCCTAATGACAGCTCACCTGTTTGGATGACTCCATTGCATTCAGGTCTTTGCATACAGCCTCCTGAACACATCTGGCAAAATCCTCTCCACAATGCTTTGACAAAAGTGACAGGACATTCAGGAAGGCATGTCTTACAAGTGGACACTTCTGAACACGAGACATCAGCCACAACGCTGAAAGTAGATTGTTAGCCACTTCCTGCTTGCCACTTTCTGAAATACTGAATGCAGGACAACCACAATCACACTGTAAGTATATACGTTTACTACACTTAAACTAAATATGCAAATTATTATTCCTATATTATACTGTATATATAAATTATATTCCTAATACACCAACCACTATGCACCTGACATAACCTCATTATCTCTCTTGGTTTGTTTTTAAGATGGGCTATCTGGCATCATGCAATGTGGATAAACACTTATCAGGTATCTTTGTGTGAGTGAATTTTGGAAAATGTATATTTTGTGTGCCAAAATGATGAACTCAAGGTACTGAGCTGATTTAGTATTTTTTTTTCTTTCTTGTTAGTAAATGTGTGTTTTATGGAAGCAGTTTTCCCTACCTACAGTCTGTTATCGGCAACCATACACCAAGTCTGTACACCAAAAAAGAGAGAAGATAGTTCTATACACACAGAACACTGCTGCTAGACATGTGTAAGCGTGAGTGAGCTTCCTCACCCCAGCAGCAGCCATAGCAGCAGTGTCCTGTGTGTACATGACTCACTGCTGTTTTCTTGGTGTATGGTTGCCAATAGCAACAGACTGCAGGTAGTGAAACCTGCTTCCATAAAACACACATTTGCTAACAAGAAAAAATAAGAAAATACTAAAACAGCTCAGCACCTTGAGGGCATAATTTTGGCACACAAAACCTACACTTTCATAAATTCATTTGAGAGTGGACTTTCCCTTTAAACACTGGTTTCGGTCCCAAATGCTTCTACATAGATGTATTATAGTAACAAGTTACTGTATACAGTTGGCTTGTGCAAAGCCTTGTTGTTGTGTCTTCAAAAGCAACTTTCTCTGCTTAACTTTATATATTTTATTTGGCTATACAAATGCCAGTACATATATATTTTAATAATGATACTCAAAAACAATACACACAGTTACTGGAATCTATGCCAAAAATTCCATGTTTCCAATTGTGGCCCGCCCTGTTGTTGAACACTCACCCTTTTCCTTTCCCTGCTGATGACAGCAGAGCATAAATCTGCTGAATCTGTCCATGTAACTTATTGTGAGACACTTCATTGTGTTCTTGTGGAAGATCCAATGTCAGCTGAAGTAGCAATTTGTCAAAATCCTCTTCCTGCACAACTGGAACAAGAGCATGAGCAGCCATGACACGAACTGCATAAATAGGGTTTTCCCTTAGCTCCCACAATGGCTCTATGAAACATCTGAAAAAACAAACAAGCATGAGGATAGATCATATCCACCATATGATCTAAGCTGCAACTAAAGAGCATTCATGTTTAATGCTGCATGTTAAAAGAAATTTTCACTTTCAGGCCCTGAAACTAATTCCTGTACACAGCCTTTGGGAACTCTTGTAAGGTGAGAATTTGCCACACACTCCTTGTAGGAAGTAATAAAGCTATTAAATTCCATTCTTCAAGTGATAGAACAGGCAAACCCAACTGCTATCCTATTGTGTCGGGGCTACATTTAGCACTGTCAAACTGTTTCCTTTATAAACTGAAACAGAAATAGCCAAGATATCAAGGTTTACAGTGTTACCTTATGATTTCTTTTTTAAAGCATGTGGGCGTGGCTTTTGGAGCTGACTTTGATCCAGGGTGGGCAGCTGTTGCTAGGAGGCTGGGAGGGGAAGAGGGAGGGGTAAGCTGGGCTTGAATAGTAGCTCCGAGAGCACCATTCAAGCTATCAATAGAGAGGGGGCGTGGTCTGGAGTAGCTCCTTGAGCTAGTATTGGTGACCCACATTGGCGAGGTGTCGCTGGAGGGGCAGAAGAAGAAGTATATTTTCTCATTCACAACGCTGAGAGGAGGCACAGCGCCGGAGGAAGACTTGGCAAGGTAAGCTGCTGTTTATTTAGTTAACCTAATAGCCTTTTAAAATATAGCTCCCAAAAGGGATAGAGATTAAGTAGTTCTTACAGCCCTGAAAGAGAAGTGATGGCAGGAATGTAGTGCAGTAAGTGATTTTAGAAAATTGCACCCAAAACTAAAATATACATTTATATACCACCTATATTAAAATCACCTTTTGTCCCACGCATCTGATCAGCCCGACTCTGGCGGTCAGCAACACACCCGATCTGGCTTGTGCTCCGCGTCAGTCATGCCACAATAGCCCTCTCCATTTCAGTGGAAGGGGCATGTCAGGACTTTGCAAATCTCCTCCATTTCAATGAATGGAAAGGATGTGGTCAGGGCTCTTGCGGGGCATGAGCTCGACAAGGATTCATTTCCAACAGCTATTCAGGACCTTGCCATTAGAGGATGTGATCCATCATTCAGGTAAATTGGTTTGATCAGGGCACAAATGGCGAGTACTTCGTTGTGGTGGTCAATCCCTTTAAGACCTACAGAACCTTTATGCATTTGAAATTACACAAGAATCTGCAATCATTAACATACCTTACTGAGACCCTATTCTCAGCAAGCCTGCCTCTTCCCCTTAAAAATAGATTTTAGTGACAGCAGGTTAACAGACTGGGCCCGTGTATGTAGGACAGTGTCTGGCTTCCCCTACTGCCTGAAATTTTACCTTTTTGTAGCTCCTGCTGTGGTCAAAAACAAAACGGTGTCTCATGGAGCTGCAGGCTGCTTGCAAAGGAGGAAGTTTCCTGCCACTGTGCATTGTGGGGTTATGTCAGTTAAATTCAGGCAGCAGCACTGCTGGCAAATGAAGCTCCAAAATGGCTGCTACCAGGAGAAAATTAGTGAGGCAGCTTTTCAGCATTGAGTGGGTGCAGGAGCAAAGGTAAGTGCTGAAAATGATTCAGTATCATGTATGCAGATCAGGCAAGAGTGATTTGGGGAATTCGTTTTCCAAATGTGTAAGGTTGTTGGTCTGGTTTAAGGATGTTTATCAGTCAAAAATAAAGTAGTAAAGTAAAAAAAAAAAAAAAAAAAAAAAAAAAGGAAATAATAACTTGTGTCCTACACAGACCATTGCCTGCTCTTACCTGATCGCTGGATCCATGTCATGTGCTCGTCTTTTCCTGTGTTACCTCTGACACGAGTTGCCCCCCACCATCAGTCAATGTGTGCTGGCATTGACCCTCCATTTACTGCGTGTTTGGTCTCTACACGCCCCTTTCCACTGAAGTGAATGGATAGAGATGTGCCAGCTCACAGTAACTGATGGCGGGGGGGTGTCTCGGTGTCAGAGGACACAGGAAGAGACGAGCGATCAGACGGGCAGCGGATCCAGCGATCAGGTGAGAGCTGGAGCCCCAGACCAGCAGCGATGGCCTGCGTGGGACACAAGGGGAGTATAACGTTTTTTTTTATTTTTGACTGAAAAACGTCTTTAAACCGGAACAACAGAATTGAACTCATTTGCCCCATCTGCATGCATGATACTGCACCACTTTCATCCACTCAAAGCTTACTGACATTTGATCCAGCATCCACTCAAAGCTGAAACACCACCTCACCGATTTTCCCCTGGTCATGAACATCTTGCAAGTCTTAGGAGGCTTCCTTTCCCAGCAGTGCTGCTCCCTGGATTTAACTAACATACCTACAATGCACAGCAGCAGGAAACTCAGCAACACTTCCTTTTTGCCAACTACCTGCAGCCCCATAGGGCGCCATTAAAGGGGGAAAAAAAAATCGGCCACAGCAGGAGTTACAAAAAGCTAAAGTACATTTTATTTGCAGTAACCTGAATTGCCTTGGGGGAGGGATTCATATGAGCATGGTTTCTTGTAAGGGTGTTGGTCCAGTTTAACTCGGATCTACAAGTGTATCTGTACATAAAACAACTATCGCAGTGTGTAGTCCAGCATTGCAGTAAAACTTAACTTAAGTGACAGCAAAGAGTGGCCCAGACGCAGCAAACATGGACCTAGCACCTGTAACGCGTTTCAAGCCTCATGGGCTCTTAATCATACCATAAAAATACAATTCTGTGATTACTCACCTGTAGAATTGGTATTATATGTATATAGCACGTCCTGTTCCAGAAGATATTCCTTACTCTTGGGTTATACATCCAGTAGATGGCGCTGGACTGCAGAGACAGAAAAGTGGCTCCTCCCGGCCCCATATATACCAGGGACCTCCCACAAAATCCCCAGTATTGAAAAGCAGTTAAAATGAGACCGGGAGAACTATAACCATTATAAAAAATTGAACAATCACCATAAAGAGGTAACTAAAAATAATGATAACAAGGGTGGGGTGGAACAGGACGTGCTGTATACATATAATACCAATTCTACAGGTGAGTAATCACAGAATTGTATTATTCTAAGTATACAGCACGTCCTGTTCCAGAAGATATTCCTTACTCTTGGGACATCCAATAGCAGTGTCCGTAAGGTAGGCTGGGATCCCCAAAAGTAACAGCAGACAGTTTAAACCACTGCCGCCTGCAGAACCTTGGGCCAAAAGCAGCATCCGCTGAGGCCTTAACATCAACCTTGTAAAACTTAGAAAAAGTATGAACAGAAGACCAAGTGGCGGCTTTGCAAACTTGTTCAACAGAAGCTTGGTGCTGAAAAGCCCAAGAGGCACCAATAGCACGAGTAGAATGAGCAGTAAGGAGGAAGGGAGGCTCCTTCCCCTTAGCAGAGTAGGCCTGTGTCACAGCCTGATGTATCCACTTGCTGATAGTGGACTTAGCCGGAGCCAGACCCTTCTTAGGTCCAGACGGAAGCACAACAAGAGCAGTCTTCCTGAAGGCACATGGTGTGTGGGGTCTAGGCTGTATTGCAAGGCCTTTGACCCTTCCGCCCCATGGCTTGCACTTGAGAGGTTTAGGGCAACCTCAGGTAAGCCTGCTCCCAATTTATCTATTGCACTGTATGTCCCAAATGGGCTCTCAGAGATTAGAGTTAGGACTGCACCCCACAGAGGCACTTTGGCGTAGTGGTGCAGCTTAAGCATACTCTGCAGATGCGTGTGACCGAGTCCTCTGTTTTTAACCAAGTTTAGAGACAGATTATAGGCTGGCCTGCAAGCTAACAGGGTTGAGTGCTGTGGCTCCTTTAAGACTTTTGTATCCTAATTGCCCTGCTAACATGCACCTCCCAGGTTAGTTATAAAATGGTCTGAGCGGCTGCAAACCCCCCCCCCCCCCCTTTGTTTCTTTTGAATTTGTCCAAGCACATGGTGTGGGGTCTAGGCTGTATTGCAAGGTCTTTGACCCTTCCACCCCATGGCTTGCACTTGAGAGGTTTAGGGCAACCTCAGGTAAGCCTGCTCCCAATTTATCTATTGCACTGTATGTCCCAAATGGGCTCTCAGAGATTAGAGTTAGGACTGCACCCCACAGAGGCACTTTGGCGTAGTGGTGCAGCTTAAAGCGGACCTTCACTCTGAATAAGAGTCTATCTTATATGTTTCCCACACCCTGTACTTACAGATTGTCCACATTAAAAATCATCCTACCTGTATCTACTGCATGTTATGAGCCTTTAAACATCCAAGATGGCGGCTTATGGAAGCCGCCATCTTATCAGGCAGCCTGAAAACAGGAAGTGCCTCCTGACTGTGCTGCTCTGCATTCTGGGAGTGCTGACTGTTACCTGACCCCAACTCCGCTCTGTCTGAGCAAAGCACAGCTATAACCCGCCCCCCTGTACCTTATCCCACTCTCCTCTCCTCAGTAAGTGTGATGCTTCTGAGTCAAGATGGCGGCGCCCGTATCCTAAATTCCTGAACAGAGTGGCAGCCCAGTGGGGGAAAGAATAATAAGTTAGTGACTAAAAACTTAAAATATATTAATTTTAGATGCTGGGGAACCGTTTTTTAAGAGTTTGGGCTTTTCATTAAAACACGTTGAAGGTCCGGTTTAAGCATACTTCTGCAGATATGTGTGACCGAGTCCTCTGTTTTTAACCAAGTTTAGAGACAGATTATAGGCTGGCCTGCAAGCTAACAGGGTTGAGTGCTGTGGCTCCTTTAAGACTTTTGTATCCTAATTGCCCTGCTAACGTGCACCTCCCAGGTTAGTTATAAAATGGTCTGAGTGGCTGCCACCCCCCCCCCCTTTGTTTCTTTTGAATTTGTGCAAGCACATGGTGTGTGGGGTCTAGGCTGTATTGCAAGGTCCCTTCCACCCCATGGCTTGCACTTGAGAGGTTTAGGGCAACCTCAGGTAAGCCTGCTCCCAATTTATCTATTGCACTGTATGTCCCAAATGGGCTCTCAGAGATTAGAGTTAGGACTGCACCCCACAGAGGCACTTTGGCGTAGTGGTGCAGCTTAAGCATACTTCTGCAGATGTGTGTGACCGAGTCCTCTGTTTTTAACCAAGTTTAGAGACAGATTATAGGCTGGCCTGCAAGCTAACAGGGTTGAGTGCTGTGGCTCCTTTAAGACTTCAGTAGCCACCAAACAGAACTTCAGAGTCCTGACCACATCCAAAGAATGTAAAACCCTCTCCTTAGGGTTACTAGGATTAGGACACAGAGAAGGCAAAACAATGTCCTGATAGAGATGAAAGGCAGAAACAACCTTAGGCAGAAAATCTGGCTTAAAACGAAACACCACCTTGTCCTGGTGTCTCTCAAAATAAGGAGGCTTGATGGAAAGCGCCGCCAACTCAGAAACACACCTAACAGAAGTGATAGCCACCAAAAAGACCACCTTGAGCATAAGAATGGACAAAGGGGCCCCTTGCAAGGGCTCAAAGGGAGACCCCTGCAGGGCAGATAAGACCAAGTTCAAGTCCCAGACTGGTAACATAGGCTTACGTGGGGGACGCACGTGAGTAACCCCCTGGAAGAAGGTCTTGACCAGGGGATGCTGAGCTAAGGATCTTTGGAAAAAAATGGCCAACGCAGAAACATGACTCTTCAGAGTACTGAGCTGAAGACCCAGATCCAAACCATGTTGCAGAAACTCCAGAATCCTAGGATTAGAAAACACACGACAGGGAAGCGAGTTAGACTCGCACCAGTCAATGTAAGTACGCCAAACCCTGTAGTAGATGAAAGAAGAGGAGCTTTTCCTAGCCCTGATCATGGTATTTACAACCGAGGCAGGCAGCCCTTTTTCCATCAAGATGGAGGTTTCAACAGCCAGGCCGTCAAAGCCAGCGTTTGTAAATTGGGGTGGTGTAGGTGCCCCTGAGTGAGTAGATCTGGAACCCAGGGCAGGGCGTACTGATCTATTGCCAGCTGCACGATGTCTGCGAACCACACTCTTCTTGGCCAACAGGGGGCCACCAGTATGGCTGGCACCCTTTCCTGAGCTATCTTGCGCAGCACCCTGCCCAGCAGGGGAAAATACCATTTTGTGAATACTCACCTGTAATATGGGTATTATGTCACACACCCCACTTCAGATAGTCATTACACTTGGGTTATACCGACCTGTAGAGGGCGATCTTGCAGAGATGTCATGAAAAAAAGGGAGCCCCTCCCGGTCCATAAATACCTGGTACCTCCCACTCATTCCCCAGTAATAAGACAGCAGTAAGGAAACAAAGAGACCAGGAAGAGCCAAAATAACCAGTAACAGTAAGAAAGGTTCACCATATAAAGGATCCAAAATACCAAAGGGCGGGGTGAAGCGGGGTGTGTGACATACTTATAATACCCATTTTACAGGTGAGTATTCACAAAATGGTATTATTCTAAGTATGTCACACACCCCACTTCAGATAGTCATTACACTTGGGACATCCAATAGCAGTGTCCATAAAGGGCGGGTATCCAAAACAAGGCAACAATGCACAAACAAACCACCGCAGCTTGCAGAACCTTGCGGCCAAAAACAGCATCCGCTGAGGCCCGCACATCAACCTTGTAAAACTTGGAAAAAGTGTGAACAGAAGACCAAGTAGCAGCCTTACTTGCTCAACAGAGGCCTGGTGCTGGAAAGCCCAGGACGCCCCGACAGCATGAGTAGAATGAGCAGTAACACGAAAAGGGGGAATCTTCCCCTTGGCAGAATAGGCCCCAACAATGGCCTGTCGAATCCATTTACAAATGGAAGACTTGGCGGGTGCCAAACCTTTCCTAGGTCCGGAGGGCACCACGAAAAAGGCGTCAGTCTTACGAAAAGAGGAAGTAGCCACCAAATAGTACTTCACACAGCGAACCACATCCAAAGACCCTCTCCTTGTCATTGCTGGGGTTAGGACACAAGGAGGGTAGAACAATGTCCTGATTAAGATGAAAGGCAGAAACCACCTTAGGAAGGAAATCTGGCTTGAAGCGGAAAACAACCTTGTCCTGATGCCTCTCAAAGTACGGGGCCTGAAAGTACAAAGCCGCCAACTCCAATACACGGCGAACGAAAGTGACGCCAAAAAAGCAACCTTCTGAGTAAGCGTAGAAAGAGCAATATCCTGCAAAGGCTCAAAAGGAGGAGCCTGAAGAGCAGAAAGAACCAAATTCAAATCCCAAACTGTGAGCAAAGGCTTCCTAGGAGGCCGCACATGCTTAACCCCCTGAAAAAAAGCCTTAACCAGAGGATGAAGAGCAAAAGACCTTTGAAAGAAAACCGCCAGGTCAGAAACGTGCCCTTTCAACGTACTAAGCGGCAACCCCAAGTCCAGACCATGTTGCAGAAATTCCAAAACCCTAGGGATAGAAAACACCCTGCAGCGCAAGGCTCGGACCTCACACCAATCAATATAAGACCTCCAAGTCCTATAGTAGATGGTAGAGGAAGACCTCTTCTTAGCACTAACCAGAGTCTGAATCACAGCATCAGAAAGACCTTCCTCCTTCAGGATGGAGGCTTCAGCAGCCACGCCGTCAAAGCCAGCGTTGGTAAATTGGGGTAGAGTAGTTGACCCTGAGTGAGCAGATCCGGCAGAAGGGGCAGATCGAACTGATCCGCTGCCAACCGCACCACGTCTGCGAACCAAACCTGCCTTGGCCATCTTGGAGCCACCAAGATCGCTGACACACCCTCTAGAGCCAGCTTGCGCACCACCTTGCCTACCATAGGGAACGGAGGGAACAGGTACAGAAACCCCAGATCCCTCCAGCTCAGAGACATGGCATCCACTGCCAGAGCCAGCGGATCCCGCGAGAGAGACACAAATGCCGGAAGCTTGTGATTGTGACGAGAGGCAAAGAGGTCCACCTCCGGAGTCCCCCACCTGTGGCAAAGTGACCAAAACACCTTGGGGCTGAGAGACCATTCCCCCCGGCGAGATGAGCACCTGCTCAGGGAGTCCACCTCCGTGTTCTCCACTCCCGGAATGTACACCGCCGAGATGCATGGGACATTGCTCTCTGCCCAAGCAAGGATCAAGAGGACACTTCCCTGAGGGCACTCCTGCTGCGAGTCCCTTCCTGGTGATTGATGTAGGCGACCGCCGTCCGATTGTCCGACCGAACTTGAACCGGTAAGCCCTGTAACTGATGAGTCAAGTGAGCCAAAACCAACCTGATGGCTCTCAGCTCCAGAACATTGATGGGATTGTGAGCCTCCTGAGGCCCCCACAGTCCCTGAAATTGAAGATCCTTCCAAACCCCCCCCCCCCAACCTGACAGGCTGGCATCCGTGGTGACCGTCTCCCAACGAGGGGTCAGAAAGGATCTGCCCCTCATCAGATTGCTTGGTTCCAGCCACCACTGAAGGGAACGCCCAACCCGGGGGGACATCAGAAATGACTGATCCAATGACAGCGGAGACCTGTCCCAGGCCGCCAAGAGATGGAGCTGGAGCTTCCTTGTGTGAAACTGAGCAAAGGGAACCGCCTCGAAAGAGGCCACCATCAATCCCACCAGTCTCCTCCCCAGCCGGATGGACGGACAAGGGGGGGGGGGGGACAGAAGAAGCTGAGTCAATTCCTGAATCAAAAGAACCTTGGGCCGAGGAAGGAACACCCTGGCCTGAGAAGTATCCAGAGACATTCCCAGAAACGACATCACCCTGGACGGAGAGAGGGAGGACTTGGGGTAGTTGATCACCCAGCCAAATCTCTCCAGAGTGGATACCACGGTCCTGGTATCCAGCTCCGCCCGGCTGAGAGAGGATGCCATAATGAGAAGATCGTCCAGATAAGGCACAATGCGGATACCCTGGGCTCTGAGGAGGGCCATCACCCCTGCCAGCAACTTGGTGAAAACCCTTGGAGCCGAGGTAAGGCCAAAAGGAAGAGCCACAAACTGAAAGTGCCTATCTTCCACCACAAACCTGAGAAATCTCTGATGTGCCAGGATGATTGGGATGTGCAGATAAGCATCCTTGATGTCTATGGACGTCATGAAGTCCTCCTGGCGAAGCGAATTTATGGCTGAACGCAGAGTTTCCATGCGGAACTTCCTGGGGTGGATAAACCTGTTGAGGAGCTTCAGATCCAGGATGGGACGAACGGAGCCGTCCTTCTTGGGCACCGTAAACAGATTGGAATAGAACCCCAGGCCCCGGTCCGAGGAAGGCACTGGGCCAATGACAGCCATGTCCAGGAGATCTTTTACCGCCGCCCGGAGCCCTTGCGCTACCAGAGGATCCAAGGGCACCCGAGACCTGAAGAATCTGGGAGGAGGCCGGATCTCGAACTCCAGCTTGTAACCGGAAGACACCACTTCCCGGATCCATCTGTCCGAGACCTCCTGGTCCCAGACCTGGGAGAAGTGACGCAGCCGTCCTCCTACCTGCAAGGGTGAGGGCGCCCCCTCATTGCTGAGCCGGCTTGGCAGCGGCTTTGGGCTTAGAGCCCCAGCTGTGACCTGGACGGGCACGTCCTCTGCCCCTGTTCCAGGAATCACCTCTGGAGGAGAAGACAGACAATCCCCTGCCAGCTCTGGCCCCACGAAAGGAAAGAGCAAAGGAAGCCGCCCCCCCCCAAAAGGGACGACGTTGCTTCTTACACTGAGGTAACTTACCCCCTTTTGCGACCAAATCCAATTTTTCTCCAAAGAGCCGCAACCCCAAAAAGGGGAGAGCCGTAAGCGACTTTTTGGACACAAAATCAGCCGCCCACTGGCGTAACCAAACCGACCGCCGAATAGCCACAAGCAAGGCCAAAGTTCTTCTACACATCACCATGGTGTCATCCAGGGCGGCTAGCACCAATGACAAAAACAACTCGCACCGCTTAAGGGCGGTGAACTCATCACTAGCCGGGTCAAGCCTGGAAGTAGACAACAGGTCCCTAACAACCGTCCTGGAAGCCACTACTAAAAGCGCCGAAGCACAAACAGGCCGCAAGGCCGACCCGACACTGGCAAAACCATGACAAGCCATCTGGCCAATGCGTTTATCCTCACCATCCTTGAGAGTAGAACAGTCAGGAGAATGCAAAACGGAGGTGCTAGACAACCCCAAAACAGGGGCATCCACCTCGGGAGGGGACGACCATCGCTTCAACGCATCCGCCATAAAGGGATATTTCTTATCCCAACCCGGAGGAACACCTGGAAGCCAAGTAGGCCTCTCCCATTCCTTAAGAATAATGCCATCGAAATGCTTTAGATTAGGGAATTCCAAGCGCGGCTTAGCCGCCTCAATGAACTCCCCCTTCTGTGGAAGGGCCACTTCAGGAGGAGAAATTGCCAGAACCTCAAACATATGAGCCAGGACCTTAGGGGTATCCCAAGAATCCCCCTGAACCCGCTCGGCATCAGTGCCAAAAAACTGCTGATCGTCAGAACCGTCCGACTCCTCAAATAGCTCCCCTTCCTCAAGAGGGGGGTAATCAGACCAGTCCAGAGAATCAAACTCATCAAAATCAGAAGCCGGCGTGGCTGGAGACAAGTGCTTTCTCTTAGCCAGGGCCTTTCTGGCAACAGCACTAGAAAATGCGCCCGACTCCGCCCCTCTCTCCTGACAACAGGCAGCTCCCGGCCAGTGACCGGGCTCCGCAGCGGCACCAGCAGCACGGGGGGAGGGAGGGGGTGGGCCTCAGGATCGCGCCCCCCCCGAAACCGCACCGGAGGGGAAGAAGCTCCCCCGAAGACTGACAGTAACGGCCATGGAAAGCATCAATCACGCGCACAACACACACACACACAACAAGTTGCACACAAGCATGCGCTCTAAAGGAGAACTAAATTAAAAGGGGGATAAGCGCCCCCCCCCCAGCAGTAGGGAACAATGGGTGACCGGGGAAGGGGGAATTAACACCCAAAAAGGTGTAAGGGCAAGGACAGGGCATCCCATCCAGGATCACCAACCCAGAATACTGCCTGCTCCTTAGTATGGGGTCTCACGGTGGAGCATAGCTCCTAAAGCACCTTAAGGTGCCGTCTACCTTTGCCAGGACCCGCAGCCTAGGCTGGGAGGCTTTTTACTAAAAAGGGATAACAGTAGGTCCAGGCAGAAATAGACCAAAAGAGGGGGGCCGGGAGTTACCCCGCCTACCTGCAAGGAGGAGACATCCATCTTCTGACTTGCTCGCCGTCTGCAGAGATGAAAGACTGGGGAATGAGTGGGAGGTACCAGGTATTTATGGACCGGGAGGGGCTCCCTTTTTTTCATGACATCTCTGCAAGATCGCCCTCTACAGGTCGGTATAACCCAAGTGTAATGACTATCTGAAGCGGGGTGTGTGACATACTCAGAATATGTGGGAAACACATATAGGAGCTGAAACCTCGTCCAAGATATTGCCAGGGCATCCATGGCCAAGGCCAGAGGATCCTGGGACAAAGACTGGAAGCTTGTGATTGTGACGGGACGCAAACAGATCCACATCCGGCTGACCCCAGCAGTGGCACAGGGAGCGAAACACCCTGCTGCTGAGAGACCATTCTTCCAGACGAGAAGTTCCCCTGCTCAGAGAGTCTGCTTCCAGATTCTCCACCCCCGGGATGTACACAGCTGAGATGCAGGGACACTTCCTTGAGGGCCCTCTTGCTCCGGGTCCCTCCCTGATGATTGATGTAGGCAACCGCCGTCTGAACAGCCCGACCCCGCAGGTGTGGGGTTAAGTGGGCGAGAACCAACCTGATCGCCCTCAATTCCAGAATGTTAATAGGGGCATGGGCCTCCTGAGGGCCCCACCGACCCTGGAATTT
Organism: Gastrophryne carolinensis; assembly: GCA_027917425.1. Lineage (NCBI taxonomy): Eukaryota > Metazoa > Chordata > Amphibia > Anura > Microhylidae > Gastrophryne > Gastrophryne carolinensis. Next base: position 469,628,631 of record CM051234.1, on the reverse strand, counting down.
CAGGGACTTCTAAAAGCCCCCCCAACCCGTCAGACTGGCATCCATGGTGAAAGTCTCCCAGCAGGGGCCAGAAAGGATCTGCTCCCCAGCAGGTTCCTTGAGTCCAGCCACCACGATAGAGAATTCCTGACCAGAGGGGACAGGACAAACACCTGATTCAAGGACCCAGGGTCCCGATCCCATACTGACAAGAGGTGAAGCTGAAGAGGCCGCATGTGAAACTGAGCATATGGAACCGCCTCGAAGCAGGACACCATCAGGCCCACAAGCTGCATACCCTGCCTGGTGGATGAGGACAAGACAGAAGGAGCTGAGCTTTCTCTTGAAGACTCTCCACCTTCTGCTGAGGAAGAAAGATCTTGACCTGAGCTGAGTCCAGAATCATGCCCAGAAAGGACTCACCATGGAAGGAGACAGGGATTTGGGGTGGTTGATCACCCAGCTGAATGACTCCAGTGTGGACACCACCTGCTGAGTGTCCAGCTCTGCCTGATGGAAGGACTGAGAAGCAATAAGCATGTAGTCCAAGTAGGGAAAAATGCGAATGCCCTGAGACCTCAGCAGAGCCATCACTCCTGCCAGCACCTTGGTGAATACCCTGGGAGCAGAGGTGAGACCGAAGAGCAAGGCCACAAATTGGTAGTGCTGATCCTCCAGAGCGAACCTGAGGAATCTCTGATGACTTGGAAAGATAGGTACGTGAAGGTAAGAATCCTTGATATCTACAGAGGTCATGAAGTCACAGCTGAGCGCAGAGTCTCCATGCGAAAGTGTCTGAATCTGACAAATTTGTTGAGGTGCTTCAAATCCAGGATGGGTCTGATGGACCCATCCTTTTTGGGGACAATGAAAAGATTGGAATAATAGCCTTTGCCCCTTTCCCTCAAGGGCACCCGGCAGATGACACCCAGTTCCACAAGGCCTTGGACAGCCAGGGACAGACCCTGAGCTGACGGGGGGTTTTGAGCTAAGCGAGATTTGATGAATCTTGGGGGCGGCCAGGCTGCAACCTCCTGAATCCACCGTCTGAGACGTGAAGCCTCCTGACATGAGCCAAGAGCCGAAGCCGTCCCCCCACCCGGATGGGTGAGGGCGCCCCTTCATGCCTGAGGGGGCTTGGGGGAGGACTTAGTCTTGGGACCCCAGGGGGGGCCAGGGCGGCCACGTCCTCTGCCCCTGCCCCAAAAATCTCCACAGGCTCCAGCAAAGGAAGCTCCCCGTCCAATTCTGGAGCCCCTGAAGGAAGGAGAAAAGGCACCTGAGCCCCGAAAGGACTGGGGCTGAGGTAACTTGCCTCCCTTAGCAAACAAGTCCAGACGTTCACCAAAGAGGCGCAGGCCCTTGAAGGGAAACCCAATGTGAGCCTTCTTAGCAGCATTGTCAGCTGCCCACTGGCGCAGCCAGACCGAGCGGCGTATCGCCACCAACAAGGCAGATGCCCTGCCACACATTCTAATGGTATCATCTAAGGCAGAGAGAACATATGCAACAAATTCCTCACAACGCAGAAGAGCTCTATACTCTTCACTACCTGCACCATCAGGGGCCCCATCTAAGAGACCCCTGAGCAGGCTTTTAATAGCAACAGCCGTAATAGCAGAGGCACAGACCGGACGCAGCGCGGTCCCCACACAGGCAAAGGCATGGCAAACCAGCTGATCAATGCGCCTGTCCTCCCCATCCTCAGTGTAGTAGAGTCAGGGGAATGCATGACGGATGTGTTGGACAACCACAGAACTGGTGCATCCACCTCGGGAGGACATGACCACCGTTTAACCATTTCAGCAGGAAAGGGATACCGTTAACCCAACTCTTTGGCACCCCGGGGAGCCGGCTAGGCCGTTCCCACTCCTTTAGCACCAGATTATTAAAATGAGCTCGTTTAGGAAACTCCAAGCGTGGTTTAACAGTATGAAACAGCTCCCCCTGCTGCCGCGGAGCCACGGCAGGAGGAGAGATACAGAGTACATAAAAAATGTGAGCCAAAAGCCTGTAAGTATAATCTGAGGCCCGTGGGTCAGGCCCGGAATCGGCACCATACCCCCTAGGTTGTTCCTCAGATGATTCTGAATCAGAAAACAATTCCCCCTCTTCCAGGGGGGTATAACCGGTAAGGTCAAAAAAATTCCTCAGCCTCCATAGGAAAGAGGGAAACACCAGGTAATAAATGCCGCTTCTTAGCAGAAGCCTTACGCGGGCCAGAGCCAGCAATATGTCTCTCAATGCTGGCCACCCGTGCAGCCAAATCAGGTTGAGATTCCCCACTGGTATGCACCTCACTGGGACTCAGATGTAAGCGTGGGGGGGTAGGCGAAGCCTATAAGGCTACCCGGGATGCTCCAATAGCCCGCTAGGGAAGTGGGAGATAATACAACTCTGTGAAGTACTCACCTGTAGAGCTGGTATTATATGCAGACAGCACGTCCTGCTCCAGACATAGTCCTTACATGTGGGTATACCTCCGCCTTCAGCACCGTGCACTGCAGAATCATGAAGAAAACGAGCTCCTCCCGGCCCTACATATACCGAGGGACCTCCCACATATCCCCAGCATTGAAAAGCAGTGAGAGAAGAAGCCAGGAGGAAAACAACCACCCAGAGACTGGCAATAATATCCAAGATAATAATCACCACACAGGGGATCCAGAACAAAGTGAATCAGGGTGGGGTGGAGCAGGACGTGCTGTCTGCATATAATACCAACTCTACAGGTGAGTACTTCACAGAGTTGAATTATTCTAAGCAGACAGCACGTCCTGCTCCAGACATAGTCCTTACATGTGGGACATCCAATAGCAGTGTCCATAAGTTGGGTGGGATCCCCATGAAAAAAGGCACAGCCAACCAAAACAGTGATATCGCCTGTAACCCTGCTACCAGGAGCAACTAGAGCAAAGCTCTAACTTAACTTATGAAGCCTTACAAGGCTAATGAAACACGAGCAGAGAACTAGTCAGCCTGCTCAACAACCAAGTGCATAAGGCCCAAACGAAGCACCGGTAGAAGAAATCCAAACCAAGAGAGAAGAATGAATCTCCCTTAACAAACAGGCCAGAGTAACAGACTAACCATGCTACTAACGATAACAGGGTAGCCATGGCAAACATAGAACCTTTCCCGTCAGGGAATACGAACCCTGGTCTCGGCGAGACCAACGTAATACTGAACACGAGCTAACAAGGCTCCTCAAGAGCCAACATGATAATCAGGAGCTCAGAAGGGCAACCAGCCCAGCAAGACCAGTCCAACAGACTCCCATACTCATGGGAGTAACCAGATCCTGCTGCAAGAAGGATGGTGACGTCTATAAGCCCGACGGGCATAGCCCCAACCCTGGACAGGAAGCAGTCCAGAGGTTCCCAACGCCTATTGAGGGATACAGATCCCTTTTAAGCTCAGAGTAAGCAGAACACCAGTCCAAGGACCATAGGTTCTGGAATCGAGGAGAATAACAACCCTCCGCCTGGACTCAAGCTTGGTGCAAGGTGGACGCATCCTCACCAGACGGTGTACAGATATAAAGAGCTGTAAAAAATATAAAAAGGACTAGGCTAAGAAAGCCGTCTCCTATGGCACGCCCCAGACTGAGGCCACCCCCCCACCCCCCCGAAGGAGTCATCTGAGGCAGGGAACAGTTCTGACAAGAACCTGAATAAGACCCGGGGAAACCCTTTGCAGGGCAACAGGATAAGCAACCCCCCCCCTAAGGGAGCTTAGAATTCTCAGGGGAATGCGCCTGAGCCACCCCTGAGGAAAGCTCAACACCGAAGCTTGAAACTAGTCTCTACCAAGGACAAACAGGGCGAGCCCTGGAACCTCTCAAGGAACTGAGTTGGGAGACCAACTCCAGCCATGCCATAAGAACTCTAGTACCCATGGGTAAGACCTCATTCCATAGGGAATAGAGAGCTAGTCCCAGTCATCCAACTAGGGCGCCAACTCCCAACATAGCTGGTAGAAAAGGGAGAAGAATAAAAAAAGGGAGGGATCTAGACCCGACCCTCCAAAAGAAGAGACACCCAGAGGGAACATTTCTGATAGAGTGAATAACGATCGTCCAAACCCTGTGAAGGGAATGACGTAAGGAGCCTGACTAGGCATAACAGCCCACATGAGAGGGCACACCGTACAACTGTTTCCAGCAGAAAATGCGAACCAAACCACACAGGGCCGCTCATGGCCCCCAGTGCAACAGTTCACCCTTGCCACAGCAAGCCTGTGCAGAACCCCACCTAGCAGGGTGTAAGAAGGGTCAGACAAAGGGTAGAATACCCGGACAAAAGGCCAGACTAGGTCACTGTGACCAGGGCCAGAGAATCCTGGGACAATCACCCAGGGCAACGAATTAGGACCTTAACCAGGACAGAGTCTCTGTAACAGTCACAGGGCCACGGCCCCAACCAGTAGGCTCATTGAGACACTAGGGACAGCCCAGTAGGACAGCCGACGAGCCAATACCAATGAAGCGTAAGGAGTGTAAAAACCTCCACTGGATCAGAACCAGACCCTACAAGGGTCAACCTGTTCCGAGACCTTCTCGGATAAAAGCTGGGACAGGCCACTGACCAGACAGGCCAAGAGTCCCCAAGAGACAAGGCCTAAGGGAAACAGACCAGCAAGCTAGGGTCCGACAAGGCACAATGTGATGACCTACCAATGGTATGAAAATGGGCCCCCCTAAAGGGGCCCCCCTTAGGTACCTCAGGGAATTTCATAAGGAATAGAACCCCTTTAGTGACCCTACCAGACCTGGTCCCCATGGCGACCATCTACAGGGATAGCAAGAAGGAAGTGATGTCATCAACGACTTCCATGAGTAGACCAACCAGAAGGGAGCGTACTGATTTATTTCCAGGGGTGTTGGAACCCCATCCAGGATAAGTAACCCAATGTGCCGCAGGCCCCAGGGGCATCTGGGAAAGGGAACCGCCTCGGGCCGCCAGCAATAGGCCCACCAGCCGCAAGGTGAATGTAATGAGATTACACAGAGGGCAAGGCCCCTTCCATACCAAGGCACCCAAATCAGAAGGGAGGGTTGAACCCGGACCCATCTAAATGCCAACCCGTAGGGAGAGTATGAATCAGCTTGCCCCGAGTAATAGATGTGCCTAAGCACCAATCCAAAAGACTCCAAGAGAGCCCCAAGTGAAAGTAGAAACTAGTGCGGGCAGCACCGGTGAATGAGCATGAAAGCGCTCCCATAATCGCCTTGGCAAGCCATCAGGGAACAGGGGAGGGATCCCAGACAAGACCCTAATATGAAGAATGGTCCTGTAACACCGGCTGGAAAGAAGGACTAGGCGTCCAGAGGGAACAAGGGACCGAAGGGGAAAAGGATCCTTGCATGCATCAAGAGGCTCACTGACAAGGGCGTCTGCGGTCCAACAGATGGATACCGAGTAGGCAAGCCCGTGGAACCTAGATGCCCCGTCAAAACCGCCGGATCTGAGCAAACTGCGTCATCCCGGGGGAAGAGCAGAGTGAATGCAATTATCAGCCAAGGCCAACCAAAAAGAAGGCCCAGACCCTCCAGGTCAAACTCAACCTGTGTCCAATCACTAAAGGATACAACGGGGACTAGAATACCCCTGGCTAATTTTGAAGGGAACTGCCCAAAACACTCCATTCTTTCAAAAACCACGTCCAGGAAGGCCATCACCTGCCATCGCCCGAACGAAGCATGGCATCCTGCCATAAGAGCCAAGTACTGTGGCAGTTCCCTCGCCCTGCGTCCCTTCATGCTTGTGAAGTTTTGGCAGACTTTGGTTTTGACCTGCCAGAGGTCCCAGGGCGATGCCTGCCTCCCCTGGAACGGGCTTCCACTCCAAAAAGTTGGAAGCACACTTCTGGTTCTCTTTTAACAGAAACAAAAGGAGGGGGCGAGGGGTCCCTGCCCCTGGGTTGCCTGGCTGACCGTCTGCGCGAGGGCGCCTTACCTTTTTTTGCCAAAAAGGTCCAACCTGGCCCCGAATAAGCGACGTCCTCGAAAGGGAATAGCAGTAAGAACCTTTTTAGTGTCACTGTTAGCCCCCCACTGTCGCAGCCAAAGCAGTCGACGAATGGCCACCACAAGGACCGAGGTTTTAGCACACATTTTAATGGTGTCATCCATAGCTGAGAGGATAAATCTCACAAAAACGTCACAATCCGACAGTGCATTGAAGACCTCACAAGGGAGATCCTCCGGCTGTTGGTAAATTATCTTCCTGATCAGCGTCATGGCGGCCACCGAGGTAACAGCCGCAGCACAGACCGGGCGCAGAGCCGTCCCTACACTAGAGAAGGCATGGGAGGCCAATCTGTCCATGCGCCGGTCCTCGGCATCCCGAAGGGTGCGAGAGGGGGAAGCCGCCATGAAGGGAGGGTTAACAACCCCAATAATTGGAGCATCCACCTCTGGAGGAACTGACCATCGTTCAACCAAATCTTGGGGAAAGGGGTACTTCCAGTCCCAAACCCCCGGGACCCCTGTGAGTTTACAAGGGGAATCCCATTCCTTAGATATAAGATACTGGAAATGATCCTGATCCAAGAATTCCAGGCGCGGCGTCGCCGTGTGGAAACTCTCCCTCTTGGGCTTGGGAGACTCTCCCGGGGGAGAGATAGACAGTACTTCAAAAATTTTAATGAGTAACTCATCAGTTTCACACAGGCCCCAGGACTCCGGGCCAGAACCGTTGCGGTTCCAAGACAACTCATCTGAAGAACTGGACCCTGAGAACAGATCACCGTCCTCGGACTGATCAAGATCCTGCATAGCAGCAGGTTCTTCGGTTTCAGTGGAAAACCTATAGTTAGGTTGCGTCAAGGATCATTTTTTCCCAGCGCCCAAGCGCTCTGCCAAGCCTGACATAATATGCTCCGCGGTGGGAAGCTTGCGTGGCACTACTTGCTGGTCATCCCCGCTCGAGCGCGACTCATCAGGAGTGAGATTCAAGTCCGGGGAGACAGGTGTATTGAAGCGAGGTGCAGGTACAGGCAAGCCTGATTGCAGGGCCAGCGCTTACTCAGCACACGGTCCGCAGACCAGCGCTCTGTCAGCGTCAGCGTGGGGTTGTCTACACATGGTACACAGCCGGTCTTGTCCCCGCGGGACCCCGGACACCAAATTCTGAGATGCCTCCATATGGTGATTAATCTAGTTAATATGCCAGTAGGGATTTATGCTGTAAGCAACCCTGGATGCCCCAATACCCGCTGGGAATGTGGGAGAATCTAATATAACCCCGTGAGATATAATATATCAGGCCAGGATAAGCCACTGGAAGCTTGGCGTCTGAAAGACATAAGGGGAAAAGAGGGTGTCAGAGCCATGCGCAGCACAAGAAGAAAATTAAACGAACGCCCGTGAGGGCACTTACAGCGACCAAGGGAGAAGGAGGATCGTGGCCACGTGCGCGCGGGAGACCGACAAAATGGCGCCAGCGAACCTCGAAGGGCGGGCCAGAGCTATAGGTGACGCGGAACGCGCCAAACCAGACCACGCCCACCCCGGAGAGCGCGAAGCTCCGTGGAACAAGACAGGAAAAGAAATAAACGCCATGGCGTCGCAAGACAGAGCCGCCTAACGCGCCAAGTCACATATTTTAAAGGCGCTGCGGCCAACATAAAAATAAAGTTTAAAGCGCGGCTCTGACCCCCGGAAACCGATAGGGCTAAGGCAAGGCGTGTGATATGGCAAGATTAGGCCAACGTACACAACCCCCCCCTCTTTTTCCCCCCACTAACGGGGGGAACTAAGGAAGAAGGTGACCCAGCACTCGGGGTTCACCGCTACATGGGGCAAGGTGCGGGAGGGGCATCCACTATGAGGCTCACCATTAGCCTAAACCGCCTACCCCATGGATGGGGATTGCGGTGGAGCATGGCTCCGTAAGCACACTAGGTGCTGCCTACCTTCACCCGGCCAACGCAGCCCAGGCTGGGAGGCATATTCTTCATAAAGAGGACGGGTGGAAATAGTCCCGCAGGGCCTCGGGCTGTCAAGCCCCGCTCACCTGCGAGAGTGTGACACTTCATGTCTTCGCAATTTCAGCACTGCAGAGGAATCTGGGGATTTGTGGGAGGTCCCTTGGTATATGTAGGGCCGGGAGGAGCTTGTTTTCTTCATGATTCTGCAGTGCACGGCGCTGAAGGCGGAGGTATACCCACATGTAAGGACTATGTCTGGAGCAGGACGTGCTGTCTGCTTAGAATATACAATCAATAGCCCTCCAATAGGGAGTTAACGCTAAATAGAGGGGATAGGACCGGGAGAAACCACAAAAAAGTTTGACCCGCTTGTAAGACATAAAGCAAAGAACCCGTAAGCATAATACAATGAAAGGTAAAGAAAAACCAGCCCGCAGGGGCACTTACGGACTGTGATAGAGGGACGCCAGACACGCAGCACAGGAGCTCCAAAATGGCGCCTGCATATACCTCGAGGGGCGGGCCGCGGAGAAGTGATGCGGAAAACGTCATCCGCAAGGCCCCTTTCCTCCCGAAGAGCGCGAAAACGCACCCCCGTGACAAGGCCAGCCCAATGACGGCGCAGCAGCGCCTGAGGCAATGTCGCCGCCATCCGCGGAGCGGAGTACAAGCACGCCGGCGGCAATAGCAAAACCAGTGCAACCAAGTAAAACACATAGTAAAACACACAGTAATACATATATACACCCCCCCCCAGAGATCTACCCAGGGGGAGCGAAGAGGAAGCAGCGGACCTAAGAGGAGCCTAACTGAGGGGACAGGGGGCGAGGGGCAAGCGGCCGCGGAAGGGGCATCCCATAAAGCTCACCACAGGCCGGTACCGCCTACCCTTTGGTGGGGGACTGCTGTTGGAGCAGCGCTCCTTAGTGCCTAGCAGCGGTGCTGCCTACCATCACCCGACCAGTGCAGCCTAAGCTGGCAGGCAGAGAAAGGAACGGGTGGGAATAGTCCTATAGGGCCGCAGGCTAATAACCCCCCGCTCACCTGCGAGTAGAAAGAGCCATCTTCTAGTCATCGCAGCCCAGACTGCAGAGAAGAACTGGAGATTTTGTGAGAGGTCCCTGGTATATATGGGGCCGGGAGGAGCCACCTTTCTGTCTCTGCAGTCCAGCTACTGGATGTATAACCCAATAGTAAGGAATATCTTCTGGAACAGGACGTGCTGTATACTTAGAATACAACTATACCAGTACCTAGCCTCAGTGTCTCCTCCAGGCTGTAGTCTAGCAAGAAGGGTGAGGATAGGATGTAGACTGGGGTGAAGCATCTTCTTTTTTGTTGCAGTTTGCAATTCCTGGAGCAGAACGTTCTGTAAACCGGGATATTTCCGAAACAGAGCTCCCACTTGAAGGGTGCTTTGCACAGTACTATCCACATCACTACGAGACAACTCCAGCATTCCAACAGTGAGAGCGGCTGAAAATACAAACATGGTTATGACCCGTAAATTTATTACACCTCAATGTCATGGTCTGCTGTGGTTATTTGCATAGCAAAACTTACTGAAAAGCTGCAAAGCTGCATTACGCATAGCCCAGCATGGAGAACTCAGGCTGACGAGAGCCAGGGACATCATGGCAACTGCATGCTTGAGTAATTTGGAGCGAAGGCTTGCACAGCGGAGCATACTTTGCAGAGCATGAACTGCTGTTACCTGTATAAAATCATCAATTAAATCTATCATTATAGATTATCATCCTTTATCATCCTTTAGATCAGTGGTTCTAAACGCCAAGTATCCGCTAGCGACAAGAAACTGCAATCATGTACCCCCTTAGCAAGGAAAGAAATTCAAACCAAGTACCCCCAAGGACGGTATAACATGTTATCGAAATAAATAGGTCATAGGCCTTGTAACAGTTTTAAAGTAAGAAGCAATAATCTATTACTGTTAAAATGATAATCCAAACCATCAGACCCACTGTGCTGGTGAACCCCTGAACATCTCTGTGTACCCCTTCAAACTGTGGTGCATACCACCTGGTGTATGTGCACTGCAAGTTGAGAAACAGATGTTTAGGTGATGGAATTATTATGCCATGGCCAATGGTTTACTCACCTGCGGCAGGTCTCTTGTTTGGTCCCAGTTGATGGGAATGGGTTTTTGGGCTAGCGTAAGTAAAGAGAATACACAGGCTTCAAGCATTGGATGCTGGAGACCCTCTGCTGATAAAATGCACTGCAGGAGGACAGGAAAGCCTGCAGCTCTGCGAGTAACAGAGAGGGAGTTCTGAGATTCCATCACGGGCAAGACCTGCAAATTACAGAGAAAGTAATGAAATAATGGACTGTATGAAAGCAAAAAGTACAAATGTTTCTAACCAAGTGCAAAAAAAAGACAACATCCATTTTAAAGTGAAACCTTCAGCTCAAAGGCTCAGAATGGCAGTTTAGTGCACGCAGCAGTAGGTAGGCCCTATTTGGAATCATTAGGCTGGTCTAACTTTTTCTAGACATGCTGCTGCAATAGTGGAAGGAGAGGCTTGTCCAAGTCCACTTTGAGCATAGCAGTCCCAGGAAAAGTGTGGATCTGCTTTAAGGACGACCTTTATTGAGCTTGCCCTCCCCAGGTTAGAACACCAGTAACCCTTCAGCTACTGAACACAACACTGTGGCACCCTCATCTGAAGAGGCTAAATTAGAGCAGGAGGGGTTAAAGCTGTGAGCTCAGGAATGTGGAGTGTCATCTAAGCCTCAGCCAATCAGATGATTAGCAAACCGCAATCAGGAAGTCTACTGCTACGTACACGGAACACACCAGTTGGTGTACATTACTAACGTTGTTGCTACAGAAAATGGTTTCTTTTATAATACAGAGTTGCAAGCAATTATAAAAGCAAAAAAAAAAAAAAATAACAGATAACCTTAGTACCTTGAGAACATAATTTTGGAACACAATAATCGACACCTTTAAAAATGCCATTCGAGGGGCGTGGTTAAGATGGCCGCCTAGACGGACGTGTCTGCTAGGGGCTGCTGGATTTATCCTGATTTATTGCCTACCTGGGCTACTTGGGCAAGCTAATAGACCTCGGCCTCACCTACCTGGGCTGGGAGATCGAGCCGGCTGCTGGGGGGACCCGTGGTGGCGGCGGCGGAGGCGGCTCCCGTGCGTGCTTGGCGGCCTGCGCAGCCCAGTGCTTCGGCGGACGGGTGGCGGGACACGCGGCCCCCGGTGTGTGAAGAGCGCGCGGAGGCAGCGGGTGAGGTATCGGCCCTCTGAGGAACTCGGCAGCGGTGAGAGCCAGGAGGAGTGCCCGGAGACCGTGCCGGCTCCCCCCCGCTGTGCTGCTGGTGACGGAGTGGTCCGGGCGGCGGCGGCTGCCCGACGGAGAGGACGAGCGGCCTTTCGGTGGGCTGCTGGGTGACAGCGGAGGAAGATCTCCCCCTGCATGTGCTGGGCGGCGGCGGTCACCGTGGACCCCATCTCGGGAGCGCGGTGACTCCTTGCTGAAGATCGCGGCGCGTGGCGGTTTGGCGGGAAACCGGAGGAGAGGTCGGCGCCATTTTGACGAGGAGGTGAGCTGCAGTGTCGAGTGGTGCCTGGGACGGCAGACTGTGCGGGAGAGGCCTGTGACAAATCACAAATAACCCTGCTGCAGGGACCTGTCAGAGGGGGTGGGTGAAGCCAGAGGGGATCCCCCCTAAAATTCCCTGGCAGAACTGGGAGGCCCCTTCCCCACTCATTGGAGCGGCTGAGGTGGGTCCCTCGGGCTCCCTCGACCAGGGCCCCCCTGAAACCTCCACTTTATAATCACCCAGCGAATAGGAGCTACATCAACAAGTATTCCTGAAATCCCACACCTGTGCGGTGTTTGCGGGCCGGGCGTCCCCCTTCTCTCGCCGGGGCCCCCCCCCCCCCGCCGCCTGTATACTATCTGTGGGACACCTTGGATTCCATATCTGGGCTGGAAACGAGCTCCTGAAACCCTATATCTGTGCAACATACCCTGCCTCCCTGGTATCTGTGCAGCAGGACAGGCCGCTAGGCAAGCTCCCTGACTCCCATTTCTGTGCAGCATCTGAGAGCTCCTTGAATCCTACATCTGTGCCACCGACTAGGCCCCCTGAACCCTATATCTGTGCATCTGGGCCGCAGAACAGGCCCCTCGAGCCCTAACACTGCGCAACGCCCTTTGACCCCCATGTCTGGGCCACCAAACTAGCTCTCCTGAGTCCGGTGTCAATGCAGCATCCGAGAGCTCCCTGAACCATATATCTGTACCGCTGCACAAGCTCCTGGGACCCTATATCTGTGTGGCGTCTGAGAGCTCCTTGAATCCTATATGTGAATCGCCATACAAGCTCCTTGACCCCTATATCTGTGCAGCTTCTGAGTGCTCCTTGATCCCCATATCCGTGCAGCATCTGAGTGCTCCCTGAACACTATATCTGAACCAGTACCGCCAAAGTGAACTCCCTGAACCCTATATCTGTGCAGCATCTGGGGGCTCCTTGAATCCTATGCATCTGTTCTTTGAACCCTATATCTGTGCAGCACCAGAGTACTATTCTGAGGCCGCGATACGGGCTCCTTGAACCCTCTATCTGTGCAGCAGCTGGGTGCTCCAGGAACCCTGTATCTGGGCTCCGCAGAACAAGCCTTATATCTGCGGGCCTCTGGAATCCTGTATCTGGGCACTGCAAAACAAGTACCTGACACCCAGTACGCCCTTCCTCTTACGCATGTCAGGCAATAGGAAGCGTAAATCCACAGCGGTCAGTTGCAGCACGCAAACGATGGAAGCCCCTGGCGGATTCGGGCCGGAGCCCTCCAATCCGGACACAGCGGCGATCATGGCTGCCATAGCCTCTTGTCAAAACATCCTTACAACGAAATTTGATACTCTTCAGGAGCAGTTCAATTATTTCCGCCACGACCTGGATAAGATCCGAGACCGCACCGGGGAGAATGAGAGGAGAATTGGGGAGGCGGAGGATCGCTTGTCTGTGCAGGCAGGGGAGCTGGCTACCCTACGACGGCAGGTGACTGTCCTGTTGGGAAGGGCCGAGGACTCGGAAAACAGAAATAGGAGAAATAATGTGAGAATTCTGGGACTGCCCGAAAAAGCAGAGGGCTCCTCCCCGGAGGAGTTTGCTGAAAACCTCATTCGGGATGCCCTGGCACCCAGGAACCTGACCAAATTTTTCACTATAGAAAGAGCACACAGAATCCCGCTGAAATCCCCCCCGCCCGGGGCCCCGCCAAGACCATTTATATTCAAAGTTCTCCATTATAAGGACAGAGACGCTATACTCGCCGCGGCTAGGACGAAAGGTGCGGTCTCCTATGAGAATGCCCGGCTGTCTTTTTACCCGGATTTCACATCAGAAGTTCAGAAATTGCGGCGCTCATTCAACGGGGTCAGAGAACGGCTTAGGAAGAAAAAGATTAAATACGCCATGCTGTTCCCGGCGCGGCTGCGTGTTCAAGATGGAGAGTCTATTAAATTCTTCACATCGGCTGAGGAAGCTGACATATGGCTGGACTCTCTGCCGGGGGCCTGACGGACTGGGCTCCGATTGGAGAGAATAGATCAGCCACTGTTTTGACCTGATTTAACCTGTCTTTTTTCTCTCCCCCCTTCTTCGGCCTGGGCCGGTGGCGGGGGCTCGCCTCTGCTGCTCTCCCGGGGGCCCCACGAGTGGGCGATTTTGTGGAGCCCGAGTTGGTGCTTTGTTATGCATCTTGTTTACAGTTAATGTAGTTGTGTTTCTTGTGATGCCTAAATAGCCAGTACATCCTGCCAGTAGTTGCTGCAGGGGAGCCTCGGCTCCGGATTCCCAGGGCGCGATCGGAAGCCCTCCAACCCCTCCCACCCACCCCACCAGCTGCCTTCCCTGCCCCCCCCTGTTTTCCTCCCCCCCTCACCCTCACCCCCCCAGGTCCCCCCTTATGGCCCTCTATCGAGGATCTCCCCCTCCCTTCCCCTTTCGCTGGCTCTGGGAACCCGCGGCGGAAATCCGCTGACTTGCAGCTGTTCAGCAAGCCTGTTTCTTGCAGACCCCTAGGCAACGGGCCGGCGCACCCCAATTGCACATAGTTAAACCAGTGTTGTGTTACTTTGTTTGGGTTATGATGCTCGCCAAGGTTGGGGGGTGGTGGAGCGGGGTGGGGGGTGGGTCTGGGGAAGGGGTACAGTTAAAATGGTATATTATCTGTATTGTCTGTGGTTGTCTGTGTGTGGGTTTGTATGTGATGTATGATTGCTGGACTCGAGTGATAGGAGGATTTTTGGAGGGGGTGGGAGACCGCAGGGAGGCAGCTCCTGATAGTAGCACTTTAAGCGGTGACAATGGGTGAGTGTAAATTTCTCTCCTGGAATGTCCGGGGGCTTAATGATAAGATCAAGAGGGCCACTGTCCTCCAATTTGTTAAGAAGTACAAACCAAATGTAGTTATTCTCCAAGAGACCCATTTGGTGGGCCAGAGGGTGTTGGCATTGAAGAGGCCATGGATCCAGAGCTCCTTTCATGCCCCATTCTCGGCCTACTCAAGAGGAGTATCAGTGTTGATCTCGAAGGGCACCCCGTTCACGTTGCTTTCAGTTCATGTTGACCGTGAGAGTTGCTATGTTATTCTCCATGCTAAATTGATGGATACTGTTATGATAATAGTCGGAGTATATGTCCCCCCACCATTTTCGGCTAGGATCCTAGACAAAATAATGGAGAAAGTACTCTCTTATGCTCCAGCCCCGATACTGTTGCTAGGGGATTTTAATATGGTTTTGGATTCAGCGCTGGATAGGATGAGTAAGAATCCTGGTCCCAAGACCCAACTGGCTAATTGGGCAGAAACATTGGGGCTACAGGAACTTTGGAGGTGGAAACACCCCACCGATAAGGCATTTTCCTGTCACTCGGTTACACACAAGTCCCTATCCAGAATCGACCTTGCGTTCTCCTCACCAGAACTTCTACCCAGGGTGGCAACCTGTTGCTACCTTCCGAGAGGGGTTTCGGACCACTCACCCTTACTGATCACAGCTGGACTGTCGCTGAGGCGGGAGAACTGGGTGGGATGGAACCTGAACCCTCTATGGTTGGAAGCCCCCGATATTATGAGTAGTCTGAAATCCTCTACTGAGGCGTTCTGGGACTGTAACAAGGGGGAGACATCGGTGGAGGTTAGCTGGGATGCCTTCAAAGCTGTTACCAGGGGGGCGGCCATTAGTGCTATCGCTGCGGCTAGGAGGAAGAAGGGAAGGGAAGTGGCAGATCTTGAGTGTAAGCTGGCGCGGGCGGAGGAGAAGTTTAGTGTAAGCTCGGATGGCAAAGACCATGCAACACTGTTGGCATTAAAGAGGGAATATAATCTGCTTCTGACCGACTCGGCTAGGAAATTACTGCTTTATAAGCAAGCCACAATTTTTGATAAAGGGGATAAGAACGGTAAGACCCTGGCCTACCTAGCGAGAGCCGAAAGCCAGCCCAACCACATTGCTGAAATTCTGGATAACGGTGCGAGGGTGACAGGGAGGGAGGAGATTGCCCAGAGGTTTCTGGAATACTACTCGGCCTTATATTCCTCGAGAGTGAGCTATGGGACGTCTGAGCTGGATAACTATCTGGACCAGATTTCCTTTCCTAGGTTGGCCGTGGAGGATCAGGAGGCTTTGGACTCCCCCATAACCATGGACGAGGTCTCTGGCGCAATTAGGATGCTCTCTAGCAGAAGGGCGCCAGGGCCAGATGGGATACCGGCCGAGTGGTATAAACAGGACCTCGAACAAGTGACCCCTAGGCTGTGGGAAGTGCTGAAACAAGCGCTTGATAGTGAGTGCCTTCCGGCCTCTTTTTATGAGGCACATGTGGTCCTCATTTATAAGGAGGGGAGACCCCCTGATTCTTGTGCGTCTTACCGCCTCATATCCCTGTTGAACCAAGATGCAAAAATATTAGCCAAAATACTGGCCACTAGGCTAAATAAAGTTATACTACATTTGATTGGGCCAGATCAGTCGGGGTTTATGCCAGGGCGTACCACGTGTGTGAATCTTCGTAGACTGATGTCCAATCTCCAAATTATACATGATAACCATGGGGAACGGGTGGTCATATCATTAGATAATGAAAAGGCCTTCGACTCGGTAGAATGGGAATATCTCTGGGCAGTACTGGAAAGATTTGGATTCCCTCCCAGTTTTACTACATACATCAAATTGTTATATAAACAGCCAACTGCCAGGATACGGGTTAATGGGTGTTACTCTAACTCATTCGCCTTGCATAGGGGGACAAGACAGGGGTGTCCACTGTCACCGCTGCTTTTTGCCTTAGCTATCGAACCCTTGGCGATTATTGTCAGGAACTCCCGAGTATCTCTGGATGGAAACTGGGAGCAGTAGAGGAAAAAATATCCCTATATGCAGATGACACACTGCTATACCTGGCAGACGGCCACAAGTGTCTGGACGCAGCTTTGGACACTGTTGGGGTGTTTGGGAGGTTCTCAGGTTTGAGGATTAACTGGGATAAATCCAGTCTAATGTTAGTGGACGAGCTTGCTGCCCCCGACATCTCCCCGAGGTCTCAATTAAAAATAGTACAACAATTTAAGTACCTGGGGATCATGATTGGTAGGCAACCAAGTGAGTTCATGTCTCTGAATATTTCCCCTGTTGTGTCAAGGCTGAGGCAGCGGGTTGCTCAATGGGCAAACCTGCCCCTGTCAGTCATGGGCAGAATCAATATATACAAAATGATATTCCTTCCAAAATTTCTGTACATATATCAAGCATCGCCAGTGCTGCTGCCCGTTTCCCACTTTAAGACGTTGGATTCAATCCTGTTTGGCTTTATCTGGGGGCAGTCCCCACCTAGGCTAAACAGGCAAATAATGAAAGCGCAGGTTGCGGAGGGGGGTCTGGCGGTCCCGCACATGCAAATGTACTTTTATTCCACACAGCTCCTGTTTGTGCACTGGTGGCTCTGTAAGCCGCAAAACAACCCGGTGGTAGGTCTGGAAGCGGCGGTGTTGGGTTCTACTGAGAAACTATCCCTCTTGGTGTACAGGGGGGTTCGGGGGGTCCGGGAGGCCACCGGATGCATGAGGGTAGTATGTAACATATGGGGAAGGGTGGCCAAGCTGAACGAGAATCTGGACGAGGCCCAGTATTGGTCCCCCTTTGCTCCTCTCTGGAACAATCCCAAGCTCCCTGAGTTAGTTTCAATGCAGGATCCGCAGTTCTGGGAGGGGAGGGGCCTCCAGACGCTGGGCCAGGTGTACAGGGATGGGGTGCTTATGTCGTTTGACCAAATCAGGGAGTCCTTTCGAGTTTCCCACCGGGATTTCTTCCGATACCTGCAACTTAGGCACGCTCTGCAAACTCAATTCCACAGGGTCAGTCCGAATTTTTCGGTGTCCCAGGTGGAAAATGCAGTGAGAGGGGCGGACTTGAGGAAACCTGTCTCTACATTGTACAGGTGCCTGGTTGCTGGGCTGGAGTCCCCCAGGGGGAAGATTGAGGGCAGGTGGCAGACCCTGGACCAGACCTTAGACCAGGACGATTGGGAGGAAATCTTAGATAACCTACACTCGTCGGTCATAGAAGCCAGAGACAGATTTATCCAGACCAAGTGGATACATCAAGCCTATATCACGCCGGTACGGTTGCATAAGATTGGATTACTGGCCAGTGACTTATGCCCCAGGTGTGAGAAGGAGACTGGTACATGGGAACATGTGACCTGGTCCTGTGAAATTCTGGTGAGATATTGGGGAGAGGTAATGGATCTGATTGGTGAAGTGGTGGGCACTCGGATCACTGGCTCGATTTCCTTATGTCTCCTGGGGGTGGTCGAATCACTGCCACTGTCGAGGCCGCTGAAATCATTATTTAGACTGCTGCTCTTTTATGCCAGGAAATGTGTTCTGCTTAACTGGAAACATCCGGCCAAACCATCAGTACAGGCGTGGAGGGCTCTAATTAACCAGAAACTCACTATGTACAAACTGATATATACGGCCAGGGGGGTACCTGATAAGTTTGAGAAGATATGGGGTCCCTGGCTGCAAAGTCAAGACACCGCCTCAGAGGACGATTAAGAAGGTTCTAGATCCACTTAAGGGGCAGGGCCGCTCACCTATGGTAGCTTGAGGTATTGAGCGAACGGAGTGGCATTAAAGAGATGAGAGTAGCACCCTGGAGACTGTTCTCCCGACTGGTCCTCCCATCCCGGTGAATAGGTAACTAGAAGTTCGAGTCCAGAACGCTTGTGTGTGTGCTGAGTGAATGGTGTCGTGTCTATATGTTTACTGGAACTATGCTATTGATCTGGGTGCCTGTGGCACCTCCATGTGATATGTGACTTGTATTTGTGTCTGATGTTTGTTGAACTGCAAATAAAAAGAAACTTTAAAAAAAAAAAAAATGCCATTCGAAGCGGTTGTTTCCTTTAAAGCTGACCTATACACTTTTGGTAAAAATCGGTGCTGGGTGGTACTTGAGATCATTGGAAAATGAAAGGAAGAATTAGGTTGGGAGCCCTTGCATTAAAGCGGACGAACACCTGTGGGTGATGGTCCCCACTGCCATAAGACAGGCTTGGGGGGCATCCAGAATGCTGGAGCCCCCTGTATATAACCTCCCAGAACACCCATAATCATTCGCCAGAAATACAGCGCTGCAATTGGTTGCCAGTGCTCAGGAGGGCTGGGCTTTCCTGGCAGCCGGAACATCACTACCCACATGATCGACAGGCAGCCAATTGCGGCGCTGTATTACCGGCAGAGGATCGAGGCTAAGGTAGAGATTACAGACTTTCCTGGGGGTTAATCTACACTGAACCACAAAATAAGATAGCTATTTAAAGTGGACCAACACCCAGGGGTGATCGGCCCGGGAATCTATAAGATTCCCGGGCCGATCGCCTCCCTCACCGCGGGGCATCCGAGATCGGGATGTCCCGCGGGGTGAAACCCCCCCAAAAGCCCCAAAAAACCTTACCTTATCGGCGACGGATCAGCCGCCGCCACCTCCCGCGCGCGCCGGGCGTTTGCGAATGGCGGGCGCGCGCCCTGTAAGAGGGACGCGCGGGAGGCGGCGGCGGCTTATCAGTCGACGAAAAGGTACGTTTTTTGGGGCTTTTGGGGGGTTTCACACAGCGGGGCATCCTAATCTCGGATGCCCCGCTGAAGTGGACCAACACCCAGGATAGTGAAAATCCTGGGTGTTGGTCCACTTTAAATAAAATTACCTCTCACATGGCCTCATTACAGGTGCACCACTGTGGGACATACAGCATACTCTTAAACTGAGATATATGAATACTAACTAGCTATATTGCTTTTATTTATTAGAATCAATTAATTAATGTATACCTGTTCCATCATTTTCCTCGGCAGATCTCTTAGCTTTGTATCTTTGTGGTTGAGCAATACAGAGCAAAGCTTGGTAAGTCCCGCACTGCAGCCATCCACGGCCCCCTGTAGAACACACAGAAAATAGAAGTTCTACCACGAATCCACAAGCTAGATATTTTGGCTTTTTAGTTAATCAAATAGAAAGCATTAGGGAAAAACAAGTTTTAAAAAGTTATAATAGAGAATGACCATTCAAAAGTTTCCCCTTAACTTGCATTAGGCTCTCTTACACACATATACATTTTCTCATGCAGTTACAATGCAGTGAAAACTCTGACCCCCTCTTCTCAATAAGCTAGGTCACATACATGTACTGCGTTGCACTATGCATTGGGAAAATACAACACTTGTGCAGGCAATAGAAGTATTTGACAGCACAAACGCAATACAAGTATAAGGTGGTTTACCCCATGTGTCCCCCTAAATACTAGATGCTAAAGCCTTTACCATCAAAGGAGATACCAGCTAGTCCAGGAGGGAGTCCTGATTCAGCAACAGAAGGACACTGTGGTGAGTGCTGCTACATTTAATGTAATAAAATGTTTAAATAAAATGTCTGTGTGAAACTACTTGTGAACTGGTAAGGAGTTCACTAAACGAATACATTACTGTGAAACTTACCCAATGTCGACATCTTATAAATATATCATGATATGTAGCCATAGTGCTCTGTACTGCTGATACAGGCAATTGGGAAGAAGCTGCAATCACTTTCTCGACTAGAGGTCCAAGGAACATCCCAGTCTCCTGGAAGACCACATATATAAATATAAAGAAGGACTCTTCATAACCACAAACAAGGCCATTCAGTAAAAAAATACAATTCTGTGAAATACTCACCTGTAGAATTGATATTATAAGTATACAGTACGTCCTGCTCCAGATAGATTACTTACACTTGGGTTATCCTCCGCCAGATGGCGCTGCACTGCAGAGACATGCAAAACAGGCTCCTCCCGGCCCCTCAAATACCCAGGGACCTCCCACAAATCCCCAGCATTGAAAAGCAGTGAACAAGAAGCCGGGAGAATTTAACCACGAACTGCTAACTATAAAAAATGATAACAATCACCATACAGGGGATCCAGAATAATGCAAAAAAACAGGGTGGGGTGGAGCAGGACGTACTGTATACTTATAATATCAATTCTACAGGTGAGTATTTCACAGAATTGTATTATTCTTAGTATACAGTACGTCCTGCTCCAGATAGATTACTTACACTTGGGACATCCAATAGCAGTGTCCATAAGGTAGGGTGGGATACCCAACAAAAGGTAACAGACAGTTTAAACCACTGCCGCCTGCAAAACCTTGCAGCCAAAAACAGCATGAGCTGAGGCCCTAACATCAACCTTGTAAAACTTTGAAAAGGTATGAACAGAAGACCAAGTAGCGGTCTTGCAAACTTGTTCAACAGAAGCCTGGTGCTGGAATGCCCAAGAGGCACCAATAGCCCGAGTAGAATGAGAAGTAAGGCGGAAGGGAGGATTCTTCCCCTTAGCAGAATAGGCCTGAATCACAGCCTGACGGATCCATTTGCTAATAGTAGACTTGGCAGGAGCCAAACCCTTCCTAGGACCAGAAGGGACCACAAAAAGAGCATCAGTCTTCCTGAAGGCCGAAGTGACTACCAGGTAATACTTCAGACACCTGACCACATCCAAGGAATGCAGAACCCTTTCCTTAGCGTTGCTAGGATTAGGACACAATGAAGGAAGAACAATATCTTGATTCAAATGAAAAGCAGACACCACCTTAGGCAGGAAGTCTGGCTTAAAGCAGAACACCACCTTGTCCTGGTGTCTCTCATAGTATGGGGGCTGGATAGACAGAGCCGCCAGCTCAGACACACGCCTGACAGAAGTAATAGCCACCAGAAAGACAACCTTGAGGGCAAGTACAGCCAGAGCAGCATCCTGAATAGGCTCAAAGGGAGCAACCTGCAAGGCAGATAAAACCAAGTTCAAATCCCAAACAGGGACCATAGGTTTACGTGGGGGACGCACATGAGTGACCCCCTGAAAGAAGGTCTTAACCAAGGGATGCCGAGCAAAAGACTTCTGAAAGAAGACAGACAGGGCAGAAACCTGACCCTTCAGAGTACTGAGCTTTAGACCCAACTCCAACCCATGCTGTAAAAACTCCAGAACCCTAGGGACTAAGAACTCCCTACAGGGAAGAGACCTAGACTCACACCAATCAATGTAGGTACGCCATACCCTATAATAAATGGCAGAAGAAGTTTTCTTCCTAGCCTGCACCATGGTATCCACCACCGAGGCAGACAAGCCTTTCTCCATCAAGATGGAGGTTTCAGCAGCCAGGCCGTCAAAGCCAGAGTTTGTAAATTGGGATGGCGTAAGGGGCCCTGAGTGAGCAGATCTGGCGCCCCTGGCAGGACGTACTGGTCTACTGCCATTTGTACCACGTCTGCGAACCACACTCTTCTTGGCCACCTGGGGGCCACCAGAATCACTGGCACCCCTTCCAGAGCAATCTTGCGCAGGACCCTGCCCAGAAGGGGGAATGGAGGAAAGACATACAGGAGCCGAAATTCCTTCCATGACATGGACAGAGCATCCGTGGCAAAGGCCAGAGGATCCTGAGACAGGGAGACAAAGGCCGGGAGCTTGTGATTGTGACGGGATGCGAACAGATCCACATCCGGTAGACCCCAACGGTGACACAGGGACTGGAATACCCTGTTGCAGAGGGACCACTCCCCCTGACGGGAAGTCCCCCTGCTCAGAGAGTCTGCCAGTAGATTCTCTGCCCCCGGGATATACACAGCCGAAATGCATTGAACATTGGCCTCCGCCCATGTCAGAATCCGCGACACCTTCTGGAGGGCACCCCTGCTCCGGGTCCCTCCCTGATGGCTGATGTAGGCAACCGCCGTCCTGTTGTCTGAGCGCACCTGCACAGACAGACCCTTCAGGTGATTGGTCAACTGCTCCAGTACCAACCTGATTGCCCATAGTTCCAGAATGTTGATGGGTAAGTGGGCCTCCTGACGGCCCCACCTCCCCTGGAAACGCAGGGACTTCCAGAATCCCCCCCAACCTGACAGACTGGCATCCGTGGTGAGCGTCTCCCAGGAGGGGGCCAGAAAGGACCTGCCCCCTAGCAAGTTCCTGTGGTCCAGCCACCACGAAAGGGACCGTCTGACCAAGGGGGGAAGCACACAGACCCCGTCCAAGGACGTTGGGTCCTTGTCCCATACTGACAGAAGGTGAAGTTGCAGAGGCCTCAAATGGAACTGAGCAAAGGGCACCGCCTCGAAGCACGCCACCATCAGTCCCACCAGCTGCATTCCCTGCCTGAGGGAAGGCTGGGGGTACGAGAGCAGGAACCTCACCTGCGCAGTTAGAGCTTCCACCTTCTGTTGAGGAAGGAATATCCTTGACTGAACCATATCCAGGATCATTCCCAGGAATGGGGTCACCGAAGAAGGAGACAGAGAGGACTTGGGGTGATTGATCACCCAGCCGAAGGACTCCAAGGTGGACACCACCAGCTGAGTGTCCAACTCTGCCTGCTGTAGAGACCGAGAGGTGATGAGAATGTCGTCCAGGTAGGGCAGCACGCGTTTGCCCCTTGAGTCAAAGAACAGCTCCCCTTCGTCCGAGGGGGTATAGCCATATAGATGCAACAACTCGTCAGACTCCGCAGGGAAAAGAGTGGCATCAGGGGTTAAGTGACGCTTTTTAGCTGTGGCCTTACACGCTAAGGTATTAGCAATCAATTTTTCAACACTGGCCAGTCTAGTAGCCACATCAGGATGAGAATCCCCGCTTGTATTGGGGGTTAGACTCAGGCTTGGGGGAGTAGGCGAAGTGAGGCGAGGTGTAGGCCCAGCCACCGGAGGGGCGGGTTGCACCAGTAGCGCCTGCTGTGCGCAAGGAACACAGACCCGTGCATTGTCACCGCTGATAGGTGAGACCCCACAAGCTACACACAGCTGGGCTTGTCCCGAAGGAACCCCGGTCACATTATCGTGGGATGCCTCCATATGGTGATTCATAGGCACAATAGGCCAGTAGGGATTGACGCTGTAAGCTACCCTGGATGCCCCAATGACCCACAGGGAAGTGGGAGTAATTATACTAGGCCCAACTGACAATTACACCGGGCCGGGAGAAGCCACTGGATTCACCTGTCTGAAAGACATAAGGAGAATAAGGGGCGTCAGAACCATGCACAGTAAGCAATGAGCATAAAGATCGCCCGCGAGGGCACTTACAGACCGCGGAAGGGGGGACCGTTACACACGCACGCGCGACTACACATCAAAATGGCGCCAAGCGAACCGTGACGCGGAGCGCGCCAAGCCAGGCCCCCGCCCACCCCCCCCCCCCCCGAAGAGCGCGAAGCTCTAAGACAGCCGTCAATGACAACGCGTCTGAGGCAACGCCGCCTTCCGGCGCGGGCATCCGAAGGAGGGAAAAGACGCGCGCGGCGGCGGCCATGTAATAGTAAAAACAGACAAGTCAGCGCGGCGGCTGACACCACATATCTAGTCATACACGTAATCACAATACGCACTGACCCACACCCCCCCCTTCTTTCCCCCCTCCCCCCCCGAAGCCTACGGGGAGAATGAGGGAGGATAGCGGCCCTGTGTACAGGACCCACCGCTACACGGGGTATGTGGCAATAATGCGGGAGGGGCATCCATAAAGGCTCACCATCAGCCTATACCGCCTACCCTTTGGTGGGGGACTGCGGTGGAGAAGCGCTCCATAAGCACACACGGTGCCGCCTACCTTCACCTGACCAGCGCAGCCCAGGCTGGGAGGCACATCACATGAAGGACGGGTGGGAATACTCCAACAGGGCCCCAGGCTAATAGCCCCGCTCACCTGCGAGAGAGTGATATTTCATGTCTTCGCAGTAAGCACTGCAGAGAAATTTGGGGATTTGTGGGAGGTCCCTGGGTATTTGAGGGGCTGGGAGGAGCCTGTTTTGCATGTCTCTGCAGTGCAGCGCCATCTGGCGGAGGATAACCCAAGTGTAAGTAATCTATCGGGAGCAGGACGTACTGTATACTAAGAATAAGATTGGAGTCCTTACCTTTAAAGAGACCCAACAACAAGTCATAATGAGGCTATGTTCCTCTGAGAGAAGAACATCTCCTTGAACCTCTTCTAGACCTTTCCCATCTGCAATAAGTGCCCGGACAGCATTGCCCATATCTTCAAACGAAGGAGCGGATACATCTATGAAACGAAAAATACAATTCTTTGAAACTCACCTGTAGAATAGTTTTTAAATATATCCAGTCCAGGTTGTCCCAAAAGTGAAGACATGTGGGTATTCCGCCCCCAGGGGGCGCTCGACTGCAAGATAAAAAGCTGTCGCTCCTCCTGGCCCCCTATAAAAGCAGGTGTCTCACTATGATTTCCCAGTGGTTAAACAGCAGTAAGAAAAAGAGACTGTCCGGGAGGCCAAAAAACCATGTTACTTCACATAGCTTCAGCATGTACTCTCTCCAACAAATAACTTAAGGACAACGGTCCAATATAAAAACGGTAATCACCATAACAGGCAAACGAGATAATGAAACAAGGGCGGGGTGGGTCGACCTGAACTGGATATATTCAAAAACAATTCTACAGGTGAGTTTCACAGAATTGAATTTTTTTCCTATATCCAGTCCAGGTCGTCCCAAAAGTGATGACATGTGGGACATCCAAAAGTGTCCATTAGGGGGGGATCCCACAGCATGTAGTTCATTTCACTACCGCCTGAAGCACCTTACGGCCAAAGACAGCATCAGCCGAGGCCCTAACATCAACCTTGTAAAACTTTGTAAAGGTATGAACTGAAGACCAAGTGGCGGCCTTACAAACTTGTTCAACAGATGCCTGGTGCTGAAAAGCCCAGAGGCACCAATAGCTCTGGTAGAATGAGCTGTGATCAGAAAAGGGGGTTCCTTCCCCTTGGTAGAATATGCTTGCACCACTGCCTGTCTGTTCCACTTATTATGAGTGGACTTGGCTGGTGGCAAGCCCTTCCTAGAACCTTCTGATAGGACAAAGAGCAAATCCGATTTCCTGAAGGATCCAGTCGCAACCAGGTAATACTTAATAGCTCTGACCACATCCAAGGCATGGAGGGTCCTTTTCTTAGAATTAGTCGGTGCTAGACACAAGGAAGGCAAGACTACTTCCTCATTAAGATGAAAGGGAGAAACGACCTTAGGCAAAAAATTAGGTTTAAAGCGTAAAACCACCTTATCCTTATGCCGCTCAAAATAAGGAGGCTTCATAAAAAGCGCGGCCAGCTCAGACATGCGACGCACCAAGGTGATTGCTACCAAAAAGACCACCTTGAGGGTCAAAAATACCATTTTGTGAATACTCACCTGTAAAATGGGTATTATAAGTATGTCACACACCCCGCTTCAAGACATTCATTACATGTGGGTATACTGACCTGTAGATGGCGATCTTGCAGAGATGATAACAAAAAAAGGTAAGACCCTCCTGGCCCATAAATACCTGGGACCTCCCACTCATTCCCCAGTATAAAGATAGCAGTAAGATCAAGGGACCAGGAAATCCAATTAAAACTAACAAAGGTTCACCATATAAAGGATCCAGAATACAAATGGGCAGGGTGAAGCGGGGTGTGTGACATACTTATAATACCCATTTTACAGGTGAGTATTCACAAAATGGTATTATTCTAAGTATGTCACACACTCCGCTACAAGACATTCATTACATGTGGGACATCCAATAGCAGTGTCCATAAAGGGCGGGGATCCAAAAAACAAGGCACAAACTTAAACCACTGCAGCTTGCAGAACTTTGCGGCCAAAAACAGCATCCGCTGAGGCCCGAACATCAACCTTGTAAAACTTTGAAAAAGTGTGAACCGAAGACCAAGTAGCAGCCTTACAAACCTGCTCAACAGAAGCCTGGTGCTGGAAGGCCCAGGACGCCCCAACAGCACGAGTAGAATGAGCAGTAACACGAAAAGGGGGAACCTTCCCCTTGGCAGAATAGGCCCCAACAATGGCCTGGCAAATCCATTTACTAATGGAAGACTTTGCAGGAGCCAAACCCTTCCTAGGCCCAGAGGGCACCACAAAAAGGGCGTCAGTCCTACGAAAAGGAGAAGTAGCCACCAAATAGTACTTCCCACAGCGAACCATATCCAAAGAATGCAAAACCCTCTCCTTGTCATTGCTGGGCTTAGGACACAAGGAGGGAAGAACAATATCCTGATTCAAATGAAAAGCAGAGACCACCTTAGGAAGGAAATCTGGCTTGAAGCGGAAAACAGCCTTGTCCTGATGCCTCTCAAAGTAAGGAGCCTTAATAGACAAGGCTGCCAACTCCAAAACACGCCGAACAGAAGTGATGGCAACCAGAAAAACAACCTTCTGAGTAAGCGTTGAAAGTGCAATATCCTGCAAAGGTTCAAAAGGAGGACCCTGCAAGGCAGACAAAACCAAATTCAAATCCCAAACTGTGAGCAAAGGCTTCCTAGGAGGCCGCACATGCGTAACTCCCTGGAAAAAGGTCTTAACCAGAGGATGAAGAGCAAAAGACTTTTGAAAGAAAACCGCCAGGGCAGAAACCTGCCCCTTCAGCGTACTAAGCTGCAAACCTTGGTCCAGATCATGTTGCAAAAATTCCAAGGCCCTAGGGATAGAAAACGCCTCCAAGTCCTATAATAGATGGCAGAGGAAGACTGCTTTCTAGCCCTAACCAGAGTCTGAATGACAGCATCAAAAAGACCTTCCTCCCTCAAGATGGAGGTTTCAGCAACCACGCCGTCAAAGCCAGCGTTGGTAAATTGGGGTAGAGCAGTGGACCCAGAGTGAGCAGATCCGGCAGAAGGGGCAGGTCTAAATGATCCTCTGCCAACCTTACCACATCTGCCACCAGGATTGCTGACGCGCCCTCTAGGGCCAGCTTGCGCACCACTCTGCTCACCATGGGAAACGGAGGGAACAGGTACAGAAACCCCAGATCCCTCCAGTTCAGAGACATGGCATCCGCTGCCAGAGCCAGCGGATCCCGCGAGAGAGACACAAATGCCGGAAGCTTGTGATTGTGACGAGAGGCAAAGAGGTCCACCTCCGGAGTCCCCCACCGGTGGCAAAGCGACCGAAACACCTTGGGGCTGAGCGACCATTCCCCCCGGCAAGATGACCCCCTGCTCAGGGAGTCCGCCTCCGTGTTCTCCACTCTCTGAATGTACACCGCCGAGATGCATGGGACATTGCTCTCTGCCCAAACAAGGATCAAGGACACTTCCCTGAGGGCACGCCTGCTGCGAGTCCCTCCCTGGTGATTGATGTAGGCGACCGCCGTCCGATTGTCCGACTGAACTTGAACCGGTAGGCCCCGCAACTGATGAGTCAAGTGAGCCAGAACCAACCTGATGGTTCTCAACTCCAGAACATTGATGGGATCGTGAGCCTCCAGAGGCCCCCACAGTCCCTGAAACTGAAGATCCTTCCAAAATCCCCCCCCCAACCTGACAGGCTGGCATCCGTGGTGACCGTCTCCCAACGAGGGGTCAGAAAGGATCTGCCCCTCGTCAGATTGCATGGTTTTAGCCACCACCGAAGGGAACGCCGCACCCGGGGGGACATCAGAAAGGACTGATCCAATGACAGAGGGGACCCGTCCCAGGCCGCCAAGAGATGGAGCTGGAGCGTCCTTGTGTGAAACTGGGCAAAGTGAACCGCCTCGAACGTCGCCACCATCAATCCCACCAGTCGCATCCCTAGCCGGATGGACGGGCGGGGAATGGATAGAAGACGCTGAGTCAATTACTGAATCAGAAGAACCTTGGCTCGGGGGAGAAACACCCTGGCCTGAGAAGTATCCAGAGACTTTCCCAGGAACTCCACCACCCAGGAGGGAGTGAGGCAGGACTTGGGATAGTTGATCACCCAACCGAAACTCTCCAGAGTGGACACCACATTCCTGGTATCCAGCTGCGCCTGACTGAGGGAAGACGCCATGATGAGAAGATAGTCCGGATAGGGCACAATGCGGATACACCTGGCTCTGAGGATGGCCATCACTCCTGCCAACACCTTGGTAAAAACCCTTGGAGCCGAGGTAAGGCCAAACGGAAGAGCCACAAACTGAAAATGCAGATTGTCCACGACAAACCTGAGGAACCTCTGGTGTGCCAGAAATACTGGAATATACAAGTAAGCATCCTTGATGTCTATGGACGTCATGAAGTCCCCCTGACGAAGTGAATGGATGGCTGAGTGCAGAGTTTCCATACGGAACTTCCGGGGACGGACGAACCTGTTGAGCAACTTCAGATCCAGAATGGGACGAATGGAACCGTCCTTCTTGGGCACCGTGAACGAATTGGAATAGAAGCCCAGGCCCCGGTCTGAGAGGGGCACCGGACAGATGACAGCCATGTCCACGAGACTTGCTACTGCCGCCCGAAGCCCCTGGGCGGCCAGAGGATCTGACGGCACCCGAGACCTGAAGAATCTGGGAGGGGGGTGGAACTCGAACTCCAGCTTGTAACCGGAAGACACCACTTCCTGAATCCACCTGTCCGAGACCTCTTGGACCCAGACCTGGGAGATGAGTTGCAACCGTGCCCCCACCTGCAAGGGTGAGGGCACCCCCTCATTGCTGAGCCGGCTTGGAGCCCCAACTGTGTCCTGGACGGGCCCGACCCCTGCCCCTAGGCCAGGAATCACCTCTGGACGAAGGGAAGGCCGATCCCCTGCCAACTCTAGCCCCACGAAAGGACTGAGAGAAGGAAGCCGCCCCCCGAAAGGGGCGATGCTGCTTCTTACGCTGAGGTAACTTACCTCCCTTTGCCACGGAATCCAATTTTTCTCCAAAGAGCCGCAACCCCACAAAGGGAAGGGCCGTGAGCGACTTTTTGGACACAAAATCAGCCGCCCACTGGCGTAACCAAACCGACCGGCGGAGAGCCACAAGCAGGGCCGCAGCTCTGATACACATCACCAAAGTGTCGTCCAGGGCGGAAAGCACAAAGGACAAGAACAACTCACAGCGCTTAAGGTCGGCAAACTCCTCACTAGCCGGATCAAGCCCGGAAGAGGTCAACAATCCTCTAATAACCGACCTGGCAGCTACCAATACAAGCGCAGAAGCACAAACCGGACGAAAGGCCGATCCAACACTGGCAAAACCATGACAAGCCATCTGGTCAATGCGTTTATCCTCACCATCCTTGAGAGCAGTGCACTCCAGAGAATGGAGGACTGAGGAGCTGAACAACCCCAAAACAGGAGCATCCACCTCGGGGGGAGACGACCAGTGCTTCACCGCGTCCGCCGGAAAGGGATATTTCTTGTCCCAACCCGGTGGGACACCCGGAAGCCGAGTCGGCCTCTCCCATTCCTTGAGAATGATACCATCAAAATGCTTTTGATAAGGAAATTCCAAGTGCGGCTTAGTCACTTCAAAGAACTCCCCCTTCAGCGAAGGAGCCGCCTCGGGGGGAGAAATAGCCAGGACCTCAAACATATGAGCCAGGACCCTAGCGGTATCCAAGGAATCCCCCTGGCCCTGCTCGTTATCAGCGCCCACAAACTGCTGATCATCAGAGTCATCAGACTCCTCATACAACTCTCCTTCCTCTCGCGGGGAACAATCAGACCAATCCAGGGAGTCAAAATCCTCCCTATCAAAGGCCTGCGCAGCCGTATACAAATGTTTTCTCTTTGCCGTGACCTTTTTAGCAACGGCACTGGAAAACAATTTTTCAAGATTGGCCAATCTGGCACACACCTCAGATTGCGACTCCCCGCCCAGGACCACGTCACAAGGGGCACGTGTGAAGCGAAGGGGAGACGGAGAGGAGACTGGCGGAGTAGAACCGGACGCCTGAGATCCGGTCTGCCGCGAAGTAGACCGCTGCACACAGGGTACACAAAGAAATACATCATCCCCCAAAAGGGATACCACACACCCCAAACACAGCCTGGATTGCCCCGAGGGGGGCACAAGCCCAGTATCCGGGGATGCCTCCATACGGTGATTTTTAAATAGATAGATAGATATATATATATATATATATATATATATATATATATATATAGATAGATATATATATATATATATCTATCTATCTATGTGTACAATGCTCCGAGGGAATTACGCAGTAATGCAACCCGGGATGCCCCTTTAAGTCCCGAGTGGGAGGAATTTTAAGCCAACTAAAATTAACCAGGGACCCTAGGACCGGGAGAACCCCCCTTTAATAGGATTAATGGTCCACCTGGAACACACAAAAAAACACACACTCGGACTATGCTGCAATGTCCCATAAGGAGTTAATAGTAGAAAATCTGATGGCCATAGGCCACTCACCCGACCTTCGCCCCACCTGACTACCGCGCACAGGCAGGAAGGAACCGCGGGGACACACGGAGAGCGGAGGAGGGAGGGAGGGTGGGCCGGCGCGGCCCCGCCCCTCCCCCGTATCTCCCGGACAGAAGCCAGGACCTAACAAACAGCGCCCGCAGCACGGGGGGCGGGCCGTAGGCGCGCGCGCTAGCGCCCAGCCCCGCCCCAAGGAGGTGAAGCACCTCATGGGCGCCCACAGTCGCCATTACCACACGCCGGAGGCCGGCGCTGCGGGGACCGCCGGCGCCGCGGCCCCAGCACCAGTCTGAACAACACACACTCAGTAATGCACCAAACACACACATACACAAAATAAAGAATAAATCCCTAAGGGACCCGCCCCCCCTCTAAGGGTATCCGGGAGAGGGGGAATCCAAGCCAGGGTATGGAAGGGGCATCCCAAACCGGGATCACCAACTCGGATAGCCGCCTACCCCTTGTTATGGGGTCTCACGGCTTCTAAGCACCAGGGGTGCCAACTACCTTTGCCCGGACCAGCAGCCTAGGCTGGGAGGCAAGTAACTTGAAGAAAAGGGATCCAGGCAGAAATAGAAGAATAAAAAGTGGCCGGGAGTCATCCCGGCTACCTGCAAGGAGGAGACATCATCTTCTGACTTGCTCGCCTCTGCAGAGATGAAAGACTGGGGAATGAGTGGGAGGTCCCAGGTATTTATGGGCCGGGAGGGCCTTAGCTTTTTATGTTATCATCTCTGCAAGATCGCCATCTACAGGTCAGTATACCCACATGTAATGAATGTCTTGAAGCGGGGTGTGCAACATACTTATAGGCAATGCAGCATCGCACAAAGGCTCAAAGGGAGGACCCTGGAGAGCAGAAAGTACCAAATTCAAGTCTCACACCGGTAATACAGGCTTACGCGGTGGACGTACATGGGTGACTCCCTGGAAAAAGGTCTTGATCAATCTATGATTGGCAAAGAATCTCTGGAAAAAGATGGCCAAGGCCGAGACCTGGCCCTTGAGGGTGCTCAGATGGAGAAACAAGTCTAAACCATGTTGTAAAAACTCCAAGATCCTAGAGATAGAGAATGTGCAACAAGAGAGACTCTTGGATCCACCAAGCAATGTAGGCATGCCAAACTCCATAGTATATCATGGAGGAAGACTTCTATGCCTGAATCATGGTATGCACAACCTTGGCTGATAGCCCCTTTTCCATCAGGATTGAGGTTTCAATAGCCAGGCCGTCAAAGCCAGCGTCTGTAAATTGGGGTGCCGCAGCGACCCCTGTGTGAGAAGCCCTGGGTCGTCAGGCAAGATGTAGCGATCCACTGACATCTGAACTATGTCCGCAAACCAACCCCTTCTCAGCCAGCGAGGAGCCACCAGGATGGTTGGTACTCCTTCCTGGGCTATCTTGCGCAGTACTCAGCCCAGGAGTGAATGCATATAGGAGCCTGAAATCCATCCAAGGAATTGCCAGAGCGTCTGTGGCAAAGGCCAGAGGATCTCTTGACAGGGAGACGAACCTTGGGAGCTTGTGATTGTGTCTGGACGCAAACAGGTCCACGTCCGGCTGACCCCAGAGGAGACACAGAGCGTGTTGCTGAGAGACCATTCCCCTAGATGTGAGGCACTCCTGCTCAGGGAGTCTGCCTCTAGGTTTTCTACCCTGGGAATGTAGACTGCCGAGATGCAAGGAACCTTCTCCTCTGCCCAAGTCAGAATCTGGGTCACCTCCTTGAGGGCTCGCTTGCACCGAGTCCCGCCCTGGTGATTGATGTAGGCGACAGCAGTCTGATTGTCCGAGCGAACCTGGATTGCACGACCCCTTAGATGGGGAGTCAAGCGAAGAAGCACCAACCGGATTGCTCTCAGCTCCAGGAGATTTATGGGTAAGTGGTTCTCCTGCGGGCCCCACTGACCCTGGATCTTCTGCGTCTGCCAAACGCCTCCCCAGCCGGTCAGACTGGCATCCGTGGTAACTATCTCCCACCGGGGAGTCAGAAAGGACTTGCCCACCAACAGGTTTCTGGAGTCCAGGCACCACAAGAGGGACTGTCTGGCCAGGGGGGACAGTGAAAATTCCTGTTACAACGACTCCTGCATCCGGTCCCAGCCAGTCAACAGGTTCAACTGAAGAGGTCTCATGTGGAATTGGGCGAAGGGCACTGCCTCGAAGCATGACACCATTAGGCCCACCAGCTTCATTCCCAGATGGATCGATGGCCGCTGACAAGACAGCAAGGCCTGCACCTGCGTCTGGAGGCCCACCACCTTCTGCTGTGGCAGGAATACCTTGACCTGAGAGGTGTCTAACGCCATGCCCAGGAAGGACCTCACCATCGAAGGAGTGATAGAAGACTTGGGGTAATTGACTACCCATCCGAAATCCTCCAGAGTGGATAACACAGTCCGGGTGTCGCTCTGAAAGGGCCGGCGCAGAAATCAGTAAATCGTCCAGATAAGGCAGCACGCGAATGCCCTGATTCCTCAGAATAGCCATGATGCCCGCCAGCACCTTGGTGAAAACCCGGGGGGCTGAGGATATCCCTAATGGCAATGCCACAAACTGCTAGTGCTGATCCCCCAGAGCAAACCTCAGGAACCTCTGATGACCCTGGAATATTGGGATGTGCAGACAAGCATCCCTGATGTCCACAGTGGTAAGGAAGTCGCCGGGCCGAAGGGAACTCACCGCGGAAAGTAAGGTCTCCATGCGGAAATGTCTGACTTGAACCTTGAACAGATTGGAGTGGAAGCCTTGACCCTGTTCCTGACCAGGTACAGGACAAATCACACCTAACCGCAAGAGGTGTTGCACGGCCATTCTCAGGCCCTGTGCCTTCAATGGGTTTTGGGATATCCGAGACTGAAGAAATCTCGAGGGCGGCCTGACTGCCAGCTCTATTTTGTAACCGGAGGACACGACCTCCTGAATCCACCGATCCAAGACGCGCTGTCTCCAGATATGAGCAAAGGGCCGCGCAGGCTTCCGTTGCTGAGGGAGCTTCCCATCCTTGATCAGGAGGTCCAGGCACTCCCCGAACAACCTGTGCCCCACGAAGGGGATACTAGTGAGCGAATTCTTGACCACGGCATCAGCCGACCATTGCCGCAACCAGAGCGAGCGACGAAGCGCAACAAGCAGGACCGAAACCCTGACACCGAGCCGGACACCATCTTCCATGGCAGAAACAACGAAGGCAATAAAATCCACACAAGCTCTGACGTCTTTATACTCCTCCGCCCGCTTGCGAGATTTAGCGATATTCACAATACGTCTCACCTTCTTTCTGATGGCTAAAGAGACAATAGCCGCAGCACACACAGGGCGAGACCAAGCACCAGCAAAGGTGAAGGCATGACAGACCAGCTGATCCATACGCCTGTCAGCTAGATCACGTAAGGAAGCGGTATCGGGTGAAGGCATAACCGTAGTGTTGGACAATCCGGACACAGGGGAATCCACCTCGGGGGGGGGGGGGGACGGGACCATAAGCGGACCAGCTCCTCAGGAAAGGGATACCGTCCAGGCCCTTAGGCCCCGACGGTAGCTTGTTAGGCCTTTCCCACTCCTTGAAAATCATATTAGAAAAGTGGGCCTGGGGGGCGTGGCCTGGCGAGAAAATGGAGTAGTCATGTGGGAGAGAGCTCCTGACCCCTCCCCCCGTGCTTTGGGAGACTAGGCACAGATATCTGCCCTGGCAAATGGCTGGCAAGAGAAGGAAGGAAAAGAAGAAGAGGTTGACACTGACCTGCGGTAGCGTGAGGAGGAAAGAGGGACCTAGCCAGCTGGAGGACATGCGTCCTTGTCACCGTCGGGCTCCTCGGAAAGTGGAGAGGAGGCCCTGCCATCCCCAGGAAGGGGGAGTGAAGATTGCCCCATCCGGCTGGAAGGTGAGGAGGAGAGGAGCGTTGACACCCCCAGCCTGCGGGAGACTGAGAGCACAGCCGTGCTCGGATCCAAGATGGCGGACGGGACGGAGCAAGAGAGCTGCAAGGTAGGGGGGCTGTACCAGGGGGCGAATATAGAAATACCAGCAGAGGAGCCCCGAGGGAGTCAGATTGCACGGGAGATAAAGACCCAGCCAGGGATGCGGCCAAGCACAGCCGAAAGCCCTGTAGAGAGCACATGATTATGGGGAGGCTTGAGAGCTTCGGATTCACACCCAGGGAGCGGCTACTAGACTAAGACGCGGCACGGCAAACATCACGCCACGACACAACATTCATAGAGAAACCCTCTCTTTCCTCAGAGCCATTCCCACCAGAGCGGATTTTGAGGCACTCATCGCACGGTACGAAGCTGCGTACAAGAAAGAGATCGCAGAAGTGCGGGGCCAGATCCAAGAGTTGGATGCTAGAGTTTCAACTAATCAGTCCTCCGTGGAAGCAGCACTGGCATCCTTATCAGCGAGAGTGGAAACCCAGAGCACGCAGATCCTCCAACTCCAGCATGAGGATATCGAGAATTGGAACCGGCAAAATAATCTGCGACTGAGGGGTATCCCGGAGTCATCCTCGGGAGAGGACATAAAACAGATCATTACAGCCATCTTTAATTGACTGCTGGAGAGAAGTGTGGACACACCGACTGAGATAGACAGAGCCCACAAGGCCCTGGGCCCACGCAGCCCTGACCCTGCACGCCCCAGAGATGTCGTCTGTAGGATACACTTCTATCAAGTAAAGGAAGAGATTTCCCGCAGGGCCTGGAGGCATGGGCCCATTGACTTTGACGGAGCGAGTGTCATCATCCTGCCATACCTCTCAAGGGGTACGCTTCAGATGCGCAGACTCTTAAGGCCGGTCCTGGATGTGTGCAGGAGCGTTGGAGCGGCATACAGATGGGGCTACCCCTTGCATATTCATATGTGCAAAAATGTAGACAATTAATATCTCTTATTACAATCAAAATTCATATAAAGTCCTATTTACATAAAGTGCTAAGTGCAAAAAAAGTGCATCAATCTCATAAGAGCAATTACTCAAATCCTAATGTATAAAACACAAACCCAGGAGACATAAATCAAACCGAAAAAACATAAAGCTACTTATCTAGGCTCTGTGTACGGGGGGCCTGTGTGATACTGACATCCAGCAATAGATAAGTAGCTTTATGTTTTTTCGGTTTGATTTATGTCTCCTGGGTTTGTGGTTTATACATTAGGATTTGAGTAATTGCTCTTATGAGATTGATGCACTTTTTTGCACTTAGCCCTTTATGTAAATAGGACTTTATATGAATTTTGATTGTAATAAGAGATATTAATTGTCTACATTTTTGCACATATGGATATGTAACTGGATGTTTTACAACTTGGTATACCAGTGCCCCCCGGTGGCAGATAATGATACAACTTGTCTTATGTGTTTTTTAAATGTATATGTCTTTTTTGTAATGTAATTTTGACCAATTAATTAAAACATTACTATTTTTATACATTGGGTGTGTGCAGCAGTAAAATCTTTGGTTAGTTTCCTATTAGGGAATTTGGGGCTCTCCCTCCTTTTGCTTCCTCAATGAGATAGAGTTTCTTGGTGCCATTTACAACGTCTTGTTGTTGCCGTTTGTTTAGGTTAAAAGGCCATGCCTCCCCTGGGGTCCTTGGGGCCTGAGTCGGTCTGGTAATGAGCGGTGGGCCCGGATTGGTGGCGGCCAGGGGGTCCCAGTCTGATAGACGGGTGATGCAAAGGGACCGTCTCGGCTCCACGAGACCACGGGGGAGAAAACAGTTAGTTTGCCAGTTGCCCTTTTTTGACTAGGTTTTCCGGAGGGGGGGAGGCTGGCTCATGAGTTCGCCGCCAGACACAGCTCCCCACCTAGGCCGATCTCTGACCTTTCCCATTTGGGGGAAGGCCACAGACCAAGCGCTTTAGCTAGTTAGTTACCGTCGCTCGAGGTTCTCTCCTGAGCGTCGGTTTGGTTTGGAAAGTGTATTTGTCTCTCCTGTCTTCTCTATTGTTCTAATCTCTCACCCCCTTTTCCTGACTCTTAGCCTTTATTTTCCCCCTCAATATGTGCGAGACTAACTTGATTTCTCTCAATGTGAAGGGTTTGAATGCACCAGAAAAGGGGGTCGACGGCGTTACAGAGCCTCAGGGCGTCGAAGGCTCACGTGGCATTCCTCCAGGAGACGCATTTCAGGGAGGCGAACCCGTCATCGCTAAGGAATAAGGTATTCCCTACCTCTTACCATTCCTATTCCCCGGACTCGAGGTCCAGAGGGGTGAGCATCCTTCTGTCCAGATCGGTCCGGTGACAGACTCTGCAAAGGCACTGTTTTTGCATAGACCCATTACTTTCATTTTCTTGAGCATGTCCCAGACAGACTGCCATTGTGTTATTGATTGTATTACAGACTGCTATTGTTATACTGATTGTGCTACAGACTGCTATTGTACTACTGATTGTGTTACAGACTGCTATTGTTCTACTGATTGTGTTACAGACTGCTATTGTTCTACTGATTGTGTTACCGGCAGAGTTGAGGGATTGTGTGCCCTGCTCCCATTGGTCTGTGGGTTTGTCATGCAGTTCTCCATCATGTCCACGGGGGAGGTCCCCTGGTATGGAGCCTTGCATATAAGGCACAGGGTGGCACTAATAAAGTTCAGTTCATCTTCACCCTCAATACTGAGTTCTGTCTCTTATTGGGGGAAACGCTATATTACAATTCACTAGCCCTTGTAAGGGCTGTTCCTGGTTCCTCACGGATGACTCTGGAATTCCTGCAGCACCTCTTACCATTGGGAAAAGGACGTCTCTGGCGGGGAAGCCCTCCGGCGATAAAGGTTATCGCTACAGGTCCCCTGGGAAGAGGTGGGTGTCCTGAGTGGTGGAGAGGGGAGGTGGCTTTTTGTTGTAGGGGGAAAAATTAGATCAGAGCTATTCACCCTCGTAAACCTTTATGTACCGAATGTGGGGCAGGTCTCCTTCTTAGAGGATGTCTTAAACAGGGTGGCAGATTTTGCAAAAGGCAAGCTTGTAATTGGAGGGGACCTTAACCTCCCTCTCGAACCCCTGCTGGATAGGTCCAAGGGCCATTCATATCTCTCCTACTCTAAGTTGAAGAGGGTTCGAAAACTTTTGCATACGGCACCCCATAACATGTACTCGCGGATTGACCTGTTCCTCATTCAACACCACATGCTGCAATGGGCCTACGCAACTTCCATAGGCAACATCACCCTTTCTGACCACGCCCCAGTACACCTTACATTAGCAGCCCAAACACCAGCACCCTGCCCATGGACCTGGAAACTGAATAACTCTCTTATCCAGGACCCTTCGATAGTGGAGGTAGTGAAGCAAAACCTACAGAACTATTTTGCAACTAACACAACCCTGAAACTAGCCCTCCTATTGTATGGGAGGCCCATAGGTGTGTAATCCGGGGTGTACTGATTCAACAGGGGGCTAGAGTTAAGAAAGAAAGAGGCAAATTAATTACAGAGCTTTTGGCTAAGATACAGAGGCTAGAGCCTCAGAGAGCAGCTCAGGGGGGTGTACAATGATAATGCGAAACTCCAGCTCATTAAGGGCAGAAGGGTTTTTTATGAATCAGGAGAAAAAAGTGGGCACCTCCTGGCTGCAGCTCTGAGGAGGGAAAGGGCCAAAACATACATCCCTAAACTCCAGGATAGCGAGGGGAACATTCGACAAAGACATAGCCAGAATTTGCAGGCAATACTATGGGACCTTGTATAATATCCCAACTTGTAGTGCTGGTGCGGGCATGAACGAGTTGAACCAATACATACAACAATCGGGTCTGCCCAAATTACCCCGCGGAGTGTGGAGGAGTTGGAGGACCCAATTACATCTGATGAACTCGCCAAAGCCCTTAGGGAGTCTGCCAACGGGAAGGCACCAGGGCCGGATGGCCGCCCCCTCCTGTATTATAAAACTTTTGCGGGGTTCTCGCGCCAAAGATGCTGAAAGCCTTTAACTCCCTGGCTTCGGTGAACTCCCTCCCGGCAGACAGTCTCAGAGCCCACATCTCTATCATACCGAAGGAGGGCAAAGACCATACGTTGAGTGTGAGCTACAGGCCGATCTCCCTTCTCAATGCCGACATTAAGCCATTTGCCAAAAAAGCAATTCTGGGAGTACTCACCTGTAGAATTGTTTTTGTTCTTGCATGGCACGGCCTGCTTCGGTATTCATAACTGATGGGTTATTCTGCCACAAGGTGGCGCAGCAACACTGCAGAAAGCTGTGGCAGCTCCCAGCTCCCTATAAAAACAGGATAAACCAACAAGTTCCCAGGGTAGACGAGCAGTGAGACAAGAAGCCGGGAGCGAATAAATGTAAGAATTTAAAAAAGGTAAAAAAACCCAACTTAACTTGGAACAATCACCATAAAGAGGCCACCAAGAACAACTATAACAAGGTGGGGCGAAGCAGGCCGTGTACTCTACAAGTGAGTACTCACAGAATTGCTTTTTTCTTTAATGCATGGCACGGCCCGCTTCGGTATTCATAACTGATGGGACATCCAAAAGTAGTGTCTAAAGTAGGGTTGGATCCCAAATGAGTAAAGGCCAGTAGATCAAACCACTACCGCCTGAAGCACCTTGCGGCCAAAAGCAGCATCAGGTGAGGCCTTACCATCAACTTTGTAAAACTTGGAAAAAGTATGAACAGAAGATCAAGTAGCGGCCTTGCAAACTTGTTCAACAGAAGCTTGGTGCTCAAAAGCCCAAGAGGCACCAATAGCACGATTGGAATGAGCAGTAATTCTAAAGGGAGGTTCCTTCCCCTTAGCAGAATAGGCTTGAACCACCGCCTGACGGATCCAATCGCTGATAGTGAATTTAGCCGGAGGCAAACCCTTCCTAGGCCCAAAAGTGAGAACGAACAGAGCATCTGACTTCCTGAAGGTCTCAGTAGCAACCAAACAGAATTTCAGAGCCCTGACCACGTCCAAAGAATGCAGATTCCGCTCCTTGGAATTAGCGGGATTAGGACACAAGGAAGGCAAGACAATGTCCTGATTAAGGTGAAAAGCAGACACAACCTTGGGCAAGAAATAGCCGGACCACCACCTTATCTTGATGCCGCTCAAAATAAGGAGGCTTGATGGAAAGCGCCGCTAGCTCAGAAGCTCGCCTTACAGAAGTGATAGCCACTAAAAAGGCTACCTTAAGAGTCGAAATGGGCAAGGCGGCCTCACGAATAGGTTCAAAGGGAGGCCCCTGCATAGCAGACAACACCAGATTCAGATCCCAGACTGGTAGCAAAGGCTTACGTGGCGGACGCACATGAGAAACACCCTGGAAAAAAGTTTTAACCAGCGGGTGATTGGCAAAGGATCTTTGGAAAAAAATTGCCAGAGCTGAAACATGGCCCTTGAGAGTACGAAGTTGAAGGCCCAAGTCCAACCCATGTTGCAAGAATTCCAGAATCCTGGGAATAGAAAACACCCTACAGGGAAGAGATTTGGACTTGCACCAGGCAATGCAAGCATGCCAGACCCTGTAATAAATGAAAGAAGATGACTTCTTTCTAGCCCTAATCATGGTATCGACCACAGAAGAACCCCTGAGTGAGGAGATCTGGATCCTTGGGTAAGACGTACCTGTCTACTGCCAACTGAACGACGTCTACGAACCAAACCCTTCTTGGCCAACAAGGGGCCACCAGGATGGCCGGTACTCGTTCCTGGACTATCTTGCGTATAACCCTGCCCAGGAGAGGAAACGGAGGGAAAACATATAGAAGCCGAAACTATGTTCAAGGAATTGCCAGGGTATCTGTGGCGAAGGCCAGAGGATCCTGAGACAGAGACAAATATGGGAAGTTTGTGATTGTGACGGGAAGCAAACAGGTCCACGTCCGGCTGACCCCAGCGGTGGCACAGGGAGAGAAACACCCGGTTGTTGAGGGACCATTCCCCCAGACAAGACATCCCCCTGCTCAGGGAGTCCGCCTCCTGGTTCTCCACCGCCGGAATGTATACCGCTGAGATGCAGGGAACATGCCGCTCCGCCCAAGACAGAATCTGGGACACTTCTTTGAAGGCTCGCTTGCTCCGAGTACCTCCCTGATGATTGATGTAGGCAACCGCCGTCTGGTTGTCTGAGTGGATCTGAACAGCCCGACCCTGAAGGTGGGTGGTCAGGTGATAATGAACCAACCTGATCGCCCTTAGTTCCAGTATGTTGATGGAAGCATGGGCCTTCTGAGGGCCCCACCGATCCTGAAACCTCAGGGACTGCCAGAAACCTCCCCAACCTGTCAGACTGGCATCTGTGGTGACCGTCTCCCAGCACGGGGGCAGGAAGGTCCTGCCCCCCAGAAGGTTCCTTGAGTCCAGCCACCACAAGAGGGATTGCCTGGCCAGAGGAGACAGAGCAAAATTCCTGATCCAATGACACAGGGTCCCGATCCCAAACTGACAAGAGGTGCAACTGGAGATGTCTCATGTGAAACTGGGCAAAGGGGACTGCCTCGAAGCAGGACACCATCAGGCCCACTAACTACATCTCCTGCCGGATGGAGGGATGAGGACACGATAGCAGAGCCCGAGCCTGCTTCTGAAGACCCTCCACCTTCTGCTGAGGAAGGAATACCCTGACCTGAGAGGTATCCAGAGTCAAGCCCAGAAAGGACATCACCAAGGACAGGGACAGAGAAGACTTGGGATAGTTGATCACCCAGCCGAAGGACTGTAGAGTGGAGATCACTATCTGAGTGTCCTGCTCGGCCTGAGGAAAGGATTGGGCCACAATCAGGATGTCGTCCAGGTAAGGAATGATGCGGATGCCCTTGTTCCTGAGCAGAGCCATCACTCCCGCCAGTACCTTGGTGAACACCCGAGGTGATCCCGAAGGGTAGAGCCACAAATTGGCAATGCTGATCCTCTAGCCCGAACCTTATAAATCTCTGATGACCTAGGAAGATAGGCACATGAAGATAAGCATCTTTGATGTCCACAGTGGTCATTAAGTAGCCCTGGCAAGGGTACTGACAGCAGAGCGTAGCGTCTCCGTGCTAAAATGCTTGAATCTGACAAATTTGTTGAGGCTCTTTAGATCCAGAATGGGCCTTAGAGAGCTGTCCTTTTTGGGGACTGTGAAAAGATTGGAATAGTACCCCTGACCCCGTTCTTGAGGGGGCACTTGACAAATGACTCCTGACTCTAACAGGCCAGACGCAACCCTTGAGCATACAGGGGTTTTAAAGACATCCTGGATCTGACGAATCTTGGGGGGGGGGGGGGCAGGCTGTAAAATTTATCTTGTAGCCGGAGGACACTATCTCCTGTATCCACCGGTCTGAGACGTGAAGCCTCCAGACGTGAGCAAAAAAAAACGAAGCCGTCCCCCCACCCCGATGGGTGAGGGCGCCCCTTCATGCCTGAGGGGGCTTAGGGGAAGGATTGGGTTTGGAGTTCCAGAAGAGACCGGGACGACCACGGGCTATACCACGGCCCCAAGCATCTCTACGGCCACTGTGGAGGAGACGCTGAGGCAGCTTGCCATCCTTAGCAAGAACATTAAGACGCTCTCCAAAAAGCCGCAACCCCGCGAAGGGGAGACCAGTGAGAGCTTTCTTAGCAGCAGCATCAGCAGCCCATTGGCGCAACAGACAGATCGTCGCATAGCCACCAAGAGCGCTGAGGCCCTGGCACTTAGCCACACAGCATCATCCATAGCGGCAAGAATAAAGGCCACAAAATCAGAGAAAGACCAAGAGAGTCCTAAACTCCTCCCCCTCTCCACGAGCTGAAGTGCCATCCATGAGGCGCTTGAGCAGAGACTTAAGAGCAATAGCCGTAATAGCCGCGGCACAGGGCGGGCGCAATCCAGCCCCCACAAAGGTAAAAGCATGACAGGCCAACTGGTCCATGCGCCTGTCCTCACCGTCCCTCAGAGTGGTAGCGTCCGGGGAAGGACATGCCCAGCATGGGAGCATCCACTTCAGAGGGAACTGACCACCTCCTAACAAGATCAGCAGAAAAGGGATACCTCTTATCCAAACTTTTGGACACAGTAGGTAGCTTGTTAGGACGTTCCCATGCTTTAAGAATCATAGAGTCGAAATGACCTTGCTCAGGAAACTCCAGACGCTGTTTAACAGGACGAAACAGCTCACCCTGTTTCCTTTTAGCCTCCACAGGAGGGGCAATGTGTAGGATTTCAAAAATATGACAGTAAATTACCAGTGTCCTCAGGATACCATGAATCCCCAGACGCAGCGTCACTGTCACAACTCTCCTGCTGGTCTCCCGAGGAGTCAGAATCCGGAGGCAATTCTCATTCCTCCAGGGAATAACGTCCAGCAGTGACATCCAATTCCCCATACCCCTCAGTAGAGCGTGAGGGAGTGGAAGTCAGGTGCCGCTTCTTGCCAGAGGCCTTCCTGGGAACAGACTTGGCAAGCCGTCTCTCAATACTGGCCACCCGCAGAGCCAAATCAGAGTGTGACTCCCTGCTGATGTCACCCTCACTGGGGCACAGTCGCAGGAGCAGGAGGGTAGGTGAAGCAGAGGGATGTGCTGATCTGGAAAGCGAAGCAGGCAAACCAGCTTGTAGAGCAATGACCCTCTCAGCGCACGGAACGCACACCGTGACACCATTACTCACAGGGGACACCCCACATATTGAACACAGCCGGGATTGCCTCGAAAGGCCCCTATGCACGCTATCCCCAGCAGCCTCCATATGGTGATTAACACAGGCACAATAGGCCAGCCGTGGGTAAAGGCTATACAAAGGCCACCCGGGATGCCATCCCACAGGATGCCCCCAGAAATTAGTGAAGAGGGGAATGAAGGGAGGGAAGGAATGGAGCCGGGATATGCCACAACCGAATGGTATCCCGCCTGAAAACATAAGAAAAAAAGACACATGAGAATCCCGCAGCACATACACCCTCCAATAAAAAAACCCCCAAGGGGGACTCACGGACCAAAGACACCACAGCGTCACTCAGGCACCGCCACAGGAGAAGCGACACACCGGAGGAGCAGCCTGAAGCAGCCAGGAAGGGAGAAATCCAGACGAGCAGCTCACTCAAAATGGTACCTCGAGGGGCGGGCCGCGGGGAGACGACGCGATACGCGTCACCAAGCGTCCCCTCCGAAGAGCACGAAAACGGCGCTCACTTGACCAGGCCGGCGCCATGACAAAGCAAAATCACCTCAGGTTATAGCACCCACAGCAGCGGAGCATAGTACAAAGCGGTGTAGCAGCTAAAAAAAACACCAAAAAACACACAAAAAACGTCAAAACACCACAGATATTACTCCCACCCACCCTCCCCCCCGAACAAGTCATAGAGGGGAGGGGGAGAAGAGAGGGACAAGGAGGCAGCGGCGAGCAGCCATGGCCAGGGAGGGGGGGGGAGGGACCCCAAAAGGAAAATAAGGGGACACAGTCCTCAACAACTCACCCCCTCAGAAGCTAGGGCAGGAACTTGTGGCACAGGGCCTGCGGCTTGGAGCTGCGCTCCAGGAGCACTTGACCCTAGTGCTCTTCTACCCTCACCCGATCTGTCAG
The DNA here is from genome assembly GCA_027917425.1 of Gastrophryne carolinensis. Lineage (NCBI taxonomy): Eukaryota > Metazoa > Chordata > Amphibia > Anura > Microhylidae > Gastrophryne > Gastrophryne carolinensis. The sequence continues at coordinate 469,584,435 of CM051234.1, read as the reverse complement.
CCAAGGCTGGGAGGCAGTTAGGGTCCAGAAACGGATGGAAATAGACATGCAGGCTTGGTTGTCCCGCTCACCTGCGCAAAAGAGATATCCATCTTCTAACTTCGCAGCGTCACTGCAGGGACAACACTGGGAACTTGTTGGTTAATCCCATTTTTATAGGGAGCCGGGAGCTGCCAAAGCTTTCTGCGGTGTTGCTGCGCCACCTTGTGGCGGAATACCCATCAGTTATGAATACCGAAGCGGGCCGTGCCATGCATTGAAGAAAATACTGGCGTCCCGTCTGGCTCCACACTTACATCACCTAATACACCTAGATCAGGTGGGTTTTATACCACACAGAGAGGCCCGTGATAACACTGCTAAAGCCCTGAACCTCGTACACAAAGCCCTAAAGACGAGCATACCCACTCTACTCCCTACTACCGATGCCGAAATGGCCTTTGACAGGGTGCAATGGGACTTCATGTTCGGAGTACTAAGGCACATTGGTCTTGGATCTACTATGCGTGCCTGGATCGCAAGTCTCTATCAGCACCCCACTGCTTTAGTTAGAGTAAATGGCATGCTGTCGGAGCCTTTCGGCATTGGGAACGGGACGAGGCAGGGGTGCCCCCTCTCCCCGCTAATTTTTATTTGGACACTAGAGCCCCTACTCTGTAGAGTAAGAAGGAACCCGAGCATACAGGGGATTTCCCTCCCGTCAGGGCAATACAAGGCCGCAGCATATGCGGACGATTTACTTTTCTTTGTGACCGGCCCCGAGGTGTCCCTCCCTAATCTGGTCAAAGAATTGGAGAACTACAAGCAAGTTTCCAATTACAAAATAAACATGCAAAAGTCTGAGGTTTTAAATATAAATTTTCCCCTAGAAAGAGAGGCTAACCTTCAGCGTTCTTTCCCCTTCAGATGGGCCAAAGAACACATCACATAACTGGGGTAGATCGTTAGATGAGATTTACTCTTTAACCCTTCTAGTGCCAGCCTCTACTCCACTTAAGTGCCAGCTACGTGAGACTCACATCTGATCCCCCGTGGGGGGTCGTATGGCTCCAGGGGAGCCCCCGGAATAGCGCCCCCCCCCCCGCTTCGGCAGCAGCAGCTGCTAACCGTAAAAAAAAAAAAAAAACACTGCCATTTACTTACCTGGGGTCGCGCTGCCTCCCTCCGGGTCTCCTCTTCACTGGGGGGGCGCCCTGGCTCTTCAGCTTCAGGGGAGAGCCTGAAAGGGCTCTCCTCCTCCTCTCCCGACGGGCGCCGCCATCTTGCCGTTAAGCCCGCCCCTTTGGAGGCGGGGCTTATGACGTCACTCACCAGTGTCGTCGTGGCTCCCTGCTGATGTTCTTTCAGATGCGATCATTCTGGCCACAGGAGCAGAGGGGCAGGTGATCAGACCATCACCTGCCCCTCTGCTACTGCAGCCAGCATGATCGCATCTGTCATCACATCGAGGGACAAAGGAGCTGACGATCGGAGGTAAGTAAAGTAAAAAAAAGTTTTTATTTTTTAATAAAAGTAATTTTTTCTTATGTGTCAGTGTGTTTTTTTTAATGTTAACCCTTTGTGAACTGGTAAGGGGTCCATGAGACCCCTGTACCAGTTCACAAGGCTGGGGGCTGGCAAGTCACCTGCAACTAGCGGGTGACTTGCCATTAACCCCCGCACCCCCAATTACCTGCCTCCCCAAAGCCCGGGGGGGGGGGGCAGAAGAGCCCGGGACCACACAGGCTATCTGGGCTTGTAGGCTGCAGGGTGGGGGGCCACAAAAGTTGGCCCCTCCACTCTGTTCCTACAAGCCCCCATAGCTGGTCCCGGGCTGGTTATGACGGGTAAGGGGGACCCTAAAATTCCCAAAAAAATGGGGTCGTCCCTATGTCAATTTTTTGGGGATTTTTAAGGGTTAGGGTTAGCCTAACCCTAACCCTTAAAATTCAAAAAAAAAATGGGTCCCCCCCATGTCATTTTTTTGGGGAGAGCATTTATAACATTTACAAATAAAATACAACTACTATCCACACTATAAACATAAGGGGTTAATTAAAAAAAAAGACATATGGTCCCCCCTCCCAGGCCTAACCCTAACCCTTAAAATTAAAAAAAATATTTAAAATAAGAAGACAATTGTCTAAAAAATATTATTTTATTTATTTTTTTGTTTTTTTACGCAAAAATATTCAAAAAACAGTAGAAAAACAAGACATTTCCCGTTAAAGCCTAAACTCTGCTGCAAAAAATATGTATATAATTTTTCTGGAAATTCCAGCAAAAATTACGGTTAAAAATGGCGCAAAATGGGGAAAATGACCTGTCAACAGAGGGTGACAAAACTTCAAGTAGGCTGGCAATTAAAAGGGTTAATAGTACCTATGCATGTTGGGTATTTTTCTGCTCGGGGGACCTTGCGCTTTCAGATTTAGCTTGTTTTTTCTTGTTTGCATATTGATATTTTAGGAAAACATTGTTTTTATTCTGCTTTTTTATAATTTTTCTTAGGGAAACCCTGTGCAACCTAAGAATTCTTCAATGGATTACTTCCAGAAAGATGAGCCCACTACAACAAGCTCAGTACGCTTAGAAAGCTTAAAGTTGACCAACACCCTCCCGTGATCGGCCCGGGAATCTATAAGATTCCCGGACCGATCAGCCCCCCTGACTGCAGGGCCCCGCTGTGTGAAACCCCCCAGAAACCCCTAAATCCCTACCTGATCCTCGATCCAGCGGTGCCCGCCGCCTCCCGCGCGTCCCTCTAACAGGACGCGCACCCGCGCCGGCCGTTTGTGAATGGCCGGCGTGGGCGCGCGCCCTGTAAGAGTGACGCGCGGGAGGCGGCCGCGCTCTCTTGTCCGTCGCTGCCTCCCGCTTGTCCGTCGGCGGGGATTGGCAGTAGCGGTCACGTGGAAGCGGGGAGAGGTGAGTTTTTGGGGTTTCTGGGGGGGTTTCACACAACGGGGCACCCCCCGATCGGGGTGCCCCCCCGAAGTGGACCAAAACCCAGGATAATCAAAATCCTGGGTATTGGTCCACTGTAACGTGTACTTTCAGGGAATATATGATTTATTGGGGATATTCCAAATGTAAAGGGTTGTTTTGGTTGAAAAATTGGCTTTGATTCTTCTTTTTATTCTTTTTTAGGGAAACTCTGTGCAACCAAAGAATTTGAGGGATTACTTCCAGAAAACTGCGCCCATGTCAACAAGCCTGGTATGCCTAGAAAGCTTGAGGTGTGTACTTCCAGAGAATATATCATTTGTGGGGGGTATTTCAAATTTAAACGGTTGTTTTTCTGGAAAATCTGCAAGGTGCGCTTAGCGCGTAGCATAGTTGTATTTTATCTGAAAATCTCCTAAAGCGCTGTTTCAGTTTGGGGGAGTCTCCTGGGCAGGAAAGAGTGTCTACCAATACATATGTGGTACCGCTGTAACCGGGAGAAATTGGGGTTTCACACGCAATAAAATTTTATTGACAAACTTACATTTTTTATTACAAAAAAACACTACAAATTGCAAAAAATAGTTTTTTTTTTATTTTTTTGCACATATTTCACCCAAAAGTATTGAGAATAAACTAAAAAAAGGCCAAACAAGATATTGCATGTTGAAGCTCAAACTCTGCTGAAAAAAAACAATATATAATTTTCCTGGAAAATCCCTGGAAATCCCTTCAAAAATCAGAGTTGAACATATGTAGCGCAAAATAGTGAAACGTGGTATGGCAACAAAGGGTGACAAAAGCTGCAGGTAGACTGGCACTTAAAGGGTTAAACTTTCCCCCCTTGCTGCGAGCATTCTCCAAGGACACGGAAGCATGGGCCCTCAAAAAACTCTTGTGGTTTGGTAGATGTAATGCCATTAAGATGAATCTCTTGCCGCGCCTGCTGTACTTGATACAGGCCATTCCCATAGAAATACCCAACTCGTTCCTTCGTAGGCTGGGGGCTCTTTTCTCGAAATTTATTTGGTTGGGCAAAAACCCCAGAATTAGTAGGAAGATGCTGATCAGGGCCAAGGAGGAGGGTGGTCTGGGCCTTCCCGACCCGGGAACGTACTACGCAGCTGCACACCTTAACAGGGTTATAGACTGGTGTAGGCATCCGCGACAAAAGCAGTGGGTACAGATCGAACAGAGCAGCACATCCCTTCCCCTGAAATCCCTCCCATGGCTTAAAAAACAAGTCCTTGGCCCAGAGTTGAAAAACCCAACAGTCGGGGCCTCCCTCAAAATATGTCAGAAGTACTTTCTGTTTAGGGACATTTCACCGACCCCCTCACTTATGTTTCCAATCCTGGGGAATCCCGAATTCCCACCGGGAACGAGCGGCAAGATTGCAGAGAAATGGGTGGAGAAGGGGGTGTGTAGAGCAAGACATTTCCAGAATAAGGGAGACCGGGGTTCCCTGGAAGAGCTGGCACACTCGAGGGGCTGCCGAGTTGGGATGAGTGGCAAAGGATGCAGCTGAGCCATTTTCTCACGACCCTCAGACACCGTACCTGCCAAATGAGAGAACCCACCATTTTTGAGAGGCTTAGTGAGGAGGGGGACCCAATCAGACACGTGCTTTCGACCTCATACAAGCTACTCATTAGTGCACAAGACCAAACCCCTCTCCCTTTCATCCTGAAGTGGGAGAAGGACCTGGGGGTCACCTTTACGCAGGGGGAAAGGGGTAAGATAATGACTTTGGCTCATAAGACCTCTACTTGTACCAGATACAAGGAGAGTAACTATAAACTGCTAACGAGGTGGTACAGAGTGCCAGCCCTGATCAAGTGGTGCCCCACAGTGTCCCCATCATGCTGGCGCTGCGGCGGGGAGAGGGGGGACATGCTCCACATCTTCTGGTCATGCCCAGAGCTTGCGAGGTTTTGGTCGGGGGTAAGAAACACGATGCAGAGGATGACAGACGAGGAGCTGCCAGACGGCCCTGCTTTCTTCCTCCTCCACCACTCGGGGATGCCCACCAAGAGATATCGGAAGTCGGTCCTGAGTCAGATGGTGAATGCAGCAAAAGCGTGTATCCCTTCACATTGGAAGAAATCAACACCTCCAACGGTCTCACAGTGGCTGAGTAAAGTAGCGGAAATAGAAAGGTACGAAGGCCTTTTCGCAGCCAGTAATGAATCCACAGAGGTGCATTTCCGTAAGTGGTTTAGTTGGGTGGAATTCACGGCCTCTCAGGACTGTAGGGACCTGCTGGAGGCTGACATCTAGACAAATGTTGTCAGCGCATTTCCCTCCCCCTCTGTTCCTCCCCTCCTTGTGGCTCTCCTGTTTTACAATTTCCTTCTTTGCTTTCCATTTCCTCTTTCTCTTTTGTCAATCTCTCGGTTCTTCTGGTGTTGTACGGTTATATGTGGTTCAGTAGAAGTATCGATGAGCTGATTTGGGGTTGGATATGTGACTACGAAGTGATGGGGGGTCACTCTCCGGGCGCCCCCGCGGACCCCATGAACGGAAAGGCCTTATCGGGCATTTGAAGGTGGTATCCCGGCTGGTATTGGTAGGGGCGGTGGTGGGGGTGTACAGGGGCTGCCCCCTTCGCTTAAGGAAATTGTTTTGGAACCACCCCGCTGGAGTCAACAGACAAAAGCCGACTGCATTGCATGAAACAAATCCTTGTCTGCATTGTTTGCTTATTCCCTTTTCTTTGTTTCTATGTGGATTGGTTTTTGTGTAACTTGAAAACGATGCAAATAAAGAATATATAAAAAAAAAATGGGCCTGCTCAGGAAAGACTCGCCTCTGACTCTCAGGCCGAAACAAATCACCCTGCTTCCTCTTAGCCGCACTTGGAGGGACAATGTGCAACGTCTCAAAAACTGAAGCCAGCAACTTCTCCGTATCATCAGGGAGCCAGGTATCCTCGTCCAAGGAAGAACCAGGCCCGCTGTCATAGCCAGCAGAATAATCCACTGTGGAAATTGAGTCCTCCTGCAACTCGTCTTCCTCCACGGAGCCCAGACCTCCAAAAAAGATCATCATCATTATCCAAGTAAACGCTTCTTACTCGTGGCCTTCTTAGGAGCCGTTCGCGAGATCTCTCTTAAGGCTGGCCACCCGGAATGCCAAATCAACTTGGGACCCCCTGCTGGCTTCCCCCTCACTGGGGGCTGAGTGCAGCAATGGGGGATCTGGAGAGGCCGCAGGCAATAAAGGGCTAGGGGCAAATACGCCCGCCCGATGAGGCTCCAAAATGATGCTCCTGGCGCAAGTGACACAAACAGTGCTGAGTGCGCCCAGAGGGCTAGCACTGCACATGGGGCAGAGCTTCACCCGCCCAGATGGTGCCCCTAGCTCACTATCCCCAGAAGCATCCATTATGGTGATTAGCAGAAAAAAAAAATCTTATTCAGGTTACAAGGCACTTACGGTCCAAACCTATTTAGCCCTCCTATATATTCCCTCTATTTGTGATCCCTCGTAATAAAAAGGGAGAGGAGGGGGGGCGGGGGACCGGGAGGAACCACAACCCACAATCTATCAATGGGCCCAACCTGAAAGACACAAGCAAAAAGGGGGCCATAAGCATCCCACAGCACATGCACAATAATGGTATACAATAGATATCAATAAAAATAGGGACTCACGACACCGACAGTGAAGCCACAGTGAAGGGGTCCCAGGCAGCGAGGCAGTCACAAAATGCGCAAAGTCAGCAGCTCAGAACGGTCCTCGAGGGGCGGGTCGCATGGCAGTGACGCGAAAAGCATCATAATGCGGCCTGCCCCCCCCCCCCCCCCCCCGACGGCGCGAACAGCAGCGCCGGCCACCTGCCTCCTCACAGCCCAAGATGGAGGCCTTCCTCCAAAAAGCCCCCACAAGACTGCCGCAAGGCGGCCCACAGCGGGGTCCCTGCACAAACGCGCGGGGCACGCACCGGCTCATACCGCACCGAAGCAAGGATGCCTGTGGCCCAGGAGACAACCGCCGAGCGGAGTCTGACCCCCCCTCACAGCGTAACTGCCCAAGATGGAGGGGAGAGAGGAGCAGGAAGGAAACTCGAGGGAGCGAGGGAGGTAGGTATGACATGCGCAAGTGAAAATAAATACACAGTGACAATAATCACACACGCCGCAATAAAGCTTGTGGGGCAGAGGGAATAAGTCAGAGGGCAGTAAGTGGTTCCTCCCACACCCTATAGGCTCATCATCAGCCCATGGCCGGCTACCCTTTAGACAGGGTCTGCGGCCCAGAGCCTAGCTCTGCCAAAAACGCCTGACCCCGGCGCTCTCCCTATCGTCACAGTCCTGACGGGCTAGGAGGCACCGCTCAGCTGCAATATCCAGGAGAGAGTATCCAACGATCTTCAGCAGCCAGACTGCAAGATGAACACTGGGAAATCATAGTGAGACACCTGCTTTTATAGGGGGCCGGGAGGAGCGACAGCTTTTGATCCTGCAGTCGAGCACCCCCTTGGGGGCGGAATACCCACATGTCATCACTTTTGGGACGACCTGGACTGGATATAGGGAAAAACGTACTAAATATGATGTTTTATAATAAATACTGCAGCAATGTGGATTGTAACCAGCCAATATTGCTTCTACAAATACAAGTGTCTGTGGAGATTTTCATTCATCCAGGTCATTAGTAATAAATCAAGGTAACTTCTTTTAAAGTGACTATAACTGAATTACTATTGAAAAAATTGTGGCTTGAGTTATACCATGCCGGATTGCGCCATCTAATGTTTGTATGTCATCACTACAAGCGAACCTAATTCATATATTCAACTGTGGCCTCTTAAAGAGAACCAATCACCAGGATTTTCACTATCCTGGTGATTGGCCCCTGTCCTTGGAGCATAAAACTCACCTTTCTGCTGTTCCCTCTGCTTTGTCAACTATAAAAACAGGAGCAACCGCCTGCCTAAAGTCTATAAGATTCTAGGGTCGTGGTTCCCTCTTTTTTCTAAATTGTACATTTATTTCACATACCACAATTCACACCACACCACAATTCTTTATGGAGATCATTTTCTTTTATTAGATGGGGGGGGGGCACATTGGGCTGCACATAAACCTGAATTGAACGCAGACCACTCAGCCAGTCAGAGCCGGGGGAATGAGAAAAAAGGTGAGTTTTGGTGTGATCTGGGGGATATACACACAGAGGTCATCCCAAGTCAGGATGCCCCCAGCAGGAGGAATAAAACCAAAGATGATGACTATCGTGGGCTGTATTTCTGTTTAAGGATCATACAGTTATTTGAGTATTGTACATTTATCGTGGAAGTTATGGATTTTGATATAGTTTTTACTATCTCATTTGGCGCATTTTTATTTACCTATATTTCAAATACCAAAGGCACTAGGGCTGGCCTTCACATTTAATGACAGGGTTACTTTAGTGAGATACAGCTGCCTATTGTAAAATGTAATCACACATACAGACAAGAACAAAGCAAACCTGATGATAGGTCACCTGTACTCTCTGCACTGTCGGACTTGTGTAACATGCTCAGGATAAAGGACGTGATCTCCTGCAATAAGCCCACCAAATCCAAGAGTAAGCTGCACCAACTAGTAATAGAGTCTCTCTGAGAGAGGCATTCTGACACAGAAGGAACCTCCAACACACATAAACGTAGAGCAGAAAGAATGCCTAGAGATGAAGGAATAACAAAAAAAAGGAGATGAGCTTTACACATTTGACAGATAATAAAGACCAAATACTTGAGAGCTGACCGTGCAAAGGCTTTGAACTCGCAGCTTGGAGAAAGTTGTCCTGTGCAATACAGTAGTGATCCTTAAGCATCTTAATCAGATATGTAACCAGGCCCATTGGGGATAAAGGAACATCTTCTGTCAAAAACACAAACTCATCTGGCCTAAAGCAAAGGAAAATATATGAATGATTTAGCCATCCCTATGTTTTACTATTCCATTATAGTAGTATATCAAATGCCCCTATTACGTTTTACCAATTTGAGCTATGTTGTAGTATTCTGGATATCCACAGTAATATTTAGAAGTTGCAATATGATTGGTAGGAACTAGTAAAAAAAAAGTTGATGCTTTTGGATGTCTATCATTGAATTATTATTCAGATGAAAAAATAAACTTTGTAAAATTCCCAGCTGCTTCAAAACAAGACTAATGTAGATGATTTTCCCCTACCATAAAAAGTTGCATCCACTCCCCCAGGCACTTCTGCAATGAGGAGAGGGGCCTAAACAGGCCCCCTACCCTACTTCTGCTGTTGCCACAGGCCCCCGCTAACCCAGCCGTTCTTCGGGCGGGGTGGATGATGTCATCTTGCTCCCAGCACCGACAATCCTCAGATGTCGGGTGATCGATGGAGAGAGGGTGGAGGGGCAGGGAATTCCAATACCCTGCCTCCCCCCACCGATCACTGGCATTTGTCATTGGACCGGCGGTAAGTGAAGAAAAAACATTTTTTACTGTTAACCCTTTGAACTGTGAAGGGATTCATGAGACTCCTATATCAGTTCACAAGGCTTGGGGATCTGGCAAGTGGGTGACTTGTCATTAACCCCAACCCCAAACCCGGTGGAGGGCCCGCAACCCACAAATCAATGTGATTTTGAATAATTAAGAGCCTGCAAAGGATCTCCCAATACTCCATATTTGTCAGGGGTATACCGGTAGAACAGGAAGCTACCAGTGCTTTATTAGAGTGGGTATGAAGGGCAGTTATAAAGCTGAAACATGCAATAATTAAAAAAAAGTTCAGTGTTTGCATACCTCTGCAGCAAGGTCTTCATGATTAGGGCCCCAGTCTCTGCCAGTGGCACACGTGGGCTGCACAGGTATTTCAAGCCAAGTTTAAACAGGTCAGTGGTCAGTGAATGGGAGGCAGGCAGGAAAAAACGAGCTATTAGGTCAAACGCCATTTCTCGGATCTGTAATGTGAAATGATGAATTAAGGGTTTGTAATACACATTTAGAGATTTACCATTGCCAAGTCATTGTTTAATAGCTAGGAACTGTAAAGTAAAAAACACAGCAATAGTTCTAATATTGCAATCACTTCAGACACACAGGACATATGTGCTCTGATGAGCTGAATAACATTGCAGCCACTAACCACCTTCATCCCATTAGATGGCGCTATCCTTCAGCGTAAGATATACGCTTAAAGCAGAACAAAAGCCTTCTATGGCTGGCCCTTGAATTTAAAAGTCTCCAGGGATGGCCACTGGCCTTTCCATTGGGCATCCTGAATAGAGATGCACCGCTGTGTTCAACTCCCTGGGAGTGCTGCAGATCTCACGAGCTTCCTGGCACCCTTAAGCAATATAAAGGCGTTTCCAGGGAAAGGTGAGTTTATATGGGTGTTCTGAGGCGGATTCACACAGCAGGGCATTGGGGGGGGGGAAGCAATGAACAAAACCCAGGATAGTAAACATCCCAGGTTTTGTTCCACTTTAAGATTTTGATAGCTAATTTTGATAACTATATCCAGAATTACAGCCAATCTGCTTTCAAGATGTATACCACCAAATTAGATAAAGAGAATTAAAGGGACTTTGCAGGCAAAAGGTTAAATTGGTCTGATTACTGCTCTTACCATGCTGGCTGTCATGTGCTGCGTATTTAATTCAGCCCGCTTTATATTACTTAATATATACTTTAAAACTCTGTTCTGTCTGCAGGGCTTTCTCAGCAATACAAGATGACCGATCATTGCATATCTCAATGTCTCAGTCCCCTCAGATGTGAACTCATTCTGGGGATTGCAGAAGGAAAGCAAGTTCTATAGGGTTTATTAAGGAATGCAAAGTGCTGGTAAATGAAAGATGCAACCCCTGCAACCAGCGTGGAGCAAGCAGAAAGCAGGCTAATTTAAAGCAGAACAAAAACCTAGCGCTGCGGCCCTGGAATTGAAAAGTTTAGAGCAAGTTATGGCGTGTCTGCACAATCCCTATAACCCTTGCATGGAATTTCCCTTTTTTTATATTGTTATCAAACAAGTGGGTGTTCTCCCAGCACAGCATCTCACTAATATCATACTCAAAGCACAACAGTCATGCTACTATCAGCAAACCAAGGTACAAGATAAAGCTGAATAAGGTATACATCAAGTATATTGTATATCCCAGGTTTTGACCTCTTTAAATGATGGTTCCGCCTAGTGGGCCAATTGTACATAGCACATTTTGTCATGAATTTTTGGCAACGGGTTTTTCGCATAATACTGGTGCGTCCGCTACTCCTTTCAAGTTATTTTACTGGAGCAGGGGGGCTAGGCTTGACATTTTACTTTGCATTACCTGCTTATGTCTCTCTTGCTTTAAATATGATATATCTGTATGTACACCACTCAGTATAGAATATATACATACACAATGTTACCTCATTAGTGCTGTCCTGCAAACATCCCAGCAGTGTTTGCATGCTGTGTGCTGAAAGGAAATCCCAGCATCCTCTCTGCTGTGCAAGATTTAGCAATAGAGACAGGTCCTCTGCAAAACCAGGGTGAAAATTAACAGCTTGAATACGACTGGACTTAAAAAGAAAAACTTTTTAATTTGCAGACTTTAGAAAAATGCCACGGAATGTACTTTTTCATTCTGGATTGCAAAGGTTGCTAATTTTTGTTGCAGTACCAGATTGCAGATCCACTGAATAATATAGGCAGGACATCAGTAAAGGCAGTGCCATTACTGTATATGGGTATCCAGATTTACACTATGTTTGTCTATTTGTCTAAATGCTCCAGACAACATTATTATTTCAAATGTAATTATATATATATATATATATATATATATATATATATATATATATCAGTACTCATGGCATCTTTTTCTGTATTCACATAGTTGGTGCGACCCTATATTATGAGTGGAGGGGCTTACGTGGAGGTTGGCCCTTCTTCTTTTGGGGATTCCAGCAATCGGTACAGCATTCCAGCAGGGAGCAAAGGCTGAGCAGGGCGCTACATCGACGCTGGTAATTTCCAGCAGGGGATAGAGCGGAGACACTTAACTGAAAAAGCCATTCTATAAAGTCTGAAAAAAAAAGAAAAAATATACATTTATTTAGGTTAGGCAAAAAGGAAAAGTAATATTCAATAAAAGGCACAACATTTTATTACCCACAGATTGTCTTCAGAACACTAATAAATATATTCCAAAATATTGTAAAAGAGTTTAAAGCAGATTAAAAGCCACGCTGGTCAGCCCTTTAAAAGATCCAGGGCTGACCACTTGGCTGCCGCTGACTGAAACCCCACCGACCGCCCGCAAATCTTACCTCTCCGTGGGCTACTCTGATTCAGAAGCACCCTGCTGAATAGAGGGAAGCCAGGGATGCAGCCAGCAGGCTTGTGCACATGAACCAGCACATTTGAGATCAGCCAATCAGCGATCTCAAATCTGATAGCTGGGTGTGGCTACGGTGGCGAAAAAAGCATCTTTTTCTTTTAAACCCAACCATCGTTGAGCAAAGAGCAGGGTGCAGGGCATAGGGGTGCAGAACAAGGGTTTTGGTCCACTTCAAAGCAGGCCTTCAGACTAAATTTAAAATCCCCTTTCATGTGCTAAAGTGGTTATGGGGGTTTAAAAAAATAAAATAAAATACTTCTGGATACCTGATCCCATGGCAGAAGTGTGAGCTGTGGCAATGGTCATGGTAATCACAGTAATATTCTTAAAGAAAAAAAAAAAGAAAAAAAAAGTTTTTTTAAAAACCCCTCAAATTGGGCCAAGGGGGGGGGGGCGCAAGATTAATACAGTGGGGAGGTCTTCCTTAAAGAAATACAGAAGGCAAGGACAATTGTTAGATCATTGTGTGGCGCTAAGTTTGGCACTGTCCTAAATTGGTCTCAATTTTTAAATTGAATGAGAAAATGTGCGCAATATCAAAGTTTACAGTTTTACCTTGATGATTTACCTTTTGAAATATTTAGACGTGGCCCTTGCCGCTGTAATGCTGCATAATAATCAGCATTATGGGTGGGGTCTCATCACCCTGGCTGTTCTCCCTTTCTCCCAGTGTTCACAGTTTGATGATGCAGGGCTTTAGACAACCAGCTTAACATATGATTAGTGGTCTATAGCAAAGGAATTCAGGCGGTGTGCCACTACTCTTTGCTTTATTTCTACTTACAAAAGCATCTATGTTCTAACAGGAAGGGAGAGGCTAGCCATGGGGAGGTATGCTGCTGAAAGTCATTCAGCAGGTGAATAAAAAAACAAAAGGTTCCTTTACCACCTGATTGATGTTAGTCCGGTTATCAGTAACTCACCTAACTACTGGATCCAAGCTTCGGGCGCATCTTCTCTTTCTGGGGCCTAAACTCCATTCACCAGCACTTTCTGGCCAGTCTCTTCCCCATCACATCAGCCCTGACTCATCAGTCACAGGGGCTTTGCCATGGCCTCCACTCCTGCATTGCAATTAACAGAGTTCATGGCAGTGCTCTGTGACTAATGGCCTGACCCCCTATCAAACGCAACCCCATGTATTGGCCCCCGGACGGGCCAGGATGTGGGGGCTCGGATCCAGCCACCAGGTGAGTAACTGATCGCCAGATGCTTTTGTTTTTTTATTTAGCTGCTGAATCGCTTTAATTGCCACAATTATATACTACTTAGAAAATAAACTGACATGTAAGTGGACCTACAACTTAGCTTGGAAGAATGGGTTGTGCATCATATCATCCTGCAACAGCCATTGCTTTATTTGGGTATAGGTCCGCTTAAAATCAATTTTTCAGGAATCCAGGGATCCGATTCTTACCAATAGCATGGGACACACACTTCTGGCTTTGTCCTTTGCGAAGTTCTGACAAAGCTGCATCTCTGAGCCTTTCTAAAGCCCTTCGTAATGCAGCCTGTAGTTGCTGGCGGAAGCCGGGACTGTCACAGCCCATATTGTAAGATAGATGCTCCTTAAGTAGCTGCAGCTCCTCCAACATAGGGGGTTGGTTGCTCTTTGGACCACTGCAGAGGAAGGTTAGTGCACTAAGACGCACTCCATCATCAGCAGACTGCAAACACTGTTCTAGCTTTAATTTCACTTCTGTAACTTCACCCAGGGCTGTTTTCTGAGTAAGTACCAGGCTGATCCAGCCCCGCAGGTGATAAGAACCAGAGCCATCCAGTTCCTTCATAAGTAACAATGGTGATTTAGCAAATGTGTGCAAGGTACAAGGTAGAAGATGTGTGGCCGTGTTAGTCTGCAAATTGGTGTCTGTAGAACACAGAGAATCACAAAAAAGTGACAGCCAAGTTTGTGCCCACTCTTCAGCCTGCTCCTCTTCATCCATTAAGCCCTCATGAAGACATTCTTCCTTCTGAAGTGAGATGAGTGTGCGGTAGGTCTCTGCAGCCGGAGGACAGAGGTAGTTGGTGGCCAAACAAGAGAACAAGTGGGCTGGAAGTAAAGGGTACAGAGCAAGAACCTGAAGAAAATAAGACAAACAAAAGGGCTACTTAACTGAAGCTAAAAACACAGACTAAATACCTATACCCCCCCCTCCCCCCATCCAGCCACCCTACCCTGGTGCTGAGGCAAGACGTTACAAAGAAGAAAACCCTTACCTTGGTGCGGCCGCAATGAAAATGACACATGTCGCATCCCCTGGGTCCGTGCGCGTTCCCATAGATTATTTACTTGAATAGGTGGTAGCGCTCACAGAGCTGAATGACTTATAACCCCCCCCCCCCTCCAGGTAGATTTATTCATGTAATGGGACCAGAAACTGCAGGGTGCATTGTGGCTACTAGTTTTTAGTCACCTGGTTTGGAAGAGGGACCACTTACTGCCAGGATGTGAGAAAAATCTTTGGGGAGACCTACATCCTCTGTCAGAAAAGATTTACTATCCAAGGTGTGGGCCTGCTTAAACCGGACCAACAGCCTGACACAGTTGGAAAAGAAAGGTAAAGGCAATTTTGGAGCTTCCTCTCCCAGCATCTTAGCCATGCTGCTGCCTGGATTCAACTGACATAACTGACAATACACAGTAACAGGAAGCGAAGCAGCACTTCTTGTTTGTTTGTTGTTTGTTTCTAAAATTTACTACAGCAGGCTTTAGAAAAAGGTACCGTATATACTCGAGTATAGGCCGACCCGAATATAAGCCGAGGCACCTAATTTTACCCCAAAAACCTGGAAAAAGTTATTGACCCGAGTATAAGCCGAGGCACACAACACAGCACACAATACAGCACACATACACACACAAGGCACACACAGCACACAACACAGCACACAATACAGCACACAATACAGCACACAATACAGCACACATACACACACAGCACACAACACAGCACACAACACAGCACACAACACAGCACACATACACACACAGCACACATACACACACAGCACACATACAATGCACACAACACACACACTCACCAGTTCAGCTCCTGCAGGATCTTCAGCGAGGCTCCTTCCAGCGACGGTGCGGGAGAGAGGACGGCGCGGGACGACGGCATGGGTCCGCAGGGCAGAAGAGCCGCCTCAGAGGCTTCAGAACTCGGCGGGGAGATCAGTACACCCAGCGCGAGGTGGGTGTACCAAGATGGCGGCCGGCGCGCTCCGCGCCGCCACGTCACGTCGCGTCACTGAGGCCCGGGCCGCCATCTTGGTACACCCACCTCGCGCTGGGTGTACTGATCTCCCCGCCGAGTTCTGAAGCCTCGGCGTCTCGTCTGCCGCCTCGGAGGCTCTTCTGCCCTGGCTCAGGTAAGTCACTGACTCGAGTATAAGCCGAGGCTGCTTTTTTCAGCCCAAAAAGTGGGCTGAAAAACTCGGCTTATACTCGAGTATATACGGTAAATACATTTTTATGAGCAGCAATCTAAATTGCCCTGGGGAGGGATGCATGTGAGCACTGTTTGTTGTGTTTGTCTGGTTTAAATCTTTTTTGACTGCTGGTCCGCTTTAATTTAAGACTAGAAAAATAAAGTAAAGATGGTTATCCAATCACAGGACTACCTCACCTGTACTATTCTATTCTGTTTGATTAAGTGCTCAAAATATAGTGATCTGCCTAAAATCGACCAGATTATGTATTGCAGGGTTCCCAGTCTTTCTTACACCGACAGCCACATTTAGCACTGATGGGTGGTTGAGAGCCACATTCAAAGCAAGGAAATTGTTGACTGTATTTTCCATTTACATTCACCAGGTCTATAAATTACATAACACTACATATTCCTACAAGTGTGCAAGAGGGTGCACGAATTCTTCACTCATCACCCAAAATGTAATGAGCAGAGTGCATGCAGACTCACTCACTCCTACTCCCAAACCACCTCCAAAATGTATTATGCAGAGTAAACCGATTACATTCCTCCTCCTCACAAGTGGATCCTCCAGCTCCAAAGAGGAACATCAATCAAAACTGGAGGTTCCTTTGCTACAATGGATTGTGGGCTTTACCATTCAGGATGCCACGTCTCAAACACCATCTCAGGTCCCCAAAGGCAGCAATCACTTCTTCCACATTTGTGGTGCGTTATCCCAAATAGGGAGGTCCCTATACTATTATAGTGAGGGGACCTCCAGTCAATTTTCATTGGAAGGCCTCTTTAATTGAGTCAAGCAGTCAGAGAAATGCAGCATTTAACCTGTCCACATGTGGTTTAAAAGATTTTTTTCCACTATTTTGTGTGCGGAATAAGAGAAACTCTCAAGGGCAAGCTACTTAAAGAGGACCAAAACTCATGTGGCCCAGCACTGGATTCTAAAAGGCTGACCCGCTAGCCGCCCCTTGCACCTTTATCTGGCTCCCCACCTTCACTGGGGCACCCATGGCGCTATCGTTGCCCACAGCCACATCCATATAGCTGAGGTGCACTGAATGTGAGAGCTTTCCAGACTAGACAGAAACCAAGGATGCCGCCAGCGGGTTGGTTATGTCAGCCGGCATTCTTGAGATCAGCCAATAAGCAATCTAAAAAAGGCCTAGTGGGCATAGCCATGGTGGTGGAAAAATCCTGAGCCCGATACATCGCCCAAGGTACTTAGACGAGGAAAGCGGGTGGTGGGAGGCAAAAGGTTTTGTTCTTTTTAAAAGCCTCTGAAATCATTAGGATAAACTCCTTACAGTTTAAAACAGCAATACATCCTGCAAGTCACTCAGGCTTCTCAGGTTAACTACAGTGTTTATCATAGTATTAATGGTATACTTGATCCAACTGAACAGTACTCTTTGAGAACTGACCTTCTTAGCCCCCAGAAAAGGCAACAGTGCACAGAGAGGAGAGTATCTTGACCGTGCCTGCCAGGGAATACTCATGATCTTCTGCAATATATCCTGCAACATAGGCTCTTCTGATAACACCAAGCACTGACACTCTGCACGATTTATGCGTAAGAGGTGCTGAAAACAACTGCGTACCAAAGTAGCCATCCCATCAACCTGTTTCAACAAGAACATTTATATGAGCATGTGGCAGATCAAACACTTACTACTAAAGCAACTTTTTTTAACCATTTTGTGATACAGGCACATGCAGCACAAGCTAGGGCCTTGAGTAATAGGTCCGTCACCCAACCCTATGCAGCAGTGCGAGTCATTCAAGCCCTGTCTCCCCTTAGCATAAGGAGAGGATTTTGGCAATCAGATGGGCTGTTTTTTTATTTAAAATGCCAAAATTGGCACAGGGGGAGGGAGGGGTAGCTGTGGGGTTACAAAAAAAACGTGTTCGTTAACTGTATATGACTGTAAAATAAACTCTGCTTTATGCTGCATGCTGCGTATTGGTGTGGCAGCGGCACCTTATTCAAATGAAGGCGTGCAAGTACGATGCCTACATTTTTGCCCCTATGGATCTTCAAATGAAGGGGCATTCCAAATCAAGATGCCCCAGGGGTGAGTGTAAGGAGACCAGAATGGATAGGTACATTAATAAAAAACAAAAAAACACATTCTTAGGGGATTACCTGCATCTCTGCTCCTGTCCACAGAAGTTTAGTGACAATTGCGCTGGTGTCCTCATTGGTCATGAGAGGCTGGCCTCTAAATTTGAGAATGGTTGAAAGTTGCTCATGGACCCGCTGCAACCAGAGGCAGAGTACTACAAGAATGAGGAAATCTTATTACTGCAGAACCATAGCAAAACAAAAACAGCGCCAATGCGGGTTAAATACAAATGCTATTAAGCTGTTAAACTTATGTTCCATCCCGCTCAAGCCTCCTGCTCTATTATATCTGCCAAAAGTCAGCAGATCTGTGTACAACAACATGCTGGCAGAGCTCGCCGTCATTGGATGAGAGATGTGAGCTTTGCTAAATAAATATTTAACCAAAACCCACCTTGGAAACTGTAGTATTGTTCAGCCTGCCCCTCACACAGAGAAGCTATGGCAGGAAGAAGGACTTCCAATAAGGTTATATTCTGTGAAAAACAGCAGATATGTTAACATGTAATACAGGTGAGACACACCATAAAGCTTATAAATAATCTGCAGATTTTAGGTACAGAAGAAAATATGGGTCATACATTCCTCTAGGCCTACCAGCCTTCATACCTCCTGCTTTGCATCTACCACACACTCACTATTAAAGGAGAACTACAGCAAAATTATGTAATCCTAAAATATCCCTATAAACACCTTGGATAATGAGAGGAGGGGGGTTACCTAAACATCCAAAATTAATAACACTCCGACCAAGCTTACGGTTTCTTCTCCTGGCAGGAAAAAAACCAAAGGGTGACAGGTTAAGTGTATGAGGGATGACAGAACACAGTTCACTTGCATTGAGCTGCCAGCGGCTGTGCTTTGCCAGGCTGCCAACTTCTGATTTTTGAGGTCCAGATAGCATAAGCAGTAGTACCCACAGATTTTCTAACTCCATGTTAGTACCCAACTTCTCTTGGGCCAAACAGGTGCGATCAGGATAATCAGACTTTGCCCCTCTGCTATCTTTCTTATAACCTGTGGGCAAATCTGAAAGGGAGGGAAAGCATAGGCCAGAGGAAACCTCCAAGACTGCATAAGTGCATTCGCGCTCATTGCTCACTCCCCACCGACACAGGTAAAAGAAAATACTGCATTTTGTGGCAAACAGGTTGATCTTAGGTGGTCCCCACCTCTGAACTAGATGAAGGCACCCATTCTGACTGGGAGAGCTGTTTTCTGCTCAGAAAATCTGCTATTACATTTAACGAGCCCTTCAGATGTATTGCTGAAATTGACTTCAGGTGCTACTGTAGTGGTAACAGGAATGAGATAGCCAGAGTCTGTAGACTTCGGGACCTGGTTCCTCCCTGTCTATATATATATATATATATATATATATATATATATATATATATATATATATATATATATATATATATATTACTGTGGTGATGTTGTCGGAACATATCTGGACGACCTTCCCCACCAATATAGGCCTGAATTGGTCCAGTGCTAGTTCCACAGTCTTCAGCTCCCTGAAGTTGGAGGATTTGATTTGAAATCAGCCCTGAATGTGCTGCAAGCTCAAGTGCACTCCCCAGCCCCAGGCGCTGGCGTCTGTGGTAATTAGCACAGGATTGGACTGTTTCTCCATGCTCTTCCCTCTTGGAGTATCAAAGGGTTTAGTCACCAAAGGAGACTGTCTTTGACCAACTCTGGAAGATTCACCTGGAAATCCAAGGAATCCCGGGTTTGATTCCAGATCTGCAGAAGGAAGGATTGGAGTGGTCTGGAGCGCAACGGAGACCATTGCACCACCGGGATAGCAGATGTCATCAGGCCCAAGAATCTCATGATGTCTCTCAGAGACACAGTCTTCTGGTGGCTTATCCAGCCAATCTGGGCCACCAGAATCTACTGCTTGACTGAACTGTCTAGCAGAAAACCTAGGAACCTGCATCTCTGAGTAGGCCAGGTTTGACTTCTCTCTGTTCACTAACTAATGTCTGGCAGAGATCCAGAGTCTTGGACAGATTGTGAAGCAGAGAAGGTTCTGAGCTCCCTGTTAACAAGAGATCATCTAAGTATGGAAAAATCTGAATCTCTCTGAGTCTTAGATGGCTCATGACTTATGCTTTTCGTAAATATCCTTGGAGCCGAGTATATTCCAAAGGCCAGGCTCTGAACTGAAAATGGAGCACCTTGGAATCCAGGAGAACCGCAAACCCCTGAAACTTGTGATGTTATGGAAGTATCGGGATGTGCAGGTATGCATCCTGCAAATCTATGTTTATCATGAAGCAGTTTACCACCAGATTCCATCGTGAAATGTTTGTACACAATGAAACGATTTAGGGACTTCAGAATCATTCTGAAGGCCTCTGAAGGTTTTAGGACCAGGAATAAGTTAGAGTAGAATCCTTGCACCAAACACCCCTGGGGAACAGTTTCTTTTATCGCCTTGTGATGACTCTGGGAAAAGCTTGTCTCTTGTTGGAGTCTATTAGTGGATTTGTAATTAGAAATCTGCCTGGGGGTATTGACTGGAACTCTAGATGATACCCCTGGGTCACGGTCCTGAGTACAAAAGGGTAGTGAACCACAGACTGCCAGGCTATCAAGAAGAAGCTTGGCGTCAGGGCCAAGTCTATTTAGATTGTTGTGGAGGGTTACAAACCAGGCTTGGCCTTCTATCCTCCTTGTGTGGTCTGCAGTGATTCTTAGACTCATTTTGTCTACTCTGGAGGGGAAATTAAGTTTTTGTCTAAATGGGGTCTTATTCCAATGGATTTTTAGGCTTGACTGGAAACTTCTCTAGATCTTTGAAGATCTAGAGAGCGTAGCATACAATTCTGCTCTGAACATTAAATTCCCCTCAAAGGGTAAATTACAAAGTTTAGCCTTAGATGCAAAGTCCCCCGCCCAGGTCTTCAACCTAATAGCCCTTCTGGCTGAATTACTGATTGCCTCAGCGGAGCATCTTTAAGAAAGGATGTGGCCCTAAACATTCAGGGAAGAGTTTCTAATAGTGCCTGCTTGGGGGTATCACTTTCTATAAACCCTTTGAAATTTTGGAGCCAGATCCCAAGGTTTCTGGCAACACAATCCAATGTCAAAGTCAGCTTAAATGTAGACAAGGACGCATCCCAGGCCCTTTTGAGGACACCCTCAGTCCTCCTGTCCATGGGGTCCCTGAGAGTACCTGAATCTTCAAAGCTAAGATATGAAGACCTGGGTCAGGGATGCATCCAATTTGGAACTAGGTCCTGAATCCGACTTTTCAAACTTACATCTACATTTTATTGTAATAGAGAGAAAAAAACTTTTTCTCTGGACATGCCCCCAAAGCCCGATTGTTGGGAACAAGATGCGGGGGTGGGGAAGGGGGGATCAGGGAAGAGTATGGCAAAGCTTGCGTCGGAGGGAGCGAGGTGACTGATGGGGCTGTAGCGTAAACCCTATAGTTTCCTTTTAATAGGACGCTGCATAGCCTTCCAGCTTGCAGTCAGTGCAGGTCTGGCAAAAGGGCCTGCTCCAAGATTCCAATAAAATAGCTTGACAATTGATACATACGCGGAAAAGCCTGGATTCCTGGGGCTTAGCCTTGGTAACCGTCTTTTTCCTTTTGCCTATCCTTCTCTTTATCCTTCCTAGGATTGGAAGAGCTAGGCAGAAGGAGAGAGGGAGACCATAAGACTAGTAAATACACAGTAAAAACCTAGTTTGACATATGGTAAATTATGGCGGAATGATACAGCTCACCAATTTATCCTGGTGAGACATGCCAAAGGTAAGGAAGTCGTGAAGCTCTGCTGTTGTAGCTCCCTCTGATGCCCTGCCATTTCTGTTCTGGCAGCTGTTTATCCGTCTGCAGGGGTGGACTGGGGCTAAATAACGGCCCAGGACTTTTTGGGGCACACCGGCCCTGCTGTACTGTTCCTGGCCCAGTATAGTATCTTAAAGTCACATATGTCATATATATATATTTAGAGGACAAAAATTAGAAAGCAAATATTCTGCACCAAATAGGACCAAAAATTCCCCCATTACATTGCACAGAATCATCCCTTTACAGGCTGTGATTGCCTTAGTACAGCCACTGGGGGCATCCCTCAGTAAAGACACTCACACACAGAAAGAGAGACACACAGACACAGAAAGAGAGAGACACATAGAAACACACACACAAAGAGAGAGACAAACACAAAGAGAGATGCACACACACACACACACACACACACACACACACACACACACATGCTTACCTCAGGCCAGCACACTGGCCCTGATATAGAATGACCGGCTATCGCTCCCCCCACCCCTGTATATCCTCCTCCTAGCCTGGTCCGGGGCCACCCGAGCCCAATACCGCCAATCTCCCGCTACCCCGCTCACCTCAGGCTGCCTTCCCACCATCTTCATGCCAGGAACATAGAGAAGGGAACGCCCCCGGACGCTGCCATTATCCGCAGGGGGTGTTCCCACTCTACAGCTGGGGCGGCGCCATCCAAATGCCGTCCCCGATGACAAGCTGTGCAATCACCTCCAGTCATGTCCCTGCATGCGGCCTGCCAGGTATTACTGCTATTTCCTTCTACTTCCACGTCCTCCGTCGACAGTCCTCCCCTCATTTCTGCTTGCATCACCGCAATTTTCTTCATGCCGGCTGTTGCGCGCTGGCCGGTGGGCGTGCCCCAGATGGCCAGCGTCCAATGAAAACAATGGACGCTGCCCATAGACGCCCACTGACCAGCGCGCAACAACCAGGAAGTGTCGGTAAGTGTGTGTGTGTGGCGGCCGGGAAACAGCAGCAACTGTCAGACCGGCCACATCATGTCATTCACGGGGCTACAGCCCTCCTTGCCATTGGCCTACCGGGATTTTGCCCGGTATGCCCTATGGCCAGCCCGCCCCTGTCCGTCTGTTCGGCTCCGCAGTGAACACCGCCGCATCCCTTGGTCCAGAAGTGTGAGTGGCTGGAAGACCCCACCACCCAGTGACCCGTGTCCCGGAAGTCAACAGGGGAGACCGCCAAGATACCGCCATCTGCTCTTCCCTCCCTCCCACCCCCCCAACCAGACGGTTCCCGTCGCGGGGAAACTGTCCCCACACCGAACGATCACCTGGTCGTTCAGCACACCCACCTCCCACAAATATGGCAGCAGTCAGCAGGTGGGTCAAAGGTGCTCCTAGGGCTGCAGGGACACTGCCCCAGAGGAACTACTGGAGAAAAAAATAAAAATAACAAACAGGAAGATGTCCAGAACCCAAGGTTTTCCTGGAGATGAAACACAAAGACTAAGGATGGAGGGAAAGGGGCGGGGCTTTTAATCTTTCCCGGTTCTGTTTCCTCTCCAGGGGGTGGAGCCTTTATCCGTGGGCCATCCTGAAGGAAGATGTGAGAAAAAAACATTACTTCTTCTACCCTTGCATGGGGGTAACCTGATTGTTGATTCTTCCTCTGCTTCTCCCCTTCCCCCCACAGCATGCCTGAGACAGGCCAGCCCTGTGCTTACCAATTGCGTATTCCATTCCAGAACTAGCTGTGAGGCGGGAACCACTTAGGTTCACAGAGTGGGTGTGCAGGCAATTCACACACATCTTTTTTGACTAATTAAAATGGACGCCACCAGTAACTGTATGTGCCTTGTGCGTCTTGAAGGAAAAAGACATCCGGGGGGTATTCTGGATCAAGATGCAGAGAAGGAAGTCTTTGATGACTTTACTTCCTCCTTAAGGTTACTGTTTACTTGGTCAAACATATAATTACATCTTAAGGTGCCCTTACCTCGTTGGAAGTATGCAAGACACAGGAAAGAATATCTCTATGCCCACAAGTTAGCAGCCCCTGTAAGACGGCAAGTAATCCCATGTTATCCACAGCTGATCCGGAAAGTGAAACACACAGCTTTCCAAATTGCACCATGCCAGGGTCTGTAAAATACAAGACCGGAATATAATTCTAAACTATTATCAGTTTTTATTGCTTAAAATGATTTTTAGTGCTCAGATGGCAAAAGGGATAATGCTGATTTAACGACACAGCGGCCTGTAAATCTACGACACAACCACATGGCCAAGAGATGAACAATGCGCCACACATTAAACTGTAATTACTACAATGTTCTCACCATTTTTGAATTGCTGCACAAGGTTCACAACTGCTTGAGCAGCAGATTCTACATTTGGTCCTGTGTTTGCCAGGGAAGCCACAGCTGTTCCAGCCAACATCCTGGCATCTCGATTGAACTTCTGTAAAAAAGAGTTTAGCAACAAAAAAAAGCCATCAGAGACATGTTTCATGGCTGCTGCATAGGCAGCTTAGGGCATACCTCTCTACTAACAACATGGTGGAGATAGCTCGGATTCCACCTACAGAACTTGAGTCTCTAATTACACAAGACACCCCCCCTACCCATGTGATAGCATCTATCTACTCACTCCTAAATAGGGCGACACATTCCGAGCCCCCTAGGTTTGTGGGGAGATGGGAGAGGGAGCTGGGACTTACTCTCTCAGGGGCGGATCTAACCAAGATTTATGCCTGCACCCACGGCGCTTCAGTGGCTAACTCCGTACAAGAACGGAACTATAAGATACTAGCCCGTTGGTACCGCTGCCCAGCAGATACATACCGATTTACTGAACCTTTCACCAACATATGCTGGAGGTGCCAGAAAGAGGTGGGCAACATGACCCATATCTGGTGGGGTTGCCCATCCATTAAGGATCTATGGGACCAAGTGTTTTCCATCTACGGGCAGGTTTCTGGGAATAACATACCCAACACACCCCAAACCGCACTCCTGTCCCTCTTCCAGACCTCCATAGCCAAATCTAAAAAGGATATCTTGAGACATTTCGTGGCAGCTATGAGGGCCATTATCCCAAGACACTGGAAAAAGCCGACTCCCCCCACACTGATGGAATGGGTTCAGGAATTGGAGTCAATTCGCTATATGGAAAGCCTGGTTGCTAAGAACACAGAAGCCACAAATAGCTACATAATGACCTGGGCGGGCTGGTTAGACTTCCGAGACTCACACCTCCCTAGCTTGCTATAACTACACGAATGGCTTTGGGAGTTGTGACTCTCCATTCTTCGCCTTCTTGATTCACTTTCGGGGTCTTTGGAGGGCTCGGAGCCGTGTTGGTGGTGGGGTGGGGACCGGGGGCCCCCCTTCAGGGGTCCCCCCACCCTATCTCATGGAGCTCGGAGCTTGGCCAACTGCGTATCGCCGGTGCACCAGCTATTGTCCAAGGTCCGTTCACTCTCCCGACTGGGATACCCACCTCCCCCCCCCCCCCCCCACCGTCTCTGCCGATCCTACGAGTAGAGTTGGCACAGAAATTGGGACATTGGGGATGATGGCTCCCCAGAGATATATCATAGATATTCGTGGGTGTTGGTGGGATTTGCGGGGTGCTGGGATTGATCTTGGAGGTTCCCCACAGGGAATCGCCACAAACAGTATCGACGCAAGCAGCATAAGTCTTTGCTATAAAATGTGGTTTAACGCGTCTTATGTTGTACATTGTCAAATTTGTGTGCTATAAATTGTAGCTGACAAGATGTATAAATGATGCTCCATATGTAATTGCAACCTGTTTTTGTTGTACCCCCTTCCCCTTCCCCTACCCCCCCCCTCTTTTTACTTTCTGTACCCTTGACTTACCCTTTACCCAACGTATTCCTCTAAAACCAATAAAATTTGATTATACTAAAAAAAAGCCATCAGAAGCTCAAAAAAGGAATGGTCAAGGAATTATAGACATCAGCGTTTTATGAGCATGCGGCTCCAATTAGCAGCAGCAGCAGCTTGCTCCTGCATGTTGCAATGTGTAGCCTGCTAGTGTTGACCAGCCTGCCGAACCAACTAATAACTTATCCACATAATTGTACTAATGTTATTGAGTGTGATTAACGCCCGCAGCATGTCACTGCATGTGATACAGAGGCTAGATTAAACTGCCTCTGTGCTACTTGAAATATTGCCACATATACACAGTGAATAGAGCTACTCATTTGACTGTGGCATTGCTATAAAAGAATTCAAATGTTGAGGTAGCTATAGGACAAAGGCTGTGTTGACTAAAATCCATTTACTGATTGTGCCTGCAATCGAAGATCAATGTGGTGCTGATCATTCTGTTCAGGGTATGAAGAAAACATGGCCAAACATTAAAACAAACGTAAAAAGCTCAATGGAATACGGAATGTGATAGCTATTAGGGGTGTGAATTGGCAAGAATCTGGCAATACGTATGACGATACGATATATCCTGATTCTGTCTCAAAGACGATATATTGCCATATTTTTTAAATGACATTTTATGTTTAATTAAAAAAAATTATAGGGTCCCCCCTCTCGGGGGAGGGGCTTTTTTGGGGGGAAATTGCTGATCCGATGACAGGTGCCGTGATCACTGGAGGGGGAGGCAGGGGATCAGAGGATCTCCTACCTCTCTCTTCCTCTCCAGCGTTCATAGCATCTGACCCGCAGTGAGCCGGGATGATGCCCGCAGGGGTGGGGCTAGTCGTGAAGATGGCGGCGCCCATGGAAAAGGCAGGGGGAGATGGCCGGTAGGGCTCTCTCCTGAAGGCTGAAGAGCCCCGGGGGGATCGGAAGCCGGCCGGGTGAAGAGGAGAGCCGGCGGATCGAACGAGGGGTTAGGTGAGTGTTTTTTTTTCTTTTTTTACTTATCTTTCACTGTGGGGGTCAGAATCGATAGTAGGGAGAAAGAATTGATTCTGGAATTGCCTATTGAAATATCACGATACTTGACAGAATCGATTTTTTCTGACACCCCTAATAGCATCAATGCAACCAGAGAGCCAAACCCACACTCAACATTCAAGCCAGCTAATTACTTGAGATAAAAATGCCTCTATGGGCATGCCAATATGGGGGGGGGGGGGGTTATACATTGTACTTATTGCTAGTTCATTGAGTTCTTTTTTATGGATTATCAGAAAATAGAATCAAACCTATCAAACTATAACTGTATTCAGTGGCATAACTAAATGTGG
This sequence comes from Gastrophryne carolinensis, assembly GCA_027917425.1. NCBI lineage: Eukaryota > Metazoa > Chordata > Amphibia > Anura > Microhylidae > Gastrophryne > Gastrophryne carolinensis. Next base: position 469,557,577 of record CM051234.1, on the reverse strand, counting down.
CGGGCCCTGGTGCAAACAACATTAATGGGGTGCTTTCATGGCTCATACTGTAAACTTTTTTCTATAATGGATATAAGCATTTTCATTATGTATGTAAGATGTCATGATTAAGGACCCCTTTTTGGTCCAAAACGCATAGATGTGTTCAGTTTATTCTTCACTGGGAGTGTTTGCCTTTTTGGCATTTTAATACTTTTTGAAAATAAAGTTTGTGACAATTTTTTATTGGATCAGCTGGCTGGCTACATTTTTTCTGGTCTACTGTGAGGATTATTGGAGTGGAGCGCTCCTGCTGCCGGAGGTCTTTTGTCTCACCTGGGATAGCCACACATTTAAGGTAGAGCTGACTGTTATCTACGTTGTAAACTTTTTTTATATACAGCTAGACAACTAAAGACTGAAACAGCAGAGACAATTGGCACTTCCTTTCTCTAAATGATGCCAAGTGAGCATCATTTATGGGCCCCGTTGCAGTTGCTCCCCCTCAAGTTATGCCCCTGACTGTATTACTTTTAAACAATGAAATCCAAATGTACCCACAGAGCTTTGACATCTAGCCAGAGAGAGGTCGACAGAGAACAGAAAAGTATATTTAGGTTCACAACAGCAGGTAAACAAGATTTACATGTCTAAAGATCTAGATTACCTTGTTGATAATTATGTGCAGCAGTGATTTCAGAATGCTTTCCATAGAATCTTGGGCAGAAACAGAATTCCAAACCAGTGGGCTAATATCCTTTGCCAATACCCTGAAGAGCTGAAGGCACAACTGTAAAAACACATAGGAAAAAATAACGCCATCAAATTATAAGATAACAAACTGTATGAAAATACAAAGCTTGCAGCATACAGAATTAAATGCATTGTCTAGGCACACACAAAGTATTCCCATTGTGTAAAGCTACACATGCCAATGTTATTTTGTTTTGAAAAAAACAAGCCGATATTGCCTGAGTAATCATAAAATAAAGTTTTACATCATGTTGTGCTGTCCTGTGATGGGAGTGGCAGGGCTGAGAGATGGAAACATGCTGTGTGCATTGTATTTAAGTGTGCTGGGATTGATTATAGCCCTCTCACTATCAAAGGGGGTGTCAACCTGACAAGCCCTGGGATTGAATTATTGGCCTAGGGAGGAGGCGCTGGAGAAAGATGACATTCCTTTTACTTTCTTTAACTAAAGCAAAGAGACAGCATGGGGCTGACACTGGCTGGAGCAACCCTGCACATAACTCTCCAAAACGCTCCTTACCGTATAACCGCAGTCCACCAACAAAAATCCAGAGCTGCGATTAACCGCCGGCGCTGATGTGGGCGATAAAGTCCAGCAGCAGGATCTACGCCGGCGCCAGCTACCCACGCGAGTGCCAGCCGGTCAATCTCTGTGCTGGATTCTCGTCGGTGGACCGAAAAATGGTGGCTCATGGATCTGTAGGCTACCTGCAAACAGGAAGTGCAAATGTAAGTGATGACAATAATTCAGTATCATGCGTGCAGATGGGGCAATGTAGTTTTGGGGAGTTTTTTTTCCATCTGTGCCAGGCTATTGGTCAGGTTTAAGGTAAAACTTACAGGTGTTCTGCGGGGGAGTGTGTCCCCAGTCTATCTTACAGAGGTGGTGCCCAACACCCACGCCACATAGGTGTTGGTCCAGTTTAAAGTAGACCTTTCCCCCCAGGGTACCCCGATTGGGGATGCCCTGCTACGTGAAACCCCCCAGATCACCGAAGAGAACTCACCTCTTCCCGGTCCTACGGCACATGCGCAGCCGCTCCCCAATCAGCGCGCTCGACCAACGGCCAGTGGCTCCGAACACGCTGATGGCTACATCCCCCACCACCCTCTAACAAGGAGCGTGCATGCGCCGGCCATTCACCATAGCCTGCCGTGGGCACGCTCACTGCTGGAGGGATAGCGGGAATGCGGCTTGCGCATGCGCCGTTGGACTGGAAAACAAGGTAAATGTATGGAGCGACCTGGGGGGCATCCCGATTTTGGATGGGAGAGGGAATCGATCTTATAGATTCCCGGGCCGATCGTGGTAGGTTTTGGTCCACTTTAACAGAAGGAAACAGGCTTGTACATGCACATCAAGTTTTTCTTGGATGGATCAGAGGACTTCTCACATCTGATTGAAAGTCAGAGAAGTATTTTCAAATACAATATATTGCCCAGCTCCAGGCAGTAAAGTTTATAAGAACCTGATTTTCTTACCTTAACTTTGACATGAGCATTTTCAGTGCTTTCTGAGCTTTGATCTTTATCCACTGTTAGAGAAAGTTTCAAAAGTAACGTGGGCAGATTCTGTGTGAAATATGCCTGTCCTTCAGGACTTCCATCTAAGTACATACAAACTAAAGACAGAAAACATTTAATCAGAACCGTAAAGAAACTGCACACTATAAGATCAATGTGGCAATATATAAAAGAGGAACAATACCTGCCTGCATGGCTTCAGGCTGTAACACCTGTAACCAAAAGCATTAGGGGTTAGACTGGCTTAAACACTTGGATGTAAATATAACCCATATAATGAAAAAGGGAACTCGAAACAAATAAATTAGCAAAAAGGTATACATATACACATTAGAGCAGGCACTTAAAGAGGACCGCAACCCAGAACTTTCACTATCTCGGGTTTGGTCCTTCCCCTGTGGGCTGCCAGAGCGGAGAGACCTGTGGGGTGCATGCATGTGGGAGTGCTGGTCTAGGTGTTGCCTAGCACCAGGGAGAGAAGAAAGGAGCACAGCAAGGATGTAGTGCCTCTAGAGGTGTAAACATGAGGCTCTCTCCTTTCCAACGACACCTCCAGTGGATTGTTAGCCCCCCTAGGTCTGGAGATCCGATACTCCCAAAGCACCTGTGAGCAAGGGTAACAGGAATTTGTGGTTCTGCCACTTGGTCCAGTCGGCCCAGATCCATGTGTCCTTGTAGGTGTGTATGTTTGAGGTTCTCCCCTTTGCAACAATACCTCCAGTGGGCCCCCCTAACCCAGGAGATCTGGCACTCAGAAGTGTACCACCCTGGCGCCCACCAGCAACAGTACCAGGACTTTGCGGTACCGCAGCCTGGTCCAGTCGGCCCTAGCCCAGATGCCCTTGCGGTGGTGTATACCCAAGGTTCTCCCCTTTCCAACGACACCTCCAGTGAGTAGTTAGCCCCCCTAGGTCGGGAGGTGTACTATCTTTGACGAGGTGCATTGATTCCCAGGATGATTTGGAGCCTCATTTCTCCGGATCCACCCACTGTTGTTGAAAAGAGAAGGACTTCAGGTATGCACCTCTGCAAGGGCAAGTGGATCCAATCGGCAGTACAGCAAAGTCCCAGTACTGTTTCTCACCGGAGCCTGGGTCTAAAAATCAGTGGATGGGGTTTGTCCTGCAGCTGAAGGTCTCAGCTACATTCCCTGTAAGTTTGGGCTTCCTTGCTCCCATGGTCCTGGAGAACCAGGGCTCAGAAGTGGACCTCCCTGTGCGAGGTGCATCGATTCCCAGGGTGACCTCCACTTCGGAGCCCTGTATCTCCAGACTTAGGGGGGCTAGCAACCAAACGGATGCGCCAAGGACAATGCAGGGAGGTAGTGAGGACTGGAGCTGGTGGGGACACGTGATGGACAGTCCAGAGAACAGCACACAACAGGATTCTCCTGCCCAGATCAGCAGTGATGTCAGTCACCTACTGACCCACCCACCAATTTACCCACCTACCCACTCACACTCCTACCTATCTACCTGCCTGCTGACCAACCTTCCTACCCATCCAACCACCTACTGACCCACCCACCTACCTATGTACCTGCTCACTCGCCTCCCTACCCAGGACCTGGAGCAACAGCTGGCAGCCCTGGTGCAAAGGCAGAATCATCAGACCCTGTCCATCTGAGTAACTATCTATCTGCCTGCTCACCCACCTATCTGACCACCCAAACCTACCTTAATGCCCATTTACCTACCTACCCACTCACCCACCCATCTTCCTAACATAACCTACCTACCTAAGAGATACAGGGAGGGCCGTTTATTTCTCACACACATACTGCAAACAGCATAGATATACAGCACTAGGTAGAATGATTTTAATTGAGCAAGGCTTAGCCACCCCTAATAGAAATTGGCTTGTGTTTTGTTTCCTAGTGGCGTTGGTTACTGACATGTGCATGCATTGGTCTACTAGCGTGCAGTGTTTGATCATTAGCCTGATTAGAGCAGGAGCAATGATTGGTGTTGCAGTTTTACAGGGGAGGAGCATGGTTTATCCACTGTGTGGGTAACCCGTTTCTACATACATGCAAAACCCCGGCATGCCTCCTCTATTGGAGTGGAGTGGGCGTGACAGCATTACTGTGACAGATGACAGGGGGTGGCCTGTTTATCACAGAGGCTGTCTGAAGATGATAGGGGGGGGGGGGGGATTACAAAAAAAAAAAAAAACCTTCCCTCTCCCATAAATCAGCACTGTCACCTGAACATGGTCAGGGGGTGCACAGAATGCCCCCCCCCCGTGCACGCACCTGCCCATCCATGTAAAGATGGGCTTATGAACGCACCAGATTTTCTGCCAAGGGGCCTCCACGACACTTAATCCTGCCCTGGGAGTGGAGGGAGCAGCACAGAAGGGCCAACAACTTTGGTCAGGACTCAGCTTGTACCTATGTACAGGCCATTCCTTACAAGAATGGCAGTTTCACATTTGAGATACTGAAGCTGACTGGCTTAATATAGATTTAAAAGAAGTCATTCAGGTGAAATTGAAGCAGTCAGGCTTAAATAGAAGAAGGCCTAAGACACCTATTGTAATGCTGTGTAAACACCAAAAGCAACAACTAAAGCCTAGTAACTCATCATGCTAATGCAACCAACACTTAATCTCCCTACTGTTTATTGTAGATAGAGAACATTTATTGCAGTCAGATTTATGTAAAATTGACTCTATTGTAAAAGCCAGTGGGATGACTAGCAAAACCTTTTTGGGAAAATAGCACAGTAAGTCCAGTTGCCTTGAGTTATTCCCCCTATAAAAAAAGGGGTTTCAATATGTCAAAGTAAGTGAAAAAATCCCAGAAAAAGGACCATCACCAGAAGAGATTGGCTAATTTGGATTTGCATTGCTGGTGGGTTTTGGTCTGTGCAGACAAAAATTAAAGGGGATGAAAACCCCAAAATGGGTTCGCCGCTCTATTATTCCCCCTCAAGTCTGAGCAGCTGGACGCTACTGTTGGCTCGGTGGTGGCCCAGTTTTCAAAGAGAACTGGGCTTTCCCACTGCCGAAGCCACATCCTGCGGCACTTTTTGAGTTAGCCGATTGGGTCTCTCAAAAGGGCCGCTATGACGAGGTGCAGGCAGCTGGCCGCCTCCCCAGCACGCTGTTTGGCCGCGGATGAGGCTGCCGATGAAGTTCACGTCGGGGGCAGGCTAGTGGTCGGGCCTGAAATCTTTGTACACAGCTCATTGTACTAAATGTCAGGCCTATGTTGTGCTGCCCTTTGACTAAATGGTATTTATAGTACTAAACACGTGTGGGCACTCTGGTTGCAGGAGGCCCAATTTTCAGTTCCAGGTTATCTGACGACTCCTAGTTTACTCAGAAATATGCTTTTAGCTGATTGCCCAATACCCATCCCAGTTTTGAGCTGCCACACTGATTGGCTAGCTAGGCACTCAGTCCTGCCACCAATCAGTAGGGGAACAGGTGGTCAACACTGAAAAGGTAAGATCAGTCAAAACGCCAGCCCTTAATCCAGTTCAAAGGATAAAATATCCACATTTTATTCCATACAAAAATTCAATAAAAGCATTCCATCCATGAATATGAGTCAGGATAAAGCATAAATAACAAGAATTGTTATATTACAAAAACCTAGAAAAATATAGTGTACATTAATAATAAGGCCAAAAAGAAGAAAAAATGGCTATATAAAAAAAAAAAAAAATTCTATAACAGTGTAGATAGTAAGCTATTCAAACTGCCAGTTCAACCAGGAGTCTAAAAACCACAGGGTGTTGCAATGGGAGATACATTATATTGCATGAAAAACATTACATTCATTGATACATGTTGAGTGAGAGACACTCTTGCTTAAAAGATACATTGTTTCATCTCACTTAGAACATCTAATGCATTGATACAAGTTATATATACAAGTCTCCTTGAATGGAAAAAAGTCAGTGCGCTGTGTTATGAATAGAAAAAAAAAACAGCGCACTGAATTATAGAATAAATGACTCTCTATAATTATTCATTCAATAATGCCTAATCTTGATATACAAATTCTTTTGATAAAAATTAAAAAAATTTTATTCACATTTTATTCAAGATAAATCTTTCTTTGAGAGATACTCTGAGAGAGGTAGGAGAGAAAGGAGGGAGAAGAGAACAAAAGAAAAAGGAAAGGTCTCAGCCTATTAATTATATTTTATTTTACTCCATTTAATTTAATTATCTACTGAGATGTGTGTCTATATATCTATATATCTATATATATATATATATATATATATATATATATATATATATATATACCAACACATCAATTACTTAATTACGGAGATATAGATCCACATCCCACCGGTGATTAAGACCTTGAGGGGCCCTGGTGCCGAGCCGGAAAATCCACGAAACCTCTCTCTGGAGAAGTTTGGCATGCAGATCCCCCCCCTCTGGGGCCCAGCTTAACCCTTTCTATACCCATGCACATAAAATTAGTTAAATCCCCTGTATGCACATCCCTGAAGTGGCGTCCTACATTGGATGAAGAATCTGGGCGACTCAACGAAGTTGCTGCCACATGTTCAGCAATTCTTTTTTTAAGGGGCCTAGTAGTACATCCTACATATTGAATTTTACATGATGTACAGGTAATCAAATAAATCACATTACAAGAATTGCAATTCATGAAACCTCTTATATTGTATTGTTGGCCCGTAGCTAGGGACAGGAAACTATTCCCAGAGGTGACAAACTTACACATCCCACAGCGGCGGCCCCCACATCCATGGAAGCCGCTGCATGTGAGCCAAGTAGGGGGTATAGCATTACATTTTTCAAAGAGACTGGGGGACAATTTCTGGCCCAAAGAGGGGGAACGCCTGCTGATGACCCTAATTCCATTTTTAACAACATTGCCCAGCTGAGGATCTCCACCAAGAATAGGTAGATGTTTGTCAATAATTTTAATAGCAGAAAACTCCTCACTGTAGGTAATTACCAGAGTAGGGTCCCTATTATCGCCATAGGCAGTTTCAGATCTAGAAAACTGCTTGAAAAACCGCTTTCCCTTCTTACCATAATTGTTTTTATTTTTATTTTTTAAAAGCATAGTTCCTCTATCTCTTGATCTCGCAATATCCTCCGCTCTATCTAACAATTCTTCTGAATAACCCCTGAACTTTAGTCTATTTTTTATCACCTGAATTTCTTCCTCAAAGTCCTTCTGATCAGAACAATTTCTGCGCGCACGGATCATTTCTTCTACTGGGATAGCTTTCATTGTATGCTGTGGATGGCAGCTTTCTGCCCTAAGGGTAGTATTCCCTGCCGTCTTTTTCCTGTATGTCCTAGTAATAATCTCCCTACCATTTGGTGCTACTCTTAAATTCAGATCTAAAAACGAAATAGAATGTATATCGTTTTCAGCTGTAAATTTTAAATTCAAATCATTATTATTTAGATACTCTACAAACTGCATGGTAGTCTGTTCGTCCCCTTCCCAGATGAAAAGTAGGTCATCGATGTATCTTCTAAAATATTTAACCCTATGTAGGAAGGGGTTACCCGGGCCATAAATTGTCTTCCTCTCCCACCAACCTATATAGAGGTTGGCGAGAGAGGGAGAAAAAGGGGCCCCCATGGATGCCCCACATAGTTGTAAGTAATATTCCCCCGCAAAGAGGAAATAGTTGTGTTTCAAGAGAAATTCAATAGCAAGAATAATAAAGACTCGATATAATAAGAATAATAAGACTCGATTTTAAATTTGTAAACCCAAATCTATCACTCAACCAGCCAGGCAGTAGCGGAATCCAGTGGTGAATGGACATTGGATTTAGGTACATGAAGATTTGAAAGAAAGAAAAATTTTGTAAAAAAAATACCTCTTCATCCTCCAAAAGACTTCTTAGAAATAACTCCCTCTGTTGAGAAACCAAGCAGGGTCTCAGCTGCGAAATATTTGCCAATATCTAAGAAACAAAATGGTTTGTAGATTGTAAATGTGCTGGAATTTTACAGCACTACAGCCAAAACTGGACATACACTGATATACTACTTTATCCTAGTCTCAGACAAGTGATTAATCATGCTTGTAGATTAAAAGTAAACAGAATATACTATAGGCACCTATAAAATACTCACCTTCTCTTCTGCAAAGCAACTGGCACAGTGTCCAGCTGACCTAAACTTACTTGTCTAGCAGATTGGGTCCAGCTACATGTATGCAAGACCAATATGTTTTCAAGAACCATGGATCCCTTCAGCTGCTTCAGGGAGGAAGGGAGAGTATAGACTTCTTTTACCTTTACATCAATTTTAAAAGGTCTCTTAATTAAAAACCTAAAAATCTAATAATTTAGAAGCAATAGTACTTAAATAAAAAATATGGTACATACTTGCTACTTCTCTGCCACAGCTGCTGTGTTTAGTTCCAGCAGTGCGCTACCCAACTGAACCTGAGTCCTGCGACATCCAGGCGCACCAGAACACATGCTGAGGCTCTGTCACATGGACAGAAGTGTGGCTGGCCCTGGTCAACCAATTGGCTAACAAAGCTTTTAGTGCAAAAAGAGACATAAAGAGATGATTTGCATGATTCCAGCTACTCTGTAATTAGGTAAACCTGATTATTATGTGCTACGTAAATACTTTGTTTCAAAGAGGAACATCAGACCTAAAGTAAAAAAGGGGAGATCCCCTCCCTCCCATCAGCCTCTACTCACCTTTTGGATGTAGCTGGCGACGTCTGGCAGCTTCAGGGCGCGAGTCTCTGCCCCTCCCTGGCTTGGCTGTTTGTAAGTTTCAAAGTCCCGCACAGCTTAGCGAAGTCTCGCTGGATTTTCAGGTGGCCTCATTGCATCCCACTGCACAGGTGCGAGATCGGGGCCGCACACAGTGCCTGATGGGTTGCAAGATGGCGCTGTCCATTGGAAGGTCACCTGGAATCTGAGGGACCCAAAAGATTGATCCCCCGGCGAGGTGAGTAAATAGTGTCCAAGTGTGAAACCAGAGGTGGGGGGGGGGGGCAGCCCGGCTAGGTTTTGGGGAAGTTTTAACCTTCCCCAAAGTTCTTCTTTAAAAAAAAAAACATGCTTTTCTATTCATACCTTTAAATAGGGGGTTCCCAGTTCCTTTTGGTCCACCTTGTCAAAAAGGTCCCAAACACTGCCAACTGCTCGTGTCTGGGGCGCGGGGAGAGACTCCCTTTGGAGATGCCCCCCTTCTGCCCCTCCTCACCCATCCTGTTGTGCTGCTTCTGTTCAATATAACTATGTGCCACCTAAGCAGCATGTAATGCCTATGACTGAGCACAATATGAGGGGGTGATGGGCATGTCTTATGGCTTGGACCACTAATGGTCCCGATTTGTCTACAGAATAAAGGAGGATTGGAATAAAGGTGGCCCACAACGTCCTTGACGTTCAGGACGATTGCCCTGCTCGCCCTCCCCTAGAAACAGCCCTGGTTTCCTGTCCCACTGGATGAGCAGGGACTGTGGCCACAGCAGGTTGAGGCTGCGGTGGATGTGGTGGTGGGGCCTGGCATCCTTCTCTGGTCCGGCACTTAGCCACTTCCTTGGGGGCATTCAGCTCACTTCTCTAGCAAAGGCACATGGAAGGGCCCCAGAAAGGTGGCTGCAACAAGCGTCGTACCGGAGGACAGAGGCCAACGAAATTGGCGGGGAGAACAGCAGCGATAGACTGGGAAGTGCTGCAGTGCCCATAGACTTCCATGGACTGCATTGCAGTTTTGCAAAGTGCAGTGCACTCATGTGAAAGGGCCCTTTTACTTTCATGGGCTGCATATTCTTGTGGCTTTACCTGTGGTGCCCAGAAACTGCTATGGACTGCTTTTCGGTTTTGCAAAATGCAGCGCATTGATGGGAAAAGGGCCCTTTTACTCTTATGGGCTGCAGATTTTTGCAGCTTGAAACACGCTGGAGTAGAAATAAGCAACAGCGCAAATGGCTAAATGTGAAAAGGGCCTAAAGCGATCTCACAATGCAGCCACCATGTAGACACACCTTCTCAAGCCTTAAGAACAAACTGGAGCTGTTACAAGAATTCATCTGACAAGTGAGAGCACAGCAGAGCAATGGGAGAAAATCTTCATCCGAGAGGTTGGCCAACACAGGCCCAGCAGCTTGCAGTGCATGGTAAGCTTCATCAAGACACTTCTCTTTGTAGCGTTTGACAGATGACCTGAAAGTAGAAGAAATACAAACAATTTGGGCTTTGTTTTTTTTTTTTGGCATACTTCTAGTACATAGTCATAACGATAATTTTTCCTTAAAGAAATATACAATCTAATGTCACTAACACACCTACATACCATGTCCAATTTTAGTCAGACACAAATTAACCTGCCTGTATGTATTTGGGTGGATTCTGGAACATCCAGGCAGATATACCCAAAGCAGGATTATAATATAGGTAAAAGAATCGGGGCCATAGTTGGTGTTCATGGTGCCCTAGGCACTTTAAGCGCTTGCGCCCCCTTTTTTTAGGTTAGGTCACTGTCCATATAAAAAAAAGTGAGTAGGGTGAAAGGGTGCAATGGGCTAGATGCAGAGAATGTGTGTGGAGGAGGGCACAAAGGGGGAAATGCAGAGAAGCAGACAAGCATGTTCCATCTTTTACTGCATTCTGACATACAGGAGTCACATGATCACACCAGTGGAGGGGGATGCTCTGGTCTGTGTTCAACCCATTTCCCTCCCATTCACACAAATACACTCAGCATCCTTCTGTTGCTGGGGGGGGGGGGGGGGTTGTCATGTTCTGGCTATATGATTTTTTTTCTTTTCTACAATAGTAAGGGCAGTGCCCCCCCCCCTTTCCAGGTTGCCACCCTAGGCACGTGCCTAGGGTTGCCTAATGGTAAATACAGCCCTGGCAAGAATGAGATCATTATGTATCACTACAATGCTTCCCAATGATTGGCACGCAAGATCTTACAGACTGATCTATTCTCCAATCCTGTCTGACATCAGTGCTGCAAGGAAATCTACGACCACAGAAAAAAAAGCTATGCTGGGGATGTGGCGAGATGGGGTGAGGGCTCCCATAAGATTGAGTGAATCAGTAAAGAAGGTAACACACAGTGGGGCATCACAAACTGAGGTGCCCACTGTATGAAACTCCCCATACAGCGGGTTTCACAACCCCATGTGCTGCAAATCAAAGCACTCTTTTCATTGTAGCATTTGACTGGTGTCAACGTAGGGGAGTACGCTAATCGTGTTTGTGTGGGGGGGGGGGTTCCATTGAAAATGTCATCTCCGATCGGGATGCCCCCTTGAGTCTTTTTAGACATGGCGTTGAGTTAAGATTTTACCCAGAGGGTTTCTGCCCTAGGCATGTGCCCTGTATGGGAAAAACAGCTGATTTTAGAAGATAGACCCTGTGCATTGGTCAGGAAGGTCCACATGATCAGGGAGTGAGTGCTCACAAGTTCTGCCCTGACTCTCTATACATGGGCAGTGATTAACCAGGTGGTCAGGATAGCCTCCAGACATACCATCACCCCCTGAGTGAGCCATAGTGGGGGTAATGTGCCGCCTATGGGTACCGCAGACAGGTCTGACAACTGGGGGCACCTGGGAGAGCTCAGGTGCTTGCCTGATCATAGCAGTGTATGCAGCAGTTTCACATCCTAAACCTAGGCACTTGTCTAGCAATAAAGCAGCTTGTGGCCAGATTGACAGCTCAGTCTTAAAACAAGGTAACTAGGAGATGTTTGCCTACACTGAACTACAAGTTCCAGCCAGGACACCCTGCCTGATCAAACACAGGCATCCTGGAGACTTGTATCTCCACATCTCCAGTGCATGACACCACATGACTGGGACTCATACAGCAATGACAGAAAACACTCCCGACTCACTCTGCAAACTGCTCGAGCTTCAGCGCCACCGCATAAACTAACGGGAGCTGCATGTCGCGATAGAGACGACCACATCTCCCGGCATTGACCATCTCTACACATGTGCCGACAGCACAGCTCAGCTCCCCAGCCTGCCTGTACTGAGAACGCGTCACAGCGCCACCTAGTGGCCGGGAGGAGCATCATCCCGCACTGTCTGCGCTGCCTGCTGATGCGGGGATTGGACGCTGCGCTTCCCACCACTGCTGTAAAACGTTTTTATTTATTGATTTTATAAATGCAACCTTCACGCATCAAAAGTGCGGCACATGTTTTTATAGAATGCACCTCTGGCATAAAGGCACTTTACTTGCGCCGTCCATAGACTGGTATGGCTGCGTTGCATCTGCACAATGGATATAGAAGGCAGGGCTGGAGTCAGCACCCGGCAAGGCTGGGCAGCTGCCGGGGCCCCCAGCCTCTGGAGGGGCCCACTGACAGGGCCGGCCTTCTTCGAGGTGTGCGATGGCACTTAACCGGCGGTGGACTGGGAGGGCACCGCCACAGCTAATGCCCACATCTCCTCGAATGGCGGGGTTCCACACAATGGGGCATCTCGATTTAGATTCCAGGGGAGGGAGTGCTGGGTTTTGTTCTGCTTTTAAGTTGCCCACCCCAGCTGATTTCCTATCCCTGGAGCATCCCAATCTGTGATACCCTAATGTGTGAAACCCCCTGGGATCGCTGGCATACCCACTATGTGAGCAATTCCACCCCTGAGTTTTGGTCCGCTTTACAGGGGCCTCTCAATTTGGGATGCCCCTATTTGTGAAAGAACTCTCCTGGTTTGGCCGTTAAACTGGCGATCCCACAGTGCACTCACCAGTTCCAGGAAAGTAATGAACAAAGGGGGGGGGGTCACATACTGGGGCATCCAAAATCAAGATGATCTAGATTCATTTAGACTCCGAGGTCAGGTTTAAAGGGGTTTGGTGCAGTTCAAAGTAGACCAAAACTAGAGTTTGGTCCAAATATCATGATCCTTAGGGGGCATCCAGATTTGCGACGTCCCTCTGTGATATGACGTGACTCTTCATCACAAGGGGCCCACTGAAACCATGATAAGGGCCCACATAACCCTGGAGCCGGCCCTGATAGAAGGACACATTCAGCCCTCATTCACACCTGACAGGTAACGTTTATACGTTTGCAGGAGACGCTGCGGTACCGCAAATGAAAATCAACAATGGCACCACTATGGCCCCTCTCTCTATGGAGCTGCAAACGCATGAGTAGGTAGGTGGGAGTTGCAAATGCAAAAACTCAAAGGATCTCATACCGCAAAGTGCATGCCGCAAGCGCGACCTGACAGGTGTGCAGATAGACTTACTTTAAAATGGACCAAAACCCACGGCCTAACAGCCGTGGAGTCTATGGCAGTTCTTTGGGACCGGACCTTGTCAATAAATGGAAAGTGTATTAGTAGATGTAGAATGCTTTATTGGACACAAGATGGCAGTGGTGAGACACAGGCCAAAGACTTATGTTGGGACTATTCTAGACAGACCGTGTTAGAGAAAGAGTTAACAACTAGAGCCAGGAAGAAAGAAAGAGCATAATAGACAGGGCAGCTGTTGGTTGAGAGAGTTTAGAACAGACTAACCAACACATGTTGGCAAGTCTGTGAACATCTGCCTGGAAGGTTATATCAGGGAGAGAGACTGTAGATGGTGTTCTAGACCACTTTGATTTGTCGTGGATAGGGATGAGCAGACCCATAGAAGTTCGGGTTCACCAAGTTCAGCCGAACTTGCCGCCAAAGTTAGGTTCATGGTACCCGAACCCAATTGAAATCATTGTAAAATGGGGGTAGCAAGGGTTAGAGGGCTAAATCGAAGGGAACATTCATTTATATTAAAATGACCCTTGTGTGGCCTGAACAAGTGGACACTCAATTACTATTTGTTACCAAACACAAAAGAGCCTTACGTGGCCTGGACAAGTGGACACTCAATTATTATCTGTTATTAAATACAAATGACCCTCATGTAGCCTAAACAAGTGGACACTCAATTACTATTTGTTATTAAACAGCAGTCACCCTTAAAGTGGAACAACCCCCCCAAAACAACTCAATCTCAACCTCTGTTACATTACCGTTTGGATGTTTTCTGCCCTCAATGCTGCTTGGTATTCTTTCTATAGTGATTTTAATTTTTGTTTCCCCAGGTAGGCCATTTTATGCAGGACCATTAAACTAAACTAGCTATTTAAGCCTTCCTCCTCCCCCCTCACAATCTCATACTGGGAGCAATTACAGCATATTGAAGGAAGATAAAAGCCAAAAGGAGATTTAATGTTCCCCCAATTTTTCCTTTGAAGCAAAGATCATCGTGTGGCCTGAACAAGTGGACACTCAATTACTATGTGTTATTAAACCCAAATGACCCTCACGTGGCCTCAAATACAATGCCCTCACTGTCCTTCACTCCAGCCACTGTTCATAACTGCCCTAAAAAGGACATTTTTTTTTCCAAAACAAATCCCTTACGTGTCCCTCACTCGAGCCACTGTCGCTAACTAACTGACATAAAAAGGACAATTTAGTTTTAAGACAACTCCCTTAGTGTCCCTCACACTAGCCACTGTCCCTAACTGTCCTAAAGAGGACAATATAGTTTTTAACAACTCCCATACTGTCCCTTACTCCACCTTCTGTTCCTAACTAACTGCTCTTAAAAGGACAATTTAGTTTTAACAACATATCTGGCCCTCACTCCAGCCACTGTCCCTAAATAAATGTGCTGAAAACTCCCTTTCTGAGAGTTCCGGGAGATGGACTCTATCTTTTATAGAGCGGAATCAAGTGTCCCACCTGGCCCGGAATGGGCATGGCTGTGGTTGCTAGTGCTGCAAGGAGGTTGATTGGCTGATGTGCAGCCATCAACCTTCCTGCAGGGTTCAGGACAAACGCCAAACTCAAACATGGACCCAAACTTTATGAGTTGTGTTTGCCCAACTCTAGTCATGGAGTAGTCAGTGAGAGAGAGCAGCACCTGTCAGGAATACCTTGGTCCAGCAAGTGAGCAGTGGCTACCTGTGGGAATCCAGTGGAGGAAGTCCTGGTTGCCTGATCTGCACCAGCACAGTAAGTACCAACACCCCTTGTGGTAGAGCCCCAGCATACTATCCACAAAGACACATTTGGACACACAGTGGGCCCAGAAGAACCTGCTCCTTGACACCCTGCTACCGGTAAATACCAGGTGTGTGGAGGTAACGATGGGACCCATATATTAGTAGAGGTAAGGCAATCAGCATGTGTATTAGTGGCATGTGGGGATTGTTAAATATGTGGTAATGGGGTGGTATGGTGGAAGGACATGAAAACATCACAGGGTGTGTGGGGACAGTGGCTATTCTGATTGTTGTAGAAAATCTTTGTTATGGTATTCAAAATGAAATATACTGAATCCTATTAATTGTGGCCAGTTTCCAAGTGGCCTGTGCTTTTCAAAGGGCTGAGCATCCCTGCCTTCAAGTGGACCAAAACCCAGGATTTTCACTATCCCAGTTTCTGGTCTTTCCTCCCTGTGCCCTGTTATGTGAAACTCTCCAGGTCACATGCTTACTCAGCTCTCCTGGAGCTCACGCTGCGTCTAGAGATGAAGATGGGAATCCTAGTCGCACTTGTGATCTGCAGGGCTCCCATAGCCCTAAACAGCCATTCTGTTTGCTCTGTGAGGTCAGGGGAAAGGTGAGTTTACTGCGCATCCTGGGGGGTTTCACACAGTGGGGCATCTCACTACGGGGAGGGGATAAGCCTACCTTGGAGTCCCATAGACTCCAGGGTGGATTTTGGTCCACTTTAAAGTGGAACAAAACTCAATGGGACCAGTCCTGGTATCTACAAGATTCCAGGGCCGGGAACTGGCCTTTCCCTGTGGCATCCTAAATTAAGATGCCCTGTTGTGAACCCCCCGCCGCCCGTGGCACCACAGAACTCACCTGCTTCCTGTCTCCCCCAATCTAATATCGCCTGCCATATTCTGAGCATCTTTGGTCTGATTATGCACTCCTGCCCCCAGCCATTCAGATAGGCTGGGGGACTAGAGGTAAAGTGCTCTTGAGCAAGGCACCTAACCTCCTAATAGCCTCCTAATTGGAGGAAAAATTCCCATGTGTGTGCAAGCATACAATGGCCATCTATGTCCCACCCCCCCCCCCCCAAAAAAAAATATATATAGTTATATCTCAGCAGTCTGCCTTGATATGGTTCTTGCAGCAGATTACTGTGCTTTATGGAAATAATTAAAGCACAATAACATTTTCTTAACATTTAACAGGGCAGTTATTCTTAAAAGAGTGTTTGTGACACATTACAGGGCTTCACTTCCATCTAGTTTTTCTGAAATATTACAATGATCTTATCAACGTAAACAGCTCCTTACTAATCCTACCCCCTCTTTCTGGTTTTTATTACCCTCTGATAACTCAAATCCTTTTGATAGATCGCCTTCTAAATCCTTTAATTCCTTTTACAAAGGAAGAGACATTTGTTCTCTTGGCTTGAGCTGAAATCTGGTAGTGAGTGTGATCTCTGCTCACCTACAATTTGCTATGTGTGATTAATTCCTGCAGAGCTTTGCAATGTTTTAAGTGGAAATAGAAGTCTATTTTCTTGGAGTATGCAGTTGTGCCATTGTTAGATGTATGCTTGCTTGCATGCTTGGTGCTTCCTTTATAAAAACTGTATTTCATAATCATATTTGTAGGTTCACACTGTAAACATGTAACTACTACCATATATAACTAGGATTCTGATCACCAATTCCAAGACATTCTTAGGCACTATCGTTGTAGTGGACGACCTTATTTTTAAACTGTTGGTTGTTCTGGGCAGGCAGACATTCTAATAAGGGACCTTAATATTTGGCAGGGGCGTAACTTGAGGGGGTGCAGGGGGTGTAACTGCACTGGGACCCAGAAGTTCAAGGGGGCCCCAACATTGTTGCTCCTTAACCTTATTTATTATATTTGTGCTTACTGGACATCATTTAGAGAAAGAAAATACTGTTCGTTGCCGTTTCAGTCTTTTATTGTTAATTGTCAGCTGCATCTAGTTGAGTTAAAATACAGAAAAAAGTTTACTTTTTGAACTCTGAAAGAGCCCCATTTAATGTTGGCACTAGGGCCCCGTTACATTTAGTTACGCCACTAATTGTGGTCAATAGGAACTTTGCTGTTGTTGATTGCTGTTGTTAATTGATCATGCTCAACATCACCTATAATCCTGTAAGGTTTTTATTCAAAACCATTATACATATGACTACATGCAACATTATTTATTAGCTATTATAGCATTTGTTGGAAAATTATCTATTGAAAAGATAGAAAGAAAATATATTTTTTAAAGAAATTATTTTTTAACAGTTAAGAATTACAATTATTGTGTTTTCCCAACTAATGTTCCAAGACCACTGCTTCTATTGCTGTTTCCTATAAGAGTTTAATAGAATCTAGCTCTATACTTGAGCTTGATATGACAGCTCTGTCTGATTGTACAGATATTATGGTACAGAGCTGCGATGGGATAATTGCTCCATGTAATCCCTCTCTGTTGTATAGAAGCAGTTTTCATATCAGCCCATTTCCCCACACACAATGCCCATCACACAATCTGCCTTTAGATGTAAAAAGCAGATCTTTCTTTTTTTTTTTCTTGGCTCTGTTTGGATTAAGAAGATCTCAGATGGCCAACACACAGTGAACAAAACTGCCTTAAGATTAGAGGACCAGTTATCGTATTCACCGGGGTTTAGCATTTCTGTCCAAGGATTATGGAAGCTTTTTTTCCTTCTATAAAACAGTTTGAGTTAAAAAGTAGCAGCTTTAGAGGAATAGAATAAAGGTATTTAAAATAGAGAAAAAAACAGCCATTGTAAGGGGATACTTTAAGCTAAAAGCATTAAACCTAACAGGGGTGAATCTGTGAGTACCCATGAGATGTTTTATAAGGACGGGAATCCGATGACTGACTAACTGAGAACAGCAAGCTTTGCAATATTGAACTTTCACTAAGAAAATGGCAAAAAAAAGGATCCAGCGTTCCTTCTCTATTGAAAGCATCCTTTCTCTTCCTTCACCTGAAACAAAACAAATGCCTGACAACTGTTATTCAGATTTAGCATTGGCACAAAATGGGCAGAGGCCAGGGACTACATCTCAGCATGGCCAGTCTTTGTCCATGTGCAGCTGTTGTTGCTGTGTCCATTCCAGCCACCAACCTACTCAAGATCCTTCATGGCTTGGTGAGTACCTTTTCCATTTCATTTCATTTATTGTTCATTATAATCGTGGGACTGGGTCAGTGCAAATGAATAAAAAAATCTCATTTAAAAAAGAAAACCTCAAGTCAAGAGGGATGGTCTTTGAAGAAACCAACAATCATTTGTTAAAAGTTCAACTTATTTTGATTCCATTTCAGTAAGTATTTTGTTTTTTTGTGATGTTTAGCTGAGTAGCAAGCAGTTGCTTTTGATTAAAATAATTAATGCATGTAACACATGTAAAATATATATAACCTTCTTTGAAAATGCCAATGGTTTGAAGATGCAATATCAATTTTATAAATTGAGCTATTTAGCAACATAATTTTTAATGTCTCTTTAAGAAGTAATTTTGAATAACGTGCTTGAGACTAAATATAACCTTATAGCAAAGTTAGTTGTTTATGCAGAAAAAAAACAGCAAACATCATGAGGAACCTGCTTTGCGACCTAATAGAATAATAGGATTTTTTTCAAAACAGTGTTGTCAATATATCACTGTTGGGGTTCTCCTTCTGATTTAAGAACCAATTTTCTGAGTTTTCACTTTCCACTTAGCACACAATAAAGTCTTTATAGAAAAAACTGCAATATTAAGTTTGGGATGGAGCAGTTGTAAACATCCCTATGGGGATTCAGTAATGAGCATCTTCATTGATAGATTTTTTGCCACTTTATTGTGTGTTGAGCGAAAAAGTCCTAGGGCTCTCAGAATTATTTAGATAACCCATTTTGATAACCCTCCCAAATTGTGATGCTCCAAAAACAGGGAATCATCCAGTCCTAGACTCTGGGGCTTCCTTAAACATGCTTTGGGATAAACATGTGGCAACAAAAATGTAAAAAACAAAAAAGAAAACATTACTTAAAGGGTAGACTTAAAGGGTAGACTGGAATGATGACCTTTCATGACGTCAGTTCTGGATCTAAAGAGAATTATTGGAAAAACTCATCTTCGTTGAGGCCATGATTCAAAATCTTTTGTCATACAAGAAGTATCCTAATACCTTTCAGAGTGCTAACTATATGAACTGTATGATAAAAAGTAACCTGCTTCTGTTTACCTACTCAAAGCAGTCGATAATCAAACAAGTGTACCCCCTGACTTCATGGGTCTCAACAATTTCCCACTGTGGGTTTTGTTCCGATTTAAGGTGTATATGGCTAGAATAGATGTCAATACCACAGACCATTTGCTCTATAGCAGTACTACTATGTATTTACTGTACAAATAGCTACAACTTGGATTTCCGTCTGTGTAATACTTGTTTTAGCCATTTGATAATTGCCTCTGGAATATATATACATTTTACATATGATGTTCTCTTTCACTCAGCCTTACACTGGCCTCTCCAAATACTACATGGTATCCCTGAAGAGGGACCAGCTCTTGCCCAAAAGATAGATCCAGCCATGAATGCACTTCCACTCAATCAGCGGAGGAGTCGCCGTCACCGCACCATATTCACTGAGGAACAGTTACAGGCTTTAGAAGAAACTTTTCATCATAATCAATATCCAGATGTCATCGCTCGGGAGCAGCTAGCAGGGAGAATCCAGCTTAGGGAAGAGAGAGTAGAGGTAAGTCCAGTTACTACTAAACATGAGACACGAGAATGCTGGAATTACATCTGATAACTCTGACAACTCGTAATTATAGTAGATATACTTAACTGTAAGGCTAGTGAGTTTTAGCACAGGATAATGACATCACTCTAAATGATTGGGTAACATAAAATCTAAAAAGGGAGGACAGCACCTTTCTTAGAATACAACCCAACTGATGTTAAATGGGCATCAGTTGACTTTGCTTGAGGGTTGCGGCCATGCCTCACTGTAAATTCACCTGTAAGCATGAGCTACATACTAGCTTCTTGTTTCCCCACTGGTGGCCGGCATCAGTTCCAGAGGTGTATCCAGGGTCATTTCTAAGCAAAATATCGCTCAGTGCAGGAAGGTAAAAATGTTGCCCCTATGTTGCTGCTGCTGTCCCATACAGGTATGGGCCATGCTGTGCCTCTTTTTTGGCAGTAGTGAGTGCCCCCTACCCATGACTGAGCCCAATATGGGGGTTGACTTATGGCCTGGACCACTAACAGTGGCCCTGACCCATCTGCAGAAAACAGGATGGCTTGGAGAAAGGTACCTCAATGGCCTTGGCATTCAGGGCAATTGTCCTGCTCGCCACACCCTACAAACACCCCTAACTGCACTGTCCAGACATGATTTGGCATGTCTGGCACCCCTTTAAACATGCGGATGTGCTCTCCAGCCATATTGCACTACCTGGGAGAGGCCAAAGGGTTGCAATTTATGGCCATTGAGCCCTAGGTTAATTGTTGTGCCAATGAGTTTGGGGGTTGCAACTGGTCAATGGCTATTCAAAAACATTGTGTCCTTCCAATTGCAGTGGAGATTGTTATCTAAATGAAGGATAATGATCGATTAGCACTAGAGAGCAATGCATCCAATATTCTGCCTGACACAGTTGAAGGAGGTGGCAGATCATTCTTGTGACATCCAGCATCTAAGAGGAAACCAAGAGTGCCAGAAACCCAGAAACTTACACTAGTTTCATTTATAGCTGAATATTTTAATGCTGAACTTGAACTAATTGTTTATATTTAGCTAATAAAAAATGAAATTACACATATCAACAGTTCATGTTAAAACAGATCTCTGCAATCTGTAATTATTTCCAAAAGAAAAATACTTAAAGAACTTATTATCCCATTTGTTTTACAACTTTAATATGACACGTGGACTTTATTATTTACATGAACCTACATACCCCAATTGCTAAAGATTATGCCGGGGATCCCATAAAGTACTCTCAGAAGATTCATCAACTCCTGTAGCAGAATGCTTACAATGAATGGAAGGAGCCCATCACTGGCTTCCTGGCTGCAAATATTGAATTACTGTATTGTTTGCCCTATAAGACACATCTATGATTTGGAGGAGAAAATAAGAAAAAATATATTCTGAACCAAATGTGCTAAAGCACCATCCCCCCAAGAACCAAAAAATAGGCAGGGTGCAGAATCCCCCCATTGCAGGCAGAGTGGCATCATCCCCTCCTATTATAGGCAGTGTGGCATTCTCCCCCCTTCCATTCCCCATTATAGGCAGTGTGTCATTCCCGCTCATATTCCCCATAGGCAGTGTGGCATTCCCCCCTTCCATTCCCCATAGGCAGTGTGGCATTCCCTCTCCCATTCCCCATTATAGACAGTGTGGCATTCCTTCTCCCATTCCCTTATATAGACAATGTGGTATTCCCCCCTCCCATTCCCCATAGGCAGTGTAGCAGGATGTTGGAGGAGTCAGACGCAGGACTAATGGCAGTGGCCAGGGTAATTGATGCACTGGACGCGGGCCATGCCCACCCACTGCACGGACCCGGGCGTTTGCTTGTGTGTGCACGCACCACGCCTGAGGATCGCCTGACCAAGTGTCTGTAAAAGCCTAACAAACCGCGACCAAGACGCAATTAAATCCCACCCACACTTTTAGGGGAAAATTGCTTCTTATGGGGCGGATTATACGGCAATATATTTACAGTGGAAAGAATTACGTTTTTGTTAATTATCTTTTTTTTTCAAATATATTGTTTTTTTGTAATAGATTACAAGAATTTGTTTCATAACATATAATCTTGCCAGGATAGCTCTATTGTACATTTCCATGTAATCACATTTTAAAAAGAAAAGTAGGCATAAAAAAACTTGCCGTTAGTATAATCAGTTTTCTCTATGATAAACAACCTCTTGTAACTATTCATAATTTGAGAAAATTGGAAATAATGTTAAGTTTACTTATTACCAAAGCTTGTATTGCAGTATCAATAGGTAATATATTGGACAATACTCCCCACATTGCAATGTTTTGACAGTGTTTCTTATTGCTGATGAATACCTTCTGCATATGCATGCAATATTGCCAGTTTACTTTGTGTTGAACACTCTGCCAGTGAACGTCACAAAGGTTACAAAGCACCTTGTTCACAAACAGTTTTAACACCATCTCTCTTTGTGGCCTTAGGTATGGTTTAAGAATCGAAGAGCAAAGTGGAGGAGGCAAAAGAGAGTCACAGCATCAGTTGTCATTATCCAGGGAAAGAAAAAAATTGATCCTTGCTAGCAGCCCTTCCTCATGATGCTAGGAATAACATGCATCCCTCTGGTTGTAAATACGTATTTCATAGGTGCATTAAATATAAATTAGCTAGACACTTTGCTTTGCTATTCAATATACAGTATCAATGCATTGAGAAATAAACAAATTGCTCATACTGTTATCATTCAGTTGTGTACTATGTAACACATTATGTTATAGTTATAATAAAGGAAAGAAATCAAGCCATGCTTTTTTTGTTTATAGATGAACCCTTCCCTACCCTATGACTGACGCAGTCATAAAAGGTTCTCGGGAGGCAACTATAAATGATTAACTAAAATACCTACCTTGGCTGTGCTAACTCCTACCTGGGTATGCACAGGTTAAAGTGGACCAACACCCAGGATTTTGACTATCCTGGGTCTTGGTCCACTTCGGTGGGGCACCCCCGATCGGGGTGCCCCGCTGTGTGAAACCCCCCCGATCACCCGGAAAACTCACCTCTCCCCGCTCCCACGTGGCCACGGACAAGTGATCTGACAGCAACGGACAAGCGGCTCCTCCGCCGCCGCCTCCCGCGCGTCACTCTCGACGCGCGCGCGCCCGCGCCGGCCATTCACAGACGGCCGGCGCGGGCGCGCGCACGTCTAGAGGGGCGCGAGGGAGGCGGCAGCGGCCGGCCGCCGCCGAAGACAAGGTAAGGGGATTTGGGGCGTTTGGGGGGGTTTCACCCCGCGGGACATCCCGATCTCGGATGTCCCGCGGGGAGGGAGGTGATCGGCCCGGGAATCTTATAGATTCCCGGGGTGATCACGGGAGGGTGATGGTCCACTTTAAGAAAGGTTATAGACTTAGGCCTCCGGCTCTCCTTCCTCTATCATAGTGTATGAAAGCTAGGCCCACAAACTGCTTGTGATTCCTAAAAAATTTCATCCTTTGCTCCTCAGGTGGGGGAAGCTTGTGAGGAGCTAGGGATGTGTTTTAGCAATAAACATCAGGAAGTGTCCAGTATAAAATGTCTGTTGATTTATAAATATTGTGTTGCTGTTTAGGTAGGGGCACTCGAGAGAAGCAGGGGATGCCAGTTTGTATGTATCAACAGCAGGGTGTGGGCCAAGCACTCGCATACATTATGACAAAGCAAGTGGGAGGGATTTTGTCTACTGCTGTTTGCTTAGCTTTTGGTGGACATCCATAGAATAATAGAGGGTATGATCCTAAGCAATTGTCACACTATGTGCCAGTGGTATTAGAGGTGCATGTCTGAAATAGGGAAGAGGTCAGACTAGGAGAGTGGTCATTCCTTCACAGAGGCTTTGACAGGTTCGCTTCAAAAGCCAACAAGGAGAAGGATCCCTTGGTGTTTGCAGTAGGTAGTCATGTTGTTATATCCCCTTACCACTTTTCTGTTACTGCATTATTATTAAAGGAAATCAGAATGAAGTATATCAATCTATTCAGTTACCTCAAAGTATCCAAAAGGACATGGAATAGTGTTTAACTTAGCAGCAGGACCCCTGTGGCACCATAAAAGGTTTTAAGAGAAGTGAAGGGTCTTGTGAACTTTCATATTTTACTTGACTTCCTACTAAAACTGTAGGATCAGACAGCCTGTGAGTGATCCAATACAGCTGGGGGTATAGTATCAGAGGCAGAAGATAATCCAGGTATGACATATGTAAGGAGTGTCCTCAAGTGAAGATTTAGAGGCCAGAACTAATATCTACATTTGTGGTGTTTCCCCTGGGTTGCGGCTTCTGTACTGGAAGATTTATTTTAAATTAAAGGGTATTGGTATGGCTAAGGGGGTCTCACAAGGTTTTTATTTATGAATATTTACATGGGAAAGGGCTGTATAACATAGTGACAGAAATGCCAACCTTGGAGACCAGATTACAGGATGATGGGCGAGGCAGGCGTGTGGTTTAGGGGCGTGGCTTGCTCACAGGCCTTTGTGGAACTAATGTTTTTTAAAAAAACTCCAAAATTGTGCTCAGTTGCGCCTACCATTTAAAACAGAAGTCCAAGCTATGGAAGAATGTCACTGCCCAACAAGATTATTCATTGATGGACAGCAGTAATTAACACACAAGCTCGCTGGCCATCAGAGGTGTTTATCAAGCAGGCTGCTCACAGAGATACTGAATAGTAAGTGGGTCTCAAAATGACACCCCCACATTCGAACATTCCTTGAGCTGTAAAATGCCACCCACCGTTCTGCCAGAGAGGATGTGAGTGCGTGCCTACAGTGACATGTTTCTCCATGAAGCACTGGAACTGGGAGGCAGCAAGTCCTGCTGCAGGGTCATTTGAGGGTGACCAGAAGAGGGGGATCAAAATAGGGCGACTCCCTGGAAAACTGGGTGACTTGACATGTCTGTAGTGAGGGGGAATTATATGGATGATTAGGGCTATAGTGGGTATTGAGGGGCACTGTTGGATAAGGAATGAATTATAACTTTGAAGGTCTCTCAAACTGAGAACCTAATAAATAGAGAATTGACAGATTATTATTTTTAGTTATTAGCAACATTCAGATGTGCTGTCATTGGTTGAGGTGAGTAACATTGTTTTGAATAACGACAGGTGTATAGGGATCCCCTTATAGTTATATAACATATGGGAATTTATAAAAGGATGTCATGAGACTCTTCTCATGATGGTAGTAACCAGGAGGGAGGAGACTGTACCAGTGGGGTCTATTGGGAGCATTCGCTGGAGAAGGAGAGAGCAAAGTAGCCACATTCATATCTAACAAGCGACCATAGGAAAAGTGAACCTTTCAGTCCAAGGTGCTGACGAATGAAGCAAAGGCCTCAGTATCCTGCTAAAGGACCAGAATGTGTGGCCACTACCCGTAAGAAAATATGGTGCTGATGGAACTGGTGGATTATGACCTGCTATGAATATTCAAGTGTACCCGAAATCCTGCTAATAAAGAGCCCTTTTCATAAAGTCGGCCCCATTGGAGTTATTAAAGACAGACCCACATTGGGAGGTCCCCCAAGCCCATGACAAAGAACCCACTCCCCACAAGCCTGAGTAGCAAAACTCCTCAGGTATACATGTGCTACATATGGATGGAGGGGCTGCAGTGCATAGTGAGGGGGCAATATATGGATGGAGGGGCTGTATAATGACATGGTGAAGGAGCATTGTATGGATGGAGGGGCTGCAGTGCATAGTGAGGGGGCAATATATGGATGGAGGGGCTGTATAATGACATGGTGAAGGAGCATTGTATGGATGGAGGGGCTGCAGTGCATAGTGAGGGGGCAATATATGGATGGAGGGGCTGTATAATGACATGGTGAAGGAGCATTGTATGGATGGAGGGGCTGCAGTGCATAGTGAGGGGGCAATATATGGATGGAGGGGCTGTATAATGACATGGTGAAGGAGCATTGTATGGATGGAGGGGCTGCAGTGCATAGTGAGGGGGCAATATATGGATGGAGGGGCTGTATAATGACATGGTGAAGGAGCATTGTATGGATGGAGGGGCTGCAGAGCATAGTGAGGGGGCAATATATGGATGGAGGGGCTGTATAATGACATGGTGAAGGAGCATTGTATGGATGGATGGGCTGCAGTGCATAGTGAGGGGGCAATATATGGATGGAGGGGCTGTATAATGACATGGTGAAGGAGCATTGTATGGATGGATGGGCTGCAGTGCATAGTGAGGGGGCAATATATGGATGGAGGGGCTGTATAATGACATGGTGAAGGAGCATTGTATGGATGGAGGGGCTGCAGTGCATAGTGAGGGGGCAATATATGGATGGAGGGGCTGTATAATGACATGGTGAAGGAGCATTGTATGGATGGAGGGGCTGCAGTGCATAGTGAGGGGGCAATATATGGATGGAGGGGCTGTATAATGACATGGTGAAGGAGCATTGTATGGATGGAGGGGCTGCAGTGCATAGTGAGGGGGCAATATATGGATGGAGGGGCTGTATAATGACATGGTGAAGGAGCATTGTATGGATGGAGGGGCTGCAGAGCATAGTGAGGAGGCATTATATGGATGGATGCGCTGTATGGCATAATGGGGAGGCATTATATAGATGGGCTATATAACAGTGAGAGGGCATTATATGAATGGATGGGCTGTATGACATAGTGGGGAGGCATTATATAGATGGGCTATATAACAGTGAGAGGGCATTATATGGATGGGCTATATAACAGTGAGAGGGCACTATATGGATGGGCTATATAACAGTGAGAGGGCATTATATGGATGGGCTATATAACAGTGAGAGGGCATTATATGGATGGGCTATATAACAGTGAGAGGGCATTATATGGATGGGCTATATAACAGTGAGAGGGCACTATATGGATGGGCTATATAACAGTGAGAGGGCATTATATGGATGGGCTATATAACAGTGAGAGGGCATTATATGGATGGGCTATATAACAGTGAGAGGGCATTATATGGATGGGCTATATAACAGTGAGAGGGCATTATATGGATGGGCTATATAACAGTGAGAGGGCATTATATGGATGGGCTATATAACAGTGAGAGGGCATTATATGAATGGATGGACAGTATGACATAGCATGGAGGCATTATATGGATGGGCTATATATCAGTGAGAGGGCATTATATGGATGGGCTATATAACAGTGAGAGGGCATTATATGGATGGGCTATATAACAGTGAGAGGGCACTATATGGATGGGCTATATAACAGTGAGAGGGCATTATATGGATGGGCTATATAACAGTGAGAGGGCATTATATGGATGGGCTATATAACAGTGAGAGGGCATTATATGGATGGGCTATATAACAGTGAGAGGGCATTATATGGATGGGCTATATAACAGTGAGAGGGCATTATATGGATGGGCTATATAACAGTGAGAGGGCATTATATGAATGGATGGACAGTATGACATAGCATGGAGGCATTATATGGATGGGCTATATATCAGTGAGAGGGCATTATATGGATGGGCTATATAACAGTGAGAGGGCACTATATGGATGGGCTATATAACAGTGAGAGGGCATTATATGAATGGATGGGCTGTATGACATAGTGGGGAGGCATTATATAGATGGGCTATATAACAGTGAGAGGGCACTATATGGATGGGCTATATAACAGTGAGAGGGCATTATATGGATAACAGGGCCAGCATACATAGTTAGTGGGCATTATATAGATAGATGGGCTGTATAACACAGTGATAGAGCATTAGAATAGAGATTTGATACATATGATAAAATAACATGAGCAGTGGGGTAACTAAATGTGACAGAACCCTGGTGCGAACATGGGGCCCTTTCATGGCTCATACAGTAAGTGGACCAAAACCTACCACGATTGAAATCGATTCCCTCCCCCCCGTGGCATCCAAAATCGGGTTGCCCCGCTGTGTGAAACTCCCCAGTTTGTTTCCCGGTCCAACGGCGCATGTGCGAGCCGCATCCCCGCTATTCCTCTAGCAGGGCATGTGTCTGTGTCAGGCATTTGTGAATGGCCGGCCTGGGCATGCTCCTTGTTAGAAGATAGCAGGGGATACAGCCGTCAGTGCTTTTGGAGCCACTGGCCTTAGACGACATGACATTGTTTTCGAGCGCACTGATTGGAGCTGCCGCACATGCGCCGTAGGACCGGGAAGAGGTAAGTAGACTTAGACAATCTCGGGGGTTTCACAAAATGGGGCACACCGGATCGGGGACCAAAAACCAGGCTAGTCAAAATCCACTTTTTTGGTCCACTTCAACGCAATTGAATGCAGCAAGACAACTGACATAAACAGCAGAGACATATGGTAGTTAAATTAAAGCGGGCCTTCACCCTAAATAAGAGCATATCTTATATGTTTCCCCCACACTGTACATACAGATTGCCCACATAAAAAATCATCCTAACTACACCTAGTGCATTTTCTGAGCCTTTAAACATCCAAGATGGCAGCCCAGAGGTGAAGTGTCTTCTGACTGTGCTGCTCTGCATTCTGGGATTGCTGACCTTTTCCTGACCCCAGCTTTACTCTGTTTGTGCAAAGCACAGCTATAACCCACTCCTCTGCTCTTTTGAGCCCCCTCCTCTCCTCAGTATGTGACGCTACTAAGGCAAGTGACTAAAAACTTAAAATATGAATTTTAGATGTTGGGGAATAGTTTTTTAAGGGTTTGGGGCTTTTCATTAAATAATGCTGAAGGTCCGCTTTAAATGATGCCAAGTGTGCACAAACATGATAAATAAGCAGGAGGAGCAGCAATGATGGGGGCCGACATACTGGGCCCCCCTGCGGTCGCACACCCTCGGGTTACGCCACTAGACGTGAGCGCTGAGCAGCATGTAAGTGAATGGTAGGTCGCTTCAGCTATTGAATCCAGTTTGCCCCATTTGTATTGGTTCGGGGTCAGAACTACATCTCCCGGCAAGCTTTGCGCGTGGATGGTGTGTCGGGAGGCTCAACCTAGCGTCGTTTCCGGCGTGGACCTTGTTGTGCTTCCGGTTGCTGTTCCGTTTCGTCGTGCTGTTGTCGTTAGCGGGATGGCCGCCCCGGAGGCCCTTGTGGCTCAGAAGCCTGAGTCCTCCGCGGTGGCTGTGCCAGCAGGGCAACCGCAGTGGCAGAAGCCCAAGAAGAAGGTGCTGAGCGAGGAGACCTTTATAGAGGTGAGCCTGGGAGCTGTCAGGGCTAGGCGAGCCCCTGTAAACAGCTGGAAAGCATCCCGCAGGACTATACACCCCCGTTACTCATCTGTCATTGATTGGATTGTTTTGCCACACGTGGTGCAGAGGATGCACAGTTAGAGTGTAAGCTGTGTGGTTCCTACATAGTCTGGTACCAATAATTACCCCCTCCCCTGCCAAGCTCCACTGTGTGCCAGGGAGAATCCTAATTTGCAGGGATAATAAAGTGGACCAAAAGCAAAGTCTATTAGACTCTATTGTTGCCTGATTCTCTCCCCCGGGGCATCCTGCTGTGTGACCCCCACCCCCCCCCCCCCCAGTCCCCTGTAAAATGCCATGATCCATCGGTGATGTGCGAACCTTGGCCGCTGTCTGCTATACCTTAAGCAGGGGCATGGGTATGCTTGCTGCTAGTGGGGATGTGGAGCGTGCTGATTGGCAGAGAGCCCACACATATGCTGCAGGTTTCACACAGTGGGGCATCCCAAATTGAGATACCCTGGGGACAAGGACCAAAACCCAGGATAGCAAAGTTTTTTTTTTTTTTAAATTCACCTTACCCACCCTACACCACTGACCCTTAAAATTGTGAGATACAAATCTTTTCCTATTGCAGCACTATCCACTAGAGGGGGGGGGGGGGGGGCATCTGCACATCTGCAGCCGCCACACCTCTTGCCTTACTACCTCAGCATGCCCCCATTGCAATAAATGGAGTAGGAATTCCACTTTAGAAGTGGTAGAGAATGACGGGGGTAGAGTATATTTAATAAGCCATATATATTCATGAAATATTGTTTTTGGAATATTCTCCTTCATTAATCATCATCAATTGGCTGAGAAAACTCATTTCCATAGTTGTAATTCTCCCTGCCAGCGGATGTATGTAAAACATTTAGCAGGTCCTACTGCCACACCATTGCCTAGATTCAATAAAGGTAGAAAAAAAATTCTCATGGTAGTAAAAAATGAAAACAATGAAAGTCAATGGCAGCTTTTACTACATTGTAGAAAGGAGTAAACAGTTCTCTACTTTTCTTAGGAGTAAAAAAAGTGCCATTGACTTCCATTGTTTTCTTAGCTGGTGATTCAGTAACAGTGACATTCTCAAGCTTTTTTCTCATGAATTGAATCTTTTGAATTGAATTAGTCATTTATCAAGGCTGGACAGAAGCCACATATGTCCCTGCTTCAGTGAGTGTCTCAATGGGCATCACTGGTGGGATTGTTGTATTCCTGACTGGACCAAAACCCAGATTTTGCACTCGCCTTTGTTTTTGTCTGCCCTTTTTTGTGAAAACTCTGCAATCAACTGTTTGTTCCCTTCGATTTGCTCTCCCATGGCACATGCCTGGACTTTCGTTTAATCAGAACTCGCTGCTGTAAATATTTCTGCTGTTCAATGGGTTCTGAATGTTAACAATTGACAAGTGTCTTCCGACCGTCCGCTCTGTTTGCACAGTAGCTAGAGGAGTGCTTTGAATGCTGCCAAAAGCATACCCATGCTTCGGGAGCTATTCCTGAGGTGAGTCTATGGGTGATTACAGGGGGTCCCCACAGAGGGGCATCCCAAATTGGGATTCTCCGGGGACAAGCTGTGCCTTCGCCATGGAGTCCTTTCCACTCTACGTAGAGCCAGGTTATTTGGATTTTAATCTACTTTAAGTCAAGACAAAAAAATGTTAGCATAAATATATGTGTCTACGATCTATTGCTATAACACATGTTAAACAGATATTGTGCTGCAATTGTGTAATATAAAGTGCAGTGTTTTCATGTGCTGAAAATCACCTGTGGTAACCTGACAAATAAAAAACCTATATTAGGATTTGCCCTCAAAGAAAGCCTGCCAGTAAAGTACTATTTACTATTACACTATTTATTAAAAGTGCACATTTTATTTAGAACCATAAAATCCTTCCTGCCCACAACATAGATGGTTTCTGTTAACATTCTCCTCAGGTGTTTGGAGATATAACCGTGGATAGAAAATTCCTTGTCTTCCCTTATTACCCCTAGTCAGTTTCTTTCATTCAGGGGTGGATTCTAGATTATGTCAAAAGAATAGCAAACATTGTGGTAGTGTTTGTGTCCCAGGCATGTTTTGGTTTATAGTTTATTGTGTACTGATTGAGCATTTTCATTATTTGTACCATGGACTAAAATCTTTTTTGTGTAGTGACTGTTTTTTTTTTTTATTGTGGCCATAGACTGCTTTTATAAAATCCTTTTTTTCTATGCTTTCAGAACTTGCAAAAAATCATTCAGAGAGATTTCTTTCCTGATGTGGAGAAGCTGCGGGCACAAAAAGAGTATTTAGAAGCAGAGGAGTCTGGGGACCTTGAGAAAATGAGGCAGATTGCTATCAAGTTTGGATCATCTGGGAGGCTGTCTAAAGATACCCCATTACCTTGTAAGTCCAGCTGAGCAAGCTCCAGTCAAGCTATGCTAAAACATCAGTGTGTGCCCCCCCCCCCCAAGAAAACGTTGATAATGATGAGGGGATACAATGTGTTAACAGTTGAATCCCACAGAAGATGCTCTGTAGCTATGCTATGCTGAAGAGAAGACAAGTCCAGCATCAGCACTACCCCGAAGAAATGATTAAAACCTAACCTTAACTTGTACTTAATTCCTCACAGCTAAGAGAGACTGAGTGAAGATCTCTGACCCCGGCTGCAACACATTTCGGGGAGACCCCCTTAGTCGCTTTTTTTCTGTTTGGGTAGTGCTGGGATTACTGTGGCTGCTGCCCCATTGACTTCTGTAGACAGGTGAAGGGAGGGGGGAGTGCTTTGTTGCCTAGATCTCTATCGAAGACAATGTGGCGGCAACTGCAGGTTATACCACCATGGTTGCTTGGATGAACCATGATGAATTATTTAGAGGGGAGTGTCCCTTTATTTCCCAGGGTTTTCACACCTGCACATAGTCTAGTCTGCCTTTTTTTGCTAACTAGACTGCATAATGACATAAGTACTGAAACGGGACTTCTTGCACTTTCAAAAGTGCTGGCTTTGAGTGTAAACAGCATATGAAGCATCGCATAGAACGCCGATTGGAAAAGACCCTGTGCATGTGCCATTAGGGTCACAAGGCAATCAGGATGCCTAGCGGTTTAAAGAGTTTTGGTTCTCTTTAAGGTTAATAAGGATGTATGTGCAATACTTGTTTGTGTTTTATTTCATATTTAGATTTGACTCCGGCCTCATTTGAAACACCTGCTGGTGTACCTGGCACCCCATCCTTCATCACAAAGCAGAAGACCGGGGATGAAGGTAAGCTCACCAGCATCCTTATGCTCTGGCTCCTATGGTCCCACTTATTCCTATGTGTATTTGGTCATTGATACAAGGTTTATTATGTGTATTGTCAGTATTGTTTCACGATGCCCCCCCTCCTTTGCAGCCTTGTGTATACCAAGAGAGGATTTGTATGATTTGGATTTATTAAAGCTCACTGCAGTACCACCAAGGCTGTCAGACTGACTGCCATTGGAAATGTTAGCACCTTGATTTGGTACTTACTTTTGGCATCATTTCAGTTGCTTGCTGCAGTTCCTTGGTTTTTCATTGGGCAAGCATGTTTCTGCTATAGTTGTATTAGTAATAGAAGACTATGATCACATGCAAAGTGCAGTGTTGGCAGTTTTGCCAAGTTAAATGTATTTCCCAGGCATACACAAAGCTATACCTGCCTTTCAATACCACCCCCACACATCATATGCTCCTACTTGTCTCTTGGTGTCTGGAAATGCCCCCTCCATTGCAGTGAGTAGAGCATGCGTGACCTTGTCATGGTGACTGATGACAGGGGTACCTGTGTCCTGTGTGGGTGAGGGGCTGATGGGCCTGGACTGGATCTATCGCTCAGGTGAGTTTCCAGGCATCAGAAGGGGAGAGATCCAAAGCAGGGGATAGAGGGTGACATTGGCTTTGTTTTTGCCTGCCTGGATAACCTCTTTAATTGATATACACTATGGGCTTCAAAACGCAGCATGATATTTAGGTGACTGCAAGGAATGGGTACATTATTCTATGATGGCCCCTTCATATTGGAGAAGACGCTTTTTTTTTTGCCTGATCTCCTCAAGGCCAACCTCATTACACAATTATCATGCCATTAGTTAGCAGTAGTATTTTCTAGGGTGCTTAGTGTGTTTATTCCTATCCCATTGCAAAATTGCACCAGTACTGTGTTACACAGTTTCTCCATCAGAAAAGCTCATACATAGTTTCTTGTTGTGTGTAGGCAAAATAGAATACAACTGTATATTTACCCTAATACACTAGATAAGGACATGCTGGTTTTAAGGGGCATCAGTGGGCAAATGTTAAACTTATTTAAACTCTATTAAATCTAAATGTAACCCTCCTCCCTGATCCCTCTTCAAAATGCAAGTGACGCAGCTCCCTATGACTTCTGCAACCACTGGGACCCTGCAGATGAGCTTATCTTAGGGGGAGGAGAGCTGGCATACAGTGAAGCGGTCAGTAAAGGGCCCAGAGAGATCCGTCCTTTGATAAATTGTCGCCATCCAGCCTCTCTATAAGCACTTGACGATGGGCCTTTAATGTTTGTTAAAGAAGATGACAGCAAATATGAAAAATGACATATAGATATTTATGCTACTTTTTTAACAGATGGTGAGAAGACCAATGAGGACGGGAACAACCTTCCCAGCCTTGATTCATTTTTAGCAAAACACACCAGCGAGGACAATGCTTCCTTTGAACAAATAATGGAAGTGGCAAAGGAGAAAGAGAAGGGCCGGAATTCCTGGCTCTATGAGGCTGAAGAAGAATATAAACAGGTAAGTAAACTTTTCTGTTTAGTCATTGTCTTTGTGGATGATGTACTGACACCTGGACATTTTAGCCTGTTATTTTTCTTGCTGGAGATGATGTTATCCTAAAACGTATTGCTAGCCGATGAGCTTTATTGTCATGGATGTGTAGTGGGATGCATTACAGAACTTTAACCAAAACATGGGATTTTGACTATAGACCTGGCAGTCTTTATCCATGTTTATCCATGTACTTCCTGCACAAGTTTTAATAGTCAAAAGAAAGACTTGCCCAATAAATTTCACTTTTTTTTCCATTTGAGTGAAATAAAATGGGCAGCTGCTAGATTTCTAGGTGATGTAACCACTAGCTTCTAACATTAAATAGATGTATTTTACTGGACAATGTGAGTATATTAGAGCTGCTTTTGAAGCATTCACAAGCGGAGTACAAAAGAGGAGGAGTTGAAAGCATATCCAGATTTAGGTCCCCTTTAAAGTGGACCAACACCCAGGATTTTCACTATCCTGGGTGTTGGTCCACTTCAGCGGGGCATCCGAGATCAGGATGCCCCGCTGTGTGAAACCCCCCCAAAAGCCCCAAAAAAGTACCTTTTCGGCGACGGACAAGCCGCAGCCGCCGCCTCCCGCGCGTCCCTCTTACAGGGCGCGTGCCGTCCATTCACAAACGGCCGGCGCGGGCGCGCGCACTGCTAGAGGGGCGCGCGGGAGGCGGCGGCGGCTGATCCGTCGCCAATAAGGTAAGGTTTTTGGGGGCTTTTGGGGGGGTTTCACCTGAGACTTGGTAATGGTTGATTTCTATTTCTGCCACAGGTTCTCTTGTTAGCCTTATTTTTTATTTTTGTTTTCTATTTGAGCCCTGTAATTTTTTGTAAGTTTTTGTGTAAGTTTAACTTTTATGTAGGTCCTCTTAATTTGCATTGCCTTACATTAGATGCACTTTTCTCCTCATTAATTGGCAAAAAACCTGATTAAAGCACAGTCACGCATGCATTCTGCCATTTTACACTTGCAACCAGCTATAGCTAACAGTCGCAATACCTAAAGTGAATATATAAGTAAATACATTGATAAAGGTGAATATCTGGTCACCATATCCTCTATATTTGTGTGGGGCATATGGAGCAGCCTGGGATTGAACTGTGAGGCCTTGCTTGGTCAGTAAGGGTGGGATCAGGTACTACCGTACTAACTGCCTGCTTAGATGTATACATATCTTTACCTGTTATGTATTTTGCATGTACATCATCTAAAATCAATGTCACATTTGTTTGTATTATATACATTTTTTTCCAGCGGTTTCAGGAAAATCTGGCTCTACCTTCTGCTGAAATGCAAGCCATTGAATGTAGTAAAGCTGGACTAGACACCTGGGAGTATAAAACTCATAATACCCTCATGTACTATCCTGCAGGTACTCCCTATTAACATTGTTCATTTTATATTAAAAAAAAAATATTCTGGAAAATCAAATACATACTCTCCTTTTGTCCCCTCAGCGATTTGTCCTACTCCAGTTCAAGAAAATGTGCTGCTCCCCAAAATAGAGGACTGCTGACCAGCGGCCTTCATGTCACATGCTTTCCCCACAGGGTCAGTCAATGACTGGCTATCTGCTCCATTCACTGCAATAGAGGGAGTGTGACACGTGTCATGACACATCCTCCTTATTGCGGTAAATGGAGCAGGCGTGGCTAGTCACTGACTGATGCTGGGAGCCTGTTTGACACGTAGTTGTTGGTCAGCGCATTGCAGGCCTGCTCAGTTTGGGCATCCAGTACGTTTTTATTTAAAGTGATCCTATACCTAAAAAGGACGTTTATTTTGTTGCCTTCTGTCCCCAGCCCAGTGCCCCAAAACAGCCTTTTTTTTTTTTTTTTACTAAAGCTTTTGCGTGTTTTTATGAATATAGGGCAGTCAGCCAAATTGCTCCCTGGCCCTTTGGTGCATTTCATCAATAATACATTCAGTTACAGCACACACAGCTCAGCATTGGGGGTCAGCCTTTTCAGTTATAATAACTGCAATAAATCTGAAAGCACTGCAACCTAATGCCACTATGTGACAGTTTAGCTTGTAACCTAATTAGCATACGGCTGCCATTTGGACATCATACTTCTTCCTGTTAGTGTTTTTAGCAATATTGGGCCTTAGGTTTTAGTAAAAAGAGAAACACAGGCTGTTTTGGGGCACCGGGCTGGGGATGGAAGGTGAGAACAGGTGCATTTTTCCTGGGGGTTGATTCGAGCCAGGTGAGAACTCTAACTCCTTGTTTGAGAGAGAAAACTGCCATTGTCTGCCTTGGAGCTGATTCAGAACCAGGTGTCTACCCAGTAGACAATGGCTTTGATTCATCAAGAGTAGAAAAAAATTCTCACGGTAGTAAAAAATTCATTTCATGAGAAAAAATTCTGAGAATGTCACTGTTGATGAATCACCAGATATGAAGACAATGAAAGTCAAAGGCACTTTTACTACAGTGTAAAAAGGATTAAATGTTCACTACTTTTCTCAAGCATAAAAAAAGTTCTATTGACTTTTATTGTCCTCCTATCTGGTGATCAACAGTGACATTCTCTGGCTTTTTTCTCATGAAATTAATTTTTTTACTACCATGAGAATTGTTTTAAACTCTCGATGAATCAAGGCCAATGAAAGCCAATTGCAGTTTTCCCTCCTAAATAAGGACTGAGAATTCTCACCTGGCTCTGAATCGACCCCCTGGACTAGGTCGGATCAGAAGTGGGTGGGTGAGTGAGTATTCATGTGTGTTTGTTTTATTTCTGCTGGACTGTTCCTTTAATTCTGGCTCACGTGAAATGTGCATGGATTTATTGAATATTATATGATTATTATATTATCGAGAAATTGATAAAGCGACCACAATTTAGCGATAATCACTCGACAATTTTTCATTCAGCGCTCGATCATTGAAATGTGGAAACAGAAAATGTGTTTTATTATGAGTACGAGTGAAACAAGCTATTGCTCTAGCTACCGATTAACCAACAAATCTTCTGCGTCTTAGTCGTTCAATCGCAGCAGATTTGTATGGTCGTTTGCTTGTCAGTTCAGTTTATCTAGTCTTGTAAATGGGCCATAACTGCTTGTCCCCTGAGCCAGCATGTGTTGGGTAATGGCATATGGCTATTGCAATTCTTCTGTTGTGCATAGATGCTTTTATCCATCATGCGATGCTTTGCACATATACTAAAGTGGATCATTCTACAGGTTTCCCACAGGCTGAAGAAGGGAGAAGTTCTCCTCTGTAAAAGTATAATGGAATGCTCAAAACCTTTCGCCCCTGGCTTTTCTTCCTCATAGTAAAAGAATATGATAAGCTTGGTGGGTGTTTTTTCGAACTGGGTGTACAAGTAGCCTCCTCCTCTTGTAATATCACACTATTTTGGGATATGATTGAGGATGTTAGAGTAGATACTATGAGTATGTAGTAAATACATGATGATCGATTTGCAGCATGGGCCATATAATGGTTTAAAGCAGATCAAAACCCTTGAGGGCTGGCCCTGGAATTAGAAAGTCTCCAGGGCCGGCTGCAAGCCTGCCCCTGGGGCATCCAATAGTGGGATGCCCCATTGTGTGAAACCCCCTGGGGTCGCCGGTAAACTCACCTTTAACAGCGGCTCCTGCAGCACTGTGATTCCCAGCTTCGCTGTAGCTGGCGCCCAGCCTGTTGTCTGTCTAAAAGATCCTGATTTTAACAGTCCCAGCCCTGCTGTACCTTCCAGCTCATAGCTGTGAGGGTCCTATCCACCCCGGTCACATTATCTGCTCAGACAATACTAAGCTCAGTACCATTGATTCAAGATTGTCCATATCGACCCTTGTTCCTGCAGTGCTACAGCCCTGATTTGGAATGCCCCGCTGTGTGAAACCTTGCTGATTGCCGGAAAAACGTATCATTCCGATGGGCCCCAAGCCGCATTCCTGGGCAGTGGCTGCATCCCCTGCATCTCATTGCTAAGGTGTGCTCCTGCCATTTAGATAGGCTGGTGGTGGGAGCGCAGTGCAGGCTGCAGGGAGACCGGGATGTTGCTGCTCCCTTTTCACTATGCTTTACAGCTGTAAACAGCTGTATACCATCATTAATATGCACAGTATATAGCTCTGTATATAGCACTGATTTGATGAGCGCTTGTGCACGCACTGTTGGACCGCCAGGAAGGTGAGTTGTAACGGTGAGCTATGGCGTTTCACACAGCGGGCATCCCAAATCAGGATGTCCCAGGGACAAGGACCTAGCACTAGGACAGTAAAAATCCTGGTGATAGATCCACTTTAAAGGCTGCTTGCTGGATCAAAATTTCCACAGCCTTACTTGATCTCAAGCAGCGATTGTTGCTGAAGCACTGCACGTCTTTCGCTGTCAGTCTCTGCCGAGAGCAGGCTCTTGGGAGGCAACCAAGTGGATCTTAGCCTTGCTGATCTGGAGTGTGCTGGGGGCGGCAGGGCATTGCTCCAGTGCTAGGAACACCCTGTGCTGTTGAAGGGTGTGATGCCTCGCCTCACTGCCACTAATGGTGCTTGATGCCAGGGACTTGTCCACTTCTGTGCTCCCTCACTGGCTGCCAGTAGTCACATGGGGCACTAGACAGAAACGGAATGTGGCCTGGTCTTGGGAACCCTGTTGGTGCCTTTACAGTGACCAATTCCAAATTGGATTGCCCCTGCCATCTGAGTCCTTCAATATTGGCTTTCTTTTGCATGCTAAATCCAAGGGAGAGTTGCTAACATCTACATGCATTACAGGTGTACCGGACCATGATGCTATATTTAAGAAACCCCGGGAAGTTATCCATAGAAACACACGTTTCCTGAAAGACCCCTTCAGTCAAGCCTTGAGCAAGACTCAGCTCCAACAGGCGGCTGCCCTGAATGCACAAGTAAGCTACTTGTTTCCCACCCTAATTTTGTGCTGTAGTTAATAACGCCCGAGTTCACATTTACATCTTTTAACGTGTGTTTTTTTTCTTCTGTGCACAGTATAAACAAGGAAAGGTTGGCCCTGATGGAAAGGAACTCATACCACAGGAATCACCAAAAGTGAATGGCTTTGGTTTTGTAGCCACCCCTTCACCTGCACCTGGTACGGATTAAAGATGGTCCATTAAGTTGCTGCAGTTTGTATGTATCTTGAATGGCCTAAAGTAATCTTTGTTGCTCCCATTACATCATTACAGGTGTTGATGAGTCCCCATTGATGACATGGGGTGAAGTTGAGAGCACCCCCTTCCGACTTGACGGTTCAGAGACACCTTATTTGGAAAAGGCACCCGGTCCATCATTTAAGGTATTTGTTTATCATATTTAAATGTTCCATGGGTAAGTAGTCGTGATAGCTACATTTCTTAATTGTATATCTGGGGTGTTATACACTACCTACCTAAGTTGCACATTATAAATGTGTTCAATACTGGGTCAATGTAGACCCTGGTATAAAGAAAAAATGTGTCTCCCCTGTCTATTTCACCCACGGGCAGTAATTAAAGCGGCCCTTCACCCTGAATAAGAGTCTATCTTATATGTTTCCCACACCCTGTACATACAGATTGCTCACATTAAAAATCATCCTACCTGCATCTACTGCATGTTATGAGCCTTTAAACATCCAAGAAGGCGGCTCATGGAACATCAGGCAGCCTGCAAACAGGAAGTGTCTTCTGCCTGTGTCGCTTTGCCTTCTGGGATTGCTGTCCTTTCCCTAACCCTCGCTCTGCTCTGTCTGTGCAAAGCACAGCTATAACCCACCCCACCTGTACTTTATACCCCTCTCCTCAGTATGTGATGCTTTTGAGTCAAGGTGGCGGCGTCCTGAACAGAGTTGCAGCCCAGTGGGGGAAAGAATAATAAGTTAGTGACTAAAAATGTAAAATATATTAATTTTAGATGTTGGGGAATAGTTATTTAAGGGTTTGGGCTTTTCATCAAATAATGATGAAGGTCCGATTTTAAAGTGTTTGGCAAGTCAAAAGTAAAAAATTAAATATCAGTAGCTTACCTTTTCATTGAGTGACTACAGCGCTCTGCTTCCTCCTCCCTTTGTCTCCTTAGTGAGTAAAAATCACTTGCTTATTCAGCTTTCAGTCTCCACCCTGCTGACCTGGTCCATCAATCACCTTAAGTGGACCAAAACTGAAACACCGCCCACTCCCTACCCAGACGGCCTGATTGGCTGCCCTCCTACTCGTCACAGTGTGCTTACATCACATCTCTGTTGCCTAATACTCTTTTACTTTTAAAGATAACTTAGGAACTACAGGGTGTTTTTGAAAACTGATTAAAGTTTAGGACAGTGCAACATATAGCCCGATACAATGGGACAGCAATTTGACTTGCTTTTAGTATCACTTTAAGGGATCTTAAACTACAACTGTCATTAAAGTGGACCAAAACCCAGGATTTTGACTATTCTGGGTTTTGGTTGGGGCACCCTGATCGGGGGTGCCCCGCTGTGTGAAACCCCCCAGGTCGCCCAAACAAACTCACCTCTCCCCAGTCCTACAACACATGTGCAGCCGCTCGTCCAATCAGAGAGCTCGGATCTGCTTGAGCTATTTCGCAAACGCCCTGCTAAAGGGATAGCAGGGATGCGGCCACTGCTCACGCATGCGCTGTTGGGCCTAAAAAGGTGAGTTTTCGGGCGTCCTGGGGGGTTTCACAGAGCGGGGCACCCCCTGATCGGGGTGGAGGGGGAGACTACGCCTGCCCTGGAGTCTCAGACTCGCAGTCACATGGAGACTACGCCTGCCCTGGAGTGACTGCTCACAGTTTCCTCTAGAGGCGCCGATGCACAACGGGGGCAATCTTACCTGGGCTGCCCCGATGCTGAATATTCTTCATCTCTCTGCACTGTCTGCAGAGAGCATACATACTCCCATTCCTTAAAATGTAATGTTCAGTGTGGGTGGTTCCGCCCCCAAATATATTATAAGCTGAATGTGTTCCAATCCCCTCTCATCTGTGAAAAGTTATTAAGCAGAGTGCACACATTTCTAGTGAACAATGACTGGCGGTCTGCTGACTTCCACTTGGGGTTCTCTACGTGGTAAAAGGAACATGCCTGATATGGGGTTCTCATTGAGATCACACTTCAGTGCTGCTCTAGCAGCCCATTTGACCACTCGTGCCCAAGCAAATTCACCAGGTGGTTCAACCGTTGTGTATGCATAACTGATAAGAATGCCAATGCCCAAATGGGGCAACACAGCAACCACTGCTATTGATGGAACTGTAGATAAATACCTTTTACTAGACATTGGCCTTTCTTTTGTTTATGCAGCAAGGCAACCCAAATTGGCATACCCTAGGGGGTGCAAGTGTCGGTGGAATAACTTTTTACAAGGTGATCCCCTGGCCGAAAGTGGTTACATGGCAGAGTTGGTCAGGCTGAGAAGTGTGTCTGCTTACCTTTTTTTGCAGCTTAAAAAGGTACAATCCACCGGCCCTGAAATCTAAAAGTGTAAACTCCCCCAGACTGCAGTTTCACTCACTTCTTCAAGGCACAGTACTTCCAGGAACCCACATGGAGACCAGGTGCTGGAAGATCTAAACATGGGCAAATCGGCACCCTTACTCCATATGCCTGCCTCACTGTGTAAGTAAGCCACAGAATAAGGGTTGGTGACCCACAAGTAACTCCCGAGCTCCCTCAGTTAGGAACTATTTATTATGGTCTGAGGAACAGCTCTGCCTCTGTGAAGAGTGTTTAAAATGGACCAAAATTTGTGATTTTGACTGTCCTGGGGTTTGGTTCTTGCCTCCGGAGGACCCCGATGCAGGATGTCCCACTGTTTGAAAACCCCCCAGGTTGCCCACTAAAACTCACTTTTACCCAGTTCTACGGTACATGCACGGCCTCCTGTCCAATTGGTGCACTCGATTGCTCTGATGTAAAATCGTCTAGGACTTGGCCCCGGCCAAACTGAGCTGAGCACGCCAGCGGCCGCCTTCATGCTACCCTCTAACAGGGTGTGTGCCTGTTCTTGGCATTCATATGCCTGGTGCGCGCCCTTCTAAAAGTATAGCAGGTGGTGGCCGCTGCTCGTGCATGCGCTGCTGGATCGGGATATCTGGATACTATCCTAGTTCTCCAGGGTGGGTTGTTTACACATTCGTGGAAACTGTCTCCAGCTAAGGGGAATGCTTCTGCACCCCAACTGAAGGGTTGTATACAGAATTGGATAGGTTAGTGATTTGAAGGAAAGCATGTGCTAAGGCGTTGAGGTGTTCCAGATTTTAAGAAATAGTTCTTTACACGAACCCCCAATAGATGACACTTTTCAAATAGCAAATGACGGACTATGGACTTATTCTGTTGTACAGATTCTGGAACCAGGTCGCAGGGAGCGTCTGGGTCTGAAAATGGCAAATGAGGCAGCAGCAAAGAACAGAGCCAAAAAACAGGAAGCATTACGTAAGGTGACAGAGAACTTAGCCAGGTAAATACAGATTAACAACA
This sequence comes from Gastrophryne carolinensis, assembly GCA_027917425.1. Taxonomy (NCBI): domain Eukaryota; kingdom Metazoa; phylum Chordata; class Amphibia; order Anura; family Microhylidae; genus Gastrophryne; species Gastrophryne carolinensis. The sequence goes on along the minus strand of CM051234.1, from coordinate 469,515,096 downwards.
ATTCATTCTCTGTAACATTTTCCATGCCAGAGGCTCAATTGTGGCCATTCATTATTGATCTGTTTTCTTATACAGCCTAACACCCAAAGGAATGAGTCCATCCATGTCTCCTGCTCTTCAGCGTTTGGTGAATAGGACTTCAAGTAAATACACAGATAAAGCTTTGAGAGCTAGTTACACCCCATCTCCTGCACATACAGGCTTGCACAACTGTAAGACGCCAGGAGGATCTCGTCTAACACCCACCATTACCCCAACTCCTGGAGCAGCTTCACGGACACCTACTGTTCCCGATTCCACCTCTATTACGGATAACCTGCTGCATTTACCCAAACGAAGAAAAGCCTCCGATTTCTTTTAATGGAAATGTTTCCCTTTTAGATTTGGTCAAGAAAGACCCTTTTTGTTTTATTTTGGTTTCTGACCATGATCCAAGACTTGCCCCTAGCGTTCTGGTGTCCCAAAATCTAAAAACTCATGGTTCATCTGATAGCAGACTTATATATAAATTCTTTCTACCTGCTTTTTTTCCCATGACACCTATTTGTGTGAGGTAAGCTAAACCTCTTGACACTGAATGAGGTTACATTACAGGAAGTTGCACCATCCTGCAATGAGAGCATTAGCCTCTACCACACTATCCTAAACTTCCAAATCATTCTGTCTTGACTTGTACATTAAGAGTATAGAAAATAAGATTGCATCTTTTTGGAGATGAAAATGGAAATGCTAATTTAATAGCAGCTACCTGTTTGTGTGTTTTTTAATTTATATTTCTTTGTGGACCCAAATCTTTTCAAATTTGTAACACTCTGCAAAGGCTATTCCTGGTGACAAAACTGTATAAACAGTTAAATCCACAGCTCTTTTGAGTATTGAATATTAGATCGAAAAAGATAACTTGATTTTTTTGTTGTTTTGTTCTGAATTTCTTAAAATGACAGCTGTAGGCAAATATTGAAATACTGATATATATTTAAATTCGCTTTAGCCCTAAATAAAGTGGGCCAAAATTAGTCTGGGTCTACATGCAATGTTCCCAGGGGGGGTTTCCCAATGTATTTCCCCGGTCATACTGCATTCTCGTAGTCACTGCGTTACTGAAATGGCATGTGGCAAGTAGCAGATGGCTTTGCAGGCTCATGGCATTGCTACTCTCTGCTCCCACAGTAGCAAATTCCAAACCTATTGTAAACATTGCAAGGGAACACAAACTAAAGCAGGGGTTCCCAACCTTTTCTCATTAGGTATTACTTTCCATTCTCCACATATATCAAATACCACATGGATGGTGCGTGTGGATTGTCGGACACCTAAAACCACACAAAACATCATTTAAAGTGCATAAAACACACACAAAGATGTACATACATAGGTCAGTTTACAGCATTGTCAAATACCACCTCCAGCACAGTGGTTGGGAACCCCTGAACTAGTTTTGGTCCACACAAAAAAACAGCTTTTTTTTCTGTACAAGCTGGAGCAGAATTGAGAATGTAAGCATTGACACAGGTTGGGGGCATGCAGGGAATTGAGGAAGCAAGGGGGGGTGCCGCTTTAACCCTTTGACCTGCCAGACCAAGAACATTTACATCAGAAAGGGAAAATGAAAAATTTGCTTACACATGTGTCACTTATAAGGATTTTTCATGCAAAAGGTTAAATAAAATAGACAGCAGCCTACCTTGACAATTGTTCATCCAGCACTTTCTCCTCTCAGTTCAGCTCCGTGAATTAGGAAATACACTTCTTGATCTGCCCCTTCAGCACCATCCTGCATATGTGGACCACTAATACTAGCTCAAGGAGCTAGTCCAGACCACACCCCCTCTCTATTGATAGCTTGAATGGCGCTCAGAGCTGCCAAGCCCAGCTAACCCATCCCTCCTCCCCACCCAGACTCCCCCCTAGCAAGCCCTCTTGCTCACAGCACCAACAGCTGCCCACCCAGGACCAAAGCCAGCTTCACGGGCCACGCACACATGCTTCAGAAAAATCATAAGCAAACTGTAAACCTTGATATATTGGCCATTTCTGCTTCAATGTAAAAACAGAAAACCGTTTAGGACAGTGCCGAATGTAGCCTGACACAATGGGCTAACAATTGCCTCAGCATGTTCTATCACTTTAAGGTGTTGGCCAGGCTAAGTGTAACATTAAAGCATTTTTTCCTTGCCCCACATAGCTTATTTGTGTTGCTGTGTTGTTATTTATTTTTTTGGCCGCTATTTGCTAGGCTCCATTCACTGTGACGGCCGAGAGATAGCAATTCCATCATCTGCGTGTCTTCTCTGTCTTAGTTCACTGCGACAGAAAAACAAAAAAATCCTATCGTTATACTGGGTGGTAAAAGTTAAAATCCTCCTCCTTCCCAGTTGTCTATTTTTGCTTTCATATAATAATTTCTGCAGATAATACTGCTTTAACCGTATGTACAGGCGCTTGCGCTGCATTCTGGGCTATCTCTGACTGGGCCTGCGCCCACTATGTCCTCACCCACTCCCCCTCGCTTGATTATGACTCCCAGTGAGCTAAATACTAGTGGGGAGTCTCAGCCTGACGTGTCTTCCAGGTTGGCTAACATTGAGAGGCGACATATGGCGCCGGATACGTCTGCCCTTCCTATGGAGACTGAGAATTTCCTTGATTTGTCTGATTATACCCCACTTGAGGAGGGGGAATTATTCTCGGATTAAGAGTTATCCGATGATCAGCATTTCAATGGTGCTGACTATGGCTCTGACCATTGGGATGCTGATGACATCAATAGACTGTTAACTCAGATTTTTGATGTGCTTTCTATCTCCCTTCCTGCTGTGGCTCCCAAGCTACAGGGCAACTTTTCAGTACTGCTAAACCACGTCTGGAGTTTTCAGAATAGGCCCATTTGAATAATCTTGTTCTCAAAGAATGGGAGTGTCCCGGCCGGCTTCCCGGAATCCCTAAGGGCTGGGATAAAAGGTACCCTTTTCCCACTGATGTGGTTAAATGTTGGTCACCCCCCCCCAGAAGTGGATGCGCCAGTATTGGGGTTGTCCAACACATCTGTGGTCCATTCCCCTGATTCCACTACCCTTAAAGTGGACCAACACCCACCGCTGATCGGCCCGGGAATCTATAAGATTCCCAGGCCGATCAGCTCCCTCCCCGCGGGGCATCCGAAATCGGGATGCCCCGCTGTGTGAAACCCCCCTGGACGCCCACAAACCTTACCTTCTCACGTTCCAACGGCACATGCGCGGGCCGCCGCCTCTCGTGCGTCCCTCTAGCAGGGCGCGCACCCGCGCCGGCCGTTTGTGAATGGCCGGCGCGGGTGCGCTCCCTGTAAGAGGGACACGCGAGAGGTGGCCTCAGCTTGTCCGTCGGCGGTGAGGTACGTTTTTTGGGGCTTTCTGGGGGGTTTCACACAGCGTCCCGCAGAAGGGGACCAACACCCAGGATAGTGAAAATCCTGGGTGTTGGTCCACTTTAAGGATAGTGAGGACCGGCGCATTGACCAGCTGGCTTCCCATGCCTTTGCCTGTGTGGGGTCTGCCTTGTGCACCGTCTGTGCTTCTGCTATTACTGCTGTTGTTGTTAGGACTCTCCTCAGGGGTCTGTTGGAAGGCGCTCCTGATGATACTTCTATTGCTGAGTTCAGGGCCTTGTCACAGTGTGAAATGTTCATTGCATATGTCCTTTCTGCTTTAGATGACACCATTTGGATGTGTAGTAGAACCTCTGCCTTGGTGGTTGCTATACGCCACTCTGTTTGGCTGCGTCAGTGGGCAGCTGATAACGCTGCTAAGAAGGCCCTCACGGGGCTCCCCTTTAAGGGGCTGCGCCTATTTGGTGATCGCATGGACCTGTTTGCCAAGGGGGGTAAGTTGCCTCAACGCAAGAAGCAGTTGCGGCCTGTTCGGGTGCCTTTGCCCCCTCCTACTGTGGAACCAGGTCGGGGAGAGGGGTTTCCTTTGCAGACCCTAGGGGAGACTTCTGGTCTGAAGGGGTGCCCTCACCCATCCGGGTGGGGGGGACACCTGCGGCTCTTCGCTTGTGTCTGGAGACAACAGGTCTCAGACAGGTGGATTCTGGAGGTTGTGTCCTCCGGCTACAAGCTAGAGTTTGCTGCCTGGCCGCCTCCAAGATTCCTCAGGTCTCGGATTCCTCTAGAACCCCTGGCAGCTCAGGGTCTGTTTCTGGCTGTGCAAAACCTATTGGACATGAGGGTCATCTGTCAGGTTCCTCCTGGGGAGAGAGGTCGGGGTTTTTATTCCAATCTCTTCACAGTACCCAAAAGGGATGATTTCATCAGACCCATCCTGGACTTAAAGCTTCTCAACAAGTTCATCAGGACCAGACACTTTCGCATGGAGACACTGTGCTCCGCGATCAGCTCTTTATGCCCAGGGGACTTCATGACCTCCATAGACATCAAGTATGCTTACCTTCATGTACCAGTTTTCCCAGGGCATCAGGAGATTCCTCAGGTTTGCACTGGAGGACCAGCACTACCAATTTGTAGCACCTTCAGTCTCACCTCGGCCGCCAGAGTCTTCACCAAGGTGTTGGCAGATGTCATAGCTCTCCTCAGAGCTCAGGGAATTCACATTCTTCCTTATCTGGACGACCTCCTCATCACTTCTCATTCTTTCCAGCAGGCAGAATTGGATAAACAGCAGGTGGTGACTGCTCTGGAAACATTCGGATGGGTGATCAATCACCCCAAATCCTCCCTGTCCCCGTCTCTGGTGACCTCCTTCCTGGGCATGAATATGGATACTGTTCAGGCCAGGATTTTTCTTCCTCAGCAGAAGGTGGATTCTCTTCAAGCTCTGGTTCATTTCCTTCTGTCCTGCCCTCGTCCTTTCATCCGGCAAGGGATGCAGCTTGTGGGACAGATGGTGTCCTGCTTCGAGGCAGTTCCTTATGCTCAGTTCCACATGAGACCTCTTCAGCTCCATCCCCTATCAGTCTGGGACAAGAGTCCCCTGTCTCTGGATCAGGCCTTTGTTCTGTCTCCTCTGGCCCAGCGGTCCCTCTTGTGGTGGCTGGACTTAAGGAATCTGTTGGGGGGCAGATCCTTTCTGGCCCCGTTGGGAGACGGTCACCACGAATGCCAGTCTGTCAGGTTGGGGTTGGCTTCTGGAGAACCCTACAATTCCAAGGGCTGTGGGGAGGAGGCCCATGCCCCCATCAATGTCCTGGAACAAGAGTGCTCTCAAGGAGGTGTCCATGATTCTGTCCTGGGCAGAGGACAATGTTCCTTGCATCTCAGCAGTGTACATTCCGGGGGTGGAGAATCTGGAGGCGGACTCCCTGAGCAGGGGGACCTCTCGCCTGGGGGAATGGTCTCTCAGCAGCGAGGTCTTCCTGTCCTTATGTCACCGTTGGGGGGTACCGGAAGTGGATCTGTTCGTGTCCTGCCACAATCACAAGCTCCCAGTCTTTGTCTCTCTGTCCCAGGATCCCCTGGCCCTTGCGGTGGATGCTCTGACTCTATCCTGGCAGGGGTTCCGTCTCCTGTATCTTTTTCCTCCTTTCCTCCTACTGGGCAGGGTTCTGCGCAAGCTGGCTCAGGAAAGGGTGCCAGCAATCCTGGTGCCCCCCCGGTGGCCAAGACAGGTGTGGTTCGCAGATATTGTTCAGCTGGCAGTAGATCAGTACGCTCTGCCCCTGGTCCCGGACCTTCTCACTCGAGGGCGGCTATGCTATCCCAATTTACAAACGCTGGCTTTGACGGCCTGGCTGCTGAAGCCTCCATCTTAAGGGATGAGGGGCTTTCTGAGTCTGTGGTTAACACTCTAATCAGGGCTAGGAAGGAGTCTTCTTCTACCATCTACTATAGGATCTGGCGGGCCTACATTGACTGCTGTGAGTCTAGGGTCCTTCCATGTCGGGTATTTTCCATTCCTAGAATTCTGGAGTTCCTTCAGCATGGTTTGGATCTGGGACTTCAGCTCAGCAGGCTCAAGGGTCTCGTTTCTGCCTTGGCTGTTTTCTTCCAGAGATCTTTCGCTCAACATCCTCTGGTCAAGACTTTCTTCCAGGGGGTTGCTCATGTGCGTCCCCCTCTGTTGCCAGTTTGGAACTTGAATTTGGTTTTGTCTGCCCTTCAGGGCCCTCCTTTTGAGCCTGTGCATGAGGCTGCTCTGTCTATTCTTACTCTTAAAGTTGCCTTTTTGGTGGCTATCACCTCGGTCAGGCGTGTTTCGGAGTTGGCGGCCCTTTCTATTCAGGCCCCCTACTTTGAGAGACACCAGGACAAGGTGGTTTTCAGATTTAAACCTGATTTTTTGCCTAAGGTTGTCTCTGCCTTCCATCTCAATCAGGACATTGTGCTTCCTTCCTTGTGCCCTAATCCTGGTAATTCCAAGGAGAGGGCCTTACATTCCCTGGATGTGGTCAGGAATTTGAATTTCTACTTGGTGGCTACTGCACCTTGCAGAAAGACTGATGCCTTGTTTGTGGTTCCTTCGGGTCCCAAGAAGTCTACTATTAGCAATTGGATTTGTCAGGCTATTTTTAGGGCCTATTTTGCTAGGGGAAAGGATCCTCCTTTCCGTGTTACTGCTCATTCTACCCGTGCTGTTGGGGCTTCCTGGGCCTTCCAGCACCAGGCTTCTGTTGAACAAGTTTGTAAGGCTGCTACTTGGTCTTCTGTTCATACCTTTTCCAAGTTTTTACAAGGTTGATGTTCGGGCCTCAGCGGATGCTGTTTTTGGCCGCAAGGTTCTGCAGCCGGCAGTGGTGTGAACTGCGCGTTGTTGCTTTTGGAATCCCACCCTGTTTACGGGCACTGCTATTGGATGTCCCATCTGTTATGAATTACTATCTGGAGCAGGACGTGCTGCATACTTAGAATAACACAATTCTGTGATTACTGATTACGCATGATACTGAAGCATTGTCAGCACTTACATTTGCTCCTGCATCCACTCAAAGCTGAAACGCTGCCTCAGTGATTTTCTAGTGGTATCGGCCATTTTGGAGCTTCCTTTTCCAGCATCTCAGCCATGCTGCTGCTGGATTTGACTCACAATGCACAATAACAGGAAACCCAGCAGCACTTTCTGTTTGCAGACGGCCTGCAAATCCATTGGCCGCCATTTTGTTTAAAAATGTACCACAACAGGAGTTAGAAAAAGTTAAATTGATTTGTATGTGCAGTGATCTAAATTGCCCTGGGGAGGGATGTATATGAACACTGTTTGTTGTGTTGGACCAGTTTAAGTCCTTTTTGACTTTTGGTCCACTTTAAGTCGTCCTAGAGAGGGTGGAGGAAGGGGCTTCACCATCAGCCCTACGGACTCCATTGGGGCGGCTACATCACGCACTGGCTACTGTGCCTTTTTCCTTCCTGCAGTTGGGTCTAGAGGTGGCTAGCCCTAGGGGTACCCAGCAGGTGACTGGTTTGGCCTTGTCTGTACTTTTCACACAGCAACCCAATTGTTGCCAAGTGCAGTATTCCTCTTTGTACATTCCTTGCCCCTAAATGACAATACGCTTTGGATAGGTGTTTGATGTATATGATTTACATGCCCCAAGTCCTAGTTGTTTTTCAGTTGTGGCGCCAGAGGGTCCTCTGTTGGGCCCAAGTGTCAACATCAGCGCAGTACAGGAGGTCCAAGACTAAAACAATTTTGCAGCTTTCCTGGAGTGTTTTCAGTTAGATTTTTTTGAATTTATATTACAATCTAGTAGTGTTTTAGCTGTAGAGTGGGCCTTATGTGCTCCAGTCAACCCTAATTATATGCTACGTAGATGGAAGGTGTAACTCAAAAGCTATGACGTTATTAACTCATTTGACAGTAAAATGTTGGATACAGCTTGGTCTGAGCTCCTTTGAGGGCACTGCATTATGGAATTAGAGGTGGCCAACCAAATTGACCCCACCCCCCTGAATTTCAAGATTAAGATGACAATGTGACAATCTGCCATTTTTTTAACCATTTTGGATGCATTGTAATGTCCATAGAGTTCTTGGTGAACAGGGGAAGGTTGTGTGGTCAGGTCAGTCACAAGGGAGAACATTCACTTAATTCACTAAGAATTAGGGCAGTCTTGTTTTGATTTGACCAACAAAAATGTTGCTGAACAAACCCCAGTGTCTTTTGTACATTCTCTGCCAACAGATGATCATGTGTTATCCTCGGGACTGGTGTATGTATTTAGAAACTATTATTCCATGGTGGATTACTGAACCATCGCTTACTGAGCACTCGTTTTCTAAGTCGGATAGCAAACATGTAGAATCTCTGTAAATCTAAACGGATGAGCTCTGTTTTGAGAAAAGAAAATTACTTTCCCAACAGAACTTGTACTCTCATGGCATCCTGTCCCTGAAAGGAAGCACCATTTGTCTTTCCTGGTAGTCTTTAGTTATGGTGATCGATAAGACTCCATGGCTGCCTGATTCCCTCTCCTTGAGGCATCCCGATTTGGCATGCCCTGCTGTGTCAGACACCCCACCTCCAAATCCTCAATCATCCCCAGGCATTTGTGAATAGTTGGTGCAGGAGCAAAGAAGGGCAGAAAACTGACCAATTCAAAGGAATGCACACCAAAAAATAATTATATTAATGCATATTTATTTAACAAACAATACATTAAAACACACAGAGACACATAAGACATGTTAAGAACAGTGGATGACAGCCACCCCAGAGAGATGTATGCGGGTAATAACATCACAGTGCCAAACCCGGCTACACACAATAACACAAACCAGAATCCAGGGGAAAGTATTACATAATCTTAAAAATCTAAAGTGCAATGACAAGGTGCTATACTAGTGCTGAATAAAGAAAAGCCCTCTATAGGGCAGTACTGAGTACTAGCTCTCTCACTCAATATAATTAACAGTAAAACCACCATGATAATTATAAATAAACAACACCATAATGCAACAGTGGAATATCAAAAACACATACACAAACTCCCTTGAAGGGAATTATAGGCTACAGCATACAATGGAGTGGCATCACCCAGCACCCATACCTTCCGTGGTTTCTGACACCACTGCAAAGGATGAAATCATGGTTGGGGGGCGTGTCCTGCAAGAGGCTAGTGGGATTGCTCGATTACCTTGGGTGATGCAGCTGGCTTGGTTGATGACCCGTTGGCCGCATCCCTAGTTTTCCTGCAGTCTGGGGATCGCTCCCACCCCCAGCCTATCTGAATGGCTGGCTACAGGAGCGCATCACAGCTACAGGTGAGTTTACTGCCCACCACAAGGGTTTCACACTGCAGGGCATGTCATTTTGGATACTCTGAGGGCAGTCTAGCAGCCAACCCTGGGAAATTTTAGACTCCAGAGCCAGATATTGTGGCTTCTGAGTAGCTTTAACAATCCCCCACTGTGTGCATCCCAGGGGATCCATCAAAACGAATCTTTCAGATGATCTCACGGCACATGCTCATCTCAGTAGGCAATAAGCAGCCATTTTTATACTAAGCTGATCTGATGTATGGAGTGGGTGTTCCCCTGACCACTTCTTCATGTCAGCCATTCAGAAATGCCTGGAGTGGGTTCGGCCCCTCAGATGCAGGTGAGCATAACTGTGGCTATGTTAGTATACTGTGATGAACTAACTGTGATGGGTCCTTGGTGTACATTTTTTTTTTGTCTTTTAACTCAGTTGGATGCAGCTAGACAACTAAAGACTAAAATAGCAAAGATAAATGGTGCCAAGTGAGTACAGGTGCCAGGCCTCTTCACCATGGGAGGTCCCACCTCATTTCCTCTACCCTGGGCAGCCCCTATGCAGGGCGCAGGACCGTGTAGTAACCGAGACTAAGGAATGGCAGCCAGGGGCAGATTGGCGATTGGGAGAGCCTTTCTTCCTTCTGTGAGGACTTCATCACCATCTAATGAGTATTATACATACCATTAGGGGCCCATTGAGACTCTGTCGTCACCCAGGGGCCCACATGAACCTGGAGCTGGCCCTGGGTGAAGAAGCAACAATGATGGTGCCCCTCTGACCTCCTCCTATAGTTACACCCCCGATCACGGGTGTTCAAACAGTGGCGCATGCCAAATTGGGACACCCCCAAAGAAGGCTCTGCTATAGGGAAGCTGCTGTTTCTTTTGAAAGTGGACCATAAAAAGTCACTGCATTAGCTGGACCAAATTAAAGCAGACCTTCACCCTGAATAAGAGCATATCTTATATGTTTCCCACACCCTGTACATACAGATTGCCAACATTAAAAATCATCCTGCCTGCATCTACTGCATGTTATGAGCCTGTAAACATCCAAGATGGCGGCTCATGGGGCATCAGGCAGCCTGCAAACAGGAAGTGTCTTCTGGGATTGCTGTCCTTTCCCTGACCCCAGCTCTGCTCTGTCTGTGCAAAGCACAGCTATAACCCCGCCCCTGTACTTTATCCCATTCTCCTCTCCTCAGAATGTGCGTTGCTTCTGAGTCAAGATGGCTGCGCCTGTATCGTAGAGTCCCGAACAGAGTTGCAGACTAGTAGAGGAAAGAATAGTAAGTGACTAAAAACCTTAAAATATATTAATTTTAGATGCTGGGAAATAGTTTTTTAAGGATTTGGGCTTTTCATTAAATCATGCTCAAGGTCCGGTTTAAATTTGTGCATCAGGGCCCAGCCACCATTGCCTCTGGCCGCTCGTTTTCATTCCGTGCACGGAAGGCATTTTGCAGCAGAGGTGCCAGAAAGCAGAGCTCCGGTGAGAGCTCCCGGCACCGAGCTAGCCCCAGCTTGCCAGCCTCACGTGACGCGCGCTAAGGCCCGCCTCTGGCGCTCTCCGATTGGCTACTCCGTCCTCTGTTTGTTGTGAGGGGAACGGAGGACGCCATCTTGTTCCCCGAGCTGGCAGCTGAGGTGCGGTTCACGTTACCGAGCAAGACGGGGTCGCGGCGTTTTGCATGGAGGTCTAGGAGTGTGCACGGTCACGGCGGTGGACCGTTAGCTGCGCTCTCCTTCGTCGGCGAGTGTCCGGTTTTCGTGGCTCTGGCGGGAGGATGAACGGAGGATAAATGGTGCCCAAACCGGACAGCGGCACCTTCCTCCTGCTCTTTCTGCTGGTGCTAACTCTGACCGAGCCGCTGCGGCCAGGTGAGTGCTGCGGGCGGGGGTCGCGGCCTGCCAAGATGGCCGGCTTCTGGGGGGGTTGGATGATGATGTACCCTCCATTGCCCCTGGGGGGTGTCATCTGACCTTCTATAATAAGTCGAGGCAACTGAATTTTCTAAAGACATTTTGTCGGATGACTAGAGTAATGCCTTATAGTAGACCAATCGCCAGGATTTTCACTATTTTGGTGATCGGTTCTTGTCCCTGGGGCATCCTGATTTAGGATACCCCACTCTGTGAAACCTCATGGATCGCCCACTCAACTCGCCTTTCCTCTCTGCGACGGCGCATGCACAGACTTTTGGTCCAATCTGTGCTGTTGTTTTAGACCAAGTGTTGGCATAGGGAGCAGGTGCAGTCACATACCTGGTTTTCCCTGCAGTGTGCGCGCTCCCCCAGTGCCCGGCCTATCTGAATGGCTGGGGAACACACAGCTGCAGGGATGCGGTGAAGGACTGCTGTAAAGTTAAGGCATTTGCCGCCTCACACAGTGGAATAGGGAATCGTCTGGCTAAATGGGTTTTGGTCCCTGACATAGTCCTGCAGAAGAGACTGTAAAATGATAAAAGACGAAGTGTACTTTCTTTAAAGTGGGGTTTGGGCCACTATGTGAAACCCCGCAGATCGCCTGATTCAACTCGCCTCACCCGCCCCTACTGTGTGGGCGCTCGGAGCTGCTGAGGTATGCGCGTCAAACCTCAGCGGCTCCAAGCACGCTAACGGCCGCATCTCGCGATTCCCTCTAACAGGGAGTGCACCCGCGTCGGCTATTCACAAATGGCACGCACCCTACTAGAGAGAAGTGCGATATGCGGCCAAGGCCCGCGCATGCGCTGTTGGACCAGGATGCAGGTAAGGTTAGCGGGCGTCCTGGGGGGTTTCACACAGTGGGGCATCCTAATTTTGGCTGCCCCGTGGGGAGGGATTGGATCGGCACGGTAATCTTATAGATTCCTGGGCCGATCCAGCTAGGGTGTTGGTCCACTTTAAAGCAGAACAAAACTTGTGAATTTGACTTTCCTGAATGTTGTTCCTTGCCCCTGTGTGAAACCCCCAGTTCACCTGGCAAAACTCGTCTCTCCTCGTTCCAGTGTTGCATGCACGGGTTCGTCCAATCACAGCCCATGTTTACATCTTTTTGCAAAGAGCTCAGCTTGCCTTCAATGGGGAGTTTGCTATCTGAATGGCTGGGCCGGAGGATGCTGCAGAGCGCGCTCCCCATTGAAAATAAATCGAGTCTGATTGGACAAGAGTCTGTGCATGCACCGTTGGACCGGGTATAAGTTATTACCAACACCCTGGGGGTTTCACATAATGGGGCATCTGGAGTCGGGATGGCCCGGGAGGAAGGCAACTTCCTGGCCCGTGAATCTTCTGAATTCCAGAGCCGCTGGTTGGTTTTGATCCGCTTTAAACAAAGTATTTACATCCAACTAAGGAAAAAACATAAATTTAGTTTGTCTGCTGATATAACCCCCCCCCCCCCCCCACACACACACACACACAGCCAACTGATTCAATGCTTTCAGCAGAAGAAGGCTTACAGTGCAGTATGTACTGGAATGTAAAAATAAATAAAAGCTGATGATGGGGAAAGTTAAAATTCCCTGTTATTCATATAGCAACATTATCCTTTGTTCTGCGCAAGGTAGTGCAGAAGTTTCTATGTACTTTTGCTGGCAGGATTATAAATATCTGGCCATAACCAGCCATCGTTTTCATCCCTGGCTTCAATTTTGAGAGCTTGGATGAATGAGAACTTTCACAGACATCTGCCTTTGTAGCGGAAGTAATGGAAAGCCAGGAAAAGCTCTTCTGCTAAAAAAAAAAAAAAAAAAAAAAAACAGCCCCAGGCCAACTGATCCTGCACTGAGATGACAGCAGAAGACAACTTTCGCATTGTTTGTGATGGAGTATAAAAATAAATAAAAGCTGCTGTCAGCCAAGTTATTCTGATTATTGTTTATACTGCACCAGTATCCTCTATGGTGCTGTGCGAGGTTGTTCAGTAGCTTTCAGGTCCAGATTTTAATTTTGAATGTACCATAGGTCTGTTCCCCTAACACATGGGCTCTGGAGTCTCTAATTTATCTAGGTCACAGATTCAATGCTGCTGAATTGGTTTCTTCCCCTCCGTGTCGAATGGGTCCCCATAACATGTTCTGGGAAGGGAGGCTGTGACTGCCCGGCAGGGTGCGCAACGTGTGGGAAGCAGTCTGTCAGTACCATGTAATTATTGCCTGGGGGGGGGGGTCTTAACTTTCAGTAAAGGATGGGATTTCCTCTGAAGGGTTGTCTTCCTTTTTTTGTCTTGACCATAAGTTGTGATCCATTTCATCATCATGTCCAGCTATTGGAGCTATGCAGCACTTATATATTTAATATTTTGCTTGCTCTGTTATTGCTAAGTAACTATACACTAATTAATGGACCAATCGGGGTTGTGAAAGAAAGCTCTTATCTTCCAGCCCACAGAGTCCTAAGGGCTGCAGCCCTTCGCTTTCAGTGTTGTCAGCTCCCCCGACCATTAGCTTCCCACGCTGATTCATATCAGTGCAAGGCGCTGGCAGCATGTGATGCACCTCCTGCTGCCAATCAATAGGGGATCCTGCTCAGGGGATGCTCAGGAAAGCTGTTAGAATAGCTGACAGTACTGGAACTAGAGAGCTGCAACTCTGTGGGAGGTAAGGTATGGGCTCTCCTGATTCCTGTATAGGGACTAGATATAAAGGGCTGATTGGAGGAGAGCCAATGCATGCACCGTGGAAACAGCGAAAAGGTAAGTGGTGTGGGCAGTCTGGGGTTTTACACAGTGTTGTAGTCGGGATACTCCATTGACAAGAACCAATAACCATGATAGTGAAAATCCTGGTGATAGGTCCACTTTAGAGAGGAACTAAACCCTGAGATAGCTTTTCCCTGGGGCTTCCCAAAATCAAGCTGTCCCACTGTGTAAAAGCTCCCAGGTCGCATCAAATTTCACCTTTGCCCTGGCTTTCTCGGCTGCATGCCAAGCATCTCTGGGGCCAGACAGGCTTCCGCTCCAAATGCCGAGTGCAGAGCTGTTTGTCGAGCATTAATATCCATAGCAAATGGCTCTGATTGGACAAGAGTCCACGTGTGCGCTGTAGGACCGGGGAAAGGTGAGTTTTTTTTTTTTTTTTTTTATAGTTTCACACAGCGGGGCCCATCAGTATACCCCCCCAGGGCTCAGAACAAAGCCAGGGATAGTCAAAATCCCAGGGAAGAGCACACAAACTGGGAAGACTCACTTTCGGTGCACCCCTGAATAGTGCTGTGTACCAAGGAGGAACATGTACTGCAGGCTTAGAAACACTAGAGCAGGTGTTCCCAACAGGTGGATAGTCAAGCCTTTCAGGTGTTACTCGGAGAGGGTGCACACTGACCTGTACTTCAACTACATCTGCTGCCATCTATACTTTACTCAGACTTGATATACTTATTAAAAACTACTCCAAATCAAATGATGATGCAAACTATTTGTGCATTTCATGTACCACCCAGGTGGTACTTGACATGATTAGAAAACAGTACTTGATGAAAATAGGTTTAGAAACCTGAGTCCTGTTCTTTGTTCCGTGCCCTGGGGTCATATTGAATTGGCATGCCCTGCTGTTTGAACCCCCCCCCCCCCAGATTGCCCAGTACAACTCGCCTCTTCCTACTCCAGTGGCATATGCACAGACTCTCATCCAATCAGAGCTTTTGTGTCTTTTCTGTGACTATCTAATTTGGAAAACAGCTCTGATAGGCTTGCGGAGCGAGAGCATCTGCACCTCCAGTAGAGCGCTTGCTCCCGCCACAGCCTATTTCTAGGGCTCGAGTGGAAGCTTGAACACTGTCTGAGGATTCAGGGGATGCGGCTGCTCTTGCTCCCCATTGTAAACCATCAGAGCCATTTTCTGAGATACACAGGCACAGCAAATGGCTCTGATTGGACAAGACCCCAAACATGCACTGTTGGACCGAGGAAAGGTGAGTGAATACCCGGGGTTTTACTCAGCAGGCATCCCAATTCCAGGGGAATCTTTTAGGTTCCAGGGCCGGCCGCCCTGGGTTTTGTTTCGCTTTAAGCCTGACATGGGTATTTCTGGTACTACAAGGCTTGTGATTTCTGCTTGTAATAAAAGGAAATATGGCAAATCCATGATGAAAGCTTTGTGTTACCTGGATGTTTTCTCAAAACATCAGTAGGGCAGTATACCAATGAGGTATTAAGCCTCTGCCCCAAGGTAGGAACACATGACCACCTGAATACACAAAAGCCTTAGCTGCTCCTCCAGACACCAGTTCTCTGTGTTCCTGCCTAGGGCAGGAGCCAGACCACCAGCTCCTGAACCACGGGTTTAGGCAAGTAGACTGGGTTGCTGTGGGTCTGATGGGATTGACCCATTACCTGGTTCCGGAGGCAGCCTGCTAGGGACCCAGGGGATACGCCAGATTCCCCTATCCCGGGAAGTATGACTGCGGGCAGTCATGCTGCGGTATGCACACAAACGCGCCTCTTCCACTTTTTCAACCTGATGGATGGGAGAAGGATCTGCTACAGGGGACTATTCCATCCAGCGGTGCTCGATGCAGTCAGTGCTAGGCGACGCTGTGAGACCCAGCCAATGCAAGTGCTCCCGGCTTAAAGTGGACCATCACCCTCGGGTGATCGGCCCGGGAATCTATAAGATTCCCGGGCCGATCACCTCCCTCCCCGCGGGACATCCGAGATCGGGATGTCCCGCGGGGTGAAACCCCCCCAAACCCCCTTACCTTAGCTTTGGCGTCGGCCGCCGCCGCCTCCCTCGCGCCCCTCTAGGCGTGCCCGCGCCGGCCGTCTGTGAATGGCCGGCGCGCGCGCGCGCTCAAGAGGGACGCGCGGGAGGCGGCGGCGGAGGAGCCACGGACAAGCGAGTTTTTAGGGTGATCGGGGTGGTTTCACACAGCGGGGCACCCCGATCGGGGGTGCCCCACCGAAGTGGACCAAGACCCAGGATAGTCAAAATCCTGGGTGTTGGTCCACTTTAAAGGGGAAACACTCTGCTAATCTTAAACCGGACCAACACTGTTTTTTTTCTTTAACGGTTGTTGGCCCGCTCCGCTATCTGTTCATCACAAAAAAGCTGGGGGGGGTCATCCAGAATGCTGGAGCACCCATCGCAGATAACCTCCCAGACCGCCTGTAATACTCACTTTCATTACAAGTCAGCACCTGGAAAGGAGTCCCATGTCTGGTGCTCAATTGCTAGGTTTGATCTGGTTTAGTTGTCTTTTTCCTGGATGTCCTCTCATGTTACCTTTAGAGGGTTAAAAGGCAGTTAGGAAGCTTGCTTATTTATTGAGCTTGGGTACGGACACCTCTGAACCCGATTTCAGAATAGTGGATCAGGCAGGGGATCCTTGCAAGTCCCTGTTCCTCCCAACTACTATGGGAGACTCATCCTTTCTCATCCATCCTCAACATCCTTCCAACCTCATTGATTCAGTTTCATCGGAAACTGTCGGTGCTCAGTCTGGGAAGAAGCGGGCACGTGCCCTTCTAGAGGAATAGCGGAGATGCGATCACGACTTGCGCATGTGCCATTGGACTGGAAAAGAAGGTAAGTGTATGGGTGACCTGGGGGGGTTTCACACAGCGGGCATCCCAATTTGGGATGGCCCGGGGGAATCAATCTGCCTGGGAATCTTATAAATTCCCGGGCCGATTGCCGTGGGTTTTTATCCACTTTAAGGGCTACTTTGAATTATGTGTTTGGAAGGTTATATAGGATCCTTACGGCCCACTACTCCTTCTTTTGTATTTTAGACCATGCCTCTAAGGAAGTGTCCAAGACTAAAACAAGTCTTACTATAAAAGTAGGAGATGCTGATATGTGAAATCAAGCTATTAGATTCGTACAGGAAGCCTCTTTGCAAGCCCTGTACCGATTAGGTTGTGAGTAAGGAATGTCGGCCCATATTTCCTCTTCCTTTGAGAATCTTAGGACTCCATGGGACTTGGCTGAATGTAAGAAGTTTGTCGGGCATCCCCTAGCCCCTCCTTTTTTTTTCAGGGGCAGGACTCAGAGGTCTCTGATACCCCCTTTTTGTGGGGGATAAAGGCCCTTTCTCCTCTCCTGTGGAGGTCTTGTTCTTATATGGAAGTGATTGTCTTGGTTCCCTGCCACCAATGGGGGGGAAGGGTTCTACTCGAGCATTTTTTTGGTAAAGAAGACCTCCAGGGGATTCTGCTTCATATTTAATTTGAAGAAGCTAAATCTGTCTGTATGCTACAGATGCATGGAGTCCATCTTGTCTGTGAGAATCTGCTCCTGCCTAGATCCTTCATGGTCTCAATAGACCTGAAGGATGCCTATTGGCAGGTAAAGACGAGCTTGTCAGCTCAAGCCTATGAGGTTTGCAGTAAAGTTGAGATACTAAATACTCCACTTCCAATTTGTATGCCTACCCTTCGGGCTTTTACCAGAGTTCTGGCGCAACCTCTAGCTGCACTAAGGCAGAAAGGAGTCGGGATCATAGCATATCTAGATGGCCTCCTCCTCTTTGCCCCAGATCAGGAGAGGTTCCTTCATGATCTGGAATTGACAAAAGAAATTTTTGCTACGGTTGGGTTGGATCATGAATTACCAGAAGTCAAGTCTAATCCTGTCACAGGTCATGACTTATCTGGGGTTCGAGATCAATACGATCCTTCAGAAAATCTTTCTGCCTCAGTTGAAACCGGACCTTCACCATGATTTATTGAAAAGCCCAAACCCTTATAAAATGATTCCCCAGCATCTAAAATTAATATATTTTAAGTTTTTAGTCACTTTATTATTCTTTCTCCCACTGGGCTGCAACTCTGAACTCCCGGTGAAACCAGATCTACCCCAGAGACCAATGCTCTTCCAGTTGTATTGGATTTTCCTCAGGAAAAAGTTAACCTTGGTCAGTACCCTAAAGGTCCAGTTAGCAGCCTTTTCGTTTTTTTGGGATATGTGACTTTCATCTTTCACGTTGGTCAGGCTTTTTTGCTAGCTGTCAGGTGGTCCAGAGAGGTTGGTTTGAGGATAGCTCCTCAATGGGATCTCGCCCGGGTCCCTAGAGCTCTGACCACACCACCCTTTGATCCTCTGCTGAGCTCTCATATTACATTTCTTATGTAGCAGCAATAACTTCAGCGCACAGAATCAGTGATATCCAGTCTCTATCCTGCCGTCTCCCCTATTTTCAAGTTTTTCAGGATGGGGTGGATCCTTGCTATCTTCCTAAGATCTCTTCTGACTTTCATTGGACCCAAGAGATTATCCACAATCCCTCGCTGGGTATAGTGAGCCCTCCACGTGCTCTGTAGATAAGTCTTTGGGCCTTTTTGCTGGAATACCTTCTCCAAACAAGGCATTGGAGGAAAGCCTCATTCGTTCCTTCTCGGGGTCACAGGAAGGGTCAGTGTGTTTCCAAGGCAACATTGGCCCGATGGATGAAGAGCACTATCAGTCTTGCTTACAACAGATCTCCTTCTCCAGGGTGGATTACAGCTAATTTAACAATTAGTATTTCTACATCTTGATCGGAGCAAGCTGGTGCCTGTTGCACAGATCTTTAGTGCTGCAACCTGGTGTTCAGCTAAGACGTTTATTAATCATTTCCTTCTGGATCTCCTCAACTTGCAAGATCAATCCTTTGGCAGTAGTTTGTTGCAAGCAGCCTTTCCCACCGAGTAGAGGTAGTATTTCGCTTATCCTCTCAGTGGTATGCTGCCCTAAGAATGTTTTGAGAGAATTTTAGTTAACTTGGTAACTTTTCTAAACATTCGAAAAGGCAGCATACAGGATTCCCTCCCTCAGGCTACGCTATTTAATGATATCTTACTAATTTACCAGTTGGTGCTTTGTCTGTATTCTAAGCATACAGTACGTCCTGCTCCAATATAATCCTTACACATGGGTAATCCTCCGCCAGAGGGCGCTGTTCACTGCAGACATGCAAAAAACAGGCTCCTCCCTGCCCTTCATATACCCAGGGACCTCCCACAAATCCCCAGATTTCTCTGCAGTGCTCACTGCGAAGACATGAAGTATCAACTCTCTCGCAGGTGAGCGGGGCTATTACAGCCTGCGGGACTATTCCCACCCGTCCTCTTCGATAAAGATGTGCCTCCCAGCCTGGGCTGCGCTGGTCGGGTGAAGGTAGGCAGCACCTCGTGTGCTCACGGAGCTACGCTCCACCGCAATCCCCCACCATAGGGTAGGCGGTTTAGGCCGATGGTGAGCCTCCATTAGATGCCCCTCCCGCATTGTTGCCCGTGCCCCTCATAGCGATAATCCCTGGGTGCAGGTCCGCTTCTCCCTCGCTTCCTCCCGTAGCTCGGGGGGAAAAGAAAGGGGGGGGTGGGTATGTGTGGCAGTACCAGTGTAATGTTAACACGTTATGGCCGTTGATCTTTTATTTAAACCTGGGTGTCAGTGCCGCGCTCCTCACACATAAGCCTTCTGGTTGCGCGCGTATGTGTCTTTTCATTACATAGTGTGCAGCCTGGACGGCAGCATCATTCTCTAGTGTGAGAGCAATCTCCTTAATTACATTACGTTTGTGTGTACTATCCACTACTGTCATTCACGTTGCGCTGGTGAGAGCTTCACACTCTTTGGGGGAGGCGGGGACTCGGCATGACGCGCCCCGCGTCACAGCCAGATCAGGCCCGCCCCTCGAGGTTCGCTTGGCGCCATTTTGACGGTCTTCACGCGCGTGGTTGCGATCTGCCTCCTCCCTTGGTCATGTAAGTGCCCTCCTGGGCGTTTTTTTGTTCCTATGAGTTTTTATTCGGCTGCGCATGGCACTGACACCCCCCCTCCTTTCCCATTATGTCTTTCAGATGCCAGGATTTCGGTGGCTTCTCCCGGCCTGACATATATTATTGCGGGTCCTCATAACAAATTCTCCCACATTCCTAGCGGGTCTTGGGGCATCCAGGGTAGCCTATTGCATAAATCCCTGCGGGCATACTGCTCAGATAATCGCCATATGGAGGCATCTCAGAATTATGTACCCGGGGTCCCTCGGGGACATGACCGGCTGTGTACAGTGTGTGGTCAGCCCCATGCTGATGGTGACAGAGCACGGTTCTGCGGACCGTGTGCTGAACAGGCACTGACCCTGCAATCAGGTTTGCCAGTGGCTGCACCTCCCTTCAATACACCTGTCTCCCCGGAGTCTCACTCGAGCGGGGATGACCAGCAAGTCGTGCCGCGCAGGCTGCCTACGACTGAGCAGGTGCTGTCTAGTTTGGTGGAGCGTATGGGCCCTGGAAAGCAGCGGTCCCAGACGCCTCCTGGCTCTCCGGTTCCTAACGAAACCGATGAATCTGCTGCTATGCAGGACCTGGATCCTTCTGATGAAGGTGAGCTATTCTCCGATTCGGGCTCCTCGGATGGGATGCCCTGGAGCCGTGATGATTCTGGCCCCGGTTCTTGGGGCCTGTGTGACACTGATGAACTACTTATAAAGATCTTTGAGGTTTTGTCAATCTCTCCTCCTGGAGAGGCTCCCAAGCCTAAGAGGAAGAGTTTCTACACAGCGACGCCGCGCTTGGAATTTCTGGAACAGGAGCATTTCCAGGCTCTTATATCCAAAGAATGGGATTCGCCTTGTAAACTTAAAGGGGTTCCAGGGGTCTGGGATGGGAAGTACCCTTTTCCCCCTGATGTGGTTAACTTTTGGTCAGCACCTCCCGTGGTGGATGCACCAATTATAGGGGTTGCTAACCCCCCTCCTTCATGACTGCCCCTCATTATCGTACCCTTCGGGATGCTGAGGACCGGCGCATTGACAGACTGGCTTCCCACGCCTTTTCGTGTGCAGGGATGGCTCTGCGCCCTGTCTGTGCCGCGGCCATCACTGCGGTGGCCGCCAGGACTCTCATTAGAAAACTACTTGATCACCGACCTGAAGACCTCCCCTGGGAGGTATTTAATGCGCTCTCAGACTGATGTGTTTGTAAGGTTTATCCTCTCAGCACTGAATGACACCATTAAGATGTGTGCTAGAACCTCTGCCCTTGTGGTAACTATCCGCCGCCTGGTCTGGCTTCGACAGTGGGGTGCTGACGATAATACGAAAAAGGCTCTCACTGGCCTTCCTTTCAGAGGACGACGTCTATTTGGGGCCCGTTTGGACCTTTTTGGAAAAAAGGGTAAGGCACCCCTACGCAGAAGGCCGTCTCGGCCTCCTCGGGGCAGGGACACCCCTCCCCCTCCTACGTTAGTGTCAAACACGAACCTGAGGTGTGCTTCCAACTTTTCGGAGTGGATTTCCACCACGGGGTGGGCAGGCAACGCCCTGGGCCCTCTGGCAGGGCTATGTCCAAATCTGCCAAGACTTCCCAAGCATAAAGGGACGCCCTTGCCCTTCTGGGCGAGGGGACTGCCACAGCACCTGGCTCCTATCTGGGAGCGTATCTTCTCCTTCTGGTGGATCCAGGAGGTAGTTCCCCTGGACACAGGATAGAATTGGCTGGGCGGTCCCTCTCAGAGGTTGTCGGGGTGCTTCGAGCCCCTGTTTTCCTCTCAGGAGTTATTGCAGGCCGTACTCGGCCGGCAGGGTCTGGGCTTACTTGCAGGTTGCCCTTAACAGAATGGGGCGATAGCCTCTATGTTAACCTTTCTCTTTCCCTCAAAATGATGAGGCAATCTGGGCCATGCTGGCCAATGATAGGCTTGGCAATTCTACACTCACAGGTAGTCCCTGTATGATATCTGTCTTGGGACACAGGCGCCCTGTGTAAGGGGGGCTTCTGGCCTCCTGTGGCGTTCTAGATCCTGTTAGTTCCCCCTCTGTCTTCTGGACACCAAGACCGTTACTAGTCAGTGTTGCAGGGCCAACCCTGCGGATTGGGGCCTTGTTTTTTGGCCTCTCTTCCGCCCCCAGGCTACTCGCCATGGCGCGGATGGGGATGATGCCTGTGGGGCGTCCGCACTAGGACCTACCGGGTCGTCTTTCCTTACTCCCCAATCTCTACGTCAGGCCGACGTGGGTTAGTCGGCCGGTGGTGTCCCCTGGGAGTTACTGGATGGGTGCTCAGTCACCTCAATCCCTCACGGTACCTTATCCGCTATCTCCATTCCTTGGATTCGGTTCAGGCTTGAGCCTTCTTCCTGGGCAACAAGTGGACTCCTGGTTACGGGGGCTCTGTCCCCCTTTGCTGATATCTTACTTCCACCAGGCAGGATTGCAACTGGTGGGCCCGTTGGTGGCATATCAGATGATGTCCCTTATATACAGAGCCTTTGGGCTCTTCGGCACAGTAGGTTGACCCTAGATGGGGTTCCAGCACACCGGGAGCTAGGTCTGTGCTCATTCCCCCTTCGATACGGTGGTTCCTCTTGAGCTGGTTATATTCAAGGACCCTGTCAGGGGGCACCCCCTTCTTTACTTGATCTTCCTGTGAATGGTCACCTTGGGTACCAAGTCGCGCAGGTTGGCGGGAAGGGGAATTTCTTCTAAAACCCCCCGTGGTTCCTAGGTAGGGTCCCTTAGAGGGTCCATCTTACCTAATGGCTTTGTTAAAACAATGAGCCTTCAGTTGACTCTCTAACTGCTGGACTTCTCCTCTTTAGGACCTGTCTATCTGGGGACTCTTGGCCTGTTGGAAGACAATGGCCTGTTTTATTATTGGTCTGGAGCTTGAAGCAGGATGATTCTCCTGGAATGTTCCTGATCCTGATCTGGGTGGGGGTCTACGCCCCCTGCTCCTCAGTGGTGTTCGCTCCAATGGATGTCTTTCAGTGGCAGGTTGTGCTATCCTGTTGTCCCTCTGAGAGCCAACTAGGGTGGCTCTGTTGGGTTTCGCTTATATCACAGGGGCTCTGCCCTTGTTTTTACTGCCCCAGAATATTCTGACTCTGGTCATGGGGGCTTAGTAAATTTATGTCTAGACTTTCTAGCCTACGACCACACCACCCTGAATGCGCCCGATCTCGTCTGATCTCTGAGCAGGGTCCGGCCTGGACAGTACTTGGATGGGAGACCGCCTGGGAATACCAGGTGCTGTAGGCTTTAACTTCATTCACCCTGCTATGTGGGGTTCTGCGCACGGTCTTGCTGATAAAGAGACCCGTGAGATTGATGGCCCCTGGGTGGCCTAGTGAACTGTGGTTCGCAGATGCCTCTGCTGAGGTCAGCGCTCTCTTAGTAGTGCGGTTCTACCCTTGTCAGGCTCCTTCTTATGTCGTCCCAATCTACAGACTCTAGTTTGGGGCTTGACAGCTAATTCATTCACCCCTTGGAGACGGGCTTATCTTCTGGGTGATTTGGTATATGGGGGGCTAGGACCAAGCTTCTTTGGCTTCCGCTTCCTCCGTCTATTGGGGGTTATGGTGTACCCCTATTGATTGGCATGAGTCTTGGTCTCTCCCCTGTTGGACGTTCTCGGTTCCCAGGGCTCTAGAGCTGTTACAGCATAGGTTGGGGTTTGCTCCCCATCTAGGTACTCTGAAGGTTCAGGTTCTGTCCTGTCTGCCTTCCTGTAGAAGTCTGGTTCTGTCTTCCTTGTTAGGAGTTCTTTTGGGGATTGCTCAGGGGCATCTCCCTAGTAGTTCTATGGTCCCTGTTGGGATCAATTTCCATTCTGTTTGCCCTGCGGATTGTTCCCTTGGGACTTATCCTGGATGCTGTCTGAGCTGTGTTGTAGTTCAAGTAGCCCCTCCGGGGGCTGTTGCTTCAGTCAGACGCGTGCCTGAGAAGGTGGTGCTGATTACTTAGCACTCGTTCATTATATGTATATATATATATATATATATATACTTACACACCATGATGTGGTGGTATGCCGCCTTACGCCGAACCCTTTTGTCCAAGGTGGTGTTTTATGATCATTATTTAAGTCCTTTTAGTCTGCCTATGGGCCTTATTCTTTAAAGTGGACCAACACCCAGGATTTTGACTATCCTGGGTTTTGGTCCACTTCAGGGGGGCACCCCGATTAAGGGTGCCCCGCTGTTTGAGACCCCCCAAAACTCACCTCACCACGCTCCCATGTGGCCGCGCTGACCAATCACCGCCGACGGACAAGCGGGTGACAGCGGCGGACAACACAGCGCGTCCACCGCTGCCTCCCGCACGCCCCTCTGACAGTGCCCGCGCCGGCCATTCACAAACGGCCGGCGTGGGGGCGCGCACATCTAGAGGGACGCGCGGGAGGCGGCCGCCGCCGAGGTAAGTTCTTTGGGGGGGGTCCCTCACCGCGGGACATCCCGATCTCGGATGTCCCGCGGTGCGGGAGGCGATCGGCCCGGGAATCTTATAGATTCCCGGGCCGATCACCCCTGGGTGACGGTCCACTTTAATAATGCTGAAGTAAGGGTCTACATCCCCTCAACAGGTGTTGAAATTTTCCTGGTTGTTTCTTGTCCCTTAGGGGGACTGATGCCCTTTGGGGTCTGCGGGCGCCTCCATATGTATGCGCCTGATCTCGTTTGCTTCCAGGGCCTATGCGCCCTTTGGACTGATCTTACTTGGATGGTTTGCCTTCCGGGTCCTGAGTAAAGGTTTCGGCTTCTTGCTGATCCTAGTTAGTGAAGGGGTCTGTATCCCCGCCTGTCTTGCGGGAGACCAGTTTGTATTTCCCCTTTGGGGAGAGTTCTAAGTTTTGCGAGGCTTCCGTTGCCTTTGGGCTGGTTAGGCTGTTACAATGGCCTATTCCTTTAAGGGGGAAGAATCTCCCTCTCTCTCTTTATCCCGTTCTCTTGGTGTTTGGGTACCTTTGGCCCTTCAGCACCGGGTTTTCTGTTGATTAAGTTGCTAGACCGCTGCTTGTTTCTGTTCAATACCTTTTCAAAGGTTTTGTTATGGGATTGACGTTAGAGCCTTTGCTCATGTCGTACTTGGTAGCAAAGTTTGCAGGTGACAGCGCCTCTACTGTCTGCTGTGCCTTTTTGTTGGGGATCCCACCCTACTTTATGGACACTGCTATTGGATGTCCCATGTGTAAGGATTATATTGGAGCAGGACGTACTGTATGTTTAGAATAATACAATTCTGTGAAATACTCACCTGTAGAATTGGTATTATACGCATACAGTACATCCTGCTCCACCCCACCCTGATTTTACATTTCTGGATCCCCTGTATGGTGATTTTTTATCATTACTATTGTTACCAGTTGGTGGTTGGTTTCTCCCGGCTTCTTTTCTCACTGCTTTTCAATGCTGGGGATTTGTGGGAGGTCCCTGGGTATATGAAGGGCTGGGAGGAGCCTGTTTTTTGCATGTCTGCAGCGAACAGCGCCCTCTGGCGGAGGATTACCCATGTGTAAGGATTATATTGGAGTAGGACGTACTGTATGCGTATAATACCAATTCTACAGGTGAGTATTTCACAGAATTGTATTTTTTGTTTTTCAAATCTCTTAACACCTACGTGCTCGCATGTCTGTGCCCTAAGTGCCAAGCCCGTAGGTGTTACGTTCTTGACTGCCCCACCCCCCCCCGCTAGTTAAAAAAAAAAAACAAAAAAAACTCACCTGACCCCTCGTTGGATCCGGCCGGGTCTTCTCTTTAATTTGGTGCCATCCGAACCCCCGTGGGGGTCGGATGGCTCCAGGAGAGCCCCAGGAATGGGGCCCCCCCCCGCTTCGGCAGCAGCAGCTGCTAACTGTAAAGAAAAAAATAAAAATGACATTTGCTTACCTGAGGCCGCGCTGTCTCCCGACGGGTGTCCTCCGATCGCCCCCCCCCCCCAGCCTCTTACGTGGCGAGGAGAGGGCAGAAATCGCCCTCTCCCCCCACTTCCTGGATCGCGACTGCTAGCCCCATGGGGGGGCGGGGCCGGGTAACATCACTGTGACATCAGCAGCAGCCGTCTTTTTAACACCCGAGATGAAGACTCAGTCTGCTCGGGTGATTGGAGGAAAGAGGTGGGGAGGGGGAGAGGGCTGTGATCACGTCCCCCCCCCCCCCCCCCGGGGCTCTCTCCTCCAAACACCCGAGCAGACTGTCGTCTGTCATCGGAGATCGCCGGGGGACACAGGATCGGAGGTGAGTAATGTAAAAAAAAAATAAATAAATGACATTTTTTTTCTTATGTCTGTGTGTTTTTATTTTTACATTTAACCCCTTGTGAACTGGTAAGGGGTCCATGAGACCCCTTATACCAGTTCACAAGGCTGGGGGCTGGCAAGTCACCGTTAACCCCCGGCACCCCAATTACCTGCCTCCCCAAAGCCCAGGGGGGGGGGGGGGCAGAAGAGCCCGGGCCATGGCTGTGGGCTTGTACCCTGTTCTACAAGTCCCCATAACTGATCCAGGGTTGGTTATGATGGGTAAGGGGGACCCCATATCATTTTTGGGGGAGTTTTAAGGGTTTTTAACATGTTTTTAATATGTCATTTTTTTTAAATTAACCCCTTATGTTTATAGTGTGGATAGTAGTAGTATTTTATTTGTAAATGTTATAAAGTGTGTATTGAGGTACAGAGCAAAAATTAAACAAACACCTAAGGTGAACGGCTTACACCTACAATAATTAAATGTAGTTAAATCAATATAAATCCAGACATATATTTAAAAGTCAGTAACAAAAGTCCATAATAAGTGTCCCGAAACACATGCACAATTCTTGAAGTGATGCAAAAGGAAAAACGAAGAATTTTTAAGTATTGATGAATCCAGTGAGTACCCCAAGCACATGCACCAATTAATAGTGATCACCCTTCACTCGTGTGCGCTTACCAGAGACTCATAAAAGACAACTCCTTAAAGCAATAATTTGAAATAAACTTATTATTATTATTATTTCAAATTATTGCTTTAAGGAGTTGTCTTTTATGAGTCTCTGGTAAGCGCACATGAGGGCGGGCGCGCTCTCTTGTCCGTCGCTGCCTCCCGCTTGTCCGCCGGCGGGGATTGGCAGCAGCGGTCACGTGGGAGTGGGGAGAGATGAGTCTTTGGGGCTTTCTGGGGGTTTCACACAGCGGGGCACCCCCGATCGGGGTGCCCCCCGAAGTGGACCAAAACCCAGGATAGTCAAAATCCTGGGTGTTGGTCCACTTTAAAGCCTAAACTCTGCTGCAAAATATATATCTATAATTTTCCTGGAAATTCCGGCAAAAATCACGGTTAAACATGGCGCAGCATGGGGAAAAATGACCTGTCAACAGAGGGTGACAAAACTTCAAGTAGGCTGGCAATTAAAAGGGTTAATAGTACCTATGCATGTTGGGTATTCTGCTCGGAGGACCTTGCTCTTTCAGATTTAGCTTGTTTTTTCTTGTTTGCATATTTATATTTTAGGAAAACATGTTATTTATTCAGTTTTTTTATTCATTTTTTTAGGGAAACCCTGTGCAACTTAAGAATTCTCCATAAAGATGAGCCCACTACAACAAGCTGGGTACTCTTAGAAAGCTTAACATGTGTACTTTCAGGGAATATATGGTTTATCAGGGATATTCCAAATGTAAAGGGTTGTTTTGGTTGAAAAATTGCAAGGTGCGCACTTTGTCTGCAGAGCTGAAATTTTCAAGTAAAATTACTGTTAAGCGCACACTTTACTTTGTGATGTTTGCCAACTCTTCCCTTGACAGTACCTATGCATGTTGGGTATCGTTCTGTTCGGGGCATGTTGCTTTTTGAGATTTTATTGTTATTTCTTGTTTGCATATAGTTTTTTTTTTTTTAGGAAAATATGGCTTGATTCTTCCTTTTTATTCTTTTTTTTTAGGGAAGCTTTGTGCAACCAAAGAATACATTGAGGGATTACTCCCAGAACACTAAGCCCACTTAAACAAGCTTGGTGCGCCTAGAAGGCTTGAGGCGTGTACTTCCAGAGAATATATAGTTTGTGGGGGGTATTTCAAATGTAAAGGGGTGGTTTTTCTGGAAAAACTGCAAGGTGTGCATAGCGCAGTTGTATTTTATCTGAAAATCTCATAAAGCTCTGTTTCAGTTTGGGGGAGTCTCCTGGGCAGGAAAGGGTGTCTACCAATACATATGTGGTACTGCTGTGACCGGGAGAAATTGGGGTTTCGCACGCAATACAATTTTATTGACAAACTTAAATTTTTTATTACAAAAAAAAACTACAAATTGCAAAAAATAGATTTTTTTTTTTTATTCTTGCACATTATTTTTGCACATATTTCGCCAAAAAGTATTGAGAATAAACTCAAAAAATGGCCAAACAAGACATTTCCTGTTGAAGCCCAGGCCCAAAAAAACTATATATAATTTTCCTGGGAAATCCCTGGAAATCCTTTCAAAAATCACAGTTGAACATGTGTGGCGCAAAATAGTGAAACATGGTCTGGCAACAGAGGGTGACAAAAGCTGCAGGTAGGCTGGCAGCGAAAGGGTTAAACTACCGGTGTCTGGAGGAGGAGTTAAAGCTTGTGAATTCTGGTGGTCATATGTTCCCACCTTGGGACTGAGCCTTAATATCTCAGTGGTATGCTGCCCTTTTCGATGTTTAGGAAAAAAAAGTTACCAGGTAACTAACTAACTTGGGTTGGACATAAGCCTATACAAACCTTTCTGCTGTGTCCTTTTCTTTGCTGGATACAGAACGCCTTCGCTTACTGAATGTATCACTCTATTGTACAGCCACTCAGATTTGACTGATATTTACTGCTATTTAGGTAGGGTTATAAACTGTCTTTCGAAAAAGTGTGTAATGTAAACATAAGTAGCCACGGGAGTTTGTTTGCTGTTGAGGAAATGTCCACAAAGTACTGTTCTAACTGCAGTCAGCACATGCAGATTCATGTTATAAAATCACTTTGTTATATGTATTATATGCCTAAAAGTGAGCTCTCCCTCTAATTTTGGTTCTCATATTGATTGCATACATTTTTATGTGGTCTATATGTGTCCCTTTCTCTCCTTGCCTGTATGTCTAACAGCAGCCATTTTTGTGCAAGTGTTGGAAAGTGCTCAGAGTATGTGAAAATACCCACATTACTATGGGCAACCTTTCACAGGCAGCTACGGGGTGCTCTTCTGAAAGAGAACGCCCCACATATGCGCAGATTTTTTAAAGTTTAAATAAAATAAACAGCAGCTTACCTTGCCAACCATTCCTCCAGCGCTGTGCCGTCTCTCAGCTCAGAACTGCGAATGAGGAAATACACTTCCTTATCGGCCCCTCCAGCGCCACACTGCCGATGTGGGCCACCAGTACTAGGTCAAAGAGCTAGTACAGGCCACACCCCCTTCTCAGAGATACCATTCAAGCCCAGCTAACACTTTCCCCCCTCCGCCACCCAGCCTCCTAGCAAGCCCTTTCACTCCTAGCACCAACAGCTGCCCACCCTGGGTCAAAGCCAGCTCCAAGGGCCATGCCAACATGCTTTATAAAAGAAATCATAAGGTAAACCTCGATATCTTGGCCATCTATCCTTGATTTTATAAAACGAAAACAGGTTAGAACAATGCCTAACATAGCCCGACACAATGGGCTTGACTTGGCTTCAAAGGGTGAGTAAATATTTTTCATTTTCCTGCCTGCACAAACTCTTTATAGAAAACAGGGCATCCTAGGGCTTGTAGTTCATTGCATTTGGGTAGCCTCCTACAAATGTTCCCTTAATTTGTTATACTATAGTCAAGCACTGTGCAGAGGAGACAAAGGCGCCCCCCACCCCCTTATCACAGAAGCTATGGCACGTCCCTCGCCATTAAAGTGAATGGAGAGGGGGTGCCTTAGTTCCTGTGATGAGGGGGCGGGGGGGGCACGGTAGTCCCCTCTGCACAGTGTTGTTGAGGCGGAGGGAGCGGTGCCTGCCGTAGGACTGACATTGGGCTAGCCAGTAAGCGTCTTCTTATCAGACTAGCATCGATAGCCTGCTTGGGTTGAAAGGTGAGTATAGTGTTTTTTTGTTGACTGAAGTATGTCTTCCAAAAGACTGTTGCATATAAGCAGCAGTGTTACCAAGTGTAGGTTTAACATCTTTATTTTAGTACATGTGGAATGTGTGAGTGGGCTTTAAATCACAAGTTACTGCAGCTAGCTTTTTATGTATAGATGGAAGTTGACACCCACGATGTGCAGTTTGTGATGTGCATTCCGCCTGTTCACTGAGGAGTTCAGGATATGTGATGCCTGTAAACCAAGCTTGTAGAACTTTCTTCTGATAAAATTATGTTGTTACCGATTCCACATTAGCATTGAAGCGATTAGTAGATTTTTTTTTTTTGTGTTTGTTTTGTATGAAGTAGGCTCCCTAGTTTCCATGCCACGGCTCCCACTGTGAATATTGCAGTGTTTAGGGCCCCCGGTGTTTCTGGGTGCTTCCCCACCAGGTAATGCACATTTGGTACATTAGTACATTTGGCACATTGTACTAGATTCCCACACCCACCCACAGGCAGGGAGATCAGCGATGCTGGAGCCCAGAACACAGCTATAGGCGCCACTAGAGTGGTGACCAGTGAACCAGGGGTGCCTCTTTCTGGGAGGTGAATCTGATCTCTGTTCTAGTGAGGAAACTCCATACACTTTTAGATTTGCTTTAAGCTGAAAACCTTGTCCTTAGGTTAAGTCTGGATAATTAAAATGGACTGGTTATAGACTATGGTCCTAGGGCATCCTGATTTGGGATTCCCCATAGTGTGAAACCCCACATGTGATTCGACGGCACATGGGCAGCCTCTACTCCACCCTGGTTTCTCGAATTGTGCATATCATTGAGTCGCTAGTAAACCTGAATGGCAGGTAGGAGGCTCCTGCAGGGCTGCAGCTGGAGGAATACCAGAGATACTGCTGACTGCATCATTAAATTGGTGTCAAGGGGAGTAACCCGGCTATCCCATGGGTTTCACACCTCAGGTCATCAACTGGGATGCCACGCAGGTAGGGAATCTGCCACCCCCTCGAGTCCTATAGAATTCAGAGACTGTTTTGGTGCCCTTTAACTCAAACCAATTTGCTGTTCCCAGACCTCTAAGCTCTCATTCACACCTGCATGCGTTCATGCGATTGCGTCTGTACTGCAAAAGAAAATCTACAATGACACCTCTCTGGCCTCTTTTTCACCTCTCCAGTGCAGTAGAGAGGAGGAAAACATGGCCACAAAAAGTCCTGCCTGCTGGCTCCAGGCCACAAACGCACCCCAGTATAGTCTATGGGGCCACAGACGTGTTATTCATGTGGTACTGCATGTGTTTTGTGGCACCAAAGATTTTAATGTTCTTCAATAGACATAAAGACAGGACATAGGACCAAGAAATTAGATCTTTTTGTAATGCAAAAAAAGTGTACAGAAACACAAACGCAAAACGGAATTCCTACTACAAAATGCATGTTGTGAACGTAGTCTAAGAGAATTCATATCTAGTCCAGGCAAATAAGTCCAAAAGCAACACGCCTGATCCCTATCCCATGTGCCTCTCCTACATTTCTTGCAGTGTCTACCAAAGTCGTAATTGGGCTCCAAGTTTGCCCTCCTTTCAATTCTATTCCAAGCACACTTTGAAGTGGTCGGCTGCCTCCTATCACAGCATATGCATGATTCGAAAAGTTGTGCCATGACATGCCCTTGCCAGCTCAGCCATGACCAGGAAGTCAGTGGCACTGCTTAGAATACATAAGGTATTTACATGTAGTTGAAGATTTTGAGATGCCCATTGTTCATGTGGGGGATAAGGAGGGGAGAACGTGTACTGTCATCCTCTGTGTATATATATGTATGTATATATATATATAATATTATATACCTATACCTGCAGGGGCATAGCTGGGGGCGCCATGTAAATCTTTTGTGCTTTTTATTTATTGGTTGTATAGTTACAGTATTGATTTTACAGTTACAGAAATAACAAAGTAGTAGGGGACACCACAACACTCAACGTAATGCTTAGCTGCATACAGTTTTCAACATCTGAGGTTCTTTGTCCTTCATAAGTAGGGAGATTAATGTGCCAAATTGACCCACTTTAAAAGGCAGACAGAGAAGCCAGATAATGTCAAGACATTAGCTGGAGGCTGGCGACCCACTTCTGAAGATTTAACTCCTTCTGTACTTTGTTAAAGAGGACAGGACAATAAGCCATGTTTTTTTATCTTTACTTATCTTTACTTATTTGAATCTCCATTTTCATGGGGCTAGGTTGTCACAGGTTAAACATGATTTTAGGCAATAGGATGTGGTGTTTATATATTTTTTTTTTATATCTTTAAGTATAGTTTAACACTTATTGAAGATTGCCCTACAGCCTGCTGGCTATCCTTACCCCACTGGGTCGACTGTAATTGCCAGGGTCCCTAGTTACTGCACATATTGATAATAGCATCAGCTAATCAAAATACAGGGGCAATGTTTTTTTTTATTATAAGTACCAGCATGCTGCAGTTTTCTTTTTCATCACAAACTTTCAGAAATATACATACACTAATATAGATCTGTCCAAGGAATCCTTTTATTTTTTTAATAATAATAAATGCATAAAGCAGGTCCAGGTGATAAAATGAAGCCATGGTCACCGCCTTATATTTCAGAAACTGTATCTTCTCTACTGTTCCCCCATTGCAGTCTTTCTGTCAATTAGCAAGACACCAGAAATGGAAGCTGGCTCTGTCACCAGCAATGTCCCCCCCCCCCCCTTGGCACGCCTCCACTTCTCCATCCCCAGGAAGCTGGCCATTATCCAATAATATTTGTACCAACCTCTGATGCTTTGGTAAAAAAGACCCTCCACTGGTTTAGGTATGCAAAGGGTAAGGAACATCAAGGGGTCAGTTGGGGCTTAGTAATAAGGGAACCGATCTTGTAACCAGAGGGTTGCAGGTTCGGTGTCAAAAGTGGAGCATTCCTATATATGTGTGAGCATAAAATGGTCATATGAGCACATTTACAGTGCCAAAGAAAAGCCTGGATGCAAAGAGGAATAATGCCCAGGGTTTTTATTTTCCCCTTTTATACCTCTTCAGTGGGGCATCCAGATTTGAGAAATCCTTCTCCCTGGGGTATTTTAGAATCCAGAGAGGCCGTTGCTCTTCTTTAAACAAACATTTTCTTTTCCTGTCTTTTTTACTGCTCTTAGGTCCGCAGTCCCTGCTTCCAGATATGCCGATCTGCATGGGGATGATGAGTGATGTCTTTTTACCAGCAGCAGCACGGCTGTCAATCATCCTCCTCTTGCAGCAGCAACTGCAGAAGCTCATGACACAGGTACCCTATTTTTGTCATGGTTTTTTTTTTTTCTTCCAGGGATTGACGGTCCACATAACATACCAAGCACTAAAACATTTACAGAATATGGAAACTCCTGTTTAAGAGCTGTACCTAAATATTACTTGTCATCTTTTTCTCTTTAATGGGAAGTTTTAGTTTCATTTTGTGCTTTGCTCAGACTTGAGGTTACTCTTGTGTGCTTGCTGCACTTTGTTCTTAGCACTGTTTTGCTGCAAGTGATCTGGCATTTACTTTGATCTTTACCCCTCCCTAAGCTAGAAAGAGGGCATTGAACTCTGTTGAGAGGAGACTCCTCCTTGGCTCTGTATATCCAAATACTGCATGAAGTGCAGGATATAGATCCTATTATATGATCATTGGATGGATTTTTTCTTGGCCATCTTTAGTAGCTTGTGGATGATGTGGACTCAATCTCTATCCAAAGGAATTCTTTCAGATTTTGTTGTTAGCAGACTGGTCATTTTCTTTAGATTATAATTACTCTGTGCCCTTATTGGTTACATTGTTTCTCAGTTCCGTTCTTTTGTGAGCTGAAAATTCTGCTGTATCATAGGAAATACAAAAAAAACAGTATAGTATATAATTCTGTATTACATAGTCCAAAAGTTCACATTAATTTTGTCACTGGGACACTTGGGGTTCTGTAGCCATCTGAACTTTCACTCTGGTCTGACCTGAGGGCGGGTCAATGATGCTCATTAGTACAACAATACAATATTATTTGAGAGCCTATGGAATGTAAAGAGTGGTGCATCTTTAAGAGCTTCACTTACTTGGCACACAATAAAAGTGCCTTGTCAGGGTCTATTGCCCCTGTGAGGGGCTTGTTCTAAACATAAGGCACAGATTATTTCTATCAAGGAAGATGTATTATTTTAGATGTTTAAAGTGGACCAACACCGAGAGGTGATCGGCCCGGAAATCTATAAGATTCCCGGGCCGATCACCTCCCACCCCGCGGGACATCCGAGATCGGGATGTCCCGCGGGGTGAAACCCCCCAAAAAACCCCCAAACACCTTACCTGATCTTCGGCGGCGGCCGGCCGCCGCCGCCGCCTCCCTCGCGCCCCTGTAGGCGTGCCTGCGCCGGCCGTCTGCGAATGGCCGGCGGGGGCGCGCGCGCGCCGAAAGTGACGCGAGGGAGGCGGCGGCGGCGGCAGCCGCTTGGACGTTCCTGATCCCCGCCTGGACGTTGGCGGGGATTGGACCGTCCAGTCACGTGGGAGCGGGGACAGGTAAGATTTTGGGGCTTTCTGGGGGGTTTCACACAGCGGGGCACCCCCGATCGGGGTGCCCCGCCGAAGTGGACCAAAACCCAGGATAGTCAAAATCCTGGGTGTTGGTCCACTTTAATGACAGCAACCTATGGGAAATCCGGACACATAAAAAAATTAACCTTTCCAATTCTGTTTTGTTCCCCATAGGCTGCTGTTTTTAGAAACTTCTAAAACAAAATATCTATCTAATTAGAAATCTCACCTGTAGATCTGCCCCATTTTAGGTGCAGGGGGACTTTATTTATTAGTAATATCCACGTTACTGTTAGGCTCTCAGAGGTGAACCACTCTACAAATTCTCGAGGCTCTTGAAATAGGCCAGAAACGGGGGGAATTTATACTAATGGAAGTGCATGACTTTACCCTTATAACACTAGATAATTTGAATTGATATGCTCAGCAATATTGTGTGTAGTTTGGTAAGTGTTTCTTGAATTTTAATTTTCAGGTCTACAAATAGTTCTGGCAAGACTGCAATCAGGTGAGCTTTCTTCCAGCTTTTGGGTATTGGTAGATAGAACAGGCGTGCACTAGCCAACAAGCCATGAGCATGTTGATATTTCTGTGTGGAAGCTTGGCAAGTTGCTGCGATTGAATGGTTTAGATAATGTGACAGATTTAGCTTTAAAAATAAAGCTGTAAAATTAATATAGGCTTGGCTCAAAATGTTGTGGTATAGTTGTTCATTTGTGCAGGGAAGGCATCTGATTTTTCATCCCCCTAAACGATTCTTCTGTGCTTCAGTACTACCAATGGGGCTTTTGAGAGTGTAAGACTCTACGGCTTGTGGTCTCCCCCTCGGTTGGGAATCCCAACATGTCCAATCCCTTGGTTTGCTTGGAAACTTACCTTTCTGGTGATCTTCAGACGCATGCGCGGCCCGTGGCGATATCCCCAGGACCCCTGATGTGCACACATCTGCCAGGCCTTTCTGAAAGGCAGGCCTCTAGATTCTAGAACGATCATTGGTATGCAACTTTCATTCAGTATTTTATGCCATTGATTAAAATTCACAGCACAGACTGCTGAATGGAGAAGAGCCCACACATGCCCTTGAATCATTGGACCTGTAAGCAGACCCCATGTTCCTGGAGGGGTTTCACACAGAGGTGCATCGGGTTCCCTCTAGCATGGGGAACAAAGCCAGGGGCTGAGAAAATCCTTGGTTTTGTTCCTCTTTAAAGTGGACCAGAGCCCTCTCCCTGGGGCATCACACACTGGGAAGCCCCGCTGTGTGAAACCCCAGTTGATCTCCTGGAATTCTTACCTGTCTGATGAGCCCATGGTGCATGCACTGCCAGCGGCAGCATCGCTCGCAGCTAAAGGATGCAAGTGATGCCACCCTGCACTCGTGTGAGCGGCTGGTATTCCATTCAGCATCTCCAGCTGCAGGTTAATATGCACGGCTGGCGAAGCTGATTGGACGAGAGGCTACACATGCGGCGTTGGACCAAAGAGAAGGGTTTTTACTGGGTAAAAGGTGTGGTTTCACACAGCGGGG
Source organism: Gastrophryne carolinensis (assembly GCA_027917425.1). Taxonomy (NCBI): domain Eukaryota; kingdom Metazoa; phylum Chordata; class Amphibia; order Anura; family Microhylidae; genus Gastrophryne; species Gastrophryne carolinensis. The sequence continues at coordinate 469,479,057 of CM051234.1, read as the reverse complement.
CATCCCAAACTGGGGTGCCCCCGGGGGGGCGGACCAAAATAGAGAAAGTCACGGGTTTTGGTCCACTTCAAAGGGCGCTGCTAAACTTTCTGGTCTAGATCAGGCTGATGTATTTTCAGTAGGCACTGATGGTATATTCACAGAGGAGTTTACAGAGTTTTCTGAACACAGGCGTACCTTTAGGTGACCAAACAGACTAACTCTTCGACAAAGATCCTGCCCCCCTTCAGCATCTGGAGCTGGATCTTAGATACTTAAAGTAGACTGATCGACTCCATCACCCCTGGGTCATCCAAAACCAGGATGCCCCGCTGTGTGAAATTCCCCAGGTCGCCCATACACTTGCTTTCCGGTCCAATGGCGCAGAGCAAATGCCCTCTCCCTGTTAGAGGGAAGCGCCGACAGCGCACTCTGGCCTTAGACGGCATGATGTCAGTGGCTCCGGGTGCGCTGATTGGACGAGCGGCCGTTCATGTACCGTAGGACCGGGAGGAGGTGAGTTGTGCTCGGCGATCTGGGCGGTGTCACACCCCGGGGGAAAGAACCACTTTTAATAGTTTCATACAACGGGGTTCACACACACCTCTGCTGTCTTGTACAGGTGGAGTGCGCTGAGGCTGGGCCAAGCACAACCCCTTCCTGTCTCTGAGTGGGTGCTATAGACACCGGAATGTTGGCGGTGGGGGGGGGGGATTTAGCTTTCTACCTGGATAGTTTCTTATGGCCCTAGGTAACTGCACAAGTAACTACAGAGAGGGCACTCGGCGGGTATTCCAGCAGACCACCGTGTACCCCGGTTTTATAGGAAGCTCTATTTGAAGTTCCCATAGGTGTTTATACAGACTTGGGATGCTAGGAGACTACATATTCTGTAACAAGGGGGGATAGAAAGAAGGTCACAGCATGATGGCATTTTGCATATATTCTGTGGCAGACAATATCAATGCTGATCTGCTGAAATATTATGAGCTGCTGCTGTGCTGCCCACGTAGAAGAGACAAACAATGAAATAGACTGAATGAAAGATGCAGCCTTGATAGCCAGCATGGGGGAAGCAGGGTAATTTAATTCTGATACTTTCTTTTAAAGGGAAGCCCGTTGGCAATAATAAGCAGCAAGCAGCTCACCTGATGTCTGTCACATGTGTCTCTCCATTTTCTTGCAGCGCAGGGTAGAAGCTGTAGCGGGACTCTAAAGTTTGCCCCTCCTTTCAACTTCATTTTTCCAGGACCAGGCAACTGTTGTCTAACAGCTATTCTCTCAGTGTAACTGAGCATGTCAAGCCACTGTGGTCCCAGTGCTGTCTCTAACCACATCAGAACATACTCATGACTCAATGTATTTAATGGTTCATTTTACACTTTTCCCAAGAAGGATAAGGTGGGAGGAAGTTAGTGTGTGTCTGGACAGGTATTTTAAGTTCCCTGTGGAGGCAAATGGAAAAAAATAAACGCCTACTTGCAAGCCAGATTTTCATTGCAATTTTTAAACATTTCCATTACTGTGTGGCTAGATGATGTCTTCAGTGTGCTAAGCTAATGTTGTTTTTTAAATTTTCTATTTGTTTGCAACTTTGTTGCTATAGAAAACCTTTCTTTAATAACAATGTGTTTACCTTAGCTATATACACCAAAGTGGTGTTTTCGAGTACATATCGTAGACTTCCTCACTCTAGCTTGCAAATCATCTGATTGGCTAAGGCATGAGTGACAGGTTTTACCCATTCTGCTGACATTCAACTTCTTCAGTTCTGTGTTCCAGTAGCAAAAGGGTTAATGCCCGGGTTCTTTACTGGAGATCTCATTAGGCTGCTGAGACTTAGCCAAAGCTGCTAAAGAGTTTACCTCTTACATTAGAAGAATTGTGGAACATGTAGTCCATTGCTTTTACTCAAGCCATAAAAACCACTCCCACTGTAGGACTGTGTCCCAGGAATATGAGAATGATGGAAACCGCATGCTGAATCACAGATGTATGGGGACACAATCCTAACACAAATGATTTTACATTTCAAAATAGGAAAGCAATAAGGCAGAACACCAAAAAGCTGACAAAAGGGGAGTTTTCTTTTAATCCCATGAAGTCCTGCAGCCTTCTAGTTTCAGCAGAGTCTGGTGCCATCAGCATGGTTCTTTCCCTCACTTGGCACATGACCCTTCTGCCAGTCATGTGGGAGCAGGCTCCATTGTTGCTAGGCAGCAGAATGCATCAACCACTAAAACAGGGGTACTCAACCAATTTTTGTAAAGGTCCGTTTAAAAGCATCCAGTGAGCGGTAGAGGTCTGTGTGGAGGGCTGTCGCGGGAGGTGAACAGTTAAAAATCAGTCCACACCAACCCAAAAATCCTATTGGCCACTGGGAAAAACAGGATTTATTTATTTATTAGGCCCCACAGAACCTACAGCAGATTGGACTTCATACTGCAACACTAGGTGCCAGGGAGACTAAGCACTACATTGCTAATCAATGGGGCAGCTCTGAGCATGGCAACACAGGAGCAACTGAGTGCAGACCTGTCAGGGCAGGGGTCCGGAAATCTGGTGTAGAGGTCCGCATTCAGACCCCACTCCGCCAGTTGAGTATCGCTGCACTAAAAGGAGATGTGCTCTTATAAAGTGTGAGAGCGCTGCAAGATTTAGAGGGATTGAGTCTGCAGGCTCGCAGCCAAGCTAATTTATTTTTTGCCAGGACTGTCCCTTTTAAAGGGCACATTGACCATTCTTTTTATATTGGGCCTAAATCCACATGTAAATGATATTAAAGCTAAATAAATATGGATTCAGTTTTCTAAAGGTGGGCAAGTAACAAACATAAGGCCTGTCTATCAGCGGGTTCTCGCTTCCCTGTTTCAGAGCAATGCATCTGGCATCTTGATTTCTGTTTTCTTAGACAAGGCTGGCACAATTCATTCTTAGCCACATCTTGGCAATCTGCCATAATGGGTGTATTTCAAAATGTTTGGCTTGCATTAAGCAGAATTTTATTACAGCTATGGTACTGTGACATGATCTCCAGTCTTGTGACATTTGTGTGACATTTTGACAATAAAGTTAATATACTTGTGTCATGAAAGCACACACAGTGATATTACTGTGACGCAGCTAATGTTTTTCTCCCAGGTTGTTTTTTTGTACTTTCCCCCTTTATCGGTGGCTTTAAAATATGTATAGTAATGGTCATATTTTTCACAAGTGGAACATTTAATGGTGTGTACTATTCATCTGAAAAAATAGAATTCCAAACAAGATGGAGTAGACCCTCCTCTTAAATTGGGCCAAAACCCAGGATAGTCAAAATTTTTGACTGCTGGGTTTTGATCCTTTCCCAGGGGGTACCCCGATCTGGGGTGCCCCGCTGTGTGAAACCCCCCAGATCGCCGCAGCCAGCTCGCCTCTTCCCGCCTCTTCCTGCCATGTGAACGGGAAGAGGTAAGCTGGGTTCGGGCGATCTGGGGGGTTTCACATAGTGGGGTGCCCCCGGGGAAAGGATAGTAAAAATCCTGGGTTTTGGTCCACTTTAATTCTTATCTGTATTTATCATAGATGGAGACCAGGGTTATGTAAATTGCACCTTGGAGCAAGCTTTCCTCTAATCTAGCAGCTTTTCTGCTGTGAAAAATGAAGCATCGGAGCCCCATATGCATTAGTTAGTGGAAGTGGTAACCTGGTTCATTTTGGTGTTGAGCTGCTCCACTGTAGCGGATTAGTCTGCCATTGGGTATCTTTGTGGCAGTCATTCGCCCCTCATATGAATGGCCTGTCTCCTTATTTGTCATTGTGCCTTTCGTTGATACACTTTCACCATAGCTGCATGCAAACAGTTCACAAACAGCAGTTTCAGAAATGCTGATCAGTAATAATTCTTTTTTTGCAACTGTGATAAATTGCTCCCTTTAGCCATGACAGCAACGAGAGATATGTGTGCTGATGACCAGTCGCACATGACTTCCTTCATTAACTTTGCACTACCCATGTCAGAATAGGAACTGGTCATAATAATGGGACTTGACTGTAAATTCAGGACAGGGTCCTGATTGGATGAAGGGCAGGGTTGTTCCTCATGGCAAAGGGTAAAGCTGGTTGGATGGGAAGAATGAGGGGGTTATGTTTGAGCTCTGTCTGTGGTGAGCTCTGTTATTTTGCTCTGCATGGCAATTTTTCTTTTAGTAGCAAGTGATCAACTACCAGTATTGTATCTTTTTTTTCTATAAAGTTTTTTTCTGTGAGCATGAACTTAAATATATCTTTCCTTTTTTTTTTCTTTTTGCAGAGCTGCGCTGTACCTCTGTGCAGTTTGCTTGCCACAGTGGTGCCATCCAGTGCATTCCCTTAAACTGGCAGTGTGATGGCTGGCCAACCTGCGAGGATGAAAGTGATGAAGTCAACTGTCCCGGTAAGTTTTATAACTTGCTGTAGTGTTGGGCAGCAATAACTAAATGCAATTTGGCTTCTAAATTGGAACAAAAATCCTGCCCTGGTATTTTACCTGTCTCTGGCTACCACCCCCCTCCCCCCCCAGTCTGAGTCTACCGCAGCAGCCTGGCTGGTCAATTAGTGTATGCCAAGGTTGAGCCTACAGCATTGCGGGAACAGACTATAGGGAGGGGAAAATATGGCCAATCTTAAAGGGGACCCTTTTCTGTGTTTTGGTCTTTGCCCTGGTGACATCCCATGCCTTGATGTGTGAACACCCACCCCCCTTCAGTTCACCACAAGAACTCACCTTTCCACAGTCCCACGGTGTATGCTTGGGCTTTGGTCTAATCACTATTGAATGGTGTGCATATTCATGATCCTCATATGGCCCAGGGGTGCATATTCATGATCATCATATGGCCCTCGGAATAGGCTGTTCCGGCTGCAATCGTGGTGTGTGCGTGCTCCCACCCCGGCCTATCTGAATAGCTGAGCACAGGGTGCCAGGAATGCAGCCTTGTTGTGGGAGTTTGAGTATAGGTGAGTGAATGTGGGCAATTTTGGGGGCTCGCACAGTGGGGCATCCCAAATTGGAAATCCCTAGGGGGACTGAAACAGCTGGCCCTGAAATATTGTAGACACCAAGGCTGCTGTGCACGGTGGGTGGTCCGCTTTAAATGAATGGTAATGATGTTTCAGTACATTAAAGCAGTGGGTATTGTCCTCTTCGCCATGATGCAGAAGCTATACCATTTGGGTTAGAAAATCACCTGGGGAGGTACATTGTAGCTGGAAATGGGAGTTAGGGGGAGACCAAGGAGGCAAGAATTGGGTATAAATAAAAAGCCACAGGCACAGGCGGTCGAAAAGCAGTGCCAGCCCTTGAGAAATTTTCCCTGTGGCACCCCTTGTTAATGTATAATGTACATATATGACCATGTGCTGATGTTTCAGTACATTAAAGCAGTGGGTATTGTCCTCCACAGCCATGATGCAGAAGCTATACCATTTGGGTTAGAAAATCATCTGGGGAGGTACATTGTAGCTGGAAATGGGAGCTAGGGGGAGACCAAGGAGGCAAGAATTGGATATAAATAAAAAGGCACAGGCGGTCGAAAAGCAGTGCCAGCCCTTGAGAAAGTTTCCCTGTGGCACCCCTTGTTAATGTATAATGTACATATATAACCAATGTATGCTTTTGCACACAAGGAATTTGTGCTCCCCTTTTTCTTTATTCTTAGTATACAGTACGTCCTGCTCCAGATAGATTACTTACACTTGGGTTATCCTCCGCCAGATGGCGCTGCACTGCAGAGACATGTAAAACAGGCTCCTCCCGGCCCCTCAAATACCCGGGGACCTCCCACAAATCCCCAGATTTCTCTGCAGTGCTGACTGCGAAGACATGAAGTTATCACTCTCTCGCAGGTGAGCGGGGCTATTAGCCTGCGGCCCTGTTGGACTATTCCCACCCGTCCTTCGTGTGATGTGCCTCCCAGCCTGGGCTGCGCTGGTCGGGTGAAGGTAGGCGGCACCATGCATGCTTATGGAGCGCTGCTCCACCGCAGCCCCGCACCAAAGGGTAGGCGGTATAGTTTGATGGTGAGCCTTTATGGGATGCCCTTCCCTCATTACTGTCCCATGCCCCGGTAGCGGTGGGCCCTGTACAAAGGGCCGCTATCCCCCCTCATTCTCACTGTAGCCTTCGGGGGGAAAGAAAGGGGGGAGGTGTGGGTGTCAGCGTATTGTGATTACGTGCATATGGCCTTTTGCAATGTCTTTTGGAATTTATATGTGGTGTCAGCCGCCGCGCTGACTCGTCTTTTTACTCATGGCAAATGCCGCCGCGCGTGACTTTTTCCTTCATGTGGATGTTCCGCGCCGGGCGACGGCATTACCTCGGACGCTTCTGCGTCCTCATTAGCTGCTTGTTGGACTTCGCGTCCATCAGGGGGACGGGACCTGGCTTGGTGCGCTTTGCGTCACGGCCCGCTCTGGCCCGCCCTTCGAGGTACTCGGCGCCATGTTGTCAGGTCGCGCGCGTGTGACGTTCTTACTTACAGTGGTCCGTAAGTGCCCTCGCGGGCGGCTTTATACTCATTGTAGTGTTTTTCGGTTCTGACACCCTTTCTTCTCATTGTGTCTTTCAGACGGGCGAATCCATGGGCTTCTCCCGGCCCGATGTAATTGATAGTCGGGCCTTGTAAAATTACTCCCACTTCCCTAGCGGGTCATTGGGGCATCCAGGGTTGCTTTATAGCGTCAATCCCTACTGGCATATTGTGCCTAAAAATCACCATATGGAGGCATCTCAGGATAATGTGACTGGGGTCCCCTTGGGACAAGACCGGCTGTGTATGGCGTGTGGACAACCCCATGCTGACGCTGACAAGGCACGGGTCTGCGTACCCTGTGCTGAGCAAGCGCTGGCCTTGCAATCTGGCCTGCCAGTGGCTAAACCTCGTTGCATTTCACCTACTCCCCCAAGCTTAAATCTCACTCCTGCTGAGTCACATACAAGTGGGGATTCTCAGCCTGATTTGTCTTCTAGACTACCTATGGCTGAACAGATTATTGCGAGGTCTTTAGCGCGTAAGGGCCCTGGTAAGAAGCGGCACTTGACGCCTTATGTTACTGTTTTCCCTATGGGATCTCAGGAGTTTATGAATCTGTGTGGCTATACCCCTTCTGATGAAGGAGAGCTTTTTTCTGACTCAGGCTCATCTGATGAGAGACCGAAGGGTCATGACGATTCTGGCTCGGACCCCTGGGCCCAGGATGACAGATTATTGATCCAGATCTTTGAGGTTCTGTCTATCTCTCTCCCTGGTGAGGCTCCCAGGCAAAGAGGGGAGCGTTTCCATACAGCAACATCAAGTTTGGAATTTCTAGAGCAGGCACACTTCCATACCCTTGTGCTCAAGGAATGGGGGTGCCCCAGTAAACTTCCTGGGGTTCCAGGGGATTGGGATAGTAGGTATCCTTTTCCCCCTGAGGTGGTTAAATGTTGGTCATCCCCCCCCCCCCCCCCCCCGAGGTGGATGTCCCGATCATAGGGCTATCTAACACCCCTGTCTTGCATCCCCCTGATTATACTACCCTTCTGGATGCTGAGGACCGGCGCATTGACCTGCTGGCCTCCCACGCCTTTGCATGTGTGGGGACGGCGCTGCGCCCGGTCTGTGCCTCTGCCATTACTGCTGTGGCCGCTAGAACCCTCATCAGAAAGATGCTTGATCGTGCCCCTGATGATCTCCCTTGGGAGGTGTTTAATGCACTCTCCAGTTGTGATGTGTTTGTTAAATTTATCCTATTAGCATTGGATGACACCATCAGAATGTGTGCAAGAACTTCTGCCCTCGTGGTGGCTATACGTCGCTTGGTCTGGCTGCGACAGTGGGGTGCTGACAATGCTGCAAAGAAGGCCCTTACTGGGCTTCCTTTTAAGGGGCTACGCCTGTTTGGGGCCCGTCTAGACCTGTTTGGTAAGAGAGGTAAATTACCCCAGCGCAGGCGGCTGTCTCGGCCCCCCTTCTACCCCCTGCCATGGTGTTAAACAGGAACCAGGGGTGTCCTTCGCGGGGGCTCGCACAGATTCCTGCCCCGGGAGCAGCAGACAACGCCCTGGCTCTTCTGGGGGGGGGGGCTAAGCCCAAATCTCCCAAGTCCCCTCAAGCATGATGGGGCGCCCTCGCCCGTCGGGTCAGGGGACGGCCGCGGCTCCTTGCTCATGTCTGGAGGCATCACGCCTCAGACCGGTGGATTCAGGAGGTAGTGTCCTCTGGCTACAACATAGAGTTTGCTGTGCGGCCTCCCCCAAGATTATCAGGTCCCGGGTACTCCTGGTCCCTGCCTCTGCTCAGGTGTTGGCGCAGGCCTGTGGGGTCTGGGGGTCATTTGAAGATTTCCCTTAACAGAGGCAAGGGACTCTACACCAACTTTTGCACGGTTCCCCAAAAGGATGGGTCAGTCTGGCCCATTCTGGATTTACAGATCTTCAGCAAATCGTCAGGTATAGGTGTTTTCTGCATGGAAACTCTGCGCTCGGCCATCGGCTCCTTGTGCCCCGGGGGGCTTCATGCCGTCTGTGGAGATCAAAGATGCTTATTTTCACATCCCTGTGTTTTCAGGACACCAAGGTTCCTCAGATTCGCGTTGGAAGACCAACACTGCCAAGTTGTGGCCTTGTCATCTGGCCTCTCTTCTGCTCCCAGAGTGCTCACCAAGGTGCTGACGGGGGTGATGTCTCTGATGAGACCAAGGGGCGTCCGCGTGCTGCCCTACCTGGACGTCCTCATTACTTCCCAGTCTCTATATCAGGCTAAGTTGGATATTCAGCTGGTGGTGTCCATTCTGGAGTCATTTGGATGGGTGATCAACCACCCCAAGTCCTCACTGTCCCCTTCCTTGGTAGCTCCATTCCTAGGAATGAATCTGGATACAGTTCAGGCAAGGATCTTCCTTCCTCAGCAGAAAGGGGACAATCTGGTTGCACGGGCTCAGTCCTTCCTAGCTGTCCCCGTCCCTCCACCAGGCAGGGGATGCAGCTGGTGGGCCTGATAGTGGCGTGCTTGGAAGCGGTCCCTTATGCTCAGTCCCCCTTGGGGGCTTCTGCAACTTCTCCTATTGTTTGTATGGGACAAGGACCCAGCATCTCTGGACAGGGTCTGTGTTCCTTCCCCCCTGGTAAGGAGGTCCCTCTTGTAGTGGATGGACTCAAGGAACCTGTTGGGGGGCAGATCCTTTCTTGCCCCTTCCTGGGAGACGGTCACCACGTATGCCAGTCTATCAGGTTGGGGGGGGGGGTTTCTGGAAGTCCCTGCGGTTCCAGGGGAGGTGGGGCCCTTAGGAGGCCCATACACCTATCAATGTTTGAAACTGTGAGCGTTCAGGTTAGTTCTAACTCGCTTGACTACTCATCTTCAGGGCCTGCCTGTTCAGGAGCACTAGGTCTATCAGACGGCAGCTGCCTACATCAATCATCAGGGAGGGACCCGGAGCAAGAGGGTCCTCCAGGAAGTGTCTCCGATCCTGACCTGGGTGGAGGCCAATGTTCCCTGCATATCAGCGGTATACATTCCGGGGGGGGGGGGGGGGGGCTCCTGTCTCCCTGTCCCAGGATCCTCTGGCTGTGACCACGGATGCCTTAGTACTGTCATGGTAGGACATTCTGTTCTGTATGTCTTTCCTCCATTCCCCCTGCTAGGCAGGGGCCTGCGCTAGATTGCTCTGGAAGGGGAGGCAGTGATTCTGGTGGCCCCCAGGTGGCCAAGAAGAGTGTGGTTCGCAGACGTGGTACAGATGGCAGTAGATCAGCACGTTCTGCCAGGAGTGCCAGATCTGCTCACTCAGGGCCCCTTACGCCATCCCGATTACAAACTCTGGCATTGACGGCCTGGCTGCTGAAACCTCCATCTTGATGGAGAAGGACTTGTCTGCCTCGGTGATTGAGACCATGGTGAAGGCTAGGAAGAAAACTTCTTCTTCCATTTATTATAGGGTATGGCGTACCTACCTTGATTGGTGTGAGTCTAGGTCTCTTCCCTGTTGGGTGTTCTCAGTCCCCAGGGTTCTGGAGCTTTAACAGCCTGGGTTGGAGTTGGGTCTAAAACTCTACTCTGAAGGGTCAGGTTTCTGCCCTGTCTGCCTTCTTTCAGAAGTCTTTGCTCAGTATTTCTTGGTTAAGACCTTCTTTCAAGGGGTCACTCATGTGCGTCCCCCTCGTAAACCTATGGTCCCTGTTGGGATTTGAACTTGGTCTTGTCTGCCTTGCAGGGTGCTTCCTTTGAGCCTGTTCAGGATGCTGCTCTGGCTGTACTTACCCTCAAGGTTGTCTTTCTGGTGACTATTACTTCGGTTAGGCGTGGGTCTGAGCTGGCGGCTCTGTCTATCCAGCCCCCATTCCTTGAGAGACACCAGGATAAGGTGGTGTTCCGCCTTAAGCCTAAGGTGGTGTCTGCTTTTCATTTGAATCAGGTTATTGTTCTTCCTTCATTGTGCCGTAATCCTAGCATCGAAGGGGTTTGAGAGGTTTAGGGCAACCTCAGGTAAGCCTGCTCCCAATTTATCTATTGCACTGTATGTCCCAAATGGGCTCTCAGAGATTAGAGTTAGGACTGCACCCCACAGAGGCACTTTGGCGTAGTGGTGCAGCTTAAGCATACTTCTGCAGATGTGTGTGACCGAGTACTCTGTTTTTAACCAAGTTTAGAGACAGATTATAGGCTGGCCTGCAAGCTAACAGGGTTGAGTGCTGTGGCTCCTTTAAGACTTTTGTATTCTAATCCTAGCATTGCTAAGGAAAGGGTTCGGCATTCCTTGGATGTGGTCAGGTGTCTGAAGTATGACCTGGTTGTCACTGTGTCCTTCAGGAAAACTGATGCTCTTTTTGTGGTCCCTTCCGGTCCTAGGAAGGGTTTGGCTCCTGCCAAGTATACTATTAGCGAATGGATTCGTCAGGCTGTGATTCAGGCCTATTCTGCTAAGGGGAGGAATCCTTCCTTCCACCTTTATTGCTCATTCTACTCGTGCTATTGGTGCCTCTTGGGCCTTCCAGCACCAGGCTTCTGTTGGACAAGTTTGCAAGGCCTCTACTTGGTCTTCTGTTCATACCTTTTCAAAGCTTTACAAGGTTGATGTTAGGGCCTCAGTTGATGCTGTTTTTGGCCGCAAGGTTTTGCAGGCGGCGGTGGTTTAAACTGTCTGCTGTTACCTTTTTGTTGGCGATCCCACCCTGCTTATGGACACTGCTATTGGATGTCCCAAGTGTAAGTAATCTATCTGGAGAAGGACGTACTGTATACTAAGAATAGTACAATTCTGTGAAATACTCACCTGTAGAATTGGTATTATAAGTATACAGTATGTCCTGCTCCACCCCACCCTGGTTTTTGCATTATTCTGGATCCCCTGTATGGTGATTGTTATCATTGTTATAGTTACCAGTTTTTGGTGGTTGAATTCTCCCGGCTTCTTGTTCACTGCTTTTCAATGCTGGGGATTTGTGGGAGGTCCCCGGGTATTTGAGGGGCCGGGAGGAGCCTTTTTTACACGTCTCTGCAGTGCAGCGCCATCTGGCGGAGGACAACCCAAGCATCTGGAGCAGTACGTACTGTATACATATCAATTCTACAGGTGAGTATTTCACAGAATTTTATTTTTATGGGTATTGGTCCCTATTGTATGCATAGGAACTTTTCCTCCACTATAAACCCATCTGTTCAGTATACACATGGGTGGAGTGGGCTGCCTTAGTTACAGCGGCCGGGAAGCATTTGGTGGTTAGGTGCCTTGCTGAGGAGCACTTCAATCATGAATTTATGAGATACAGTCTATAGATCACACTGTGGTGGTTTAGGTACTTTTGAGGGAATATAATAGGATGTGGGAGACACTAATTTACCAAACACATAGACACTTATATTATATACATTATATACACTATATACAATTGCTTGTTGCAAAGAAGCCAAAATACTGTTTGTAATTGGGACTCATATAGCTTTGGTGCAGACACAGTATTCAAAGGGCTTTTGCAGAAGTGGAGCAAAAAGAGTCTCAATATGGTTGTAGTACCTGGTAGTGCAGGAGGTAGTGCAGTCCGGTCTATTATGGGTCGGGTCTGCCACCTGAGCTGACACGTGTTTCGGTTATAAACCTTCTTCCGAGCTGATGCAAAAAATGTCGATGCGAGGCACCGCACTCCTCGCATCGGCATTATTCCAAGTATGTCACACACCCCGCTTCCACTATTCTTGACATATGGGTTATGGTCCAGTAGAGGACGAGCTTCTGCAGAGATGAAAGCAAAAAAGAAGCCCCTCCCGGTCCATAAATACCTGGGACCTCCCACACATTCCCCAGTTCCTTCTCTGCAGGACAGCGAGCAAATCGGAAGATGTATGCTGCTCTTCCTTGCAGGTTTCTGCCCTGGCTGTCTTTTTTCAAAGGTCTTTTGCTTTGCATCATCTGGTCAAGACTTTTTTCCAAGGGGTCACTCATGTTCGGCCCCCTAGGAAGCCTGTGGTTCCCGTTAGGGACTTAAATTTGGTTCTTTCGGCCCTCCAGGGGCCTCCCTTTGAACCGATGCAGGATGTGGCTCTTTCTGTGCTCACTCAAAAGGTTGCCTTTTTGGTGGCTATTACCTCTGTTCAGCGTGTCTATGAGTTGGCGGCTCGGTTTATTCAGCCCCTTAATTTGAGAGACCCCAGGATAAGGTGGTTTTTCGCTTTAAACCAGATTTCCTTCCTAAGGTGGTTTCTGCCTTCCATCTCAATCAGAATGTAGTTCTCCCTTCCTTGTGTCCTAAGCCCAGCAATGACAAGGAGAGGGTTTTGCACTCTGGATGTGGTTCGTTGTGTGAAGTACTATTTGGTGGCTACTTCTCCTTTTCATGAGACGGACGCCTTGTTCGTGGTGCCTTCCGGGCCTAGAAAAGGTTTGGCGCCCGCCAAATCTACCATTAGTAAATGGATATGCCAGGCCATTGTTGGCGCCTATTCGGCTAAGGGGAGGGTTCCTCCTTTTAAGATCACTGCTCATTCTACTCGTGCTGTTGGGGCTTCCTGGGCCTTCCAGCACCAGGCTTCTGTTCAACAAGTTTGTAAGGCTGCTACTTGGTCTTCCGTTCATACCTTTTCAAAGTTTTTTAAGGTTGATGTGTGGGCCTCAGCGGATGCTGTTTTTGGCCACAAGGTTCTGAAAGCTGCAGTGGTTTAAAATTTGTGCATTATTGCCGTATTGGGATCCCCACCCATGTTGGACACTGCTATTGGATGTCCCATATGTCATGAATAGTGGAAGCGGGATGTGTGACATACTTGGAATAATACCATTTTGTGATTACTCACCTTTAAAATGGGTATTAGAAGTGTCACACACCCCGCTTCATCCCGCCCTTTTTGTATTCTGGATCCTTTATATGGTGAACCTTTTTATGGTTAAGAATGTTTTTGTTAGCTCTTCCTGGTCCCCTTACTGCTGTCATATACTGGGGAATGTGTGGGAGGTCCCAGGTATTTATGGACCGGGAGGGGCTTCTTTTTTGCTTTCATCTCTGCAGAAGTTCGCCCTCTACTGGACCATAACCCATATGTCATGAATAGTGGAAGCTCGGAAGAAGGTTTATAACCAAAACACGTGTCAGCTCAGGTGGCAGACTGGACCCATAATAGACTGGACTCCTCGCCTGCTTAATTTTAACCCTGTGTGGACTTCTTAAACAGACTGACCATTAAGCAGCATTGAAGCTTGCATTAGCGAGTGCCTCCTGCACTACCAGGTACTACAACCCTATTGAGACTCTTTTTGCTCCACTTCTGCAAAAGCCCTTTGAATACTGTGTCTGCACCAAAGCTATATGAGTCGCAATTACAAACAGTATTTTGGCCTCCTTGCAACAAGCAATTGTATGTAATGTGTATAAGTGTATGTGTTTAGTAAATTAGTGTCTCCCACATCCTATGTATTATATTCCCTCGAGTACCTAAACCACCACAGTGTGATCTATAGACTGTATCTCAATAAATTCACTATTTTTTGCATCATACTCTATAGTGTTAGGTGTGCATTTATAAACTGGTTTTTCAAATGTTGGTATTGGGAAATTATCCCCTACTATATGAATACACCCATATATATTCCGACTTTTCCCTTGACTCATTTGAGTGTGCTTTCCAATTTCAATTTTATCTCAAGCTGGGAATTAAACAAGCAACAGTTTGTCACAATTTGATTCCTTTAAGTGGACCAAAACCCCAGAATTTTGACTATCCTGGGTTTCGGTTGTTTCCCCGGGGTCACCCTGATCAGGGGTGCTCTGCTGTGTGAACCCCCCCCCCCCAGAACGCTGCAGCCAACTCACCTCTTCCCGGTCCCACGACGCATCTTAATGCCTGACGCCCGCATCCTCTGCTTCCCTTTAGCAGTGTCCGCGCCAGGCATTGGTGAATGGCCGGCGTGGGCACACTCCTTGTTAGAGGGAGGTGTAGGATGTGGCTGCTCTTAGATACTCTGTGGGACTGGGAAGAGGTGAGTCCATTCGGGCGTCCTGGGGGGTTTCACACCAGGGGGTGGCCCTGGGAAAAGGACCAAAACCCAGGATAGTCAAAACTTTTGACTATCCTGGGGTTTGGTCCACTTTTAACCACTAGAGGCCATGGCTGCCCCACCAATTACATGTGGGCAAAATTACACTGTCAACCAAATCGTTGGGCACTATGCAGAGCGTTTTAGTGCTGGGTATATAATATATATATATATATATATATATATATATATATATATATATATATATATATATATATATATATATATATATATATATATATAATATATAATTTACTCCACTCAGGAAATTCTGGCAAAATGGTGTTGCATGGGTGTGGCATAGATTGGACTGGGGGTCTGTGGCATAGACTTCTCGGCATAGAGCATGTCTAGCAGCCTTGTGCATGTTCGGTTGGGGAGAAACGTGCCTCCAGTCCATTCTATGTTGAGGTTATCCAGTTGTATTTGTGATTAGCGATTTTTGTTCTTCTAGCGGGCCTCATCTCTCTCTTACTCTATTTTTTGTGCTGAGCTCTTTATTAGCATCCTTTTCTCATATGATCCCCCCCCCCCCTTTCCTGTCACTGTTCCCTTTTTATTTTCACTAGTATCCTGACTTTCATGTCCTTACATTCTCTTCTCAGCAGTTCTCTGGCTTGTCATTAGAAGGAGCAATGCTACTCCTAAAGCAGGAATGGGTTTGCTTTGCCCCCCCCCCCCCCACGCAGACCTCCTACCTCTTCGTGGGATTCATTTTAAAAGCTTTTTTTCTTGCATGCATCCATTATCCCGAATACTTAGATTAATTTTGATCAGATGGAAAAGTAATTTAAATTTTTGTTTTCTGTTGTATCTAGTTTCTGAAAAGGTCATTGGGATCTTATGTCCTGTGAAGGGCATTGCGTATCTGGTTCGTGTGCCTGGGCTATATTTAGTTTTCAACAGGATGTGATTGGAAAATATGTGCTACTCTCTGGGAAAAGACATCTATCCTCCTTCTGTCTTTAGCCTTTGCTACAGATGGAGAATTTTGTGGACTATGATTTCCCCGAATTCTTCATTGTTACAAATACATATTTGGCATGTGCTATTAAATGTTGCATGTCTTATTGTGATATTAGATATCTTATTTGAACTAGAGAAGGGCAAGATGCATTAGAGGCTGGTGGATGCAGATTTCTGTGTAATTAACACTCCCTCTGCTATTCCTGATTTTGAATTTGATATAAAACATATACTTGCCTGTTTACATGAAAAGCCCTGTGTCAAAGCTGCAACAGCAAGGAGTAATGTTTTGTTGTTGTAAAGCACCACAAAATCCTTTTAGCGATTTATTTTTATTATTTTTTTTCCCTTTAACATTTTCTGCACAAGACCAATTTCCTGATTCTAATAGTCACAGAGCCTAAGTGCTGGTGCATGCTCAGAAGGCCTCCTAAATCTTAACATGTTTTTTGCAAATGTATAATTGCCTTTTTAATGTTCATTATCTTTTATTGAAAAATAAATAAAATTAACAGTATACATGTCACAAATATCCGTGTTGATATGGTTTGCATAGTCCTTGCAAAAGGTTACATTGTTGAAATTGGACATATAACACATCAAAATAAACAGTTCTTTATTTTTTGATAACGATGTTATTCCCTCACTCCCTTGAATAAGGAGGATTAGTGTGTGCCTATAATTGCCTTTTTAGTATCTGAAATGCTTAAAAAGGAACAAAACCCTGTATGGACGGCCCTAAAAGACTCTAGGGCTGTGTGATAACCTGTCCTGGGGCATTCCAGTTTGGAATGACCCACATTGTAAAACCCTCCCAGGGTCCCCCATATACTCGCCTTGATTTTTATGGGGCTTGTGCAGCAGTCACCCAGCATTCTTGTCTGCCAGCAGGTGGGTTATTGTCCGCCAGTTAAAATTAAGGTCTCCTTTAATGATTGACCCCTCCCCAAGGTGAGCCTGATTTGGGATGGTTCTACAATTAAACCTATATTTGGGCATGGTATGCTCTGTAATGGGGGACAGGAAATGGCTGTGAACGGCAATAAAGCATTTCTCCTTTTGGGGGTGGCACAGCTTCCACATTGGTGCAGTTGTTTCCTGTCCCACATCAAATGAAGCACTGCTAAGAAGAGGGGAATATCTCTGTAATGAAGGGCTCACCGCAAGTGAGGGAGTAGGTTAGGTTAATTTAGTTAAGTTGCCAGCGAGAGTGAATAAGATGTATACGATATCTTATATCTTGATAAGATATATATATATATGATATAGCTATGAAATATTTTTAATATACTAGGCTATAAAATTCATCCAAGGAGGAAATCTATCAAGTGGGAAGTGTTTTCAGGCAAGTGTGGAGATGCCATTGCACCTTGGTTAAGTATGGGAATTCAATTCTGGCCGGCCTGTCTTACTTGAAATATTGATACCCTTTCCACAACAAGTGACATCAAAATCACTCGGCACAACACGTTCTTGTGGTCTAAATAGAGTGTGACACCTGCCTTCCTGCAGCTGTCTCGCCAGACCGATGACCTTTTATGTCACCAGGGGCAGATGTTCTGCAAGACGCTGCTGTTTAACAGGAGAGCAATGCTCCTCTAGCTGTAAGGCCATAACAAATGTGTTGCCCCTTTATTCTAAGTATGTCTCACACCCTGCTTCGGAAATATTCATTACACGTGGGTTATGTCCAGTAGAGGGCGAACTTCTGCAGAGATGACTAGAAACAAGAAGCCCCTCCCGGCCCATAAATACCTGGGACCTCCCACACATTCCCCAGTAATCGTCTCTGCAGACGGCGAGCAAGTCAGAAGATGGCTGTGTCTCCTTCTTTGCAGGTAAGCCGGTTTCTCACCCGGGCAATTTATCCCTATTTCTGCCCAGACCTCGTTTTTAGTAAGCCCATATGCCTCCCAGCCTCGGCTGTAGGTCCGGGCGAGGGTAGTTTATCTCCCTAGTGGTGTACTAACTAGGAGTCATACTCCTCCGTGAGACCCCCAACAAGGGGTAGGCGGATACCAGGTTTGGGATCCTGGTTTGGGATGCCCTGTCCGTATTTTCCCTGCGCTGCTTTAGGTGGCTTGGGATCATCCCCCGCCCGTTGCTCCCTGGATCATGGGGGGGGGGGGGGCGGCTGTCCCTCCTATTTTTACCTCTGTCTTGTCCTAGCCGGATAGCTGCCAGTATGTATGAATGTGTGTGTGGCATGCTTTTACTTGGGCCAGGCCACGTCCAGCTGGACGGCGACCTGGATACCGGGCCGGCTCCGCAGCCTTGCTGGGAGCGCGGCCATGCTTTTTTTTGTACTTTTCCTTAGTATGGGCGGCTGACATTGCAGGAGAGGGGGCGGGGCCGGGCGCTCTGCGCACTGATGCGGCCCGCCCCTCTCTTTTGGCGCTCTCGGTGTTCCCAACCAATGGCTGGGAACCGTGGCTCGCCTATCTTCCACAGGAGGGGGCGGGGCCGCGCACGGTCCGCGCTGGCCCTTCTTCTTCCTTTCCTCACTTGGCTTGGTGCTGTTGAGGCTGCTGCTGCGAGCTGGAGATGCTACATGTGTGCTATTTTTATATGCATTAATATTATACATTTATAGAAGTATGCTTGCTGTACATGGCTTTTTGTATTTCTTATGGTACCCCCTTTTTTGCTATGTATTTAGGGGGAATACCTTCCTTGATATAGACAAAAGGGGGGTTTTCTCTCGGTCCTTAAGTCCCTCTCTCAAATTTGAGCATTAAAAATCCTCCCACTAACGGACGTTAAGGGGCATCCCGGGTAGCTTACTAGCGTAATTCCCACTGGTCATTGCGACTACCATAAAAATCCCCATATGGAGGCTTCCCAGGATACCGGGCTCGGGATCCCTTCGGGGCAACCCCGGCATTGTGTGGTTTGAGGGGCATCCCTTGCGGGGGATGATGTGCTTATTTGCTTTCCATGTGCACAGCAGGCCATTATGCGGCAGTCTGGGTCAGCGCCGCCGGCCTCATCACCTACACCACCACGCCTGATTCTGACCCCAAGTGATGTTGTCTTTAGCGGGGAGTCGCAATCTGATGTCTGTGCTAGATTGGCCAACGTTGGAAAATTGATTGCTAGCTCTGCGGCCTGGATGGCCCCAGCTAAGAGAAGGCATTTGGCACCGGCTGCGCCGGGTTTTTGATTATGAGGAATACGACTCCTTTGATTGGTCTGATTATTCCCTGCTGGAAGAAGGGGAATTGTTTTCGGAATCTGATGGTTCTGACGATCAGCAGTACCTGGATGCTGATGCTGGGCAGGAGCGGTGGGATACCCCCAGACTTCTGGCCCATTTTTTTGAGGTGCTTGCTATTTCCCCGCCTGCGGAGGCCCCTCCGCAAAAGGGGGAATTTTTGGGGGGCCACTAAGCCGAGCTTGGAGTTGATGCTAGTGATGAATTGCAGCATTTTCGCGGTGTGATTTGTTCCTAACCTTTGTCTTATCAGCTTTGTCTGTTCAATATGCATGAGTAGTAGAACCTCGGCTTTGCTTGTGGCTATACGCCGATTGGTTTGGTTGCGCCAATGGGCGGCTGACATTGCGGCAAAGAAGGCGTTTGCAGGGCTGCCTTTCTTGGGTATGCGCCTGTTTGGAGATAAATTGGCCTTTTCGGGGTGCAGGCTCCTTTATTCCTTCCTTTCGTGGCTCTCGAGCAAGCAGGGGAGTTGCTTACTCTGCGTTCAGAGGTGATTCCGGGGATAGGGGCAGAGGACGTGTCCGTCCTGGGACTGCCTGGGGTACCAAACCTAAGGCTGCTGCCAAACCCTTTCAGCATTGAGGGGGCGCCCTCACCCTCGCGGGTGGGGGACGGCTTCGGCTCTTCGCCCAGGTCTGGACCCGGGAGGTCACAGACAACTGGATCCTGGAAGTGGTCTCTTGCGGGTACAAGCTGGAGTTCGAGTACCGGCCTCCTCACAGATACCTTTGGTCTCGGGTTCCTTCGGACCCCCTGGCCGCGCAGGGGCTTTTCTTGGCAGGGCAAAACCTTTGGGACATGGGGGTAGTTTGTCTGGTGCCCTACACAGGGAGAGGCCGGGGCTATTACTCCCCAAAAAGGATGGCTCCATAAGACCCATTCTGGATCTAAAGATTCTCAACAGGTTCATCTGAACCAAGAAATTTCGCATGGAGACTCTGCGCTCGGCCATCAACTCTCTTCATCCAGGGGACTTTATGACGTCCATAGACATCAAGGATGCTTACATTCATGTGCCGATCTTCCCAGGACACCAGCGGTTTCTCAGATTTGTGGTGGGAGATCAGCACTATCAGTTTGTGGCTCTTCCTTTTGGGCTGACCTCTCAGAGCCCAGGGCTTTTGCATTGTGCCGTATCTGGACGTCCTTCTCATCAAGGCATCCTCTCTCAGTCAAACGGGGCTGGACACCAGGTTGGTGGTGTCAAGGCTGGAGAGGTTCAGTTGGGTGATCAACTATCCCAAGTCTTCTCTCTCCCCGTCAGGGGAGGTTTCCTTTCTGGGCATGAATCTGGATACCATTCGACCAGGGTGTTCCTACCTCCGTCGAAGGTGGAGACAGTTCAAGATCTGATACGTCTTCTTTTTCAGTCCATCCCTCGCCCGTCCTTCCGGCAAGGGATGAGGCTGGTGAGATTGATGGTGGCCTTTTTCGAGACTGTTCCTTTTGCTCATTTTCACATGAGGCCTCTTCAACTCCATCTGTTGTCGGCTTGGGACAGATGCCCTCTGACTTTTCAGTCATTTGTGATGTCTCCCCTGGTCCGGCAGTCTTTTCAGTGGTGGCTAGAACCGAGGATTTTGCTGAGGGGCAGATCTTTTCTGGCCCCTTGTTGGGAGACTGTCACCACGGATGCCAGCCTGTCGGGCTGGGGGGGGGGGGGTTCTGGAAGAAACATCAGTTCCAGGGGCTGTTGTGTCCTCAGGAGGCGCACATCTCCATCAACGTCCTGATGCATCATCTCCGAGGCTTACCGGTTCAGGTTCGATCAGACACTCGAACGGCGGTAGCTTAATCAATCACCAAGGGGCGACTTGCAGCAGGAGTGCCCTCAGGGAAGTTTTTCTGATTCTTGCATTGGCGGAGAGCAATGTTCCATGCATTTCGGCAGTGTATACATTCCAGGAGTGGAAAACACGGACGCGGACTCTCCCTGAGCAGGGGATCCTCTCGCCGAGGGGAATGGTCTCTCATTCACATGGTATTCCGGTCCCTCTGTCGCACGTGGGGGTTTCTGGAGGTGGATCTCTGCTTCACGTCACAACTGCAAGCTCCCTATGTTGGTGTCTCTGTCTCAGGATCCTCTGGCCCTGGCAGTGGACGCCTTGTCTCTTGCCTGGAGGGATCTGGGGTTCCTGTATCTTTTTCCCCCTTCTCCGTGGTGGGCAAGGTGGTGCGCAGGCTGGCTCAAGAGGGTGTGCCAGCAATTCTGGTGGCCCCAGGGTGGCCAAGACAGGTTTGGTTAATACCACAATTTGCAAACGCTGGTTTTGGCGGCGTGGCTGCTGAAACCTCCTCCATCTTGAAGGTTTGTCTGATGCTGTGATTCAGACACTTGTTAGGGCTAGGAAGTGATCTTCCTCTAGCATTGATTGGTGTGAGGCTAGGGCCTTGCCTTGCTTGGTGTTTTCGATCCCTAGGATTTTGGATTTTCTTCCAACACGGTCTGGACCTAGGGCTCCAGCTTAGTACCTTGAAAGGGCAGGTCTCTGCCCTGGGGGTCTTCTTTTTAAGGTCCTTTGTTCTTCATCCTTTGGTTAAAAATGTTTTTCTAGGGGGTCACTCATGTGCGGCCCCCTCGAAAGCCTAGTGCCTGTTTGGGATTTGAATTTTGGTTCTGTCGGCCTTCCAGGGGCCTCCTTTTGAGCCGGTGCAGGATGTTGCATTTTCTATGCTTACACAAAAGATTGCCTTTTTTGGTGGCTGTTACCTCTGTTCGATGTGCTTCTGGGTTGGCGGCTTTGTCTATTCAGGCCTCTTACTTTGAGAGACACCTGGACAAGGTGGTCTTCCGCTTTAAGCTGGATTTCCTACCTAAAGTGGTCTCTGCTTTCCATCTCATTTTAGGATGTGGTTCTCTTTTCCTTGTGTCCTAAACCTAGCAATGACAAGGAGAGGGCCCTGCACTCTTTGGATGATTGTTGCGTGAAGTACTATTTGGCGGCTACTTCTCTTTTCTGTAGGACTTGTTTGTGGTGCCCTCTGGGCCCAAGAAGGGTTTGGCGCCGTCAAGTCTACCATTAGTAAATGGATATGTCTGGCCATTGTTGGGGCCTATATTGCCAAGGGGAGGGACTCCCCTTTTCAGATCACTGCTCATTCTACTCGTACTGTTGGGGCTTCCTGGGCTTTTCAGCACCTGGCTTCTGTTGAACAAGTTTGTACGGCTGCTACTTGGTCGTCTGTTCAACCTTATAAAAACTTGGAAAAAGGTATGATGTGCGGACCTCAGCGGATGCTCTTTTTGGCCGCAAAGTTCTACAAGCTGCAGTGGTTTAATTTGTGCACTTTTGCCTGTTGGGATCCCTTCCCTTTTTGGACACTGCTATTGGATGTCCCACGTGTAATGAATATTTCCGATGCAGGGTGTGAGACATACTTAGAATAATACCATTTTGTGATTACTCACCTGTAAAATGGGTATTTATAAGTACTGTATGTCTCACACCGTGCTTCGGCCCTGAGTTGTATCTTGGATCCTCTATATGGTGATACTTTTTTCTCATAAATGTTATTGGCTCTTCCTGGTCCCCTTACTGCTTTCTTATACTGGGGAATGTGTGGGAGGTCCCAGGTATTTATGGGCCAGGAGGGGCTTCTTTTTTCTAGTCATCTCTGCAGAAGTTCGCCCTCTACTGGACATAACCCACGTGTAATTAATATTTCCGAAGCAGGGTGTGAGACATACTTATAATACCCATTTTACAGGTGAGTAATCACAAAATGGTATTTTTGTCTTACTGCTAAACGTGAAACTGTAACTGGCCAATGTTGACCAGAGCACTAAATGCGTGTACTGAAAATCAACAGATAGATGAAGGTGTCAGTGATACACTTATACGCGTGCAGTTTTACATTTACTCTTGGCCCAAAACTTCTATTATTCTGTTAAGGAAAACAAAGTGGGTAGGAGCAAATGTGCCTGCAAAACACCAACTGGTACTGGCATAGAATGATTTTTAATAGTATTTCAACTTGATTAAAAATAAAATCCAGCCTGCTGGATTCTTTTGCTGAAAGTTACCCCAAAATCTAAATTGTATGCCCCTCCAGCACTGAAAGTGACCCTAAAATCTAAATTGTTCTGCATAGAAAATCCTATCATTTACAGATTTTCCAATTTACAGTCTTAAAGTGGACCAAAACCCACTGAGATCGGCCCAAGAATCTATAAGATTCCCCCTTCCCCCCCGGGCATCCCAGATCGGGATGCCTTGCTGTGTGAAACCCCAGAGGACGCCCATAAATTTACTTTCTCTACCGGTCCAACAGCACATGTGCGAGCAGCGGCTGCATCCCCACTATCCCTCTAGCAGGGTGCGTGCATTTCTGAATGGCCGGCGCGGGCACGCTCCCTGTTAGAGGGTAGCGGGAGATGCAGCCACCAGCGTGTTCAGATCCCCTCCTATTAGATGAGCTGCTGTTCTCAGACCGGGAAGAGGTGAGTTTGTTTGAGCGACTTGGGGGATTTTACACAGTGGGGCACCCCCACTCTCCATTATGGTGTACGCTTCCATCACAGCTCCCAAGTGGGCAGTGTGCTGTTGGATTGAAGACAGTATACAATAAACTAGGGGGGTTTATACAGGAAACCAGGCCCTGGAGTTTAGGGTTGGGCAAAATGGGTTTGATTGCCTTGGTGATCACATGATTGGTAACTGGTATTTAACCAAGTGAGAGAGAGTGATCGGAAAACTGAAAGCGCTCTCAGTGATCCTTTGAATGTCTTCTAATTGACTTCTCTTTGCTCCATCCTATGGGCAATGAGTTAGGTCATATATTCTTACTATACAGTACGTCCTGCTCCAGATAGATTACTTACACTTGGGTTATCCTCCGCCAGATGGCGCTGCACTGCAGAGACATGCAAAACAGGCTGCTCCCGGCCCCTCAAATACCCAGGGACCTCCCACAAATCCCCAGATTTCTCTGCAGTGCTGACTGCGAAGACATGAAGTTATCACTCTCTCGCAGGTGAGCGGGGCTATTAGCCTGCGGCCCTGTTGGACTATTCCCACCCGTCCTTCGTGTGATGTGCCTCCCAGCCTGGGCTGCGCTGGTCGGGTGAAGGTAGGCGGCACCGTGCGTGCTTATGGAGCGCTGCTCCACCGCAGTCCCCCACCAAAGGGTAGGCGGTATAGGCTGATGGTGAGCCTTTATGGGATGCCCCTCCCGCATTATTGTCCCATGGTAGCGGTGGGCCCTGTACAAAGGGCCGCGATCCTCCCTCGTTCTCCCTGTAGCCTTCGGGGAAAGAAAGGGGGGGGGTGTGGGTGTCCAGTGTATCGTGATTACGTGCATATGGCCTTTTGTAATGTCTTTTGGACTAGTATATGTGGTGTCAGCCACCGCGCTGACTTTTTACTCTTGCAAATGCCGCCGCCGCGCGCGCCTTTTCCTTCATTTCGATGTTCCGCTTCGGGCAGCGGCGTTACCTCAGACGCTTCTGCGTCCTCATTGGCTGCTTGTTGTACTTCGCGCCCATCGGGAGGGCGGGGCCTGGCCTGTCGCGCCCTGCGTCACAGCGCGCTCTGGCCCGCCCTTTGAGGTACTCGGCTCCATGTTGTCAGGTCGCGCGCGCGCGTGTGACTTTCTTACTTACCATGGTCCGTCAGTGCCCTCGCGGGCGGCTTTATACTGTAGTGTTTTTTGGTTCTGACACCTCTTCTTCTCATTGTGTCTTTCAGACGGGTGAATCCATTGGCTTCTCCCGGCCCGGTGTAATTGATAGTCGGGCCTTGTAAAATTACTCCCACTTCCCTAGCGGGTCATTGGGGCATTCAGGGTTGTTTTATAGCGTCAATCCCTACTGGCATATTGTGCCTAAAAATCACCATATAGAGGCATCTCAAGATAGTGTGACCGGTGTCCCTTCGGGACAAGACCGGCTGTGTATGGCGTGTGGACAACCCCATGCTGACGCTGACAGGGCACGGGTCTGCGTACCCTGTGCTGAGCAAGTGCTGGCCTTGCAATCTGGCCTGCCAGTGGCTGCACCTTGTCTCACTTCACCTACTCCCCCAAGCTTAAATCCCACTCCTGCTGAGTCGCATACAAGTGGGGATTCTCAGCCTGATTTGTCTTCTAGACTACCTACGGCTGAACAGATTATTGCGAGGTCTTTAGCGCGTATGGGCCCTGGTAAGAAGCGCCACTTGACGCCTTATGTTACTGTTTTCCCCATCGATTGGTCTGGTTGCGACAGTGGGGTGCTGACAATGCTGCGAAGAAGGCCCTTACTGGGCTTCCTTTTAAGGGGCCACGCCTGTTTGGGGCCCGTTTAGACCTGTTTGGTAAGAGAGGTAAGTTACCCCAGCGCCGGCAGCTGTCTCGGCCCCTTCGGGGCCAGGGCCCCCCTTCTACCCCCTACCATGGTGTTAGACAGGAACCAGGGGTGTCCTTCGCGGGGGCTCGCGCAGATTCTTGCCCCAGGAGCAGCAGACAACACCCTGGCTCCTCCGGGGGGGCTAAGCCCAAATCCTCTACCAGGTCCCCTCAAGCATGATGGGGCGCCCTCGCCCGTCAGGGTGAGGGGACAGCTACGGCACCTTGCTCATGTCTGGAGGCATTACGCCTCAGACCGGTGGATTCAGGAGGTATTGTCCCCCGGCTACAACATAGAGTTTGCTGTGCGGCCTCCCCCAAGATTATCAGGTCCTGGGTACTCCTGGTCCCTGCCTCTGCTCAGGTGTTGGCGCAGGCCGTGCGAGTCATTTGCAGATTTCCCTTAACAGACGGAGGCAAGGGACTCTACACCAACCTTTTCACAGTTCCCAAAAAGGGATGGGTCAGTCTGGCCCATTCTGGATTTACAGATCTTCAGCAAATCGTCAAGTACAGCCGTTTTCTGCATGGAAACTCGCTCGGCCATCAGCTCCTTGCGCCCTGGGGGCTTCATGCCATCTGTGGAGATCAAAGATACTTATTTTCACATCCCTGTGTTTCAAGACACCAAGGTTCCTCAGATTCGCGTTGGAAGACCAACACTGCCAATTGGTGGCCTTGCCATCTGGCCTTTCTTCTGCTCCCAGAGTGCTCACCAAGGTGCTGGCGGGGGTGATGTCTCTGATGAGACCAAGGGGCGTCCGCGTGCTGCCCTACCTGGATGTCCTCATCACTTCCCAGTCTCTACATCAGGCTAAGTTGGATACTCAGCTGGTGGTGTCCATTCTGGAGTCATTTGGATGGGTGATCAACCACCTCAAGTCCTCACTGTCCCCTTCCTTGGTAACTCCATTCCTAGGAATGAATCTGGATACAGTTCAGGCAAGGATCTTCCTTCCTCAGCAGAAAGTGGACATTCTGTCTGCACGGGCTCAGTCCCTCCTAGCTGTCCCCGTCCCTCCACCAGGCAGGGGATGCAGCTGGTGGGTCTGATGGTGGCATGCTCCAAAGCAGTCCCTTATACTCAGTCCCACTTGGGGCAACTTCTCCTATTGTTTGTATGGGACAAGGACCCAGCATCCCTGGACAGGGTCTGTGTTCCTTCCCACCCCGGTAAGGAGGTCCCTCTTGTAGTGGATGGACTCAAGGAACCTGTTGGGGGCAGATCCTTTCTTGCCCCTTCCTGGGAGACGGTCACCACGGATGCCAGTCTATCAGGTTGGGGGGGGGGGGGGTTTCTGGAGGTCCCTGCGGTTCCAGGGGAGGTGGGGCCCTTAGGAGGCCCATACACCTATGACTGTTTTGAAACTGTGTGCGATCAGGTTAGCTCGGACTCGCTTGACTACTCATCTTCAGGGCCTGCCTGTTCAGGGGCGCTCGGTCAATCTACATCAATCATCAGGGAGGGACCTGGAGCAAGAGGGTCCTCCAGGAAGTGTCTCTGATCCTGACCTGGGTGTAGGCCAATGTTCCCTGCATATCAGCGGTATGCATTCCAATCTCTGTGTCACCGTGGGGACCAACCAGATGTGGATCTGTTTGTGTCCCGTCACAATCACAAGCTCCCGGCCCTTGTCTCCCTGTTCCAGGATCCTCTGGCCGTGACCACGGTTGCTTTAAGTAATGTCATGGCAGGACATTCTGTTCTGTATGTCTTTTCTCCATTTCCCCTGCTAGGCAGGGTCCTGCGCAAGATTGCTCTGGAAAGGGTGCCAGCGATTCTTGTGGCCCCCAGGTGGCCAAGAAGAGGGTGGTTTGCAGACGTGGTGCAGATGGCAGTAGATCAGTGCGTTCTGCCAGGAGTGCCAGATCTGCTCACTCAGGGCCCCTTACACCATCCCAATTTACAAACTCTGGCTGTGACGGCCTGGCTGCTGAAACCTCCATCTTGATGGAGAAAGGCTTGTCTGCCTCGGTGTTTGAGACCATGGTGCAGGCTAGGAAGAAACCTTCTTCTTTCTTCTATTATAGGGTATGACGTACCTATATTGATTGGTGTGAGTCTAGGTCTCTTCCCTGTCGGGTGTTCTCAGTCCCCAGGGTTCTGGAGTTTTTACAGCATGGATTGGAGTCGGGTCTCCAACTCAGTACTCTGAAGGGTCAGGTTTTCTGCCCTGTCTGTCTTCTTTCAGAAGTCTTTTGCTCAGCATTCTTTGGTTAAGACTTTCTTTCAGGGGGTTACTCATGTGCGTCCCCCACGTAAATCTATGGTCCCTTTTTGGGATTTGAACTTGGTTTTGTCTGCCTTGCAGGGTGCTCCCTTTGAACCTATTCAGGATGCTGCTCTGGCTGTACTTACCCTCAAGGTTGTCTTTCTGGTGGCTATTACTTCGGTCAGGCGTGTGTCTGAGCTGGCGGCTCTGTCTATCCAGCCCCCATACTTTGAGAGACACCAGGATAAGGTGATGTTCCGCTTTAAGCCGGAATATCGGCCTAAGGTGGTGTCTGCTTTTCATTTGATTAAAGATATTGATCTTCCTTCATTGTGCCCTAATCCTAGCAATGCTAAGGAAAGGGTTTTGCATTCCTTGGATGTGGTCAGGTGTCTGAAGTATTACCTGGTAGTCACTGCGTCCTACAGGGAAACTGATTCTCTTTTTGTGGTCCCTTCTGGTCCTAGGAAGGGTTTGGCTCCTGCCAAGTCTACTATCTCTAAGGGGGAAGAGTCCTCCCTTCCGCCTTACTGCTCATTCTACTCGTGCTATTGGGGCCTCCTGGGCCTTCCAGCACCAGGCTTCTGTTGAACAAGTTTGCAAGGCTGCTACTTGGTCTTCTGTTCATACCTTTTCAAAGTTTTACAAGGTTGATGTTAGGGCCTCAGTTGATGCTGTTTTTTGGCTGCAAGGTTTTGCAGGCGGCAGTGGTTTAAACTGTCTGCTGTTACCTTTTTGTTGGGGATCCCACCCTACTTTATGGACACTGCTATTGGATGTCCCAAGTGTAAGTAATCTATCTGGAGCAGGACGTACTGTATACTAAGAATAATACAATTCTGTGAAATACTCACCTGTAGAATTGGTATTATAAGTATACAGTATGTCCTGCTCCACCCCACCCTGGTTTTTGCATTATTCTGGATCCCCTGTATGGTGATTGTTATCATTGTTATAGTTACCAGTTTTTGGTGGTTGAATTCTCCCGGCTTCTTGTTCACTGCTTTTTAATGCTGGAGATTTGTGGGAGGTCCCTGGGTATTTGAGGGGCCGGGAGGAGCCTGTTTTACATGTCTCTGCAGTGCAGCGCCACCTGGTGGAGGATAACCCAAGTGTAAGTAATCTATCTGGAGCAGGACGTACTGTATACTTATAATACCAATTCCACAGGTGAGTATTTCACAGAATTGTATTTTTATAGGCTGTAAATATATATGCATATACACACACACATGTTATAACATACAAAGCTTTTCTGTGACACCCCTCTTCAACAGGTAGAAGCAGTGAACAGTTAGCCTTTATTTTGTAGGTTGTTCACAGTTTGCAAAATAAAGGATGTGTTGGGAGTTTATATGTGTAGAAGTGGGGGTCACTGGAAAGCTTTGTAGGTTATACCCGATACCTAAAAAAATAAAGTTTCTGCATATGCAGAAGAGGGGTGTTGCTGGAAAGCTTTAAGAACATGTCGTCTGACTATAAAGAGATAACGTTATACTGAATAGGCAGACATCATGTTAGAGCTTTCCAGATACACCTTGCATATAGATATAAATGGTCTACAAGAAGATGCAGACTCCATGTCTGCAGGCAAAGTTCTTGTTAAAGTGGACCAAAACCCAGGATAGTCAATAGTTTTGACTATCCTGGGTTATGGTCCTTTCCCTGATTGGGGGGAAGGACCAAGAACCCAGGATAGTCAAAATCCTGGGTTTTGGTCCACATTAAGACCATTAAGACATTGACTCCTCTCCACAAGATGAGCTTGTAGCAATTTGAAGCAGTGCCCAAAAGATACAATGTATGTGTTTAAGCTAGCTCAGCAGCACATGTAACAGATTTGTAACAAATGACAGCTGTGCAGGACTGCTACTACAGTCATTCACAGTAGGAGTATTTATACTCAATCAAGACGTCAGGATGCCTATCCGAGAAAATGTAAACGTATAATGCTCCAAGTTATGCATTAATGCAACCTCTGATGACATCCATTTTATTATGTATAATATTTTTTTCAGGTCTGGCTGGAGACCAGAGAACATATCATGGAAAGGAGAGCGTGGAGACGCGACATGGCCGAGTTAGAAATGGGGAAATTCCTAGGTTCCATTCGGTGAACTTTGCCCAGCCTGTGCGCTTCAGCAGTAAGTTGCATTTAGTAACCATTTCTCATTGGCCTACTTTACTTTCTGACTATTTTATTATGTATTATAGCTATTTAATACGATATAACCTTATCTAGCACAGCTATGTACATATATTCTGTGCTATTTATGCCTTGATCCTGGGAGAAATGCGATTACTGTTAGGCTATAGCCTTTATGCCAGTTGTAGGAGGGGCCAATGCTACCTTTAGATGGGTATAGCAGCGCAGGCCAAGTGTAGTGTACTACTTTTTGCTTGCATTGCTATGGCAAAGGCCTAGACTACAAAACCATATACAATACACCAACCATATTTCGTAAGGCCTTTATTTTTTTTATGATAGTTAAATATCAATATTGCCATTATTAAATTATAGAAAAACGTATTTTCTAAATGCTTTTAGCCACTGTTCAGTCAAATAGCAAGTAGGTGGCTATTCACCAAGCTACACTGTAGTGTCTGATCGATAAACATGAAGCATGGCCAAATTGTATGGTATCCATATAATATGTCGAAGATATTCACATTTTGGGGGTGTAATCCCCCTTGTTCCTTTATGTTTCCTAGGAAAATGCCCGTCAGGGTGGCACCATTATGATGGAACAGCAAGCTGCTATAAAGTGTACTCCTCTGGAGAGAACTACTGGGATGCCGTTCAGACCTGCCAGAAAGTGAATGGCTCACTTGCAACATTTACTACAGATTCGGAGTTAAAATTTATCCTTGCTCAAGAGTGGGACATGGAAGAAAGACCATTTTTGAGAAAGGACCAGAGAAGGTAAGGTACAAATAGAAATACCTTTTTATATTTAATCAATTTCTGTAAATGCCACATCCCCTCTTGGAGCATTTTCTTATATAGCCATAGGGCTGGGTCAAAATTTGTCTTCTTGATTTTTATTACCTTTTCCATAGGCTGTGGGTGGGCTACCAGTTTGTGATAACAACCCGTAACCAGTCTGTGGAGGGACACTGGGAAGTTGCGTACAGAGGTAAACCTTACTATTCCTCCCAACACATAAACTTTCTAACTTATTGATTTAAGCAAACATCACATCATGCTAGTATTTAATTTTGGTTATAGGTAAAGGAAACCTATTGCGTAGTTACTCTGGACCATTTTTTCCCAGGCTCTTCTGAAGTTTTCTTGCCTCCAGTGCCCATCTTTGGATCAGCAATGTCGGAGAATGAAAATTTATTGTGTGCCCAATTGCAGTATTTTTATCTACCTTCTCTCCGGCACCATGGCCTGCACAGTTGGTACGCGGAGAACTGCTATGAAAAGTCATCCTTCCTTTGCAAGCGCAGTAAGTGGGTTTAGTTGAATGTATTTGTAGGCTTAATATTTCTCGTTTTTTTTATATTTATTTCTAGTACTGTCTAAATAAACTAATAAATGTGCTACATTTCCTGCTTAATTTTGAGGTTTTCCCCTAATTATATCTATTTATCTGTAGTTCATCACCATTACATCACTTTAGGATTGTGAACAGAACACTTCTTGCAGGACCTTTTCTGGAGATGTGAACGGGTCACATGTATTTGTGTTTTATGTGCACCCCTCCACTCCAATTAGGATTCAGTCTTTCCAAGCGCATGAAAGTTTGTTCCTGTTTGGAATTTTTGGTTTGTTATGTGACTCGGATGATCAATCAAGTCTTCCTTTTGGTTTGACTCAATTGCCTTCTTAAAGATTGCTTTGTTTGGTCTGTTGGCTTTTTAACTAGGGTCACAGATGCCTGCCCCACCAAGGTGCTGTGGAGTGGGGGTATAGGTGAGCAATGCATTTCTTAAAAAAATGGCTAATTTTGTGTGTTTTTGCTCGGTTTCAGGTTGTGACACAGTCAAGTTGTCTGGCTACAAATGTATACATGTAAAAACTGTGGAAAAAACAAAATATCGGTTATGAAAAAAAACAGCTCTTTTAATAGTAATTCCACTATGGGGACTCGGTTATTTTCATTAATTGCATAACGGCTTAGTGTTACATACTGACTTTTGCAGCATGTTTAGCCTTGTTTTTGTTACTTTATTATTTGTTGGACTTTGCTGTGAACAATGACATCACCAATGCAGAGACCAGCAGATGGTGCTCCACTGAGGATCTCCTAATGACCGAATTAGAAGATTTCATCCCCGTGATCTCCAGATATAGTTGTAGACAGCCTTTTTCCAGCTTTTATTGCATTTCCTTGCCCCGTGTATCTTCTCAGCTGTCTTGTTCTCAGCTGCCTGTTTGTTTTGTTGTGTCTGTACCTAGATGCTAGACCCCCTATTGACAAGTGAGATTTTTCTTTCTGTTCAGTGTTGGACTAGTGCAGGCACTTTTAGGAAAGTTTTTCCAAGCCTGCAGTTTGTGGCATTGAGTCGGTTGGTCTTTGGGCAGATGCCATCTTGCGCTACTTTGTGGAGCTCTCTTTAATAACCAATCGCTTGGGTTTCTGGACATTTTTTTTCTCTTACCCTCTCAACTCCTGTTGGATATATTTACAGTTTCCTGGAGATAAGGGCCTGGGATCTGCCTGCACAGGTTGCAAGGACCAACAAGTGTTTCCCCTTTGATCATACCAGATGGTTCTGAGAGGGAGGAGAGGCAGCTGATGTCAGAACCTGGGTCAGGGGACTTTTGTAGCAGTTGACAATATAAAGGGCAGAGTTCCTCCCACTTCAGTCTTAGGCTCGCTAGTTCCTACATGGTTCCCTCAGGCTCAGGCCACAGAGCTGGTACTGCTTTCTAGTCTGGTGCCCAGGGCTACCCTTTAAAACTATCTTTTGCTAAATGAAACTGATTGCCAAGACTCGCATGTGAAAACCGCGTTTTTCCCTATAACCAGTCCAGGTCGTCCCAAGTGATGACATGTGGGTGTTCGTCCCTGGGGGCGCCTGACTGCAAGATCAAAGATGTAGCTCCTCCCGGCCCCCTATAAAGGCAGGTGCCCCTCTATCATGCTCCAGTTGTTCATCTTGCAGGCTTGGCTGCAGAAGATCGTTTGAAAAACATATTGCTGGGTCTGCCCCGCGTAAGGCTTTTGCTAAGCGGCATTTATCACCCTCGGTTTCCCTCTTCCCTGTAGAAGATGAGAGCCCTTACTCACTCTCAGTTCCCTACCCCCTTGAGGAGGGGGACAAGAGGTATCCCTTTCCTGCTGATGTTGTTAAGCGTTGGTCATGTCCTCTCTTGGTGGATGCGCCCTTTCTCGGGTTGTCCAATACATCTGTCATGCATTCTCCTGATACTACTACCCTGTGGGATGGTGAGGACCGGCACTTGGACCAACTGGCCTATCACGCCTTTGCCTGTGTGGGGACGGCTCTGCGCCCGATTTTTGCCTCTATTACGGCTATTGCCATTAAAGGGGTGCTTAAGTGTCTCTTGGACGGGGCATCTGAGGATGCGGGTAGAGAAGAGTATAGATCTCTACTGCTTTGTGAGGAATTTATTGCATATATTCTTTCTGCTATGGATGATGCCATTAGATTGTGTGGTAGAACTTCTGCCTTGTTGGTGGCTATACGCCGCTCTGTCTGGCTACGTCAATGGGTAGCTGATAATGCTGCTAAGAAAGCCCTCACTGGTTTCCCTTTCAAGGGCCTGCGTCTCTTTGGGGAGTGCTTGGATTTGTTTGCCAGGGGTGGCAGGTTACCTCAACGTAGGAGGCCGTGCCGGTCCTTTCGGGGGATGGGTGCCTTTCTCCCATCCTTCGGTGCTTCCAGAACTGGCCGAGGAGTCTCCTTTACTGGGCTCCGAGGAGATCACAGGGGAAGGGGCAGAGGACGTGGCCGCAGGATACTGGGCTCGGGCTCCCTCTGGGTCATACCGGCCATGTGTGGGGTATCCCTTATGGGTTAGAATTTGGTGATCTGTATACCATGTGCACAAAAGGCCATAACGCGGCAGTCTGGTACCCAGCCTTCTGGGTCGGCTCCTCCCGCTTCATCGCCTTCCCCTCCCCGCCTTATCCGGAGTCGCACTCTGATGTTTGTGCTAGGTTGGCCAGCATCGAGAAATGTATTACTAGCACGGTGGGCAAGAAGGCCCAGGCTAAAAAGACATTTGTCGTCGGCCCAGCCTTTGTGGGATGTTGACGACGATTCCGTTGATTTGTCAGATTATTCCTCGTTAGAGGAGGGGGAATTGTATGAGGAAACAGAGGCTGATTATGTTCAGTCTGGTGATGCCGAGGTCGGGCAGGCGCTGGGGGATGCCGTAGATGCGGCCACGGTTTTGTCACTTCTATTGGAAGTGTTGGATATTGACACACCTGAGGCGCCTCCTCTCAAGAAGGGGGAATTTTTTGGGATCCGCAAGCCCCGTCTGGAATTTCCTACCCAGGGTCACTTTGATGGCGCTGATCCTTAGAGAATGGGAGAGGCCCAGTCGGCTTCCTGGTGCTCCTCAGGGATGGGATAAAAAGTATCCTTTCCTGGTGGAGGCGGTTAAACGCTGGTCTTCTCCTCCCGAGGTCGATGCGCCAGTTTTAGGTTTGACCAACTCTTCTGTGCTGAACACCCCTGACGCCACTTCCCTTAAGGATGGCGAGGATAAGCGTCCTGATCAGATGGCGTGCCACGCATTTGCCAGCGTGGGCTCGGCCCTGCGGCCTGTTTGTGCATCTGCCCTAGTGTCGCTTGCTACCAGATCTCTTATCAGGGACTGGCTGACTGTCGCTCAGTTTGATCCGGCTAGTGCAGAGTACGCTACCCTTAAGAGATGTGAATTGTTCATGGATTTTGTCTTGGCTGCTATGGAATATTCTATTGTTGTGTGTAGTAGGACTTCAGCCTTATTGGTGGCTATGCGCAGATCGGTCTGGCTCCGCCTTTGGGACCAAGAAGTCGCTTGCAGCTCTTCCCTTCTTGGGTACGCGGCTGTTTGGAGATAAATTGGATGCTGTTGCTAAGAGAGGTAAGTTACCTCAGCGGAGAAAACGGCGCCGTCCCTTTTGGGGGGCTGGCTCGTTCACTCCTTCCTTTCGAGGGGCCAGAGCGACTAGGGGTTTGGCCTTCTCTGGTGTCAGGGGCTCGTCCTGGAACAGGGGCAGAGGTCAGGCATGTGCCACGGCTGCCTGGGGTTCCAAGCCCAAGCCTGCCGTTAAACCGGCTCAGCAATGAAGGGGCGCCCTCACCCGCAAGGGTGGGGGGACGCCTGCGGCTCTTCTTCCAGGTCTGGGCCCGGGAGGTCACGGACAATTGGATCTTGGAAGTGGTCTCCTCCGGGTACAAACTGGAGTTCGAGTACTGGCCGCCTCCAAGATTCTTAAGGGTTTCGGGTGCCCTCGGACCCTCAGGCTGCACAGGGGCTTCTGTTAGCAGTGAAAAACCTTCTGGACATGGCAGTTATATGCCTGGTGCCTCCGTCGGAGAGAGGCAAAGGTTACTACTCCAACCTTTTCACGGTTCTCAAAAAGGAGGGTTCGGTGAGACCCATTCTAGATCTCAAGGTTCTCAACAGGCTTATCAGAGGCAAAAAGTTCCGCATGGAGACTCTGCGCTCGGCTATCAATTCCCTTCGCCAAGGGGATTTTATGACATCCATAGACATCAAGGATGCGTATCTGCATGTTCCGATTTTTCCGGCACATCAGAGATTCCTCCAGTTTGCGGTGGAGGATCAACATTTTCAGTTTGTAGCCCTTCCCTTCGGACTGACCTCGACGCCGAGGGTCTTCACCAAGGTCTTGGCGGGGATAATGGCTCTGCTCAGACCTCAGGGCATTTGCATTGTGCCTTATCTGGACGACCTGTTGATCTCAGCTTCTTCCCTTCGTCAGGCGGAGCTGGACACCCACCAGGTGGTGTCGACCCTGGAGAGGTTCGGGTGGGTGATCAACCGCCCCAAGTCTTCCCTCTCTCCGTCACGAGTGACTTCATTTCTGGGCATGAATCTGGATACCATTCAGGCCAGAGTGTTTCTGCCCAAGACCAAGGTGCAGGGGATTCAGGGTCTGATCAGCCTTCTTTGGGCCCGTCCTTGTCCCTCTATCCGACAGGGGATGAAACTGGTGGGCTTGATGGTGTCCTCCTTCGAGGCGGTACCATTTGCACAGTTTCACATGAGATCTCTTCAACTTCACCTATTGACGCATTGGGACAGGTGTCCGCAGTCATTGGATCAACCTTTCAGGATGTCTCCCAGGGTTCGGCAGTCCCCCTTCGGTGGTGGCTGGAGTCGAGCAACCTGTTGAAGGGCAGATCCTTTCTGGCCCTTTGTTGGGAGACGGTTACCACGGATGCCAGCCTCTCGGGCTGTGGAGGTTATTGGAAAAGTCATCCGTTCAGCGGGGTGGGGTCCTCAGGAGGCTCACACCCCCATCAATGTCTTTGAGCTCAGAGCCATCCGACTGGTTCTGGCACGGCTGACCTTACATTTACATGGTCTACCGGTTCAGGTTCATTCAGACAACCGAACGGCGGTGGCTTACATCAATCACCAAGGAGGGACTCGCAGCAGGAGTGCCCTCAGGGAAGTCTCTCTGACCCTGCACTGGGCGGAGAGCAGTGTTCCTTGCATTTCAGCAGTCTACATTCCGGGAGTGGAGAACACGGAGGCGGATTACCTGAGCAGGGGATCCTCTCGCCAAGGAGAGTGGTCTCTCAACCCCGAGGTTTTTCTGGATCTTTGCCGCAAGTGGGGGACTCCGGAGGTGGATCTCTTTGCCTCGAGGCACAATCACAAACTTCCGGCCTTTGTGTCTTTCTCAGGATCCTCTATCTCTGGCAGTGGATGCCTTGTCCCTTGCTTGGAAGGATATGGGGTTTCTGTACCCGTTTCCGCCCGTCTCCATGCTGGGCAAGGTTGTTCGCAAACTGGTTCTAAAAGGGGCGGCAGCAATTCTTGTGGCTCCAAGGTGGCCAAGAAGGGTTTGGTACGCAGACGTTGTAAGGCTGGCCGTAGATCAGTACCGGCTTCCCATGTTGCCGGATCTGTTATCTCAGGGTCTACTACTTTACCCCAATTTACAAACGCTGGCTTTGACGGCTTGGCTGCTGAAACCTTCATTCTGAAGGAGGAAGGTTTGTCTGCGGCCATTGTTCAGACCTTGATTAGAGCTAGGATGTGGTCCTCTTCTGGCATTTACTATAGGACTTGGAGGTCCTATATTGATTGGTTTGAGGCTAGGGCCTTGCCTTGTAGGGTGTTTTTCGATTCCTAGGATTTTGGAGTTTCTTCAGCATAATCTGGATCTTGGGTTCCAGCTTAGTACTTTGAAAGGACAGGTTTCTGCTCTGTCGGTTTTCTTCCAGAGGTCTTTTGCCTTACACCCGCTGGTTAAGACCTTTTTCCAAGGGGTTGCGCATTTGCGCCCCCTCGGATGGCTGTGGTTCCTGTTTGGGATTTGAATTTGGTTCTTTCGGCTCTCCAGGGTCCTCCTTTTGAGCCGCTACAGGATATTGCTCTTTCGGTTCTCACTCAGAAGGTTGCTTTCTTGGTGGCTATTACCACTGTCCGGCGTGTCTCTGAGTTGGCGGCTCTGTCGATTCAGGCCCCTTACTTTGAGAGACACCAGGATAAGGTGGTTTTTCGTTTTAAGCCAGATTTTCTTCCTAAGGTGGTTTCTGCTTTCCACCTCAATCAGGATATTGTTCTCCCTTCCTTGTGTCCTAAGCCTAACAATGACAAGGAGAGGGTTCTGCACAATTTGGATGTTGTTCGCTGTGTGAAGTACTATTTAGTGACTACTTCTTCCTTCCGCAAGACGGACACTCTTTTCGTGGTGCCCTGCGGGCCCAGGAAAGGTTTGGCGCCTGCTAAGTCTACGATTAGCAAATGGATTTGTCAGGCCATTGTTGGGGCCTGTTCTGCTAAGGGGAGGACTCCCCCTTTTAGGGTCACTGCGCACTCTACTCGTGCTGTTGGTGCATCCTGGGCTTTTCAGCACCAGGCTTCTGTTGAACAAGTTTGTAAGGCTGCTACTTGGTCTTCCGTTCATACTTTTTCCAAGTTTTACAAGGTTGATGTGCAGGCTTCAGCGGATGCTGTTTTTGGCCGCAAGGTTCTGCAAGCTGTAGTGGTTTGAGTTGGTACATTCTTTACTACTTCTGTTTCCCGCCCATGACGGACACTGCTATTGGATGTCCCACATGCCATGAAGATCGAAGTGGAGTGTATGGCACACTTAGAATAATACCGTTTTGTGAGTACTCACCTTTAAAACGGGTATTATGAGTGTGCCATACACTCCACTTCACCCCACCCCCTTTTTTTCAGGTATTCTGGGGCTTTTATATGGTGAACCATTGGTTTTGATTGTTAAGGTTATAATTAGTTCTTCCTGGTCCCCTTACTGCTTTTTTGCACTGGGAAATTGGTGGGAGGTCCCAGGTATATATGGACCGGGAGGGGCTTTTTTTTTTTTTTGCATATTCATCTCTGCAGAAGTTCACCCTCTACTGGAGATTACCCACGTCATGAAGATCGAAGTGGAGTGTATGGCACACTCATAATACCCGTTTTGAAGGTGAGTACTCACAAAACGGTATATTCCTAGTATGTCACACACCCCGCTTCCAACATTCATGACACTTGGGTAACCAGCCTGTAGAGGGCGATCTTGCAGAGATGACATGAGAAAAAGGAGCCCCTCCTGGTCCATAAATACCCGGGACCTCCCACTATTCCTCAGTCTTTTTGTCTCTGCAGTCGGCGAAGCATTCAGAAGATGACTCTCCTTCCTGCAGGTAGCCTGGTTACGCCCGCCTTTTTCTATTTCTGCCTGAAGCCACATTTTTGTATTGGGATATTTATGTTATGCCTCCCAGCCTTGGCTGATGGGCTCGGGCAAAGGTAGATACACCCTTGGGTGTATATGGGAGCTTTCTCCCTCCGTGAGACCTCAAATAAGGGGTAGGCGGAATCTGGGTTGGTGTCCCCCGGCATGGGATGCCCCTTCCCTTTAAATCTCCTTGTGCCTATTGGGTGCTTATTGTTTCCCCCCCTTTCGAGTCGGCATCGCATTTCTGCTTCCTCTTCCTGTTTGACATGTGGTTTGCTGGTTCCTGTTCTGGTGCTGGCCTCCACTGGTCCTGGCTGCTGCGTTGGTGCTGCTGCCTGGCTTTTCTTATATCGTTTGGTCGCAAGGCTGTCGCTGGGCCGTTGTGGTCACTGTGAGTTCCCTTTAGTTATACTAAAGGGAAATCTTTTTTATTTACTGTCATTTCTTTCTTGCATATGCATAAGGCTCATTGTGTTTTCTCTATCTTCCAGGGGGAAACTCTCTTAATAGGGGTTTCTCCTGGTCCTTGTTTAAAATCCTCCCACCGAGGGACTATTAAGGGGCATCCCGGGTAGCTTCGGCTGTAAAAATCCCATATACTTGGCGACTATATAAAAAATTAAGTATTTTAATAAACACCATATGGAGGCATCTCAGGATACTGGCTACAGGATATCTGCAGGACAGACTCGGCAGTGTTTGCGATGTGGGGCATCCCTTGTTGGGGATAACGCATTTTTTTTTTTTGTGTATCTTGTGTTCAATTGATTATAATGCAGCAGTAAGGGGCCCAAGCCTCAGGGTAGGTGGCTCCTGCCTCTTCCCCCACACCGCCTTGTCTTGTTCATACCCCCAGTGATATTGTCCTGGGTAGAGAGTCGCTTTCTGATGTATGTGCCTGGTTGGCTCACATTGAAAAAATAAATGTCTAGCTCTGTGGCCAAGAGTTCCTCAGCTAAAAGAAAACATTTAGCTCTGGCCGTTGAGGCAAATGAGCTTGATTGTAGCGAGCATTTTTGATTGTTCTGCGTTTGAAGAAGGAGAATTCTTGAAGAATCTGATGTTCCAGATGTTCAGCAATTTGTGGGTATGGACGCTGAACAAGGTGAAGGGGAGAATTTTGACACCCCTAAAGCTCTTGCTCAATTATATGAGGTCTTGGCTATCAATTTTCCAGAAGCAGTCCCTCCTCAGAAAGGGGAGTTCTTTGGAGCCTCCAAGCCTTGTTTTGAATTTCCTAATCAGAAACATTTTGAAGATATCATTCTTAAGGAATGGGAAAAGCCGGCGCGGCTTCCTGGCATTCCTTTGGGCTGGGCTAAAAAAAAAAAAAAAAAAAATATCCCTTTCCTGCAGACAATGTAAGCGTTGGTCATCCCCCCTGTGGTGGATTCACCTGTGCTCAGTTTGTCCAATTCCTCTGTTTTGCATTCTCCGGAATCTACTTCCCTTAAGGATGGGGAGGACAAACGTATTGATCAAATGGCTTGCCATGCATTTGCTAGCGTTGGCTCGGCCTTGCGGCCTGTGGGTGCCTCGGCACTTATGGCAGTCGCTATTAGGTCTGTTATTAGAGACCTATTGAATACCTCAGGGCTTGATCCAGCCTCTGAGTTTTCCGCTCTCAAGCGATGTGATTTATTTGTGTCTTTTGTACTTTCTGCTTTAGATGACTCCATGGTCTTGTGTAGCAGAACTTCTGCCTTGCTTGTTGCGATTCGGCGGTCTATTTGGCCACGCCAGTGGGCGGCTGACACGGTGGCAAAGAAGTCGCTTACAGCACTTCCCTTTGGGGGATTACGCCTCTTTGGTGAGAAGTTGGATTCTGTCATTAAAGGAGGCAAATTGCCTCAGCGTAAGAAGCAACGTCGTTCCTTTCGGGGATCGGCTTCCTTTTAACCCTTCCTTTCGTGGTTCCAGAACGGGCATAGGATCGTCCCTTTTCAGCCCCAAGGGGGACTGCATGGAACAGAGGAAGAGGACGTGGCCGTCCAGGTCAGAGTTGGGGATCTAAGCCCAAGTCTACTTCCATGAGGAGGCGCCCTCACCCATACGGGTGGGGGGACGGCTGCGATTCTTTTTTCCAGGCTTGGGTCAAGAGGTATCAGACAGATGGATTCTGGAAGTTGTGTCCTCCGGTTAAAAGCTGGAATTCGAGGTTCGGCCTCCTCCCAGATTTTTCAGGTCTCGGATGCCCGCAGATCCGGTGATCGCACAGGGGCTCCGGGCAGCTGTGGCGAACTTTTTAAACATGGATGTTATCCACCAGGTTCCTCCAGCGGAAAGAGGTCTGGGGTTTTACTCTAACCTATTTACGGTTCCCAAAAAGGATGGCTCTGTTCGGCCTATTCTAGATCTGAGACGACTCAGTTTATTCGTTTCCGAAGGTTCCGCATGGAGTCGCTGCGTTCAATGATCGACGCTCTCCGCCAGGGGGACTTTATTACGTAGACATCAAGGATGCTTATCTGCACATTCCTATTTTTGCCGCTCACCAAAGGTTTCTCAGATTCACAGTAGAAGACCACCATTTTCAGTTTGCGGCTCTTCCATTCGGTCTCACTCATAGAAACATAGAAACATAGAAGGTTGACGGCAGAAGGAGACCATACGGTCCATCTAGTCTGCCCTTATGTGTATACTGTATGTACTCTTTATCTTAGGATAGATGTGTGCTTATCCCAGGCATGCTTAAATTCAGTGACTGTTGATTTCTCAACTACCTCTGCTGGAAGTTTGTTCCAAGCATCTACTACTCTTTCTGTAAAATAATATTTTCTAACATTGCTCCTGATCTTCCCCCCGACTAGCTTTAGGTTGTGCCCCCTTGTTCTATCAGTAAGTTTCTTCTTAAAAACAATTCCCTCCTGAACCTTATTCAATCCCTTCACATATTTAAAGGTCTCAATCATGTCCCCCCTCTCCCTTCTTTCCTCCAGACTGTACAAATTAAGTTCTTTAAGTCTTTCCTGATAAGTTTTAAGTCTAAGTCCTTCCACCATTTTCGTTGCCCGCCTTTGGACACGTTCTATTTGAATAATGTCTTTTTGCAGGTAAGGTCTCCAGAACTGCACACAGTATTCTAGCTGTGGCCTCACCAGGGCTCTATACAACGGCATCACAACCTCCCTCTTCCTACTGGTGATGCCTCGAGCTATGCAGCCGAGCATCCTGCTTGCTTTTCCCACTGCCTGGCTACACTGTCCACTCATCTTGCAGCTATCAGTAATCAGTACCCCTAAATCTCTCTCCTCCGAGGTCCTGGCTAACACAGTGCTGCCCATACGGTACTCAGAGCAGGGATTCCTTCTACCCAAGTGCATGATTTTACATTTAGAGACATTAAACTCTAGTTTCCACAGTTTTGACCATCTATCCAGTAAAGCTAAATCATTTTCCATGTTGCAGACACCTCCCGGAATATCCACCCTATTACTAACCTTTGTATCATCAGCAAACAGACAAACTTTTCCTACCAAGCCTTCTCCTATGTCACTTACAAATATATTAAAAAGAATGGGGCCCAGGACAGAGCCCTGCGGCACACCACTTGTAACTCGCCTTTGTTCAGATTGCACACCATTTACAACCACACTCTGATACCGATCCCTCAGCCAACTGGAAATCCACTGAACTATCCAGGGATTGAGTCCTACCTTCAATAACTTATCTATGAGCTCCTTATGTGGTACAGTGTCAAAGGCTTTGCTAAAATCCAGATAGGCGATATCCACAGCACCACCTTCATCTAACACTTTAGTGACATTGTCAAAGAAATCAATAAGATTGGTCTGACATGATCTGCCCTCAGTAAAGCCGTGCTGTTTTGGGTCCAATAGGTCATTAATTTTTAGATGGGAAATTATCTGTTTTTTTAAGAGTGTTTCCATTAATTTGACCACTATAGATGTTAAACTAACTGGCCTGTAATTACTGGCTTCTTCTCTACTCCCCTTTTTATGGATTGGTACGACATTGGCCATTCTCCAATCATCTGGAACCTCACCAGTTGAAAGGGAATGGTTAAGTAAATCAGTCAGAGGGGCTGCAATCACAAACCTAAGTTCCCTTAGAACTCTGGGGTGGATTCCATCTGGACCCATCGCCTTACTTACCTTTAGCTGTGCCAGCTCGGCTAAGACATCAGCCTCCAGAAACTCCGGAGCTGTGCCCTCCCAGGTGGATGCTGTGCTATGGCAATGCCTGCTACTATCTGAAAATACCGAACAAAAGTAGCTATTCAGATGGTCAGCCACAGCCTTATCTCCGTCAATATATTTATTTTCCCTATTTCTAATTTTTGAGACTGCATTGTTTTTCTTCTTTCTGTCACCAATATATCGAAAAAAGGTTTTATCTCCCCTCTTCATAGATTTGGCCATTTCTTCCTCCTTTTGCCCTTTAGCAGTCCTTATAATTAGTTTTGCTTCCCTGTTTAATTTTATATGCCTCTCTGTCAGCTACACTTCCACTTACTTTATACTTCTTATAGGCAGACTTCTTATCTTTTATGATAGTGCTGACTTCCCTAGTAAACCATAATGGTTTCTTCTTCCTTTTATTCTTGCTAGTTTGTTTCACATATTGCTTAGTTGCCTTTAAGATGGCCATTTTTAATAGTGACCACTGGGCACTCACTTCTGCTACTCTGTTCCACTCACCTAATTTTCTTTCTACATACTCCGCCATTTCCTTGAAGTTTGTCTTCCTAAAGTCTAGCACTTTGGTTCTGGTGTGTGATTGCACAATGTCTGTTTTTATTCTGAACCATAAGCATTGATGGTCACTGGAACCCAGATTTTCTTCAACCCTGACCTCGGACACCAGATCCCCATTGGTCAGAACTAAGTCCAGAATGTTATCTCCTCTAGTTGGCAATGTCACAAGTTGTTTTAGAGACACTCCATTAAGTGCCTCTAATATAGTCCTGCTCTTGCATGTCGATGCACTTGGGATATTCCAGTCCACATCAGGCATGTTGAAGTCACCTGTAATGACAATGTCCCCCTTCTCTGCCATTCCACTGATTTCATCTATTAACAGGTTATCTAGATCCTCAGATTGTCCAGGGGGCCTATATATCACACCAATTCTGACCACAGCCCCCTCCTTAGTCTGCATGGTAACCCAGAGAGTTTCTAGTTCATTATGTGTATGCTGAATTATTTTTGATTGAAGTGTAGTCTTGACATAAATGGCTACTCCACCCCCAAGAGTGTTTACCAGGGTCCTGGCAGGAGCAATGGCTATTCTCAGGGTCCAGGGCATTCGCATCATGCCATTGCTGGACGACTTGCTCATCACAGCGTCATCTTTCAATCAGACTGAACTGGACAAAAGAACAGTGGTGACTACACTAGAGAGGTTTGGTTGGGTGATAAACCATGCCAAATCCTCTTTGTCCCGTAAGGGAGATTTCCTTTGTGGGCTTGATTCAGGATACCCTTTAGGCCAGGGTATTTCTTCCTCAGTCCAAGATTGTTCTGATTCAGGATTTAATTCACCTGTTCCTGTCCAATCCTCATCAGCCTATCCGCTTGGGGATGAGATTAGTGGGGTTGATGGTGGCCATGCTCGAAGCGGTTCCTTTTGCTCAGTTCCACATGAGGACGCTTCAGCTCTTTCTCCTGGCGAAGTGGGACAAGCGCTCGTTGTCTTTGAATCAGACTTGTCTGTTGTCTCCCCTCATCCTGCAGTCCCTCCAGTGGTGGCTGATTTCGAGCAATCTCAGGGACGGCAAATCATTTCTGACCCCTTGTTGGGAGTTGGTCACCACAGATGCCAGCCTTACGGGCTGGGGGGGGGGCATCTGGAGGAGACACCGGTTTCAGGGGTTGTGGGGGCCTCTGGAGGCTCACTCCCCAATCAATTTATTGGAACTTCGGGCCATTCGTCTTGTGCTGCTCTGACTGACTCATCTCTTGCGGGGTTTGCCATTTCAGATTCGGTCAGACAACCGAACAGCAGTTGCATACATCAATCACCAGGGAGGGACTCGCAGTTGGGGTGCCCTCCGGGAAGCGTCTCTGATCCTTCAGTGGGCAGAGATCAATGTTCCCTGCATATCGGCAATTTGCATTCCGGGGATAGAGAATGTGGAGGCAGACTCCCTGAGCAGAGCATGCGCTTACCAGGGAGAATGGTCTCTCAACCCCGAGGTCTTTCAGTTCCTTTGTCACAAGTGGGGGACTCCGCGGTTGGACCTGTTTGCGTCTCGCCACAACCACAAGCTTCCAGCTTTTGTGTCTCTATCCCAGGATCCTGTGGCAGTGGATGCCATGTCTCTTGCCTGGAAGGATCTGGGGTTCCTGTATCTTGTTCCCCCATTCTCCATGATAAGCAAGGTGGTGCGCAAGTTGGTTCTGGAAGGGGCACCACCAATTCTGGTGGCTCCAAAGTGGCCAAGACGCCTGTGGTTCGCAGAGGTCACAAGGCTGGCAGAGGATCTGTTGCCTCTGCCTCTTCTTCCAGATCTCTTAACTCAGGGTCAACTTTGTTACCCCAATTTACCAACACTGGCTTTGACGGCGTGGCTGCTGAAATCTCCATCTTAAAAGACGAAGGCCTTTCTGATGCTGTCATTCTGACTCTTGTTAGAGCTAGA
This sequence comes from Gastrophryne carolinensis, assembly GCA_027917425.1. Taxonomy (NCBI): domain Eukaryota; kingdom Metazoa; phylum Chordata; class Amphibia; order Anura; family Microhylidae; genus Gastrophryne; species Gastrophryne carolinensis. The sequence continues at coordinate 469,434,372 of CM051234.1, read as the reverse complement.
AAGAAGTCTTTCTCTGTGGTTTATTACAGGACTTGGAGGTCCTATATTGACTGGTGTGAGTCTAGGTCCCTGCCTTGCAGGGTATTTTCTATCCCTAGGATTTTGGAATTTTTGCAACGGGGTCTGGATTTGGGCTCCCAGATTAGTACTTTGAAAGGGCAGGTTTCTGCTTTGGCTATTTTCTTTCAAAGGTCATTTGCTCTTCACCCTTTGGTTAAGACTTTTTTTCCAGGGGGTCACGCATATGCGGCCTCCTAGAAAGCTCCTACTTCCAGTTTGGGATCTTAATCTGGTGCTCTCTGCTATGCAGGCGGCTCCTTTTGAACCTTTACAGGAGGTTCCTCTTCATATTCTCACTCAGAAAGTTGCCTTTTTGGTTGCTATTACCTCTGTCCGTCGGGTTTCTGAATTGGCGGCCCTGTCAATACAGGCTCCTTACTATGAGAGGCATCAGGATAAGGTGGTTTTCCGTTTTAAACCAGATTTTCTTCCTAAAGTGGTGTCTGCCTTCCACTTAAATCAGGATATAGTTCTTCCTTCATTGTGCCCTAATCCTAGTAATAACAAGGAAAGGGTTTTACATTCTTTGGATGTTGTTCGTGTATTGTGCCTTCTGGGCCTAGGAAGGGTTTGGCACCCGCCAAATCTTCCATTAGTAAATGGATACCGTCAGGCCATTGTTGGGACCTATTCTGCTGAGGGGACGGTTCCCCCATTTTCGTGTTACTGCTCATTCTACTCGTGCTGTTGGTGCGTCCTGGGCTTTTCAGCACCAGGCTTCTGTTGAACAAGTTTGCAAGGCTGCTACTTGGTCTTCGGTTCACACTTTTTCTAAGTTTTACAAGGTTGATGTGCGGGCCTCAGCGGATGCTGCTTTTGGTCGCAAGGTTCTGCAAGCTGCAGTTATTTAAGTTATGCCTTATTTTCCTTGTGGGATCCCCGCCCATTATAGACACTGCTATTGGATGTCCCAAGTGTCATGAATGTTGGAAGCGGGGTGTGTGACATACTAGGAATAATACCATTTTGTGAGTACTCACCTGTAAAATGGGTATTACGAGTATGTCACACACCCCGCTTCCCCCGCCCTTTTTTGTTCTGGGATCCTTTATATGGTGTTTCTTATTATTTTTCACTATATAATTTGCTCTTCCTGGTTCTTCACTGCTTTTTTTGAGGAATAGTGGGAGGTCCCGGGTATTTATGGACCAGAAGGGGCTCCTTTTTCTCATGTGATCTCTGCAAGATCGCCCTCTACAGGCTGGTTACCCAAGTGTCATGAATGTTGGAAGCGGGGTGTGTGACATACTCGTAATACCCATTTTACAGGTGAGGACTCACAAAATGGTATTTTTTTTTTTACTAGCAGGGGGGAAATCAAGCACGTAACACCTACGTGCTTGGCACTTAGGTCCAGGACATGCTTGGCACTTAAAGGGTTAAAGATCCCAGATACCAAACTCCAACATTACGTTTATTGTGTATTATTGTTGTTGCTATTGATAATGATAATAATATAGGGAATAGCAAAACCTATTAAAGTGGACCAAAACCCAGGATTTTGACTATCCCGTGTTTTGGTCCATGCCCCAGGGACACCCTGATGCAGGATGCCCCGCTGTGTGAAGGCATTCCCGGGTTGCCCACTCCAACTTGCCTTTCCCTGGTCCTACGATACATGTGTGAACTCTGGTCCAATCGGTGCACTCAACTGCGCTGACCTCGTCTAAGGACTTGACACCGGCGCCAGTGCCTCTTTGCCTGTGCCGGCCATTCACAAATGCCTGGTGTGGGTGCGTGCCCTGTAAAAGTATAGCAGGGAGCGGCTACTGCTCACATGTGTGCCGTTGGATCGGGGGAGAAGATGAATTTGGTGGGCGACCTAGGGGGATGCTCCGGGGGGAGAGAAGTAAGCACTCCTGTGTCGGGCCTGAGTTTTGGGCCACTTTAACTGCATTTATGTAATCTTTATAAATGGCTAGTTGGTCAAAGGATAATGAAGTTCATGGAATTCTGCTGTGTTTGCTAGGTCAGACCTGTGTTGACATCAAGGACAACATTGTGGATGAAGGCTACTACTTCACACCTAAAGGGGATGATCCATGTCTAAGCTGTACTTGTCACAATGGTGAACCCGAGATGTGTGTTGCTGCTCTGTGTGAAAAACCCCAGGGATGCCAGCACTATCGCAAGGACCCCAAAGAATGCTGCAAATTCACCTGCCTTGACCCAGGTAAGAGTGGGCTCGACTTTCAGTGGTACACAGCAAAGCCAGTGTAAAGTTATGGTTATTGATGTTAAAATTTGTGATTTGTTGTTTGATTGAAAAAAAAAAAAAATCTGGATTTACATTATACCTGTCAAACTGGTGGTATTGCAGAAGACAAATGCTGGAAGTTGCTTGTTTATATATTAGTTGCTAAATACAAGTCGTTTTCCCCAGGCCTCCTCCAGGATGGCTAGCCATTTCCTAAACGGAGTATCAAAGCCCCGCCAATTCCCCTCCCAGTGTTTTTGTTTTTCTTCATAGGAAACATGTGATGGAGTATGTTTGTGGATTGAGGGTTGATGGCTGGTCCGGATCCCTGTGCCCATGTGTTATGTTACTTACATATGTTTATTACAGAGCCTCAGTTAAGTCAGGCAGCAGAGGGTAGATAACAAGAAACCAAGGTATTCTCAGCGAGAGATCAAGAGGCCTGAAATAAAAAAAACCTTGGCAGACCTCCAGGGGCAAGGGAAGGGGACTCTTTAATTTAGCTCGAAGTACCCAAACCTCAGTCCTGACATCCCGGTGGGGGGAGCCTGGGAGGAAAAACAAGACAGTGTTAGAACTGGTTCCGGGTCTCCAAAGGAGGGAAGGGGTGTACTCTCATGTTTTCCTGGTTCAAAAGCCTTTGGGAAAATTTTGCATGATTTTTAATTTGAAAAACCTAAAGAGCAATATAAAATACAAAAAAATCAGGATAGAATTAGTTTATTCCATAAGAGACATCTTACAGAACAAGGTACTCATGGTGTCGAGTCAACTTACAGGATGCCTACCTCCACATTCCTATCAATCCTGCTCACAGAAGGTTTTTGAGGTTCGCAATCCTGTTAGAAGGCAAGGTGAAGCATTGGCAGTTTCAGGCTCTGCCATTGGGCCTTTCTTCGCCACCCCGAATCGTCACAAAGATTCTATCAGAAGTGATAGCTCACTTGAGACTTCATCAGGTGAACATCATAGCCTCTTTGCGAGGGACAGCTCCTCCCTTCTAGAAGCTTTGCAGAAGACCTTACTTGTCTCCAAGGGTTAGGTTGGATATTGAATCTACTCCAGCCTCGTCCTGAAAGCAGATGCACGTACCTCAGATACGAGATAGATACCCTTACCCAGCGTATCCTTCTTCCCAGGGCAAAAAAGGAAGAGTATGTGAAGTAAGTCCTCTCCCGCTAGTCAATCTCTCTGAGGCAGATTCTAGCCATAATCAGTCTATTGACCTCCTCCATACCAGCAGTTCCCTAGGCCCAGCTTCATTCTCAACCCTTGCAGGCCTTCTTTCTGGATACATGGGACAAAGATCAAGCCACCCTAGATCGGTTGGTCCTCTACCAGAGCAGGTAACAGAAAGTCTGGTGTGGTGGACTTTGTAGAGAATGTGGCAGGCAGGGAGCCTTGGCACAAGATAGGACGCATAGTAGTAACGACAGACCACTTCCTTGCCTGGAGAGCTCATTGCAAAGGGCAGTACTTTAGGGGAGATTGGCAAGAGCCAAGTCCTCCAACTTCAGGGAACGTCTAGCTGTAAAAGAAGCATTTGTTATGCACCCCCCCGATGAGGCTGTTACCTCTAGTCCTAAGAAAGATCAAATGGTAGCAAGCCAGGGTTCTCTTGATTGCACCACATTGGCCCAGGAGACCTTGGTTTTCCCTCCTGTCTGGTATGTTGGTAGAGCCCCCATGGCTTCTGCTGGAAATTCCAGATGTCATTTATCAGGGCCCAGTTCTCCATCCACGGGTCCAGTCACTAGAATTTGCAGTATGGAGGGTATGGGGCTTATCAAGAAAGAAGGGGTTATCACATAGTTATTTCCACTCTGTTGGAAAGCAGAAAGGTAGTGGGGGTGGGTTGCGGATTTTTGTTCGGCGGGCTCTGTGGATGACACCTTTTGCATCACATCTCCATGGCCCGCCCCTCGAGGTCTATGTGGGCGCCATTTTCCCCTCTCTGGTGCTGCGTGTGCTGCTGGCTCCCTGTGCGGTCCGTGAGTACCCCAGCGGGCGGGGGGGAGTTTCTGTGTATTTTTTCTCGTGTATATACTTATGGGGTTGTCTCTTATGTTTTTCAGGCGGGGTGAACTTCAGAACTGTGGTTCCTCCCGGCCCTCTCCCCTTGGCAATCTTCCACTTCCCTAGCGGGCCTTTGGGGCATCCTGGGTAGCTGCTATTAGCGTTAACCCTATACTGGCCTGTTGTGCCACTCAACTCGCCATATGGAGGCTTCTGGCAATAATGTGCTTGGGGTTCCTTCGGGACAAGCCCAGCGCCCAGCAGGTGATCGCGCTGCAGCCGGGGTCGCCTGTTACTGGCCCTGGGGCTGCACCCCCCCTGGCTTCGCCTACCCCCCGCACTTACATTTGACCCCCAGTGAGGGGCATACTAGCGGGGAGTCCCAATCTGATTTGGCTGCACGGGTGACCAGCATTGAACAACATATTGCTGAGTCAGCCCCGCGTAAGGCTTCAGTCAAGAAGCGGCATTTATCCACTGCTGTTTCCCTCTTTCCTGTTGAGGCTGAGGAATTTTTTGACATTTCTGGTTATTGTCCCCTTGAGGAGGGGGAATTATTCTCTGACTCAGAATCATCTGAGGAACAGTCTAAGATTTATGGTGGTACCGGGTCTCCCTTTGAAGAAGACCCTTGGTCCTCAGATGACACTGACAGGTTGTTGTCTCACATTTTTGAAGTGCTTTGTATTTCCCCTCCTGCAGTGGCTCCGCAGCAGCAGGGTGAGCTTTTTCATACAGTTAAACCATGCTTGGAGTTCCCTGAGCAGTCTCATTTTAATAATCTGGCATTTTAATCAAGGAATGGGAACGGCCTAGTAGGCAACCTGGGGTGCCCAAGAGTTGGGAAAAGAGGTATCCCTTCCCTGCTGATGTGATTAAGCGTTGGTCTTGTCCTCCCGAGGTGGATGTGCCCGTTCTAGGGTTGTCAAATACCTCTGTCATGCATTCTCCTGACACTACTACCTTGCGGGATTGTGAGGACCGGCGCATGGACAAGTTGTCCTGTCATGCATTTGCCTGTGTGGGGACTGCGCTGCGTCCGGTTTGTGTCTCTGCTATAACGGCTATTGCTATTAAAAGACTGCTTAAGTGTCTCGTAGATGGGGCCTCTGATGACGCGGGAGGAGAAGACTAGATCTCTCCTGATTTGCTATGATTTTGTTGCTTATATCCTCTCTGCCATGGATGATGTCATTAGAATGTGTGGAAGGACATCTGCCCTTTTGGTGGCTAAACGCCGCTCTGTCTGGCTGTGTCAGTGGGTAGCTGATAATGCTGCTAAGAAGGCTCTCACTGGGTTCCCCTTTAAGGGGTTGCGCCTCTCTGGTGAACGCTTGGACCTGTTTGCAAGGGGAGGTAGGTTACCCCAACGCAGGAGGTCGTCTCGGGCCATTCCGGGGGTCTGGTGCCTCTCTCCCCTCCTTTCGGGCTCCAAGGGCTGGACGAGGGGTCTCTTTTACTGAAGAATGCGGAGACTATTGGGGCAGGGGATGTGGCCGCCCCGGCCTCTCCTGGGGTCCCAAAACCAAATCCTCTCCCAAGCCCCCTCAGGCTCTTTGCTCATGTCTGGAGGTGACGTGTAGCAGACAGGTGGATCCAGGAGGTGGTTTCCTCCGGTTACAAGATAGAGTTTGCAGCCTGGCCGCCCCCAAGATTCATCAGATCCCGGATGGCTCAAAATCCTCTGTCAGCTCAGGGCTTGTGTCTTGCTGTCCAAAACCTTCTGGAGTTGGGGGTCATCTGCCCAGTGCCTTTCAGGGAAAGGGGCAGAGGCTTCTATTCCAATCCCTTCACGGTCCCCAAAACGGATGGGTCCCTCAGGCCCATCTTGGATTTAAAGTGTCTCAACAAGTTTGTCAGGTTCAAGCATTTTCACATGGAAACCCTGCGCTCAGCGGTCAATTCACTGCCCCGGGCGACTTCATGACTTCTGTAGACATCAAGGATGCTTACCTTTATGTACCAATCTTTCCAGGTCATCAGAAATTTCTCAGGTTCGCTGTGGAGGATCAGCACTACCAATTTGTGGCCTTGCCTTTCGGTATCACCTCGGCTCCCAGGGTATTCACCAAGGTGCTGGCGGACGTGATGGCCTTGCTGAGATCTCAGGGCATTCGCATCCTTCCTTATCTGGACGACATTCTCATCACGTCTCAGTCCTTCCATCGGGCCGAGCTGAATACCCAGTTGGTGGTGTCCACACTAGAGTCCTTTGGCTGGGTTATCAACCATCCCAAGTCTTCCCTGTCACCGTCTCGGGTGAGGTCCTTTCTGGGCATGACTCTGATTACATCTCAGGTCAAGGTTATTCTTAGTATACAGTACGTCCTGCTCCAGATAGAATACTTACATTCGGGTACTACTCCACCAGATGGCGCTGGACTGCAGAGACATCGAAAATAGGCTCCTCCCGACCCCTCAAATACCCAGGGACCTCCCACAATCCCCAGATTTTCTCTGCAGTCTGGACTGCGAAGGACAAGAAGATGGCTCTCTCTACTCGCAGGTGAGCGGTGAGGTTAGCCTGCGGCCCTGTAGGACTATTCTCACCCGTTCCATCAGTAATTGCCTCCCAGCCTTGGCTGCGCTGGTCGGGTGATGGTAGGCAGCACCGCTGTTAGGTGCTTAGGAGCACTGCTTCACCGCAATCCCCCACCAAAGGGTAGGGCGGTACAGGCATATGGTGAGCCTCTATGGGATGCCCCTCCCGCACTGTTGCCCCTTGCCCCTGTCTATTGGTGGGCTCTATGTTAAGTGGCCGCTGTCCTCCCTCACTCTCCTTGTAGCCTTGGGGGGAAAAGAGGGTGTGTGTGTATGTATGTATATGCGTGTATTGGCTTTTATGCTTCATTACATTATGCTTGGTGTCAGCCGCCGCGCTGACTTGTTTTACATTATTATGCTTGAAATTGCCGCGGCGTGCGTTTTTTCCTGTGTTCTGCACTTGGCAGCGGCGTTGCCTCAGGCGCTGGTGCGCCGTCATTGGCTGCTTGTCACGTGTTGGCTTCGCGCTCTTCGGGGGGGCGGGGTCTGTCTTTGGCGCGTTCCGCGTCATTGCTCATGGGGGCCCGCCCCTCGAGGTATACCGACGCCATTATTCTCAGTGTGTCACATACCCCGCTTCCCCTTTAATTCTTACGATCGGGTTACTCCACCAGCAGATGGCGACGTTGCAGAGAGAAGTCTTGAAAACGAGCCCCTTCCGGCCTATATATACCTGGGACCTCCCACTTAACACCCAGTGTTTTCTCTCTGCAAGATGCGACAAGAAGAAAGAAGTCTCCTGTTTGCAGGTAGCCGGGGTCAAACCCCGGCACCCACTTTTGGTCTATTTCTGCCCAGTTCAATTGTTTACATGCCTAGATGGTTAATGGAAGCCTCCCAGCCCAGGCTGCTGGTTGGGCAACGGTAGATGGCACTAGGTGCCTAGGAGCTTATCTCCTCCGCTCGATCCCACGCGTGGGGCAATGCGGCTATCCGGCATGGTGATCCGGATTTGGGATGCCCCTGTCCCGTTGTTCCCCTTGGCCATCTTCTCCCGCTCAGTCCCTTCTCCCTTCGCTTTGGGAGGGGGGGGTGGTTTTGCATGGGGGGCTTTTTACACTTGTTATGTGTGTGTGTGTGTGTGTGTGTGTGTGTGTGTGTGTGTGTGAGGGGAGCGCTAGCAGACGCAGGGTCAGCGCCGCGGTGTGCGTCGCCCGGCCTGAGCTGCTGGGGCTCTTTCTCTTTACCTTTTGATTTTTAAATTTCCCCCCGCGTTTGCACGCGGCGCCGCCATTGGGCGGGCCGCGTCACTGGAGTCCTGGGGGCGGGGCCGCGCTCTCTGTCGGCCTCGCTCTGTGACTCACTGGCAGGGGGCGTGGCCGGAGCGCGTCTGTTATTACAGAGACAGGTGCTGGGGCTGGCTGGGGAAAGGTGCGCGTCCAGGAGTGCGGTGTCTGTCTTCTGCAGCGGCAACAGGTCCCCACCTCGCGCACGTGGGGCCGTCATTTGAGCTGTAGTTTTTTCTTTGTGACTGCGTGTTACTTGTGTTTGAAGGCACTTTAGCATTACTCCTGGATCCTTTATATGGTGAAGCTTTTCTTTATTTTGAGGTTACCATTGGATTTCCTGGTACCTTGTCTTTCTGCTTTTGAATTCACTGGGTGTTAAGTGGGAGGTCCCAGGTATATATAGGCCGGAAGGGGCTCGTTTTCAAGACTTCTCTCTGCAACGTCGCCACCTGCTGGTGGAGTAACCCGATCGTAAGAATTAAAGGGGAAGCGGGGTGTGTGACAACACTGACAATATCCATTTTACCGGTGAGTACTCACAAAATAGTATTTTGTTTGCTTGGTTCCGGCTGCTGCGTGACGGGCTTCTACCTACCGCGGTCCGTGAGTGCCCTCGCGGGCGGCTTTTATTACCGCTTTTAATTATTGTATTCTTACGGCTCCCTTTGATTATGTCTGTCAGACGGGCGAACCCCTTTGGCTTCTCCCGGCCCTCTATTATTTGGTTAACTTGTGAGGCCTAGTGTTAATTACTCCCACTTCCCTAGCGGGTTATTGGGGCATCCCGGGTTGCTGTATAGCGTTAATCCCTATCGGCCTATTGTGCTGCTATAATCACCATATGGAGGCATCTCAGGATAATGTGACCGGGGTCCCTTCGGGACAAGCACGGCTGTGTGTAGCTTGTGTGGAGTCCCATGTTGACGCTGACAAGGCGTGGGTCTGTGTACCCTGTGCCAAACAGGTGCTTGAACTGCAATCCGGCCTTCCAGTGGCTGAGTCTGCGATTCGCTTCGCCTCACCTACTCCCCCAAGCTTAAATCTCACTCCCATTGAGTTGCATACAAGTGGGGATTCTCGGCCTGATGTGTCTTCCAGACTGGCTAGTGTTGAGAAGTTGCTTGCTAATACCTTGGCGCGTAAGGCCTCTGCAAAGAAGCGGCACTTAACGCCTGATGTCACTCCTTTCCCTATGGAAGCTGATGAGTTTTTGCAACTATCTGGCTATACCCCCTTGGAGGAAGGGGAGCTGTTCTCCGACTCAGGGTCATCTGATGAGAGGCCCAGGGGTCATGACGATTCTGGCTCTGACTTCTGGTCCCCGGATGATACTGATAGGCTGTTAACTCAGATTTTTGAGGTTCTGTCTATCTCTCCCCCTGTTGCGGCCCCCAGGCAAAGGGGGGAACTTTTTCATACTGCTAAGTCACGCTTGGAATTCCCTGAGCAAGTACATTTCAATAACCTTGTGCTCAAGGAATGGGAGCGTCCCAGTAGACTTCCCAGTGTACCTAAGAGTTGGGATAGGAAGTATCCCTTTCCTGCTGATGTGGTGAAGTGTTGGTCATCCCCTCCCGAAGTGGATGCCCTGGTTCTAGGGTTATCTAACACCTCTGTCATGCACTCCCCTGACTATTACCCTGCGAGATGCTTAGGACCGGCGCATTGACCAGCTGGCGTCCCATGCCTTTGCATGTGTGGGGACGGCGCTGCGCCCGGTCTGTGCCTCTGCCATTACGGCTGTGGCTATTGGGACCCTGCTCAGAAGTATCCTTGATGGTGCCCCTGATGATTTGTCTTGTGAGGTGTTTAATGCACTCTCTAGTTGTGATGTTTTTGTGACTTTTGTCCTAACTGCCTTGGATTACACCATTAGAATGTGTGGCAGAACCTCTGCCCTTGTGGTGGCTATACGCCGCTCGGTTTGGCTGCACCAGTGGGCTGCTGACAGCGCTGCCAAGAAAGCCCTCACTGGTTTTCACTTCAAAGGACTACGCCTGTTTGGGGACCGCCTGGACCTGTTTGCTAAGGGAGGCAGGTTACCCCAGCGCAGGCGGCAGTCTCGCCCCCCCCCCCCCCCAAGGTTCATCAGCTCCCGGATTCCTCAGGACCCTGTGTCAGCTCAGGATCTAGTGCAGGCAGTGCAAAGCCTCCTGGAGCTGGGGGTAATCTGCAAGGTCCCTTTAAGAGAAAAAGGCAAGGGCTTCTATTCCAACCTATTCACAGTCCCCAAAAAAGATGGGTCAGTCAGGCCCATCCTGGACTTGAAGATCCTCAACAAATTTGTCAGGTGCAGGCGCTTTCGCATGGAAACTCTGCGCTCTGCCATCAGTTCCCTGCGCCCAGGGGATTTCATGACCTCTGTGGACATCAAAGATACTTACCTTCAAATTCCTGTATTTCCATGTCATCATAGGTTCCTCAGGTTTGCTCTAGAGGATCAACACTACCAATTTGTGGCATTGCCCTTTGGTCTCACTTCAGCTCCCAGGGTGTTCACCAAGGTGCTGGCAGGAGTGATGTATCTGCTCAGGTTTCAGGGCATCCGCGTGCTGCCTAATTTGGACGACATTCTCATCACCTCCCAGTCTCTATGTGAGGCAGAATTGGATACTCAGCTGGTGGTGTCCACCCTGGATTCATTTGGATGGGTGATCAACCCAAGTCTTCTCTGTCCCCCTCCTTGGTGACTTCATTCCTGGGAATGAATCTGGATACAGTTCAGGCAAGGATTTTTCTTCCTCAGCAGAAGGTGGACAGTCTGCTTGCGCTGGTCCAGTTCCTGCTATCTTGTCGTCATCCCTCCATCAGGCAGGGAATGCAGCTGGTGGGCCTGATGGCGGCGTGCTTCGAGGCAGTCCCTTATGCTCAGTTCCACTTGAGGCCTCTGCAACTCCACCTCTTGTCAGTGTGGGACAAGGACCCAGCGTCCCTGGACCGGGTCTTTGCGCTGTCCCCCCTGGGCAGGCGGTCCCTCTCGTGGTGGCTGGACTCCAGGAACCTGTTGGGGGACAGATTCTTTCTGACCCCCTCTTGGGAGACTGTCACCACGGATGCCAGTCTGTCAGGTTGGTGGGGTTTCTGGCAGTCCCTGCAGTTCCAGGGGAGGTGGGGCCCTCAGGAGGCCCACACACCTATCAACATTCTGGAACTGAGGGCGATCAGGTTGGTTCTGGCTCAGTTGACTCCTCACCTTCGAGGCCTGCCTGTTCAGGTGCGCTTGGACAACCAGACGGCAGTTGCCTACATCAATCAGGGAGGGACCCGGAGCAAGAGGGCCCTCCTGGAAGTGTCTCTAATCCTGACCTGGGCAGAGGCCAATGTTCCCTGCATATCAGTGTACATTTCGGGGGTGGAAAATCTGCTGGCAGACTCTCTGAGCAGGGGGACCTCTCGCCAGGGAGAATGATCCCTCTGCAACAGGGTGTTCCAATCTCTGTGTCACCGTTGGGGCCAACCAGATGTGGATCTGTTTGCGTCCCGTCACAATCACAAGCTACTTTCCATTCAGCCCTCCTACTATGAGAGACACCAGGACAAGGTGGTGTTCCGCTTCAAGCCAGATTTTCTGCCTAAGGTAGTGTCTGCCTTTCATTTGAATCAGGACATTGTTCTTCCTTCATTGTGCCCTAATCCTAGTAATGCTGAGGAGAGGGTTTTGCATTCTTTGGATGTGGTTAGGTGTCTGAAGTACTATCTGGTGGCTACTGCACCTTTCAGAAAAACTGATGCTCTTTTTGTGGTCCCTTCTGGTCCTAGGAAGGGTTTGGCTCCTGCCAAGTCTACTATCAGCAAATGGATCCGTCAGGCTGTGATTCAGGCCTACTCTAAGGGGAAGAATCCTCCCTTCTGCCTTACTGCTCATTCTACTCGTGCTATTGGTGCCTCTTGGGCTTTTCAGCACCAGGCTTCTGTTGAACAAGTTTGCAAGGCCGCTACTTGGTCCTCTGTTCATACCTTTTCAAAGTTTTACAAGGTTGATGTTAGGGCCTCAGCTGATGCTGTTTTTGGCCGCAAGGTTTTGCAGGCGGCAGTGGTTTAAACTGTCTGCTGTTACCTTTGGGGATCCCACCCTACTTTATGGACACTGCTATTGGATGTCCCGAGTGTAAGTATTCTAGTTGGAGCAGGACGTACTATATACTAAGAGTAATACAATTCTGTGATTACTCACCTGTAGAATTGGTATTATGAGTATACAGTACGTCCTGCTCCACCCCGCCCTTGGTTTTGCATTTGTCTTAGATCCCCTGTATGGTGATTGTTATCATTGTCAGCTTCTCGTTAACTGCTTTTCAATGCTGGGGATTGTGGGAGGTCCCTGGGTATTTGAGGGGCCGGGAGGAGCCTATTTTCGATGTCTCTGCAGTCCAGCGCCATCTGGCGAAGTAGTACCCGAATGTAAGTATTCTATCTGGAGCAGGATGTACTGTATACTCATAATACCAATTCTACAGGTGAATCCACAGAATTTTATTTTTCTCCCTTAACAGAAGGTGGAGAGTCTTCTAGTTCAGGCCCGGCCTATTTTGTCTTGTCCTCATCCCTCCATCCGGCAGAGGATGCAGCTGGTGGGTCTGATGGTGTCTTGCTTCGAAGCGGTACCCTATGCTCAGTTTCACATGAGGCCTCTTCAGCTGCACCTCTTATCATTGTGGGATCGGGACCCTGTGTCCCTGGATCAGGTGTTTGCTCTGTCCCTTCTGGCCAGACGGTCCCTCTCGTGGTGGCTGGACTCAAGGAACCTGTTGGTGGGCAGAACCTTTGCTGGGAGACTGTCACCATGGATGCCAGTCTGACGGGTTGGGGGGGGCTCCTGGAAGTCCTTAAAATTCCAGGGTCAGTGGGGCCCTCAGGAGGCCCATACCCCTATCAACATTCTGGAACTGAGGGCGATAAGGTTGGTTCTCCCCTATTTGACTCCACACCTTCAGGTCGGGCTGTTCAGATCCGCTCGGACAACCAGACGGCTGTGGCCTACATTAATCATCAGGGAGGGACCTTGAGCAAGAGGGCCCTCAAGGAAGTGTCCCTGATACTGTCATGGGCGGAGGAGAATGTTCCCTTCATCTCGGCGGTGTACATCCTGGGGGTGGAAAATCTGGAGGTGGATTCCCTGAGCAGGGGGGACGTCTCATCTGGGAGAATGGTCCCTCAGCAGCAGGGTGTTTCGCTCCCTGTGTCACAGTTTGGGTCAGCCAGATGTGGATCTGTTTGCGTCCCATCACAATCACAAGCTTCCAGTCTTTGTCTCTCTGTCCCAGGACCCTCTGGCCTTAGCCATGGATGCCCTAGCAATGTCTTGGAAGAGCTTTCGGCTCCTCTATGTGTTCCCTTCGTTTTCTCTGCTGGGCAGGATGCTGCGCAAGATAGCCCAGGAAGGGGTACCAACCATTCTGGTGGCCCCCTGCTGGCCAAGAAGAGTGTGGTTCGCATACGCCGTGCAGCTGGCAGTAGATCAATACGCCCTGCCTGAGGATCCAAACCTGCTCACTCAGGGGCAGCTATGCCACCCCAATTTACAAACGCTGGCTTTAACGGCCTGGCTGCTGAAACCTCCATCTTGATGGACAAGGAGCTGTCTGCCTCTGTATTTAATACCATGATTAGGGCAAGGAAGAAGTCCTCGTCCTTTATCTACTATAGGGTATTGCATGCTTACATTTTCTGGTGTCTAAATCTTTTCACTGTCGGGTGTTTTCCCAGGATCCTGGAGTTCCTGCAACATGGTTTGGACTTGGGTCTTTAACTCAGTACCCTCAAGGGACATGTTTCAGCTTTGGCCATTTTCTTCCAAAGATCATTTGCTAATCATCGTTTGGTTAAGACTTTCTTCCAGGGGGCTACTCACGTGCGCCCCCCACGTAAGCCTATGTTACCAGTCGGGGATTTGAATTTGGTCTTGTCTGCTATGCAGGGTTCTCCTTTTGAGCCTCTGTGTGCGGCTCCTTTGTCCATTTAGACTCTTAAGGTAGCATTTTTGGTGGCTATCACTTCTGTTAGGCGTGTTCCTGAGTTGGCGGCGCTTTCCATTAAACCTCCTTACTTTGAGAGACACCAGGACAAGGTGGTGTTTTGGTTTAAGACAGATTTTCTGCCTAAGGTTGTGTCTGCATTTCATCTCAATCAGGGCATTGTCTTGCCTTCCTTGTGTCCTAATCCTAGTAACCCTAAGGAGAGGGTATTACATTCTCTGGACGTGGTTAGGAGTTTGAAATTTTATCTGGTAGCTGCTGAATCCTTCAGGAAGACTGATGCTCTTTTTGTTCTTCCTTCTGGACATAGGAAAGGTTTGCCTCTGGCTAAATCCACCATCAGTAAGTGGATTCGTCAGGCAGTGATACAAGCCTATTCTGCTAAGGGGAAGGAGCCTCCCTTCCGCCTTACTGCTCATTCTACTCGTGCTATTGGTGCCTCTTGGGCCTTTCATCACCAAGCTACTGTTGAACAAGTTTGCAAGGCCGCTACTTGGTCTTCTGTTCATACTTTTTCTAAGTTTTACAAGGTTGATGTTAGGGCCTCAGCAGATGCTGCTTTTGGCCGCAAAGTTCTGCAGGCGGCAGTGGTTTAATTTGCCCGTTGTTACTTTTGGGGATCCCACCCTACCTTACGGACACTGCTATTGGATGTCCTATGTGTAAGGAATATTCTGGAACAGGACGTGCTGTATACTTATTATACCAAATCTACAGGTGAGTACTTACAGAATTGTATTTTTTTAAACTTTGCTTTATGTTGAAGCTACCTTGTAACCCTTTTGGAGAAAGGTATTTTTTGCCCTAGTCCTTCAGCATCACTGACACGGGAATCTGATATTTTGTGGTGATCTCAATATTTCAATGCAGTGACGTCTAAGTATTTTTTAATACTTTCTGATGACCAATCAGGAATTGAGGTTGCAGCTTCTGGTTCTGGTACAACTAGCCAAAATGTTTGTCTAACAAACATGGCACTTGGAAGGATCACGGGAACACCCCAAAAGCCCCCCCCGGAAGCTTAAGTATTCTTACCTGAACCGGCAATCAGGATGTGCTAGGGGAGCTGCATTGTCTTATTGTCTTAAATGGGTGTGGGTACCCTTAACACACAATGCTTACCAATGGATATCACAATTGTACCAATTGATATCAATTTCCTTGCTTAGATGACTGAACCTGTAGTAAGTCTAAATCTCCCCAGTGAGATCAGACATATTACTGCACTTATCAACAATTGGGCAGTAGGCTAGGCTAATAGAATATAAGATTATTAATAGAATATTAGAATATTCCTATTTAATGTTTATCTTGGATTTTTTGATTATCAATGTTTGTTGATTTATTCATAATGTTTTCAATTATCTATGTATCAGCAAAGACATTTAAAAATATTTTAACACATTACCTTTTCAATCAATTTTTAGATGGAGGCAGCATTTTTGATTCAATGGCCAGTGGCATGCGCCTGATTGTCAGCTGCATATCCTCCTT
The DNA here is from genome assembly GCA_027917425.1 of Gastrophryne carolinensis. Taxonomy (NCBI): domain Eukaryota; kingdom Metazoa; phylum Chordata; class Amphibia; order Anura; family Microhylidae; genus Gastrophryne; species Gastrophryne carolinensis. Next base: position 469,418,857 of record CM051234.1, on the reverse strand, counting down.
CCTCATCCTCTCCTTGCTGCTTTTTATGGTTCACCGGCTGCGTCAGCGACGAAGAGAACGAATTGAATCCTTGATTGGGGCCAACTGTAAGATGCTTACGTGAAACTTTATGCTTGGCTATAGTTCTTAAATATGCACAGACAGTATGATATCTAATGTTTATTTGTCCAGATTGCTGTACCCAATACAGTCACTTTCTCTGAGCTGTGAGAAACCCCAGAGTCCCCTGTAAAGTTTACCTTCTTTCTGATCCAGCAGTGCATGTGCGAGCTACGGCCGCCATCCTCTTTACCTTAAGCTGGGTGCTCGCCCTAGCCAGGCATCTGTGGATGGCTGGTGCAGGCACGCAACCTGTTAGAGGGTAGTGAGAATGCGGCTGCTGGCGCGATTGGCTTCACTCACCTCCTTTCAGCTAGTCCCAGCCCTTAGCTGATTGGTCAAGAGCATGCACATGCGCCATAGGTCCATGGAAAGGTTTTAGTGGGTGACCTGGGGGGGTTTCACACAGCGGGGCATTCCAAATCGGGATTGCCTGGCGGCAAGGGCCTAAAGCTGGGATAGTATAAATCACAGATTTTGGTCTTCAATATTCTGCTAAATTTTAGTTAAAATTTTTTTTTCAGAGACCCGCATGGGCATTGCTTCTTTGTTTTTATCTCCCAATTTTGTATCCTGAATAACTGACCTACTAACTTTTTTTTCAATAGGATTGTTACTGGCCTGGTGATTGGTCCTTGTTCCCTGGGGCAACCCAATTTGGCATGCGAGGTTGTGAGAAACCCTACCGATCACCATCAAAACTAACCTTCCAGCAGTCTCGTCCAATCAATGCTGTATGGCGTGCATGATAATGCATGGTATACTGCTCTGTCTACAGAGCCTGGCATTGTGAAAGAGGAGCATCTGCATCCTCTGTCTCCCTGGGGTCTGTGGCATGATGCCGCCCCCAGCCCTATTCTGGGCGTAGGAGCACTGGGGATTGGGCTGCCCGGAAATGTAAGTTATCACAAAGATAATTATCAATCCCTGGAGTCCACTTCAAAGGGATTGTCCAGGCAAAAAATTTTTAAAAAATCTACATACCCCTGTTGTCCCCCCCACAGCTCCTCCATCCAGCTCCATTGTTTCAAAGTGGACTAGGGGCAAGCATAAATGTGCATGCAAAATGGCCATGCAAAGGAATGGAATAACATATTAATTGAACCACACAGACCCTGTATCACCCCTTTTGCATGACACACTCAGCAAGGCAAGGTCTCTAGCCTGGTGGCTGAATCCCCAGCCTCTTCAGGTGGGCAAATCTTTTCTTGCGGTATGTTAGAAGATTGTTACCACGGATGCCAACGGATTGGGGTCGCGTATGGGGTCACAAATGATCCAGGGACTGTGGGGGCCCAGGGGAGAGCAGGCTTCCTATAAATATCCTGGTGCTGAGAGTAATTCTACTGTCTCTCACACAAGTTCGGTGCTTTTCGGCGATCCACATACCAGGAGTGGACAACATCAGGGGATCTTTCACACCCTATGCATCCGCTGGGGCTCCCAGACGTAGAACTCTTCACATACTGACACAATCGGAAAGTTCGGAGGTTTGTCTATCAGTCTAAGGACCCTCTGGCTATAGCAGAAGATGCCCTTGACCCTTCCTGGGTCAGCATTCATACTTCTCTATGGTAGCACCCTAAATTTGTCCCGACTCCTGATAGGTATGGTTATTCTGACTTATCTAGTTAGCTGTGTCTTCTATGGTACTCCTAAGAGGTGTACCACATCTTGCAATATTGATTAAGAAGTCAGTATCTTGCTTGGTAAATGGGCAAAAGCATGTAGTTTGTAATTTATTTTTTATGCTTTTTATTTTTAATAGTGCATCACTTTAACTTGGGACGCAGAATGCCAGGCTTTGATTATGGACCCGATGGATTTGGCACTGGCTTGACTCCACTTCATCTCTCGGATGACGGAGAAGGGGGAGCCTTTCACTTCCATGAGCCGCCTCCTCCTTACACAGCATACAAATACTCTGACATCCAGCACCCTGATGATCCGCCACCGCCGTACGAAGCATCAATCTGTCCAGACATCATCCTGTGTTCAACAACTGGTAAGAATACACCTGAAAAAGGTATTATGACAAAATAAAGGCATTATTGTGCAGTTCTTTGGGTTATGCCTGAAAGCGATTTTATCAAGGATTAACACTTTCTGAGGCTGGGGTGTCATTAGAGTGTATAGACAAGTCAGGTCACAAGTCCGCATATGCAGGCTGAGGTCCAGTTTGCATGACAGTTGCAGGTTATGTGATATGGGTGAGGGTTGTGATACAAATGAATTCGACTGTGGGTCAAGTTTAGATACTAAACTGTCAGGTGTTACACAATTATTATTAGTTCTATTAAAGGCAACTGTCCCGTTATTCTAAGTATACAGCACGTCCTGCTCCAGAGAGTAATTCCTTACGTTTGGGTTATACATCCACAAGATGGCGCTGGACTGCAGAGACAGCAAAAAAGTGGCTCCTCCCGGCCCCCTATATTCCAGGGACCCCCCACAAAATCGCCAGTTCTTCTCTGCAGTCGGCGCTGCGAAGGCAAGAAGATGGCTCTCTACTCGCAGGTGAGCGGGGCTATTAGCCTGCCGCCCTGTAGGACTATTCCCACCCGTTCCTCTTATTCTTAGTATACAGTACGTCCTGCTCCAGATATAATACTTACACTTGGGTTATCCTCCTCCAGAGACATGGAAAAAACAGGCTCCTCCCGGCCCTTCAAATACCCAGGGACCTCCCACAAATCCCCAGATTTCTCTGCAGTGCTGACTGCGAAGACATGAAGTATCACTCTCTCGCAGGTGAGCGGGGCTATTACAGCCTGCGGCCCTGTTGGACTATTTCCACCCGTCCTCCTTGTGATGTGCCTCCCAGCCTGGGCTGCGCTGGTCGGGTGAAGGTTGGCAGCACCATGCGTGCTTAACGGAGCCATGCTCCACCGCAGTCCCCCACCAAAGTGTAGGCGGTTTAGGGCTGATGGTGAGCCCCTAGGGGATGCCCCTCCCGCACGATTGCCCCATGTAGCGGTGGGCCCTGTACAAAGGGTCGCCATCCTCCCTCATTCCCCTCCGTAGCCCGGGGGGAAAGAAAGGGGGTGTGTGTGTAGTGGTCTTAGTGTATGTTTTACACGTTATGGCCTTAGTCTTGCCCCGGACTAGTATTCCTGGGGTCAGAGCCCCGCTGTTTGTTCTTTACTGTGTAATTGTCGCGGCCACGCGCACCTCTTCCTTTACTGGATATGCTGCGGCGACGTCGCCTCAGACGCTGCGGCGTCTTCATTGGCAAATCATCCTTTCTAAGTGTACCATTCACTTCGCTCCTTATGACAGTTTGTAACTACCTCAGAGCTTCGCACTCTTCGGGGGGGGGGGGGGGGGCGGGGACCTAGGTTGGCGCGCTCCGCGTCACTGCCCGCTCTGGCCCGCCCTTTGAGGTTCGCTTGGTGCCATTTTGATGCTGGTCGCATGCATGCGTGGTAGCGGTCCTCCTCCTCCCTTGGTCTGTAAGTGCCCTTGCGGGCGATTTTCATGATCCTTGTTTACTGCGAATGGTTCTGACACCCTTTACTCCCATTATGCTTCTCCTGGCCCGGTGTTAAATTATAGCGGGCCTTGTAATATTCTCCCACTTCCATAGCGGGTCTTTGGGGCATCCAGGGTTACTTATTGTGTAAATCCCTACTGGCATATTGAGCCTTGATTAATCACCATATGGAGGCTTCTCAGAATTATGTGACCAGGGTGTATAGCGTAAGGACAAGACCGGCGGTGTATAGCGTGTGGACAGCCCCATGCTGATGCTGACAGGGCACGGGTCTGCGTACCCTGTGCCGAGCAATCCCTGGCCCTGCAATCTGGTCGGCCAGTGGCTACACCTAGCTTCAATTCACCTATCTCCCCAGGCTTAAATCTCTCTCCTGCTGAGTCGCCTACAGGTGGGGAATTGCAGCCTGCTGGCCCTTCCAGACTGCCTACGGCTGAACAGATTATTGCTAGGTTGTCAGAGCGAATGGGCCCTGGTAGAAAGCGGCACCTGTCGCCCCATGTTTCTGTATGCTCTATGAGAACTGAGGCGTTTGCTACTCCCGTGTGACTATACCCCTTCTGATGAAGGGGAGTTGTTCTCTGACTCAGGCTCTTCTGATGAGAGACCGAGGAGTCATGACGATTCTGGCCCGGATTACTGGGGCCAGTGTGACACTGACGACCTGTTGATTAAGGTCTTTAAGGCACTGTCTATCTCCCCCCCCCCCCCGGTCAGGTCCCCAAGCCTAGAGGGGAGCGTTTCCATACTGCAACTGCACGTTTGGAATTCTTAGAGCAGGCTCATTTCCATGCCCTTGTGCTCAAGGAATGAAAATGCCCCAGTAAACTTCCAGGGGACTGGGATAGGAAATGCCCTTTTCCCCCTGATGTGGTTAATTGCTGGTCATCACCCCCCGTGGTGGATGCGCCGATCATAGGGGTCCCTAACCCCCCCCCCTTTATTACAACCCCTGCTTATAATACCCTTCGGGATGCTGAGGACCGGCGCATTGAGCTGCTGGCCTCCCATGCCTTTTCTTGTGCCGGGCGGCGCTGCGCCCGGTCTGTGCCGCAGCCATTACTGCAGTGGCCACTAGAACCCTCATCAAAAAATTGCTTGATCATCACCCCGAGGATCTCCCCTGGGAGGTGTTTAATGCACTCTCCAATTGTGATGTGTGCAAGAACTTCTGCCCTTGCGGTGGCTATTCGTCGCTTGCTCTGGCTGCGACAGTGGGGTGCTGATGATGCTACAAAAAAGACTCTTACTGGGCTCCCCTTTAGAGGGCAACGCCTATTTGGGGCCCGTCTAGACCTGTTCGGTAAAAAGAGCAAATCACCCCTTCGCAGACAGCCGTCTCGGCCCCCTCGAGGCAGGGGCATCCCTCCTCCCCCCTACCTTAGTGTTAAACAGGAACCAGGGGTGTCTTTCCGGATTTTTCGTGCAGACTCCTGCCCCACGAGCAGCAGACAACGCTCTGGCCCCTCCGGCGGGGCTAAGCCCAAATCTTCCACCAAACCCCCTCAAGCATGATGGGGCGCCCTCGCCCGGCTGGGTGAGGGGATGGCTGCAGCACCTTGCTCTTATCAGGAGGCATCTCGCCTCATTCTGGTGGATTCAGGAGGTTGTGTCCTCCAGATACAGGATAGCGTTTGCTGCACGGCCTTCCCCAGTTTTTATCAGGTTCCAGGTACTCCTGGTCCCTGCCCCTGTTCAGTTGCTGGCACAGGCCATGCTAGGCCTGCAAGATCTGAGGGTCTCTTGCAGATTGCCCGTAATAGGCAGAGGCAAGGGCCGCTATACCATCTTCCACAGCCCCCCAAAGGATGGGTCGGGTTGCCCATTCTGGATTCACAGCAATTCTCTAATTTACAGGCAGTTTCCTGCTTGGAAACTCTTGAGTTGGGCTATCAGCACCTTGCGCCCAGTGGGCGTCTTGCCGTCTGGGGAACTATTCAATGCTTATGTTTGCATTCCTGTGCCCTCAGATCTCTGAGGCTCTCCAGGTTCGTGTTGGAAGTCCAACACTGTTAATTGTGGCCCTGTTATCTGGCCTCTCCAACTCCCAGAGTGTTCTCAGGTGCTGTCGATGGTAATGTCTCTGATGAGACCAAGGGACGTCCGCACGATGTCTGCCCGGACGCCCTTCTTCACTTCCCTGTCTCTGCGTCAGGAAAGTAGGATACCCAGCTGGTGGGCCCATTGGGAGCCATTTGGATGGGTGTCCTTGCTGTCCCCTAAAGTGGTAACTCCATTAATAGGAATGATTCTGGATCAGATTCAAACCAGATCCCCCCCCCTCTTAGCAATTAGGTGGGCATTCTGGTCTCATGGGCCCAGTCCCTCACTACTGTCCCGGTTTCTTAACACCAGGCAGGGATGCAACTGGTGGGCCGTTGTTAACTTTCTCGGCAGGAGCCCGAGTAGCTAAAGAGGTCCCTTATGCTCAGTTCCCCTTGAGCCCGTCTGCGACTTCTATTGGTAACATAGGACAGGGATCCAGCACCCCTGGAGCAGGGCCTTCCCACCTGTATGACGGTTTTCTCTTGAAAGTGGATGAACTCGAGGGACCTTTCTGGAAACTGCCACCATGGATGCCAACCTTTCAGGTTGAATGGGATGGTTTCTTCCGAACCCCCCTGCGATTCTGGTGTTGGTGGGGCCCTTAGAGGGTCCTTACACCTATTGAAGTCTAAACAGTGAGCGTTTTTCAGTTGGCTCTTCTCGCTTGACCACTCCCCTTCTGGATTGCCAGGCTGGGGGTGCTCGGTCCGTCTGTCGACGGACGTACTACTTTAACCATTGGAAGGGGCCTGGAGCTGGCGGACCTTCCAGGGAGTGTCTATGTTCCCTTCGGGGCGGAGACAATGCTTCCTGCATGCTAGTGATATTAGCTCCGCCGAAGCCCCTCTGTGACAGGATGTGCTAATCCCCGTGTCGTTATGGAGTCCAACCAGTCGTGGATCTGTTGGGTTCCGTCACCTTCACAGGCTATCGGCCTTTGATTCCCTGTCCCAGGATCCTATGTCAGTGGTCCAGATGCCTTTAGTACCGTCTTGACAGGACGTTTGGTTCTGTATGTCCTTCTCCATTCCTTCTGCTAGGCAGGGTTATGCGGAAGATTACTCTGGTAAGGGGACCAGTGATTCTGGTGGCCCCCAGTTGACCTAGTATGGTGTGGTTGCAGACATGGTACTGTGGTCAGTAGTTCTGCACCTTGCCAGGAGTGCCAGTTCATCACTCAGGGTCCCTTTACGTCACTATAATTCATGGTCCCTGGCCTAGTCGATCTGACTGCTAAAACATACATCTTGATGGAGACAAGTTTAGCTGTCTCGGTGTTTGTGACTATGGGAAGGCTAGAAGTAAGCCTCTTCCTCGTCTTCTTCTATTGTTGTAGGGTATGGCGTACCCACTTTGATTGGGGCGAGTCTAGTTCTCTTGTTGGACCTTCTCGGTTCCCAGGTTTCCAGTGTGGCTTTCAGCATGAATTGGAGTTGGTTCCCCAGCTCAGTTCTCTGATGGGTCAGGCTCTGCCCTGTCCACCTTGCCTTAGCAGTCTCTGGTTCGGTCTTCCTTGGTCAAGACTTCCTTCAGGAGGTGCTCATGTGCGTCCTCCATGTACTCTTATGGTCCCTGTTGGGATTGAAATTGAATTAGTTCTGTCTGCTTGCAGGATTGTCCCTTGGTCCTATTCAGGACGCTGTCTGGATGTCCTTACCCTCAAGGTTGTCCTTCTGGTGACTGTTACCTTGGTCAGGCGTGTGTTCGCGGGCGACTCGGTCTACCTAGCCCTCATTCCTTGAGATACACCAGGATAAGGTGGAGTTCCGCCTGAAGCCGGATTCTCTACATCTGAAGGTGTCTTATGTTCATTTATTCGAGATATTGTTATCCACGGCTATCCCCCTTCCTAGCGATGCTGAGGAAGTGGTTCTGCATTCCTTATACAGGTGTTGGCAGTTTTTTCCTTAGGAGTCACTGTGTCCTTTAGGGGAACTGAGGTTCCTTGGGGCTTGCGGTCATTACATCCTGAATGTTCCCGATCTCGTCTGCTATCGGGAGTTGGGCGGTTTGGTTCTGGTTGTTACCTTAATGGATGTTACTCCTGGTGCCTTGTTTCGGCCTTTGGCTTCGGCCAAATTTATTAGCGATCGGATTGTCAGGCTGTTACTCAGGCATATTCAGGCAAGGGGAAGAATCTCCCTTGTTGCCTTGATTCCTTTTCTACGTGTGCTTGATGCCTCTTGGGCTTTTCAGCACCGGTTTTGCTGTTGAACTGGTTGGTTAGGCCACTACCATTGGCCTTCTGCTCATACCCTTTGCAAGGTTTTTACAAATTTTACAAACAAGGTTTTGATGTTAGGGCTTCAGCTCATGCTGTCTTGGCCGTATGGTTCTGCAGGTGACAGTGCTTTAAACTGTCTGCTGTTGTCATTTTTTTGCTGGGGATCCCACCCTACTTTATGGACACTGCTATTGGATGTCCCAAGTGTAAGTATTATATCTGGAACAGGATGTACTGTATACTAAGAATAATACAATTCTGTGAAATACTCACCTGTAGAAATGGTATTATTAGTATACAGCATGCGGTATAAACCTATGGTGAGCCTTATGGGATGCCCCTCGCCCCCTGTCCATCGGTGGGCTCCTGTTAGGTTGGCCGCTTCCCCCCCCCTCTCCCTGGTATTTCTCGGGGGGAGGGTGTGTGTGTGTGTGTGTATTCTTCACTCCTTGGGATTGTATTGCTTGGCTTTGTGTTGCCGCGTGTGTTGGTTGCACTGGTTGATTTTTTTTTTTTAATTTCCGCCGCCACACGCGCTTGTACGCCGTTCCGCGGCGACTTTACCTCAGGCGCTCCTGCGCCAACATTGGCTGACATGGTCACGTGGGTGCCTTCGCACTCTTCGGGGGAGGGCAGGCCTTGCGGATGGTGCGTTCCGCCCCTCTAGGTATCTGCGGGCGCCATTTTGCTCTCCTCATGCTGCGTGGCTGGCGTCTACCTACCGCGGCCTGTAAGTGCCCCTGCGGGCTGGCTTATTTTTTTATATTTATTGTGTATGCATACCGCTTACGGGACCGTTCTGTTTATGTCTTGCAGGCGGGTCAAACTTACTTGTGGTTTCTCCCAGCCTATCCCCTCAATTTAGTTGATATTAAAGGCCTATCCTGCCTTTACCTCCCACTTCCCTAGCGGGCTATTGGTGCATCCCGGGTGGCCTTATAGTGTAAATCCCTATTGGTCGGTGGCCGCGATAATCACCATATGGAGGCTTCTCAGGATAATGAGCTTGGGGTTTCTTCGGGACAAGCCTGGCTGTGTGTGGCGTGTCCCCTACAAGTGATGACAATGTGCCGGTTTGTGTACCCTGTGCCCAGCGGGCGCTTGCGCTGCAATCTGGGTTACCTGTGGCTTGGCCTGCGCCCCATGTGGCTTCGCCCACTCCCCCACGCTTACATCTGACTCCCAGTGAGGTGCATACCAGTGGGGAGTCTCGGCCTGATTTGTCTATCAGGGTGGCTAGCATTGAGAAGCTGATTGCTGGCTCTACAGCGCGTAAGGCCTCTGCTAAGAGGCGGCATCTGGCGCCTGGCGTTAACCTTTTTCCTATGGAGGCTGAGGAATTTTTTTGACCTGGCCGGCTATACCCCCCTGGAAGAGGGGGAATTGTTTTCTGATTCAGAATCATCTTATGAGCAGCCTAAGGGTTATGCCGATTCTGGCTCTGACCCATGGACTCCAGATGATACTGACAGGCTTTTGGCTCACATTTTTGAAGTACTTTCTATCTCTCCTCCTGCCGCGGCTCCTCGGCAGCAGGGGGAGTTGTTTCACACTGCTAAGCCATCTTTGTACTTTCCTGAGCAAACTCACTTTAATAATCTCGTGCACAAAGAGTGGGAGTGACCGAGCAGGCTCCCTGAGGTGCCTAAGAGTTGGGATAAGAGGTACCCCTTTCCTGCTGAAGTGGTTAAGCGTTAGTCATCCCCTCCCGAAGTGGATGCACCAATTCTGGGGTTGTCCAACACTTCTGTCATGCATTCCCCTGACTCTACTACACTGAGGGATAGTGAGGACCGGCGGATTGATCAGCTGGTGTCCCATGCCTTTGCCTGTGTGGGGTCCGCGCTGCATCCGGTTTGTGCCTCTGCCATTACAGCTGTGGCTATTAGGACTCTGCTCAAGAGTATTTTAGATGGGGCTTCTGATGATGCGACTAGTGAAGAGTATAGAGCCCTTCTGCGTTGTGAGGAATTTGTTGCATATGTCCTCTCTGCCTTGGATGATACCATTAGAATGTGTGGCAGGGCTTCTGCCTTGGCGGTGACTATACGCTGCTCGGTTTGGCTGCGCCAGTGGGCAGCTGACAACGCTGCCAAGAAGGCTCTCATTGGGTTCCCCTTTAAAGGACTGCGTCTATTTGGGGATCGCCTGGACCTGTTTGCTAAGGGAGGCAGGTTACCCCAGCGCAAGAGAGTCTCTGCCCTTTTGGGGTTCAGGTTCCTTTATTCCCTCCTACCATGGTTCCAGAATGGGAAGGGGAGCTTCATTTGCTGGGGCCCAGGGAGATTTCTGGGGCAGAGGGCCCAGGGAGATTTCTGGGGCAGGGGCAGAGGGCCTGGCCGCCCTGGCCCCTCCTGGGGTTCCAAGTCTAAGTCTTCCCCCAAGCCCCCTCAGGCATGAAGGGGCGCCCTCACCCATCCAGGTGGGGGGGCGGCTTCGGCTCTTTGCTCACGTCTGGAGGCGCCATGTCTCAGACCGGTGGATTCAGGAGGTAGTGTCCTCCGGTTACAAGATAGAGTTGGCAGCCTGGCCACCCCCAAGATTCGTCAGATCCCGGATGCCTCAAGACCCCCTGTCAGCTCAGGGCCTGTTGCTAGCTGTGCAGAATCTACTGGAGCTGGGGGTCATCTGCCAAGTGCCCTTAAAATGGACCAACACCCACGGGTGATCGGCCCGGGAATCTATAAGATTCCCGGGCCGATCACCTCCCTCCCCGCGGGACATCCGAGATCGGGATGTCCCGCGGGGTGAAACCCCACCAAACACCCCAAACTCCTTACCTTATAGTCTGTGAATGGCCGGCGCGGGCACGCGTGCGTCAAGAGTGACGCGCGGGAGGCGGCAGCGGAGGAGCCGCTTGTCCGCGGCTTGTCCGTCGGCGCAGGGAGAGGTGAGTTTTTCGGGGGGTTCGGGGGGGTTTCACACAGCGGGGCACCCCGATCGGGGGTGCCCCACCGAAGTGGACCAAGACCCAGGATAGTCAAAATCCTGGGTGTTGGTCCACTTTAAGGGAAAGGGGCAAGGGCTATTATTCCAACCTTTTCACCGTTCCCAAAAGAGATGTGTCTGTCAGACCCATCCTGGACTTGAAGCTTCTCAACAAGTTTGTCAGATCCAGGCGTTTTCGCATGGAGACTCTGCTCTCAGCTGTAAGTTCACTTCGCCCAGGGGACTTCATGACCTCTGTGGACATAAAGGATGCTTACCTCCATATTCCAGTCTTTCCAGGTCATCAGAGATTCCTCAGGTTCGCTCTGGAGGATCAGCATTACCAGTTCGTGGCATTGCCCTTCGGTCTTACTTTGGCTCCCAGGGTATTCACCAGGGTGCTGGCGGGCATTATGGCTTTGCTGAGAGCTCAGGGCATTCGCATTCTTCCCTATTTGGACGACATTCCTTTTCACTTCTCAGTCCTTCCTACAGGCAGAGCTGGATACTCAGCGGGTGGTGACCACACTGGAGTCATTCGGCTGGGTGATAAACCACTCCAAATCTTCCCTGTCTCCTTCTTTGGTGAAGCCATTTCTGGGCATGAATCTGGATACAGCTCGGGCCAGGATCTTTCTTCCTCAGCAGAAGGTGGACAGTCTGCAAGCTCAGCTCCTTCTGTCCTGCCCTCATCCTTCCATCAGGCAGGGAATGCAGCTGGTGGGCCTGATGGTGTCCTGCTTCTAGGCGGTTCCTTATGCTCAGTTACACATAAGGCCTCTTCAACTCCACCTCTTGTCTGTATGGGACAGGGACCCTGTGTCCCTGGATCAGGTTTTGGTTCTGTCCCCCCTAGCCAGGCGGTCCCTCTCGTGGTGGCTGGACTCAAGGAACCTGTTGGTGGGCAGATCCTTTCTGGCCCCTTGCACGGAGACAGTCACCACGGATGCCAGTCTGACAGGTTGGGGGGCTTCTGGAGATCCCTAACATTCCAGGGGCAGTGGGCCCTCAGCACACCCACACCCCTATCAACATTCTGGAACTGAGGGCGATCAGGTTGGTTCTAGTCCACTTGACCCCGCACCTTCGGGGTCGGGCTGTTCAGGTACGCTCGGGCAACCAGACGGCGGTTGCCTACATCAATCATCAGGGAGAGACCCGGAGCAAGGGGGCCCTCAAGGAAGTGTCTCTGATCCTGGCCTGGGCAGAGGACAATGTTCCCTGCATCTCAGCTGTGTACATTCCGGGGGTGGAGAATCTGGAGGCAGACTCTCTGAGCAGGGGGACTTCTCGCCTGGGGGAATGGTCCCTCAGCAACAGGGTGTTTCGCTCTGTGTCACCGTTGGGGTCAGCCAGATGTGGATCTGTTTGCGTCCCATCACAATCACAAGCTTCCTGTCTTTGTGTCTCTGTCCCAGGACCCTCTGGCCTTTGCCATGGATGCTCTGACAATGTTTTCAGCTACTGTATGTCTTTCCCCTGTTGGGCAGGGTTCTGCGAAAGATGGCTCAGGAAGGGGTGCCAGCAATCCCCGTTGGCCAAGAAGAGTGTGGTTCGCAGACATCGTGCAGCTGGCGGTAGATCAGTACGCCCTGCCCAAGGATCCAGACCTGTTCACTCAGGGGCGGCTACGCTACCCTAATTTACAAACGCTGGCTTTAACGGCCTGGCTGCTGAAACCTCCATCTTAATGGATGAGGGGCTGCCTGCCTCTGTTGTTAACACCATGATCAGGGCTAGGAAAAAGTCCTCTTCTTCCATCTACTATAGGGTTTGACGTACCTACATTGACTGGTGTGAGGCTAAATCTCTTCCCTGTCGTGTGTTTTCTATTCCTAGGATTCTGGAATTTCTCCAACATGGTTTGGATCTGGGGCTTCAACTCAGCACTCTGAAGGGTCATGTGTCTGCCTTGGCTGTTTTCTTTCAGAGATCTTTTGCTTAGCATCTGGTCAAGACTTTTTTCCAGGGGCTTACTCATGTGCGCCCCCCACGTAAGCCTATGTTACCAGTCTAGGACTTGAACTTGGTCCTATCTGCCTTGCAGGGGTCTCCTTTTGAGCCTGTGCATGAGGCTGCTTTGTCCATTCTTACACTTAAGGTAGTCTTTTTGGTGGCTATGACTTCTGTTAGGCGTGTTTCTGAGTTGGCGGCGCTTTCCATCAAGCCCCCTTACTTTGAGAGACACCAGGACAAGGTGGTGTTTCGCTTTAAACCAGAGTTTCTGCCTAAAGTTGTGTCTGCTTTTCATCTCAATCAGGACATTGTTCTACCTTCTCTGTGCCCTAATCCTAGTAACCCTAAGGAGAGGGTTCTTCATTCCTTGGATGTGGTCAGGAACCTGAAGTTCTATTTGGTGGCTACTGAGCCCTTCAGGAAGACTGATGCTCTTTTTGTGGTCCCTTCTGGTCCTAAGAAGGGTCTGGCTCCAGCTAAGTCTACCATCAGCGAGTGGATCAGTCAGGCTGTGATTCAGGCCTATTCTGCTAAAGGGAAGGATCCTCCCTTCCGTCTTACTGCTCATTCCACTCGTGCTATTGGTGCCTCTTGGGCCTTTTAGCACCAGGCTTCTGTTGAGCAAGTTTGCAAGGCCGCTACTTGGTCTTCTGTTCATACTTTTTCAAAGTTTTACAAGGTTGATGTTAGGGCCTCAGCTGATGCTGCTTTTGGCCGCAAGGTTCTGCAGGCGGCAGTGGTTTAATCTGCATGTTGTTGCTTTTGGGGATCCCACCCTACCTTACGGACACTGCTATTGGATGTCCCAAACGTAAGAAATTACTCTCTGGAGAAGGACATGCTGTATACTTAGAATAATACAATTTTGTGATTACTCACCTGTAGAATTGGTATTATACGTATACAGCACGTCCTGCTCCACCCCGCCCTTGTTTTCATTATTCTTAGTGCCTCTGTATGGTGGTTGTTATCTTGGTTAAAATTGTTTGATTATGGTTGTTATTCTCCCAGCCTCTTGCTAACTGCTTGTCAATACTGGGGATTTTGTGGGGGTTCCCTGGAATATAGGGGGCCTGGAGGAGCCACTTTTTTGCTGTCTCTGCAGTCCAGCGCTATCTTGTGGATATCTTGTGGATGTATAACCAAAACATAAGGAATTACTCTCTGGAGCAGGACGTGCTGTATACGTATAATACCAATTCTACAGGTGAGTAATCACAGAATTGTATTTTCAATATTGTTCTAGCTGGCAGTGCAACACCACATTTAATTACAGTTGAGCTGCTGATCCTTTTAGATTAACTTCCTTTATGTTGTAGATCAGAGTTGCCATCTATTGTAGCTGAAGAAAAAGATTGGTAGCCAGGCAGCTGGCAGTTTGAGTCAGAGGTCAGCAATGGTAACTTTCATATATATTCCAAGTATGCAGTCCACAAGAGGGCGCTTTACTGCAGAGATGGCAAAAGAGAGGCCCCTCCTGGTCCTTATATACCCGGGACCTCCCACTAAATTCCCCAGTTTAGTTTCTGCAGTGGGCTGCGAAGGTCAAGATGATGGCTTCTCTCCTCGCAGGTAAGCCGGGCTGCACAGCCCCCGGCCCTGTGTCCTATTCCCACCCGTGCCACTATTTACCTGCCTCCCAGCCTTGGCTGCATGGTCGGGTGATGGTAGGCAGCACCTATTAGAGGTGCTTTTTTATGGAGCATGACTCCACCGCAAATCCCCCACCAAAGGGTAGGCGGCACAGATTGGTGAGCCTGACATGGGATGCCCCGTCCGCTTATAGCCCTCATTACATGCTTTACAAATGTACCTATGGGCTTATTCCCCCCTTCTCCTTTTGCCCGGTTAGTCGGGGGGGGGGGGGGGGGGTCAGTATTACAGTGTGCATGTGTGAATGTTTGTTTGCTACTGTATCGCTTTGCACTTTCTTCAGCGCTGGCACATGGCTCGGCGCTACCTCTCCTCCTCTCTTCACTTCATCTTTCTGCATGTTATTTCAAACGGCCTGTGCGCGCGCTCGGCAGCGGCGGACCGGTGACGTCATCGGGCCAGCTTGATCCTGATTGGCTGCAGCCTGTCCCGCGTTCTTCATCGGTCTCTCCCAGCGCCATCTTGATCGGCTGTGGTAGACTGATTGCTCTGCCGGCGTGCGCGAGTGCCCTTGTGGGCGTTTCGATACGATTTGCCTGTATATTATGCATGTTTAAATGTGTTTTTATACTGATTGTGGGTATCATTTATGTCTTTCAGGGGGACAACCTAAATTAGAGGTTTCTCCCGGTCCTGTGTCCTTATCACCCATATTAACATTGGGGGCGTAAATTTAAAAATTTTAATTACTAAATCCTCCCACCAGCGGACATTTAAGGGGCATCCCGGGTAGCTGCACAGCGTAATTCCCATTGATCTGTGTGACTTCAAATTACCCACATGAAGGCTTCTCGGGATATTGTGCTCGGGGTCCCCTTGGGGCAAGCCCGGCTATGTGTGGTGTGTGGGGCATCCCTTGCGGGCAATGATGTGCAGGTTTGTGTACCCTGCGCCCAGCAAGCGCTTGCGCGGCAATCTGGGTCCCTCGTGTCTGGGTCGGCACCCTCGGTCTCACCCCTCACTTGATTATGACCCCTAGTGACATTAACACTAGCGGGGATTCGCAATCTGATGTTTCGGCCAGACTGGCCAATATTGAGAAACTGATTGCTAGCTCTGCAGCCCGTAAGGCTCCAGCTAAAAGACGGCACATGATGCCCGCTGCGCCGGCCTTTACTATGGATCAAGATGATTTCCTTGATTTGTCTGACTATGCCCCTCTCGAGGAAGGGGAATTATTTTCAGATCTTTCTGACGATCAGCATTGCCTTGGCGCTGATGCCGGCTCAGAGCATTGGGATGCTGACAACACCCATAGACTTCTGACTCTGAATTTTTTAAGTACTTTCCATTTCCCTGCCTGCAGCGACACCAGCAGCAGGGGGAATTGTTTGGTACCGCAAAACCACGTTTGGAATTCCCAGAACAGACGCATTTTAATAATCTGATTCTCAAGGAATGGGAACGGCCTAGCCGGCTTCCCGTTATCCCTAAGGTGTGGGATAGGAGGTATCCCTTCCCCTCGGATGCCGTCAAATGTTGGTCAACTCCCTCCCGAGGTGGATGCCCCCGTCTTGGGGCTGTCTAAAACTTCTGTTGTGCATTCCCCGGATTCCACTACCTTGAAGGATAGTGAGGACCGGCGTATTGACCAACTGGCCTCCAACACCTTTGCTTTTGTGGGTTCGGCCTTGCGCCCGGTTTGTGCTTCCGCTATTATGGCCGTGGCTATTAGGACCTTGGTCAGGCGCCTTCTGGATGGCTCCCATGAGGATCCTTCTAGTGCTGAATTTAGAGCCTTGTCACAATGTGAGTTGTTCATCTCCTATGTTCTCTCTGCCTTAGATGACGCCATTCGGATGTGTAGCAGGAACTCGGCCTTGGTTGTCTCTATCCGCCGCTCGTTCTGGTTGCGCCAGTGGGCAGCTGACAATGCTGCCAAGAAGGCTCTCACGGGGCTTCACTTTAAAGGGTTGCGCCTGTCTGGCGATCGTTTGGACCTTTTTGCTAAGGGAGGTAAGTTACCCCAACGCAAAAAGCAGCCGCGACCCTTTCGGGGTTCAGGGTCCTTCACTCCCTCCTTTCGTGGGCCTAGGTCAGGCAGGGGGGGTATCCTTAGCGGGACAAAGGGGAGATTTCTGGGGCAAGGGCAGAGGCCGTGCCCGACCCGGATCCTCCTGAGGTGTCGAGCCCAAATCCACTGCCAAGCCTGCTCAGCAATGAGGGGGCGCCCTCACCCTTGCGGGTGGGGGGACGGCTGCGGCTCTTCGCTCAGGTCTGGGCTCAACAAGTCTCAGACAATTGGATTCTGGAGGTTGTCTCCTTCGGATACAAGCTGGAGTTCGCGGACTGGCCTCCTCACAGATTCCTCAGGTCACGGGTTCCTACGGACCCTCGGGCAGCTCAGGGCTTGTTGTTGTTGGCGGTACAAAACCTTCTGGCCATGGGGGTCGTTTGTCAGGTCCCCCCGGGGGAGAGAGGTCAATGTTACTATTCCAATCTCTTTACAGTGCACAAAAAGGATGGTTCCATCAGACCCATTCTGGACCTGAAACTTCTCAACAGGTTCATCAGGACCAAACGTTTTTGCATGGAAACGCTGTGCTCCGCCATCGGCTCCCTGCGCCAGGGGGACTTTATGACTTTAATAGACATCAAGGATGCTTACCTTCACGTGCCGGTCTTCCCAGGGCACCAGCGGTTCCTCAGGTTTGCGGTAGGGGAACAACACTACCAATTTGTGGCACTTCCCTTCGGGCTCACCTCTGCCCCTAGAGTGTTCACCAAGGTGTTGGCAGGCGTGATGGCCCTTCTCAGAGCCTGGGGTATTCGCATTCTTCCTTACCTGGACGGCCTCCTCATTACATCCCCTTCACTCCAACAGGCAGAATTGGACACCCGGACGGTGGTTGCGACCCTGGAAGGGTTCGGGTGGGTGATCAATTACCCCAAATCCTCACTCTCCTCGTCCCGGGTGACCGCCTTCCTGGGAATGACTCTGGATACTATTCAGGCCAGGATTTTCCTCCCTCAGCGGAAGGTGGACTCTCTTCAAGCTCTGATTCAGTTCTTGCTGTCCAGCCCTCACCCATCCATCCGGCAAGGGATGCAACTGGTGGGACAGATGGTGGCCTGCTTCAAGGCAGTTCCCTATGCTCAATTTCACATGAGGCCTCTTCAGCTCCAACTTCTGTTAGCCTGTGACAAGTGTCCCCTGTCTCTGGATCAGGCCTTTGTTCTGTCTCCTCTGGTCCGGCGGTCCCTCCTGTGGTGGCTGGACTCGAGGAATCTTCTGGGGGGCAGATCATTTCTGACACCGTGCTGGGAGACTACGGATGCCAGTCTGTCAGGTTGGGGGGGCTACTGGAGAGCCCACCAATTCCAGGGGCTGTGGGGTCCTCAGGAGGCTCACACCCCCATCAATGTTCTGGAGCTGCGGGCGGTTCGGTTGGTGCTGGCGCAGCTGACGGATCACCTACAGGGCCTGCTGGTTCAGGTTCGCTCCGACAACCGGACTGCGGTCGCTTACATCAATCATCAGGGAGGGACTCGGAGCAAGAGTGCCCTCAGGGAGGTGTCGTTGATTCTGTCTTGGGCCGAGGACAATATCCAGTGCATCTCTGTGGTTTACATTCCGGGAGTGGAGAATCTGGAAGCGGATTCCCTGAGCAGGGGGGCCTCTCGTCGAGGAGAATGGTCCCTCAACAGCGAGGTCTTCCTATCCCTCTGTCACAGGTGGGGGGTGCCGGATGTGGATCTGTTTGCTTCTCGCCA
Organism: Gastrophryne carolinensis; assembly: GCA_027917425.1. Taxonomy (NCBI): domain Eukaryota; kingdom Metazoa; phylum Chordata; class Amphibia; order Anura; family Microhylidae; genus Gastrophryne; species Gastrophryne carolinensis. The sequence continues at coordinate 469,400,744 of CM051234.1, read as the reverse complement.
CAATCACAAGCTTCCAGCATTTGTCTCACTGTCCCAGGATCCTCTGGCTCTGGCGGTGGATGCCATGTCTCTGTCCTGGCAGGGGTTCGGTCTCCTGTACCTCTTCCCTCCGTTTCCCCTTCTGGGCACGATTCTACGCAAGCTGATACAAGGAGGAGTGCCAGCTGTTCTGGTGGCCCCCAGGTGGCCAAGACAGGTGTGGTTTGCAGACGTCGTGCAGCTGGTGGTCGATCAGTACCCTCTGCCCCTGGTTCCGGATCTTGTCACTCAAGGACGGCTCTGTTACCCCAATTTACAAACGCTGGCTTTGACGGCATGGCTGCTGAAACCTCCATCCTAAAGGAAAAGGGTCTGTCTGATGCGGTTGTTCAGACTTTGGTCAGGGCTAGGAAGAAATCCTCTTCTACCATCTACTACAGGACCTGGCGGACCTACATTGTCTGGTGTGAGGCTAGGGCCTTTCCCTGTCGGGTGTTCTCCATTCCTAGGATACTGGAGTTCCTTCAACATGGTCTGGATATGGATTTTCAGCTCAGCACTCTGAAGGGGCATGCTTCCGCCTTGGCTGTTTTCTTCCAGAGGTCTTTCGCTCTTCATCCTTTGGTCAAGACTTTCTTCCAGGAGGTCACTCATGTGCGCCCTCCCCGCAAACCCGTGTTACCAGTTTGGGATTTGAATTTGGTATTGTCTGCCCTTCAGGGTCCTCCATTTGAGCCTGTGCATGAGGCTGCACTGTCTATTCTCACCTTGAAAGTTGCCTTCTTGGTGGCTATCACTTCTGTCCGGCGTGTTTCTGAGTTGGCGACTCTGTCCATTCAGCCCCCTACTTTGAGAGACACCAGGACAAGGTGATTTTCCTCTTTAAACCAGACTTCTTGCCTAAGGTTGTCTCTGCCTTTCACCTCAATCAGGACATTGTGCTTCCTTCCTTGTGCCCTAATCCTGGTAATGACAAGGAGAGGGCCTTGCATTCTCTGGACGTTGTCAGGAACTTGAAATACTACCTGGTGGCTACAGCGCCTTTAAGGAAGACGGTTGCCTTGTTTGTGGTACCCTCTGGTCCTAGGAAGGGTTTGGCGCTGGTCAAGTCTACTATTAGTAAATGGATTTGTCAGGCCATTTTTAGGGCCTATTCTGCTAAAGGGAGGGATCCTCCTTTCCGAGTCACTGCTCATTCTACTCGTGCTGTTGGGGCCTCCAGGGCCTTTCAGCACCAGGCTTCTGTTGAACAAGTTTGTAAGGCTGCTACTTGGTCTTCTGTTCATACCTTTTCCAAGTTTTACAAGGTTGGTGTTCGGGCCTCAGCGGATGCTGTTTTTGGCGCAAAGTTCTGCAGGCGGCAGTGGTTTGAACTGCGCATTGTTGCCTTTTGGGATCCCCACCCATTGTTGGACACTGCTATTGGATGTCCCAGACGTAATGAATCATTACTGGAGCAGGGCGTGCTGCATACTTGGAATAATACCATTCTGTGAATACTCACCTTGTAGAATGGGTATTATAAGTATGCAGCACGCCCTGCTCCATCCCACCCTGAGTTTTTATTCTTGGATCCTCTATATGGTGAATGTTTTCCTAATTAATGTTGTTAATCTTGTTGTTGGCTTCTCCTGGTTCCCTTACTGCTGTTTTATACTGGGGAATTTAGTGGGAGGTCCCGGGTATATAAGGACCGGGAGGGGCCTCTTTTTTGCCATCTATGCAGTAAAGCGCCCTCTTGTGGACTATAACCCAGACGTAATGAATCATTACTGGAGCAGGGCGTGCTGCATACTTATATTACTCATTCTTCAAGGTGAGTATTCACAGAATGGTATTTTTACTACAGATGCTGGCCATTTAATCTGCTAGCAGCCAAGATCCATTTGATTGCTGGTAGGTTACATGGCCATGGAGAGTGGGGTAAAATAATAATAAAATCAAACAAAATTAATAAAATCTCATACTCCAAGGAGTCCGGCACTCCCAATTAGGAATACAAAGTGATTGGGAGAAGCAGCAGCTATGAGGGTGGTTACAAACGAGAAATAGAGGTTTTTTGTAGGCACCCTGAAGGTCCTTTGACACTTTAGTTAAACAGAGTAGAATCGTGGTAAATTATATTCAATACACAACACAATGGCCTTGATTCAGATGAAAAAAATCCCATGGTAGTAAAAAATTCACCTTGAAGGTCAATGCCATTTTTGATTACAGGGTAAAAAGTTCTATACTTTTCTGAGTAAAAAATGCCATTGACTTTTTTGTCTTACTAGCTGGTGTTTCAGTAACAGTGACCTTCTCATGATTTTTTTTCTCATAAAGTGTACTTTTTACTACCACAAAAATGTTTTTGAACTTACTGAATCGATGCCCATATTATGCATAATTGGTTAGTAAAAATAATATATATTAACCATCTTTTTTTTTTTTTTTTTCTTTTTTTTTTTTTATTTATTTCGCCCCATCCTGTGACCTTCTTAATAGATCAATTGACTCGTCAATCTACCGTGTTAGGTCAGATGTCCACTGCAAGCAGTAGCAATGCCTCTTCACCTCAAACTACAGAAGAACCACTGCCCCCATCAGGCATGCAGCTTCCACCACCACTGCAAGGGGAAGCAGACAACTCTGGAGAAAGAAGCAATTCACGTCTCATAGGCCCCAATATTTTGCAAAGTGAAGCCATTTCTAGCTCTGGTCAGACCGGGCCTTCACCTAGTAACTGTTCACTTAACACAGTTGTCTGAAGGCATTGGAATATGCTCCATGTTTATGGCAGAATGCTAAAGGAACTTCTTCAGGATGATGTCGGAGCAATTTTTTTTTTCCCACCTTAGAACGGTTTTGACCCTTTCCGCCCATTAACCTTTTTTCTGCCTAAGACGATGCTGCCATTTCAGAAAGCTCCTCTAGCAGACAATGTGATAACCAGGCAAATTACATAATCTTGATTTCTTCATCATGTAAATATTACATTTCAAGTTCTGCACTTTCTCCATTCCCCCCAGACTAAAAAGTATGTATGTGTGAGAGAGAGCGAGGTCAAGGTAGTCCGTCTCTTCTGTAGAGTTTTTATACATATTTTGGGATTTTGCTTTTCTTTTGAACTTGAATAACTTGCAATAATCAAGCAAGAGCTGCAATCATGGGACCCTTGAAAATGCTGTAAATGAAGCTCCAGCAGCTTAGAAGACGCAGAGAAATGCGCCATGAATTTCAGGACAACTGTCTGGTGTTGGTGTTTTATGCTGGTCTTACACTGCCACTAGGTCTGTGGCAGTAATAGATACAATACTTTTTCTTGAACCCTCCCAAGCACGCAACTACATATTTGTGAAATCTTTGTATGTGTAACAAATTTGCACCTGTTTATAGACTTTCAAGTAGATAATATCTACAGCTGGGACCAGGAGCAGTTTTTTTTTTTGGTAAATTTACTAAAGCTAAGGGAAGACTTGATATAAATGTCTCACTCCAGATTGGAACTTGTTACAGAAGTGTATCAATTTAGTGCCCCTATTTTGCCTCGATACTCTGGCGATTTGTATTATTATATCGCTGCATGTTGGCAAATGACATTTTACAGCTAACCTATTGGATTGGTAATAGGGTGTAAATTTGGGTTTGTATCGTTGAGAATACCTAAGTAAAAAAATATGGTTAGTACGTTTATTTAAGTTGTCCGGTCCTTGCAATTAAACGCTACTGGTTTTGAACAAAATGTTCTATCCTTCGTAATAATTAGATGTGATTGCAGAACAGGTCGGCCTAAATTAGCATGTTCTTGGGATATGCTGTTATAAAAAAATAGTGTTTTAGTGCTCCTCAGAAAGGCTTTGAAACTGCATTTGCTTTTGCCTTACATTTCTTTGCTTGTGCATGGTTTTCAAAATACTTTTTTTCACGTTACAATGTTGGAGCAGTGAACACAAGAAAAATGCTGATTTAAAGTGGACCAACACCCAGGATTTTGACTATCCTGGGTATTGGTCCACTTCCCGCTGTGTGAAACCCCCCAAAACTCACCTCTCCCCGCTCCCACGTGGCCGCGCCGTCCAATTGGCGCCGACGGACAAGCTGATTGACAGCGACGTACAAGCAGCTTGCCCGTCTGCGCCTCCCGCGCGTCACTCTTGACGTGTGTGCGCCCGCGCGGCCATTCAGAGACGGCCGGCGCGGGCGCGCGCACGTCTAGAGGAGCGCGAGTGAGGCGGCGGCGGAAGCAGCGGCTGGAGAGGTAAGGTTTTTCGGGGGTTTTGGGAGGTTTATACCCCGCGGGACATCCCGATCTCGGATGTCCCGCGGTGTGTGAGGTGATCGGCCCGGGAATCTTATAGGTTCCCGGGCCGATCACCTCAGGGTGTTGGTCCACTTTAATGATTGTCTACACTGTACCAGCATTTAATCAAAGAAAATACCCAAGATGTAATTTAAATTCAAAGCGGAGCATTACAAATGCAGTTTACCTGTCTGTGAGGGCATTTACCCTAAGCATATTGCAATATGGGGGGGGGGGGGGCATTGATGGGTGCTTTAACATTTTGGTCTGACCGGAGCTAAACATGACCCTTTTGCCCATAATAATCACATTTTATGATTTTATAGTTGGTCATGTACCTTTATAATCGGACCGTACTGTCTTAAACTAGACATGCAGGCTGCCTGCAGGTCCACTCATCTGCAGCACCTTCCTCCACCTCTAGGCCATGACATTGGTTTTCGGTGTCCCCTGATTTATGAGAATTGCTCAGGGGTTTTCTAGCAGCAGACATCCCAATGTGATGGGGGTGCAGATGCTTCAGCAGGGTGGATAACCAAGCTTCCCTGCAGCCTGGGTGTTCCCTTTAATAAAACATTTTAGTATAATCCCAATTAATTAGACTTTCCAAATTTAAATTCACCCAAGTCTACTAGGTTATGGTCAGATTGGTTGGATCAACAGAATGAATCAGTTGTGTAATGTGAGGGGCCATTATTGATTTATAAAATAGACCCTCATATTGCATGGCTGTGGGTAAATGTGATTTGACAGATTCAAATTTGTCTATCTGTGGCCATTTTGTTGATGTGGGTACAGCTCTAAATTTCAGTTAATGGACCAACCTCTAAATTCGTTAGTTCCTCCTTAATATGCTTTGGTCAGTATTTTCCATCGGATTTATTTTTGCATCTTGCAAACAAAAAATAAAAATCTTGTTCATTATTTATACTAGCTATTCATGTGTATATGATTGTCATATATTTAGTTAAAATGCCTCAACACCTTTCCTTATAGGTAGCTCTGACCCATGGAGGCTTTTAGGACCGCCAAGGACTATAATCAGCCCTGTCCTGGAACCCCCAACCCCACATTTTCAAAATACTGATTTGTTGCCTGTTTATATGGGGGCTAAAAACCTTTGCCTGCACAGACTGTAGCTACATCTTCACCGCCAATCACTGTGCAGCAGCTACAATTTATGTGCTCGATGACATAGTGTCTTGGTGCTCCTCAGGCTTTGAAACGCCATTTGCTTTTGCCTTACATTTCTTTGCTTGCACATGTTTTTTAAATAACTTTTCCTCATACAACGTTGGAGCAGTGAGCACAAGAAAAATGCTGATTTAATTATTGTCTACACTGTGCCACCATTTAATTTGAATTTAAAGCAGAGCATAACATGCAGATTGTATACCAGTCTGTGTGGGTACTTTACCCAAAGCATATTGTTATCTTTATTCGTGAGGGGGCGGTGCACTGGCTTCAGGGACTTAGTAACCTGACTACTTAAAGCGGTCCTTCACTCTGAATATGAGTCTATCTTATATGTTTCCTCCACCCTGTACATACAGGAAAATTATATATTGTTTTTTTTCAGCAGAGTCTGGGCTTTAACATAAAATGTCTTGTCATTTGTCAAGTGTATTCTTAATAGGTAATGGGGGGGCTGGGGGTTAATGGCAAGTCACCCGCTAGCCGCAGGTGACTTGCCAGACCCAGAGCCTTGTGAACTGGTATAAGGGGTCTCATGGACCCCTTACCAGTTCACAAAGGGTTAACTGTTCAAAACTGGGTTTTTTTTTACTGTACTTACCTCCGATTGTAAGCTCTTGTCCCTCGCCGCTCTGCTGACAGATGCCGGTGATCGGCATCCAGAGAAGGGGGAGGCAGGAGATCAGAGGATCTCCTGCCACCTCCTTCCCCGGGCACCGATCACCGGCATCTGACAGCTGTGAAGGCTGAAGCCGGTGATCGGGGCCGGGATGCCGTCATTAGCCCCGCCCCCAAGGGCGACAAGATGGTGTCCGCCATTGAGGAGGAAAGGGGAGAGAGCCTCCCGGGCTCTCTCCTGAAGATCCGTAAGTCCTGGGGGGGGATCGGAGGCCCCCCAGGTGAAGAGGAGGGACAGCGGGAGGCAGCGCACACGGAGATAAGTGAATGTAGTTTTTATTTATTTTTTTTACAGTTAGCTGCTGCCGAAGCCGGGGGGGGGGGTGGCCTATTCCGGGGGCTCTCCTGGAGTCATCCGACCGCCCACGGGGGATCGGATGGCACCTAAAGAGGAGACCTGGCTGGATCCAACGAGGGGTCAAGTGAGTATTTTACTGTTATATTTTTTTTACTGTGGGGGTTTAAAGTCAGCTACGTGAGTCTCACGTAGCTGGCACTTAAGTGGAGTAGAGGCTGCTACGTGAGACTCGCGTAGCTGGCACTAGAAGGGTTAAACATCCAAGATGGCGGCTCATGGAACATCAGGCAGCCTGCAAACAGGAAGTGCCTTCTGACTGAGCTGCTCTGCATTCTGGGATTGCTGACCTTTTCCTGACCCCGGCTCTGCTCTGTCTGAGCAACGCACAGCTATAATCCGCCCCCTGTACTTTATCCCACTCTCCTCTCCTCAGTAAGTGTGATGCTTATGAGTCAAGATGTCGGCGCCCGTATCCTAAAGTCCTAAACAGAGTTGCAGCCCAGTGAGGGAAAGAATAATAAGTAAGGGACTAAAAACTTAAAATATATTAAAATTAGATGCTGGGGAATCATTTTTTAGGGGTTTGGGCTTTTCAATAAATCATGGTGAAGGTCCGGTTTAAGGGATACCTTGTCTAACCTTTGATAAAACAAATGTGTTCCTTCTTGAGTATCTCTATTGATGCCCCTAAGCATGGGGGGCATTTTGTCTTCTTCCATGGCCTCTTCCCCTTTACTTTGCTGTGTATGTTAATGTACAGCAATGAATGAGCAGTGAATTCACTGGCACACATCTCCCTTAGGATGCTCCCTCAGACTGAGGGCACTCGCCACCCACCATTCGGGTATGCTTTCTCTGTCTTGTACTCCTTCCTGCTGCAAAATAACTGCTAAAAACATGTGGCTTCTATAGGGGAACGTCCATGTTTACCTTGTGACATCACGTGTGCCTCAGCCTTCACCACTTCTTCACTTTGCTCTTTTCTCCTTTTGACAATATGATCAAGTGTTTCTACGAGTACTAGTCTGACCTGTCAAAGAAAAGGTTACCCTGCAGGTCTGACTGATGTCTCCAGGTTTTAGTAGAGTCTTTCTTTGTTTTTCTTATGAACCTTGCTCTTTACATCCTTTTTATTGTGGGACCTTCGATTTCACAGTGCCGCCAACATGCAACATTCTATGTCAAGTGGATACTGGGGTCCCACTGTTTTGAACCAGTACATTGAGCAAGAAATGGAGAATGCATAGAAGTTGTTTGGAGAAAAAAAACAAGCTTAAAATGACCCTCCCCCATGCTTACACCTGTGCCATTGGCTTGGTGTTTGAGCTGTTCCAGTGTGGCCACAAATATTGTGTGATCATGGTGTGGGGTAGGAAAAAAGGGGCGCGGCCAGACCCGCAGCAGAGCACAAGTAGATTAAAATGAAAGCAAATATAAATGATGATAATATATAAAAAACAGTAGTGTGAATATCTGGTGGTTAACAGAGGGCCTTTTCAAAAAGCGAGAATTATCAGCAGTAGGTAACAAATTGATTTGCAAAGATGATGCAACAGCTGAACGATAAACTTGAAGACGGGAGAAAAGTTCAAGATCAAATGGTCTGTATGAATTTCTGAGGGGATCAGACATTGATGTTCCTACTTTGTATATGCTCTCAAAAATGCATAAAGCTGAGAAACACCTGCTTGATGATGATCTTAAACTATTGGTCCCGTTTATCCTTTTGTATTGGACAGTAGGGATACCTTAAAACCAATGTCCAGACACAGCCCATTGTATAAAGCTACATGTGGCAATGTCCAAAGCTGTTTTCTGTTTTAATATTGACGAAATGGCTAAAATTCAGCGGTTTAAAGTTTTTATCCTTATGAATTCTTTTTTTCTAGATTGTGGGTGTAGCCTGGGTGCTGTGATGCAAGCACATTTTGTGCTTAAATTAGCAGCAGACTGCTGTTGCTGATGAAAGAACCCTCCCCAATATGGTTGCCAATGAAGTATACCTGTAGGATAGTATAAAAGAAATGTAGTCCTCGGTGACCACCTTGAATGTGACCTTGTGGGTCTTTACATGTAGCATTCTAAGAGAACAAAGACTCTGGGTTCTTGATTGATAAGAAAATGGAAAACAGGAGAATCCAACACAATTGAACACAATTGAACACTTAAGAGTGAATAGGGATGGTTGAAATTCCAAGTAATGCTGGTGTTAAAGCAGACCACTCGCTGCCCTGGTGTTAAAGGCATCCAATTGCTTCCCTGGATGCCTGGCAGGGCATCAAGGTTAAGGTGAGATTCATGGGCGCTCTGGGTGGGGGGGGCCTTCAGAATTCTGGATGCCCCCCAAGCCTATCTTATAGTGGCGGGAACCTACACCTGCACAGCGTGAGTGTTGGGCCACTTTAATTATATACAAAAGCAGTATTCGTGAATAACTAAAAGCAATTATCGTTCTGATCGGGTCGGCTGATGCACATTTTGATGACCCGAATGTATACCACACCTGTTCAGCCAGAGGGATCTGACTACTGCATCCAGGATGCCAACTGCGCCAAGGGTACAGGCAATACTATAAATGCGAGATTACCCAGTTCTAGGCCTCTGTTAGGAGTACATTACTCTACAGCTTTGTGAGAAATGGTGCACTGCAGTCTGAATCCACTTGCTCAAATACCTGATGAGAGAAACTTAATCAGATGACCCGGATTCCTCATGTTTTGGGTCCATGCTCAAGACTGATTCAGTCTACATCTTATATGCAGCTGGCATTTAGGCTTTAAAGAGTGTGCAGTTGGGGAATAGAGTCCTCCAGACAGGGTACTCCATTGTGGACCGGTGTACCCTTGCATACTGTGGCCAACACTGTGAATTTCCCCATGATCAGCCCACAAACCCTCACCTTTCACATGTCATGTTTGCAGGCCATGGCCTTTCTGTGACTGCGGCATGCTCCCGAGCTCCTCCATTTAGACAGGCTGCTCCACTCCCATTTGTCTAAGCTGAAGTTCTGTTGCAAACCGAGCTTTATGCCATGCTCTAATATTCACGGCATACAACGCTGATTAGACAAGAGCTGCTTGTATATATTTTTAGGGGTGATTTGGAGGGTTTCACACATCGGGACATCCCTTGTTGGACCAGGGATTACAACCCTGCAGTCAGCATTTTGGACCTCTGGATTACGTCTTCTTAAGGTAGGTTGAGTTCTCAGTAGCATGATTATAATCCTGCGTAGGGTTTCTGAATTGGTGGCCCTTTCTTTTGCTGCAGCTCTCATAATCTTCCACAAGGAGAAAGGTATTTTATTTTGCTTGAAGCAGTGTTTATTGCCCAAGGTTATCCTAACCTTCCATCTTTAAGAGGAGAAACCATCGACCCAAAGTCTTTGTGGGGGGCATCCCAAGTCAGGATGTGTAAAACCTCTTGGATCGCCTCCAAAACTCACCTTTCTGCCATGATTTTGCATGTTCCATGGCCCCATTCCCGCTCACTATCTGTGTATACCCATGCTAAACATTTCAGAATGACTGGCGGATGTGTGCACAGATAGAGGGTAATGGGGGTGGGTACTTTGAGGGGCAGGGGGGTGTGGTCACCCCTCTTCATTCAGCTTTGCTTGCCACTCAAAGCAACAATTGGCTGGCAGCCCACACGTGCTCTGTAAAGGAAAGGTGAGCAATTTAGGGGGACACACAGCATTTTAAATTGGAATGTATTACCCAAGAGTAAGGAATATTGGGTAAGAGTAAGGAATATAAGAGTAAGGACGTGCTGTATACATATAATACCAATTCTACAGGTGAGTAATCACAGAATTGTCTTTTTATCTATAAAGGGATTGACCAGTCAAATCAATCAAGTCATTTTACCTGAGATGCGGTGTCAGCCCGACACTGCCGCTTTGGTCTGGTCAGCGAATGAAAGGGTGAACTCTTCTTCCTCCTCTGCCTCCAGTGCCTTCCCCCTTCTCCTGACCACAAAGTGACTTGTGTCAGGTTGACACCCCTTACTTAGTTATAGGCTCAAATATAGCCCTCCGCACTTTCACTCAAGTCCAGCTAACTCCAATGCAATGCACACAGTGTGCTTGCATCACTCAACCATTCAGCTTTAGTCACAGAGGGCACAAGGTAAATGAGGTGAAACTTTATTCTAAGTATACAGCACGTCCTGTTCCAGAAGATATTCCTTACACTTGGGTTATGCCTCCAGTAGATGGCGCTGGACTGCAGACAGAAAAGTGCCTCCACCCGGCCCCATATATACCAGGGAGCTCCCACAAAATCCCCAGTTCTTCTCTGCAGTCCTGGCTGCGATGACTAGAAGATGGCTCTCTCTACTCGCAGGTGAGCGGGGCTATTAGCCTGCGGCCCTTTAGGACTATTCCCACCCGTCCTCCCAGCTCAGGCTGCTCTGTTTCGGGTGTCACCGCTGTCAGGCGCTAAGGAGCGCTTCTCCAACCGCAGTCCCCCACCAAAGGGTAGGCGGTATAGGCCCATGGTGAGCCTTATGGGATGCCTCTCCCGCGCCTTATGCCCCTCACCCCCTGTCCCCGCAGTTGGCTCCCTTTAGGCTGTCCGTCGCTTCCCCTTCGCTCTCCCTGGCAGATCTCGGGGGGGGGGGGGGGGGGGGTTTGCATATCTTTACTATATGCTGTGTTTGATCCCTTGTGATTTGGTTGCACTGGTTTCTTTTGCCGCCGCACGCTTGTACTACGCTCCGCGGTCGATGGCGACATCACCTCAGGTGCTGCTGCGCCATCATTGGCTGGCCTTCTCAGGTGGGCGCGTTTTCGCGCTCTTCGGGGGGGGGGCATTCTGCATCACTGTCTCCACGGCCCGCCCCTCTAGGTATATGCGCGCGCCATTTTAGTTCTTCTGCGTGTGCCTGGCGTCTCCCTATCGCGGTCCGTAAGTGCCCCTGTGGGCTGATTTATTTCGTTTTTTCTCTGTATTGCATATTGCTTATGGGATCTTTTTGCTTATGTCTTGCAGGCGGGGTCAGACTTTGTGGTTTCTCTCGGTCCTATCCCTCTATTTAGCGCTAACCCTTATTGGAGGGCTATTATATTCCCTTACTCCCACTTCCCTAGCGGGTTATTGGGGCATCCCGGGTTGCTATTACTTAGCGTCAATCCCTATTGGCCTGTTGTGCTGTGATAATCACCATATGGAGGCTTCTCAGGATAATGTGCTCGGGGTTCCTTCGGGACAAGCCTGGCTGTGTGTGGCGTGTGGGCTATCCCCTATAAAATGTCAGGGTGTGTGTACCCTGTGCCCAGCAGGTACTTGCGCTGCAGTCTGGGTTACCTGCGGCTGGGCCTAGTGGTGCGCCCCCTCTGGCTTTGCCTACCCCCCACGCTTACATCTGACTCCCAGTGAAGTGCATACCAGTGGGGAGTCTCAACCTGATTTGGCTGCCTGGGTAGCTAGCATTGAAAGGCATATTGCCGGGTCTGGTCCGCGTAAGGCTCCTGCCAAGCGGCGGCATCTGGTACCCTGTGTTACTCTCTTTCCTGTGGAAGCTGAGGAGTTATTCTAAGCATACAGCACGTCCTGCTCCAGATTAGTAATTAGATAGTAATTACATGTGGGTAATCCTCCGCCTCCGGCGCCGTGCACTGCAGACATGTAGAAAAAAAGCTCCTCCCGGCCCTACATATACCGAAGGACCTCCCACAAATCCCCAGATTTCTCTGCAGTGCTGGAACTGCGAAGACATGAAGTATCGCGCTCTCGCAGGCGAGCGGGTCTTTACAGCCCGAGGCCCTGCGGGACTATTTCCACCCGTCCTCTTTGTGAAGAATATGCCTCCCAGCCTGGGCTGCGTTGGTCGGGTGAAGGTAGGCAGCACCTAGTGTGCTTACAGAGCTAGACTCCACCGCAATCCCCCACCATAGGGTAGGCGGTTAAGGCAAATGGTGAGCCTTCAGTGGATGCCCCTCCCGCATCAGTGCCCCCACGCCCCGTGTAACGGTGAACCCTGATTTTTGGGTCACCTTCCTCCCTAGATCCCCCCGTTAGTGGGGGGAAAAAAAAGGGGGGGTTGTGTGTACGTTGGCCTAACCTTGCCCTAATTACACTAGAGACTTATAGCCTTTAACGGTTACCGAGTGTCAGAGCTGCGCTTCACACTTATGTTTAAGTTAGCTACAGCGCCTTATTGTTTTTTACTTGGCGCGGACGGCGGCTCTGTTCGTGGGCGCTACGGCGTTTTATTCCCGTATTCGCCCTGTCAGTTTTCTCTCTGCGGTGATTTTCTAGAGCGGTTGTCAGTTGCATTGCTACTGTTTTTCTGATTGGCTGCACGCCTTCGAGCTGTGCGCTCTCCGGGGGGGGCGTGGTTTGGTTCGGCACGTTTCGCGTCCTCGCCCGCTCTGGCCGCCCTTCGAGGTTTGCTTGGCGCCATTTCTTTCTCACGTGCGCGTGGTGAAGACGGTCCTCCCCTCGCTGTTCTGTGAGTGCCCTCATGGGCGACCTTTCTTTAGCTTTGGCTTCTCCTCGCTTGGCTCTGACATCCCTGTTCCCCTTGTGTCTTTCAGACCGTGAACCTCGGTGGCTTCTCCCGGCCCGGTGTAGCGCCCGGTCCAGATTTTTAAAAAAATCACTCCCACTTCCCAGCGGGTCATTGGGGTATCCAGGGTTGCTTTATAGCGTCAATCCCTACTGGCATATTGTATATAATAATCACCATATGGAGGCATCTCAGGATATTGTGAACGGGGTTCCTTTGGGACAAGCCCGTCTGTGTGTAGCTTGTGGGGTCTTGCCTAGCAGCGGTGACAATGCACGGGTCTGCGTCCCATGTGCTCAGCAGGCGCTAGCCGGTATTCCCACCTCTTCCGAGGCTGGGCCCGCACCTCGCCTTGCTTCCCCTACTCCCCCAAGCCTGAGCCTAACCCCCAATACTAGTGGGGATTCTCATACTGATTTGGCCACTAGACTGGCTAGTGTGGAAAACTTACTTGCTGGCTCCTTGGCGCGCAAGGCCACTGCCAAGAGGCGTCATTTGAATCCTGAATCTACTATACTTCCTATAGAATCTGATGATTTATTGCTTTCTTATGCACATTCCCCCTCGGAGGAAGGGGAACTGTTCTCTGACTCGGGGTCATACGACGACGAGTCCAGGGGACAGGAAGAGTCTGGTTCTGATCATTGGTCCTCAGACGACATTGATAGACTGCTGACCCAGATCTTTGATGTGTTATCCCTCTCTCCCCTGGCTGCGGCTCCCCGGCAAAGGGGTGATCTGTTTCACACCGCTAGGGCGCGGTTGGAGTTTCCCGAACAAACTCATTTCAATAGCCTTGTTCTGAAAGAATGGGAACATCCCAGCAAACTCCATGGGGTTCCTAAAGCTGTGGATAAGAAATATCCCTTTCCTGCCGACCTGGTCAAGTGTTGGACATCGCCACCCGAGGTCGATGCCCCAATTCTAAGTCTGTCCAACACCTCTATTATGCACTCCCCGGACACTACTACGCTGCGGGATTTGGAAGATCGGCGAGTTGACCAACTGGCATGTCATGCCTTGGCATTTGGGGGAGCGTCGCTCCGCCCAGTTTGCGCCTTAGCCATTACGGCGGTGGCGCTCAGGACTGTGGTTAAGACTGCTCTGGAAGGGGCGGATGACTTGCCCTCTGATGCTGCCAATGCTCTAGCCACCTGTGAGACTTTCGTGAACTATATCCTATCCGCATCGGACGATGCTATTAAGCTGAGCACTAGATCTTCTGCTCTGGTGGTAGCCATACGCCGAGCGGTCTGGTTGCGCCAGTGGGCTGCTGATAACGTCGCTAAGAAGGCCCTTACGGGGCTTCCATTTAAGGGGCTGCGCCTGTTTGGAGAAAGGTTAGATATTTTTGCCAAGGGTGGCAAGTTACCTCAGCGCAAGCGTCCGATTCGGCCCTTTCGTGGCCCAAGCTCCCACTCGACCCTCTACCGTGGGGCTAAGCAAGGTAGAGGAGTGTCCTTCGCTGGGTCTCGCGCAGATTCCTGGAACAAGAACAGAGGACGCCGTCCCAGTTCCTCCTGGGGGCCCAAGCCCAAAGCCCCTCCCAAGACCCCCCAGGCATGAAGGGGCGCCCTCGCCCGTCAGGGTGGGGGGACGTCTACAGCACTTCGAGCATGTCTGGAGACGCCACGTCTCAGACCGGTGGATTCAGGAGGTAGTGTCCTCCGGTTACAAGATAGAGTTTGCTGTACGGCCCCCTACCAGGTTCGTCGGGTCCCGGATCCCACAGGACCCTGCCTCAGCTCGGGTCTTGATGCTGGCTGTGCAGGACCTTCTAGATCTAGGGGTCATTTGCAAGGTCCCCTTAAGAGACAGGGGCATGGGGTTCTATTCCAGCCTTTTCACAGTGCCCAAGAAGGACGGGTCAGTCAGACCCATTCTGGATTTAAAAATCCTAAACAGATTTGTCAGAAACAAACACTTTCATATGGAAACTCTGTGCTCGGCCATTGCCTCGTTGCGCCCAGGGGACTTCATGACATCTGTGGACATCAAGGACGCTTACCTGCACGTTCCGGTGTTTCCAGGACATCAAAGGTTTCTCAGATTTGCGCTGCTGGATCAGCATTACCAGTTCATGGCCCTGCCATTCGGCCTTACGTCGGCTCCCAGGGTGTTCACCAAGGTGCTGGCAGGGGTGATGTCACTGTTAAGACTAAGGGGCATACGAGTGTTGCCCTACCTGGACGATATACTCATCACCTCTCGGTCTCTGCGGCAAGCAGAGCTGGACACTCGGTTAGTAGTGTCCACCCTGTAGTCATTTGACTGGGTGATCAATTACCCAAAGTCCTCTCTGTCCCCCTCCTCAGTGACCCCGTTCCTGGGGATGATTCTGGATACAGTTCGGTCAAGGATATTCCTTCCTCCGCAGAAGGTGGAAGCTCTGACAATGCAGGCGAGGTCCCTGCTTTCGAGCCCTCATTCCTCCATCCGGCAGGGAATGCAGTTGGTGGGCTCGATGGTGGCAAGCTTCGAGGCAGTGCCCTTTGCCCAGTTCCATTTGAGAACTCTGCAGCTTCACCTTCTGTCAGTCTGGAACAAGGACCCAGCGTCCTTGGACGAGATCTGGGTGCTCCCCCCCTCGGTCAGGCAATCCCTTGCGTTGTGCCTGGACCTCCCTCCTGGGAGACGGTCACAACGGATGTCAGGCTGGGGGGGATTCTGGAAGTCCCTGCGCTTCCAGGGTACCATCTACCCATCAATGTCCTGGAACTCAGGGCGGTCAGATTGGTGCTGGAACAATTGACCCAGCACCTGAAGGGTCTGGCGGTTCAGGTACGCTCAGACAACAGAACGGCGGTTGCCTACATCAATCATCAGGGAGGGACCCGGAGCAAGGGAGCTCTCCAGGAAGTGTCTCTGATTCTAACATGGGCGGAAGCCAATGTCCAATGCATCTCGGCTGTCTACATTCCGGGCGCGGAGAACCTGCTGGCAGATGCTCTGAGCAGGGGATCGTCTCGTCAGGGGGAATGGTCCCTTTGCAACAGGGTTTTTCAGGCCCTGTGTCTCCGTTGGGGAGTGCCAGACGTAGATCTGTTTGCATCCCGTCACAAGCTCCCGAGCTTTGTATCTCTGTCTCAGGATCCTCTGACTCTGGCCACGGATGCCCTGTCAATGTCTTGGAGGGAGTTTCGGCTCCTGTATGTGTTTCCACCAATTCCCATTCTGGGAAGAGTTCTGCGCAAGATTGCTCTGGAAGGGGTACCCGTGATTCTGGTGGCCCCAAGGTGGCCAAGAAGAGTGTGGTTCGCAGACGTGGTTCAAATGGCAGTAGATCTGCCAAGGTTGCCAGACCTTCTAACTCAGGGGTCTCTACGCCATCCCAATTTACTAACTCTGGCTTTGACGGCTTGGCTATTGAAACCTCCATCCTGATGGAAAATGGTTTGTCTGCATCTGTAGTGGCTACTATGGTGCAAGCCAGGAAAAAGACTTCTTCTGCTATCTACTATAGAGTTTGGCGTTCTTACATTGACTGATGTGAATCCAGGTCTCTTCCCTGCCGGGAATTCTTAGTCTCCAGGGTGCTGGAGTTCTTACAACATGGTCTAGACTTAGGTCTTAAGCTTAGTACCCTGAAGGGCCAGGTTTCGGCCCTGTCTATCTTCTTTCAGAAGACCTTTGCCCAGCACCCTCTTATCAAGACTTTCTTCAGGGGGTCACTCATCTGCGGCCTCCTCGGAAACCTATGCTTCCTGTTTGGGATTTAAACTTGGTGTTATCGGCCCTGCAGGGTGCTCCTTTTGAGCCTATTCAGGAGGCTGCTCTCGCTGTTCTCACGCTCAAGGTTGTATTCCTGGTAGCTATCACTTCTGTTAGACGTGTATCTGAGTTGGCGGCTCTATCTATTCAGCCTCCCTACTATGAGAGACACCAGGATAAGGTGGTGTTTCGCTTCAAGCCAGACTTTCTGCCTAAGGTTGTGTCTGCATTTCATTTGAATCAAGATATTGTACTTCCTTCCTTGTGCCCTAATCCTAGTAACCCTAAGGAAAGGGTTTTGCATTCCCTGGATGTGGTTAGGTGTGTCAAGTATTACCTGGTTATCACTAAGGCTTTCAGGAAGACTGATGCTCTCTTCGTTGTGCCTCATGGGCCTAGGAAGGGTTTGGCTCCCGCCAAGTCTACTATCAGTAAATGGATTCATCAGGCTGTGGTTCAAGCCTATACTACTAAGGGGAAGTCTCCCCCCTTTCGTCTTACTGCTCATTCTACTCGAGCTGTTGGGGCTTCTTGGGCTTTTCAGCACCAGGCCTCGGTGGAACAAGTTTGCAAGGCCGCTACTTGGTCTTCTGTTCATACCTTTACAAAGTTTTACAAGGTCGATGTTAGGGCCTCAGCTGATGCTGTGTTTGGCCGCAAGGTTTTGCAGGCGGCAGTAGTTTAAACTGCTTGCTGTTGCCTTTTCTGTTGGGGATCCCACCCTACTTTACGGACACTGCTATTGGATGTCCCACATGTAATTACTGCATCTGGAGCAGGACGTGCTGTATGCTTAGAATAATACAATTCTGTGAAATACTCACCTGTAGAATTGGTATTATACGCATACAGCACGTCCTGCTCCACCCCACCCTGGTTTCACTTTGTTCTGGATCCCCTGTTTGGTGATTGTTATCATTGTTGTTGTTGCCAGTTTTGGGTGGTTGGTTTCTCCTGGCTTCTCATTCTCACTGCTTTTCAATGCTGGGGATTTGTGGGAGGTCCTTCGGTATATGTAGGGCCGGGAGGAGCTTGTTTTCTACATGTCTGCAGTGCACGGCGCCGGAGTCGGAGGATTACCCACATGTAATTACTACATCTGGAGCAGGACGTGCTGTATGTGTATAATACCAATTCTACAGGTGAGTATTTCACAGAATTGTATTTTTTGCTATTACTGGATATACCCCCCTGGAAGAAGGGGAATTATTCTTTGATTCAGAATCATCTGAGGATCAGCCTAGGGGTTATGCTGAGTCTGACCCATGGGCTTCAGATAATACTGACAGACTTTTGGCTCACATTTTTCAAGTGCTCTGTATCTCTCCTCCTGCCGTGGCCCCACGGCAGCAGGGGGAGCTGTTTCATACTGTTAAACCATGCTTGGAATTTCCTGAGTAAGCTCACTTTAATAATCTGGTGCTCAAAGAGTGGGAATGGCCTAGCCGGCTTCCCGGGGTACCAAAGAATTGGGATAAGCGGTATCCCTTTCCTGCTGAAATGGTTAAAAGGTGGTCATGTCCTCCCGAGGTGGATGCTCCAGTTCTGGGATTATCTAACACATCCGTCATGCATTCCCCTGACTCTGCTACACTGAGGCATGGGGAGGACAGGCGCATTGATCAGCTGGCTTGCCATGCCTTTGCCTGTGTGGGGACCGTGCTCCGTCCGGTCTGTGCCTCTGCTATTACGGCTGTTGCTATTAAAAGCCTGCTCAGGGGTCTCTTAGATTGGGCCCCTGACGATGCTGGTAGTGAAGAATATAGAGCTCTTCTGCGTTGTGAGGAATTTGTTGCATATGTTCTCTCTGCCTTGGATGACACCATTAGAATGTGTGGCAGGGCTTCTGCCTTGTTGGTGGCAATACGCCGCTCGGTCTGGCTGCGCCAGTGGGCAGCAGACAACGCTGCTAAGAAGACTCTCACTGGGTTTTTCCTTCAAGGGGCTGCGCCTCTTTGGGGAACGTTTGGACTTGTTTGCTAAAGGAGGCAGGTTACCTCCGAGTAGAAGGCATCCCCGGTCCTTTCGGGGTTCAGGTGCCTTTTCTCCTTCAGGGGCTCCAGAATTGGACGGGGAGCTTCATTTGCTGGAGCCCATGGAGATTTTTGGGGCAGGGGCAGAGGACGTGGCCGCCCTGGCCCCACCTGGGGTCCTAAGACTAAGTACTCCCCCAAGCCCCCTCAGGCATGAAGGGGCGCCGTCACCCATCCGGGTGGGGGGACGGCTCTTGGCTCACGTCTGGAGGCGTCATGTCTCAGACCAGTGGATTCAGGAGGTAGTATCCTCCGGTTACAAGATAGGGTTTGCAGCCTGGAAAGATTCATCAAATCTCGGTTAGCTCAAAACCCCTTGTCAGCTCAGTGTCTCTCCCTGGCTGTCCAAGACCTTCTAGATCTAGGTGTCCTCTGCCGGGTGCCTTTGAAGGAAAGGGGCAAAGGCTATTATTCCAATCTTTTCATTGTGCCAACGGGTTCACCCACGCCACCCTAATTTACAAACGCTGGCTTTGACGGCCTGGCTGTTGAAACCTCCATCTTGATGGAAAAAGAGCTGCCTGCCTCGGTGGTGAATACCATGATCAGCGATAGGAAGAGGTCCTCTTCTTCCATATATTACAGAGTTTGGTGTTCTTACATTGACTGGTGCTAGTCCCACTCGCTTCGCTATTCCTAGGATTCTGGAGTTTCTCCAACATGGTTTTGATCTGGGTCTTCAGCTCAGTATTCTGAAAGGCCATGTTTCTGCTTTGGCAATTTTTTTCCAAAGATCCTTTGCTCAGCATCCCCTGGTCAAGACCCTTTTCCAGGGGGTTACTCACGTGCGTCCCCCACGTACGCCTATGTTACCAGTCTGGGACTTGAACTTGGTCTTATCTGCCCTGCAGGGTCTCCTTTTGAGCCCTTGCAAGGGGCTCCTTTGTCCATTCTCACGCTTAAGGGGGTCTTTTTGGTGGCTATCACTTCTGTTAGGCGTGTTTCTGAGTCAGGATAAGGTGGTGTTTCGTTTTAAGCCAGATTTTCTGCCTAAGGTTGTTTCTGCCTTTAATCTCGATCAGGACATTGTTTTGCCTTCTCTGTGTCCTAATCCCAGTAACCCTAGGGAGAGGGTTTTGCATTCTATGGACGTAGTCAGAACTCTGAAGTTCTATTTGGTGGCTACTGAATCCTTCAGGAGGACTTATGCTCTTTTTGTGCTTCCGTCTGGACCTAAGAAAGGTCTGGCTCCGGCTAAGTCCGCTATCAGCAAGTGGATACATCGGGCTGTGATACAGGCCTACTCTGCTAAGGGGAAGGAGCCTCCCTTCCGCCTTACTGCTCATTCTACTCGTGCTATTGGTGCCTCTTGGGCTTTTTACAAGGTTGATGTTAGGGCCTCAGCTGATGCTGCTTTTGGCCGCAAGGTTCTGCAGGCGACAGTGGTTTAAACTGTCTGCTGTTACTTTTGGGGATCCCACTCTACCTTACGGACACTGCTATTGGATGTCCCAAGTGTAAGGAATATCTTCTGGAACAGGACATGCTGTATACTTAGAATAATACAATTCTGTGTTTACTCACCTGTTGAATTGGTATTATATGTATACAGCATGTCCTGTTCCACCCCACCCTTGTTATCATTATCTTGAGTTACCTCTTTATGGTGATCTTATGTTCAAATTTTTTTCATATAATGGTTATAGTTCTCCTGGTCTCATTTTAACTGCTTTTCAATACTGGGGATGTTGTGGGAGGTCCCTGGTATATATGGGGCCGGGAGGAGCCACTTTTCTGTCTCTGCAGTCCAGCGCCATCTACTGGATGTATAACCCAAGTGTAAGGAATATCTTCCGTAACAGGACGTGCTGTATACATATAATACCAATTCTACAGGTGAGTAATCACAGAATTGTATTATTCCTCTAGTAATATAGCTTTGTATTCGAAATGGAAAAAAACAGTCATGTGTAGCCCTACACAATGGGGACATTTTTCATTGTGTCTGAGCAAACCTTATTTGTTTCAGCAGGCATATGTTTTTGATTTTTTTATGCAGTGGATCAGGTTGCGGTCTTATTTTATGGGAGGGGTTGTAAATTTACTTCCTCCCCTTGGGAGGTGCATTTCTAATTTCTGCAAAAGGCAGAAGTTGGGTGTGGGAAGGGCTGTGAGTTTTTTTTTTCTTTTTACACAGCTGGCATGTTTATTTTTATTTATTAACTGAATAGTTTGAGTTATGTTGATAAGGTTAAACAGCCGATCACTTCATACATTGAGTGGATAAACTGTGCTCCTTTCCTGTAGATGTACAACACCTAACACTGCCCCTTGTTCCAGTGACTATAATGACCATCACACTGTGTCCCTAAATTTGTCTGCCACCAATGCCACTAGAAAACAAACCACAAACTAAAGTATAGAGCAGGGGTACTCAAACACTTCTTTTAAAGCTCCTTTTACAGTCATCCGGTGAGAGGAGATGGTCCAGATGGGGCTGTCGTGGGGGGTAGATAGAATTTAGCGCACTGGGGGGGGGGGGCAGGCTATAGATTCCACAGGCAACCCTCACCCTAAGAATCCTGTTGGGCACTGGGAAAATACAGGAGCTTTTTGGGGGCCCCACAGAATCTACAGCTCTGGCCCATGGCACACTGCTTTTAACCCCCCCCCCCCCCATGCATTCTGTGCAGGCTGTGTTCAAGGGTGGACTAGGGCTCAAAATGTTACTGACAAGGAGGTCTGGTTACAAGGATGGGTAAATAGGGCTGAATGGGAGAGGCGCTGTAAGGAAGAGGGATGGATGGAGAGAGAGCTGGGAGAAGAGATGAATGGGCAGGGTTGGGGGGGGGGGGGTAGATGGCCAGAGCAGGAAGAAAGAGTAATGGATTGGCAAAGCTGGGAGGCTAGGGATTGGATGGGCAAAACTGGGAGGACAGGAATGGATGGGGTAGAACTAAGGGGAATTGAATAGATGGGGCAAAGCTGGGAGGACAGGGGTGGATGGGTCAGAGATGGCCGCACAGGGATGGATGGGGCGGAGCTGGGGTGGGGGGAATGGATTGGATGGGGCAAAGAGACAAAGAAGCAAAGTGTACATCGCTGATCAAGTAAAGGGGGCAGCACTGAGAACAGCGACACAGAAGCAACTGAGTGCAGGCGGAGTGTCAGGGCAGGGGTCCAAAAATCCGTCGCCAAGATCCGCATTTGGATCTAGGTCCGCCAGTTGAATACTGCTGGTATAGAGTGTATAAGCTGTGCTCCTGCTAAGCTCAGCATAACGGCTATTCCCATAAATGGAATATAACAGCACCCCCATCTTTTCAGTGTATTAGACCCCCTGTAGCTTCTAAAAATGATATGCACAAACCCCCTCAGACCCCCAACAATGCAACTGCTGAGTATGCCCCCTTCCACAGTAATTTTCCAAGTATACAGCACGTCCTGTTTCACTAATTCCTTATGTCTGGGTTATCCGCCACAAGGTGGCGCAGTGGACTGCAGAAAAGACTTGTGGCATCTTCCGGCCCTATAAAAAGCCAGGAACCTCCCACAAATTCCTAGTTTCCTTCTGCAGTCAGGACTGCGAAGATGGCTCTCTATACTGCGCAGGCGAGCGGGGCTTACCAGCCTGCGGCCCTGCAGGACTATTTCCACCCGTTCTGGACCCACTGCCTCCCAGCCTCGGCTGACGGTGCGGGTGAAGGTAGGACAGCACCAGGGTCGGGTGCTTGAGGAGCGCTGCTCCAGACCGCAAAACCCTGTACCACAAGGGTAGCCAGTTCAGGCCTTTGGTGAGCCTGTTGTGAGCCTGTTGAGGTGTCTTTTCTTCAGTTCTGTCATGGCGCTGGCGTGTCATGTGACCGTGATTTCATGCTCTTTGGGGGGGGGGGGGGGGGGACCTGCGAATGACGCGTTCCACCCCATACCACTGCGGCCCCCCCCTCAAGGACCTCTCCGGTGCCATATTCTAAGCATACAGCACGTCCTGCTCCAGAACATAATCATAACGTATGGGTATACCTCCGCCTTCAGCGCCGTGCACTGCAGATCACGAAGAAAACAAGCTCCTCCCGGCCCTACATGAACTGGAGGACCTCCCACAATCCCCAGATTTCTCTGCAGTGCTGGAACTGCGAAGACATGAAGTATCACGCTCTCGCAGGCGAGCAGGGCTTGACAGCCCGAGGCCCTGCGGGACTATTTCCACCCGTCCTCTTTGTGAAATATATGCCTCCCAGCCTGGGCTGCGCGGGTCGGGTGAAGGTAGGCAGCACCTAGTGTGCTTATGGAGCTAGACTCCACCGCAATTCCCCAACCATAGGGTAGGCGGTTTAGGCTGATGGTGAGCCTCTAAGGGATGCCCCTCCCGCATTGTTGTCCCGTAGCCCTGAGCCCTATTAGGGTCTCCATTCTCCCTCTTTTCTCCGTCCTCGGGGGGAAAAGAAGGGGGGTACGTGTGTGGCGGTCTTAGTTTACTGGTATGTCACGCTGTGGCTTATATTCTGCCTTCACTAAAAGCAGAGATGTCAGGGCGGCGCTGATCGTTTATTTCGACTGCCCGTGTGTATTTTTCTAATGATTGCCAATTAATAGAGTTGCCGCGGTCTCCGAGCTTACTGTCGGCCTCCGCGCTATGGTACGTTAGGCTGTCTATTACTCCATTGCCTTAATTTTCCTTCAGAGCTTCGCGCTCTTCTGAATGGGCGGGGCCCTTGTCTGGAGCGCTCCGCGTCACGGTGGAGTATTTAGCCCGCTCTTCGAGCTTCGCTGGGCGCTATTTTGGTTTGCTTCCCGCGCACGCATCGTGACGGTCTCCTCCTCCTCCACCCGAGCTGTAAGTGCCCTTGCGGGCGAATCCCTCTCATTTTTGTCTGCCCATCTGCGCACGTTCCTGACATCTCTTTCCCATTGTGTCTTTCAGACGCTGAGTTCCCGGCGGCCTCTCCCGGCCTCATATACATATATACCACTCATATAAGTACCTTATACGTATACATTGCTATATTCACTAGTATAAGGAGCGGGCCTTCCCAAAATCTCCCACATTGATCAGCGGGTAGTTGGGGCATCCAGGGTGGCTTACGGCATAAATCCCTATCGACATACTATAATCAAACAATCACCATATGGAGGCATCTCAGGATTGTGTTACCGGGGTCCCATCGGGACAGGACCGGCTGTGTATATCGTGTGGTCTCCCCCACGCTGAGGCGGACGGGGCACGGGTCTGCGCGTCATGTTCCGAACAGACGCTGGAACTGCGAGCGACTCTTGCGGTTGTTCCTCGCCCTTTCCCACCCCTTAACCCTTCCCCAAACCTCACTCCCGTTGAGTCTTGTACAGGTGAGGGGGCACAAATAGATCCCTCCCCGAGACGGCCCACGTTGGGCCAGATCGTGGAAGGCTTGTCTGGCCGGATCAGCTCAGTTAGACAACGGCCTGCTTCTCCCGCGGCTTCGGCCTGTGCTATGGGCTCTGCGGAGTCCCTGTCTACACGTGCTAGCACCACTTCGGAAGAAGGGGACTTGTTCTCTGACCTAGGCTCCCTGGACGAGAGACCGAGGGGTCAGGATGACGCTGATCTGAATGTCTTGGACCAGCTTGACATTGACGGCATGTTACTCAGGATTTTTAAGGTACTGTCCGTGTCGCCTCCCGGCGCGGTCCCCGGGCCCAGAGGGGGGAGCTTTCATACCGCGCCGCCTCGGTTGGAATTTCTCGAGCAAGCTCATTTCCATGCACTTGTTCTTAAAGGGTGGGAATGTCCCGCCGCTCTTCAAAAGACGCCGGATGACTGGGCTTGGAAATACCGTTTTCCCCCCGAGATGATAGATGTTTGGTCCTCGTCCCCAGCCGTGGACGCTCCTATTATTGGGGTTCCTAACCCCCCATTCCTTACTTCCCCAGCTTACAGCTCCCTGCGGGACGCCGAGGATCGGCGTATCGATAGGCTTGCTTCCCACGCCTTTATCTGCGCTGGCACGGCGCTGCGACCTGTCTGTGCCGCGGCGATCACGGCTGTGGCAGCTAAGACTCTTATATGTAAGTCCCTAGAGAATCAGCCTGAAGATTTACCCTGGGAGGTCTTTTATGCACTCTCTAGTTGCGATATTTTTCTTAAATTTATCCTTATGGCCTTGGATGACACCATCAAAATGTGCGCTAGGACCTTTGCCCAGGCGGTGGCTATACGTCGCCTTCTCTGGCTTCGTCAGTGGGGGGCAGATGATGACACTAAGAGGATCTTGATGGGGCTCCCCTTTAGAGGACATCACCTGTTTGGGGCACGTTTGGATTTTTTTGAGCAACAGGCCACTCCACCCAGTCAGAGGCGGCCGCTGCGTCCCCCGCTGGGCAGAGGCACCCCTCCCCCTCCATATCATTCCGTTGTACGGGCACCGGGGTTGCCCCCTGCTGGACCTGGCCCAATCTCCCGCCCCAGGAGTGACGTTCAGGGCCCGGGGCCCTCCGGTCGGGCTAAGTCTTTTTCCTTCCCTGATTTCCCTCATGCATGATGGGACGCCCTCACCCACCTGGGTGAGGGGAAGGCCGCAGCACTCTACTCCTTTCAGGAGGCATCCTGCCTCGCTCTGGTGGCTTTAGGTAGTTACCCCAGAGATGGTACGGTGTTTGCTGGGCAGTCCTTTCCCGAGTCGGTTAAGAGGTCTATGTTTCCATGCCCTTCTTCGGGCATGGGTGCAGGCTTAACTGGGCCTGCCAGGTATGGCTTCCCTGCTGAACGCCATTATCATATAGAATCTGGGGCCCCTGAGCGGGTCTGCCCCTCTTTCTCTCCCTTCTTCTCTCCCTTCTACGATGAGGGAGCTTATCTGCCTAACACCTAGGAGAGTGTGGCATCTTTCGGCCTGGCGCCTTCTACAGGGCTGTCTGTGCCCCATGCCCCAGGGACCCCCTGGCTGCTGGGCGTGTTTGGATTTTTCCAGACTCTGGGGATCCTTTGGGATACTGAGCCCTCTACGACTGGTATTGGTGTTCACTTACAACGTAGAGATTTAACCTAAGCCCCCTGTTTGCGCTCTCGTATGCACTGGGCTCCGGAAGGGTGTGTTTGCTCACACGTCACCAAGGGGCGTTTGGTACTGGGGACCTTTCAGGATCCACTGTTCCCTCACACGGAGCTGTGGGGATGGAACTTGACAAAGCGGAGTCCTACTCGGCTCCATCCTCTAATCCCTGGTTTACACCAGACGTAGGTTTCACCCAGTGCCCCCTCCTTTTGTTGTTTCCTTGACTATAAGGAGTTTACAGGTATGAGACCTCCGGTTCTCCGTCCTGTATAGTGATTCCTCCAGACAGCTTCGCTTTCTGGTGAGCCGATTGGCGGCTCGTCCTTGGACACCATTCGCCCCGGGGATCTTGGGCTCTGAAGTGACTTATCCATTAGCCCTGGATGAGAGGTTTGCACCCTGGGCCTGGTTTTGTCTACCCTTCCACCTCGTGGAGGCACTTACTCTTCTACTGGACTTGTGGGTACCGCGGGGGAGCATTCCATACTCCTTGCCTTTCCCTGATGGTTACCATGGTACCTATTCTGGCACTAAGGGGGCTTATTCTTCCGAATTCCCTGGGGATTCCTAGGAAGGGACCTTGAAGGTTCTGGTTTCCTAGGTGAATTTTGGTCATAAGTGGCACGTTGTGGGTCCTAGTTGGGGACTACTCCTTCTTGTACCCGTCCTTTGGGGGACTTTCTGCCTTAATAGGTCAGTTGGTGGCGCCTTGTTCCTGCAGAATTCTCAGACCTGGATCCTTACCGGGGAGCCCTGATTCCTTAGGGGACTTGATATTCCTTGTCCTTCCTGAAGTATCCCTCCCCTTGGGATATATATACATTCTTTGCCATAGAGCTATACCATGAGGTGAGGGTACCCGCCTCACACTAGTTGGGATTCAGGCGTTACTTCGTCCCTTTTGCCTTGGATGGATCCTCTGGTTTCGGGACTATGGTCTAATTGCTATGAGATGAGGGATCTGTGCCCCTTTACTGGGGTAAGAGATCTGCCGGAACTGCCTCGTCCCTGATGGGATCTTATTTTGGGGTCTTCAGGTGCCCCTTTCTGGAAGTACCGGGCTGATTGTGACCATGGATTAGGGCCCTCTGGCCTGGTCCTGTTGGTTGCTCGTCCTTCCGGACTTGTTGGACTTTTTTTGGCTTTGCCGAATATCGTTTTTAGCACTTCTGTTGGTCTCGTCTGTGACCTGGACATGTATTCCCCGGGGGGGGGGGGGGAGGAGTTTTGAGTTACCATGGTTACCCCCTCTTGTAGTGGAATGGTTAGACAGTTATTTTGGCTTCTCCTTTTAGAGGAAGATTCTTCCTCCCTATTATTATTATTAGTTCTTGTACCATTAGTGCTGGGCTTGCCCTATAGCTGTTGTGGCTACCAAGCCGGCCAGTCCGCTGCTTGAGTTCTATTCTCCCTTTACAAGGTTCAATGGTTGAGGTTTGAGCATTGCTCTCGTTGTTGATTACATGGTTAAGGGTGACAGCGCTTTACTGTTGGCTGTGCCTTTTCATGGGGATCCCACCCTTTTGTGGACACTGCTATTGGATGTTCCATACGTTATGATTATGTTCTGGAGCAGGACGTGCTGTATGCTTAGAATAATCTCACCTGTAGATTTGGTATTATATGCATACAGCACGTCCTGCTCCACCCCACCCTGGTTTCACTTTGTTCTGGATCCCCTGTATGGTGATTGTACTCACTTGGTGTTATTACCAGAAATTCTGAGTGGTTGTGCTTCTCCTGGCTTCTCTGATCACTGCTTTTCAATGCTGGGGATTGTGGGAGGTCCTCCGGTATATGTAGGGCTGGGAGGAGCTTGTTTTCTTCGTGATCTGCAGTGCACGGCGCTGAAGGCGGAGGTATACCCATACGTTATGATTATGTTCTGGAGCAGGACGTGCTGTATGCATATAATACCAATTCTACAGGTGAGATTCTCACATAATTTTATTTTTGTGTTCACTACGCTCTGGGACCCTTGTTTCTTCTGGAGCTGCGTCGTGCTTTCCGTGTGGTGCGGCCGGTGCATCTTATCCTTTTGGTCCGTGAGTCCCCTGTGGGGTTGTTTTAATAAATATATAATTGCTGCGCTGCAGGATTTTTATATGTCCTTATCGTGTCTTTCAGGCGGGACAACCGTGTGGTTTCTCCCGGCCTTGCCCTTTTCCTCTCCCACCTTCCCTAGCGGGCTTCTGGGCATCCCTGGGGGGGCATCCCAGGTGGCTCTGGTTAGCCATGACCCTATACTGGCTGTTGGGGCCTATAATAATCACCATATGGAGGCTTCCAGGGATAATGTGCTTGGGGTTCCTTCGGGACAAGCCCAGCTGTGTGCCGCGTGTGGGGTATCCCCTGTGATTGATGGTCTCATGTGCGCTGCGCTGCAGTCTGGGTTGCCTGCTACGCTGCCCAGCTCTGCGCCCCCTTCTACATCACCTACCCCCCCGCGCCTGCATTTGACCCCTAGTGAGGGACATGCTAGCGGGGAATCACATTATGCATTGGCTATGCGGGTGGCCAGCCTGGAAAGGCATATTTCTGGGCCTGCCCACCGTAAGGCTTCTGGCAAGAAGCGGCATTTAACTCCCGCTGTTTCCCTTTTTCCTGAGGAGGATGAGGGACATTATTCTTTTCCTGGCCATTACCCCCTAGAAGAGGGGGAACTTTTCTCTGATTCTGATTCCTCTGGGGAACAGCAGGAGGTTTATGGCGGTACTGGATCTCCTTTTGGAGAAGATCCATGGTCTTCCGTGGATACTGATAGGCTGTTGGCTCACATTTTTGAAGTACTATGTATTACCCCTCCTGTGGCGGCTAAAAAGCAGCAGGGTGAGCTTTTTCACACTGTTCAACAACGCTTGGAGTTCCCTGAGCAGAACCACTTTAATAATCTGGTGCTCAAGGAGTGGGAACGTCCTAGCAGATTGCCCGCTGTGCCCAAGAGTTGGGACAGAAAAAGGTATCCCTTCCCTGCTGCTGTAGTTGAGCGCTGGTCGTGTCCCCTCGAGGTGGATGCTCCCGTGCTTGGGTTGTCCAATACCTCGGTCATGTATTCCCCTGACAATTCTACTCTGAGGGATGGTGAGGACCGGCGTGTGGATCAGCTGGCCTGTCACGCTTTTGCTTGTGCGGGAACTGCGCTGCGCCCTGTGTGCGCTTCTACCATCATGGCTCACCCAAGGATCCAGACCTGCTCACTCAGGGGCAGCTGCGCAATCCCAATTTACAATCTCTGGCTTTGACGGCTTGGTTGCTGAAACCTCCATCTTGTTGGAAAAGGGGTTGCCTGCCTCTGTTGTTGATACCATGGTTAGGGCTAGGAAGAAGTCCTCGTCCTTTATCTACTACAGGGTCTGGCATGCTTACATTGCCTGGTGTGAGTCCAAATCTCTTCCCTGTTGGGTGTTTTCTATTCCCAGGATTCTGGAATTCTTGCAACATGGTTTGGATTTGGGCCTTCAACTTAGTACCCTCAAAGGTCATGTTTCAGCACTGGCAATTTTTTTCCAAAGATCTTTTGCCAATCACCGTTTGGTTAAGACCTTTTTCCAAGGGGTTTCTCACGTGCGTCCGCCACGTAAGCCTATGTTACCAGTTTGGGATCTGAATCTGGTATTATCTGCTCTGCAGGGTGGTCCCTTTGAGCCCCTTCGGGAGGCCGCTTTGCCCATTCTGACTCTTAAGGTAGTCTTTTTGGTGGCTATCACTTCTCTCAGGCATGTTTCTGAGTTGGCGGTGCTTTCCATCAAACCTCCTTATTTTGAGCGACACCAGGACAAGGTGGTGTTCCGGTTTAAGCCAAATTTCTTGCTTAAGGTTGTGTCTGCTTTTCATCTCAATCAAGACATTGTTTTGCCTTCTTTGTGCCCTAATCCTGATAATCCTAAGGAGCGGACTTTGCATTCCTTGGATGTGGTCAGGGTTCTGAAGTTTTATTTGGTAGCTACTGAATCCTTCAGGAAGACTGATGCTCTTTTTGTTCTTCCTTCTGGACCTAGGAAGGGTTTGCCTCCGGCTAAATCCACTATCGGCAAGTGGATCCGTCAGGCGGTGGTGCAAGCCTATTCTGCTAAGGGGAAGGAACCTCCCTTCCTCCTTACTGCTCATTCCACTTGTGCTATTGGTGCCTCTTGGGCCTTTCAGCACCAGGCTTCTGTTGAACAAGTTTGTAAGTCGCAGCTTGGTCTTCTGTTCATACTTTTTCCAAGTTTTACAAGGTTGATGTTAGGGCCTCAGCTGATGCTGCTTTTGGCCGCAAGGTTCTTCAGGCGGCAGTGGTTTGAACTGCTCGCCGTTGCTTTTGGGATCCCACCCTACCTTACGGACACTGCTTTTGGATGTCTCAGCCGTAAAGAATTAGTGAAACAGGACGTGCTGTATACTTGGAAAAAATTCAATTCTGTGAGTACTCACCTGTAGAATTGTTTTTGTAGTATACAGCACGTCCTGTTTCATCCCTCGCTTGTTTTCATTATTCTTGGTTTCCTCTGTATGGTGATTTGTTCAAATGCTCCTTTTGGGATTTCTTTGTTATTTTTCTCCCGGCTTCTTGTCTAACTGCTTTGTAACACTGGGAATTTGTGGGAAGTTCCTGGTTTTTTACAGGGCCGGGAGATGCCACAAGTCTTTTCTGCAGTCCACTGCGCCACCTTGTGGCGGATAATCCAGACGTAAGGAATTAGTGAAACAGGACGTGCTGTATACTACAAAAACAATTCTACAGGTGAGTACTCAACAGAATTGTATTTTTTATTCTAGTTCTTTGGATCCTTCTGTCCCATGATTAATTTTAAGAGTGTGCCTGCGTATCTCCCAGTTAATATGCAGCGTGTGCTTGTAGCCCCCGTACAATTTGTAGAGTGCAGCTGCAGACCCTAGCACAACTAATATGCAAGTGCCCCCCTACAGTCAATAATACACATAGCGGTGCGTGGGTTACCAACCTCCCAATAATTCTCAAGCAGCGTGGCAAGTGGACCCCCCCAATAAT
The DNA here is from genome assembly GCA_027917425.1 of Gastrophryne carolinensis. NCBI lineage: Eukaryota > Metazoa > Chordata > Amphibia > Anura > Microhylidae > Gastrophryne > Gastrophryne carolinensis. Next base: position 469,370,095 of record CM051234.1, on the reverse strand, counting down.
TAATATGCACACTGGCAAGGGTGAACCCCTGTTAATATACAGAGGAGCTAGCAGGTCACCATCCTCCCAATAATTATGCTAATAAGCTAGTGCCCCCCCCCCAATAATATGTAGAGCTGCAAGTAATGAATATGTGGAGCAGTCCCCCCCCCCCCCCAGACCCTACCAATAATTAAGATGCAGAGCCAACCAACCTCAATTGGAGCATAGAGTGGAGGGGGTTAATGCTGTTCAGCATGTTGTCACTTACCGAAGCCGACTCCAGCGTTGCTCAACTCCCCGGGTTCCTCCTCCCCCAGTGTCAGCTGGCAACACTTTGGTTTGGAAAGGTGGTTTGGTGAGGGAGGTGAACGCTGCTCCCCTGTCCACACAGTGTCTCTGGGCAGATGCCACAGCCTTCCCTAATCTGCTTGTGTGAAGCATGGGTGAAGCAGTTGGTGCAAATTCCATCATACAAACAGGCGGTTTATGCTGCCAGAAATATGAGTACCTGTCTTCTGTTGGCAATAGTAATGTCTGTCAAACAGAGGCATTCAAGCAGCAACAGCCTGCTAACGATAATTAATATGATAATGGTGCACAACATAACATGATTAATGCATAAGGAACTAATAGAGCCAATTGTATTGAGAAAACATACATGGCAAAACAAATTTATATGTGGCCAATAAACAACATATGGGAAGACTGCTGTGACAAAATGGGCATAAAAGGAACAAATAAATAGTTTGTAATGCTGTTAGATATATTTTGTTGCATTAGTATGAAATTACAATGAATACGTGAGAACACTTATTTACAGATAGTTATAGGATAATACACACGATATTACACACGACAATGTTTAGTGAATTCGGATAAATGGTATGACATATTTTAACAGTGTGGATAGGGCGGATGGCGCCTCATAGTGTCTTTTGAAGAGTTGAGACTTAAAGCGGGCGCCTCATAGTGTCTTTTGAAGAGTTGAGACTTAAAGCGGGCCAAAACCCAGGGTTTTGACTATCCTGGGTTTTGGTCCTTTCCCCTGGGGCACCTTGATCAAGGGTGCCCTGCTGCATGAAACCCCCCAGATCAACGGCACGCTCCGAGCGCACTGGTGGCCGCATCCCTCTAACAGGTAGCATGCCCGGGAAGCAAGGTAAATGAATGGGGCTTCACTCAGTGGGCATCCCGATTTTGGATGTCCCGAGGGGAGGGAATCGATTGACCAGGGAATATTATAGATTCTCGGGCCAAGTGAGCTGGGTTTGGTCCACTTTTATAGATTAGTTATAGATTATAGAGTTAGATTCTAAAGGCAAAAGTAAAAAAATAAACAGCAGCTTACCTTGGCAAACATTCCTCCAGCGCTGTCATTCTTCTCTGCTCAGTGCCGTAATTGAGGGGCTCTGGACACACCCCGCTGCTACAGGTCACCAATTGTCTTTGAGGTACCATATCGGAACCACACCCACTCCCCGCCTCTGGCTTTAATGAGAAGCCATGAAGCCCATCTATCCCCTCCCTTCCCCTGCCCAGCCTCCTGCTAGCGGCGCGGGCAGAGCCGCTGCTCAGACCAGGGGAAAGAAGCCACTGCCCCCCCACTCGGCCTGGGGGAAGGGGAAAGGAGCCACTGCTCTGGCCGTTTGGGCTGGGGGAAAGGAGCCAATGCCCCCATCGCTCAGTCTGGGGGAAAGAAGCCTCCGCCAGTGGAGAAACCTGGCTACCTACCTGCCTGCCCACCTACCCATGTGCATTTAAGAGTGTGCACATGCGCTTTGGGAGTGTGTGCATGTGCGTTTGGTAGTGTGCGAATGCACAATTGGGATTGTGGCCTTGTGTGTCTAGGGGTGCTGGTCTAGGCTGCAATGTTGCCTATCAAAGGGGGGGGGGAGAGGAGAAGCACAGCACAGTGTGTCTGAACCGAGTTCTGGGAATCCTACAGACCCTGGTCATTATGCTGATTATTATGCAGCATCACAGAGCCAGAGAAATCATAAGGTGAACCTGTAAACCTCAATGTCTCAGCCATTTCTTTTTCAATTAAAAAATGGAAAACCCTTCAGTATAGTTCTAAATGTAGCCCGATGCAATTGTGTAACAAGTGCCTTTGCCTTTAATATTACTTTAATTGTGAACCACATATGTTGTAGCATTACTAGAAATACCCAAGTGTGTTAAAGCGGACCAAAACACTCTAACTCACCCCCTGTGCCCTCCTCTAATTACCTTGGGCAATGCAGCTACCGCATTTTTACTGCCATAGCCCAGCAGATTTGAGATTGCTGATTGGCTGACCTAAATTCTGCCAAATAATATGACAAGCCGACTGGCTGCATTATTGGCCTTCTAGTCTGAGGCATGCTCTCAGGCCCAGCCTTTAAATGGCTGGGTACCGGAGCATGCCTCATTTGAAGCGGACCAAAACCCAAATTTTTAACTAGCATCCCATCAATTGCTCCCCCTGTAAACAGTAGCTGTTGGCACTTTTCACTGCTCCTGCTTCACTCTAGTCCTAGATAGTGCCTCCTGTTTTAGCTGTGAAACCCCTTCTCCCCCATTTATTGTCACACCTATGCAATGACTGATCGTCTGCCATCTCACAGCAAGGGACATGAAAAAGCAGTGTTTCAGGATGATTTGAAAAGTCAAAAATATCAATTCCTAGTTCTACAACCTGAGAAGCGAGTATCAGCAGGGGCTTTGACTAAATGTATTTGACAAGATCAGTGGGTTTTGGGCCGCCTTAAAGTGGACCAACACCCAGGATTTTCACTATCCTGGGTGTTGGTCCACTTCCGCGGGGCACCCCGATCACTCCACCAATCACCGTCGACGGACAAGGTGAGAGCGCCCGCCGCCGCCTCTCGCGCGTCCCTCTTACAGGGAGCGCGCACGCGCCGGCCATTCACAAACGGCCGGCGCGGGTGCGCGCCCTGCTAGAGGGATGCGCGAGAGGCGGCGGCCCGCGCATGTGCCGTTGGGTTTCACACAGGCAGGGAGCTGATCGGCCCGGGCATCTTATAGATTCCCGGGCCGATCAGCGGTGGGTGTTGGTCCACTTTAAAGAAAAGCCAAGGATGTGGCTGTGGGCCACAAAATGCATTAGAAGCCCCAGGAAAGGTGAGTTTTTTATGCTTCCATAAAACACACATATTCTAACATAAGAAAAAAATTACTAGATCAGCTCAGTACCTTAATGACACTATTTTGGCACACAATGGCACACAAAATATACTCTTAGTTGTTTCTATTTTCAAAGCAAACCCTTACTCACAAACAAATGTTTCAATTCACAGACTGTTTTAGTGAAAGTTCACCAATGTTGGAAAGGTTATGCGGTTTCCATTGCGGTTTCCATTGGTCCTCAGATAGCATCCCTTCACCTTACTGACTAGATCAGTACCTTGGACAGCACCTGCTGTTTAACATTCTTCCAGTAGATGGGGCACAATCTTTGTTTTTGAAGCCAGACTTCAGCTACTTACACATTAAACATGCCTGATTATGGTACAGAAAAATGTTTTCTAGTATAGGTAAGTAGAATCATTCATTTTCTCCAGACCTCTACATGACCTCCACATTCCCCCTTTGTCTTCTCCTTTATAGACTGTGTAATCATGTAAGGGTAGGTCCCTTTCACCTATTTTAGCCTGTTTTCACAGCATTTTTTTTTGAACATTGCGGCATCTTATTTGTAATAGTCTATGTACAGTATGTTTTACCTTGTCTGTAATTATACCTTGTACAGTGCTAAGAAAGAAGATGGAGCTACATAATAAATACGGCACATAAATTACTAATGACCAGTGATCACCAGCAAATGGCTTTTTTTTACCTGTTTATGCCCACAGTCTGAGTCACAAAATGTTAACATTAAAGCTATAGTTGCTTTTATGTGAGCAACAACTATGTAATGTTGTGGTTTAACCTACTTTTATATGTACATGACTGCAACTACATCCATCAAGCTTGTTCAGCAGTAAAACAAAATCGCCCCCAACCGGGGCTACAGAAATATGGCTGCCGGCACCCATGAGTGAGGACATTCTTAGTGCCAGCTTGCCACGCCATTTGTTGGCTAAAAGTGACCTCTGCCATTATCTAAAATAGTGTTTTTTTTATAGCAAAAATAGGTTAATTCTGTTTAAATTTGCCCCTAAAGCAGACCAACACCCATGTAGGTGCGGGTGTGGTTACCGCCACTAAATGACAATCTGGGGGGGCATCCAAAATTTGTAGGCTCGCCGCACATAACCCAGAAGAACGCCTATAAGGTTTACCTTAACCTCTTTCCTCCATCGGGAATCCAGCACCGCAGCTCACGTGGGCAGGACATTCCGGCGGCCAGAACAATGGCATTGCTCGCTACCCGCGTGTGCACCGGGCGGCCAATTGTGGAACGAGGTTAAGGTAATATTTACGGTCGTTCTGCTGGGATATGTGCAGGGGGGGGGGGGGGGGGGCTCCAGCATTATGGAAGACCCCCAGACTGTCATTTAGCGGTGGTACCAGCACCCGCACCCCCATGCAGGCGTTGGTCCACTTTAACCATAATCCAAATAACAGCACCACCTGTGATCATTTCTAGTCTTCCTTTTCTGCTCCTTCTATCCACTTTATCTGATTACACTAAACCATTTAAGTGCCTAGGTGTAGACCTACCTTTAGTGCTGTACTTCATTGTGTAATAAAACCTGGAATGCAGTACTGCAGCGTAACTGAATCCCCTTTTAGTAGAAGGATTATATATATATATATAGTGGTCAATAAGGCCATAACTGGGTATACGGTTACATCCGTCTACAGTTACCTCTCTATGCCATGCTATCCACCCATCATGCAGGACAGACTAGTGTGGTCTATAATTATGGCTGAAGACTCAATGAGAAGCATTGCTGTAGTTTACTAACCTAACTGACAGGTAACTGATCATACTCCAGGAGCAATTATGTAATTACGTGATTTTATGTAAGTTATGGATAGCCTCTTACATTTAACTAAACTACAGGAAAACTGGTATTTAAAAGTCCAACTATGTGCAGGAAAAAACATCAAACCTTGTATGTTTTTTCTGGAAAACTGGGAAAATTTGAAGTGTGAAAAGAAGCAGTTGCCTGCCATCATTCAGATAATAACCCTAACAGTAAGTAGTCCGGTTACGGCATGAAGCTGATTAAGCCTTGGTCAGTGCTCATTAACACAGGTACAAAAAATATAACATGATGTTTTACACATGATAAAACAACAAAAGGCTGCCTGCAAGCATTCTGCCTATAAAAGAGGGGCTAGCGCCTTTAGCCTGTTATAAGGGCTTAGAATAACAGGACATAAAAAGATGATTTGCATGACTCCAACTACTTGTTAAGAATCAAAGGTAAGTCCTATTATTTTTAGTCTGTATGTGCTTTGTAAATACTTTCTGTTTAAAGAATGTGATCTTTACCTTTTAGCCCTAGATAGGGGTTTTTCAGGATCTTTTAAAGTAGACCAAAACCTATGGGATCTGATTCCCCCTACCCCCCAGGTAGCCCATAAACATTCGTTCCCAGTCCCCGTTATCTCTCCAAGCGTGCCTGCGGCAGACATTTGTGAGTGGCTGGCACGGGCACACTCCCTGTTAGAGGGTAGCGGGGGATGCGGCCGCCAGTGCACTCAGATCCGCTCACATTAGATGAAGGCTTAGACGAGCTGACGTGAGAGGATCCGAGCACGCTGATTGGACGAAAGGCTGCGCATGCGCTGTAGGACCAAGGAAGTGCAATCAGGTGACCAGGGGGGGGTTCGCACAGTGGGGCAGATAGACTATCCTGGGTTTTGATCCACTTTAAACCGCTATTAAACCTAAATTGGGTATCTTGCTGCTCCGTTATCTTCTGACAGTACACATTTATAGTGTACCAGTGCTACATAGGCTGCTACATTGGCTTTTCTGTTGTATGCTTGATTCCTCTAATGCTCAAAGAAAATCTAACATTTCCATGTTTCGGCATGGCAGCAGGCATATTTTTCTCTTCTGCCAGCAGACGGTTGCCTATAGGAAGGTCAAACAAGGATGAAGAGTCCTTTAACAACCCAGTTTAACCAGCTGACTGTTCTGCACATGTTGATTATGGCCAAATGGAATTTGCACCAGCTGATCTGGCTGGGCTCTACACTTACAGGACTTGAATAAGGTTCAGGAGGGAAGTGTTTTTAAGAAGAAACTTAATGATAGAACAAGGGGGCACAACCTGAAGCTAGTCGGGGGGAAGATCAGGAGCAATGTTAGAAAATCTTATTTTACAGAAAGAGTAGTAGATGCTTGGAACAAACTTCCAGCAGAGGTAGTTGAAAAATCAACAGTCACCGATAAAGACTACATACCGGGCTTTATTCAACAAGGGATAGCGACAGGTAGTGGCAGGTAGCTTCAGGTGAACACCGGCTGCGTCACGCAATACCACATTTATGAAGGCGATTCTGGTGAGCGCCTCTTACAGCGACACGTAGCGACCTATTCATCATCACAGACGGCTCAACGGATCCCGGCAGCGCTCTGGCTTTCTGAGCGCCTGGTATTAACTGTCGCTACCTGTCGCTCTCCCATACATTTCAATGGACGTTACTTTTATTCTCTTTAAACAGGGTTTTCTTTGAAAAATTTTCTTTTGTTTTGTATCAAATCATGTGACCTCTCCTGGCCTATTTAAATACATTTTTGAAAACTTTTTTGATTTTTAATTTTTTTTATGTAAAATTGTCATTACAGGTCTGGTATTAAAGTGTTAATGTCACAAAGTAATAACAATGTAATTCCATATGTTTTCGCTTTAAGTGGATGTGTGTTCAAAAACAGACTTTAATCATACAGCTTCTGGCGCTCTAGGCTACAGCGACACAATTTTGAGCGTTTTTTTTTTATGAATATGGTTTGAGTTGCTCACACTGACCAGTCGCTACTGTTCCCATATAGCTCTGTACTGGTGTTATAGCAACTCACACATCCAATTCATCAATGCCGGCAATGTTACTGCAGCGACTGAGGCGCTCTGTAATAGCGACTCACGCCCGATCAGAGCGACCACTAGCGGCTGCTCTTAGCGCCGCTGAACAGACGCTCATCTGCCGTTACCTGGCGCTAGTGATGAATCAGCCTGCCGTATACACATAAGGGCAGACTAGATGGAGTGTATGCTGTCCTTCTATGTTTCTATGTGTTTCCCCAGAGATACTGTGTTGGTAGAGGAGCAGGATGGGTGCAAAGTTCAACAACTGGAGCATACTATTTCACTTACCGGGCCTCCTTCGCATGTTTCAAACCTAAGTAGTAGAGCGCCTGCTGATCTCTGCATTAGCCACCTTTATTCCATGCTCAGATGGAGGAGGGGTATGTGCACTGGGAGCCTGCATAATATTGGTGGAGTACCTGTTATTGGGTGAGGGGGATCCGCTAGCGGCTCTGCATATTAATCATTTGGCGGGTGGTGCAAGTGCACCCTGCATATTCATTTCAGAGGGAAGGGATCTGCCATTGCACTCTACATATTGATTGTTAGGTGGAGGGGGCCACAAGTGCACTTTGCATATTAATTAATATATTGTATGGGGGGGGCTCAGAGGTTTACTCTGCATATTGATTATTAGGGGGAGAGGCCAAAATGGAGTGCTATTATTTTTAATTTCTAAGGACACCAGTGATGCTGTTCAGTTTTGCAACAGAGAAGCATGACTCATCCATTCAGTTTTTTTTTTTCTTAGTAGTGTTGATAGAGTTTCCGATGTAATGATCATTACAGTGATTGCAGATGTTTGGTGTTGTGGTTCTACAGGGATGGAGCATGGTTTATCCACTCAATGAATGAAGCGAAGGGGTGTGTAACCTGATCAACATAACAACTTATACTTAGAACTACGTAGAACTACAATTGTACCAGAGCTGCGACTTAGAAATAACATTCACAGTGCAGACCCTTTCCCCCCAACATTTGTTTTTTTATGAAATAGAACACTGTCACCTGTCTACCTTTAAATGAGCACTAGAAAAACTACAACTCCTTCCATAAAATAAAAGGCCTCAACCAACCGCACTACATAAAAAACGTATTATGCTGAAAAAAATGTAGTGATCCTTAAAGAAAAAAGAAAGGCAAGTCACCACTTCCTCACCAGCAAATGGCCAATTCTGTGACCATCAGCAATCATTTGTTTGATGTGCAAGCAAACCTGGCAAACTCGAATGGTCACATTATTGGCAGCCTTATGATAAATTAAGTGGTAAGTGAGTGACTTGACTTTCTCTTTAAAGTGGACCAACACCCAGGATTTTCACTATCCTGGGTTTTGATCCACTTCCACGGGTCACCCCGATCCACTGCGTGAAACCCCCCACGCGAGCGAGCGCTCGTCCAATCAGAGCGCTCAGAGCCGCTGTGGTATGTACGGACAAGCGATGGACAACCACAGCGGCTCTGAGCATGCTGGAGGCCGCATCTCGCGCTTCCCTATAACATGCGTCGTTGGAACGGGGATAAGGTAAGGTTTCTGGGCGTCCTGCAGGGTCTCACACGGCGGGGAGGGATCTGATCGGTCCGGGAATCTTATAGATTCCCGGGCTGATCCCACCTGGGTGTTGGTCCACTTTAAGGCTAAAGTTAGGTGGGTCATTAAGGCAGTATAAATTATTTTAGAAATGTTATGCACCAACTTTATTTCAGATCTGCAAACAAAAAAAAAATACATTTTCAGGGGGTTCATCCATTTTACTAGAAGCCACAGCACTTGCGCATTTGCAATAAATACAAGGGACATTAAAACAGTACCATAGTAACATTTCCCATAGTGGATCTCCTGAACCACGTAAGGCATATGAGGTTTGAACTTTTTATTCTTATATTATTATATTCCTACCTCTTGAACTTTTCCACATTTTCAAATGTTACAGCCCTAAACGTATATGTATTTTATTGAGATTTTATGTGACCGTGTATAACAAAGTAGCAAGTATTTGTGTATCTATAAGGAGTTTAAAGAAAATGATACATGCTGTTCCAAATTTATCAAAAATAAAAAAACTGAAAAGTGTGGTATACAAATGTATTCCCAAATGTAACTCCCTGTCAGTACCTGGTGATGAGCATTGAAGTGTGAGGGTGCCATGGGTTCCCACTGCAACAGATGGAGCCCTGAAAACTACTAAGCAGGACCCAAGAGGCTCCTGTGGCTTGGAAACCAGGAATCCCTCCTGTCTTCACTAGAGCCATGTGCAAGAGCGGTTAAACTCGGCTACAGGGGCCCAGATCACCCCCAGAAAGCAATCAAGGACCTGAACAGAATGACAGAGGTCACCAAGAGGAAATGGTGGTGATGGGGCTGCCTGGGTTGTAGCTAAGGTCACAGGGGGCACAGACACAAGATCAGAGACAGAGCAGAGTGTCTAAAGTTTAAATGGGGGTGCAAATAAAGATGTAGTCAAGGTCATACATGAAGAGTATGGGTCCAAAAGGGGTGGTCAAGAGGCCAGCAAGTCAAAACAGGAAGTCCAAAACAAGTCCAAGCTGAAGGTGAAGATGAGTACACAAGCAAGGGACAAACCAGGTAATTCACAGGGAATCCAAAGTTCAAAGACACAAAGAAGGCACAGTTGAGACTTGGAATAATCCTCTGGCAATATCTTGCTGTCTGGAACTTCCTTATAAAGGTCTGTAGGTGCTCACCCGTTGGTTTTCCAGGGCAGCTGACATTACAAGTATACCCGTGTAAGATTATAGCGGTGCATACTAATAAGCATATACATGCACGGTCTGCACTTTGAATGGGCCATATCAAAACATGAATATGCTTTAATTTAAACTATTGAATGTAGTTTTGGCTGAATATTTAGGATTGCCCTGCTAAAAGGTAAACCTACACACCCCAGTCTCAAATCTTTTGCAGCCTCCAGGATTGCCCTATATTTATATCTGCCCATCTCCCATGTCACCCCTAAAGAAAAGCATCCCCACAACATGAAGGTGCCACCACCATGTGTCCCCATGGGGATGGTGTGGTCAGGGTGATGTGCTTCACTAGCTCTCCTCCATACATTGGTATTAGTATTGGTATTTAGGCAAAAAATCAACTTTGGTCTAATCTGACACTGCTTAAAGGAAAACTCCCATCTTTTCAGGTTTTTGGTCATCCCATATTGTTTTCCTCTTCTGAAATCTAAAATAAACATTTGTGTTAGGAATATGTCCCAATACCTGTGATTTATTTATAAGCATGCTGTTTCCAATTTCCCTATATTCCTGTGTATCTGTGATCCTAAGGTGTGATTGGTTTTCCTGAACTTGAGTAAAAACTACTGACTACAAATCCCAGAATATCCAACTGTGACAGGTGAGCTAATCAGTATCTTTGGTCGAGCTGCAGTAATAACCTCCCTATGTGAGAATGCTTCCAATAACCTTTTAGCTACTGGAAGACAAGATTGTGATCCCCCTATCTGAAATGGTTGAATTACAGCAGAAGGGGTTAAACCTGCCATCTTTGACTTAACCAGTCAGATGAACAGCAAGCCAGAGTGAGGATGTCTCTGATCTATACATCAAATGCACCGGCTGATGTACATTGCTAAGGTGAATGCATTGTTGCTAGGGAAACTGTTTTATTTTATAACACAGTTGCAAACAAATAGAAAGGAAAAAAACAGGTTTGTTAGCACATTGAAGACATTTCTTTTTGGCACACAATAATGGAAAGTGGAATTACCATTTCAGGCCAACTGCAAATAGGACTTCTTATGTCTTACTTTGAAAAAATCTTGCCACTCTTCCATAGAGGTCAGATTTGAGGAATACACTACTTTATAACTGAGCTTTCTGGTGTGTTTCTTGGTTTACATACAATACTGTTTGTTCACTAATGTTCTCTAACAAACCCCAAAGGACTTCCCAGAACAGCTGTTGTTTTATGGAGAATACTGAGAATAAATAACATACAGGTGGACTGTATTTACTAATTAGGGGTTTCTGTACCTGTTTCCTTCGATACCCATGCTAGGCTGGGTGGTACGGAAGCTGGTTCTGGAAAGGGTGTCCGCCATTCTCGTGGCCCCAAGATGGCCAAGACGAGTATGGTGCGCAGACATCGTTTGGCTGACAGTGAATCAGCTCATTCTGCCTCTTCGGTCCGATCTGCTCACTCAGGGTCGGCTGTCTTACCTCAGTTTACCAACGCTGGTTTTTGATGGCTTGGCCGCTGAGACCTCCATCTTGAAGGAGGAGGGTCTTTCTGACTCGGTTATTAAGACTCTGATCGGTGCCCGAAAGAGGTCTTCTTCTATCACCTACTATAGGACTTGGAAAGCCTATATCGCTTGGTGTGAGGTTAGATCTTTTCCTTGTAGGGTCTTTTCAGTCTCCAGGATTCTGGAGTTTTTACAATCAGGGCTGGACTCTGGTCTTCAGCTGAGTACTTTGAAAGGGAAGGTTTCTGCCTTATCTATCTTTTTTCAGAAGCGTTTTGCGCTTCTTCCTTTAGTTAAAACTTTTTTCCAGGGGGTTACGCATGTGCGGCCTCCCAGGAAACCATTACTCCCTGTTTGGGACTTGAATTTGGTTCTTTCTGCTCTTCAGGCTCCTCCCTTTGAGCCTTTGCAAGATATTGCTTTGTCTACCCTGACTCAGAAGATTGTCTTCTTGGTAGCTATCACTTCGGTTCCGCGTGTCTCAGAGTTGGCGGCCTTGTCTATTCAGGCGCCCTACTTTGAGAGGCATCAGGATAAAGTGGTTTTTCGGTTCAAACCGGACTTTCTTCCTAAGGTTGTTTCTGCTTTTCATTTGAATCAGGATATTGTTCTTCCCTCCTTGTGTCCTAAGCCTAAGAATGACAAGGAGAGGGTTTTGCATTGTTTGGATGTAGTACGCTGTGTTAAGTACTATTTGATTATTACTTCTCCTTTTCGTAAAACTGATGCCTTTTTTGTTGTGCCCTGTGGGCCTAGGAAGGGTTTGGCGCCGGCCAAATCTTCCATTAGCAAATGGATACGTCAGGCCATTATTGCGGCCTATTCTGCTAAGGGGAAAGTTCCCCCTTTTCGTATCACTCATTCTACTCGCGCCGTTGGAGCGTCTTGGGCTTTTCAGCACCAAGCTTCTGTTGAACAAGTTTGTAAGGCCGCTACTTGGTCTTCTGTTCATACTTTTTCTAAGTTTTACAAGGTTGATGTGCGGGCCTCAGCGGGTGCTGTGTTTGGCCGCAAAGTTCTGCAGACTGCAGTCATTTAAGTTATGCTTCACCTTGCCTTCGGATATCCATCCCTTGTGGACACTGCTTTTGGATGTCCCGATCGTAAGTATTAAAAGGGAAGCGGGGTGTGTGGCACACCGAGAATAATACCATTTTGTGAGTACTCACCTGAAAAATGGATATTGTCAGTGTGCCACACACCCCACTTCACCCGCCCTTTTTGGTATCCTGGATCCTTTATATGGTGAAGCTTTTCTTTATTTTGAGGTTACCGTTGGATTTCCTGGTACCTTGTCTTTCTGCTTTTTAAATAACTGGTGATTGAGTGGGAGGTCCCAGGTATATATAGGTTGGAAGGGGCTCGTTTTCAAGACTTCTCCCTGCATGTCGCCACCTGCTGGTGGAGTAACCCGATCGTAAGAATTAAAGGGGAAGCGGGGTGTGTGGCACACTGACAATATCCATTTTTCAGGTGAGTACTCACAAAATGGTATTGTTGATGTCCCTCTCTATAAGATGGAAGGTGATCAGTCATTGCATAGGTGTGGCATTGACCCCATTGCCACGGACAACAGTGGAAATTAGGAGGTGGGGCTTTACAGCTAAAACAGACGACATTAACTGGAAGCAGAGCGAAGCAGGACCAGCAAAAAAGTGCCAAGTTTTCTTCATGGTGGGACCAATTATGGGGATGCTAGTAAAACAATATAGGTTTTGGTCTACTTTAAAGGGAAAGTCCACTTCACATGATATACTCAAGGCAGTGAGCTCATCTAGCATTCATTTTCATTTTTTTCTTATGTTTGCAAATGTGTGTTTTATGGAGTTTTTGCTATCTGCAATTTGTTGCTGGCAGCTATACACCATGTCTGTACACCAAGATCTCCAAGCAGAGAACTTTTAGCGATGTACGCATAGAACACCATGGCTGAGCATGTGTAAAGTTGAGCCACAGTAGCATTGTTCTGTGTTTTCAGGACTCGAGTCACATCTCTCGTCTTGTAGGTCTTGGTGTACAGTTGCCAAGAGCAGCATAGCATAGGTAGAGAAAACTGCTTACATAAAACAAACACAAAACAACTAGATAAGATCAGCTCCTTAAGAACATCCATTTGGCACACAAAATAAACATTCAGAGAAATGCTGTCGAAATTCGACGTTCCCTTTAAGGCAGAAACTCCATCAGGACTGAATGTTGTTTTGATGGAAACCTTAGACAGGAAGCAAGGTGGGGAGCCTAATTTATCAAGTGTCAGCGCCTGTTAACACTACTCAGCCCCTATATTTTTGCCTCAGCGGCACTCAGGGTGTGATTAAAGAAACAAAAAAACAGGCAGCGCTGGCCAGACTGCGTATAACTTATCAATAGCGCCATAATGTTCTCAGCGTGGGGTGCTCTTGTGTAAGCTGTGCCAGTTTATAGTGGTATTTGAGGTTAAGATCCCATAGAGCACAATGGCCAGAACTGTATTGAAGTGTTTTAAGCTCATAATTAATATTACATACATTTTTTTTGTACAGAACTTGCATTGTGACTTGTCAATAATGGAAAAGCAGGACCTAGATGTCACCAAATGTCATTTTAGTTTTTTCTTGTAAAATCATTTTTCATGGCTTCTTTTGCTTAACAATGTGTAATTTGGACAAAAAATAAAACACAGCCTAAACACATTGTAAAGTTTGTCCCCTTTGTCCCTAGCAGTGATTTCCTGTAAGTTTAATGATGAAATGCCAACTAGCGCCAGAAAAATACAGCGCCAATCTTTGCAGCATGGCAAAAATTAATAAAAAATGCTCTGCGGGACCTAAAAGATGGTGATACAAAGTGGTACACACTGACGCTGTTATAATCGGCATTCAGGTCCAGCAGGTGCTGACACGGGCCGGTCAATATCCAGCTAATTACCGGTAGTTAACATTGAGCGCTGGGACTTCCACCTCCATGCTGTCCAAATAGCAGCGGCCAAAAAAGAAAAGGGAGGCTGGTGACAAAACGTGGCACTATTCCATCAAAATGACGCTAAACTGCGCACTTCTTAATTTCCTAAACATGTTATAAACATCAGGTAAATATAACTCTTCTCTACTCTATGTAAAGCTAAAAAAAAGTATTTTAATTCACCCAGAACACATTTGTCCCTAGCATGCAAACCATTTAATACTCCCTATATTGTTCCCTCAGGCATAGATGTATGGATGGCCATCACACACTAACCTCTAAACATTATTAGATTTACTGATGAGAGATTGCTGCTAGCACTGACCATTGCATACAAATAGCTTCATTGATCTATTCAGGCTGAGACTGGCTACCTCTTACTTATTGTGTAAAAGAATCTGGGGAATCCAACTGCAGCAGGGAAAGAAAGTGTTAACTCGGCATCCCAGGTGCAGTTAACACATAACTCAGCCCTGTTCTTTATAAATATTAAGGTGTATACAGAATGTGTCTGTGGTCATTTCATCTGAGTTTTGAGGGTCAGCTGGTTACTACCGTGACATGAACATGCAGTGGCTGTTTTTACTTCTAACTGCATTCCCCATAATCATTCAGGTCTCTGGAGCAGGTAAGAACAGTCTCCTCCTTTGTTGCCTTCTTCTCTCTATCTATCTTGCTACATTCTTTTATATTATAATTTCTTCCAATCATCCTTCAATTTGCTTACTTTTTCCCTATTTACTTTCTATTTCATTATCTGCCCCCTATTTTATTTAACTTTATTTCTCTGTACCTCACCCCAATTTCTTTTCTTACCCTGTCCTTCGCCTCCCTCTCTTTCTCTCTATGTTCAGTATTGCCTTTTCCTTCTTTACCCCTTTACGTTTCTTTTCTAACTCTGTAAAAGCACAGCAGCTAGTAAGTGGCAGTTTAGCCATAGTAACTAGTAATATTACTGGCTGGTATGCGCAGTGCTTTTCTTTTATTACATTTCATGTTTTCCCTTTATAATTGGGGGGCCATGGCAATCACTAAAACACATTTTGCCTTTTACTCCTGAATAATAAATTCTACAATAATTTGCCAAAGTACATATGGCCCAGAGATTTCCTAGCTTCGGGGATGGGGGGCAAAGTGTTACATATAATTATAATCCTGCACTAACAAGCATTTGCAATATTCTAAAGCAGTGCTTCCCGAACAGTGTCAGGCCTGCTACTGGTGATACACAGGATCCCATCAGGCGGTACATGGTCAGGGATGGGGAGGCCGATTCATTAATAGCGCCAGGTAGCGACAGATGAGCGCCAGTAGCGTGATTTTCTCAGCGCCAGCTAGTATTCGCTGTGCTTGGCCGGGGTTTGCTTGTTGACAGCGACTCAGTCGGTGTGCGGTAATGTTGAATACAGGCTGGGGGGTCGCTGTTTCACAGGTTCAGCGTTGTATGGGTGCGCCTGACAGCGAATGGCCAGAGCGAACGGCTTGCTGCAGATTCATTAACAAAACACGCTCCGAATTTATTCGCGCTGTGAATTCCTTGTTTAAACCCCAGAGCGCTGGCGGCGATGGGTGTAAAATAGTTTTTAACCCCCAAACAACCATATTTTTTGATTGTAAAATTATACAAGTTTTTATAAACATTTTGTAATATGAATACATTAATATCAGACCTGTAATATCGATTCTGCACAATTTTTTTTTTTTTTTTTTTAACTTAAAAAAAAATCCTAACATTGCAGAAGTGGTCACAGAATTTTTGACATTAAAAAAAAAAAAATAACATTAATAGGAATTAATTATGATTAATTAAAGATTGCTCCATTGAAATGCATTGGACATCGCCAGGGAACGAAAGGTCATACCTGTCGCTGTGATGGGATTAGCAGCGGCGCTGTTCGTTGCAGTCGGCTACATGATGAATCCCGCGCTAGCTGTCGCTCTCGCCGGCGCTAGCCTCATTTAGCGTGATAAATGCGTCATTGTGACCGCCGCCGGGCGTACTTGAGTCGGTAGCCGCCGTTAGCTGGCGTTACCTGGCGCTCGTCAGACACTACCTGGCGCTAGCCCTTGATAAATAAGGGCCTTAGACTGATCTGTGCCCCGACCAGATCTGCTTCCATCCAAACGTTACTAAAGCCTTATTTGCTATATAAATACAAAACTGCGTCACAAGGTGATTACGTTTTTTCATGTTTGTGCATTTCCTGGACTTTAAATGGCCGTTTTTTTTGTATTTTAACACTGTTTTAGGTGACTATCACCTAGATGGTATTTGATATAATTTGAAAAGGACAAGTGGCACTTGATATAAAAATGCTAAGTACCGCCAGTTCTAAAGAGACCCCCAAATGCCTTTGTAAGTAACAAAGGGCAATAGGTGGCATTGGAATAACAACTGCATTTCAAATACGTTTGCTAAGTGTTACATGTTCATTTTTTGCCATAAGGCAATAAATATGTCAGAACTGGCCTCATCATGATACTCTTTTTTTGTATTGTCATTGACATATAATAAGTCAAAGTGCCCTAATGGATTTACAGTTAATGTGTGTTTGATTGTATGCTCCTGTAAAAGCCACAAAATGTCCATCCCCATTTATCAGGGGGCACGATCACAGTGTTTGGAATACAATAGTTACAGTTATAAAAGCCAGAGGCCAACTGGCTCAAGCTTACTCTACCTATAGTGAGTACATGTTAACTATATCAGAACACTTCTTACATAATGAGTCCTATGTTGGCTTTCTTTTTACAGTATTGTCATATTTTCTTTAGATTTTTTTCTTACTCATTGGTTCTACTTCTCTGAACAACAGAATAGTACTTCAAAGTGAAGTGAATCCAGATCATAAGCAGGGGGCAGATTTTAATATTACAGAGAGACAAAATAAACTTGAAAATTTGAGGGAAGCCCTATTTTTATTCATGGGACAACTCCCTCCTGGAAGAGCACAGAAACAACAGACTGTGCCATGGTCTAATGCAGGAATGGTGGTGGGTAAGTAATGAAGGACACAGTGAAAATGATTGCAACATGGTCCAAAACTATAGATTGATGCAAACACTGAAAAGGAGGAAGGAAGTCCAGATTTCTATACTGAAGGACATTCGGGTTTGCTATGGATCTGTTGCGCCCTCCCCCCAACTTTGACACTGAATTTCATTGCAAATATGCAGTAGGGTAAGACAAGTAAAGGTTCAAAATGGAACCAAATTTGAGATTTCACCTAGAGAATTGCTGCCCCTGCACATTAGATACAGTCCTTTGAGTGCTTAATGGGAAATTTTACTCACTGGTAGCAGGGGAAGTTGGAGAGGGCAGAGACGTAGCTAGGCTTTCTGGCACCCGGGTCAAAAATTCAAAATGGCGCCCCCCACCAGAGATCAGGCCCCCCCCCTTTGTCACCCCCTGACCTGCTGCACCCAGCTAGCTGGATATCCACTAAACTATCCAGGGTTTAGTCCTAATTTCACATATCTATGAGCTCTTTATGTGGTACAGTGTCAAAGGCTTTGCTAAAATCCAGATAGGCGATATCCACAGCACCACCCTCATCTAACACTTTAGTGACATTGTCAAAAAAAGAATCTGCCCTCTGTAAAGCCGTGCTGTTTTAAGTCCGATGGGGTGGTTCATTTTTAGATGAGATATTATCTGATTTTTAGGAGAGTCTAGTTTGACCACTACAGATGTTAAACTAACTGGCCTGTAATTCCTGGCTTCTTCTCTACTCCCCTTTTTATGGATTGGTACGACATTGGCCATTCTCCAATCATCTGGAACCTCACCTGTTCAAAGGGAATGGTTCAGTAAATCAGTCAGAGGGGCTGCAATCACAAATCTGAGTTCCCTTAACATTTCTTAAGCAAGTAATACAAATATTATTGTTTTTTTTACAGGCCAGTGGTGCTACTCCTCTCAAAACCCTGAATGTGGTAAGTATTATACCTGGAGCCATCCCAGATCTTTGTAAAACTTTGCCCTAAACCAGCATCCCCAACATTCCACACAGACTATTGATGTTACAGTGTACCAAAAACCAGTCTTAAACCCCACCAGTTCATGGGCTGAAGTATATAGTTTGGTGCCTGTCCGATAGAGGCAGTGGATATAGAAAGGAAATAATGCCCTAGGACTGAACCCTGATCAACCCCAACAGCAAGAGGGAGATGAGTTAGATCCAGTAAAAGCTAAACTGCAAGAGTATCCAGAAAGATAGGAAAAAAACTATAAAGAGCAGTGTCCTTAAAGCAGAACAAAGCCCATGCGGTTTGGCCCTGGTCTTCCTCCGGGGCAGCTTTGGGGTGTCCTGTTGTGTGAAACCCCCAGGGGACCCACAACACTCACCTGCTCCTGCACTCCCTTGTTGATGTAAGCATTCCGGATGCTGGACGCTTACCCGAATCTTCAAGCTGTGAGCATGCTCCCGCCCTCAGCCATTCACAGAGGCCGTGGGCGGGAGCACATGTGTTGCAGGGGATGCGTCCATTCTCGCTCCGTTTGCCAAAGCCCTCATGTAAACAAAGCCGTTTGCCAAATGTTACATATGCACGGTAAATGGCTCTGATTGGATGAGAGCTTGCAAATGCAAGCGAATGTAGGACTGGGGAAAGGTGGGTTGATACGGGTGTTCTGGGTGGTTTCACACAATCGGACATCCCAATTCGGGATGCCCACAAGGCAGGAAACAAAACCTGTGATAGCCAAAATCCTGGGTTTTGTTCTGCTTTAAGGCCTCTAGGTTGGAGCATGGTTTACAGTTTAAAATGCTGCTAAGAGATCAAGCTGTTCCAGTAGTGCACTGTCAGCACTGTCAGCATCTGGGGAGCACCTGGGAATTTTACCAGGGGGGAAGGGGGAGTCCATTAGGGGGCATAACACATTTGGGATGTGGCTAATGCATTTACTGAACTGCTAGAGTAGTGAAAATGATGTGGCCCAGCACCCGCACCTCTCCCATGCTGAAGTGTCCTCACTTGCTGCTCTCACTTCTAACATACTTCCACCCCTGGACCACTCCCGTGGGTGTGCTGCTGGTCAGCAAGGCAAACAGCGCTAAATCAAACAGTGGGCTGTGTAGAACCAAAGCTGCTGGAGGTCTGGTATAGACTTTTTGCATAGAGAAACTGTTCTGCCTCTTTATCATATTTACAACTACTGTACATTTAAAGAAGCGAGTGCATAGCTGCAGCTCCCTTTAATTTGCCTTTTTTCCATGAACCTGGAACTCAAGAAACTCTTTAGGTCTGCTTACACCCTCACCTCCTTGCATCCCAATTTGGGAGGCTCCTCTGGTTAAAGAGCAACTGAAACCAGTGACGTAACTGAATGTGATGGGGACCTGTCAATGCTGTCTTTTAACTAGTTGGGTGCAGCTAGACAACTAAAGACTGAAAAGGCAGAGACAAATTGTGCTTCCTATAACTAAGTAATGCCAACTGAGCACAAATGAGATAAATAAGGTAGAGGAGCAACAATACTGCACCCCCTATAGTTACACCCCTGACTGAAACCTGAAATCAGACAAAATACTCACCCTGCCATGTTGCCTTAAAGTGGACCAACACCCAGGATTTTGTCTATCCTGGGTTTTGGTCCACTTCAGGGGGGCACCCCGATTAGGGGTGCCCCGCTGTTTAAAACCCCCCAGAAACCCCCAAACTCACCTCACCACGCTCCCACGGACAAGCGGCGGACAAGGCAGCGCGTCCGCCGCCGCCTCCCGTGCGCCCCTCTGACAGTGCGCGCGCCCGCACCGGCCATTCACAAACGGCCGGCGCGGGCGCGCGCACGGCTAGAGGAGCGCGCGGGAGGCAGGTGAGTTCTTTTGGGGTTTTGGGGGGGTCCCTCACCGCGGGACATCCCGATCTAGGATGTCCCGCGGTGAGGGGGGTGATCTATAAGATTCCCGGGCCGATCACCCATGGGTGACGGTCCACTTTAATGGCACTGGCTGCTGTTGAAGCGTTTGCTGCTCTATTACTAATTTCTCCACTACTAAGGTTCTCTGGGTGGGCATGTCTGGCAAACCTCACTGGTCGCCTGCAGTCACATGGGGCATAACAGCAGGGTGAAAGCGCAAACCCGGCAAGTACCTGTAATTCTGCATGTTTTTTGGCTTCCATTTACTCCTTAATTCTAGATTGGAATTCCCCTGGGGCAAGGGTATAAGTGGTCTTTTTCTACTTTAGATCTGCTCTTGTAGCTCAGACTGCGTATACCTCTTTTCAAGTTGGTTCTATTAAAATAAAATCTTTGAAGTTAGATCTAAGACATGTATCTCATTTATCTCACATATTTTGTAGGGCCTAGCCATTGGAAGGATATTAATCACGGCTGTGGAGGAGCTCATCAGTCACCTATTAACATTGAGAAGGCGAAAGTAAAACGAGACAATCATTTGAGTGATATTACCTTTCAGGGATATGATCATGCTCCTCCTGGCCAATGGAAATTGATGAATGATGGACACTCAGGTAAGGAAATCTTTCTAAACTTTCTTTATTAACTCCCTGGCAAATAATGTGATAATACTACAATCGCTATGAAGAATTACACCCAACTGAACCCAAAGTGATCTGAAATAACTAGGCATACGATTCTGCTCTCCTGAACCTCCAGTCACTGTTCACAATGCCAATCTACTGCATGACTTTTGTCCTACCAGTCATCCTCAGAAATGTACAAATAATATTGGTAAGTTCCTCTTCATCTCTCCCTCACTTCAAACCTTCCTTTATATCTCCTCTGTTTCGCTAAAACAATCTCCTTTCCTCAAACAATACACAGCAAATGTGCTGTCCCTTTTTTCTTCCCACAGCCACCTCTTCTTGCTCTCTCTCTCCCTCTGGTCCTCCTTGCTGCAGGCAACATCTCACCCAATCCTGACTCAGGTCTCTCCCCTCATCCTACCATCGACCCCATCTCCATAAGCACTACTAACTCTCTCCACTGTGCCCCAACTCGCACCTGTAGCCTTACTAACCTCACACACATAACCCTAACCTGCTGATCCATGACCTCTGGTACCTGTGCTCTATAGAACATTCATTCAATGTGTAACACACCACCAAATCTTTTATAGTCCTGGTCTTAACAGAGTCATAGCTGACCCCCTCAGACACGCCCCCCCCCCCTGTTCACACAAGGGTATACAATTCAGCCACACCCCCAGGCTCATGCTGCTCCAATATCCCAATCCCTGCCTTGCCATCAGTATCCCCTGCCATCTATCATCTCCCTTGTTCCAACACAATATTCAATGACCACTTCTCAGCCTGGCTTCCTCACACAGTGGTCCTCTGCTCCCACTCACAAAGACAGCCATATTATAAACCTCCTTGTTAATAACGTCTGCTCACTATCAAACTGCCTTTCATTTCCTCTACCCCTCTTTGACCACAACCTGCTAACACTGACCCTTTCTTTTACTGCCTCTACTTTTGCTACCCACAAACAGGACTTATGCCAAAGCCTACACCCAATAGATCCATATTCGCTCATTGACTTTAAACACAACACCTTAACTCCAGCCCTGGACTCTGTTACCCCCTTCACAAAAATCCATCCTCAATGTGCAAACAACCTTGGCTCAATATGTACATCACTAAACTGAAACAGCACTCCTGAGTCACTCAGTAGCGATGGCAGAAATTAAAATCCAATTAGGCTTTTCTGCTATACAAACAAACCCTTCAGGAAATATGGACTGCTCTTTCATCTGCTAAACAAGCATACTTTACATCGCTCTTCACAAACAATGTTTAAAACTTTAAACTCTCTTCTTCACCCCTAAATCCTCCCCCCACCTCCCAAGTTACAGCCGAGCAGCTTGCCACGTTCACTAACAAAATTGACAGCCTCTGTGCTGGCTTAACCCCTCTATCTACTTCACCCCACACAACATCCCTAACCAATTTCACTCTGCTATCAGAACATAGACTGTCCTACCTTTACTGCTAAGGCCCACCTCACTACTTGCCCCCTAGATCCTAACCCATCCCACCTTATCTCACAACTGTCCTCATCCCTCACTCAGGCTCTCACATCACTATTCAACCTCTGTCTCTCATCTTCCATCTTCCTTCACCAGTTACCAATCTCATTACTTTAGTTTTCATCCATACTTATGGAACAGCATGCTTATTAAAGATTGCCATGCAATATCTCTTCTAACTTCTTACTAGATTCCTCTTCAATCTGGATTCTGCTCCAACAACTGTACTGAAACTACTCTCACAAGTAACTAATGGTCTATTAACAGCCAAATCTAAAGGCCTTTACTCTATCCCAATCCTTTTTGAACTATCCGCTGCTTTTGACACAGTTCACCTTCTACTCCACATTTCATGACACTCCTCTTACCTCTCTGATCGCAAATTTAGTGTATCCCACTCAAATATGGTTTCCTCTACCCACCCTCTGTCTGTTGGTGTACCATAAGTCTCTGTCCTTGGACCCCTGCTCTTCTCGGTCTGCATCTATGGACTTGCACAACTCATTTGGCTTTCAACATCACTTCTTTTTGACGACTCAAATCTACCTGTCAGCCCTAGATCCCTATCCAGCTATCTTTTCATTCATGCCATCTTGATCCCTCAAACCACACATGGACAAGACTGTGTCATCTTCCCATCAAGCTATCAAAATCATCTCACAATTACTGCAACTGCCCAAGCATTATTTCTGGATTATATACTAGACTCCTGTCTCTAATTCCCAACTTACATTTAGTCACTAGCCACCACCTGTCACCTCCAACTCAAAAATATCTCCTGCATCTGCTCCTCCTCTCACCTGATACCACCAAAATCCTACTGCATGTCTTATGATCATATCCTGACTAGACTATTGCAACACTTTCCTTTGTCTACCAACAAACAGATTGGCACCCTTCCATTCCAATCTATTTTCAACTCTGCTGCTCAACTCATTCATCTCTCTTCTCATTACTCTAGTGCCGATCCTCTGTGTCAGTCCCTCCACTGGCTGCCAAGTTCTGAGAAAATTTAATTTAAAATGATAACCTTGACTTGCAAAGCACTCTACAATCAGGCTCCTGCCTACGTTTTTTCCCTTATCAACAAAAAACAACCCAGACGCAATATCTGTTCTGTCCAGAACCTCCTCCTGTCCTCAACCCTAATCACCTCCTCCCACTCCCACATTCAGGACTTCACATGTGCCACCCCATTACTTTGGAATGCCCTTCTCTATACAATTTGCCACTCCCCGAGCATTCAAGCCTTCAAAAGTGCCCTCAAATTCTGTATACATTTGCCACTCCCCAAGTATTCAAGCCTTCAAGAGTGCCCCCGAATTCCACCTATTCAGACAAGCCTAACATTTTGCCTAAATGACAGACAGCATGAACCACTTCGCATCACTTGCCATGACACCCCTTATCCTTCAGATTATAAGTCTGCAAGGGTAGGGCCACCTTTTCCTAGTTTATTTCAGTATGACTATGTAGTTGTGCTTTTCTGTCACATCTGACTCATGATTCCCAAAAAATCCCCCCAACTCCACTTATTTTTAAGGGGGAGTTGTGGCCTAGAGGTAAGGAAGCAGTCCAGTGACCCGAGGGTTGCAGGTTCAATTCCTTGCCATGGGACATTACTGAAGTTGCTCTTGCTCTTGAGCAAGGCACCTAACCCCCAGCTGCTCCCCGGGCACTGTACTTAGGGCACGCCACCGCTCCAGGCATGCGTAGAAAAAAAACAATACTTGCTCATTTATTGTTAGTTGTTTTGCCCTGTTTGTGAAATCTGGAGGGGGGTTGGTAGCAATGACCCTTCACTGAATCCACCAAATGTACTAGCAGCATATATCATAGCTGCTACTGATGTGCTGTGAAGCCTTAGCCTAAGGCATGCCCACCTCCTAGGAACTCTACACACCCGCCGTCACGTGCCACTAGAGTAGACCTTAAAGAGGCAGCCTCTGAACCAGATTCCCTTTTTGTAATTCCTGTGCCACCATTTTCCAGTACTGTGTAGTGTTGATGTTTTATTGGTTTCTACAGTTATGCTTCAATTATCTGGAGATATAAGTATAAGTGGTGCTGGATTATCCACCACATACAAGGCTGTACAGTTTCACTTCCACTGGGGAACTCCCACTAAGAATGGATCCGAACATACAGTGGATGGCAAGCAGTTCCCAGTTGAGGTACATGTAATTTGCCTGTATTGTAGAAATGTTGGGGCCATCCATTCAACAAGTTTTATTTTAGGCATTGCCCTAAAGCGATTGTCCAGCCAAAGAAAAGTAACAGATATACCCCCTTTTGTCCAACTCTACTGCCAGGACCTGCTGTTATAAAACTTACCTCTTACGGCCAAGATGGCAGCCGTGGATGTGACTAGATAAGGTTTAGCAGAAAACCCCCTCCATTCATTGAAGTGGAGGGGAGGTGCAAAGGCGGGGTCACGCGGGACAACAGAGCGCTTGTTGTCCACAACAGAGGGTCCGGGAAGTGGAGCTGTGCTGGACAAAATGTGAATATAGTTTTTTTTTTTGACTGCATACTCCTTTTAAATGATCTATAAAAGCAAAAAACAAAAACAAGATACTCACGTTTTCTCCCCATGCAGCTGCTTCCTCACAATCCAACAATTAGAACCATTCCAGTTTGCAGTTATTAGAGCTGGATGTGCTCCTAGCTATGATGGGTGAGGGTGAGTGCACCTAAATGGCAGGGCACCTGTCTGATAATCAGAACTCTTTCAGTTTAAAAAATTGGGCCCCTGCCCTGCACACAACTAGTGGTCTAACTCTGGTGTCCTAGGCCTCCACCTATATGTCAGTCAAAGTGGGGAGCACAACCAACGTCTTTCACAGCAATTGAGGGAACATGCTTGCCAGTGCCTGGCACCCCCCTCCCTGAAGGCTACCAGCACGTGTATCCCGTATGGGTCGTGGGTGCTACACCCTGTCGGCTTTGGGAAGGCAAATAATGGGGCAAGGGGTTATGGCAAGTCACCCGCTGGCTGCCAGGTGATTTGCCAGCCCCTCCTGCCCTGTCATACCGGTCTCAAGGACCCCTTACCAGTTCACAAAGAGTTAAAAGTATCATTTTCTTCTCTACTTACTGCACTGACAGGCATAAAGGATCAGCGGAAGCTGGGCCCAGGGCAGAGGTTCGAAGTCTCTTGTCTCCACCGAATGATGCGGCTTATTGACAGATCTCAGATTGCTGAAATGGCCTTTCATACTGGCAAAGAGAGATGATGTCACCTCTCTTGCTGTATAATTAGCCCCTCCCTGTGGTGGCCAGCGAGCTGTCAGAAGCCAAGGCTCGGAGCATGCTGACCACCGCATCCCCCGCTATCCTCTAACAGAGAGCGTGCCAATGCTTGGAATTCACACGTGGCGTGCTAGCAGGGATGACGGGGATGCGCCTGCGGCTCGCGAATGCGCCGTTGGACCGGGAAACAAGGTAAGTGGCGATCTGGGGGGTTTCACGCAGTGGGGCATCCCGATTTTGGATGCCCCTGGGGAGAGAATCATGGTGGGTTTTGGTCCACTTTAAGGTAAGGTATGGTAAGGTAAGTAAGGCTAGTCAAAGCAAACATAACATAAAAATCTCTTTAACTCTCTCTTAAAGTGGACCAACACCCAGGGGGGATCGGCCCGGAAATCTATAAGATTCCCGGACCAATCAGATCCCTCCCCGCGGGGCATCCGAAATCGGGATGTCCCGCAGGGAGGAACCCCCCAGGAGGCCCACAAACCTTACCTTAGCCCCGTTCCATTGGCGCATGCGCGAGCCGCGGCCCTTTAGCAGGGCGCGCACCCGCGCCGGCCGTTTGTGAATGGCCGGTGCAGGCGCGCTTCCCTCTAACAGGGAGCGCGCCTGCAGCGCTCAGAGCCAGCTGAGCTGGTATGCGCTTCCAGGCGGCCTTGGACACGCATACCACAGCGGCTCTGAGCGCTGTGATTGGCTGGCGCGGTCACGTGGTAGCGGGGAGAGGTGAGTTTTTTTGGGGCTTTCTGGGGGGTTTCAGACAGCGGGGCACCCCCGATCGGGGTGCCCCACCGAAGTGGACCAAAACCCAGGATAGTCAAAATCCTGGGTGTTGGTCCACTTTAAGCTTTGGACCAAACCCACTGAACTTGTGAAGTCAATGTAGCCAAAGCTCCTGCCGATACGCTCCTCTTAGGGTGTAGAACTAGAAATAGATATTTTCGCCTACAGAATTGTACAGGGATTCAAATTGTTGCTGTCTCTCTCCAATCATAGGTGCTGTTAACCTAGGGCTCGGGCTGAACAGCTGGCTCCTGGGCTTGTTGGTTTGGATGCCTGGCTACCACTGGGCCCATACTAATGGACACTTGGCTCTTTCGCAGCCCTGGTGCACCAAGAGGGGGTGTGGGTAATCAGGCAGGGGTATAGGCATGTCACTGGCTAGTGCCGGCCGGTGACATGCCGGCCCCTATGAGGTGAACTAGTATCTGGGTCTCCAATAGCAATGGATCCATTGCTATGGCTTTGGAAGGGGGAGGGGCGTACAAATTTTTATAAAACAAAGAATTAAAAAAAAAACACCCCCACACATCAATTACATTGAACAAAACCATGTTAATATTTCCAGCATAATGAAAAAAAACTCTCACACAGCTGATAATTCTTGCATTGCATTCTCTTGCGCCTTGCAAGTGCAGAGCTGTTTCTCATGTGTCCCCTGAATCATTCTCAAAGAGACATGATCATTCTCTCATGTGAAAATATAGCATTGAAGGGAGTTTTTTTTACTACCTGTGCTGAATCGACCCTCTCTTCTGAAAACTCGGTCTCTCCAGGAAAGCACAAAATCATATATATATATATATATATATATATATATATATATATATATACACATCCTTCAACACCAAAGGTTTTTTATTCTTATTTCTCAGGACTTTCACATACAAACTTATGATCTAATATTAAAGCAGAAATTCAGTCTTAGCCAAAGTGCCCCCCTGGCGCCTTCCACTGGTGCTGAGACAGGAGGGCGGGGTTAATTAGAAAAACACTTTACCTGGAATTCAGACCTGTCCTTGCCGCTGCAGGGCGTAGCTGTACATCAGCTCTTCTGCACACTGCCGACCCCCATTCAAGGTATTGGGTGGGAGATGTGCACACAGAGCACAGTGCCGCCTTGACAAGATGGCTGGAAACACCGATGGACATCGCTAAATTGCAGGGACAAGGTAAGGTGTTAATTTCCCATCCTGCATCCAAATTGTGGCAGGGGCACTTAGGTTAAGATTGGACTCTTGCTTTAATGGATAAGGCAGAACATAGTCCAAAAAACACCCTTTTCTCCTTTCTTTAGCCAGGAGTGTATATACGTAATTCCGTGAGGGTTGGGGCTGTTTAGGAATAAAATAAAAAGATCTATACTCACCTTTTGTGCTCTGCAGGTTTTCCCTCCAGATCTGATGTTTTTTAATTTGATTAATTGATGAGATAGAACACCCTTGCTGTCCAATTTCGGTCTACTTGGGAATGACTCCACCCAAGTCTTCTCCTCCCATACATTACAATGAAGGCATATAGACCAGTACTAGACGGTGGGGTTCTCGATCTTGGCAAACACCAGAGTTGGAGGGAAGAGCTGCAAGAGACAAAAAGTTAAATATCGATTTATTTCATTATTCCTCAAGGCTCTATTCACACCTCTCCGCTTGCACGTCATTGGGCAACGCAGTCACAGCATAAGGAAAAATGCTGCCCATTGTTTTTAACAGGCCAGTTCACATATATATGCTGCACGTTTATGTGAACTGACTTATCAAAAATAATGGGCAACATTTTTCTTTGTGCTGTGACTGCGTTGCCCAATGCAGAACAAGCCAAGCGTTGTGAATAGATCCTTGAGGCATAATGAAATAAATCGATATTCAACTTTTTGTCCCTTGCAGCAAGACATTGTTCCCTAACCATCTCCTACTCATCAACCACTAACAGCCAGGTTTAGCAGATCTCCACACAGATGCAGAGGTGCAGCAATTATGGCAGCAGCAGCGCAATAGAACCGAACATATGAAACAAAACATGACCTGTTGGTGGCTCTCCAGGAAAAGGTTGAGGAACACTGCCTTAAAGTGGACAAAAACCCAGGATTTTTGACTATCCTGGGTTTTGGGCCTTTTCCTGCGTGAAACCCCCTAGACCGCCAGTGTCAGCTCACCTCTTCCTAGTCCTACGGTACATGGGCGGTCGCTCGTCCAATCAGTGCAGTCGGAGCCACTGACATCACATAGTCGGGCAGGCTGATTTATTAATAGTGACATGTTGTGACAGTTGAGCGACTGTAGCGGTATTTTCACAGCGCCCGCAAGTAGTCGCTTTGCTTGGCCGTTGTTCAATACAAGGTTACGAGTCGCTATTTGACAGGTTCCGCAATGTATGGGTGCGCATGATAGCGACTGGTCAGAGCGACCGGCTTCCACCATATTCATCAAAAAATCACGCTCAAAAAATTCAAGCGCTGTGAAATGCATGTTTAAACCCCAGAGCGCTGGCGACGATGGGTTAAAAGTAGTTTTTTAACCCCTAAACCACCATATTTTTGGAAACCAAAAAAAAAAAGTATTTTAATTAATTTAGTAATATGAATACATTAATATCAGACCTGTAATATCAATTCTGTACAATTTTTTTTTTATTTTTTTTCCCTTAAAAAAATTATCTAAAATGGCAGAAGTGGTCACATAATTTTTCACATTTAAAAAAAAAAAATAAACATTAATAACAATTAATTATTAATATTTAAAGATTGTTCCACTGAAATGCATTGGAGAGCGTCAGGTAGCGAGAGGTCATACATGTCGCTGTTCAAAGTCGGACGCTGGCGCTGTGGGCTGAGGCTGGAATAATGAAGAATGAGTCGCTATATGGCGCTATCTCAGTCGCTAAGCAGGATTGGCTTGATAAATGTGTGATTGTGGTGGGGAGCCGGCGTTCTCGTGGCGGGGCCCGTCATTACCGGCCGCTCACCAGTCGCTACCTGTAGCTATTCCTTCATAAATAAGGGCCTAAGTCTTCGTCTAAAGCCAGTGGCTCGGAGCATGCTGACCACCGCATCCCCCGCTATCCTCTAACAGAGAGCGTGCCCATGCTTGGAATTCACACGTGGCGTGCTAGCAGGGATGACGGGGATGCGCCTGTGGCTCGCGCATGCGCCGTTGGACCGGGAAACAAGGTAAGTGGCGATCTGGGGGGTTTCACGCAGTGGGGCATGCCGATTTTGGGGAGAGAATCGATCGGCCTGGGAATCTTATAGATTCCCGGGCTGATCGTGGTGGGTTTTGGTCCACTATAAGGTAAGGTAAGGTTAGTCAAAGCAAACATAACATAAAAATCTCTTTAACTCTCTCTTAAGCTTTGGACCAAACCCACTGAACTTGTGAAGTCAATGTAGCCAAAGCTCCTGCCGATACGCTCCTCTTAGGGTGTAGAACTGGAAATAGATATTTTCGCCTACAGAATTGTACAGGGAACTCTCTCCGCTGGCCCCTATATGATCATTGCACACCTCCCTGTATTATGGAAGTTTTTGCATTTAAAGCAGACCAAAACCCTCTGAACTTGTGAAATACATTTAGCCAAAGCCCCTGCCGATATTTCTTTATTAGGGTGTAGAACCGGAAATATTTTCCCTTTTCGAATGGTCCTGGAACACTGATTTTTTTTTCCGTTCCTTCTTTGTGAGATGACATGCGATCAGTCATTGCATAGTTATGGCAATGACATCATTGCTACACACAACAATGGCAATGAATGGAGGAGGCGGAGCTTTACAGCTACAACAGGCGGCATTATCTGGAGATTAGAGTGAAGCAGGAGCAACAAGAATTGTCAAAAGGTACTCTTCATGGAGGCGGGGGGGGGGGGGGACGGTTGTCAATTCAAGCACTGCTAGTTAAAAATTGGGATTTTAGTCCACTTTAAGTCTCTCATTTCAGTTCCTATTCAGTTGTTCTCTAAAGTGGATGCAGCCTTAGGGGTCCCCATACAATTCTATGAGGCAAGATTGTACATTTGTACACTGCTGAATTGTAATATATGAATTAGATAGAATGTTGAGGGGTAAGCTCTTAACATTTTGACAAGCTTGACTGATTCTCAAAAATGGTTTCTCTTTCTTTAGCTGCATATTGTTCACATGAATTCTCAATATAGCAGTTTCTCGGAAGCTAAACAATACCCTCAGGGTTTGGCTGTGCTGGGAATCCTGTTGACAGTAAGGCATTTTCCATTATCTTTTTAGTAACGTTTCTTATAGATTTAGGTTATGTATGTCACTGCCTTCAATTGTAGGTGGGACAAGATGACAACCCAGGCTATAGCACATTGGTGTCTGCTATGAAGAATGTGTCACTGCAAGGTCAGTAGAGCTAATATAGTAACCTAAAGCAAGATTTGGAATCTGTACCATTGCTTTTCCTTGCAGCAACATATCATGTATTGTATATGGGTACTGGTTTAAAAAAAAAAGACCAGTAATACCGTGTATAAAAAATATTTTACTTGCTTTACCCCATATGCAATCTTTACTTTGTACATAACCACAGAAGATGATGCCCCACACTTGTCAATTAGTAATTTGAGGGGGGCAGTCCATCGTCCAAGACAATGGACACCATTTGTTGATGATGGCATTGAGGGGCTAGAGAAAGGGAGGGTAACAGATGGGCAAATCTAGAAAAGGAAAGTGAAGCCCAGTGATCAGCATTGTTGGAAAATCTCCTTTAGACATTTTATTTTTTGTTGTCATTTGTTGTATTTTAACAATTTGGACTATCCTGGGTTTTGTTCCGTGCCCCGAGGCATCCCAAGCCCTGTTGTGTGAAACCTGTAAGAAAACTAATTGGAAACTCATCTCTTCCCGGTTCCCCGCCTCGTAGCGGCAGGAAGCGTCTGGTGAACGCTGGGCGCTGTAGGCAAAACCACATTTATGAAAGCGAATCTGGTGAGCGACTCTAACAGTGCCATGTAGCGTCACATGTATTATTACAGGCGGCTCAGCGTATAGCACTGACACTCTAGCTTCCAGAGCGCCACGTATTACCTGTCGCTACCTGACGCTCTCCCATACATTTCAATGGGCGTTCCTTCTTTTCTTCTGTTTAAACAGTTTTTTTTGTTTATAATGTTTTTTTTTCTCTCAAATAATTGTGTCGCCTCTCCTGGTCTAGAAAAAGTCATTTTTGAATATTTTTATATTTTTTTGCAGAATTGTCATTACAGGTCTGGCATTAAAGTATTAATGTCACAATATTACAACAATGTCATTCCATGTGTTTTCGCTTTGCTACTGGTGGATATGTGCTCAAAAACTGACTTTAATCACACAGCGACTGCCACTCTATGCTATAGCGACCAGATCCAGAGTGCTTACGCTCTGTGTGTGTCTGTTTTTTTGTTAAATATGGTGGGAGTCGCTGAGAGTCAGTCACAATGAGCTGGCGCTACCTTTCGCTCCCTGCAGCGATGTACTGGTGTTAGAGCGCCCAACATGAGAGATTCTGAGCACTGGTTGTTATGTGCTGATTGATGAAATACTGCCACACTGACTGTTATGGGGTGATTGGGGGATTTGGCCAGTGGCATAAGAAAATGTGATGGGGTTGCAGTACAAATATTTCACGGGTCCTGCTATGGTTCATACCATAACCATTTTCCTTTAATTGAAAATTAATTGGATACAACTAAATGCTGCTTGTTAAAATGCTACATTTGGCACTGTCCTAAACTGTTTTCCGTTTTTAAATTGAAAAAGAAATGGCCGAGATATCGAGGTTTACAAGTTCAGCTTCTGATTTTCCTTTTGTAAAACGTGGGTGTGGCCCTTGGATCTGTGATGCTGCATAATGATCAGCTCTCTGTGCTGACAGCAATGTGATGAATCTGGAGGAGAGGTGGAGGAGAAGGGAGGGACCAGCATTCCTGTCCTGCTCTGCTGAACCGATTGGGGGACAGTATGAAAAAGAGAATGTCTTTGGCTGAACCTGTAAACCTCAATATCTCAGCCATTTCTGCTTCAATTTAAAAACGGAAAACAGTTTAGAATGGTGACGAATGCACCAGCTTTTAGGTTCTGGGAGGAGGTATTTTAGCTTACTATTTGGTTCAATATATATATATATATATATATATATATATATATATATATATATCCTCCTCTTATCCCTAGGTGCTTCTTAAAGTGGACCAACACCCAGGGGTGATCGGCCCGGAAATCTATAAGATTCCCGGGCCGATCACCTCCCACCCCGCGGGACATCCGACCCCAGAAACCCCAAAAAGACCTTACCTGATCCGCCGCCTCCCGCGCGCCCCTCCAGACGTGCGCGCGCCCGCGCCGGCCCTCTGTGAATGGCCGGCGCGGGCGCCGAGAGTGACGCGCAGGAGGCGGCGGCGGAAGCGGCTTGGACGTTCCGGTCCCCCGCCTGGACGCTGGCGGGGATTGGCTGCGGCGTTCACGTGGGAGCGGGGAGAGGTGAGTTTTTTGAGGTTTCTGGGGGGTTTCACACAGCGGGGCACCCCCGATCGGGGTGCCCCACCGAAGTGGACCAAAACCCAGGATAGTCAAAATCCTGGGTGTTGGTCCACTTTAAAGTGTGAAAAATCTCTTTTTGTAACAGACTGTCTTATTTTTACAGGCGATTTTGTAAATCTGGCTTCAACTTTTCCATTGCAATCTCTCCTGCCGACTCATGAGAAGCTTTCCAAATATTACAGATACCAGGGTTCCCTCACAACTCCTGATTGCGCAGAGTGTGTTATTTGGACAGTGTTCGAGGAACCTGTCACCATCAGTAAGACACAGGTACATATATATTCTTTATGTGATTCTCAACATACATTTTTCCAAAGAGCCAAACAATTTGCTAGTTCATAGCATCTATTTTTTCCATTGACTCTTTATTTACTGAACAGGCTGTAAGGAAAGTGATCCCTCCAAATTTTACAACATAATGTACTGCCTGGGCTTGACATCTACGGCTTGGTTGACTGAGTGCCCTGGCACAGGCAGAAAAAGCAGCTCCTAGACATAGGGGTCATGCTAATTATCTGGTGCAGCGAGTTTAACTGGGTGCACATTTCTGTAAACTATATCCTGGTGATCTTCCTAATTTGAAAGTGATTCAGCAGCCAAAACACAAGGTTACTTACCTTTGGTCCTGCACAGCTCATCGGTGCTAGTACAGCGATCAGTAAATCACCTGATCTCTGGAAAAGAGCCTGCAATTTACCAAATTCTGCACCGGCCCAGGAACCCAACATGTGGTCAGGATTGATAACCAGTTGGTCTTACAACCCGCCATATGTCACAGGAGCGCTGCCATACCCTCTCCCTACATTGCAATAAAGGGGGTGTGCTGAAACCTGGTACGCCCCCTTCATTGTAGTGAAGTGTCAGTGAATAGAGACAGGCCCGGGGCGAGGCAGGAAGCGAGGGCTGTGACTCAAATCCAGTGATCAGGTGAGTTGCTCATCACATGGGACAAAAGGTGAGTACCCTTTTGTTTTTTTCTTCGGCTGTTGATTCACTTTAACAAAAATGTTTGTGTGTTGTGAGGTAGAAAAACACCCAGAAACATAAGTCTTCAGGAGATATGTTTATTCGGTCAAATAGGGACTTGCTCAGTTCAACAGCCAACGCCCAAAATGCCCCCTTTGCAGCTTGATTAAATACAGGTTTAGTCAAAGGAACCATCCTGATCGGATGTTTGGACACATGTCATACTTCTAGTGGACATTTCAAACATATACAAATATATAGAAAGTTTAACTTACACCTTAAAGAGGTCCCTCACTCTGAATAAGAGTCTATCTTATATGTTTCCCACACCCTGCACACACAGATTGCTCACATTAAAATTCATCCCACCTGCATCTACTGCATGTTATGAGCCTTTAAACATCCAAGATGGCGGCTCACGGAACATCAGGCGGCCTGCAAACAGGAAGTGCCTTCTGACTGTGCTGCTTTGCATTCTGGGATTGCTGATCTTTTCCTGACCCCAGCTCTGCTCTGTCTGAGCAAAGCACAGCTATAACCCGCACCCCTGTACTTTTTCCCCCTCTCCTCTCCCCAGTAAGTGTGATGCTTCTTAGTCAAGATGGCGGCGCCCATATCCTAAAGTCCTGAACAGAGTTGCAGCCCAGTGGGGGATAGAGTAGTTAGTAAGTGACTAAAAACTTTTTTAAAAACATTTTTTAAGGGTTTGGGCTTTTCAATAAATCATGGTGAAGGCCCGGTTTAAGAACATCTGTTCTTCATTAAGGAGACATAACATTCTTAGTAATGGTCATTCCTATGAATGGGAGGGGTGAAAACCCCTCCACACACTCGGAAATGTGGTAGAGACATTCAGGTGGCTAGAACTGAAATAATAAATACTAATTATAATATTTAATTTCCCACCTCAGGTGGAGATAAAAAGCTTATGATGTGCAGGCTGCAATTCATACCTAAGTGTGCACCCATAGTTACAAATAATCAAATAATTTGCCTAATTTACACCTCCATAGTGTGGCTGAGGTCAGCACACAGAGCACACAAGACAACTCAACATCAGTACGGAAAAGGGTTAAAAACTCACCTCCATAACAGACATTGGAAACTTAGAAGTTGCTTATATACCTCAAAACAAACCCGGTGAAGGCAAATAATCTGACAACTCGTGCTCCCAGGGAGATAACATTTAAAATAAAATTCCCAAACAGTTAATGTGGCACAGAAATGCCAAGTGGTGTGTTTTGGAGCTATATAGCCCTACCTTCTGTAAGATTAAAAGTTAGGTTTTAATCACATCAGTTAGTGGTTCATATGTCTTCACTAGTAACAATAAACTATGTAATATGTGCTTTTAAAGATTTACCTGTAATTGCTTGAGCTGATGATGACATGCCATGTGATATCATATCACTTCACTGTTTATGAGGATAACAAATACTGTATGCCAATGCTATAAAAATCCAATTGGTTTACGACAAAATCTTAAAGAGGAATGAAACCCAGCAGCAGTCTGCCTGGAATCTAAAAGATTCCTCAAATCAGGATGCCCCGCTGTGTGAAACCCCCCAGTTTGCCCATAAACACTTACCTTTGCCTGCTCAAATTGTCCAGTGAGAGCTGTCTGCTATGACCCACTATGATTGAATGAGAGCCCGTGTCTGCGCGGTTGAAGCCTGGAGAGGAGAGTTTTCCAGGGCCAAAAAAGGGGGTTTTCACACACTTTGGGATGCCCCGGGGCAAAACACGGGAAAGTCAAATTCCTGGGTTTTGTTCCGCTTTAAAAATGTACTATTCACAGTCTGCTGTTCGAATGGTCGGCCATATTGCAGCAGCCTTATTAGTTATACCTGCCATTATATGGCAGTTTACCTTGGAACTGACTCAATTAGCATAGTTCTTCCATTCAACCTCATACTGCTTCCTGTTAGTGTTTTTATGAATATAGGGCAAAGGTTTTAGTAAAAAAAACTGTTTTGGGACACTGGGTTGGGGATAAAAGGTGACTACATAAACTTCCTATCTGTGTTTAGCTACAATTTAATCCCCTACTCGATTATTATTATAAACATATTAAATAGCAGCAATCTCAAAACCAAGTCCTGGGGTAATCTCAAGTCATTGACCTATTTCCTCTGAGCACATTTCCTTTCTGTTTCCTGTTCATTTGCATGCAGAATTATTCACATAAGAAAATAAGAGTGAAATATAGTAAAATGTGCGTCATCCATGTGGTATAGGCCTTAGCAACATCAAGATACACAATGTCAATAGCTAACTTCTCTGTCCAGGGGTCTACTTATCTGATTTTCTTGTCTTGGCAGCATCGGATCCTGACAGACTCAGCTTATTTCTCTGCAAAGGGGGAGACTCCTGTAAAAATGATGGACAATTTCCGACCACCTCAGCCTCTGAATGGCCGCCAAATCCAGGCTTCCAAGGATGCAACTGTGAGCGGCTCACCTGCTCTGTCTGTCCCAGATTTTCCCCTATGTCTATTTATTCTCACCACCACAATTTTACTGAACTAATACTTCAATGGACTCTGGACTCTCAAATAAGACTTGCGTTGCAGACTAAAATTTGCTACTGAATCAAGTATTCGAAGAAAAAAGAAGACAGACCACAACCCATCATTAATATACTATATCTGAATATGCAATGTCAGTTTT
This sequence comes from Gastrophryne carolinensis, assembly GCA_027917425.1. NCBI lineage: Eukaryota > Metazoa > Chordata > Amphibia > Anura > Microhylidae > Gastrophryne > Gastrophryne carolinensis. The sequence goes on along the minus strand of CM051234.1, from coordinate 469,333,771 downwards.
AGAATTCACGTATAAAATGCAGGTCAGGTGACCAAAACCCATCTTTTTCACTCGCCTTGGATTTTGGCCCAATTAACAGCTGGTAAATCTCACCCTTCCGGCGTTCCCACAGCACAGGGGTGGGCAGGCAGCCAATCAGTGTGCTGAGGACACTGCCATCCATATCTATGCTCGCTGGGGACAGAAGATCAGCTAGACTTTCACTGGATGAAAGAAGAAACGGGGCACTAATTTTATGAATGTAGCACTTTGTTTTACAGAGGAGGACTGCTTAACCCTAACAGTCTGTCTCTTGTGCTGAAATAGCAGATTATTGCTATGACAAATCTTCTGAGGAGTGTAAATGCTTTTACCCATCATGAAAAGCTCTGGACAGATGTTAGAGTGGTTAGTGCTACTGTTTCCCATAGGTTGGCTCAGAAGATAGGCAGTTAGAGGTAAGCAGCTCTTCTCATTAAAATTCCTCTCATTCTATTCTGGGACACAGACACTTGTGGGTTATTCACTCAACTGGCAGTCAGGACCGAAAACATCAAAAGCTAAAACTCCTCCCACAGGTTGGAGTTTTCGGGGAAGCAGCAGGTTAATTTTTGGGTGAGGCCCTGAGGGCTGGTACCGATTATATATAAAACGGTACCCAGTCTGCAAGCCCACATGGGAGCCTAGGGCGACACCTACCACCCCAGCTATCGGGGTCCCACTCTTGCTCAGATGGGGGTCCATTTTTAACTCATGGTTGTCACTGTAACCTTACAAGTTACAACTATATTCTACCATGCCTGCACCCTATAACCAACAAAGGACCAGCGAACCGTTTCCCAGTCCGGCTTACGATTGCATTCTGGAAAAGGGTTGGGCATATCAGACAAGTTGCCTTCCAACAGTGCCTTTTGGAAGAATCCATTGGACAAGTGTCTGGACCAGCTGGCAAAGCAGCCTTTTGCTATGGTTGGGTCGGCATTAAAGTGGACCAACACCCACGGGTGATCGGTCCGGGAATCTATATTCCCGGGCCGATCACCCCCCACCCCGCGGGACATCCGAGATCGGGATGTCCCGCGGGGTGAAACCCCCCCAAACACCCCAAACTCCTTACCTTATCTTCGGCGGCGGCCGGCCGCCGCCGCCTCCCTCGCGCTCCTGTAGGCGTGCTCGCGCCCGCGCCGGCCGTCTGCGAATGGCCGGCGGGGGCGCGCGCGCGCCGAAAGTGACGCGAGGGAGGCGGCGGCGGCGGCTGCCGCTTAGACGTTCCTGATCCTCGCTTGTACGTCGGCGCTGGGAGCGGGGAGAGGTGAGTTTTTCGGGGGGTTAGGGGGGGTTTCACACAGCGGGGCACCCCGATCGGGGGTGCCCCACCGAAGTGGACCAAGACCCAGGATAGTCAAAATCCTGGGTGTTGGTCCACTTTAAGTAGGCAAGTGTTGGCTGAAGCAGCAGAAGAAGGTTTTGAACAAACAGGTTAACAGGCTATTTCTCTTGAGCTAACCGAGTGTGTGCTGGAGCTAGCAAGGTTTCTCATTCCAGCCATGGACGCATCCAGACTGCCAGAGGGTTGGCGTTAATGTGGTTGAAGTAATGATCAGCAGACACTGTCCTAAGAAGTCGCTGGTAGGACTTCCCTTTTCTGATGGTCACCAGTTTTGCAAAAATCTTGTTGACATTGTAAAAAGTCCACTCATTTGCCACAGAAGGTTGAGAAGTCCATGGGCTCGATTCAACAAAGGTCGAAAATAGATTTTTCGTGTGTTTTGTGCTTAAAAAGTTGCGATTTTGCAAAGGTTTTTTTACGAGTGATTCAGCAACCTGGAACCATTGTAAAACACGAGTCACTCGAATTAAATTCGATTGCGATTGTAAAAGTGCAAAATAAATTAGTGGATCGAAAAATTTACTACTGCATTTTGCGATTCGAACATTTTACTACTGATTCAGGTGGACTTGATGAGCCACACACATGATATAAATTAGAGTGTTTCAAAGTAGTTTTTTGATGCAGCTTTCAGCAGGAGAAAACTCATTTTGCTCTTTCTCACAATGGAGCCCTTCTACTTTCTTTGCAATGGTAGTAAACTCTAATGGTAGTAAAACATTCAATTCATAAGAAAAAAGCCTGAGAATTCCACTGTTTGTGAATCACTAGTTAGGAAGACAAAAAATATTGAACTTTTTACCCCTTTTTACTAGTAGTAAAAAGTTCCATAAGAACAGGTGAAGGTACATAGGAGCGGTCGACCTTTGGGTTTTTACACCAAAACCCAGAATAGTCAAAATCCTGGGTTTTGGTCCACGTTATAGTGTAAGCATAAGAATGGTGTACCATTAGGTTAAAGCTAGCAAAGAGCTGTACCCTGCACCCAAGGACACGTGGTGCAATGTGAGCAAGCTTTGTATAGAAAACAATGGCCACATTGCTGCTTTAAAGGAAACCTTTTTAATATAGGTCCCTAGCAATCCAACCAACCCCCCCCCAAAAAACAACATACATGCCTCTTACAAATATTACTGTTTAATTAGTACTTCCACTACAGCATACCTTGCCTCTTTATTACATGTATCCACAATGTTAGCCATGTACATACAGTCACACAGGCAACTTAAAAAGTTGAAAAAAATATGCATTTACATTTACCCATTAAAAAAACCTTACAACAGCCAAAAAACCTTGCAGCAGTCAGAAAACAATACTAAACAATAGAAAAAAAAATTGAGTACATTCTCGCTTGCGACAGCCTTTTTACAAGCATTTTGAAAATTTAACGAGTGATTCGAAAATTTTATGATTGCATTTTCGAGTGCACGTATTTTATTCAACCCCTTTTCTGAATCAGAGTTACAAATTTACGCATGCAATACGATTTTTCGAGCAACATGAATTTATTTCTACCTTTGTTGAATCGAGCCCTATGTCTCCATGGGAGAGCAGGGCTGAGCCTCCTATCAAGCCTGCCTATGCATTAAGGGGCGCCCTCACCCTTTTGGGTGGGAAGACAACTTTTTCCATTTGCGGTGCCTTTTACTCAGTTCCTTTTGGCAGTGCCTATTGCTTCCTATGCTTCAAACACTGGACCAGGAATCTGGTAGACAAAGTTCAAATAATAAAGTCCAACGGTCATAGGTCGACGTTTCGGGGTGCGCAAGGGCCCCCTTCTTCAGGACCAACCAGTTAGCAATTTGCAGTATCAGATCAATCATCAGAAGCTGATTGCCTGTGCCTTTAAGCAGCCATGTAACACTATGGGGCCAGAAATGCCCCAGGAAGTGTAAAATTTGCGCCTGACGTCACCCGTGATGTCATCGGCACTGTATTGTTATTAGCATATAGCCATCATATTATAAAACAGAATAAAGCAGAAATAAAAATTAAAAAGTTGCAGTGTCATACTTACCCTGCCCAGGACACTCCCATTCGTGTAGGGAAACTTCCCCGCAACGGGACCCGCGGCTCGCACAGTGGGGAGGTTGCTAAGCAACCTCCGACACTGTCCCCTAGTAAGGGGAGCACGGGCACTATTGCTAACTGGTTGGTCCTGAAGAAGGGGGCCCTCGCGCACCCCGAAACGTCGACCTATGGACTTTATTATTTGAACTTTGTCTATTTTGTGGATTCACAATATATATCTTTGACGGAATTACGTCTGGAGTGCTGGTTCTTCATACAAAGCTCGGATTGTGCGGCGTCACCGCGAACCGTGCACCCACTTACGGAAACCTAGGTAAGAGTGCGGCAGAACTTTGTGCAGGAATCTGGTAGGTCTCCCTCTCAGGATTCAGCCAGATAACGTGACTGCAGTTGGATTTATATCACCAGAAGCAGGTTGGCACTGCAAGAAGTGAATCATATCTTGTAGTTGGCCCATAATTTTGTTCCATGTATTTTGGGATTTTTGAACATAGATGGCCTTTGGATTCTTGTGCACACATAAGAATTGTTCCTCTGCATTTAACCCATTCGTACAATGAGACATACACAAGCAGTGAATACACACATACCTGGAGTGGTGGTCTGCCCTGGCAATGGTGCCCAGGGATCAGTTGGGGTTGGGGGGGGCGCTAGTTTAGGTGCCTTTTTCAAGGGCATTCAAGTCATGTCCGAATTCGAACCTGCATCCCTCCGGTTAACCACAAACCTTTGACTGGTCCTTAAAAAGCTGGTTTTGGGTAGGGCCCTCAGATTTCATTTGGGGGAGGGGGATTTTTGGACATATATGGCCATAGTATGCACATGGCTTCTTCCTTACATCTAGATCTCAACTTCCCCCTTATGTATTACAGGGGTTCACATCCCAGGGTGGACAATGTGCAGGGAGACAGTGGACCAGGGTAAGTGGGCTCTCTATCAGGAGATCTTTCAGACCATGTGCAAATGATGGAAAGTACCAGGTGTGGACCTGTTTGTGCCACTGTACAATTAGAAGCTGGAGAGATTTGTGGCCAGGTCCTGGGATCTACTGGCTGTCGACACATTAGTAATGGGTAGTGTGGATGTCATTTAACTGTATTTCCACCACTTTTGCTCTTGCCATCAGCGGTAAGGAAGAGAAGACTGGAAGAAGTTTCAACCCTTCTGGTCAGCCTACACTTTTTTGGTTTGCAGATTTGTTGAGAATGATAGATGTCTGTCTTGGCAGCTTCCCAATCATCCTGATCTACTTTAACAGGGTTCTCTCTGGCATCTAAATTCATGCTCGTTGGTTTGGCTGTTGAGATCTGGGTTCTTTAAATTTTTAGTATTCTAAAGTTCTTGCAAATTGGTTTGTTTGATGGTTTGCTGTTCAGCACACTCAGGGGGCAGGTCTCTGCCCTTTCTATTCTATCAACAACCTAAAGCACAGGAGAGTCTTATTAAGACCTTTATGCAGGTCACACTACATGTGCCTCCTCCTTTGGGTCTATGACAGAGGTATTCTTTTCCTGTTGACAAAACAATCTGGTCCTGCACAAGGACAAGGCAGTCTTTTATCGCAGGAATATTGTGCTCTCATCCTTGTGCCTGAACCAGTCCACCACAAGGAGAGGCTACTGCATGCCCTGGACCTGGCATGGGCTTTGGAGTACTATTTGGTGGCCACTGAGGCCTGTTGCAGATCTGAACCTCTATTTGTAGTTTCAGAAGGTCCACTATCAGCAGATGAATCAGACAGGTGGCCTTGGAGGAGTACATCTGTAAGGACTAGGAGTTGCCATTTTGGGTAACAGCTCATTCTACTAGGACAATTGGCACTTCCTGGGCTGTTTAGCTCCATTTGCATCTGCTGATGCTGCATTTTGGCACAAGGGGCCGTCATGGGGGTGGATCCTCTTTTCCTGCAGGGGTCTAGCTGCTGCCTAGGAGAGGCTGCTATGGGGGATCCCATGAGTATCCATGTCCCGGAAATGGAATAAAAGAGAAAACAACATTTTTGTGTACTTACCTTTAAATTCTATAAAGAAATCCAACAAGCTTGGCAGAGGTTTCTCAAACTGGGTTTATATATACGGTAACCCCTCCTCTTGCTATTTAGCAAGTATAATGGATTTTTCATATTATACTAATATTGAGGTAGAACTGTAACAATGGTTCTACAGAAGTACTACTTCTTCAGCACTCACAGGGAAGGCAGCAGAATAATGATTATTGAAGATGATCACCTATGAACAACAACTGAACCCATTGTCTTTCAGATTATTGTTGCAGTATGTATTTGGTGGCGGGAAGTTTGTATACAAAGCCCAAAAATGAGATGCATTGAAAAATAGCTAAATATTTTATTTTTAAATAAATTGATTAACTAATACTGTGCCTTGTGTTATGTTAATGTGATAAACGTGGTGCTATAGAGAAAACATTTGTACTGGTGATCCTTGCAGCTTTCATACAGCTTTGGCTCAGAGTAAATAACAGTTCCCCCAGGGACAGCTGAGCCTTGTAGTCTCTCCAGGGAAAGCTGGGCATTATAGTTCCTCCAAAGTCAGCTGGACCTTGTAGTCTCTCCAGGGACAGCTGTGCATTGTAGTTCCTCCAATAGCAGCTGGGCCCTGTAAATCCTCCAATAGCAGCTGGGCCCTGTAGTTCCTCCAGGGTCAGCTGGGCCTTGTAGTTCCTCCAGGGTCAGCTGGGCCTTGTAGTTCCTCCAGGGTCAGCTGGGCCTTGTAGTTCCTCCAGAGTCAGCTGGGCCTTGTAGTTCCTCCAGAACCAGCTGGGCCTTGTAGTTCCTCCAGGGTCAGCTGGGCCTTGTAGTTCCTCCAGGGTCAGCTGGGCCTTGTAGTTCCTCCAGGGTCAGCTGGGCCTTGTAGTTCCTCCAGGGTCAGCTGGGCCTTGTAGTTCCTCCAGGGTCAGATGGGCCTTTCAGTTCCTCCAGAGTCAGCTGGGCCTTGCAGTTTCTCCAGAGTCAGCTGGGCCATGCAATTCCACCAAATGGCATCTGGGCCTTGCAGTTCCTCCTATGGCAGCTGGGCCTTGCAGTTCCTCCAATGGCAGCTGGGCCTTGCAGTTCCTCCTATGGCAGCTGGGCCTTGCAGTTCCTCCAATGGCAGCTGGGCCTTGCAGTTCCTCCAATGGCAGCTGGGCCTTGCAGTTCCTCCTATGGCAGCTGGGCCTTGCAGTTCCTCCTATGGCAGCTGGGCCTTGCAGTTCCTCCAATGGCAGCTGGGCCTTGCAGTTCCTCCAATGGCAGCTGTGCCTTGTTGTTCTCCAATGACACTGGAGGGGAAGCAGCTGGGGCTTGCATTTACCCAGACCTGCAGAAGGAAAGCAGCAGTTGGGGTTTTGTTCTGTTCTCTATGGCGTAGACAATCTACCCTCTCAATGACCTGAGTAACTATAGGACCCAGCTGGCCCAGTTTGAACATAAAGTACTCAAAGGTGTCTAGTGTGGCCCTGAGTGGGGAGACATACCGATGTGGGATGCCATGTATACCCCAAGTATAAACAGGCCTCTTATTATTTCTGCATACCCTGGCCCCACATGACCGTCAGAAGCCAATCAGGTTTGCTAGGTGGACAAGTGAACAGCGATGTATAAGAGGATGGCAGGAGATAATATTCACACACAAACAAGCTCTTAGCTGGATCAGCAGGCATCTCTCGCTCTCACCTTTTCGCACATTTTTTATTATGCTCATTCTCTATGCCTTCTGCTCTTTTAACTTTCCTTCAACACCTTCTTTTCTACATCCCTCCTTTCCTTGTTCCCTTTTTTCCACCTTTTATAAGTCTTTTTTTACATTCGAACTTTATTACAGCTTAATGAGTAACCTGCCAACACCACCCAAGTTAGAGCCTTCCTGAAACCGATTAAAAAGAAAAAATGCATACTTACCTTACAAATATACCTCTGCCTGGTTCATTCCTGAAGTCATTTTCTCAGCAGAAGCCGGGCCTGTATCTTCTATCCAGGGAAAGGATTGCAGGTGCAGGAGAAGTGGGTATTGTTAGGTAAGTATGCATATCAGATACATTGGGGGTGGGGGGGCCCTTGAGCACTAAAAGTGCCTAGGGCAACTTGAACCCTAAATAGGTCCCTGACCAGAACCAGAGGGTTTATTTAGCATACTGTAACAGACTCTCTGCCCTTTGGACTTTACACAGGTTCATTACTTTCCTTTTCTTAAGCATGTACAGACTGCCATTGTGTTGATTGTTTACGTTATTCATTATTCTGATTGATTACGTCACAGACAATGGCATTGTTCTGATTGATTGTGTGACAGACGTCTATTGTGTTGCTGATTGCGTCACCGGCAGAGTTGAGGGATTGTGTGCCCTGCTCCCATTGGTCTGTGTATTTGTCATGTAGTCCTCCATCAGGTCCATGGGGGAGGTCCCCTTGCATGGAGCCTTGCATATAAGGCACAGTGTGGCACTAATAAAGTCTACTTCACCTTCACCCTCAACACTGAAGTTCTGTCTCTTATTGGGGGAAACGCTATATTACAATTCACTAGCCCTTGTAAGGGCTGTTCCTGTTTCCTCACGGACGACTCTGGAATTCCAGCAGCACCTCTTACGATTGGGAAAAGGACGTCTCGGGCGGTGAAGCCCTCTGGCGATAAGGGTTATCGCTACACATACCTTTAGATGAGCTGGGTAATTCAGAGGCAGGGCTGCTTTCTCTTCTAGGCAACTCTGACATTGTTAGTACCTTCAAAGGCAGCCACTACATATAAACTGCAAAATATAGTTTTTACATTGTTCATTGGTTGACATGATACCAGATGGCTGTGGAATGAGAATTTTGCTGTGTGTTGTTGGGATGTGCCATTGGCTAATCAATGATCTATGCTAAAGACACTGCTATGGCGGCACAGCACCTATTGCTTCCCATGGCTCAAGATTATTCTAACACAAATCCCTCAGGAGTCCCCGCTTTGGAGTTTGATGCTTTACTATGTTTTTACAATGTAGTTATTCCACTTATGTATGTTTATGTATAACACAAACCCAAATCATATTCTGTTATGTATGTGACAAATAAAAGTTGAATTCAATTTTGAAACCCCAGTAGTGGGAACTAGTACATTTATTAGGACCTAGGATCCTTAAACTATTTATGGTATACCAATTAAAACCACAATAATAAAACCACATAAATCTAACACTCTGTAAAGCAGCTAAGGTCTATAATTTATGATATAGATAAAATATAGATAATTTATAGATAAAATACAAGAGTAAGGGGTTTGGCTTTGCAGAAAGGTAATAGTAAATAGGAGCCTTTGGATATAAAAGGTGCAAAATGTAAATAAACATTTTGTGGACTGCAGATCGTTGGATTCTCATGCGTATGAGCATCTACTTTTTAGGATTATGCTCGGGGATGATATAGTTTGCTTTACTAATTTTTGCCTGTGTCTACGTTATAGATCTTATCTGCTTTACAAAGTGTTAGCTTTGTGTAGGTTTAATTGTAATACCATTAATAATGATTATATTTTTTCTTCATAAAGTATACTCAGTGTTATTTAGGGCTTGTTACCCTATAGGGATTCATTGATTTTGTTGTATACTTCTGTATTTTTAATATAGCTTTATGAGACCTATGACAACCCAGCTTACACTACTTTTACACAATGTGGTATGAAGACAGATTTGCTTTCCATTGGTTGCTAAACAGGTCTGTCTGCCTAACACTAATATGTGTATTTCATGTTCAGGAAATCTTGTTTATGTGAAATCTGAACTGTGTATACAGAAGATTTAATATCCATATAGAGCTGATGCATGAATGGTTACTAGGGGCATTGGTTTACATGTGCTACAGCTATCATAAATGCATAAAGCAGGGTACAAGCAACACAGTGGGGGCCATGGCAAAGATTTGGTAAATCAAGTTCACCTTGGGGTATGGTTTTGTGTGTTAGCTGAAGTTTACATCTGAGTCAACCTTCTATGTTTCTATAGTCACTGAATTTAAACATGCCTGGGATAAGCACACATCTATCCTAAGATAAAGAGTACATACAGTATACACATAAGGGCAGACTAGATGGACCGTATGGTCTCCTTCTGCCATCAAACTTCTATGTTTCTATGAGTAAACTTTTAACTTGTACTCACAAAAAAACATCTATAAAAATGTTTTGTTCTAACTTCCAATAAATCAAGGGTGGTAGTATTAAAAACCACCCTCACACATTTGGGTGCTCAAAAAGGGATTTATGTACAAATTGTCCAGTAATATATAAAATGTGTTGTTATTCCCACTTTGGTCAATAAATTGGACTATACAACCACAAATGAGAGAGCAGGAATGTTTGGACTTATAGCTCAGAGTTCCCTTTTAGGATTAGTCAGGGGCAAAATATACATTTGGGGAGCAACAGAAAACAGCTGAGATTAGTTGGGAGTTTTTGGAGGGAAAACCTCAGGCAACAATTTACTGGGCAGAGTTTTCATAAGGCGAAGCCAGAGGGACAGACAGGGAGATTGTCTGCAGCCCACACCCCATGTAAGATGCCTGGGATGGGAAGTGGTGGGAACAGCAAGCACAGCACAGGAAGATATACTGATTTGGCATGCAAGGATTTTGGAGCGCCTGGGGAGGACCCTATCGGGAAAGGTAGAGTCCATGGGGGTGCCTTTGGCGTGAGACTAACAGCGAGGAGCCATCTGCCATGTGAGTGAAAGAGGCCAAGACACGAGCCTAGACTTTGGTAAAGTGTGGCTGCCCCTGTTGGAAACCCTTAAAGTGGACCAACACCCAGGGGTGATCACCGCCCTCACCGCGGGACATCCGAGATCGGGATGTCCCGCGGGGTAAACCCCCCCCCAAAACCCCCAAAAAACCTTACCCTAGCCACCGCCGCCTCCCGCACGCCCCTCTAGACGAGCGCGCACTCGCGCCGGCCGTTTGTGATTGGCCGGCGCGGGCGCGCGCCCTGTAAGAGTGACGTGCGGGAGGACGCGCTGTCTTGTCCGTCGCTGTCACCCGCTTGTCCGTCGGCAGGGATTGGACGGCGCGGTCACGTGGGAGCGTGGTGAGGTGAGTTTTTGGGGCTTTCTGGGGGGTTTCACACACCCCGATTGGGGTGCCCCCCTGAAGTGGACCAAAACCCAGGATAGTCAAAATCCTGGGTGTTGGTCCACTTTAAGCTCCGGGGAAGGCTTTAACAGCAAACATGTTAAATTAAAGATCAACTTGTTTTATTGTTTCAGGGTCATGAAAAGAAAGGGTTAAATAGGTTTGTGTCCATCAAGCATAGAACACAGGTACTCTAACTTATCAGCACATTTCAGTGAAAGGGTTAATCAGGCTTGTGTTCATCAAGCATAGAACACAGATACTTTTCTTTATCAGTATGTTAGGGGTTTCACCACCCCACATTGATGTGAACACTAGCACTTAGAATATAGCTGAGATCTTCAGCTGCAAAACAAATCCTATCCACTGATTTTCGGACCCCAGCTCTGGTGAGCAACAGTACTGGGACTTTGCAGTACCGCCGAATAGATCCCCAGGCAATTGCAGAGGTGCATAACTGAAGTCCTCCTCTTTCCAGCAACACCAGTGGGTTTCTAGCTCCCCTGGAATCAAGGCTCCGAATCATTCTGGGAATCAGTGCACCTGATCCAGAATAGTACACTTCTGAGCACCAGCTCTCTGGACCTAGGGGGGCTAATGAGCCAGGTACCGCAGAGTCCTAGTACTATTGCTCGTGGTCGCCGGGGTGGTACACTTCTGAATGTCGGATCTCTTGACCTAGGGGGGGTAACGATCGACTGGAGGTGTTGTTGGAAAGGGAGGAATCTCAGGCATACAACCAGCCCAAGCGGCAGCACTGCAAAGTCCCAGTACATTTGCTTGAGTGTGCTGGAGTGGTACCTTTCCGATCTCTGGACCTAGGGGGATGACCCACTGGAGTGGTGTGGTGTTGTTGGAAAGGGGTGACCCTCAGGTATACACCCCTACAAAGGGATGTGTAATGGGGCTGACCAAGCAGCAGCACGGAAAAGTCCCAGTACTCTTGCTCTCAGGTGCCAGGGTGGTACATTTCTTAGTGCCAGATCTCTGGTACTAGGGCTAATGGCTCACTAGAGGCATTGTTGGAATCAGAAGAGCCACAGGTATACACCCCTACAAGGGTATGTGGATTGGGGGGACCGAACCAAGCAGCGGCACCGCAAATTCCTGGCATCCCAACTATAGCCCCACAATTGGTGGAGGCCCTCTTGCAGGGCAAACAGTGGGGGCCCAGGGGCATGCGTCCCTTGTGCCTTGCCTATAATCCTGCTCTGTACTTCACCTAGAAAAAAATGCCTAATCACAGACACAAGAAGATAATAGAAAATGTATTAATGCACATTAGTGTAAATTAGTGCATTTTTGTGTGTCAAAAAACTTACTCAGATGTTGGTTTCAGTTCACACCCAAAGGTGAACTAACCATTAATCAGTACCTTGCTGAAAGAGTTTGTCACTTCTTATTTCAGCTAGATTTCATACCTACCTGACAAATAAATGAATTGTGGGATGGGGCTATCAAGGTCACGGGGTATAAAAGAGGAGCTAAAATAAAAAATGTCCTCAGGTTCTCTCTTCTTGCAGCATGGACGCATCCTGAGCTAATAGGACAAAGAGGAATACAAGAAGGTGCAAGCTCACCTAGTGAACCCAACTGGCTGCCAGCAGCTTATTAATTCCAATAGCGACCAACCTGCTGCTACATATGCTGAAGCCTGTTTGGTGATAGAATCAGGATAAGACTGACCACAGGCAGTTAAAAAACACTTTTTGGGTGGTGAAGGCTTCTGGGCAGAAAGTCTAAGTGAGCCCCCTCCGTAAGTAACTGTAGTTCATTTGCTGCTCTACCTGGCAAGTGGGGGAGAGCCCTGGTTCGCTCTAATCCAGCCCTGCTAGCATCCCCGCACTACTTGCATCCCACGCTAAACTTGAATGGCCGCCAGCAGATTTTTTTCTGGAATAAAAAGTGCCACTCCCTTTCATGGTCTCATGCAATCAGTTCAGCACCAGATGTAAAAGGATCACTTCTATGTTACCTAAAGTGCACTTTTTAAAAATCACCGAGGGTCATGCAATTTTTTGGTGAAGCCAGTGTGACTTGCGGTGCGGATTACAACATGCATCCTGGCGAGCTTTTTCCCTTTTCTCCCCAAAAATCACCTGTACCTGCAATGGGGCACTTTTACAGCTGAGGTGCATCATATATCCAGCAAGGTAAAGATATTTTTTTTTAAAGAAGGGGGGGTGTTACTTTAAGGTTGCCACTGGAAGACTCCCTGTGTTGGCTTGGATAGAAAAAGCCACACCTTATTCCTTCTGCTCTAAAATTGCCTCCTTTAATACACATATGCTGTGTGAATATATGGTTATCCTATAAAGTAATAGCAGTGTATACTGTATTTAGCATTAATAATAATAGGTTACTTATAGCCACTGTCAGTCATATATAACGTACCCACCATTTAACCTAAAGACACCCTGGGAGCAACCAGAGGAACACATTGAAACACATTAATATATGAGTACCTAAGGAGAGAGGGCTCTGCCCTTTGCAAGCTTACAATCTAAAGTAAGGGGGTGGATACTAAGGCCGGCACTAGCACCCGGCAAGGTCAGCCACATGCCAGGGGCCTCGGGGGGTCTACTGGCAGGCAGCACAGCCAATATACCTGTCCTGTTTTGCAGGGCAGGGCAGTCACCAGGCATTGGGATGGTTGGAAAGTAGGCAGACAGCCAGCTGAGGGGGTAAACGAGGTCTACAGCGCCTCCATCCTGCTGTTCTCCCACCAGCATGAGTGTCAAGGAGATACACGGCAGGCACATGGGGGGGGGGGGGGATGTCGGTCCTCTGTGTCCCAGAAAATTAGAGGAAGGCAGCTGGCCATAGATTGATCATGGACTACAGGTTAGTCTGGTCTGGGGTTGGCAGCAGCAGTCTTTTTTTAAAAAATTCATAAAATATGTATAATGTGATTAACATGTGTATGCTTGGGGGGAATTGCAGGGGATAGATAGGTACAACAGACTGACTCTTATATATTTAAAGCGGAACTAAAGCCAGGATTTGTACTTTCCAGGGACATCCTGAATTGGGATGCCCTGCTGTGTGAAGGCCCTCAGTTCACCCAGTAAAACTCTTTTCCACTTCCAGTGGTGCATGCACAGACTCTTGTCCAATCAGAGCCCTTTGCCTTCTTGACATCCTTCGGCAAAGGTTTCTGATTGATTTCAATGTTGAGCAAGAGCAGCTGCATCCTCTGCAACCCCACTGGCACGCATACTGCCTAAAGAGCACACACACTACCTAAAGATGCTGGGATGCATCCGCTCCCGTTCCCCATTGTAAACGCAATGGCAAACAGCTCTGATTGGATGAGTGCCCATGCATGCGACTTTGGAGCAAGAAAAGGGTGACCCGGGGGGTTTTACACAGCCGGCATTCCGAATTAGGATGCACCAGGGAAGGCCAGCTGCCGGCCCTGGAATCTTTTAGTTTCCAGGGCTGGCCTTTAAAAGGTGGTAAAAGTGGTCCTGGAGTCTATAAGACACCAGGGCTGTCCGATTCCCTCTCCTTGGGGTATCCTGATCAGGGATTTGTAAATGGCCGGAGCGCCTCAAACTCGAGGCTGGTGGGCATGCAGCCATCAGTGCACCCGGTTTCCTTAGCCAATGAGACCTTGCGACTGCCAAGAGAAGTTAAATGCTGCCCAGCCAAGTGAGTGCACTGACTGGCTGTCCACATGCATTGTTGGGTCGGTAGTCATGTAAGTTAATAGGCAAACTGGGGGGTTTTACATAGTGGATCGGGATGCCCCCGGACCGAGAACAAAAAACGGGGATATTCAAAATACAAGGGGCCCATTTTTCTGCATGGGGTTTCTAAACTTGTGTGCACTCACTGCTTGTGTTTGTTTCATTGCATGGATGGGTTTTAAGCGGACCAAAACCCGGGTTTGGTTTTGGGAACTTGGGGCATCCTTAATTGGGATACCACACTGTGTGAAATCCCCCAGTTTGCCCATAAAAATTCACCTTTTTATACTCCAATGGCGCTTGCGTGGGCTCTTGTCCAATGAGAGCCACCTGCTGTGGCTACGTCATCATTGAGGTGTCCAGCCTATCTGAATAGGCGCACAATATAAACTGAATATATATATGTTATGAATTTTTTTAAATGACGTAGATGTAGTTACAACAGGCATCTATTATTAAACGAGAGCCTGCGCATGCACCGTTGGAACATGGAAAGGTGAGTTTTTATAGGCGAACGGGGGTTTCACACAGCAGGCCATCCTGAATCGGGATGCCCCTTGGAAAACCTGCGGCTGACCCTGGAATATTTTAGATCTTTTAGGACACCCATGATCCCCTGTGGCACACATGTGAGGCAGCCAAGGATACAGAGCTCCTGGTCTTGTATAATAGCGTCTTTTCTTAAGGTTTTTAATGGTGTAAGATGTGTATTTTTTGTGTTTTTTAAATGAAATATTTATTGTGTAATGTAATTAAGATATGGAGCTCAGCTTCTGGCAGGGGAACGGGCTGCTTGCCAGAAGCAGGTGATGATTTTTAAATGATTTTAGTGATTTAAACCGCCAATTTAGGGTTTGAAGGGCTGCATGACACTGCTGCAATGTGATGCAAGGGTTAAAAGTGCCCTGCAATCAATGCCCATGTTGTTCCTTGTGGGTCATAGGTGATTATGGGCTTTATTCATGAAGGCATAGCGGCAGGTAGCGGCATGAGAACGCTGGACACGGCACGCAATTACACATTTATGAAGCCGATTCTGTTGAGCGACTGGGATAACACCATGTAGCATCCGATTCATCATTATCCCAGCCTCAGCGTACAGCACCGGCGTTCAGCCTTGCAGAGCGCCATGTCTTACCTCTCGCTACCTGTCGCTCTCCCATACATTTCTATGGACGTTCTTGTATTTCTCTTTAAACAGGGTTTTTTTATTATTATTATTTTTTTTTTATTCTCAAAGAATGTTGTGACCTCCCCTGGCCTTGAAAAAGCCATTTTTTCAATTTTTTTTCATTTTTTATATATTTATGCAAAATTGACATTACAGGTCTGGCATTAAAGTGTTCATGTCACAATGTTATAACAATGTAATTCCATATGTTTTCGCTTTGTTACTGGTGGATAAATGTTCAAAAACAGCCTTTAATCACACAGCCTCCGGCGCTCTGGGCTACAACAAAGCATTTTTGATCGCCTGCGGTGTGTGAGGCTGTTTTTTTGATGAATATGGTGTGAGCTGGTCGCACTGACCAGTCGCTACCATTCGCTCCTATACAGCGCTGTACTGCTCATATAGCGACTCCCCACAATGTATTTGTCAATGCTGCACAACGACTGAGGCGCTCTGAACTAGCGAACCACGGCCGAGCACAGCGACTACTAGCGGGCGCTCTGAAATGCCTGCTACAGACGCTCACCTGTCGCTACCTGCCGCTAGTAATGAATCAGCCTGCCCGTTTTTGCAGCCTGCAGTACTTTTGAAGGAAAGCTTTTGTGATTTCAATCCATTAAATTAGAATTGCGATAGTGATAATACCAGCAAATCACAAAAGTGTGAACCTGGCCTAAGGTGGGTGCTTAAAGGATAGGATGTTTTTTAAGAGGCCGATTCATTAATAGCGCCAGGTAGCAACAGATGAGCGCCAGTAGCGTGATTTTCACAGCGCCAGCTAGTATTCGCTGTGCTTGGCCGGGGTTTGCTTGTTGACAGCGACTCAGTCGGTGTGCGGTAATGTTGAATACGGGGTTAGGGGTCGCTGTTTCACAGGTTCTGCGTTGTATGGGTGCGCCTGACAGCGAATGGCCAGAGCGAACGGCTTGCTGCAGATTCATTAACAAATCACGCTCAAAAATTTCTCGCGCTGTGAATTCCTTGTTTAAACCCCAGAGCGCTGGCGGTGATGTGTGTAAAGTAGTTTTTAACCCCCAAACAACCATTTTTTTTAATGTAAAAATTATACAAGTTTTTCTAAACATTTTGTAATATGAATACATGAATATCAGACCTGTAATCTCTATTCTGCACATATTTTTTTTTTTCCTTAAAAAAAATATCTAACATTGCCGTAGTGGTCACAGAATTTTTGACAGTTAAAAAAAAAAAAAAAAAAACATAAACTCAATTAATTATGATTATTTAAAGATTGCTCCATTGAAATGCATTGGACCACGCCAGGGAGCGCCAGGTCATACCTGTCGCTGTGATGGGATTAGCAGCGGCGCTGTTCGTTGCAGTCGGCTACATGATGAATCCCGCGCTAGCTGACGCTCTCGCCGGTGCTAGCCTCATTTAGCGTGATAAATGCGTCATTGTGACCGCCGCCGGGCGTACTTGATTCGTTAGCTGGCGGTACCTGGCGCTCGTCAGACACTACCTGGCGCTAGCCCTTGATAAATAAGGCCGTAAGTTTTCAAAGTAGGTCTGCTTTAAACCTTTTAAAATGCCTTTTCTAATTTTTTTCCATTATTTTTCTGCTGAAAATGTGTAATGTGAATAACATTTAAAAATGAAAGCAAATCTGGACTGATCTTTGGCAAACCCATATTACTTTGCATGGTATGGCAGGCTTCTTTGATCCACTGCTTTCAGTTGAGTATTGCTTGTATGATTACTTACTAGTGTAGGGCCTTATTTATGATGTGTGCCATTTAGCATCTTTCTGGTGGCTATAGCAACAGTTATGAAGCACCAGCATTTTTATCTTTACTGGCACTGACAATGGCTTAAATTTGTGCCCTAGGTATTGGACCCAACTGCCGACTATCCCAGCGCCATTGAGTGCCACTTTGTACTGATGACTTTTTGGCGCCACACAGCGTATTTATGAATTTTTTCCTCCTTGAAAAGATTGGCGCTGTATTTTTCCAGGCTGGCGTTTCATCATTGCAGTGCGTTTAGGCTGCGTTTTAGTTGTTGTTGTCCAAATTACACATTGTTACAGTGGCTCGAAACCCATGCCCCAACGGCTTTGAAATTTATTAGATTCCAGGGCTGCTGAATTCCCCCTGGGGCATCCACAATCGGGATGCCCCACTATTTGAAACCCCCCAGGCCGCCCGAAAACTCCTCTTTACCAGCCCAACGGCGCATGCGCATCCCCGCTAGACCCTTAGCAGGGCGCGGGCCTGCGGCAGGCATTTGTGAATGGCTGTCATGGGCACTCCCTGTTAGAGGGTAGCGGGGCATGCAGCTGCCAACACGATCGGATCCGATCGCCTTAGATGAGCTATTAGACGAAGGGCCGGGAGCGGATCCAAATGTGCTGATTTGGCGAGAGGGGGGTTTCACACAGAGTGGCATCCCCGATCGCATCCCCGGAGGCAAGGACCAAAAGCCAGGATAATCAAAATCCTGGGTTTTGGTCCACTTTAAGCAAAAGAAGCCTTGACAATCAATTTTAATAACCCTCAAAAATGACACTTGGTGACATTGAGGTCCTGCGTTTCCATTGATAACTCACAAAGCAAGTTCTGTACAAATAAATGTGTGTAATATTAATTACAAGCATTAAACACTTGAATCCAGTTCTGCCCATTGTGTTCTAAGGGATCTTGACCTACAGCACCAGGTTAAATCTGGCGCTGCTTCAACCAGAGCACCTGCGTTGTGACCTTTTGGGCGCTAGTGCTAAACGCTAGGTGGCGGCCGGTGTTTTTTTTTGTTTCTTAAAATGCACGGTGAGTGACGCTGAGACAAATGATGCTTCATAAATAAGGTTTCCTGTTTGCTTTAGTTTTGTTTACTGAAAAGTATCAAAAATTCTCATTTAGAAATGTAAGGATTTTAATGAATTAGTAAATCAAGTACACAAAACAGCATTGATTATATATATATATATATATATATATATATATATATATATATACCGGTATATATAATAAAAATATTGCAATGTCAAGTACTCTGTAAAAAATAGTAAAGCAGCATAAATAAATCCTCTCTTTTACAATTTGGAACTGATAATGTGGCCTCTGATAAGCAGACCTCAATCAGCCCATCAGCAGCTGCCTAAAAACCATGATGTTTTTACTAATCACATGAAAAGTCTCCTGTTTCATTAGAATTTGCTTCCTGATTCATAAGGATAATATACCATTCATTAGCATTAGCAAGTCATTAGCACTACTCTTATTCACTAGAAATAGTATTCTGGTAAGTAAAAGGAGCACTATTTTGAAAAATGGCCTAATGATAAAAATCCATATAAATATGCTGGATGGCAGGAGGAGGGGTCACTTATACACCCGGCTTCAAGAAATATTGAGCCGTTTTTTTTTTTTTTTTTTAATGGAAGGAAGAGGAAATCAGGGCTGACAGGTCCTGCCACCCCTGGATTTTATTCCTGCCATGAGAGAATAAACCACAAGTTTTATTCAGTTCAGGTGTATAAGTGACCCTTCCTCTCATTAATCAATGTGTTTACATGGCTTTTTAATAATACACTCTTATAATAGTGCACCTTTAAGAAATATATTGGCTATGAGAAGTGGCATACTGGGACCAAAACCAACCTGAGAATTTTCTGGCCCCATGGCAAGGCCACATGAGCGACATCCCACCAATGTGATTTGTTTTCTTCCAGTGACTGCACTTCAAGGTAGCTATATCATTGCAGGAACAGAACATGGGCAGGCTGGATATGACCACCCCTAAATCAATAAAAATTCACAGCAGTGCAGTGCGGCCCACCGGATATGTTCCTGGGTTGCTCTCTGACCAGTGCCAGTCTGCCTATACGGAAACTCTTGTTTTTCATTCATAATCCCACATTCAAATGTAATATATCTTCTACGGTGGCAGTATTACTAAGAAATCAGAATAAATCAATGAAAACCAATACACAATAACCAATAGCAACCCATCATCTTGCAGTTGCCTGACTACAATATCTTAAAAATGCAATGCAATAAAGAGTTGGTTCTTTCATTAAAGCAAATCCCATATGACTGTAGAAGTAAATTTGTAATAAATACATGTGTCTTTCCCAATAAGTGACAATGCTCTTAAACTTTCAGTATAGAAATATTTGTTTGTTAAGCTAATGTGCTGGAATAAGAATATAGATATACTTCTCCTGGAAAAGGAAACCTGAGTTGTGTCACTAAGTAAACCGCTGGCTTTTCCCTCATATCTATAACCTGTCTTCAGGTCACAGTTAAATGCTTATGAGGAATCATCTGCAATTCTTTCTCGGACCGTTACAAGAGGCTCCTTAGTGTCCTTTATTAGGCAGAATCCCATTTTGTGGAAGAGGGGCCACAGTCCGATGCATAATCTTTTTTCCCCAATTTCCATTGCTGTACAAATGGTTTGGTGGCTCGTCATTCTTTGGAACATGTTTGGTGCTCTGCTTCCCATTGGTTTGCGGTGTTGGATCTGAGTCTGATCTTATGCCCAAATTAGATACAAGAGCATTTTTAGCTGCAATAGTGGTCACAGCCTTTAGAAGCACCTGATTCCTGCTTGGACCTGACTGAGAAACAAGAGATTGCAGAGACCTTGCCTTAATTTGTCCATTTAGTTTAACCGGTGACTGTGCATCTTGCTCTTCTTTGCGGTTTACCTTTTTAAAAACGTTTTTCCATTCCTGGCGTCTCTCAGGGGTGTGTGAGGAATCAGAATCTTTATGAGGGCAGTGATGACAGCAAACCTTGACCTCTTGGTGTAGTGTCTGTAGCTCCTGTGTAAGTTCTGCCTTTATAGCTTCTAGAGTAGATTTCATCTCCAGACGCAGCGCTGTTAGCTCCACATGCAATCGCCCTTCAAGTTCAGAAGAAAAACATGCTGGGTTGGAACAACTGCACATTTTGTTACTTTCTTGTGATTCATTAAACTTTTCACCCTCCACAGTCTTGTTGGCAGATTGTGCATAAGTTACTTTGTCCACAAGCTCTATCATTTGGTTCCTTGGGCTGTGCTCCCTAATCTGTGCACGAATTTGTCCTCTGAGTTGGGCTAACCTTGGGTGGCTTTTACCCTTTCCGAATGATCCATTATCATGTATTACAGATCGTGGTATTTTGGTCTCGTGCTCCATATCATACGTGGATGAAATGCTCTCAGCACTCTGAGGGGAGATGGAAGGACTTTCACTCTGTGAGCCTTCTGAGATAGTGTAGAGTATTCCTATAGTACTGCGAGTCATCTTAGATCAGAAACAATCTGTTCATTTTGCAGGCTTGCACACAAATCCGTGACAAGGGAATCCTGGGGGAATGGGACTTGGCTACTGTGGCAACCAGCAATAACAATAAAAAAGCTCAAGAACAAAGTCTATCCCTGGGGAGCCTGTGTTCTCTTGTTGTTCTATACAGGCTTGTAGGGCTGGGAACACAGGTTAGTCATGTGCATGGGTGCAGATACTTATTTTATGCATATAGATCCTGTATTGTTTTTGGATAGTGGAGGATAAACAGACAAGCAGACTGACCTAAAATTATTTTGCAGGAAAAATCAGACCACGTGCTCATAACAAAAATTGTATTAAACAGCTAGCTACTTGATCATGTGACCACGTTAACATTGAACATGTTAACATTGAAAGGCCGGAGTACTACCCTGCTACCGTAGTATGCACTATGCCATACTATGCCATAAAGTAACTATTATTATTGTTTATTTATATAGTGCCATCATCTTCTGTATTGCTTTACAAAGTATGATTACAGACAAGGTAAAACTTACAGGACAGGGAACGATACAAAATTAGATGCCATGAGGTTCAAACCAGGTGTTGTGAGCACAGGAGACAATAGGAGGGAGAACCCTGCCCTTGGGAGCTTACAGTCTAAAGGATTGGGGTAGAGATGAAAGGTAGAGATCACAAGTGGTAGAGCTTGAGTTGGGCTGCATGTGCCATTTATAGCAACCATGACAAAATATGATCTCAGAAATCATTACCCCCCCCCCCCCCCCGCAATAGTACTGCATCCTACTACCATCTTGTCTTTAAAAAGGGCTTTCTTCTTGTGTGTGTTGCCTGCTATGCTTGTTACACCTATGGGAGCATTTGATAACAGGGGCAGGGTGACCATTAGCAAAATGTGGGCTTCACACCTCAGTGTCTCAGTGTCCGGTTCTGCTGCTGGGGGTAAGCCTCCATTGTATAGGGTTGTATAGCCAAAATAAATGACACCCATTATTTAGTTTAAGAGGGATTTATTAGGGGAACAGTAGAGGGTTGGGATGGGTTGCAAGGGTAGCACTGGGTTAATGGGGCCCACTGGGGTCTTCTATCCTGGGAGTAGGAAGGGTGGAGGGAAACAGGTGCCTGTCAAGGGAAAGTAAAGGGATTTAGTTACTGGGAAGAGGCTCTAGTAAGAAAAAGCAGTGGCTCCCCTGAGCAGCAGAAGGGTCGCTAGAGAGTAGCTTGCCCTGGCAGGGGATGTCCATTCTCTGTCCTCATCTCTGTGGCCACAGTTCTGGGTCTGGTCATGGGAGGCGGGTGCGTTCCCCATCTTACTGCTGCATGGATACCTTGAGGAGTTCTCCCATGGCCAGGCCGTCCTGGCAGTACAGGGCCATGGGTGCCCCAGGGCAGTAAGGGCCAGCTGGAAGGGTTCCTCCAGTACCCTGGTTTGGGATGCCCCTGCAGGGTTTGGGTCTCCTTAGTGAAGGATAGGTCTGTGGATCTGTGGTCACTCACCCCCTCAGCTCATCTCTGCTCTTCCCCATTACGTTGGTAGGGATGAGGACAGGTTATAGAACCACCTAATAATGAGTAATGTGGGTGGAGCTTTCTTATAACAGGTAGATAGTGGGTGGAGCCCCCCTATAACCAAAGAGAAGGGGGTGGGCTTTCCCTTTTATAAGAGGACAAAGGGGTGGAGCCTCCCTTTAAGCAAGAGGAAAGGGGTGGAGTTTTCTCAAGAATGGGGGTAGTGGACGCAGCTAGATATAAGTCCAGGAGATGTACCACAGTATCAAACTCTGCTATGGCAGGAAATTGGGGTCACAGGGTGTGGTGGTACAGCAGGAATTGAGCTGAGCAGGGGGTCTATTCCATTGAGAAGAGGTTCTTGGTGGTAAGAAGCACAGTGGGGTCCTGGAATCGATAGACGGACAAGGCACTGCTTAGGATATAGAGGATCCATTGGGACCCTGAGGCTGTAAAGTAGTGCCTGGACTCTGGTAAGGTGTGGCTGCCCCCATCTGTAGGCCCTTAGCTCGGTGAAGGTAGATTGTCCAAGTTGGGAACTTTGTCCCAAGGGTTACACCAGATCAGAGTGGTTGTTGTGGTGTGCCCAGTGGCCCATTACTTCACAACTGTACCCTTCACCACAGTGATATACTCTTACCAGAAATATGGTATATATCAGCTCATCTCTCAGATGGTGAAGAGTGGTCTCAGCATACACTGTAACAAGGCGACTTCAATTGGACACCAAGTTAAGCAAACTGCTTCATTATAACTCATTCAATGGTAATCCGAGGTGCATGTTGTTTTTCCATGCTTTTTTATAGCTTTTTATGTGACAGATATAAATGCTATATTGTTTAAACACTATACTCACCTTTCATCCAGCACAGGATATCGCTGCTGGTGCGGTGTAAAGGCACTTACTGGATCGCCCGCTATCAGTCCTGACCTGGACGCCACTCGCTCCTCCTCTGCCGCCTCGATGCTCGACACTGCTGTGCAGGAGGAAACTACGGTACGCCCTGTCCCCTCATCACAGAAACTATGGCAAGCCCCTCTCCATTCACTTCAATGGAGAGGGGCGTGCCATAGTTCCTGTGATGAGGGGACTGCGATGGATATAAGGATATAAGAGTATTGTACTTTCTTTTACTAAAGTATGACTTTAAAGACTGATTTAATTCCGTTAATGCTCGACATGTACTGCCTGATAAAAATTTTGGCCATTAGAAATATTTGGGATTCATACCTCTGTGTCTCCCACACTTACTGAAATGTATATAATACTTTGTACAAAATGATGACAGCTTCAAGGCTGAGAAACTAGTCCCCAGTAAGGAGTATTGGACCAGTTGAAGTTTGGGTTCACCAAGTTAGGCCGAACTTGCCGCCAAATTTTGGTTAGGATCCCAGGACTTGACCCAAACCCGATACCCCATTGAAACCAATGGGGACCCAAACTTGGGGGGTCAAAAATGGGGGCACCAGAGTGATTGCCCTGCACAAAATGTGAGTAGTGAAAGTATGTAAGTAATAATATCAGAAAACAAAAAAATTAAAGTACATAAATAAAAAAAATTAAATATTAATTTTTTATGGGTGTCAAAGGGCAAATCAGGGGTAACACCAGGGAGATTGCTCTGCACAAAATAGGGTATGGAAATGATCCCCGAAAACTTAATTATATAAGTACATAAATAAATACATTAAAATACATTAATAAAATACATGAAAATATTATTTTTTTAAGGACAGATGACAGGGACAGGTGAGTATAAGTTAAATTGAGAACAATAAAATATTTCACTTGACGTGAACTGGTAAGGGGTCCCATGCATCATGCCTGATACTGGACCCCTATACCAGTTTGTCATGGTTCAGGAGCCGGCATGGCACCGCTGGGATCATTACCCGCACCCCAATTGGGGGTGCCAAAGAGCCCAGTGATCGTTGGTGTGCACATGGAGTTCTTCCAGGGGTACCCAATGTCATAAGGGCTTGTAACTTGCATGGACAGGGGCCTCCCATAGCATGGCCTCTGAGACCTGGGTTACAAGCCCTTATGCTTGGTGCCGGGTTGGTAGCCTTTGGGGGGAACCCAACATTTTTTTTTTAAGTAAGAAACAGAAAAAGTAAATTGAAAAAGAACTCAGCTGTCACTTTCTCAGCATTAATGAATGTCAGTTAAGCAGCATTCAATGTTAAATTGAATGCTGGTAAAAGCGGCATTCAGTAAAACACTGGAGACTAAAAAAATGTGTTGCAGAACAACCCCCATCATCCCTATAGCAGAATGTGTGGCAGAACAACCCCCATCATCACTATAGAATACTGTGTGTGAGAGCAACCCCCATCATCCCTTTAGCAGAATGTGTGGCAGAACAACCCCCATCATCACTATAGAATACTGTGTGTCAGAGCAAACCCCATCATCCCTATAGCAGAATATGTTGCAGAATAACCCCCATCATCTCTATAGAAGACTGTTTGGGAGAACAACCGCCATTAAGCCCCTAGCAGACTATGTTGCAGAGCAAATACCATGTGTGGCAGAACAACCCCTATCATCTTCCATAGCAGACTGTGACAGAGCCCCCCCCCCATCTTCTTCCATATTCCTGTGACAGTGGCCCTATCTTTTTCCATAGCAGACTGACAGAGCACCCTTCTTCTTCCATAGCAGACTGTGAACCCCGTTTGGATTCAGACCAGGTGATTGGATAGGCAAATTTAGCAGCTTATTTTCTTTCTCAGAAACCAATTGAGTTTCTGTGGCTGTGTTTTAGGATCTTTGTCTTGCCTAAAATGCCCACCCCTGTTTCATCTTCATCATCCTGGATGATGTAGCAGCTTTTTTATCAGGAATTTCTTGGTACATTTGTCTATTCATCCTTCCTTCAATCATATGAAGAATGTCAATTTTTTTCCATCAATGGAGTCTTGTGTGGTGAGCGTGTATACAGGCCATGGAGGTTGAAAGCATTACTTATAGCAGTTAACAAGGCTTGGGGGCTGGCAAGTTACCTGCCAGCCCCCATTACCTGCCTCCCCAAAGCCTGCCCGATTTTTTAGTTAACCCTTTATAGTGTGAATATTGTATTTTATTTGTAAATGTAATAAAGTGCTCTTTTCAGTTTGTAATCAGGAGAAATGGAGCTTTCACAATATGGTTTTCTTATTATAAAACCACAATATGGTTTTATTTAAAATAAACAAGATAATTTTCTAAAAGAATATATAATTTTTTTAACTTTTTCACTCAAAAACATTAAAAAACACTGACAAAATTACAAACAAGACATTTCATGTTAAAGCCTAAACTCTGCCACAAAAAAAATATATAATTTGCTGGAAATTCCTGCAAAAATCACAGTTAAACATACAGAGGGTGACAAAATCCAGTAGGCTGGCAGTTAAAAGGGTTAAAAGTAGCTATGTAGAGAGTAGTACAGTAGACCTTGTGCTTTCAGATTTAGCTTGTTTTTTTCTTGTTTGCAGTTTGATGTTTTAGGAAAATGTGTTTTTTATTCTGCCTTTTTATACATGTTTTAGGGAAACCCTGTGCAACCAAAGAATTCTTTGAGGTACTACTTTCAGAAAGATGATCCCACTACAACAAGCTGGGTATGTCTAGAAAGCCTAATGTGTGTACGTTCAGATATGGTTTGTGGGGTGTGGTAAGGTGCAAGGTGCCGTCATTGACGGTAGGTATGTGGCACCAAGGTACCTGGCCTTGGTGCAGTAAAGCTGTGTAGTTTTCTCCAGCATCAGCTGCTAATGGCAGTCTGCCGAAAGGCTAACCCGGGACGGCTTTACTGGGATGGAGTAGAGCAGGGTGGGACTCCATCCCCTACCCAGGTCCGGGTTTTGCGGGCCGCATAATTTGCCTGGGGAGTCAGTTGTGCACTGGCTGTGTCTAGAGCTCACTTGTGGAGTGAGAGTGTGCCTGGCTGGAAGCTCTTATACAGGCTATTTCATGTGGACCTGAGGTGGATTCGGCTACAAGTGTGCAAGCTTGGACAAAACTAAGAAAGGCTGTTGCCTGTCTGATGCAATTCTGTGGCATTTTTCCTGAGAAGGTGATGTAACCCAAAAAGGATATTTTGTGTTATGGACTTTTTGTGTGAATAAACACGGACTTTAAGTTGAACTTTTCGCCTCTGAGCCTCCATACTGCTAACATCCTGCTGTCTACCAGAGCTGATCCTCACATTTGGTGTCGGATGCGGGCAAAGCAGTGAGGCCGTTGCTAGGAGCAACCAACGGAAATGTTTTTTTTTTTGTGCAAGTCCTACATTAAGCCTGCCAGGCTGCTACCTGTGACCGCAGACAAAATGGAGGCTGTCGTGAAAGCGCTCATGGAGGCGAATCTGCAGCAGTGCGAGGTCAACAAGCAGCAGCAGGAGACCAACCAGCTGCTATTGCAACATGTGATGGCACTGCAAGCTGCAGGAGCGCCCAATAGTGTCCCCTTCGGATGACGTCAAGACCTACCTGGCGGTGTTTGAAAAGGTGGCTGCAAGGGAGAAGTTGCCTCGTGACCAGTGGGCTGACGTCATCGCTCCATTTCTGGCATCTGGACCCCAGCAGGTGTTGTTTGATCTTCCAGACGACCAAGCCGCTGACTACCCGACTCTGAAGGGTGAGATACTGGCCAGACTGGGGGTGAATGTGTGGGTTTGGGCTCAGCGGGTGCATCAGTGGAGCTATCAGTCGGCAGAGCCCGCCAGGACCCAGTAATATAAACTGCTGCACCTACTGCAAAAATGGCTGCTGCCAGATTTATTAAGCCCCTCTGCCATGTTGGACCGCTTGCTGGCGGACATGTTCTGGAGGGCTTTACCGCACCTTCTCCAGCACTGGGTTGGCCAGGTATCCCCTGGCAACGCTCTAGAGATGGTGGACCTAGTGGAGCGATATGAGGCCACCAGGAACTTGCAAGGGGGCTCTACGGGGAAGGATTCGGGGAAACCCCGGAGGTCCCCGCCCCAGCCCAGGCGAGTGGTGTCCCCTAAACCCCCTCAGGACCTACCTCACAAAGTCCCTGCCCCGGTGTTGTGTTGGGGGTGTAAGGAGCCGGGACATATCAGAGCCAACTGTCCCCACCAGGGGGAGCCCATGGACGTGAACTTTGGTTACCGCCCTTCAATGTATGCCAGGAGGCTGTGTGCTGCCGGTGTCCCTGAGCTCGTGGGGCAAAGTCACCTCTGTCAGGTGAAAGTGGGGGATACCCTGGCTGTGGCCCTTTTGGACTCGGGGAGTATGGCTACCCTGGTGAGACCTGCCATGGTACTGCCCGATGAATACACAGGGCGGAAAACCGGGGTCTTGTGCATACACGGGGACTTGAGAGACTATGCCACAGCACAAGTGACTCTAACCACCGTGTCCGGCATAAGAGTGTTATGGTTGGAGATGTGGAAGATCTGTCAACAGGGCCGATCTCCATGTCTCCACGGGTAGTTTGGTACAGCACAACACCAGGACCCGACTCTATCTCGGGCCTGGGAGAACGTACTTGAGGTGGAAGGTGAGCCACAACAGCCAGGGGCGGAGTTATAGTTTCCTCGCTTTGTGGTTCACCAGGATATGCTGTACCGAGTAAACAAAGTATGTGAAGAGGTTGTGGAAGAATTGGTGGCACCCAATCCTTATCGCAACATGTTCTGGGGGGACACCTGGGCCAGCAGAAAACTCTTTACAACGATTCTACTGGCCCAGTGTGTACAAGGAGGTGGAGAGATATTTTGAGTCCTGCCCAACATGTCAGATGACCAGCCCCCAGCCTCATTACCGTGGTCCCCTAGTTCCTCTCCCAGGTATTGAGGTGCCCTTTGAGTGGATTGCCATGGATCTGGTGGATCCAGTGCCAAAATCTGCTAGAGGGCATTAACATATTCTGGTAATCTTGGACTATTCCACGCGGTACCCCGAGGCCATACCCCTGCGACACACCTCAGCCAAGCTCATTGCTAAGGAGCTTATGGAAATGTTTTCCCGAGTAGGCCTGCCTAAAGAGGTCCTGACCGATCATAGTACCCCGTTTATGTCTAAGGTGATGAAAGAGCTCTGTAAGTTGTTGCAGGTGAAAGAATTGCGGACATCCGTTTACCACCCGCAGACGGCCTGGTAGAAAGTTTTAACCAAACTTTAAAAACCATGTTAAAATGGGTGGTCGCCAAGGATGGGAAGAATTGGGACTTGCTTTTGCCCTATCTGATGTTCGCAGTGGGAGAGGTGCCCCAGGCCTCTACGGGGTTCTTGCCCTTCGAGGTCTTATACAGTCGGCATCCACGGGGCCTGTTGGATATAGCCAAGGAGGCTTGGGAACAGCAACCCACACCCCACAAAAGTGTGGTAGAGTATTTTACTCAATTACAGGAACAGATAGAGACTGTGTTGCTGCTGGTGAGGGAATATTTGGAAGCAGCACAGCGGGCCCAAAGCAGGATTTATAACCGGGAAGCCAGGGTACGGAACTTTAACCCAGGTGACAGGGTTGTGGTTCTGGTACCCACAGTGGATAGTAAATTTCTGGCTAGGTGGCAGGGTCCCTACGAGGTAATTGGGAAATTTGGGGAAGTGACTTACAAGGTACATCAGCCCGGGCGGAGAAAGCCAGAGCAGGTGTACCATGAAAACCTGCTGAAGCTGTGGAAAGACAGGGAGACCCCTGTGGATGACAGTCACCGACCAGGTATGTTAGGGGTGGAGCTTCCCGTCCCTCAGTCTGCTGTTAGGGAAGCGGTAGTTGAGGTGAAAGCCGGCGACAACCTCTCCTCTAAACAGGCCCAGGAAGCCAGGGAATTTGTCAGCAGAAACACGGATGTGTTTTCAGATCTCACTGGGCGCACTTCTGTCATGACGTTGTCACGGAACAGGTCAAGATCCGGTTGAAGCCTTACCGGGTACCTGAGTCCCGGCGACAAGCTATCGCGGAAGAAGTGCAGCAAATGCTCCGGTTAGACGTGATTGAAGAATCAAAGAGCGAGTGGGCCAGCCCAATAGTCTTGATTCCCAAACCCGATGGTACGTTGCGGTTCTGTAATGATTTCCGCAAACTTATCGAAATTTCTAAGTTTGATGCCTACCCTATGCGGGGCATAGGGTAGGCATCAAACTTAGAAATTTCGACGAGCTTATTGAGAATCTAGGCCAAGCCAGGTATTTTTCTGTTTTGGACCTCACAAAAGGGTACTGGCAGGTACCCTTGACTGAGGCTGCCAAGGAGAAAACAGCCTTTATTACACCTGAGGGACTGTTCCAGTACAAGGTATTACATGGCGCTCCCGCTACGTTCCAAAGGTTAATGGATATTGTCCTCCGGCCACATCATCGGTATGCTTCGGCATATCTGGACGATATAATTATCCATAGTAAGGATTGGGAAAGTCACCTACCCAAAGTCCAGGCCGTAGTGGATTCCCTCAGGAAGGCTGGTTTGACAGCAAACCCGAAAAAATGTGCCTTAGGCTTAGAAGAGACTAAATACCTGGGCTATGTGATTGGGCGAGGAGTGGTCAATAAAATAGAAGCCATCCGTAGCTGGCCACGTCCTAACACTACCCACCAAGTGAAGTCATTTCTGGGGTTGGTAGGGTTTTACACGAGGTTCATTCCCAATTTTGCCACCGTAGTGGCACCATTGACAGACCTGTTAAATGGACGCAAGTCTGTCATGGTGAAATGGAATGAACAGGCCGAAAAATAGTTTTCCACTTTGAAGTCTGCCCTGTGTGGGTCTCCGGTGTTGGTGACACCCGACTTTAAGAGGGAGTTTATAGTGCAGACCGATGCCTCAGAGGTAGGTCTCGGTGCTGTACTGTCTCAGGAAGTCAACGGGGAGGAACCCGTTGTCTACGTGAGTCACAAGCTGACACCCGCAGAGACCCGGTATAGTGTAGTGGAGAGAGAGTGTTTGGCCATTAAGTGGGCCCTTGAGTCTCTTCGCTACTACTTGCTGGGGAGAAGGTTCCGTTTGATTACGGACCATTCTACCCTCAAGTGGATGTGCCAGGCTAAGGACAGGAATGCCAGGGTCACCCGGTGGTTCCTGTCCTTATAAAATTTCAATTTCACAGTAGAGCACAGAGCAGGACGGATGTTGGGTAATGCGGATGCCCTGTCCCGGGCACATTGTTTGTCATGTGTCCATCCTGCTGTCTACCAGAGCTGATCCTCACAGGGGGTATTGTAAATGTAAAGGATTGTTTTGGTTAAAAAAGCACCAGCCAAAAAATTAATAGAGGGATTATTTCCAGAAAACGGTGCCCACATCAACAAGCCTGGTACGCCTAGAATGCTTGAGGTGTGTACTTGAGAATATATAGTTTGTGGGAAGTATTTAAAATGTAAAGGGTTGTTTTTCTTGAAAAACTGCAAGGTGCGCATCACAGTTGTATTTTATCTGGAAATCTCCTAAAGCACTGTTTCAGTTTGGGGTAATCTCCTGGGCAGGAACGGGTGTTTATCAATACATATGTGGTACTGTTGTAACTGGGAGAAATTTTACATGCAATATGATTTTATTGGAAAACTTAAATTTTTTATTACAAAATTAAAAAAAACTTTTTGCACGTATTTCACCCAACAATATTGAGAATACACTATAGAAATAACAAAGAAGCCGAGACAATGCTGAAAAGAAATAATATATAATGTTCCTTGGAAATCCCATCAAAAATCACAGTTGAACACGTATAGCGCAAATTAGTGAAAAATGGTCTGGCAAAAGAGCATGCCGAAATCTCTAGGTAGGCTGGCAGTTAAATGTTTAATACTTTTTCTCTGTGTCATTTCTTATTATTACACATAACCTAATTTATGGACATCTATGGTTTGATCTTTTTTACATTGGTTGATTGGATGGGTTGTGACTGACATCTAGTAAAAATTTAATTTTAATCGCACTTTTAGAAATATATTTACTCAGAAAATTGGTGAGGTGGTCAATACTTATTTCACTCGCTGTATAAATATATATATATTGTCAGGATATGGGGTGCTAACAGCAATGACACTGGAACCAGTTCTTAGTTAAAATAATAAGCGGTTTATTGAACACAAAATCCAACAGAAAAATCTCTTAAATTCAGAGTATAAAGCAGGGTACAATGCAGTTATGTCAGCAGTTTCCTCACCAGCTATAGCAATGTCCAGAGTTTGCTAGGTACAGAGTATTGCAAGTCCTCAATAACACAGGTCCACTTGCAGGGCATACAATCCCAGGCTGCTAATCCACAGGCTCCAAAAACATGACACATAAAGTCCTTCGGATGCAGTTCAGACCTGTAGAGTTTTTAGGAGCAGCAAGGCACAGGCTCCTTATCCCAGTCTCTCCTTCTCCACACTGGAAGCCTCAACAGCTCCTTTTATTGGGCTTCCTTTCTTCAGTTAATCTAAGCACTTGGACAGACCTGGGAGTAGGGGAAAAACCTGTAGAGGGACTGGATTGTGCCTGGCTGAAAAAAAAACAAGGGAAATATAAACACCATCCAGCACTTTCCCATACACTTCGCCACAATACTTTATACATTATCTTAGTCCCCTAAGCCTCAGTGTATAGCAAAATGATTGCTGGCTCTGGGCCCCCTAAACAACAACGCTATGCAGATAGGCCTCCTTTGCCCCCAAACACTACACAGAGTCTATTCGGGCAGACTAGTTACATAGAGTGTAAAAGGGTTGGGGCTTAGAGAGACGCAGCATCAGATTAACACTGGAGTATGGACCAATTATTATTGCCACAGAGCCCACCCACATTTCTGGTTAGGGCATATATAGAATGTAAGTGATGGGTCCTGGTCCTCCAACTTACAGCCTGTATAGAGCTTGGGCCCTCATAGCTTGTATAAATGAAAGACCGAGCCCCATGACAGCAAATCTTTGCCCATGCTGTAGCATTCAATGATTGGCAGCACAGTAACTGTCAAATGCCTCTCGCTATCACTTGTTATGTAGTGATTTAAAAATACACCAAAAGTGCTATACAATAGACTTTCCAGATTGTTTAGAAGGTCATCGTAATATGATTTTATGGCCACTTACTCTCCTCTTACCAGCACAGAAGGGCACCTCAGGGTAAGTGCACCTTGTCATAAGATGATAATTTATTGGTATGACATTTAAAAAGAAAATTGTTTAGTTTGTATATATACAGTCTACCATGATTATAAGAAGGTTTCTTTACACATCAAAACCAACCTGTTTGTTCTTAGGACAGAAAAATAATGAGAGTCATTAACAATCTCTAAGGTCTTATTATTCATGCGGCTGCTCGCATATTCACAGCTCCCTAAGGACAGCACATTTGCTGGCAATTGATATAAACCAGAACACGAAACCATAATGATTGTACAGCAAAAGCAGAATATATTAAAATTACCAGTTTACAAACACTACGATCTGCATTACAGCATGTGTTAGTGTTGCTTGAATTAGGTCTGAGAGCAGCCAAACAAAAAGGCCTAGTGCATAGGAACATCCACAAATGGCATAACTAGTAGTTTCAAGAAAATGTCCCTGTCTGCAAAATAACCAATATGGGATTGCCTCCCGTGTGTATCCTGAGTAAATTCACCTTTCCCCTGATCCTGCGGCACAGATGCAAACTGCGGGGTTTTAGACAGAGGGGCATGCCAATCAGGATGCCCCATGGGGGATTAATTGGCATACATGGTGATAGGTCCACTTTAAGGCCAACCTGAGTCAGGACCTCCCTAGATATGAACAACATGTCACCACTAGAGACTTCAAAACTTTAGATCACTGCTGACACTACACTAAAGAGGTGCATAGAGTGCATAGTGTTCAGTAGAGGCAGACTGGGGTTAAAAAACTGGGCGGCAGAATCCCCCCATAACATGCTGAGTGGCAGAACCCCCCATAACATGCTGAGTGGCAGAACCCCCCATAACATGCTGAGTGGCAGAATCCCCCCATAACATGCTGAGTGGCAGAACCCCCCATAACATGCTGAGTGGCAGAATCCACCCATAACATTCTGAGTGGCAGAATCTCCCCATAACATGCTGAGTGGCAGAATCCCCCCATAACATGCTGAGTGGCAGAACCCCCCATAACATGCTGAGTGGCAGAATCCCCCCATAACATGCTGAGTGGCAGAATCCCCCCATAACATGCTGAGTGGCAGAACCCCCCATAACATGCTGAGTGGCAGAATCCCCCCATAACATTCTGAGTGGCAGAATCTCCCCCCCCCCCCCCCATAACTTGCTGAGGGGCAGAATCCCCCCCAAAACATACTGACTGGCAGAATCCCCCTATAATATACTGAGCAGCAGAATACCCCCCATAACATGCTGAGTGGCAGAATCCCCCATAACATGCTGAGTGGCAAAATCCCCCCATAACATGCTGAGTGGCAGAATCCCCCATAACATGCTGAGTGGCAAAATCCCCCCATAACATGCTGAGTGGCAGAACCCCCCATAACATGCTGAGTGGCAAAATCCCCCCATAACATTCTGAGTGGCAGAATCCCCCCCCCCATAACTTTCTGAGGGGCAGAATCCCCCCCAAAGCATACTGACTGGCAGAATCCCCCTATAATATACTGAGCAGCAGAATACCCCCCATAACATGCTAAGTGGCAGACCCCCCACAACTGGCCAAACGGCAGAATCCTTCCACTCCCAACCCCCTTCCCCCCCCACTCACCTCGCTGTCCTGCCACCGCTGGAAGCCCAGGGATACCACTGCCAGCCTGGGGATGCCGCCGCAAGCCAAGAAATGCTGCCAAGCCGGGACTACCCACCCACCGTCTGAGGCTCTGTGCAGCGGCCTATAATGTCCAGGCGGCAACACAGCAGCAGCATGAGAGTTCCAGCAGGGACTGTTATGCTGACGCTGTGCGCCACCTGGACATCATAGGAAGGCTGCCACCTTGTGCCACCTGTGCCTTGTTCCTCTCTAGCATTGCCTGCTGCATGCTGTAGATGCTGTATCAGGTCTCTTGTCCCTACTTTCAATTTTATTTCTCCACTACCAAACTAAAAATGTGGTTGTGCGTGGTGATGGGCTTCGGCCCAGAAGCTAGATTCTGGGTCGCCCATCACAGGTACCCGCAAGATCACCGGTTCCCGACAGATCTGAAGAGAGAACGTGAGTTCTTTAAAATGTTTTCTTTTTTATTTATTTTCTCAAGAGACCAGTTCACACATTGTAGTAAATACTGGGGACTATTGAACTGGATTATCCCTGCTCAGGCTCATCACTAGTTATGTGTCCGCCCCCGGGCTCACTCACGCTGGGGGCACTGAGGGACAGGGGTGGCCACATTTGGAACATCTGGAAGGAACAGGGACATATGCAAGAATTCTGTCCTCTAGACTGTTCCTAGACAGCTCGTATTTTAATACCATCAGCAAGGACCTGATTAAGTGTAGTGGAACCCCCACCAGGCCCCTGGTGAAGGCTGCTGCTGAGTCTGATGTTTACTGTCTTACTGATGCAGACATTCCGCCACTAGCATTGTTCCAGCCTCAGCCTCCCAATAATCACAATGAAAAGTGCTAGAGGCCCCTTTGACATAACAAATGGTGTAGGTCCAGACCAATAATCTGGCCCCAACATCAGCCTTAATATTCTATGCAACAAAATGTCCTTACCTGGCAGACCCAAAAACATTTACACAAGAGCAATATATAAAGTATCTTCAAAATGTGTTAGTATCTGCAAAAAATATATAAAAATGTTCTGGCATTTACAAGGAAAATTATATTTTTAAAGGCAATATTTGTTAACCATGGCACATGACCAGTCAATCGCAAGGTCATCTTTGCCTTTTAGGAATTAGTAAGCTATTTAAGAGTTTGTCATTTTAGCAGGTACTTGACCTACATTGTTTATTTATTTAATACTCATTAATGTTAAGGGGTTAATTAGACTCTTGAACAACCCTTGAAATAATAATTTGTGAGGTTTGCCCTGTAAAATACAATACTGGTAATTAGAACAAGCAGCTATGTCAAGGTCCTTATATATTAATGGGAGCATTAGAAAAATAGTAATTACACCCTCATCAAAGGTCACGTTTGCTACAGATTTATGATGGCCATGGTATGAGCACAGGCCCATTACTAAATGCCATTACTTAGTTAATGTAATGACAACCTCCAGCAATATATATAACAACTAGAGATGAGCGAACTTTTGAAAAATTCGATTCGACTGATTCGCCGAATTTTCCGACAAAAATCGTTTCGACCCGAATAAATTCGCGACGAATCGCTATTAAAAACGGCTATTTCTGAGCCTCCTACAGCCTCAATAGGGTTGTAAACCATTCAGCCTTGCTGTAACACGCACATGTTTGGATGAATCACACCCTGGAGTTGGCAGAAGTTGGCAGCAGCAGCAGCAGGAGCCCAAATATACACTGGAGTTGGCTTCAGGAGCCCAAAAATTGGATGAATCACACCCTGGAGTTGGCAGGAGTTGACAGCAGCAGCAGCAGGAGCCCAAATATACACTGGAGTTGGCCTCAGGAGCCCAAAAATTGGATGAATCACACCCTGGAGTTGGCAGGAGTTGGCAGCAGCAGCAGCAGGAGCCCAAATATACACTGGAGTTGGCTTCAGGAGCCCAAAAATTGGATGAATCACACCCTGGAGTTGGCAGGAGTTGACAGCAGCAGCAGCAGGAGCCCAAATATACACTGGAGTTGGCTTCAGGAGCCCAAAAATTGGATGAATCACAGCCTGGAGTTGGCAGAAGTTGGCAGCAGCAGCAGCAGGAGCCCAAATATACACTGGAGTTGGCTTCAGGAGCCCAAAAATTGGATGAATCACACCCTGGAGTTGGCAGAAGTTGGCAGCAGCAGCAGCAGGAGCCCAAATATACACTGGAGTTGGCTTCAGGAGCCCAAAAATTGGATGAATCACACCCTGGAGTTGGCAGAAGTTGGCAGCAGCAGCAGCAGGAGCCCAAATATACACTGGAGTTGGCTTCAGGAGCCCAAAAATTGGATGAATCACACCCTGGAGTTGGCAGAAGTTGGCAGCAGCAGCAGCAGGAGCCCAAATATACACTGGAGTTGGCTTCAGGAGCCCAAAAATTGGATGAATCACACCCTGGAGTTGGCAGGAGTTGACAGCAGCAGCAGCAGGAGCCCAAATATACACTGGAGTTGGCTTCAGGAGCCCAAAAATTGGATGAATCACACCCTGGAGTTGGCAGAAGTTGGCAGCAGCAGGAGCCCAAATATACACTGGAGTTGGCTTCAGGAGCCCAAAAATTGGATGAATCACACCCTGGAGTTGGCAGAAGTTGGCAGCAGCAGCAGCAGGAGCCCAAATATACACTGGAGTTGGCTTCAGGAGCCCAAAAATTGGATGAATCACACCCTGGAGTTGGCAGAAGTTGGCAGCAGCAGCAGCAGGAGCCCAAATATACACTGGAGTTGGCTTCAGGAGCCCAAAAATTGGATGAATCACACCCTGGAGTTGACAGAAGTTGGCAGCAGCAGCAGCAGGAGCCCAAATATACACTGGAGTTGGCTTCAGGAGCCCAAAAATTGGATGAATCACACCCTGGAGTTGGCAGGAGTTGACAGCAGCAGCAGCAGGAGCCCAAATATACACTGGAGTTGGCTTCAGGAGCCCAAAAATTGGATGAATCACACCCTGGAGTTGGCAGGAGTTGACAGTAGCAGCAGCAGGAGCCCAAATATACACTGGAGTTGGCTTCAGGAGCCCAAAAATTGGATGAATCACAGCCTGGAGTTGGCAGGAGTTGACAGTAGCAGCAGCAGGAGCCCAAATATACACTGGAGTTGGCCTCAGGAGCCCAAAAATTGGATGAATCACCCCCTGGAGTTGGCAGGAGTTGGCAGCAGCAGCAGCAGGAGCCCAAATATACACTGGAGTTGGCTTCAGGAGCCCAAAAATTGGATGAATCACACCCTGGAGTTGGCAGAAGTTGGCAGCAGCAGCAGCAGGAGCCCAAATATACACTGGAGTTGGCTTCAGGAGCCCAAAAATTGGATGAATCACACCCTGGAGTTGGCAGAAGTTGGCAGCAGCAGCAGCAGGAGCCCAAATATACACTGGAGTTGGCTTCAGGAGCCCAAAAATTGGATGAATCACACCCTGGAGTTGGCAGGAGTTGACAGCAGCAGGAGCCCAAATATACACTGGAGTTGGCTTCAGGAGCCCAAAAATTGGATGAATCACACCCTGGAGTTGGCAGGAGTTGACAGCAGCAGCAGCAGGAGCCCAAATATACACTGGAGTTGGCTTCAGGAGCCCAAAAATTGGATGAATCACACCCTGGAGTTGGCAGAAGTTGGCAGCAGCAGCAGCAGGAGCCCAAATATACACTGGAGTTGGCTTCAGGAGCCCAAAAATTGGATGAATCACACCCTGGAGTTGGCAGAAGTTGGCAGCAGCAGCAGCAGGAGCCCAAATATACACTGGAGTTGGCTTCAGGAGCCCAAAAATTGGATGAATCACACCCTGGAGTTGGCAGAAGTTGGCAGCAGCAGCAGCAGGAGCCCAAATATACACTGGAGTTGGCTTCAGGAGCCCAAAAATTGGATGAATCACACCCTGGAGTTGGCAGAAGTTGGCAGCAGCAGCAGCAGGAGCCCAAATATACACTGGAGTTGGCTTCAGGAGCCCAAAAATTGGATGAATCACACCCTGGAGTTGGCAGGAGTTGACAGCAGCAGCAGCAGGAGCCCAAATATACACTGGAGTTGGCTTCAGGAGCCCAAAAATTGGATGAATCACACCCTGGAGTTGGCAGGAGTTGACAGCAGCAGCAGCAGGAGCCCAAATATACACTGGAGTTGGCTTCAGGAGCCCAAAAATTGGATGAATCACACCCTGGAGTTGGCAGAAGTTGGCAGCAGCAGCAGCAGGAGCCCAAATATACACTGGAGTTGGCTTCAGGAGCCCAAAAATTGGATGAATCACACCCTGGAGTTGGCAGAAGTTGGCAGCAGCAGCAGCAGGAGCCCAAATATACACTGGAGTTGGCTTCAGGAGCCCAAAAATTGGATGAATCACACCCTGGAGTTGGCAGAAGTTGGCAGCAGCAGCAGCAGGAGCCCAAATATACACTGGAGTTGGCTTCAGGAGCCCAAAAATTGGATGAATCACACCCTGGAGTTGGCAGGAGTTGACAGTAGCAGCAGCAGGAGCCCAAAAAATGGCCTAAAGACATAAATATGTTTTGCACCATTTGGAAAGTGTAAAACGTGGCACCATGCTGAATCTAGTCGCATGCATCAGGCATTGGTGGGTGGAAATCCTGGCTGATCCATCCCTGATTCATTTTGACAAAGGTGAGTCTCTCCACATTTTTAGTTGACAGACGAGTTCTCCTCGCCGTAACTATGGCCCCCGCCGCACTAAACACCCGCTCAGATGGCACGCTACTTGCCGGGCAGGACAGCTTTTCCAGGGCAAACTCTGCTAGTTGCGGCCACAAATCAAGTTTGGCTGCCCAGAAGTCCAGCGGATCCTCAAGGTGTGTTGGCATGGTCATGTCAAAGTATGACATGACCTGCTGGTTCAGGTCCTGCTCCAGGTCTTCCTGCTGCTCATGAGTAGCCTCACTATGCGGGTGTAGAAAGCTACTCATTAGCGACTGAAGACTGAGGCTGCTGCTGCTGATGGAGCTTCTGCTGCTGCTGCTGCCAACCCCCCCAGCGGCCATGGCAGTGGAAGGTGAGCGCAGAGGTCCCCTCGAGTCAGACCTGCGAGAGTATGGACCATGGCGCAGATAGGCATCGGCCAACTGCCTACGTAGAATGTCTTTGTAGTAGTTGAGTTTGTCCTCCCTCTCGGTGGGTTTAAAAAATGCCCCCATTTTGTGCCGGAAGCGAGGGTCCAATAAGGTGGACAGCCAGAAGTCATCCCGCCGACAGATGGAAACAATTCTGGGGTCACTACGCAAGCACGTGAGCATGCTTCGTGCCATTTGCGCAAGTGACTTGGATGGACTACCTGTCTCCATCTCCACTGCATACTGCCACGGTGTGCCCGGGTCCTCTGTCTCTCCTTCCTCAAAAACCTCTAGCTCCTCTGGCTGCTCCTGCTCCTCCTCTCCTGTCCGCTGACTAGATAAACCAGCCATTTCGCCAAGCCTAAACTGTGTTTCGCTGGGCAACTCCTCCTCCTCCTCTTCCTCCTCCTCCTCCTCCAGTTCAGCTCCAAGGGGGTTCATGTGGCCGTAAGATGTAAACGCCATGTCTCCAGTGCCCTGACCAGCCATGGTTTCCAACATGTGCTGTAGTACATGAAGCAGTGGAATCACGTCGTTCATCCCGTAATCCTGCCGACTGACAAATAAAGTGGCTTCCTCAAAGGGCCTGAGCAAACGGCAGGTGTCACGTATGAGCTGCCACTGGTTGACATTGAAGTTACACAGGGGAGTCCCCCTATCTGCTTGGATCATCAGGAAATCCGTGATGGCTTTTCTCTGTTCATATAATCGGTCCAACATGTGAAGGGTGGAATTCCAACGGGTGGAAACATCGCAAATCAGACTATGTTGGGGGATACCATTCTGACGCTGTAGCTCAAGAAGGGTGTGTTTGGCAGTGTAGGAGTGGCTGAAGTGCATGCAAAGTTTCCGTGAAGTTGTTAGGATGTCCTGCAGATGGGGGGAACACTTCAGAAACCGCTTGACAACCAGATTGAAGACGTGAGCCATGCAGGGGGCATGGGTCAGGCTTCCTTGGTGCAGCGCAGACAAAATGTTCTTCCCATTGTCGGTAACCATGATTCCCATTTTAAGTTTTCTCGGAGTAAGCCATGTTTGGATTTCCTGATGAATACATTTAAGCAGTTCCTCCCCTGTGTGACTCCGTTCGCCAAGACAAACCATGTGAAGCACTGCGTGACACCTCCGTGCCCTGCACACATGGTAGACTGGAGGGGCACTGAGACTTGAGCCTACAGTGGAGGGTGAGGAGATGGCGGAGGATGAGGAGGCCGAGTCGCACGGTGTCACAGGCCCAATGGGCAGAGAGCGCGGAGGCCGAAGCGGCGTGACCTGTCCAAGTTGCTGCTGCAAAGGGACCACATTCACCCAGTGGGCCGTAAACGACATGTACTGCCCCTGACCGTAGTTACAGCTCCAGATGTCGGCGCTGCCATGTATTTTGCTACACACCGACAGGCTCAAGGACTGGCCCACCTTCTGTTCAACAAAAGTGTGCAGCGCTGGTACTGCCTTCTTGGCAAAGAAATGACGGCTTGGGACTCTCCACCTCGGCTCGGCACAAGCCATCAGTTCTCTGAAAGGTGCAGATTCCACCACCTGAAAAGGGAGCGACTGCAGCACCAGCAACTTGGACAGGAGCACATTCAGCTTCTGCGCCGTAGGATGAGTGGGCGCATACTGCTGTCTCTTGGACATGGCTTCGCTGATGGATTGCTGGCGGGATGCATGACTTGGAGGAGGAGGAGCAGGAGCGACAGAGGATGGGTATGACGCACAGCTGCCTTCGGCTGAGGTGCTGGAGCCTTGGCTGGCAGAAATTGGGAGCTCACTTGGTGAGGAAGCAGACTGGACCACCCCTTGGGAGCCTCGGTTCTCCCAGGTCGTTTTATGGTGACGCATCATATGTTGACGCAGGGCCGTGGTGCCAACATTTGGACCCTTGCCACGCTTCACCTTTTGCCTACATATCTTGCATGTGGCCATGTTACCCTCCTGCGGATGCCTCAGGAAAAACTGCCACACTGCCGAGTAGCTACTTTTCCCACCCCCTGGCCTCACTGATTCACTGCTGCTGTTGCCAACTCCAGGAACCCCTGCTCCACTACCTCCCGATAAGGTAGACTGCCGCACAGCAGGTGCTCTACCCCGGCCCCGGCCCCGGCCGGCTCCAGCCTTTGGAATTGTGCCCCCATGCTGACTGCTACCACCTTGCTGCCTCAGCTGCTGACTCCGGGGCAACCTGCACCCCTCTTCTCCTGATGATGACGATGAAGCCCCTTCATCACCCGGCTCCCAAGTGCGATCGGCTTCATCGTCATCATCATCATCATCACCGGGTTGTGGCTGTACGTCACTGATGTTCGTGGATTCGTCAACAGTGTCTGGCGCAGGAGCTGGAACGCTCGCAGCACCCACGACACTGTCCACATCACTATTTGTCTGCCTAGCTAAAGAAGCCACCTCCATTTCTTGGCTGGGCAGTAGCTGCTGACTGTCCTCTATCTGATGGTCCTCCTCACTAAAGAGTGGAGCTGAACCCAAAGCATAGGATACGTCGCTGGGGGAGGGAACGGCGTAGGCCAGAGGCAATGGGAGGACAGGGACTGCTCTCGGGGCATGCCAACTCAGGGTTGTGTCAGAGGAACCTACCGACCCTAGACTGGGGGTCTCAGACGTAAGTTGTGATGATGTTGTTGATGAGCGCGTCAACCAATCTACCACGGCAGATGCGTTACTGGTGGAGACCCGACCGCTAGCAGATACTGGCAGATTAGGTCTCTCAGCGTGACTCCTGCTGCTACTGGCCCCCAGTCTGATGCGAGCTCTGCCTGCGGAATCTTGGCCTCTGCCACTCCTCTTTTCACTTCCAGGCACTTGTCTGCCCGACATAGTCTAACTGGCGTGGTAGTAGGTGATATTTAAAAAAACCCCGGGCAGCGGTGGGTCTATATGAAACAGAATATAATGCACACCAAAAGTGAGCAGTAACACTCAGCCTCCAACAGGCCTGCTTAGTGTAAATAAGAGAGCTGCTTAGTGTAAATAAAGAGGGGTATGCTATGTTACAGAATGGGATGCCTCAACAGAAGTGCACCTGGCAGGCAGCAGTAAGCCTATGCCCAGCAAAAGTGTCTTATAATATAAATATAATAAGAGCAAATGCTTATATGGTCTTAAACAGAGGCTGCTTTAGTCACAGAATGGGATGCCCCGGGCAGGAATCGAGCTGGCAGGGTCCAGTAGTGCTTTGGCCAGCAAAAGTGTCTTTATCAGGCCTAATTTCAAATATGATAAGAGCAAATGCTTATATGGTCTTAAACAGAGGCTGCTTTAGTCACAGAATGGGATGCCCCGGGCAGGAATCGAGCTGGCAGGGTCCAGTAGTGCTTTGGCCAGCAAAAGTGTCTTTATCAGGCCTAATTTCAAATATGATAAGAGCAAATGCTTATATGGTCTTAAACAGAGGCTGCTTTAGTCACAGAATGGGATGCCCCGGGCAGGAATCGAGCTGGCAGGGTCCAGTAGTGCTTTGGCCAGCAAAAGTGTCTTTATCAGGCCTAATTTCAAATATGATAAGAGCAAATGCTTATATGGTCTTAAACAGAGGCTGCTTTAGTCACAGAATGGGATGCCCCGGGCAGGAATCGAGCTGGCAGGGTACAGTAGTGCTTTGGCCAGCAAAAGTGTCTTTATCAGGCTAATTTCAAATATGATAAGAGCAAATGCTTATATGGTCTTAAACAGAGGCTGCTTTAGTCACAGAATGGGATGCCCCGGGCAGGAATCGAGCTGGCAGGGTACAGTAGTGCTTTGGCCAGCAAAAGTGTCTTTATCAGGCCTAATTTCAAATATGATAAGAGCAAATGCTTATATGGTCTTAAACAGAGGCTGCTTTAGTCACAGAATGGGATGCCCCGGGCAGGAATCGAGCTGGCAGGGTACAGTAGTGCTTTGGCCAGCAAAAGTGTCTTTATCAGGCCTAATTTCAAATATGATAAGAGCAAATGCTTATATGGTCTTAAACAGAGGCTGCTTTAGTCACAGAATGGGATGCCCCGGGCAGGAATCGAGCTGGCAGGGTACAGTAGTGCTTTGGCCAGCAAAAGTGTCTTTATCAGGCTAATTTCAAATATGATAAGAGCAAATGCTTATATGGTCTTAAACAGAGGCTGCTTTAGTCACAGAATGGGATGCCCCGGGCAGGAATCGAGCTGGCAGGGTACAGTAGTGCTTTGGCCAGCAAAAGTGTCTTTATCAGGCTAATTTCAAATATGATAAGAGCAAATGCTTATATGGTCTTAAACAGAGGCTGCTTTAGTCACAGAATGGGATGCCCCGGGCAGGAATCGAGCTGGCAGGGTACAGTAGTGCTTTGGCCAGCAAAAGTGTCTTTATCAGGCCTAATTTCAAATATGATAAGAGCAAATGCTTATATGGTCTTAAACAGAGGCTGCTTTAGTCACAGAATGGGATGCCCCGGGCAGGAATCGAGCTGGCAGGGTACAGTAGTGCTTTGGCCAGCAAAAGTGTCTTTATCAGGCCTAATTTCAAATATGATAAGAGCAAATGCTTATATGGTCTTAAACAGAGGCTGCTTTAGTCACAGAATGGGATGCCCCGGGCAGGAATCGAGCTGGCAGGGTACAGTAGTGCTTTGGCCAGCAAAAGTGTCTTTATCAGGCTAATTTCAAAT
Organism: Gastrophryne carolinensis; assembly: GCA_027917425.1. Classification (NCBI taxonomy): domain Eukaryota; kingdom Metazoa; phylum Chordata; class Amphibia; order Anura; family Microhylidae; genus Gastrophryne; species Gastrophryne carolinensis. The sequence goes on along the minus strand of CM051234.1, from coordinate 469,290,273 downwards.
ATGATAAGAGCAAATGCTTATATGGTCTTAAACAGAGGCTGCTTTAGTCACAGAATGGGATGCCCCGGGCAGGAATCGAGCTGGCAGGGTACAGTAGTGCTTTGGCCAGCAAAAGTGTCTTTATCAGGCCTAATTTCAAATATGATAAGAGCAAATGCTTATATGGTCTTAAACAGAGGCTGCTTTAGTCACAGAATGGGATGCCCTGGGCAGGAATCGAGCTGGCAGGGTACAGTAGTGCTTTGGCCAGCAAAAGTGTCTTTATCAGGCCTAATTTCAAATATGATAAGAGCAAATGCTTATATGGTCTTAAACAGAGGCTGCTTTAGTCACAGAATGGGATGCCCCGGGCAGGAATCGAGCTGGCAGGGTACAGTAGGGCTTTGGCCAGCAAAAGTGTCTTTATCAGGCCTAATTTCAAATATGATAAGAGCAAATGCTTATATGGTCTTAAACAGAGGCTGCTTTAGTCACAGAATGGGATGCCCCGGGCAGGAATCGAGCTGGCAGGGTACAGTAGTGCTTTGGCCAGCAAAAGTGTCTTTATCAGGCTAATTTCAAATATGATAAGAGCAAATGCTTATATGGTCTTAAACAGAGGCTGCTTTAGTCACAGAATGGGATGCCCCGGGCAGGAATCGAGCTGGCAGGGTACAGTAGTGCTTTGGCCAGCAAAAGTGTCTTTATCAGGCCTAATTTCAAATATGATAAGAGCAAATGCTTATATGGTCTTAAACAGAGGCTGCTTTAGTCACAGAATGGGATGCCCCGGGCAGGAATCGAGCTGGCAGGGTACAGTAGTGCTTTGGCCAGCAAAAGTGTCTTTATCAGGCTAATTTCAAATATGATAAGAGCAAATGCTTATATGGTCTTAAACAGAGGCTGCTTTAGTCACAGAATGGGATGCCCCGGGCAGGAATCGAGCTGGCAGGGTACAGTAGTGCTTTGGCCAGCAAAAGTGTCTTTATCAGGCTAATTTCAAATATGATAAGAGCAAATGCTTATATGGTCTTAAACAGAGGCTGCTTTAGTCACAGAATGGGATGCCCCGGGCAGGAATCGAGCTGGCAGGGTACAGTAGGGCTTTGGCCAGCAAAAGTGTCTTTATCAGGCCTAATTTCAAATATGATAAGAGCAAATGCTTATATGGTCTTAAACAGAGGCTGCTTTAGTCACAGAATGGGATGCCCCGGGCAGGAATCGAGCTGGCAGGGTACAGTAGTGCTTTGGCCAGCAAAAGTGTCTTTATCAGGCTAATTTCAAATATGATAAGAGCAAATGCTTATATGGTCTTAAACAGAGGCTGCTTTAGTCACAGAATGGGATGCCCCGGGCAGGAATCGAGCTGGCAGGGTACAGTAGTGCTTTGGCCAGCAAAAGTGTCTTTATCAGGCCTAATTTCAAATATGATAAGAGCATATGCTTATATGGTCTTAAACAGAGGCTGCTTTAGTCACAGAATGGGATGCCCCGGGCAGGAATCGAGCTGGCAGGGTACAGTAGGGCTTTGGCCAGCAAAAGTGTCTTTATCAGGCCTAATTTCAAATATGATAAGAGCAAATGCTTATATGGTCTTAAACAGAGGCTGCTTTAGTCACAGAATGGGATGCCCCGGGCAGGAATCGAGCTGGCAGGGTACAGTAGTGCTTTGGCCAGCAAAAGTGTCTTTATCAGGCCTAATTTCAAATATGATAAGAGCAAATGCTTATATGGTCTTAAACAGAGGCTGCTTTAGTCACAGAATGGGATGCCCCGGGCAGGAATCGAGCTGGCAGGGTACAGTAGTGCTTTGGCCAGCAAAAGTGTCTTTATCAGGCTAATTTCAAATATGATAAGAGCAAATGCTTATATGGTCTTAAACAGAGGCTGCTTTAGTCACAGAATGGGATTCCCCGGGCAGGAATCGAGCTGGCAGGGTACAGTAGTGCTTTGGCCAGCAAAAGTGTCTTTATCAGGCTAATTTCAAATATGATAAGAGCAAATGCTTATATGGTCTTAAACAGAGGCTGCTTTAGTCACAGAATGGGATGCCCCGGGCAGGAATCGAGCTGGCAGGGTACAGTAGTGCTTTGGCCAGCAAAAGTGTCTTTATCAGGCTAATTTCAAATATGATAAGAGCAAATGCTTATATGGTCTTAAACAGAGGCTGCTTTAGTCACAGAATGGGATGCCCCGGGCAGGAATCGAGCTGGCAGGGTACAGTAGTGCTTTGGCCAGCAAAAGTGTCTTTATCAGGCCTAATTTCAAATATGATAAGAGCAAATGCTTATATGGTCTTAAACAGAGGCTGCTTTAGTCACAGAATGGGATGCCCCGGGCAGGAATCGAGCTGGCAGGGTACAGTAGTGCTTTGGCCAGCAAAAGTGTCTTTATCAGGCCTAATTTCAAATATGATAAGAGCAAATGCTTATATGGTCTTAAACAGAGGCTGCTTTAGTCACAGAATGGGATGCCCCGGGCAGGAATCGAGCTGGCAGGGTACAGTAGTGCTTTGGCCAGCAAAAGTGTCTTTATCAGGCTAATTTCAAATATGATAAGAGCAAATGCTTATATGGTCTTAAACAGAGGCTGCTTTAGTCACAGAATGGGATGCCCCGGGCAGGAATCGAGCTGGCAGGGTACAGTAGTGCTTTGGCCAGCAAAAGTGTCTTTATCAGGCCTAATTTCAAATATGATAAGAGCAAATGCTTATATGGTCTTAAACAGAGGCTGCTTTAGTCACAGAATGGGATGCCCCGGGCAGGAATCGAGCTGGCAGGGTACAGTAGTGCTTTGGCCAGCAAAAGTGTCTTTATCAGGCCTAATTTCAAATATGATAAGAGCAAATGCTTATATGGTCTTAAACAGAGGCTGCTTTAGTCACAGAATGGGATGCCCCGGGCAGGAATCGAGCTGGCAGGGTACAGTAGTGCTTTGGCCAGCAAAAGTGTCTTTATCAGGCTAATTTCAAATATGATAAGAGCAAATGCTTATATGGTCTTAAACAGAGGCTGCTTTAGTCACAGAATGGGATGCCCCGGGCAGGAATCGAGCTGGCAGGGTACAGTAGTGCTTTGGCCAGCAAAAGTGTCTTTATCAGGCCTAATTTCAAATATGATAAGAGCAAATGCTTATATGGTCTTAAACAGAGGCTGCTTTAGTCACAGAATGGGATGCCCCGGGCAGGAATCGAGCTGGCAGGGTACAGTAGTGCTTTGGCCAGCAAAAGTGTCTTTATCAGGCCTAATTTCAAATATGATAAGAGCAAATGCTTATATGGTCTTAAACAGAGGCTGCTTTAGTCACAGAATGGGATGCCCCGGGCAGGAATCGAGCTGGCAGGGTACAGTAGTGCTTTGGCCAGCAAAAGTGTCTTTATCAGGCCTAATTTCAAATATGATAAGAGCAAATGCTTATATGGTCTTAAACAGAGGCTGCTTTAGTCACAGAATGGGATGCCCCGGGCAGGAATCGAGCTGGCAGGGTACAGTAGTGCTTTGGCCAGCAAAAGTGTCTTTATCAGGCTAATTTCAAATATGATAAGAGCAAATGCTTATATGGTCTTAAACAGAGGCTGCTTTAGTCACAGAATGGGATGCCCCGGGCAGGAATCGAGCTGGCAGGGTACAGTAGTGCTTTGGCCAGCAAAAGTGTCTTTATCAGGCTAATTTCAAATATGATAAGAGCAAATGCTTATATGGTCTTAAACAGAGGCTGCTTTAGTCACAGAATGGGATGCCCCGGGCAGGAATCGAGCTGGCAGGGTACAGTAGTGCTTTGGCCAGCAAAAGTGTCTTTATCAGGCCTAATTTCAAATATGATAAGAGCAAATGCTTATATGGTCTTAAACAGAGGCTGCTTTAGTCACAGAATGGGATGCCCCGGGCAGGAATCGAGCTGGCAGGGTACAGTAGTGCTTTGGCCAGCAAAAGTGTCTTTATCAGGCTAATTTCAAATATGATAAGAGCAAATGCTTATATGGTCTTAAACAGAGGCTGCTTTAGTCACAGAATGGGATGCCCCGGGCAGGAATCGAGCTGGCAGGGTACAGTAGTGCTTTGGCCAGCAAAAGTGTCTTTATCAGGCTAATTTCAAATATGATAAGAGCAAATGCTTATATGGTCTTAAACAGAGGCTGCTTTAGTCACAGAATGGGATGCCCCGGGCAGGAATCGAGCTGGCAGGGTACAGTAGGGCTTTGGCCAGCAAAAGTGTCTTTATCAGGCCTAATTTCAAATATGATAAGAGCAAATGCTTATATGGTCTTAAACAGAGGCTGCTTTAGTCACAGAATGGGATGCCCCGGGCAGGAATCGAGCTGGCAGGGTACAGTAGTGCTTTGGCCAGCAAAAGTGTCTTTATCAGGCTAATTTCAAATATGATAAGAGCAAATGCTTATATGGTCTTAAACAGAGGCTGCTTTAGTCACAGAATGGGATGCCCCGGGCAGGAATCGAGCTGGCAGGGTACAGTAGTGCTTTGGCCAGCAAAAGTGTCTTTATCAGGCTAATTTCAAATATGATAAGAGCAAATGCTTATATGGTCTTAAACAGAGGCTGCTTTAGTCACAGAATGGGATGCCCCGGGCAGGAATCGAGCTGGCAGGGTACAGTAGGGCTTTGGCCAGCAAAAGTGTCTTTATCAGGCCTAATTTCAAATATGATAAGAGCAAATGCTTATATGGTCTTAAACAGAGGCTGCTTTAGTCACAGAATGGGATGCCTCACAGCAGACTTAAGATCAGTTCAGTATATATGCACAGTTAGTTACTATAAGCAGCCTGAAAACGCTAACAAAGGCTGGATGAAAAAAAAAAAATCTCCCTGTCAGCCAGCTCCGTTTTTCCTACCTTTCCCTGGCTTTCTGTCTGTCTCCTGTCTGTCTCCTGCCTGTCTCCTGCCTGTCTCCAGCCTGTCCCTGTCTGTCCCTGTCTCCAGCCTGTCTAACTGCCTCAGCTACACAGCGTTCTGTCTGTCTGTCACGAATGCAATAGAGAAATGAGGAAAAGCAAGATGGCCGCCGTTAAATACCGCTGTGTGACGTCACCGGGCTTGCTGGCTGCTGATAGGCTGCATGTGACTGCCCCAGCTTGCACTGGCGCGGGATACATGTCCAGACATGTCCCGCCCGCCATCTTAGAATGCCTGTAATGTAAATGAATGGATGTTAAAGGAAAACTTCGAGTGATCGAATCGCGGGGAAATTCGGATTCGATCCGAATCGAATTTTTCCTGAAATTCGGATCGAATCCGGGTTCGTCCGGATCGATTCGCTCATCCCTAATAACAACATTCTCTTACCTTCTGAAATGTATAAATGTGCTGATATATATATATATATATATATATATATATATATATATATATATATATACAATAAAATAAATACATTGACCAAACTCTTCTGTAGCAATGTAAGGTGAACTTTTCACTTGCTAATCTAAAGTTTCCAACCTATATGATCTTTAGTTCAGATTTTTCTTTAGAGTTCGAATGGGCCTAAACTTTCCCTGTTCTGGAAGAGTACTGGTCTGCAGGGGCCTAAACTAATCTAACCTACCTCCCTCCCATGATGGTTCCCCAAAACTCTCTTGCTCCCTCTGAATGCATAATACTGAATCATTGTCAGCACTTACTTTTGCTCTTGCATCCACTCAAAGCTAAAATGGCACCTCACAGATTTTCTTTTGGTAGCGGCCATTTTGGAGCTTCCTTTCTCGGCATCCCAGCCATGGTGCTGCCTGAATTCAACTGACATAACTGCAGAGCGACTGGAAACCCAGTAGCACTTCATGTTTTCAGGTGGCCTGAGCTACAGGAGTTAGAAAACAGTAAATTAATATTTAAGTGCAGCAATCTGATTGTCCTGGGGAGGGATGCATATGAGCATGGTTTGTTGTAAGGGTGTTTAAGCCCTGCAATCATCATTTACCCTTTACTGTTATCTGATCCCTACCAGGCACATCTAGTCTATAATGGAAAGCCATAGATGCCACAGGCACCAGAGGAGATGCCCCTCTTCAGGAACCCTATATTTTGAGCTGGTTACCAACATTTGACTCCAATAACATCAAAGGATGTTTAGTATTTAAACAGGAAGGGAGCCTAAATCAGCCCAGTGTGGGTACAGGCAGAAGAATATTACAGTGTGTTCAACCATGTAAGCAAAAACAACAGAAGGAATGCTTACCTTTTGTTCCCTGAAGCTGTTCAGTGGTAGTCTGGTGCTCACAGACCCATCTGGTGATGACTCTTACAGACTCACAGACTCATCTGGAAAATGTAATTGGGTCACCTCACACTTCCCTAGAAGACCTGTTTAACAGTAGACTGAAAACAAGGGCTACCAAAATCACTGGTGACTGCACCCACCCTGGCTACTATGTTTTTTAAGAGACCTCTATCAGGCTATTGGTTTAGCTCTATTGGTTTAGCGCTATTGCAGTCGCAGTTATTGAACAGCCAGGCATTAAATATGTTTTTTTGCAATAGCGAAACATGTTGAATCGCTGAATTTCTCTCTGCCATAATAATTGGACACTTAGCTACATACTGGCATCCTCTCTGCCATAAATTTTGGACACTTAGGCCTCGATTCACTAAAGGTAGAAAAAAATAACACTTGGAAAATTGAATTAAATGCAAGGATTTTTAAAACTTAGGAGTAATTTAGAATGGCTGTTGAATTAATTTTGTGTACTCTAATACACTCGAAATTGCAGTCGGAAAATTTACAATTGCAAATGAAAATTACTTTACAAGTGAAAAACTGTGTGAAAAATGGCTCGAATTTTCCAATAAACATTCATGTGTCTGTGTGAGATTCTGCTTAGCTGAACTGGCCCTGTTCGGTCCCTTTGTTGAACTTAATTTACATATATATATATAACAGCGCATGTTTATGTTTGAGGAGTTACATATGAGGCTTCATATAAACTTCAATTGCCCTTTCTTGGGTTCTTGTTTTGGTTACTTTTTTGTTAGTGTTTTTATTGTTCTGAATGTGTTTTGAATTTATTTTCACTACTTTTGTTATCTTTGGATAACTTGCATTTTCAGCCCCGGCATTATTGTGTTACATCAGTTACTTGTTACTAATGTACTAATGTTCCAGGTGTTTGTGCTCGCAGGGTTCTTTTAAAGCCTTCATTTGTATAGCACCTGGAGCTGAATGCCTAATTGTCATGTGTGGAATGGCTATGGCACCTGCCCGTCAATTGAGCCCCGGGTAAACATCAAAGTAAGTTTTGTGTTTTCTTTTGTGTGCGTGTTTTCTGCACATGTGTGTTTCCTGTGGGCGTGTGATTCCCTGTCTCTTTTTTTTTGGGATGTTATGTCGTTTTGTAAATCAGATATGTTTTGTTAGATTGCGCTCTTTCATTTTTGTTTTGCGTACCAGAAGGAATTCATAGTTATGGACCTTGAGGAGACGGTGGACCGGCGCTTAAAGGTCAAGTTGAAGTCTAAATTCATCAGGCAAAGGTGGTCAGATCCGGGATCCAGAGGCTTTTTACCACCTTTATGATGCCTAAAGCTCTCGTAAATGAATCATCTAGTACAGCTAATGACTAGTATCCATAGCCAAAAGGCTTTGCAATAATGTATGTTAATGTCTTGTGTCTCCACAGATAAGCGGCCACCCCTCTGCAAATATGGCAAGGATGTTCTCCCCCGCACCAGAGCCTTCTGTCTTTACTTTTGCCTTTCCAGGGTCAACCTGCAAAATGTTTTGCTTGTGTTTTTTCTTGTTTGTCTCTTTCCTACTGTTTCAGGGCATCATAGGCCCGAGCCTCCACTTCCCTTCCAGAATTTTGACTGGAGCCGCAGCAAGGTAAATGTGGACCTGCAAACAGACCTCCCCAACTAGCTACTCTCAACTTCCTGTTTGCTTGTTGTCCCACCTAAGGAGCCTTTTTTGACTCCTTTTCATTAACACAGCTACGCATACTCCTGCTGGCTCGTCAACCAAACCCCAGCTTCACACTTGGCACCACCAGCATCCAGTTGAGTCCAGCAGCATGGGCCATCATCAGACCTGTAAGTCCAGCAGCATGGGCCATCATCAGACCTGTGATGGTAAGTAGGAAGCAGATTTATACCTTTTTCTGCCTTTCATATATTGTTTCTAATGATGCCCACAAGGCCTCCAACTTCTGATTGTCCAACACCCATCTTTTGGTTCTTTAATGGTTTTGTTATTTTTTTTTTTATTCACAACCAAATTTATTTGCCAGATTCCGCACAAACACAAAAACATTACAAAAACAATTAGATTCCAAAATCAGGGAACGGTGGTGAAGGTGCTTCATTGGATGGTGGGTCACTCAGGGATTGTCCAGCAGGAGCCAAGTGTGGATGCTGCAGGGCTGGTGGTTGGCCATTGGGAGCAGGAGGGTTGGTGAAAGCCACAGGTCCAGCTCTAAACAGGGCCTGGAAAAAGATGTTTAGCTGCTGGACCTGCTGGTTGAGGACCTGCAGCAACTCATTAATTTCCCTCCTGCTCTTCCGGAAGTCTGAAAGAATGTCCAGATGTTGCTCCACTGTCTGTGCTGGCTGCTGTTCCTGCTCTGCCTACCTGTCTTGCCAGTGCACGTGCTGCCTGTTTGGCCCTTGTATTAAATTCAGCTTGAATTTAACAAACTTGGCCCTCCATGACCCCCACTCTTTTGGCCAGTTGGCCCTGTTTTTGTTGCCAAGTGTAGGCTTGCAGGATTTGAGAACCAAGCTCATACAGCTCTGCACTACTTGGTCGCCAGATCAGGAGCCTGTCACCCTTGAGCTCAATCACAGGATTGGTTAACGTGGTGTTGAATGTATTGTGCAAATGCTGGTCAAGGCTGAACTTTGCAAATGTGTGTGAGCTGCAAATCAGCCACAACATGCCCCCCCCCCCCCAAAAGGATATTGCATTGTGCTCGGGTGCAAACTTGGGAATGGCTCCTGATTGTATGCATCAATGATGTCCTGGACAGTTGGCCAAAGGGTTTTTGTAGCAAGCATGGTTTTGACTTATTGAACTTACCAAGGTGAATACAGATGCCTGTGAAGGTGGGATCCCCTGAATCAACGGATGTTGCCCTTACGGATGTCCTTTGCTGAATACGATCCACCAAGGCCTGGGCCTGTTAAGAAGCACATGTGAAACTTCTGAACATCTGCAAGTAACAAGTAACCAACATGAATCTTGCTAAAGTGATCACACAGCATTGGGGGACAACAACAATACAGTGGTGGAGGTGGAATGCAATATACTGGTTTGTGTCTTCGAGGCACAGACACACACCCTTTCACCAAATCTGCTGTGGGACAACAAGATGGACACATACTAACAAGAAGGTTGACCTTGTGAACAGATGTGTAATCAGTGGCCAAGTACATGTGTTGGTTCATCCCCTGATGCTTGTGACAGCTGCGGCTGTAGGGAATGCTGGTCTTCCTCAGATAAGGGTGAACAATCATACAATGATGGAGTATGTTACAAAAATGAAAAATAAAATGCATTGAACCTGTTCAAACAACTGTCAAGAGTAGGCCAACACTTGTCAAGCATGTTAGATACCTCGACACAAATGCCCCAAAACACTGTATAACTGTTTGCAGTTGCAAACATGCAAATGCATTTGAGCACAACAGGTTACATAACTCACATACTGGCCATCTCCTCCATTCTTAGCTCCATTACTGGAATGTCAGATGTGAGGCCTTGAAACTTAAGAGCAAAGCATAAGAAAATGAATGACAGAGTGTGATAACATTAACCAGCATGGGCCAAGTGGCCAGCAGAAGCCACACGTGAAAGTTTGACAAAGGTGGCTGGAGGATGACAAAACTGCAAGTGTGGTGCATGGCTCCATGGTGCCTAGGAACACATGGATGCAGAACCTGCATGTGGCAAGCACACCTTAAAAGAAACATTGGCAACATATGCACGTACAAACAGGGTCAGGCTGGCAAAATGACAAGTTGGTTGCGGGTGCTGTGCGGGGCACAATGTGGCTTAGAAACACAAGGCAAAAAGAAAGAAGCAAACATGAAAAATATGCCCACAGCAGCATGCATGGGCCAAGGCAACATGAGCATAGACATTTGGCTGGCTGAAGAGCTGGCTGTTGGTGGGTAGCAGCCCAGAGTGTGGTCTAAAAATCAAGAGCAGCATAAAGAAAAACAAACATGAAAACATGGACACAGCAGCATGCATGGGCCAAGGCAACAGAAGCAGAGACATTTACCTAATCAGCTGAATGGTGCACTTACAGACAGGGCCAGGATGGCTGGCTGCTGGTGGGTAGTGACCAATAGAAGAGACAAAAAAGAGAAGCATAATGAAAAACAAACCAGCTGTTGGCCAGTGGCAGGTTGTGCGTCTGGGGCCTCGTCTTCCCCTGACCCCAACCCCGCATCTGCAGTTAGGGATTAAACAAAGAAAACACGTTGAACACACATGCCAAAACCAAATGTAAATTTTGTCCAAAAAGCAATGACTTACCTTCAGCCAAGGCTGTTGTGTCATCCCCTACATCCACATCCTGCAGCCAGTATACAGGGATCTTTGGCTTTAGCATGACCTCATATTCCCTGTAGTTGTTAAGGGGGCCTTCATGTTCCCCACACTCGATGAGCAGGTCCACTCCATTTTTGTGCCTGCTGCAGCGTGTTGAATGGCTTTCTGGTTGCTTTCTGGACCGGGTCATGAGCGCCAATCCCACATGTATTTGTATTTGAACACTAACAACTAAAACTTATCCTAAACACACTGTAAGGCATGTCCCCTTTGTTCCCAGCAGTTTCTTGTAACGATAATGAAAAAAATGCTGACCAGAGCTGGAAAAATACAGCACTAAATATTTAAAGGAGGAAAAAATATCCTAAATATGCTGTGGAGCCCTGGGAAAAATGGCAGTATAAAGTGGTGTACGCAAGTGCTGGAATAATCAGCAGCCGGTCCCAACAGACGCTCACATAGACCGGCCAGTACCTAGGTGCAACAATCTAAGCTAATTAGTAGCGTTCGGCGCCGCAACTTCTAGCGCCAATGTAGTACAAACATAGCACCAGATAAGACAGGAATGAAGGCGCTCTGAAGCTGGCCCTATAGCCACAAAAATGATGCTAAAAGGCAGATCATAAATAAGGCCCATAATGTCATTTTACACAGTTTCATGTTCATAGGTCTCCCGATGGTGTACTATAGGCTTTTTTTCAAGGTACATTGAGTAAAAGGACTCCATGGTGGAAGTCAGAAAACAGACTTTTCACCCCTGAAATCTACTGTAAGAAAATTGTGTGAATGCAACACTTGCATTTAACCCAATCAATGGCACCTGAATCACAAGAATTATTTTGCGCTCCAAATTTCACCACTAATTATTTTCAAAAATCAAATTATTTTCAGGTGCTATTTTTCATACAAAAGAGAATACGATTTTGTGAAACATGTCGCTCATAACCCTGATATCTCACCTTCTCTGTTGTACATCTACTTACCTGGAAAGTTCTGGCTGCAGAATCTCGGCACCTGGGCCCACTTTCACTATTTGAGGTCTGACCAGTGTTGTATTATTTAGGTGAAGGTGTAAGGCATGTCCCCTCGCCACTCACATCGACTGCCACTTCCCCCGCCAACGTCCTCTTTTCATGTGTGTTGAGCTTGAAGTCGTACCTTTGCTCCATGAAGGTCTGCAAAGAACAAATACATTTGAATTATGAATTTGTGTCCTTCTCTGTTTGGGTCTCCTTTAGGTACATATGCACACCCCTGCCTCTTTAAGTACTTTTCAAAGCCTGCCACCCCACCCTATTCCAGCAATCTCCCTTCACATTCCCATAGACAGTGTGGCATTCCTCCCTCCCATAGGCAGTGTGGTATTCCCTCCATTTCCCATGGACAGTGTGGCATTCCCCTCTCCCATTCCCATAGGCAGTGTGGCATTCCCCCTCCCATTTCCATAGGCAGTGTGGCATTACCGCTCCCATTCTGATAGACAGTGTGAAATTCCTTCCTCCTATTCCCATAGGCAGCATGGCAATTCCCCCCTCCCATCCCCATAGGCAGTCTGGCATTTCCCATTCCCATAGGCATTGTGGAATTCCCCCCATTCCCATGAGGAGCAGGTGGCAGGGATGATCCACCCCAAAACTACCAGGGGATGTCAGGCACCATGGACACCGACAGGTGGCATGTGCCCAACAGTGGTAAGACTTGGTTGCTAATTGTAGCTTGGCACAGGGGGGAAGAGGCTGACCAAACACCAAACCCACCAACCTGAGTGTCCACATGCACACCCAACCTTGATGGCTTGCCTGGGACAAACATGTTGGCCTACAACACAAACCAAGTTGATTTGTCAATCTATAAATGTAACACCTAACAAGATGGTAGCAGCATAATTTTAGGGCTCCCAATGTGGGTCCCAGTGTGTAGCCCTTGCTTTGATTTTATAGGGGCACATATACTGTAAAGAGTAAACTAATTGTGCATTTACCTTGACTTGGCAGGAACCCCCCAGCAAGCAGGACCTCACCCTCCAGAACCTCCACCTGCAAGCACAGCTGCCCCATCTGGCGTGCCTACCACCAAGCCACCAGCAATGGCGGGCCCCGCTGCCCACACACCAGTCACCCAGGGAGCAGAGTCCAAACGGTGATGAGGTAAATGTGCTTAATTGGCAAAGGCCAAGGGCAGTGTGGAGGAGAAGTGTGATCCCCTGGAAACGTTTTTTGCCCATATGAGGCTGTGTGGTAACATTGACCCAAAAAGACAGTGATGTTGATTTTTCTCAACACAGGCGGCACTTCTCATGGCTGAAATTATTTAGCTAGAGGAAGGGCACTTCAAAATCTGGATGAGACCCCAATATCATCTGTACTCCTCCATCAGCTGCTGGCACCAGGGACACTGGGCATCACCACTACTCTCAGCATCAAGATCTTCCCTCTGCCAGCAGCAGCCTCACCAGTTCCAAAGAGTGTCTAGGAGGCTACAGCCACATGGCACTTGTCTCTGGTGAGGCGGTGCTAAATCATGGAGGCAAACTGATGGGCCACAGATGGAGGCACTACTTGGGGCTATTGTGGAGGCCAGCCAGGTTGCAACACAAAGGCTGGTCAGGCTGGAGGCACAGCAAGCAGCCAAAAGAGAAAGTCAGGCAACAGGACTAACAGGCCATGCCAGACAGGCACATATTCTATCACCAATTTTACTTTCACCAGAGTTGTGCCATAACCCAGCAACTTTTGACTCTTAACACTTAATTCTCTACATTAAATTACAAAAAACATGAACTTGGTTTGGATGTTTTTAATCACACTCCAAAGGAGTAGACTAATTCAAAAATAACATAAGGGCAAAAAATATTCAAACATTAAGAGAAAGAGGGGTCCACCAAAGGCTGGTGAATGCTTTGGGCAGCACGACTCCAGAATAAAGATGACCTGGAATCTCCAGAGCAGAGGCAGGGTTTGCCTCCTACACATAGTTTGCCACCTTTTCTGGCAAGCCTAAATTGTGGAGGGCGATGCATGCCAAGATGTTTTCGACAACTTTCTCCGGCTTCTATTGGAGAGCATCCCCAGTTAGAGTTGGGGGGTAAAGGGCTGAGGGTGAGCAGTTCGAGCCTGGGTGGGTATAGGGCTGATGGTGAGGGGTTAGAGCCTGGGTGGGTATAAGGCATAAGTGTGAGAGGTTAAAGCCTGGGGGTATAGGGCTGAGGGTGAGGGGTTAGAGCCTGTGGGGTATAGGGCTGAGGGTGAGTGGATAGAGCCTGGGGGTATAGGGCATTGGGGTGCCCCGGGGGGCAACAAACAAATTCCTGTGTTGTGGTCTACTTTAAAGAAGTGCTGTTTCTTTTAATAGAAGGAAAAATCCTAGGTTATAGGTTTTACAGTGTTATTCTGCTTTCTTACAGGGGGAATCTGTCCCCTGATCCAGCCTGTGCTAGGACCATAGTTTATTGCAATGGCAATTTTTCTGAAGTCTAGCTTGGGCAGATATTTAGAGTGGTAAAGCTATTGCCCCTCACAGGCTGGCTAAGGAGACAGATACAGTTCTCCACTGTAAAACTGTAATGGAGTACTCCATAACCTATCACTATGGGATTGTATTCCTATCAGGAGAAGAAAAAGCTTGGTGGGATTTTTTATAGTTAGGGTATATTGTTTCCTCCTCTCCCTATTTAGCATGTTTATAAGGATTTTTGATACTACAACATTTAATGACCCTTTTCATTATAGAAAACGGAAAATGACAATGCCAAGAATCTCTTCTGTTGTCCTGCTTTAGAGGCTGTAGCAGTAGGGTGTCTGTCACCAGTGATATTAGGGGTTATAAGAGCTTAAATAGAAGCTCCGGGTTAATTGATATGTTGGTGAAGGTCAAAATGAGACATTATTAAAAACTAATCTACCTCAAACTCTCAAATTGATACTGAACTTATGCATAAATCATCCTCAATGATTCTCGGGGGGGGGGGGGGGGGGGGGCATGGCAGGAATTGCTAATGATTGTTGTATTCAAAACCATCTAGATAGACCTATTTGAAACACCCCAGTCTTCAGATATCCTTACCTGTCTGACGAGCCCACGGCTCATGCGAGGCTAACGGCATCCCTCGCATCCTCTTTACATAAACCTTCAGGGGGTACCAGGAGCTAGCAGGCATTCCGGGAGGTAAATCGCATTATGAGGTGGGTGGAGCTTCATGTTCCATGCATCTCGGCGATCCACATCAAGTATTGGTCAAAATGCATGCGTAGATCCTCTGAAACTCCATCTGAAACCTAGATTTCATCCCAGCAGGCAATTTGCTTACGGGTTTTCAAGCACATTATTGCAGAACCTGGATTCCATTCCAGGCTGCTGACATCATCACAGTGCTGCTGTTCCTGGTTCTACGTGCTCTAGCGCTTCCTGTGATCTCTTGATTTCTTGTTTTGATCCGGCTTCGACCTTGACCACTCCTACGGCTATTCCCTTGGATTGCTTACCTTCTGTGACCTCGGCCTGCCTGACTACACTTTTTCTTGGATTGATTACCTGGCTTGATCTTCGACTCGACCTTCGTTTATGAACCTTCGCTGCTGGCAGCGACCCTGGCTTGTTTGCCGATCTGCTGCTGTGCTTGTGACCCATGTACTTAAAGCGGACCAACAGTCAAAAATGAACACAAAAAACAGTGCTCATTTGCATCCCTCCCCAGGGCAAATTAGAACAATGCACATAAAAAATAATTCACCTTTTTCTAATGCCTGCTTGAGTAAATTTTAAAAACAAGATGGCCGCTCATGGGCTCGCAGGCCACCTGCAAACAGGAAGCCGTGCTGGGCTTCCTGTTACTGTGCAATTCAGTTATGTCAGTTGGGAGAGGAAGCTCCAAAATGGCTGCTACCTTTATTATACAACTGTGCCAGGCTGTTGGTCCGGTTTAAGGTTGTTTTGGGACTTCAATTCTTACCCGAGCCAGTCTATCAGGTACTGTGCTAATTTAGCCTAGTGTTCTGCCAGTTCATTCCCTGGTTTCACAATCTTCCCTGCAGCCCAGCCTATCCTCCCTTTGCGGGGGGCCTAGTGAAAACAAGGGTTGGTCTTGGACTCCGGGTTTCCAGGTCAGTTCTGCCCTATTATTTGCCTCTAGTTTCACAGTTGCTTTGCTCAGCACAGCCAGTGTAAAGGGGGGCTTTCATGCTCTCAGTACTCACCCGCTTGTCAGCCTGACAGTATGCCAGCAATGGAGATGCAGAGAAAAATGAGGAGAGAAGCAGTGAGTGTGGCAGCAGCGATGTGATGTAAGCACGCTGTGTATTTTACATATATCAAAGTAAAAGCATTGTTGTTCCTCTTGTTATTACTGCCAGCACATAGTGTGATCAGAAAAAAGGTGGTTAGAAATGCTGTAGGCTAAAAGCGTCTCCAGCCTGCCAGCATGTAGTGTGACTAGAGAGGAGGAAGGAGGGCAGGGCTTCATTGCTGCAGAGAGAGACAGCCAATCAGGACGTCTGGAGAGAGAGTGGGGGTGTTTCCATTCTTGGTCCACAAGGTTGATTGAACGACCATGTCAGTAGGGTGGAGACTGAAAGCTGAATGAGGAAGGGATTTCCTAGACCTACATAGCAAGAAGGAGAGCGCTGTAGGGACTCCGTGTAAGCTAAGCTACGGATATTTATTTTTGTAACTTCTGACTTGTGAATCACTTTAACCTCAGTGGCTCTGCAATAAATAATAAATACCTGTCTTTCTGTCTCAATGTCATGTGGGCAGGTCTAGCTTTTATAATCTGGTCCCTATCCCCCTCTCTTTTTTTCTCCTTGCCTTTGTCCTCCTCTCATTTCTGCTAGATTTCCCTAGTTATTTTTAATTTATGGGTAATTGTATAGACCAGACCTTGTGATAGCCAATGGAATGTGTCCTCTAATGGAACTCTGGGAAGGTCCTAGTGGTGTACATAGGGATGCTCCCTTGGTAACTACAGTAAATAGATCAGACTTTCGGCCTGACATCTGAATGACACAAACTGCCCCCCATACATATGTTAATCTGTAATTGCTTTAACCTCTGCATTGGGATGTACGGGACATTCTAGGCTAAGGGATAAAATATCCTGCTTTTTGCTTGCATTTCTAAGCTTAGGGGCAGCATCTTTCATTTCCCATCAGTTTTTCATTCCCTGATAATCCCTATAGAACTTGCTTCCTTCTGTTGATTCATTTATCTGAACGGACCCTCACATTGAAACATTCATATGAATCATCTGCTGCTGAGGAGGCCTTGCAGAAGGTAAAGAGAGTTCACCAGGACTTATTGAGTAATATAAAACTGGCTGAATGAAGTCTAGACCCTTTATTCTAAAATAAACTCTTAACCCCCCCCCCCCCACACACACACATCAGCAAATCCAAGTGAACAAGATAAAAACATGTGTTTCCCCAGTTTCTTTGGATTTTTTGTTGGCTGTTGAGGATGCTAAGGGCAGTTTAATTTAGCTTAGTGGGTTGCTTTGTCGGTGCATATGGTTATGGCAGTGAAAACACGTGTCTTTTCTTAAGCTGTCAACAAAAATATGTATGTAGTGACCAGTGTAATATAACTAGTGTTGGGCAAATCCAAACTGCAAAGTTTGGGCTTCAGATAGAAGTCCGTGCTAGGGTTTGCCGTTCGACTCAACAGTAAAGTTGGTTGATGGTTCACACAGTCTGCTATGGGGTGATGGTGGGATTCTGTCACACAGTCTGCTATGGGGTGATGGTGGGATTCTGTCACAGAATCTGCTATGGGGTGATGGTGGCATTCTGTCACAGAATCTGCTATGGGGTGATGGTGGGATTCTGTCACACAGTCTGCTATGGGGTGATGGTGGGATTCTGTCACAGAATCTGCTATGGGGTGATGGTGGGATTCTGTCACAGAATCTGCTATGGGGTGATGGTGGGATTCTGTCACAGAATCTGCTATGGGGTGATGGTGGGATTCTGTCACACAGTCTGCTATGGGGTGATGGTGGGATTCTGTCACACAGTCTGCTATGGGGTGATGGTGGGATTCTGTCACACAGTCTGCTATGGGGTGATGGTGGGATTCTGTCACACAGTCTGCAATGGGGTGATGGTGGGATTCTGTCACAGAATCTGCTATGGGGTGATGGTGGGATTCTGTCACACAGTCTGCTATGGGGTGATGGTGGCATTCTGTCACAGAATCTGCTATGGGGTGATGGTGGGATTCTGTCACACAGTCTGCTATGGGGTGATGGTGGCATTCTGTCACAGAATCTGCTATGGGGTGATGGTGGGATTCTGTCACACAGTCTGCTATGGGGTGATGGTGGGATTCTGTCACAGAATCTGCTATGGGGTGATGGTGGGATTCTGTCACAGAATCTGCTATGGGGTGATGGTGGGATTCTGTCACAGAATCTGCTATGGGGTGATGGTGGGATTCTGTCACAGAATCTGCTATGGGGTGATGGTGGGATTCTGTCACAGAATCTGCTATGGGGTGATGGTGGGATTCTGTCACACAGTCTGCTATGGGGTGATGGTGGGATTCTGTCACACAGTCTGCTATGGGGTGATGGTGGGATTCTGTCACACAGTCTGCTATGGGGTGATGGTGGGATTCTGTCACACAGTCTGCTATGGGGGCAATGGGGGGTTCTGTCACACAATCTGTTAGGGTTATGTATAACGTATACATAATATTATTACTGTCCCTACCTCATTTTTTGTTATTACCCCCCTCTACCCCTAACTATCCCAATCCTACAGCCATTTTTGGGTCACCAAGTTTGGGTCCCCCTTGATTTCAATTGGGTTTGGGTCAAGTTCAGGTACCTGAATAGAATTTTTGTTTAAAAGTCAGCCAAATTTGTCAAACCCGAACTATGGGTTCGCCCAACACTAATGATGACCATCAACTTGCCATGGATAGGTTTGGTACAGTATGTTATAACATTTGCTCATCTAGGGATACCTGCCTTTTTGGAGCACCTTTTGCACTGAGCTTATATGACCCAGCAGGAATTAGCCCTTGGGCATGCTGACAAACAAATTAAACAAGCAATTAGTATGGATTACTCATTAGTTTCACTAACTGGCTGATGAAAGGTAAATGTCCTAGCTTCAGGCCATTACAGACCTGCTCCTGCCTCACAAGAGGATCACTTTACCTAATCTAACAACAGAGAGAAATGTCTCCCGGGATAACCCCTTACCTGCCAGCTTTACAGCTCAGTGTGTGCTGTTCTTTATGGGTGTTTTAGGAACAATAGAAGTTAACAATACTTTCATTCTAAAATGAATATTTAAATTTCAAGCTTAAAACTGGGTCTGGTTATGGAATCTTACCATTAGGACAAATCTCAATGTGACTCAATCGAAATTTGCATACAGCATTGCATTTAAAGTGAATTGTCATGAAACTGGAAGTTCTCAGTCAAAAATCCCTACGTAATTCTGGGTTTACAGGAGCTGATAAATTGGCTGTTCAGTCAGTGAGCTACTCACCGTACAAATCTTCTGCGATTGAGCAACTGTGTTCAGACGCCGAACATTTGTTGGTCAACACATTTTTTTTTAGGGCGACCTCTGTTTATACACCCCCACTATCAAGCGATGAATAAGAAACTATAAAACAGCGAACAGATTAACCAAATATCGTTCATTGCTTGATCACAGTGGCTGTTTTCACAGAGCGACTATCACTAAATTGTGGTTGCTTTAGCTATTTCTCAGCCAATAATCGCTCCATCTAAATGGGCCGTAAGCCAGTTACATGGGCATCTTTCTCAAAGGCACATCTCTATGCAGGGCCGTTTTTTGGGGCAGGCAAACCAGGCAGTTGCCTGTGGCCCCCATGACTCTGAAGGGCCCAGGCCAGCACTAGTGTTGCCGCCAGTCCGTTACCTTTGTTGGTGACCCTCCGGTACTGGTAATTTATAGCCGGTGTTTTCCGACAGCATTGGCCACAGCAGAGACTACAGTTAGTTGGCCACCCTCTTGAGTGGGGACACTGTCAACTGGCTGCTGACCATCTTACTGTAAGTAAAATGTAGTAAGGTGTAATAAGATGAAGGCGGCCATTTTACTGTAGCCCTGCCATGACCCATGATATAGGTACGCATACTAGCGCACACACACGCACACAAAAGGGACAGGCATTCAAGCAGATCAGGCCTGGTCAGATGTAACACTGTGTCAGGAACAGGACATCAGATCAGGTGTGGACAGACGTAATACTGTTTCAGCAACAAGACAGCAGATCTGGCTTGGTCAGACAGAGAAATGCATCTGCAACAAGACAGTAGATCAGGCGTAACACTGTGTAAGCAACATGGCTGAAACACTGAATCCACCAACATATTCTGTTGCTAGTCAACGGTGATGCAGACAGTGCTGTAACACTGGAGGTGATGGGTGGGCGGCTGTCTAGGAAGAAGCATTTACTTTTATAGCCTATGCCCAATAGTTGCCTGCCCTGCTGCACCATTCAAGGAACAGGGTGGCAGCAGCAACCAGTTAAATGCCACATTGTGACACCTAGATACGGCTCCTAGGTCAATGGCAAAGCGAAGCTTACCTATTATTTTTATAATTTCTCAATTGATAGAATTGGCTGCCTGTTAACACCAGTACCTAGAAAAGTAGGGTGTCACATGTTTTTTGACCATGACCTGCGTTTAGATACTGAAGATTTTCTTAAAAATGCTAGTTTAAAAACATGTCCACCTTAGTTATATAGTATTTAATAAATCCTTTGTCTCCATCTACTGGTGACTGTGTATATCAGTTTGAATAGTTTTAATGTAGCATTATTTTGCACACAGTATCATCCACTGTATATTGAAGATAGGGCCTGATCTTGATTTAACTTCTCGGTGCTAGTGGCTAAAGCAGGCCTCCAGTAAAAAAATATATATATATATATATTACACTGCTTCCCTAAACAGCCCCTCTGTATGCTGTTTGAGAGAGGTTAATCTCATGCAGATATTGTGGAATAGCTTACTATACAGCTGACAGTCCTACTTACAGATGAGCATGGGAGGGGGGGTGCTGTGCCAGCAATGATTCACAAAAAACTGAAAGATATATGCCTCAGAAACATGAGGAAGCTTGGCTATCATTTCACACACACACTGAAAAAACAGTGGCTAAAGGAATTCTGTGTGTTTGGGAGGTTGTTACATTGCTTCAGTATGTTATATTAACCACAAGGAGGCGTCAGAGCATTCAGACAATGCCATTAATGTATCTAAAATGTATCTAGGAGATTTCTGCTGTGAGATAAGCAATGATTAATCATTACAGCTGATGGCTTTCTGCTTCTGGCTAAAATCTCTAATTAGTGGTATAGCGCACCAAATACAACAATGGCCATGTGTATGTGGGTGCAAATCCTTAGCCCAGTACCCACTTAAAGACCCTTTAAACCCCCCAAAAATATGAATGCACACCACACAATGCTCAATATACTGTGGATAATTGCAGAGAATTATAATATACTTATATGCTTATTATTACATCATAACAAGCCAAAAACATGCAAAAAGAGCATGAATAAAAGGGAGTTTATGAACAATCATCTCACCACCATGTAATGTAGAATGTATAAGAATTAGGGATGAGCGAATCGATCCGGACGAACCCGGATTCGATCCGAATTTCAGGAAAAATTCGATTCGGATCGAATCCGAATTTCCCCGCGATTCGATCACTCGAAGTTTTCCTTTAACATCCATTCATTTACATTTACAGGCATTCTAAGATGGCGGACGGGACATGTCTGGACATGTATCCCGCGCCAGTGCAAGCTGGGGCAGTCACATGCAGCCTATCAGCAGCCAGCAAGCCCGGTGACGTCACACAGCGGTATTTAACGGCGGCCATCTTGCTTTTCCTCATTTCTCTATTGCATTCGTGACAGACAGACAGAACGCTGTGTAGCTGAGGCAGTTAGACAGGCTGGAGACAGGGACAGACAGGGACAGGCAGGAGACAGGCAGGAGACAGGCAGGAGACAGACAGGAGACAGACAGAAAGCCAGGGAAAGGTAGGAAAAACGGAGCTGGCTGACAGGGAGATTTTTTTTTTTTCATCCAGCCTTTGTTAGCATTTTCAGGCTGCTTATAGTAACTAACTGTGCATATATACTGAACTGATCTTAAGTCTGCTGTGAGGCATCCCATTCTGTGACTAAAGCAGCCTCTGTTTAAGACCATATAAGCATTTGCTCTTATCATATTTGAAATTAGGCCTGATAAAGACACTTTTGCTGGCCAAAGCACTACTGGACCCTGCCAGGTCCATTCCTGCCCAGGGCATCCCATTCTGTGACTACAGCAGCCTCTGTTTAAGACCATATAAGCATTTGCTCTTATCATATTTGAAATTAGGCCTGATAAAGACACTTTTGCTGGCCAAAGCACTACTGGACCCTGCCAGGTCCATTCCTGCCCAGGGCATCCCATTCTGTGACTAAAGCAGCCTCTGTTTAAGACCATATAAGCATTTGCTCTTATCATATTTGAAATTAGGCCTGATAAAGACACTTTTGCTGGCCAAAGCACTACTGGACCCTGCCAGGTCCATTCCTGCCCGGGGCATCCCATTCTGTGACTACAGCAGCCTCTGTTTAAGACCATATAAGCATTTGCTCTTATCATATTTGAAATTAGGCCTGATAAAGACACTTTTGCTGGCCAAAGCACTACTGGACCCTGCCAGGTCCATTCCTGCCCGGGGCATCCCATTCTGTGACTACAGCAGCCTCTGTTTAAGACCATATAAGCATTTGCTCTTATCATATTTGAAATTAGCCTGATAAAGACACTTTTGTTGGCCAAAGCACTACTGGACCCTGCCAGGTCCATTCCTGCCCAGGGCATCCCATTCTGTGACTAAAGCAGCCTCTGTTTAA
The DNA here is from genome assembly GCA_027917425.1 of Gastrophryne carolinensis. NCBI lineage: Eukaryota > Metazoa > Chordata > Amphibia > Anura > Microhylidae > Gastrophryne > Gastrophryne carolinensis. Next base: position 469,267,890 of record CM051234.1, on the reverse strand, counting down.
GACCATATAAGCATTTGCTCTTATCATATTTGAAATTAGGCCTGATAAAGACACTTTTGCTGGCCAAAGCACTACTGGACCCTGCCAGGTCCATTCCTGCCCAGGGCATCCCATTCTGTGACTACAGCAGCCTCTGTTTAAGACCATATAAGCATTTGCTCTTATCATATTTGAAATTAGGCCTGATAAAGACACTTTTGCTGGCCAAAGCACTACTGGACCCTGCCAGGTCCATTCCTGCCCAGGGCATCCCATTCTGTGACTAAAGCAGCCTCTGTTTAAGACCATATAAGCATTTGCTCTTATCATATTTGAAATTAGGCCTGATAAAGACACTTTTGCTGGCCAAAGCACTACTGGACCCTGCCAGGTCGATTCCTGTTGGGGCATCCCATTCTGTGACTACAGCAGCCTCTGTTTAAGACCATATAAGCATTTGCTCTTATCATATTTGAAATTAGCCTGATAAAGACACTTTTGCTGGCCAAAGCACTACTGGACCCTGCCAGGTCCATTCCTGCCCAGGGCATCCCATTCTGTGACTAAAGCAGCCTCTGTTTAAGACCATATAAGCATTTGCTCTTATCATATTTGAAATTAGGCCTGATAAAGACACTTTTGCTGGCCAAAGCACTACTGGACCCTGCCAGGTCCATTCCTGCCCAGGGCATCCCATTCTGTGACTACAGCAGCCTCTGTTTAAGACCATATAAGCATTTGCTCTTATCATATTTGAAATTAGCCTGATAAAGACACTTTTGCTGGCCAAAGCACTACTGGACCCTGCCAGGTCCATTCCTGCCCAGGGCATCCCATTCTGTGACTACAGCAGCCTCTGTTTAAGACCATATAAGCATTTGCTCTTATCATATTTGAAATTAGCCTGATAAAGACACTTTTGCTGGCCAAAGCACTACTGGACCCTGCCAGGTCCATTCCTGCCCAGGGCATCCCATTCTGTGACTAAAGCAGCCTCTGTTTAAGACCATATAAGCATTTGCTCTTATCATATTTGAAATTAGCCTGATAAAGACACTTTTGCTGGCCAAAGCACTACTGGACCCTGCCAGGTCCATTCCTGCCCAGGGCATCCCATTCTGTGACTAAAGCAGCCTCTGTTTAAGACCATATAAGCATTTGCTCTTATCATATTTGAAATTAGGCCTGATAAAGACACTTTTGCTGGCCAAAGCACTACTGGACCCTGCCAGGTCCATTCCTGCCCAGGGCATCCCATTCTGTGACTACAGCAGCCTCTGTTTAAGACCATATAAGCATTTGCTCTTATCATATTTGAAATTAGCCTGATAAAGACACTTTTGCTGGCCAAAGCACTACTGGACCCTGCCAGGTCCATTCCTGCCCAGGGCATCCCATTCTGTGATTACAGCAGCCTCTGTTTAAGACCATATAAGCATTTGCTCTTATCATATTTGAAATTAGCCTGATAAAGACACTTTTGCTGGCCAAAGCACTACTGGACCCTGCCAGGTCCATTCCTGCCCAGGGCATCCCATTCTGTGACTAAAGCAGCCTCTGTTTAAGACCATATAAGCATTTGCTCTTATCATATTTGAAATTAGGCCTGATAAAGACACTTTTGCTGGCCAAAGCACTACTGGACCCTGCCAGGTCCATTCCTGCCCAGGGCATCCCATTCTGTGACTACAGCAGCCTCTGTTTAAGACCATATAAGCATTTGCTCTTATCATATTTGAAATTAGCCTGATAAAGACACTTTTGCTGGCCAAAGCACTACTGGACCCTGCCAGGTCCATTCCTGCCCAGGGCATCCCATTCTGTGACTACAGCAGCCTCTGTTTAAGACCATATAAGCATTTGCTCTTATCATATTTGAAATTAGCCTGATAAAGACACTTTTGCTGGCCAAAGCACTACTGGACCCTGCCAGGTCCATTCCTGCCCAGGGCATCCCATTCTGTGACTAAAGCAGCCTCTGTTTAAGACCATATAAGCATTTGCTCTTATCATATTTGAAATTAGGCCTGATAAAGACACTTTTGCTGGCCAAAGCACTACTGGACCCTGCCAGGTCGATTCCTGCCCAGGGCATCCCATTCTGTGACTACAGCAGCCTCTGTTTAAGACCATATAAGCATTTGCTCTTATCATATTTGAAATTAGCCTGATAAAGACACTTTTGCTGGCCAAAGCACTACTGGACCCTGCCAGGTCGATTCCTGTTGGGGCATCCCATTCTGTGACTAAAGCAGCCTCTGTTTAAGACCATATAAGCATTTGCTCTTATCATATTTGAAATTAGGCCTGATAAAGACACTTTTGCTGGCCAAAGCACTACTGGACCCTGCCAGGTCCATTCCTGCCCAGGGCATCCCATTCTGTGACTAAAGCAGCCTCTGTTTAAGACCATATAAGCATTTGCTCTTATCATATTTGAAATTAGGCCTGATAAAGACACTTTTGCTGGCCAAAGCACTACTGGACCCTGCCAGGTCGATTCCTGTTGGGGCATCCCATTCTGTGACTACAGCAGCCTCTGTTTAAGACCATATAAGCATTTGCTCTTATCATATTTGAAATTAGCCTGATAAAGACACTTTTGCTGGCCAAAGCACTACTGGACCCTGCCAGGTCCATTCCTGCCCAGGGCATCCCATTCTGTGACTAAAGCAGCCTCTGTTTAAGACCATATAAGCATTTGCTCTTATCATATTTGAAATTAGGCCTGATAAAGACACTTTTGCTGGCCAAAGCACTACTGGACCCTGCCAGGTCGATTCCTGCCCGGGGCATCCCATTCTGTGACTACAGCAGCCTCTGTTTAAGACCATATAAGCATTTGCTCTTATCATATTTGAAATTAGCCTGATAAAGACACTTTTGCTGGCCAAAGCACTACTGGACCCTGCCAGGTCCATTCCTGCCCAGGGCATCCCATTCTGTGACTAAAGCAGCCTCTGTTTAAGACCATATAAGCATTTGCTCTTATCATATTTGAAATTAGGCCTGATAAAGACACTTTTGCTGGCCAAAGCACTACTGGACCCTGCCAGGTCCATTCCTGCCCGGGGCATCCCATTCTGTGACTACAGCAGCCTCTGTTTAAGACCATATAAGCATTTGCTCTTATCATATTTGAAATTAGCCTGATAAAGACACTTTTGTTGGCCAAAGCACTACTGGACCCTGCCAGGTCCATTCCTGCCCAGGGCATCCCATTCTGTGACTAAAGCAGCCTCTGTTTAAGACCATATAAGCATTTGCTCTTATCATATTTGAAATTAGGCCTGATAAAGACACTTTTGCTGGCCAAAGCACTACTGGACCCTGCCAGGTCCATTCCTGCCCAGGGCATCCCATTCTGTGACTACAGCAGCCTCTGTTTAAGACCATATAAGCATTTGCTCTTATCATATTTGAAATTAGGCCTGATAAAGACACTTTTGCTGGCCAAAGCACTACTGGACCCTGCCAGGTCCATTCCTGCCCAGGGCATCCCATTCTGTGACTAAAGCAGCCTCTGTTTAAGACCATATAAGCATTTGCTCTTATCATATTTGAAATTAGGCCTGATAAAGACACTTTTGCTGGCCAAAGCACTACTGGACCCTGCCAGGTCGATTCCTGTTGGGGCATCCCATTCTGTGACTACAGCAGCCTCTGTTTAAGACCATATAAGCATTTGCTCTTATCATATTTGAAATTAGCCTGATAAAGACACTTTTGCTGGGCAAAGCACTACTGGACCCTGCCAGGTCCATTCCTGCCCAGGGCATCCCATTCTGTGACTAAAGCAGCCTCTGTTTAAGACCATATAAGCATTTGCTCTTATCATATTTGAAATTAGGCCTGATAAAGACACTTTTGCTGGCCAAAGCACTACTGGACCCTGCCAGGTCGATTCCTGCCCGGGGCATCCCATTCTGTGACTACAGCAGCCTCTGTTTAAGACCATATAAGCATTTGCTCTTATCATATTTGAAATTAGCCTGATAAAGACACTTTTGCTGGCCAAAGCACTACTGGACCCTGCCAGGTCCATTCCTGCCCAGGGCATCCCATTCTGTGACTAAAGCAGCCTCTGTTTAAGACCATATAAGCATTTGCTCTTATCATATTTGAAATTAGGCCTGATAAAGACACTTTTGCTGGCCAAAGCACTACTGGACCCTGCCAGGTCCATTCCTGCCCAGGGCATCCCATTCTGTGACTACAGCAGCCTCTGTTTAAGACCATATAAGCATTTGCTCTTATCATATTTGAAATTAGCCTGATAAAGACACTTTTGCTGGCCAAAGCACTACTGGACCCTGCCAGGTCCATTCCTGCCCAGGGCATCCCATTCTGTGACTACAGCAGCCTCTGTTTAAGACCATATAAGCATTTGCTCTTATCATATTTGAAATTAGCCTGATAAAGACACTTTTGCTGGCCAAAGCACTACTGGACCCTGCCAGGTCCATTCCTGCCCAGGGCATCCCATTCTGTGACTAAAGCAGCCTCTGTTTAAGACCATATAAGCATTTGCTCTTATCATATTTGAAATTAGGCCTGATAAAGACACTTTTGCTGGCCAAAGCACTACTGGACCCTGCCAGGTCCATTCCTGCCCAGGGCATCCCATTCTGTGACTAAAGCAGCCTCTGTTTAAGACCATATAAGCATTTGCTCTTATCATATTTGAAATTAGGCCTGATAAAGACACTTTTGCTGGCCAAAGCACTACTGGACCCTGCCAGGTCCATTCCTGCCCAGGGCATCCCATTCTGTGACTACAGCAGCCTCTGTTTAAGACCATATAAGCATTTGCTCTTATCATATTTGAAATTAGCCTGATAAAGACACTTTTGCTGGCCAAAGCACTACTGGACCCTGCCAGGTCCATTCCTGCCCAGGGCATCCCATTCTGTGACTACAGCAGCCTCTGTTTAAGACCATATAAGCATTTGCTCTTATCATATTTGAAATTAGCCTGATAAAGACACTTTTGCTGGCCAAAGCACTACTGGACCCTGCCAGGTCCATTCCTGCCCAGGGCATCCCATTCTGTGACTAAAGCAGCCTCTGTTTAAGACCATATAAGCATTTGCTCTTATCATATTTGAAATTAGGCCTGATAAAGACACTTTTGCTGGCCAAAGCACTACTGGACCCTGCCAGGTCCATTCCTGCCCAGGGCATCCCATTCTGTGACTACAGCAGCCTCTGTTTAAGACCATATAAGCATTTGCTCTTATCATATTTGAAATTAGCCTGATAAAGACACTTTTGCTGGCCAAAGCACTACTGGACCCTGCCAGGTCCATTCCTGCCCAGGGCATCCCATTCTGTGACTACAGCAGCCTCTGTTTAAGACCATATAAGCATTTGCTCTTATCATATTTGAAATTAGCCTGATAAAGACACTTTTGCTGGCCAAAGCACTACTGGACCCTGCCAGGTCCATTCCTGCCCAGGGCATCCCATTCTGTGACTAAAGCAGCCTCTGTTTAAGACCATATAAGCATTTGCTCTTATCATATTTGAAATTAGGCCTGATAAAGACACTTTTGCTGGCCAAAGCACTACTGGACCCTGCCAGGTCGATTCCTGTTGGGGCATCCCATTCTGTGACTACAGCAGCCTCTGTTTAAGACCATATAAGCATTTGCTCTTATCATATTTGAAATTAGCCTGATAAAGACACTTTTGCTGGCCAAAGCACTACTGGACCCTGCCAGGTCGATTCCTGTTGGGGCATCCCATTCTGTGACTAAAGCAGCCTCTGTTTAAGACCATATAAGCATTTGCTCTTATCATATTTGAAATTAGGCCTGATAAAGACACTTTTGCTGGCCAAAGCACTACTGGACCCTGCCAGGTCGATTCCTGCCCGGGGCATCCCATTCTGTGACTACAGCAGCCTCTGTTTAAGACCATATAAGCATTTGCTCTTATCATATTTGAAATTAGGCCTGATAAAGACACTTTTGCTGGCCAAAGCACTACTGGACCCTGCCAGGTCCATTCCTGCCCGGGGCATCCCATTCTGTGACTACAGCAGCCTCTGTTTAAGACCATATAAGCATTTGCTCTTATCATATTTGAAATTAGGCCTGATAAAGACACTTTTGCTGGCCAAAGCACTACTGGACCCTGCCAGGTCCATTCCTGCCCAGGGCATCCCATTCTGTGACTACAGCAGCCTCTGTTTAAGACCATATAAGCATTTGCTCTTATCATATTTGAAATTAGCCTGATAAAGACACTTTTGCTGGCCAAAGCACTACTGGACCCTGCCAGGTCCATTCCTGCCCAGGGCATCCCATTCTGTGACTAAAGCAGCCTCTGTTTAAGACCATATAAGCATTTGCTCTTATCATATTTGAAATTAGGCCTGATAAAGACACTTTTGCTGGCCAAAGCACTACTGGACCCTGCCAGGTCCATTCCTGCCCAGGGCATCCCATTCTGTGACTACAGCAGCCTCTGTTTAAGACCATATAAGCATTTGCTCTTATCATATTTGAAATTAGGCCTGATAAAGACACTTTTGCTGGCCAAAGCACTACTGGACCCTGCCAGGTCCATTCCTGCCCAGGGCATCCCATTCTGTGACTAAAGCAGCCTCTGTTTAAGACCATATAAGCATTTGCTCTTATCATATTTGAAATTAGGCCTGATAAAGACACTTTTGCTGGCCAAAGCACTACTGGACCCTGCCAGGTCCATTCCTGCCCGGGGCATCCCATTCTGTGACTACAGCAGCCTCTGTTTAAGACCATATAAGCATTTGCTCTTATCATATTTGAAATTAGGCCTGATAAAGACACTTTTGCTGGCCAAAGCACTACTGGACCCTGCCAGGTCCATTCCTGCCCAGGGCATCCCATTCTGTGACTACAGCAGCCTCTGTTTAAGACCATATAAGCATTTGCTCTTATCATATTTGAAATTAGCCTGATAAAGACACTTTTGCTGGCCAAAGCACTACTGGACCCTGCCAGGTCCATTCCTGCCCAGGGCATCCCATTCTGTGACTAAAGCAGCCTCTGTTTAAGACCATATAAGCATTTGCTCTTATCATATTTGAAATTAGGCCTGATAAAGACACTTTTGCTGGCCAAAGCACTACTGGACCCTGCCAGGTCCATTCCTGCCCAGGGCATCCCATTCTGTGACTACAGCAGCCTCTGTTTAAGACCATATAAGCATTTGCTCTTATCATATTTGAAATTAGGCCTGATAAAGACACTTTTGCTGGCCAAAGCACTACTGGACCCTGCCAGGTCCATTCCTGCCCAGGGCATCCCATTCTGTGACTAAAGCAGCCTCTGTTTAAGACCATATAAGCATTTGCTCTTATCATATTTGAAATTAGGCCTGATAAAGACACTTTTGCTGGCCAAAGCACTACTGGACCCTGCCAGGTCCATTCCTGCCCGGGGCATCCCATTCTGTGACTACAGCAGCCTCTGTTTAAGACCATATAAGCATTTGCTCTTATCATATTTGAAATTAGGCCTGATAAAGACACTTTTGCTGGCCAAAGCACTACTGGACCCTGCCAGGTCCATTCCTGCCCAGGGCATCCCATTCTGTGACTACAGCAGCCTCTGTTTAAGACCATATAAGCATTTGCTCTTATCATATTTGAAATTAGGCCTGATAAAGACACTTTTGCTGGCCAAAGCACTACTGGACCCTGCCAGGTCGATTCCTGTTGGGGCATCCCATTCTGTGACTAAAGCAGCCTCTGTTTAAGACCATATAAGCATTTGCTCTTATCATATTTGAAATTAGGCCTGATAAAGACACTTTTGCTGGCCAAAGCACTACTGGACCCTGCCAGGTCGATTCCTGTTGGGGCATCCCATTCTGTGACTACAGCAGCCTCTGTTTAAGACCATATAAGCATTTGCTCTTATCATATTTGAAATTAGCCTGATAAAGACACTTTTGCTGGCCAAAGCACTACTGGACCCTGCCAGGTCCATTCCTGCCCAGGGCATCCCATTCTGTGACTAAAGCAGCCTCTGTTTAAGACCATATAAGCATTTGCTCTTATCATATTTGAAATTAGGCCTGATAAAGACACTTTTGCTGGCCAAAGCACTACTGGACCCTGCCAGGTCCATTCCTGCCCGGGGCATCCCATTCTGTGACTAAAGCAGCCTCTGTTTAAGACCATATAAGCATTTGCTCTTATCATATTTGAAATTAGGCCTGATAAAGACACTTTTGCTGGCCAAAGCACTACTGGACCCTGCCAGGTCGATTCCTGTTGGGGCATCCCATTCTGTGACTACAGCAGCCTCTGTTTAAGACCATATAAGCATTTGCTCTTATCATATTTGAAATTAGCCTGATAAAGACACTTTTGCTGGCCAAAGCACTACTGGACCCTGCCAGGTCCATTCCTGCCCAGGGCATCCCATTCTGTGACTAAAGCAGCCTCTGTTTAAGACCATATAAGCATTTGCTCTTATCATATTTGAAATTAGGCCTGATAAAGACACTTTTGCTGGCCAAAGCACTACTGGACCCTGCCAGGTCGATTCCTGCCCGGGGCATCCCATTCTGTGACTACAGCAGCCTCTGTTTAAGACCATATAAGCATTTGCTCTTATCATATTTGAAATTAGGCCTGATAAAGACACTTTTGCTGGCCAAAGCACTACTGGACCCTGCCAGGTCGATTCCTGCCCGGGGCATCCCATTCTGTGACTACAGCAGCCTCTGTTTAAGACCATATAAGCATTTGCTCTTATCATATTTGAAATTAGCCTGATAAAGACACTTTTGCTGGCCAAAGCACTACTGGACCCTGCCAGGTCCATTCCTGCCCAGGGCATCCCATTCTGTGACTAACGCAGCCTCTGTTTAAGACCATATAAGCATTTGCTCTTATTATATTTATATTATAAGACACTTTTGCTGGGCATAGGCTTACTGCTGCCTGCCAGGTGCACTTCTGTTGAGGCATCCCATTCTGTAACATAGCATACCCCTCTTTATTTACACTAAGCAGCTCTCTTATTTACACTAAGCAGGCCTGTTGGAGGCTGAGTGTTACTGCTCACTTTTGGTGTGCATTATATTCTGTTTCATATAGACCCACCGCTGCCCGGGGTTTTTTTAAATATCACCTACTACCACGCCAGTTAGACTATGTCGGGCAGACAAGTGCCTGGAAGTGAAAAGAGGAGTGGCAGAGGCCAAGATTCCGCAGGCAGAGCTCGCATCAGACTGGGGGCCAGTAGCAGCAGGAGTCACGCTGAGAGACCTAATCTGCCAGTATCTGCTAGCGGTCGGGTCTCCACCAGTAACGCATCTGCCGTGGTAGATTGGTTGACGCGCTCATCAACAACATCATCACAACTTACGTCTGAGACCCCCAGTCTAGGGTCGGTAGGTTCCTCTGACACAACCCTGAGTTGGCATGCCCCGAGAGCAGTCCCTGTCCTCCCATTGCCTCTGGCCTACGCCGTTCCCTCCCCCAGCGACGTATCCTATGCTTTGGGTTCAGCTCCACTGTTTAGTGAGGAGGACCATCAGATAGAGGACAGTCAGCAGCTACTGCCCAGCCAAGAAATGGAGGTGGCTTCTTTAGCTAGGCAGACAAATAGTGATGTGGACAGTGTCGTGGGTGCTGCGAGCGTTCCAGCTCCTGCGCCAGACACTGTTGACGAATCCACGAACATCAGTGACGTACAGCCACAACTCGGTGATGATGATGATGATGACGATGAAGCCGATCGCACTTGGGAGCCGGGTGATGAAGGGGCTTCATCGTCATCATCAGGAGAAGAGGGGTGCAGGTTGCCCCGGAGTCAGCAGCTGAGGCAGCAAGGTGGTAGCAGTCAGCATGGGGGCACAATTCCAAAGGCTGGAGCCGGCCGGGGCCGGGGCCGGGGTAGAGCACCTGCTGTGCGGCAGTCTACCTTATCGGGAGGTAGTGGAGCAGGGGTTCCTGGAGTTGGCAACAGCAGCAGTGAATCAGTGAGGCCAGGGGGTGGGAAAAGTAGCTACTCGGCAGTGTGGCAGTTTTTCCTGAGGCATCCGCAGGAGGGTAACATGGCCACATGCAAGATATGTAGGCAAAAGGTGAAGCGTGGCCAGGGTCCAAATGTTGGCACCACGGCCCTGCGTCAACATATGATGCGTCACCATAAAACGACCTGGGAGAACCGAGGCTCCCAAGGGGTGGTCCAGTCTGCTTCCTCACCAAGTGAGCTCCCAATTTCTGCCAGCCAAGGCTCCAGCACCTCAGCCGAAGGCAGCTGTGCGTCATACCCATCCTCTGTCGCTCCTGCTCCTCCTCCTCCAAGTCATGCATCCCGCCAGCAATCCATCAGCGAAGCCATGTCCAAGAGACAGCAGTATGCGCCCACTCATCCTACGGCGCAGAAGCTGAATGTGCTCCTGTCCAAGTTGCTGGTGCTGCAGTCGCTCCCTTTTCAGGTGGTGGAATCTGCACCTTTCAGAGAACTGATGGCTTGTGCCGAGCCGAGGTGGAGAGTCCCAAGCCGTCATTTCTTTGCCAAGAAGGCAGTACCAGCGCTGCACACTTTTGTTGAACAGAAGGTGGGCCAGTCCTTGAGCCTGTCGGTGTGTAGCAAAATACATGGCAGCGCCGACATCTGGAGCTGTAACTACGGTCAGGGGCAGTACATGTCGTTTACGGCCCACTGGGTGAATGTGGTCCCTTTGCAGCAGCAACTTGGACAGGTCACGCCGCTTCGGCCTCCGCGCTCTCTGCCCATTGGGCCTGTGACACCGTGCGACTCGGCCTCCTCATCCTCCGCCATCTCCTCACCCTCCACTGTAGGCTCAAGTCTCAGTGCCCCTCCAGTCTACCATGTGTGCAGGGCACGGAGGTGTCACGCAGTGCTTCACATGGTTTGTCTTGGCGAACGGAGTCACACAGGGGAGGAACTGCTTAAATGTATTCATCAGGAAATCCAAACATGGCTTACTCCGAGAAAACTTAAAATGGGAATCATGGTTACCGACAATGGGAAGAACATTTTGTCTGCGTTGCGCCAAGGAAGCCTGACCCATGCCCCCTGCCTGGCTCACGTCTTCAATCTGGTTGTCAAGCGGTTTCTGAAGTGTTCCCCCCATCTGCAGGACATCCTAACAACTTCACGGAAACTTTGCATGCACTTCAGCCACTCCTACACCGCCAAACACACCCTTCTTGAGCTACAGCGTCAGAATGGTATCCCCCAACATAGTCTGATTTGCGATGTTTCCACCCGTTGGAATTCCACCCTTCACATGTTGGACCGATTATATGAACAGAGAAAAGCCATCACGGATTTCCTGATGATCCAAGCAGATAGGGGGACTCCCCTGTGTAACTTCAATGTCAACCAGTGGCAGCTCATACGTGACACCTGCCGTTTGCTCAGGCCCTTTGAGGAAGCCACTTTATTTGTCAGTCGGCAGGATTACGGGATGAACGACGTGATTCCACTGCTTCATGTACTACAGCACATGTTGGAAACCATGGCTGGTCAGGGCACTGGAGACATGGCGTTTACATCTTACGGCCACATGAACCCCGTTGGAGCTGAACTGGAGGAGGAGGAGGAGGAAGAGGAGGAGGAGGAGTTGCCCAGCGAAACACAGTTTAGGCTTGGCGAAATGGCTGGTTTATCTAGTCAGCGGACAGGAGAGGAGGAGCAGGAGCAGCCAGAGGAGCTAGAGGTTTTTGAGGAAGGAGAGACAGAGGACCCGGGCACACCGTGGCAGTATGCAGTGGAGATGGAGACAGGTAGTCCATCCGAGTCACTTGCGCAAATGGCACGAAGCATGCTCACATGCTTGCGTAGTGACCCCAGAATTGTTTCCATCTGTCGGCGAGATGACTTCTGGCTGTCCACCTTATTGGACCCTCGCTTCCGGCACAAAATGGGGGCATTTTTTAAACCCACCGAGAGGGAGGACAAACTCAACTACTACAAAGACATTCTACGTAGGCAGTTGGCCGATGCCTATCTGCGCCATGGTCCATACTCTCGCAGGTCTGACTCGAGGGGACCTCTGCGCTCACCTTCCACTGCCATGGCCGCTGGGGGGGTTGGCAGCAGCAGCAGCAGAAGCTCCATCAGCAGCAGCAGCCTCAGTCTTCAGTCGCTAATGAGTAGCTTTCTACACCCGCATAGTGAGGCTACTCATGAGCAGCAGGAAGACCTGGAGCAGGACCTGAACCAGCAGGTCATGTCATACTTTGACATGACCATGCCAACACACCTTGAGGATCCGCTGGACTTCTGGGCAGCCAAACTTGATTTGTGGCCGCAACTAGCAGAGTTTGCCCTGGAAAAGCTGTCCTGCCCGGCAAGTAGCGTGCCATCTGAGCGGGTGTTTAGTGCGGCGGGGGCCATAGTTACGGCGAGGAGAACTCGTCTGTCAACTAAAAATGTGGAGAGACTCACCTTTGTCAAAATGAATCAGGGATGGATCAGCCAGGATTTCCACCCACCAATGCCTGATGCATGCGACTAGATTCAGCATGGTGCCACGTTTTACACTTTCCAAATGGTGCAAAACATATTTATGTCTTTAGGCCATTTTTTGGGCTCCTGCTGCTGCTGCTGCCAACTCCTGCCAACTCCAGGGTGTGATTCATCCAATTTTTGGGCTCCTGAGGCCAACTCCAGTGTATATTTGGGCTCCTGCTGCTGCTGCTGCCAACTTCTGCCAACTCCAGGGTGTGATTCATCCAATTTTTGGGCTCCTGAGGCCAACTCCAGTGTATATTTGGGCTCCTGCTGCTGCTGCTGTCAACTCCTGCCAACTCCAGGGTGTGATTCATCCAATTTTTGGGCTCCTGAGGCCAACTCCAGTGTATATTTGGGCTCCTGCTGCTGCTGCTGCCAACTTCTGCCAACTCCAGGGTGTGATTCATCCAATTTTTGGGCTCCTGAAGCCAACTCCAGTGTATATTTGGGCTCCTGCTGCTGCTGCTGCCAACTTCTGCCAACTCCAGGGTGTGATTCATCCAATTTTTGGGCTCCTGAGGCCAACTCCAGTGTATATTTGGGCTCCTGCTGCTGCTGCTGCCAACTTCTGCCAACTCCAGGGTGTGATTCATCCAATTTTTGGGCTCCTGAGGCCAACTCCAGTGTATATTTGGGCTCCTGCTGCTGCTGCTGCCAACTTCTGCCAACTCCAGGGTGTGATTCATCCAATTTTTGGGCTCCTGAGGCCAACTCCAGTGTATATTTGGGCTCCTGCTGCTGCTGCTGCCAACTTCTGCCAACTCCAGGGTGTGATTCATCCAATTTTTGGGCTCCTGAGGCCAACTCCAGTGTATATTTGGGCTCCTGCTGCTGCTGCTGCCAACTTCTGCCAACTCCAGGGTGTGATTCATCCAATTTTTGGGCTCCTGAGGCCAACTCCAGTGTATATTTGGGCTCCTGCTGCTGCTGCTGCCAACTTCTGCCAACTCCAGGGTGTGATTCATCCAATTTTTGGGCTCCTGAGGCCAACTCCAGTGTATATTTGGGCTCCTGCTGCTGCTACTGTCAACTCCTGCCAACTCCAGGGTGTGATTCATCCAATTTTTGGGCTCCTGAGGCCAACTCCAGTGTATATTTGGGCTCCTGCTGCTGCTGCTGCCAACTTCTGCCAACTCCAGGGTGTGATTCATCCAATTTTTGGGCTCCTGAAGCCAACTCCAGTGTATATTTGGGCTCCTGCTGCTGCTGCTGCCAACTTCTGCCAACTCCAGGGTGTGATTCATCCAATTTTTGGGCTCCTGAGGCCAACTCCAGTGTATATTTGGGCTCCTGCTGCTGCTGCTGCCAACTTCTGCCAACTCCAGGGTGTGATTCATCCAATTTTTGGGCTCCTGAAGCCAACTCCAGTGTATATTTGGGCTCCTGCTGCTGCTGGTGTCAACTCCTGCCAACTCCAGGGTGTGATTCATCCAATTTTTGGGCTCCTGAAGCCAACTCCAGTGTATATTTGGGCTCCTGCTGCTGCTACTGTCAACTCCTGCCAACTCCAGGGTGTGATTCATCCAATTTTTGGGCTCCTGAGGCCAACTCCAGTGTATATTTGGGCTCCTGCTGCTGCTGCTGCCAACTTCTGCCAACTCCAGGGTGTGATTCATCCAATTTTTGGGCTCCTGAGGCCAACTCCAGTGTATATTTGGGCTCCTGCTGCTGCTACTGTCAACTCCTGCCAACTCCAGGGTGTGATTCATCCAATTTTTGGGCTCCTGAGGCCAACTCCAGTGTATATTTGGGCTCCTGCTGCTGCTGCTGCCAACTTCTGCCAACTCCAGGGTGTGATTCATCCAATTTTTGGGCTCCTGAGGCCAACTCCAGTGTATATTTGGGCTCCTGCTGCTGCTGCTGCCAACTTCTGCCAACTCCAGGGTGTGATTCATCCAATTTTTGGGCTCCTGAGGCCAACTCCAGTGTATATTTGGGCTCCTGCTGCTGCTACTGTCAACTCCTGCCAACTCCAGGGTGTGATTCATCCAATTTTTGGGCTCCTGAGGCCAACTCCAGTGTATATTTGGGCTCCTGCTGCTGCTGCTGCCAACTTCTGCCAACTCCAGGGTGTGATTCATCCAATTTTTGGGCTCCTGAGGCCAACTCCAGTGTATATTTGGGCTCCTGCTGCTGCTACTGTCAACTCCTGCCAACTCCAGGGTGTGATTCATCCAATTTTTGGGCTCCTGAGGCCAACTCCAGTGTATATTTGGGCTCCTGCTGCTGCTGCTGCCAACTTCTGCCAACTCCAGGGTGTGATTCATCCAATTTTTGGGCTCCTGAGGCCAACTCCAGTGTATATTTGGGCTCCTGCTGCTGCTACTGTCAACTCCTGCCAACTCCAGGGTGTGATTCATCCAATTTTTGGGCTCCTGAGGCCAACTCCAGTGTATATTTGGGCTCCTGCTGCTGCTGCTGCCAACTTCTGCCAACTCCAGGGTGTGATTCATCCAATTTTTGGGCTCCTGAAACCAACTCCAGTGTATATTTGGGCTCCTGCTGCTGCTGCTGCCAACTTCTGCCAACTCCAGGGTGTGATTCATCCAATTTTTGGGCTCCTGAGGCCAACTCCAGTGTATATTTGGGCTCCTGCTGCTGCTGCTGCCAACTTCTGCCAACTCCAGGGTGTGATTCATCCAATTTTTGGGCTCCTGAAGCCAACTCCAGTGTATATTTGGGCTCCTGCTGCTGCTGGTGTCAACTCCTGCCAACTCCAGGGTGTGATTCATCCAATTTTTGGGCTCCTGAAGCCAACTCCAGTGTATATTTGGGCTCCTGCTGCTGCTACTGTCAACTCCTGCCAACTCCAGGGTGTGATTCATCCAATTTTTGGGCTCCTGAGGCCAACTCCAGTGTATATTTGGGCTCCTGCTGCTGCTGCTGCCAACTTCTGCCAACTCCAGGGTGTGATTCATCCAATTTTTGGGCTCCTGAGGCCAACTCCAGTGTATATTTGGGCTCCTGCTGCTGCTACTGTCAACTCCTGCCAACTCCAGGGTGTGATTCATCCAATTTTTGGGCTCCTGAGGCCAACTCCAGTGTATATTTGGGCTCCTGCTGCTGCTGCTGCCAACTTCTGCCAACTCCAGGGTGTGATTCATCCAATTTTTGGGCTCCTGAGGCCAACTCCAGTGTATATTTGGGCTCCTGCTGCTGCTGCTGCCAACTTCTGCCAACTCCAGGGTGTGATTCATCCAATTTTTGGGCTCCTGAGGCCAACTCCAGTGTATATTTGGGCTCCTGCTGCTGCTGCTGCCAACTTCTGCCAACTCCAGGGTGTGATTCATCCAATTTTTGGGCTCCTGAGGCCAACTCCAGTGTATATTTGGGCTCCTGCTGCTGCTGCTGCCAACTTCTGCCAACTCCAGGGTGTGATTCATCCAATTTTTGGGCTCCTGAAGCCAACTCCAGTGTATATTTGGGCTCCTGCTGGTGTCAACTCCTGCCAACTCCAGGGTGTGATTCATCCAATTTTTGGGCTCCTGAAGCCAACTCCAGTGTATATTTGGGCTCCTGCTGCTGCTACTGTCAACTCCTGCCAACTCCAGGGTGTGATTCATCCAATTTTTGGGCTCCTGAGGCCAACTCCAGTGTATATTTGGGCTCCTGCTGCTGCTGCTGCCAACTTCTGCCAACTCCAGGGTGTGATTCATCCAATTTTTGGGCTCCTGAGGCCAACTCCAGTGTATATTTGGGCTCCTGCTGCTGCTACTGTCAACTCCTGCCAACTCCAGGGTGTGATTCATCCAATTTTTGGGCTCCTGAGGCCAACTCCAGTGTATATTTGGGCTCCTGCTGCTGCTGCTGCCAACTTCTGCCAACTCCAGGGTGTGATTCATCCAATTTTTGGGCTCCTGAGGCCAACTCCAGTGTATATTTGGGCTCCTGCTGCTGCTGCTGCCAACTTCTGCCAACTCCAGGGTGTGATTCATCCAATTTTTGGGCTCCTGAGGCCAACTCCAGTGTATATTTGGGCTCCTGCTGCTGCTACTGTCAACTCCTGCCAACTCCAGGGTGTGATTCATCCAATTTTTGGGCTCCTGAGGCCAACTCCAGTGTATATTTGGGCTCCTGCTGCTGCTGCTGCCAACTTCTGCCAACTCCAGGGTGTGATTCATCCAATTTTTGGGCTCCTGAGGCCAACTCCAGTGTATATTTGGGCTCCTGCTGCTGCTACTGTCAACTCCTGCCAACTCCAGGGTGTGATTCATCCAATTTTTGGGCTCCTGAGGCCAACTCCAGTGTATATTTGGGCTCCTGCTGCTGCTGCTGCCAACTTCTGCCAACTCCAGGGTGTGATTCATCCAATTTTTGGGCTCCTGAAGCCAACTCCAGTGTATATTTGGGCTCCTGCTGCTGCTGGTGTCAACTCCTGCCAACTCCAGGGTGTGATTCATCCAATTTTTGGGCTCCTGAAGCCAACTCCAGTGTATATTTGGGCTCCTGCTGCTGCTACTGTCAACTCCTGCCAACTCCAGGGTGTGATTCATCCAATTTTTGGGCTCCTGAGGCCAACTCCAGTGTATATTTGGGCTCCTGCTGCTGCTGCTGCCAACTTCTGCCAACTCCAGGGTGTGATTCATCCAATTTTTGGGCTCCTGAGGCCAACTCCAGTGTATATTTGGGCTCCTGCTGCTGCTACTGTCAACTCCTGCCAACTCCAGGGTGTGATTCATCCAATTTTTGGGCTCCTGAGGCCAACTCCAGTGTATATTTGGGCTCCTGCTGCTGCTGCTGCCAACTTCTGCCAACTCCAGGGTGTGATTCATCCAATTTTTGGGCTCCTGAGGCCAACTCCAGTGTATATTTGGGCTCCTGCTGCTGCTACTGTCAACTCCTGCCAACTCCAGGGTGTGATTCATCCAATTTTTGGGCTCCTGAGGCCAACTCCAGTGTATATTTGGGCTCCTGCTGCTGCTACTGTCAACTCCTGCCAACTCCAGGGTGTGATTCATCCAATTTTTGGGCTCCTGAAGCCAACTCCAGTGTATATTTGGGCTCCTGCTGCTGCTGCTGCTGCCAACTTCTGCCAACTCCAGGGTGTGATTCATCCAATTTTTGGGCTCCTGAGGCCAACTCCAGTGTATATTTGGGCTCCTTCTGCCCCTCATAGTGATGCCACTTCAACTCTCTGCAATTGTGCCGCTCTGCGATTCTATTAGCGATGCCTCTGATCTGCATGTGATATTTCTTCAAAGTATTATTTAACTAACCCAGCACGCATCCTGTGCGTGTTACAGCAAGGCTGAATGGTTTACAACCCTATTGAGGCTGTAGGAGGCTCAGAAATAGCCGTTTTTAATAGCGATTCGTCGCGAATTTATTCGGGTCGAAACGATTTTTGTCGGAAAATTCGGCGAATCCGTCGAATCGAATTTTTCAAAAGTTCGCTCATCTCTAATAAGAATTTATGTTCACATTATTACTGCATAATGTGTCATATGTATAAAAAAGGTGTTTAAAACTCGCTGTCATATCTCAAATACTTACAGAGAGTGCAAGAAGATGCTCTACATTTAGTTAATCTCCATCCAGGGTAAATAATAAATGTTTCACTATGAAGGGCAGGCAGTACTCACAGGGAAAGCATGTGCATAGAAAGCCAATGGAACAAAGCTCAGTGCTAATGATAGTAATGCAAACAAAGTTCACACGTACAAAAAGAAGAGTATTACATGTAGTAATGGGGCATATAATATTACCTATAGGCTTTACACACACAACGTTTGAGGGTGTATACCCCTTCCTCCGCAAACGATCAGAGTTCTGCCTGTAGAGCTTGGACTCTCTGTAAATATAGGTGAGTTTTAACCCCTTTTTTATATACATATGGCACATTGTGCATTATGCAGTAATAATGCAGCCCTAAATCCTGATACATTACAAATTACATGGTTGTTCATACCTCCATTTCATTTATGCTCTTTTTTGCATGTTTTTGGCATGTTATGATGTATACAGTATACATGTACATTATACATCTGTCCACATACGCATAATTAATACTTCCGGCTAAAAATAAGGGATTGCACAGAGATTTCATGCAATTTTGGCCTTATTTTCCAGAATCAGGGCTCTCAGGTGTAAATCAAGATGGCTGATCCCATGGAGTTCAGGGGCACAGAATCTTTATGCTTTAGTAAAAAAAGAAACATAGGCTGTTTTGCGGCACTGGGCTGGGGATGAAAAGTGACAACATAAATTTCCCTCTGACTATAAAGATCATGGTTTTTGCCAGCTACCACTCCAATATGACTCACCCTCCAATAATATATCATGCCAAGGCCGGAGGTTCATTCCCGTAAGTTTCCAACAGACCAATGCCGGCACTAGTCCCATAAAATTCCAGCTTTATTTTTATATTCTTAAAAGTTCCAAGGTATATAGCTTTTAAGAATATACCATATATATTGGAAAATCCCTCTGAATATAGGTGCACTTTAAGTCCTCCTAAATAGCTTACGTCACTGATATGACAGGTTCCTGTTTCTCTCCTCTATGATTGGGGTGAAACTTCACTATCCTATCCCTGTCCTCAAATGTACATTTAAAACCCTCAGAGAAATCGGTGCCAGCTCCAGGGACAGGTGGAAGATCAAAAGGCTAAAGGGCCCAAAATCTGGTGTTAGCTGGCTTTCATAGCCCTGGTGGGGCCCCATAGCAGTGTCCCCACCACGTGAGTGCAGGGTGCTGACGGAGGAGCGTGGGTGACGCAGCAATGGAGACGCGGGCCTGGAGACGCAGTGCAGTAATGGAGATGTGGGCCCGGGCAGCGCAGCCAGCAGGACACAGCCAGTGGAAAAAGATGGCATGGCTGGGTAAATATGCTTAGGTACATACCACAGAGGTGATGGAGGCAGCGTGAACCAGGCCCCCTTGTTCCACGGGTCTGGGGGCACATGTCTGCGCTGCCGCTGTGGTATGTATGCCCCTGACTCTAAGATTATCACAACAAAAACCCTCATGCAACAAAGTACAATGAATAAATGAAGTGATTGTCCTGATGGCCCCCCCCCCCCCCCCAATATACTCACCTTTTGTCCCCCGCAAAGGATCACTCCTAATCTGGTGCTGTGCCTTACCTGAATGGCAGATCCGAGTCCTGACCCCCTCCCTAGTCAGCAGTCTTCACAACAGTGGCCATCCCACCGCCATTAGTCACAGTGATGCTGGAACACCCCCTTCATTCTCTGCAATGGAGGGTTGTTTCAAAATCTACCAATCAGGTAAGACACGCAGCGCTGGACTAGGAGCAGTCATCTGCTGGGTATAAAAGGTGAGAATAGCATTTTTTTTATAGCAGCACAATAATTACTCTACACGACACTAACACATAAAAGCAAATACAACTGCATGCTCAATTGTGACCCAATCCCTGTCACACCCCATGCTGGTACTATGAATTGCTGTATAAACAAATGAGTATACAAAAAAGGAAATGCCCATTGCTTCCAATAAATGTTGTGATCATTATTTACATTATATATCAACAATACAGAAATGCAAAGTGCAATAGTCACAAGAAATCTACAATGCAATATCCAAAACAGTCACTAGGTGACAGTCACACGCCACTGTTAATAAAATATACCCACGCTGCTTGACTATGCCTCTATTCTGTTTTGAAGTAGTTGGCTGTAATTTTCAAAAGTTTTTGAGAATTGGGAGAACATAAATCTGATTACATAACTATAGTAGCTACCCCCATGAGGATCGTGGTCGCCAGTGTTTAAACTGGTGATATAATAGTTGTTGATCAAAGGCCAATGTCTCCTTTGTTACACCACCTGCAATTATGTATGCATTTGGCTGTTCCCCGTCTTGTTGGTGTGGTGTTTTCTGAATTGAGTTATTTGTGATTCTCTGCCACGACCATGTGCCCTCCCTAGCCACACTAGCACCTATCTTTGTACAGGGCTCTGGGCCTTCTGTTCCCTGTGTTGGGCCTAGACCTTCTCTGTCTGGTAAGCTTCCTGTTCTCCAGCTACTGTTAATTAGTGGTGTTGTCGGACTGGGGTGTCTGCGGTTCACCAATAGAATTCAATCTGGGGCCCACCCCACATTTAGATGCAAGTATAACTGGTTTATATTCAGGGCCCATGCACAGAAACCTTATGCCAGACTGTATTGCCACAAATAGGCTACACATAGTTCAGGTCTTGTGATGGAGGCCCCCAAAAGGACCTCTGGGAGCCATTTCCTGATAACCATGTGGGCCAGTCCAAGCCTGATTAGTGCATTAACCTAGTTTGCGTCCCCTCTGTCAGTCCCTTTCCCAAGTCTGTGTCTACCAGGGGACTGCTTGTGGCTTGTAAACAGGCAATCATAGCGGCTCGGCTGAAGAGGCATGGTGGTAGCTGGACCTTCTGTCCACTGGCCCCTCTAGTGGTGCAGACTGGTTGTCCCTTTATCTTTTACCAGTCCATAACTCATTTCCAATCTGACTGCCTATTCCAAGTAAGTCACTCTGACCACCTTTTTTCTATTCTTTGACTCTGACCTTCCTAGTTTGTGTCTGTATTTCTGGTTAATGTGTAATGGAGTCTGCACTCGTTCAGTGACACTTCCATGCTTGTGCGCTGGTGTTTACAGAACCGTGGCTGGTGGTGTACATGTGCGGATCGGGTGCAATTTGATCTTCGACCTTCTGCTTGTTGCTTCTACATTGCTGAACTGGATTGGACCCTGACTCTGTTTAGTCCTGCTTCTACTCCGCTGACCCGAATTGTACTTTAATATAATTTAGATCTGCTTCCACTTCACTGACATAGATTGGACTTTGAGCACTGGCCTTCTCCTGTGACTGTCCTATATCCCCTTCTGCCTAGTGGATTGCCTGCTTGCTCCACACCCACGATAGCAGGAGCCAGTATTGACCATCTTGGATATCACAGCCTCCTTGTGACTCGGTTTTCTGAAATTGCCAAGGCTGACCCACCTGTTACTTGGGCATGGGTAACCCTCTACCATATTCAGGGGCACTCTGACTTGAAACACAAGGGAAGCCACCTCCACAACCAGAATCCTAACCAACCTAATTCAGTCTGACAGTCCAGACACCAGTTTCTGGTCAGTCCTCAAGTTTCCTACAAATGACCTGCATTTCAGCATACTTGGATGTGACACCACCATTTAACTCCTTTAAAAAATCCATATAATGCAAGCGACCCCCTATAACAAAATTGTGCAGTATAGTATATAATACCCCAAACTCCCTATAGCCAAATAATGTATCTTGAATAAATACATTTAGTAACTTTACCTTACTTTAAATACTTTTACTGCTACAACTGTAGCAGTTTTAAAGTGGACCAAAACCAAGAATTTTGCTTATCCTGGGTTTTGGTCCTTGCCCCCCGGGCACCCCGATTGGGGGTACCTCGCTGTGTGAATCCCCCCAGGTCGCCAAAAAAATCTCATCTCTTCCCGGTTCTACAGCGCATGCACGTCCGCTCATCCAATCAGCATGCTCGGATCCGCTGATGTCCCTTTGTCTAAGATGAGCGGCTCTGAGCATGCTGATGGGCGCATCCCCGCTACCCTCTAACAGGGAGCGTTCCCTGTGCCAGCCATTCACAAATGCCTGGGCACGGGCACACACCGTGCTAGAGGAATAGCATGGATGCGGCCACGGCACTGACATGCGCCGTTGGACCGGAAAAGAAGGTAAGTGTATGGGTGACCTGGGGGGTTCACACGGGGGGAGGGAATCGATCGGCCCAGGAATCATATAGATTACTGGGCTGATCATTGTGGGCTTTGGTCCACTGTAAAGCAGAATTCCAGCCTAAAAACAACCACCCCCGTCCTGCAACCCTCTCCAGGCAGGACAGACTATAGGACCTCATATTGGATCATCCTCCTACTGGGAGACATTGAGGAGTCAGATGTTGAGGCATGGAGTGAAACAAATGATCAGTCAGTGATAACTTCCTCCTAGTATAACCCAGCATATTTTACTGTGACAAATAAAATAAACTGCACCTATCTACAACATCTGAAGGTTTAAAATAGTTTAACAATCTTTTCCAACAACCATTTGACGACTAGGAGATGAAGTCATAATTGTGTCTAAAACAAAATCCAAAGCAGCCACTGATTGAGGTTAGTTTTATGTATATGTTAAAGGACCTGTATCATGAATAGTTGTATACAAACAGGAAAATCATTAAAAGCTCCTTTCATCAGGATTGTACGAGAGCCCGCGCATGCGCTGTTGAAATGGGGGAAAGATGAGTGATTATCGGTGTGCCAATGAGTTTTAGGCAACTTGGGGGAAGGCCAGCGGCCAGCCCTGGAACCTTTTGGATTCTAGGGCCAGCCACGCTGGGTTTTGATCCTCCTGTGGCTTGCTGCCCCCTGCTCTTTGTTTCCTTTACCAGTTCATAAGTGGAAAATAAAATGGAACACAACCCGATAAACAGTAATTTTCTAAATGTTATTATACCTACCTAATCTCATCATCTGCCCATGGTGGCTGTCTGTAAATGATGTAGTGGTGGCGTCGACCATATATGCCCCATTGTAGTGTCCACCTTCCTCCTGCCTTGGCATCCAGCCTAAGGTAATGAGAGGAGCCTGGGGAGCGGAGCTTTTATACCACTGAGGTAGAGACGATATTAGATCTTCTTATGTGTCTTTTACGACACTGGAGGGAAGGGGCATGGAGCACGATAGTCCAGGAATCTCCCTTCATACCCCTCCACTCTAGTTACTTATTTTTACTTGAGGTAAAAAAAAAAAGCCTCCCTACCTGGCTTCTGGCATTACTCCTGGCTAATTCCGGAAGCCATACTGGCCTTTGTGGTATGGATTTTTTTTTTTATGAAAAAAGTCACAACTGGCATTCATTTGACTTCCACTGATGCGGGAATCGAATGAAATACTGTCATGTGATTTGGAAAATACTCACATACGAAACCATCTTGCACATGTAGAAAATATTGGGGTGGTTCTCTGAATTACTGGGCACTTGGATACAGTATTTTCCACATTGAGACAAACCATGCAGCAGACTACCATTAGCAATGTCTTTCCATTATCAGTTCTCCCTGTATAATCTTGCTGCAATTCCAACAGTTTTATTAGATTTGCAGGAACTTTCATGTCCCAACATCAGGTTTCATCACCAAAAATTGCTGCATCCACAGTTGCCAAGGTCACTTTTTCTACAGCAGAATGTGCCAGTTCACTTACAAAGTGCAGGTTGTTCCCCTCCTCTCCAGTTTTACCGTAGTAGGGGTGATGGTTTGATATTAGACCAAGATTCCTCAAAGGCCTGCCCTGATTTGAATGGTTTGGCTGAATCTGATCACAGAGCTAAAGAGGAGTCTCCGAAATGTAACAACAATCTGGCTGAATGGGTACAAAAATGTTAACATAAACTAAGCAGCATAAACAAGTTTAAAGTCATGTAAAAGATAAAAGGAGTACTCACCTTTTGTCTTCCGAAAAGCAGAGCCGTCTATCTCCATCAACCACCTGTAGCACACCCACCTCATTCAACGCAATGGAGGGGATGAGGCTTGGCAGTGACCAGAGTCGGTCAGTGTTACTGTCTCTGATGGGGGGGGGGGGGGGGGGTCAACCATTCAACATGGGGAATCTAGTGCCAGGATATGTAGCCTGGATTGCCCAGGAACTCGATCTCATGATCAGTTGAGTCTGTGAGTGCTGGACCACCACTGAGCAGTTGTAGGGGGAAAAAAGTAAATATATTTCTAAAGGTGATATTGCCATGAAATTATCATATAACACCCTATCCAATCCACACATGCAAGGGAAATAAACCATAGATATCCATAATTTAGGTAATAATGAGAAATGACAGGAAAAAAGTATTGAAGTCCCACATAAAAGTCCCACACAAGTAACATTTTGACCTTTATTCATTAAGAGTTACAAAATTCTAATGGTGGTAAAAAATTCAATTCATGAGAAAAAAGCTTGAGAATTTCACTGTTAGTGAATCACCAGCTAGGAATACAATGATACTTTTTTACTCCTGAGGAAAGTATAAAACATTTTATCCGTTTTACTCTGTAGTAAAAAAGTTCTCTTGACTTTCATTTTATTCATGCCATCTAAAGACCTTTGCAACGTTATTGTTGCAACAACATTCTGATGGCATTGGTTACAGAAGAAGTTCTAAACTACTGAAGGTTCCAGTGAGCACTGTTGTGGTGATTTCGGGCAGAGGAAATGCTCTTACTCGTAGTGTAGCTCACTAACTATAAATCTGATTTGTTGGTAAGCTGTGCTCTGATTAACCACATGAGAAGTGTGATATATTGATATATGGCTTTACCTTGGGGGGGGGGGGCAGAGGGCTTAGGGGGATTGACTACTTAAACCGGACCAACACCCGTTATTACATTAACGGGTGTTGGTCCGGCTCTTTGCCGCTAGAAAGAAGCTCAAGGGGGCATCCAGAACGCTGGAGCCCCCTCACACGTAAATGCACAGGACACTTTTTTAAGGAGCCAGTGCCAGAAAAGGAGTCCCGCGATTGGCCGCCGGCCGGTCACATGGGCTGTAGTCGCGTTCTCTGTGCCGGCCGCCGACAAGACCCGCCCAGTCGACCCGGTCGGCGACCAATCGCGGGACTCCTTTCCCAGGACTCCTTTCGTGGCGCTGGCTTATTAAAAAGGTGAGTATTTTACGTGTCCTATTCATTTAGGTGTGAGGGGCTCCAGCGTTCTGGATGCCCCCTCGAGCTTCTTTCTAGCGGCAAAGAGCCGGACCAACACCCGTTAATGTAATAACGGGTGTTGGTCCGGTTTAACTCACAGGCATAGCTGGGAGGGGCACAGGGGGCAAGTGCTCTATAAATAAGGGAACTTATTTGGTTGGCATTTTGGGGGAGAAATTTGTAAATGGGAGAAATAATAAAGGCAGGACTCCTTTCACCTACTCTAGGTGCTAACTGATAAAAGTTATGCAGCCAAAATTGCGTTCCAAAAGAATAAATATAGGCAGTAGAAAGGGTTCAAAATAGAGAATTAACTGTTAGTTTAAAGTTACAATAGTCTCTAAAAAATGACAGTCCGTGTGACTAGTGTTTTTCAGTGGTAAAGCGTTACATACTTATCAAGCCTGTGGGTTGAGCGTCCTGCTACCTGTCATGAGGGAGCAGACTTCCTCATTAATTGACTGCAGGAGGCATATAAAGTGAATATTCACCACTGGGTCAACCACTGCCAAGGGCTGTTTGGGAGACCACTCAGCTTCAGAGCTGTAAGCATTGCATTGCTTATATAGTTGGTTAAAACACTTGATCTGATGCATGTGAGGGGAAGCACACTTCTCTGTCTGTATCCAGGGCTAAACTTCAGTAAAGTGTGTTTTATTATGGCATGTGTCAATTTTTGTTGTTTGGGATACATTAATGTCTTCTACATAAGTGGGCACAAATGCCCTTAGATATGGTATGGGTGATCATCAAATAATGTACCAAGGTGGAGCCTTATTGCTGGGTTGCTTTGACACCTGAATCATTATGTGTCTCCCTTACTGATTGGGGTTTGTGTAAATTTTGTGCCAGATGAGACTGATTCACAGTCTAGACTGGTGAAAAATAATCAGGTTACAAATTTTCGTGAGAGCTGTGCAATGATTGAAATAAATACATTGTCCCATTAATCTATAGACAGGATACCCTGCCCGGAAACATTTAAAATAAAAAACTCTAGTTTTTATCCAATTAATTCTAGACCTCCAGTGCCAGACATATTTCAAGATATGATGGAGAGGGACCTAGTGAGATTATCCAATTGGATCCACTATATTCCCTCTCGATCTAACTTAACAGCAAAGGAAAAAAGTGCATTAGAAACCCTTAAGAATGACCCTCAAATTGTAATAAGAAATGCAGACAAAGGCAGATGTATTGTTATTCTTGTTCGTATGAACAAGAGGCAATGCGCCAGCTGACAGATCGGACAGCCTACACCCACCTTAAAAATGATCCGACCAAAGAGTTCCAACTGGGTCTCAAATTCCTGATTAAGGAGGGGGTTTTACTGGGTTCACAAGGACCACTTGCCCCTGCGGGGGCATCCTATTGTGGGTGGCATAGGTGGAATGAATGAAAGACTGGGCCAGTGGCTGGACCACCATCTTCAGCCATTGGTGACTAGACTACTGGGTTTTCTGCAGGACTCTGGTGATGTGATATGTAGTCTCTCCAAAATAACCTGGGAAGAGGATTATTTGTGGATTTCATGTGATGTTCCAAGCCTATATTCTACAATACCTCATAATTTGGCATTACGTACATTGTATTACCATCTGGCCAAATATTTTATGTACACAGAGGACGTCATTACCTACATGAGTTTAGTAACAGAGTTCTTATTGGGGCACAGTTTTTTTGGGTTTGGTGGGGACTTCTACCTCCAGAGGTGCGGAGCCTCTATGGGAGCACCATTCTCTCTCTCCTTGGCCAACCTTTATATGGGTTGGTGGAAGGAGGCCCAGATCTTTGGAGGAGGTTCCCCATTTTGATAGTATTGTTTATTTTGGTCATTATATTGATGACCTACTGTGTAACTGGAAGGGAAGTGATCTGGGTGCAGAAGAATTTGTTCGATATCTCAACAATAATACCATGAACCTAGTGTTCACTAGCAATGTGGCCAGACAGTCCATGTCATTTTTGGACCTGAGATTGGAGGGGAAGGGTAACAAAATCACAACTAAAACCTTGGGTAAAAAGATGGCAGGTAACAGTATTTTAAAAGCAGAATCTTGCCACCCCCAGCATACCATTAATGCTATCCCGGTTGAAGAGATGCTGAGGAAGTGGATCTGAGAAATGAAATGGACCGGGGGGAGGGTTTAAAGCAGAGGGGGTATTCTTCAACTCAGACCTCTAGGGCTCAGCAGTGAAACTTGGATTGAACTAGGGATGGTCTTCTGACTCCTAAGAAAGTCAGGATAGAGAATAGATATCAGGTAATTTCTATGTCTACTCATTATAGTAGGGAGTTTACCTAGATCAAACAAATAGTGAATCAGAACATCCCTGTATTATATGTAGACACAGAATTCAAACACATTTTGGAAAAAGGATACAGAGTTGCTAGCAGACGTGCACCAGCTTTGGGTCAGACACTCTCTCCCAGTCTGCCTACTAGTAATTGTACCAAGTCAGGTATATGGTTAATCACCAAAGGGATGTACAAATGTACAAATGTAACTATTCCCGTTGTGGTATGTGTCTCTACGTATCGTCTGATAAAAGTCCTGCGTAACTAATAAATCTTACGATATTCAACAATATGTTAATTGTTATACAACACACATGGTCTATCTGATCACGTGTGTGGAGTGCAACATACAATATTTAGGTTCTACTATAAGAGTGTTGAAACCTACGGTAGGAGAACACCTATCAGTACAAACAATGATTTTATTAATACCTACTCCAATGTGGCACGCCACTTTAGAGACAAACATTAAAGTAGTCTTGATAATATGAAGGTTATGGGTATTGAAAAGGTCAGTTTGGGTTTTAGAGGAGGGAATCTGGAGAAGAAACTGAGTAATAGAGAAACCTTTTTGATCTTCATCTTGTTTACTAGAGTGCCAGATGGATTAAATACTAGATTGGATGTTGATCTATTTCTCCCTTAGGGTTCAGTAATTAAGGTTTGGTGTAACACATATATATGCGATAGAACTTTTTCCAGGGAATGAATTATACTCATATCAGATATTAACTTATTGTTGTTGGACATTATTTATGTGATGGTGATGATGAATTGGGTTATATCGTTACTGATCTTTCTCTTTTTCTATATCAGTGTACTTTTACTGAATGTGCTGCTATTACTTATGCTGCTATTATTTGAATTAGTGAATTTTAGAATAACAGATTGCTAAAAAAATGCTTTTTAATAAGTATTAGAGGATTTATCTGCCCATGCTGTGACTGTTATATTAATTGAACAGTGAGAGGCCCTGTAGTGCGAGGGATATGGTTTTTCCACCCGGTATGTCAGCTGCATTGTCGTCTGTCAATTTTGGTATATACCGGGACAGATAATAGGGTGAAGGAGGTGCATCTTACACCATACCACTTGCCTTGCTGCTGATCATATAGAATGTATTTGTGTGCGGGGTGTTATCCCGCCTATTTTGGACCTTTACCTTCATCTGGGTTTATTATGAGATGCGGAGGATAGATAACCTATGAAAAATATATCCAACAAAGTCACATATTTTTATTAATGCTGTCAGTATCTATTTGATAGTTACCTGTCATGTAGTTTCTTATCCCACTTCTCTTTTGCCCTTGTTATATTAATGTTAATATATATTGGCTGACGTGGTTATGAGCGCAATGTTGGTACACTGGGGAACTATTAGTCCCAGCATGTTCTGTCAAAGGGAACTTGTGATGATTGGTGGAACGCCAGGTGGGTAAGTACTGGCATCTTCTCTGTATTTAGGAGTGTGATTTGAGTTGTATATTGTCATGATTAAGGGCGATATCTGTTGAAACGCGTGGACATTTCTGAGCCTGTCATGGATACTTTTTTATGGTGAAAGGGGTTGCTTTTTATGGATGATCTACAGACAGAATTAAGGTCATTTTTTTGTTCATTTGAATATTTATTGTTGGATATCTCTCTATTTGCAAATGTTCAGTAAGCGTGGCATCTTATGACCTTGCGAGTGGATCGGTTGGTGAAAGTGTTTGGAGCAGCCGAATTTAAATTGTTTGTGTAAGGGCTTGAAACAATGGATCATCCTGGAAATCAACAAATGTCGATTTTGATTCCAAATTGTAAAGCAACATGCACACATTGTAAGTGTAAAAATAATTGTTCAAAAACAATACATTTACGATTCACATACCTGTGTTGCCTCACCCCCTGAGGGGATGTGGACAGCTGCTCTTCATCGGATAATGGTGTGCACTTAAAATTAGCTGTGTATGAGATACACAAAATTAATTATTGTAGAATAAACAGTAGAGTTTAGTGGTGAGCTACATTTGTGTTGCACTTGTGTCAGAGTGTGTGTGTTAGCTGGATTAGTGGATGTGTGCATTGTACATGTGTGTTGCTGGTGATAGAGTTTGTGAATTTTTGGTTGCAGGAGCAATGCAGTGCATTGCAAAGCCTGATTTTGGTCTGATGTTTGGTCTGTGGATAAATTGTATGGCAGCCGCTGAGGAGGAGGAGTAGAGTAAGGAAGCACCAGTGGTGCTACTGCAGGCTGACCAAGTGTTTAACACCCGATTGGCTGTGGGGGATTTGAGTTATGAGCAAATCTGCAGCTGATGCAGGCTGAATCGTGGTGCCCTTTTACAACTGTATGACCAAATCTGCCACAAAATTGAGCCCAACTGGCCACAGCCATGCAGTCCCTGGAATAGGGCCTCATTAAATATCCTTGCGAAGGGCACATTTCAAACCACTGCTGCTCTATTAAGCGCCATTAGCCAGCCTACCATGTGCCTCATATTTCATGAGGTGGTCCTGTCCATCTGTGACCTCATCCCTTCCTACATCAGGATCCCATCTGATAAAGAAGAGGTCCAAAACATAAAGATTAAGCATTCTATCGGATGGCAGGAATCCCAAAGGTGTTTGGCTGCATTGATGGGACCCATATTCCCTTCCACCCCCTTGAGAACAAGAGCTGCATTACCGCAACCGCAAAAGCTTCTATTCAATTAATGTGACAGTGGTGTGTGATCCTGAGATGCGGCTGCATGCTGTGAAGTCTGGCTTCTCAGGATCCTGCCATGACTCATATGTGCTGCACCAATCTGCTCTGTGCACAAAATTTGAGAACAACGAAATGCCATCGGGATACTTACTAGGTAAGTACATCTCGACATTGTAAGATCTCTAAAGAGTGTAGCTGCAGAACTATAGGTGAGAGGAAGGTGAGGGGAAAATCCAGCAAACCAGGTGGGGGTGTGAATTTGTGTAGCAACCAACATTAATCCATGTGTTTGTATTTAGCTCATAAGGGATATGGGCAGAAGACGTGGCTCATGATCCCATGATCCCCATGTGGCAGACCACTACAATGCAGCTCAACGCAAGACCAGATGCATTGTTGAAAGAACCACCGGCCTGCTGAAAGCATGCTTCCTATGTTTGGCCCAGCTAAGAGGGGAGATGCTGTACAGCCCAGAGAAGGTGGCCAAGATAATCAAGATAATCCTGGCTTACTGTGTGCTACATAGTATCTGCATACTCCATCCATTTGAAGGGCCTGAAGAAACGCTACTGGTGCATGAAGTCGCAGACATGCCCGCAGACAGTGCAGAACACACACAGACTGGCTTTGCCCGGCAGGCACAAATGATTAACCCTTTCGCTGCCAGTCTACCTGCAGCATTTGCCACTCCCTGTTGCCAGACCATGTTTCACTATTTTGCGCTACACATGTTCAACTGTCATTTTTGAAAGGATTTCCAGGGATTTCCCAGGAAAATGATATATTGTTTTTTTCAGCAGAGTCTGGGCTTTAACATGAAATGTCTTGTTTGTATTTTTTAGGTGTATTCTCAATATTTTTGGGTGAAATATGTGAAAAAAAATTAAAAAAAATATTTTTTTACAATTTGTAGTGTTTTTTTGTAATAAAAAATGCAAGTTTGTCAATAAAATCTTATTGCGTGTGAAATCCCAATTTCTCCCGGTTACAGCGATACCACATATGTATAGGTAGACACCCTTTCCTGCCCAGGAGACTCCCCCAAACTGTGATATGCGCTATGCACACCTTGCAGTTTTACCAGAAAAACAACCCTTTACATTTGAAATACCCCCAACAAACTATATATTCTCTGGAAGTACACACCTCAAGCTTTATAGGTGTACCAGGCATGTTGATGTGCCCATAGTTTTCTGGAAGTAATTCCTCAATGTATTCTTTGGTTGCAAAGAGTTTCCCAAAAAAAAGGATAAAAAAGCAGAATCAAAGCCACATTTTCCTAAAAAAAACTATATACAAACAAGAAAAAGCAAGTTTAATCTGAAAAAGCAACATTCCCCGAACAAAACAACACCCAACATGCATAGCTACTGTCAAGGGAAGAGTTGGCAAACACCCCAAAGTAAAGCATGCGCGTAACGGTAATTTTACTTGAAAATTTCAGTTCTGCAGACAAAGTGCGAGTTTTCAACCAAAACAACCCTTTACATTTGGAATATCCCCCACAAACCATATATTCCCTGAAAGTACACATGTTAAGCTTTCTAAGCGTACCCAGCTTGTTGTAGTGGGCTCATCTTTCTGGAATTAATTGCTCAAAGAATTCTTTGGTTGCGCAGGGTTTCCCTAAAAAATGTATAAAAAAGCTGAATAAAAAACACCTTTTCCTAAAATATAAATATGCAAACCAGAAAAAAACAAGCTAAGTCTGAAAGCGCAAGGTCCCCCGAACAGAACAATACCCAACATGCAGAGGTACTATTAACCCTTTTAATTGCCAGCCTACTTGAGATTTTGTCACCCTCTGTTGACAGGCCATTTTTCCACATTTTGCGCCATGTTTTGCGCCATTTTTGCTGTAATTTTCAGGAAAATTATATTTATATTTTTTTGCAGCAGAGTTTAGGCTTTAACATGAAATGTCTTGTTTGTAAATTTTATTTTGTTTTTTTACAATATTATTAAGTAAAAAAAATAAATAAATAAATAAATAAAAACATTTTTAGAAAATTGACTCCTTTATTTTAAATAAAAAATGTATTTTATTAAGGAAAAGCATATTGCATGTGAAAGCCCCATTTCTACTGATTAGAACGGTACCACATATTTATCGGTAGCCCCCCCGTTCCTGCCCAGGAGACCCCCCTAACTGAAACAAGCAATCTATAACATTTACAAATAAAATACAACTACCATCCACACTACAAAGGGTTAAATCAAGAAAAAAAAATGACATAATAAAAATTAAAAAAAAAAAATAAAAATCCCCCCAAAAAATTTACATGGGGTCCCCCTTACCCAAGGTAACCAGCCCGGGACCAGCTATGCAGGGCTTGTGGAAACAGGGCACAGGGTCCAGCTTTTGTGGCCCGTGGCCCTGCAGGCTACAAGCCCGCATAGCCCGTGGGCCTGGGCTCTTCTGCCCCCCCCCTGGGCTTTGGGGAGGCAGGTAATGGGGGTGCCAGGGGTTAATGGCAAGTCACCCGCTAGTCACAGGTGACTTGCCACCTCCCCCAGCCTTGTGAACTGGTATAGGGTCATGGACCCCTTACCAGTTCACAATGGGTTAAATGTAAAAAAAAAACACACACACACGCAAAAAGAAAAAATTATTTTATTATTATTTTTTTTTAATACTTACCTCCCATCCATCCTGGAGCACTGTGTCCCTCGGCGATCACTGGCTTCTGCTCACCTGCTGGAAGCCTTTTATAGCTGCTGGATGACAGAACACAAAGGGTTAATTTAAAAAAAAAATGACATAGGGTCCCCCTTCCCGGGGGGACCCCATTTTTTTTTGGATTTTTAAGGGTTAAAAACCCTTAAAAATCCAAAAAAAAATGACGTGGGGTCCCCCTTACCCAAAGTAACCAGCCCGGGACCAGCTATGGGGGCTTGTAGGCACAGAGTGGGGGGGCCAGCTTTTGTGGCCCCCCCACCCTGCAGCCTACGAGCCCACATAGCCTATGTGGGCCCGGGCTCTTCTGCCCCCCCCTGGCCTTTGGGGAGGCAGGTAATGAGGGGCTGGGGGTTAATGGCAAGTCACCCGCTAGCCCGCAGGTGACTTGCTAGACCCAGAGCCTTCTGAGCTGGTACAGGGGTCTCATGGACCCCTCATGGGATCAGAGGCCCCCCAGGTGAAGAGGAGGGACAGCGGGAGCCAGCGCACATGCAGGTAAGTGAATGTCATTTTTTTTTTTTTTTACAGTTAGCAGCTTCTGCTGCCAAAGTGGGGGGGGGGGGGCGGCCTATTCCGGGGGCTCTCCTGGAGCCATCCGAGCTCCCACGAGGGATCGGATGGCACCAAATTAAAGAGGAGACCCGGCCGGATCCAACAAGGGGTCAGGTGAGTATTTTTTATTTTTATTTTTTAAACTAGCAGCGGGGAAAGTCAAGCACGTAACACCTACGGGCTTGGCACTTAAGGCCCAGCCAAGCCAGCACGTAGGTGTTACGTGCTTGGCAACAAAAGGGTTAATTCTTTTTTTCAGGTCAGTGAACCTGAAAAAAGTATGTACCCAGCTAAAGAAGACCTAAAATGGTGCTAAAATATGGTAGTTTAAAGACATACTTGCAACTATCAAAAGGTGGATAACAGCTACAGCTGGAGAACCCCTAAAGAGTTAGGGAAGCCATAGACATGTTAAAAGAATAAAAGTGATTGATAAAACATGGTTAATAAAAGTATAGACCTAAACAATGTTTGTGATCTGTACTGCGTGTTGTAGTAGTAGAGAATGCTGCTGTGAAATGGCTGTAAGCAACCAGCAGCATTGAATGACAGATGAGACAGGATTTAACACAGAGAGTCCGCATCTTAAGCACCCAGCGTTCATGATTTTTATCAAAGTTGGACAGAAAAACGCAGCGCCACTTAGCAAGAAACACTAACCAGCAATAGCGCCTTTGGCCTTTCTGCAGCGCTCAGTGGAGCTAGCAATAAATTACCCTCTAAGTTCAGCTTTATATTCAGCTTTATATTCAAAGGAGTCACAATTATTTCTGCAGAAAACACATATACCAAATTAAAATGTCACAAGGTAAACCTCTGTGTTTCAGTAACTTGTGTATCCACCACCACATATAAATATATAGTTGTACCACCTTTCAATAGTACTTAAAACAATATGTCTCAATCCTTATTTTTTTCATAAAATCTCATTGCGTCTCTTAAGTGTAAACAAGATTATTTAATTCTTTTCAAGCAATTATCACTTCAAAAAGCATAGGGGATTAAACAAGAGCACAATATTGCTAAAAACTATGCACTATGCCCCTTTTAATTGTTGAAAGCTGATACGCATATATTTTATGTGGTGGTGGATACAGAAGTGTACCTCTTGACATTTTAATTTGGAGCAATTTGTGTTTTCCGTGGGAATAATTGTGACTGATCACGTATAGATATGGCAGTAATCAATGATAAGATATAATTAAACTGCTAAATTAATTTTATAGTTTTGATCAAAATATTATAATTGTCTAAAGTTAATATCTGATGGAATCATACAGTGGGTCAGTCCCGTGAGAGAGTTATTCTGGGGTGTATTTGAATACACCCATCAGCAGGTGCATCTTTCACTTTAGATTCCAGCTCTCTAGTCAGAGCTATAATTTTCAGTTCCCTTTCTTGCTTCTGTTTCCTCCAAGCATGACAGATCCTCACTGGTTCACAAGTTCGCATTTCGTAAATTTAGAACAGAGAATTGCGAGAGCACTTAACACCTGTGTATGTATAAAAAAAAAATCCACCTTGTAATTGTTAAAACAGAATGAGTTCTGAAAAAATATAATAACAAATAAACGGTAATCATATTTTTATTTTTATTTAGCAGTCCAGTATATTAAAATGAAAAAAAAACTTTAAACAAATATCTTTTTTTTATGTGAACGAATAGGACAGAAGAACAGTATTGCATTTTATTCCATTTGACATACATTTTTACAGAAATTTTTTTTATCCTTATTAGAGATAAGAAGGTTGGAGAAATATACTTCCAAATTGCAGTTTGCCTGGCAATGTCCCAGTACATAGCAGTGTATTTTCAGACTACAAGTCCATCAGTGTTTCCTCCAATATTTGGACTTCTAAAAAAGTTTCCTTCTTTTAAAATATCCCCCAAAATTAGAAACTCATAATCTTGGTAAGCATTGGTTTATTCTGAAGCATGAGAGCCATCTATGGATGATGGTTGTGGCAGTGGATGCAGAGGTGATAGAAGGTACTACAGTACCTTTTGCATCAAACACGGGGCAGAATTGCTTGATTCTAAGTAGTACATTGCAGTTTTTGGACAGTAAACATTGGGGATCAGGCTAAAGATTTGGGCCCTTATTTAACAAGGGATAGCGCCAGGTAGCGAATGGTGAGCGAACGGTAATGACGCTCACCGCCACGAGAACGCCGGCTCCCCTCCGCAATCACACACTTATCAAGCCGATCCTGCTTAGCGACTGACAGAGCGCCAGATAGCGAATCATTCATCATTATTCCAGCCTCACCCCACAGCGCCAGCGTCCGACCTTGAACAGCGACAGGTATGACCTCTCGCTACCTGGCGCTCTCCAATGCATTTCAATGGAGCAATCTTTAAACATTCATAATTAATTGCTATTATATATATATATTTTTTTTTTTAAATGTCAAAAATTCTGTGACCACTTCTGCAATGTTAGATATTTGTGCAGAATTGATATTACAGGTCTGATATTAATGTATTCATATTACAAAATGTTTTGAAAAACATGTTTTTTTTTTTGTCAAAATATGGTTGTGTGGGGGTTAAAAAACTACTTTTAACCCATCGCCGCCAGCGCTCTGGGGTTTAAACAAGCATTTCACAGCGCGAGAATTTTTGGAGCGTGATTTATTAATGAATATGCTGGGAGCCGTTCGCTATCATGCGCTCCCATACAGCGCGGAACCTGTCAAACAGCGACTCCTAACCCCGTATTCAACATTACCGCACACCGACTCAGTCGCTGTCAACAGCCGAACAACGGCCAAGCACAGCGAATACTAGCGGGCGCTGTGAAAATAACGCTACTGTCGCTCAAGTGTGTTTCAATGGGGCCCTAGGCACTTGTGCATGATAAATTATGGATAATTCACATTTGCTACCATGCTTGACTAGTACACATATATCTCTGCATCTGGACAGATATTATACCTTTCTGTATAGGTCACAG
The DNA here is from genome assembly GCA_027917425.1 of Gastrophryne carolinensis. Classification (NCBI taxonomy): domain Eukaryota; kingdom Metazoa; phylum Chordata; class Amphibia; order Anura; family Microhylidae; genus Gastrophryne; species Gastrophryne carolinensis. The sequence continues at coordinate 469,231,543 of CM051234.1, read as the reverse complement.
TAATTAAAACTTTGGACATTGATTTTAGGCAGCAGAGGCTGACAGGGGCCAAAAAGCCCGGAATTATTTCGGTCCCGGCCAACCCATTACCAGTCTGTGACATCACAGCTGAGCCTCATGCCCAATGTGCTTCCTAACCAGCTGATGAACAGGTGGAGGGTACTAAAGCTTTAGTATTATAGGGGAAAATAATTTGAAAGGGGTTAGTATTGCCCTGAAAACCATAAAGCAAAGGGTATGACATAGGGCAGGTCATGGGCGGGTGTTTCTTGGCTTTGGTAGTTCACTGAGGCTTCATACAAGGGGCTGGTGGGGGGTTAGACAGGGATAAGTTGTTTCAGATTAGGTGTGGTAGAGTGCACTGGGAATTCTACCAGGTCTCCCTATAGCCAGTCTGTCCCTGCTGCCCACATAACTTTTGGACACAGATATTACTGATTCTAGACAATGAATGACAGTAAACAATGGTCACAGTTTCTGGATTGTGTACCTGTATCTGCCTGGACTTTCCTATAATTAGTGTCAACTGTTATTTATTAAAGCTCTCCACCACCCATGTACAGTACAAAAGTGCAAACTATTTTTTATTTTTAAATCCTTTGCACGACATAGCATTTTAACTTATTCCTGGTTGGGTACAGAAGAATCAAGACATTTTATAAAGAATATTGCTTAACCTTCTATAGGAAAATGTAGAGAACTCTGCAGATATGTTACTATGTGAATCATTCATGCCAATCAGGCTATGTGTGAAAAATAACATGTATACGTGTTTTAACTTTTTAACTTGGACCACACTATTTGCCGACAGCGGTAACGTAGTCTGGAATCCTCTTCCATGTTTCCGGTAGCTAAGAGGACACTGGACCACAGGACAGCTGTCAATGGTGAGGCCCAGTTTTGCCAAAGGAATCAAATAGGAGGTGAGTATATTGTGCCTAAAACTAGTCCTGCAGGGGGGGTATTCATCAACAATCATGGGGCCCCTGCACTTTTTCTAATCGCTGTTTCTAGTATTGTAGGAAGGAATTTTACACTTGGTGCTAAACTGACTCCTAAATAGACTAAGGGCCTTATTTATCAAGGGATAGCGCCAGGTAGCGTCTCACTAGCGCCAGTTAGCGCCAGCTATCGGCGGCTACCGACTCCAGAACGCCAGGCGGCGGACACAATCACGCATTTATCACGCTAAATGAGGCTAGCGCCGGCGAGAGCGTCGCCTACCGCAGGATTCATCATGTAGCGGACTGCAACGAACAGCGCCGCTGCTAATCCCATCACAACGCCAGGTATGACCTCTCGCTACATGGCGCTCTCCAATGCATTTCAATGGAGCAATCTTTAAATATTCATAATTAATTGTTATGACTGTTTTTTTTTTTTTTTTTTAACTGTCAAAAATTCTGTGACCACTACGGCAATGTTAGATATTTTTTTTAAGGTAAAAAAAAAAAAAAATTTGTGCAGAATTGATATTACAGGTCTGATATTAATGTATTCATATTACAAAATGTTTAGAAAAACTTGTTTAATTTTTTAATCCAAAAATATGGTTGTTTGGGGGTTAAAAACTACTTTTAAGCCATCGCCGCCAGCGCTCTGGAGTTTAAACAAGCATTTCACAGCGCGAGAATTTTTTGAGCGTGATTTGTTAATGAATATGCTGGGAGCCGTTCGCTCTGGCCATTCGCTGTCAGGCGCACCCATACAGCGCGGAACCTGTGAAACAGCGACTCCTAACCCCGTATTCAACATTACCGCACACCGACTGAGTCGCTGACAGCAAGCGAACAACGGCCAAGCACAGCAAATACTAGCGGGTGCTGTGAAAATCACGCTACTGGCGCTCATCTGTCGCTACCTGGCGCTATTAATGAATCGGCCTCCCCGGGAATGATGATAATTATTTGGTGAAGCAAGTTCAACGTGTGTATTGTAAATTGCACCTAATTTAGTCATTTAACTGACACATAAAAAATTAAGTTGGTGCATATCCTTTTAACCCCTTAATGACCCACCTAAATTTTGCCTGGAGGATCACCAATTTGTCCCTCTTTGTGTTCCAGCAGTCAGGCAGGTAGGTGGGAGGGAGGGCAGGTTGGTGGACAGGTTTATGGGCAGAAGGGTGGATGAACAGTGAGGCAGATAGGGGGGCAGCAGGTTGGTAGGTGGACGGATTGATGGGTAGGTGGCTAGGCGGTCAGTCAGGTAAGTGGGCGTACAGACAGGTAGGTGTGTGGGTGGGCAGGCAATCTAGTTGGTCAGGCAATCAGATAGGTAGTGGGTGTGTGGGCACGTAGGTGGGTAGGTTTGGCAAGTAGATAGGTGTTGCAGGTAGGTGGGAGCACAGGTGGGTGGCTATGCAGGTAGGTGGCTAGAGGGGCAGGAAAGTAGGGAGGTGGGTGAGTAGGTAGGCAGGCAAGTAGGTAGGTGAGCAACATGAAGGCAGATGGGTAGGTAAGTGAGTGGGTCGGCAGGTAGGTAGGTGGGTTGGGGAGCAGGCAAGTAGGTAGGTAGGAACCGGCATATCAGCAGAAGCGGCGGAAGCTCAGCGATGCAAACGATGGCGGCAGGACCAGCATCTTGTGGTGGGATGTCTCAGCTGCGGCCCAGCATGGGACATTTTGCCAGCAGCAGTGAGCTTACAGCTGGCACCTCAGCGGACTTCACTTTGTTGGTGGGGGGGACAGGAAACAAGCTGCAGTGTGGGAGCGAAGGGGCCAGGCAGGTAAAAGAAGCATGCCCTGTATGCCCAAGACTAAAGCCTAGCCCCCAGCATGCTCCCCTGTCTCACGAGTCCCCCCGTCTCACGAGTCCCTCCAGGGACTAAGGGAAACCCCCTCAGTTCACTCCATCTCGTCTGCGAACATCCTGGAGATGGGGCAATCAGGGTGGGGTTAAAAAAATGCAAAAATAATTTGTTTTTATTTTTCCAACCGTACCTGTAATGGGCATTTTTACAGGTGAGGTACATAATTTTCAAATGAGTTAAGGATATTTTTTTAAAGGTTTGGAAGCAACAGTACCCTATGGGCTATGCAGAAACACCTTTTGGATTTTGAACTTAAACCAGATCTTCAGCATGATTTAATGAAAAGCCCAAACCCTAAATGAATATATTTTAACTTTTTACTCACTTACTTATTGTTCTTTCCCCTACTGGGCTGCAACTCTGTTCAGGATACGGGCACCGCCATCTTGACTCAGAAGCATCACACATACTGAGGAAAGGAGAGTGGGATAAAATACAGGGGGTGGGGTTATAGCTGTGCTTTGCACAGACAAAGCAGAGCTGCGGTCAGGGAAAGGACAGCAATCCCAGAATGCAGAGCAGCACAGTCAGAAGACACTTCCTGTTTGCAGGCTGCCTGATGCTCCATAAGCCACAATCTTGGCTGTTTAAAGGCTTATAACATGCAGTAGATGCAGGTAGGATGATTTTTAATGTGAACAATCTGTATGTAAGATATGCGCTTTAATATAATTCACGGTTATATTAATGAAATAAACAATATATAAATGTTATCTAATTATTATCTTGTTCCATGTACATATAATTACAGTAAAATAAATGAAAATACATTTTTAGGAACTTAATAAACTCAATTTCATTGCTTTATATTTGTGATCCTACACATCAGACATTAAAAGCAAAGCTGTGATGAATCTGACACATGGCAGGTTGTTCTTGATTACCCTCAACTTTCCAAACATCCCACCAAAATAGCCAGTGTTCTAGTGATATTCTGTGAACACTTCTTGGACCTTCCTCTATTTCTCTGTCTCTCTCTCTCTCTCTATATATATATATATATATTATATATATGTGTGTGTGTGTTTTTCTGCCAATAGGGCCTTGCAGTGCTCCAACAATTTTGCAACCAAGTAATGTCCTAGCCTCAGTGAGCATGTATATTTTTGTGTGCCAAAATGATGCTGAGCTGAGCTAGTATTTTTTATTAATCTGTTGCCATTGGCAAAATACAATAAGAAGAGAGACGTGAGTCTTGTGCATACAGAACACTGCTGCTGGGCATGTGTGGGGGAATGTAAGCTCACTGACCTCAGCAGCGGACATAGAAACACTGTGTGTGTGTGTGTGTAGGGTAATTTCTCTCTTCTTGGTGTACAGACTTGGGGGGTTATTCATGAAGGAGTAGCGGCAGGTAGTGCCTCGTAGCGTCAGGTAGCGTCTGGTGAACGCCGGGCGCTGTACGCAATACCACATTTATGAAAGTGAATCTGGTGAGCGAATCTAACAGCGCCATGTAGCGTCCGATGTATTATTACAGGCGGCTCAGCGTATAGCGCCGGTGCTCTAGCTTCCAGAGCGCCAGGTATTACCTTTCGCTCAATGTCACTTTCCCATACATTTCAATGGGTGTTCATTTGCTTCTGTTTATACAGCAGGGTTTTTTTTGGTCAAATCATTGTGTGAGCTTTGCTGGCCTTGAAAGCGCCATGGGGCGCCGAGTGCCACTGAGCTGGCGCTACCTCTCGCTCGCTGCAGCGCTATACTGTTGTTAGAGCGCCCAAAACACATCACATTCATCAATGCCGACCAGGATACTACAGCAACCAAGATGCTGTGTTACAGCGCCCGATACTCACTTACAGCATCAACTAGCGGTCGCTCTAAGCGCCGCTATACAGACGCTCATATGCCGATACCTGGCACTAGTAATAAATCAGCCTCCACGTATACGTTTTCAATGGCAACAGATTTCAGGTAGTGAAAACTGCTTCCATAACATCATTTTTTAACATACATGTCTGGGGGCATCCTTTTGGCTCCAGAAAATATCCACAAAAATGGAAAGTGGACTTACCCTTTAACTTGCTGCAATTGTGCTTTATCCACAGCCCACCCTTGATATTATACTACAGATGACATTGCACACTGTGGACAGAAGCGTTCTCAAAATACTAATATTAAATAAAAACATTGTAAAAAAGATGCACACCAGCTTATATATGTCTAATTTAATGTTTGACATGATTATAAAGAAAATAATAGCTAAATGAATGCACAATTGATTACACGTCACTAAAGCTTTGCAGAGCCTTTACTCTCCTTTTCCTCACTGTCACCACCGTCAGGCCAAGTAATGCAGCAGACATGACTACCTGAGCCGCATCAACCCCAGACACTGTGGCACATGGAGTGCATACAGCTGCTGAGGGGATGAGAAAGTGATCATGAGTCTCCTTTGCCATAACAACCCCCCCCCCCCCAGGGATCTTAGTTTGGGAAGTCATCCACAACATTAGAAAAGATAAATTGTAGATGATTTTCGATTTTCAGGTTTTTTATGGAGGAGTGGATTAGATGGGCACCCGGAATGTCAGATACCTAATGTGAAATGCTTCTGAAAAACTAAGGCTTGAAGTGCCTGTCCTGTCTAAAGAAAAATACAATTTACCTTCTCCCCCAAAGCAATCTTTTCCAACTTTGTTTTTAAATATCTTTACCAGATCATGAGATCAGGTTGCTCTGCATCCACTTGCTCTTTTCAGAGGCGGGGAATAGAATGGGTGCGTACATGCCGTAGGCCTCAGAAATGGGCACTTTTGTGACCTAGAAGCAGCAGCTGTGGGGGAAATAACATATTATTATTATTTTGCCCGGACAGTCCCTTTAAACAGGAAGTAGGGTGCAATGTAGTAGGGCCTGTAACATATCTGTATTGATAGATTAAATGCTATGAAGCTTTATATTTTTTTGAAGACATTCAAGTACTTGCCTGGCTTTCTCAATTCACTAAGGCTGGTATGGAAATCTTTCTAGCACATATATGCTAAATGTGATTTCTTAGCATGATTTTTTATACATATTTTATCAACATGATGTCAACTACCTTAGAGAAGTGCTAGTTGGTTTTATTATAACCAGAGACATTAAAGAGGATGAATTCCACTCTCCAGGGTGGTGTTCCTCTCAGATGAGGCTTCCTGATTTTGGATGTTCCTCCAAATCCAATTTCCAGCATTCCCATGGCACAGATGCGAGACGGTCAGTCAATCAGCATGTTCGGTTTTGCTCCACTCCATTCGGCTCTGCTAGCCGCACAGTGGTTTTTACAGGTAGTAGAGCCAAATGCAGCTGAAAGAAAGGCCAGGCACGGGTATATGCCCCCCTGCTAGTGGTATGCTGAGGATGCGTCAGTGTCTCCGAGACACAACAAGGGCGTCCTGGAACAGGTGAGTAGATGAGGTTTTACACAGCAGGCCATCTCAATTGGGGTTCCACTTTAAAAGTGTTAAAACTGCATAGCACGACAGATATAATATCAGGTCCAGTCGTGTTATATCTTAACCTGAATGTACAAACCCATTTTTCTCAAACCCAATTAGGGGTCATTTACTAAGCATTTTAATGTTCATGTTTAATACTAGTCCAAATGTAAAGCCTACCTATTTGTCACATATTATATCACATTATCAACTCCTCACAAACACAGTAACATACCCTGAGGGGTTAATTGCAAGGTGCCATATCACACTTCAAAAAACCCAACGGAACACTACTAGAAACCTCATCTGTAGCTAAGCATGACTAGTAATTACATCATGTTCGCGAACAGTTTTAATTTCCATAGAGCTAGCGACCAAGAAATTCAGTTGACAGCAGGCTGCAGAAAGGAGAGCTACATCAAGAAACTGAAACTCGCACCACACCTGTGACATGCGCTTGGGTCCACCTGCAGCTCCAGTACAGTCATCACTGCTGAGCCTCTGGGGGATGCTGTGACTATGGCCACGTGTATCTTCTGTGCTACCGTCTGTGACCAGTCAGCCTTCTGCGACATGTCATTTGGATGTTAGTATTACAAAAACACATAATCCTAGTTATAGCAGATTTATAAAATGATGATCTGATACAGTTTGAGCTATGTTTTTATGTGATTAATATTAAATTGGACTGGCTGTAGGGAGCCCAGGAGGAATTCCCAGCAAGCTGCATAGGCTCCAAGCACATAACTGACCTCACCGTGTACAAAAAATGAATGCATTGCTTTTCTAATTCCTACCTCCACTCCATGCCTCCCAAGAACCCCCCCCCCCCCAGCTTTCTACCTGTACCCGTCTTCTTCTGTCAAGACACTAAAGCTTTGCAGTGCTATAGCCTCAGAATCATGCCTTTGGGGGCCAAACCCACCCCTGTCACATTACAATACCATGACTTTAAAAATGGCCATAACCACCATACTCATGATCTGTCCCTGCAATGCCCTAGCCTCAGCTGTTGAGTGCACACGTCCTCTTGCTGGAAAGCCCATGGGGGGGGGGGGGGAGCACCTTAAAGAGTACATATCTTGCTCCCACTCGACACATACCCTTGGTACCATGAATCCTCCAAGTGGATCAATGAATGTTTGCCAAGGAAGGTGGTTGAAAATCTTTTACAATAATTCCCACCTTTTACCTTTCTACTGTTTGTGCTGTCTTCTCCTACCCTATGCTGTCTTATTTGGAAGCAGCAACTCAGTGCACAAGTACTTATAAACTTGTAAACTTTTAAAACGTGTATGCATTATACAGTATGTGTAAACATTTCTAGACTGTTCCCTTCCAGTTTTAAGATTGGTCACAGCTTAATGTATAAACCCCTTAGTAATAATAATGCATGGCATTTATTATATAGAAGGTCGGATGAAGAACCTGCTATAAAGGTATGGGAGGCTATCTGAGGGATAGACAAAATAAATGACCAAAAAAGCAGCACTATTGGGGTCAAATTATTTACCCTTTTGTTTTACTTAACCCAGGCCCTCGGTCACCAGGTAGCCTGGGGGCCAAATATCCAGCCCATTGCTCTTCCATTGTTGGAAAGAGAAACCTGGTACCAATATTGAGCTGGGTGCTTCTGTCCAGGCTTTTGCATCTTCTGTGCTGCAAGCGAATCACCCTATCATAGTAATAGGCGCTGCTTCCGCAGTGATTCCGTTAAGAAATTGTCATTAAATATCCCCAGGCAGTCAGACAGAGGCTGACTACTAGAGATGAGCGAACTTATGAAAAATTTGATTCAGCTGATTCGCCAAATTTTCCGGGAAAAATCGATTCGGTCCGAATTTATTTGCGACGAATCGCTATTAAAAACGGCTATTTCTGGGCATCCGAGGCCTCCATAGGGTTGCAGAACGTTTTGCTTGGCTGTAACATGCATAGGATGCATGCTGGGTTAGTGAAATACTATTGTAAAGAAGTATGACATGCAGATCAGAGGCGTTGCTATTAGATTCGCTGACGCAGAGCGGCACAATTACAGAGCCTTGAGGTAGCATCAGCATGATGAGCCCATATATTGCCTGAAAGACACACAGTGGAGTTGGCAGCAGCATAGGGAGCCCATATATTGCCTAAAAAACACACCCTGAATTTGGCAGCAGCATTAGGGAGCCCAAATATTGCCTGAAAGACACACTCTGGACTTGGCAGCAGCATAGAGAGCCCATATATTGCCTGAAAAATACATTGTAGTTGGCAGCAGCATAGGGAGCTCATATATTGCTTGAAAGACATAACCAGGAGCTGGCGGCAGCAGCAGCAGAATTAGGAGCCCATATATTGCCTGAAAAACACATTGGAGTTGGCAGCAGCATTAGGAGCCCATATATTGCCTGAAAGACACACCCAGGAGTTGGCAGCAGCAGCAGCAGCACTAGGAGCCCATATATTGCCTGAAAAACACATTGGAGTTGGCAGCAGCATTAGGAGCCCATATATTGCCTGAAAGACACACCCAGGAGTTGGCAGCAGCAGCAGCAGCAGCATAGGGAGCTCATATGTTGCCTGAAAGACACACCCAGGAGTTGGCGGCAGCAGCAGCAGCATAGGGAGCTCATAGATTGCCCGAAAGACACACCCAGGAGTTGGCAGCAGCAGCAGCAGCAGCATTAGGAGCCCATATATTGCCTGAAGAACATATTGGAGTTGGCAGCAGCATTAGGAGCCCATATATTGCCTGAAAAACACATTGGAGTTGGCAGCAGCATTAGGAGCCCATATATTGCCTGAAAGACACACCCGGGAGTTGGCAGCAGCAGCAGCAGCAGCAGCAGCATTAGGAGCCCATATATTGCCTGATAAACACATTGGCGTTTGCAGCAGCATTAGGAGCCCATATATTGCCTGAAAAACACATTGGAGTTGGCAGTAGCATTAGGAGCCCATATATTGCCTGAAAGACACACTCTGGACTTGGCAGCAGCATAGGGAGCACATATATTGCATGAAAAACACACCCAGGAGTTGGCAGCACCATAGGGAGCTCATATTTTGCCTGAAAAACACATTGGAGTTGGCAGCAGCATTAGGAGCCCATCTATTGCCTGAAGGACACACATTGGAGTTGGCAGCAGCATTAGGAGCCCATAAATTGCCTGAAAGACACACCCAGGAGTTGGCAGCAGCAGCAGCATAGGGAGCTCATATATTGCCTGAAAGACACACCCAGGATTTTGGCAAGTGCATACAAAGTTTTCTTCCCGTTGTTAGGATGTCTTGCAGATGGGGGGATGATTTCAGAAAATGCTTGACAACTAGGTTGAACACGTGTGCCATACAGGGCGCATGGCTCAGGCTTCCTTGTCTCAGTGCAGACAAGATGTTACTCCCATTGTCAGTCACCATGGTACCCATTTCCAATTTTCGCAGAGTAAGCCATGTTTTGATTTCTTGATGAATGAATTTCAGGAGCTCCTCCCCTGTGTGACTCCATTCGCCAAGGCAAACCATGTGAAGCACAGCGTGACACCGCCGTGCCCTGCACACAGGGTAGGCTGAAGGGGCATTGAGAATTGACCGTACAGTGGAGGCTGAGGAGATGGTGGAGGATGAGGAGGCAGAGTCGCACACTGTGACAGGCAAAACGGCCTGGGAGCGTGGAGGCCGAAGCGGTGTGACCTGTCCAAGTTGCTGTGCTGGAACCACATTCACCCAGTGGGCCGTAAAGGACATGTATTTTCCCTGACCATAGTTACAGCTCCAGATGTCGACAGGCTCAAGGACTGGCCCACCTTCTGCTCAACAAATTTGTGCAGGGCTGGTACTGCCTTCTTTGCAAAGAAATGACGGCTTGGGACTCTCCACCTCGGCTCGGCACAAGCCATTAGCTCTCTGAAAGGTGCAGAGTCCACCACCTGAAAAGGGAGGGACTGCAGCACTAGCAACTTGGACAGGAGCACATTTAGCTTCTGCGCCGTAGGATGAGTGGGCGCCTACTGTTGTCTCTTGGACATGGTTTCGCTGATGGATTGCTGGTGGGATAAGTGACTTTTAGTAGGAGGAGCAGGAGCATCTGGAGCGGCAGAGGATGGGTATGACGCACAGCTACCTTCGGCTGAGGTGCTGGAGCCTTGGCTGGGTGAAATTGGAAGCGGCGTGGCACTGGCTGACACAGCAGGCGGGACCCCCCCTTTGGAGCCTCGGTTCTCCCAGGCCGCTTTATGGTGATGCTGCATGTGTTGCCGCAGAGCCGTGGTACCAACATTGGGGCCCTGGCCACGCTTGACCTTCTGTCTACACATCTTGCATGTGGCCAAGTTACCCTCCTGCGGATGCTTGAGGAAAAAGTGCCACACTGCTGAGTAGCTAATTTTCCCTCCAACAGTCCGCACTAATTCACTGCTACTGCTGCCAACTCCAGGAACCCCTGCTCCACTACCTCCCGGGAAGGCAGCCTGCCGCGCAGCAGGTGGTCTACCCCGCCCCCGGCCACGTGTGGCTCCAGACATCCCAATTCTGCTACCATGCTGACTGCCAACCCTACTGCCACCATGCTAACTGCCAACCCTACTGCCACCTTGCTGCCTCAGCTGCTGACTCTGGGGCAACCTGGGACCCTCTTTCTCCTGATGATGATGAAGCCCCTTCTGCACCGGGCTCCCAAGTGCGATCTGCTTCATCATCATCATCATCATCATCGAGTTGTGCCTGCACGTCACTAATGTCCTCCTTGGTTTCCACAAGAGTATGTGCTGCAGGAGACGGAATGCTCACCACCTCCCACACCACCTCCCATGCCGTTCTCCTCCTCGGCTGTCTCCTCCATTTCTTGGCTGGGCAGTGGCTGCTTACTGTCCTCTAACACATCGTCCTCACTGAATAGTGGCACTGAACCCAAAGCATAAGATACGGCGTCTGGAGGGGGGGTGTAGGACAGAGGCAATGGAAGGACAGGGGCTGCTCCCGGGCCATGCCAACTCAAGGTTGTGTCCGAGGAACCTACGGACTGTTGACTGGGGGTGTCAGATGTCACTTGGGATGAGGTCGATGACCGCGTTAACCAATCGATGACGGCAGATGCGTTGCTGGTCGAGACACGACCGCTAGCAGATACCGGGAGATCAGGCCTCTCACCGCGACTCCTGCTGCCACTTGCCCCTAGTCTGCTGCGACCTCTGCCTGATGAATCTAGTCCTCTCCTCGGTGCACATCCTGGCACATCTCTGCCTGACATTTTTACTGCGTTTAGGAGGGGAAAACAATATACTACACTACACCTGCAACAGTATTTTTGTAACAGCAGGTGTGTAGAAAAGTTAGATCAAAATACGCAGACACTGTAGCTAAAAGCTAATGCAAAAAGACACTGTCAGATGGTCTTACACAGGATGCCCCTGGTCAGAGTTAAATGCACCACAGGCAGTTTTAAAACGTGTTTTTTGTTCAAAATGTAAAAAAGGTAAAGATGCAGGTACTATTAAAAGCTAAGTGCTAGTATTCGGGATGCCCCCCGCCAGTGAATGGCAATGGATGCTTTAAACTTTAAAACCAGACTTTTCTACACAAAAGGCAAAAGGTTAGTAGGCAGGTACTCTTAAAAGATAAGTGCTAGCACTGACAATGGCCCCCGGTGAAAGGCAATGGGTGCTTTAAACTTGTAAACCAGATTTGTTTTATACAAAAGGCAAAAGGTTAGTAGGCAGGTACTCTTAAAAGATAAGTGCTAGCACTGACAATGGCCCCCGGTGAAAGGCAATGGGTGCTTTAAACTTGTAAACCAGACTTTTTTATACAAAAGGCAAAAGGTTAGGAGGCAGGTACTCTTAAACGATAAGTGCTAGCACTGACCATGGCCCCCGGTGAAAGGCAATGTGTGCTTTAGACATGTAAACCAGACGTTTTTTATACAAAAGGCAAAAGGTTAGGAGGCAGGTACTCTTAAAAGATAAGTACTAGCACTGACAATGGCCCCCCGGTGAAATGCAATGGGGGCTTTAAACTTGTAAACCAGACTTGCTTTATACAAAAGGCAAAAGATTCGTAGGCAGGTACTCTTAAAAGACACGTGCTAGTATTTGGGATGCCCCCTTCTAACGTACAGAGGTGGCCTCCTTTGATTGTGATAAAGTGACGTTGATTATAAAATGCAAGCAGTTAATAGACAGGTAGTCTTGAAATATTAATGCTAGTGTTTGGGATGCCCCCTCCTCACATACAGAGGAGGCCTCCCTTGATTGTGGAAAAGTGACGTTAATTATAAAATGCAAGCAGTTATTAGACAGGTAGTCTTGAAATATTTATGCTAGTGTTTGGGATGCCCCCTCCTCACATACAGAGCAGGCCTCCCTTGATTGTGGAAAAGTGACGTTAATTATAAAATGCAAGCAGTTAATAGACAGGTAGTCTTGAAATATTTATGCTAGTGTTTGGGATGCCCCCTCTTCACATACAGAGCAGGCCTCCATTGATTGTGGAAAAGTGACTTTGCTTATAAAAAAACCAGGTAAAGGAAAAGCTAAATAGGCAGGAGTGTTATTAACAGTTTAAACTGTCCCTGTCTTTATCTGTCACTGTCACAGGCTCTCTCCTTCTCTATCTGTCCCGCGCTTCTTCTGTTCCATCTATCTATCTATCTATCTATCTATCTATCTATCTATCTATCTATCTATCTATCTATCTATCCCTCCCTCGCTCTCTCCCTGCCTGATCTGCTCTGGCCGCAATACAGTGTCAGAATGGTCTTCCGCAAGATGGCCGCCGTTTGTATGGGGCTGTGACATCATCGGTAAGCCTGTCTGCTGATAGGTAGCATGTGACACCTACCCAGCATTCCTTGCCCCATGGGACATGTCCTGACATGTGGATCCACCATTTTAGATGGACTGTATAGCAGTAAATGAAGTTTTAAGCGATCGAATCGCGACGATATTCGGAATCGTAACAAATCGAATATTTCATGAAATTCGTAACGAATTCGGGTTCGTCAGAATCGATTCGCTCATCTCTACTGACTGCGCAACCCTGTTGAAATGCTGCCGCATGGTTGGCCAGCTGCATTCATGTGTCCTGTTCTTCCCAGAAAGAAAAAGCTAAAAATCTAGGTGAGATTCGAAGGGTTTGCAGGTGGTGGCGTGGGGGGGGGGGGGGGGGGTGATTTGGATGCCCCCCGACCAGACCAACACCCATTTTATGTAAAATGTGAAATTTAAATTTGAGTACCATTGCGGATAGCATAGTATAGTAAAAGATTAATTAAATCCACTGTGTTTCTAAGGGGTTAATTACTAGACGTAGAGGTCCCTGCACATGTAAAACCAGTCAGGTTGGAGATCTGCACGGTTTAATGAATAACTCCCTCAATTTGCTGTGATGGCAAAATATGAGCTTGGTCATTTTATGGGCACAATAAATCATGGTCAAAAACACATAAAAACACATGCATTCAGATTTATTAGCTATAATCATTGTAGGAAACAGTTACTATATAATAACTGCTGCAGCAAAATCCTCTGCATCTTTACACTTCACCTCCCTCCTTATGGGTATCCTGAATAGGGATGCACCACTGTGTGTATCTTCAGGAATCACCTGGTATCTCCGGGTTGTATCACCCACTACATTAGATGGGTATGGTGCTGAATGGCTTGCCATGCCCCACAGCTAGAGGTGAGTGGGGACGCGTTCAGCCATGCACATGCCATTAATCTTTGCTTGCCACTTTAAATTTAGAGCATCAATGAAAATCAGAATGAAATGTGAGCTGCTGAGTGGCTTGTGGGATATACGGAAATGTGAGTATATAGGGATTAAGTGGGAATACACACAATGGCAGGAGGAACAAAGCCCAAGATAGCGAAAATCCTGGGCTTTTATTACTCTTTTTTAACAAAATGGGTGTTGTTCCAGGTGATGGGAGCAGTGTAATCCAGATAGACATTAGTGATATAACAGGAACTGGCTTTACTGGTACATGAATACAATACAAGAGAATGTCACCTTACATGGTGTATAACACAGACAGGACAAATTACCATAAATCAACTGAATGCACAATACACAATACAACACATTAGAAAAATGCAGTGAAACTACAGTTAAGCATTGGTCACAGCAATGGAGTTATACTGTGGGCCATGGCATATCAGGATGTACCAAGCAAAGGGAATAGCCTGGCCCTAGTTTCTGACTCTGACTACTGAATTTGATTGTATTCTCTATGCCAATAAAATATTTAAACTAAAAATGAGCTTCTGAAAATATGTTTAAATGTTAATAGACTGCTGTTAGATATCTCTATCAACAGAATTTTTTTTATAAAGTTGCAAAGCTGTCAAATCTTTTAAAGCCTCTCAAAAATCAGCCCCTTCAAATTGTCAGGTGCTCTTATGGTCATTTGGATAACCCCTTATGTTCCCTTTATATTCTGGTCACAACAGTGTTACAGGGAGTGGCAGACTGGGGCCAAAAATCAACCCAGAACTTTACCAGCCCATGGCCGTCCACGACATAGCTACTGAGGCCCCCCACCCCTCACAACAATGATGCCGGAGCTGTAGCATTGGGACTGGGGTTTCTTGGCTTGTTGGTAGAGTGGAACTGGGTACAGGGGGCTGAAAGGGAGACTAAGAAGGCAGGGATTGAATGTGGGTGTTAAAAGCAGCAGCCCAAGTGGCCCCAAAGCAGTGAGGCCACTGGGCATTGTCCCGGGTCTCCCTATGGCCAGTCTGCCCTGGCTACAGGCTTGGGTATGAACCTATTAACAGTATAGACTCTGAAAAGCCAATGGAGTAAACAGAAGGCTATATGTGCCATGGTGCGGGGGAGCAATACTTCAGACAGGTGTACATTTCCCTATGGGGGGCACACCCCGCCCCTCCCCTTGGAAACAAGATAAGGCCCACATGATTAGGACCTGGGGATTTTGTCACCCTCTGTTGCCAGAACATGTTTCAATATTTTGCGCTATACATGTTCAACTGTGATTTTTGAAGGGATTTCCATGGATTTCCTAGTCTGGGCATTAACATGAAATACATGTTTAGCCCTGGTTTAGTGTATTCTCAATATTTTGGGGTGAAATATGTGGAAAAAAATAAAAAATCTATATTGCTTGTAGAAGCCCATTTTCTTCTGGTTGCAACAATACCACATATGTATTGGTAGACGCCCTTTCCTGCCCAGGTGACTCCCCCAAACTGAAACAGCAATTTTCAGATAAAATACAACTGCTATGTACACCTTGCAGTTTTTAAAGAAAAACAACCCTTTACATTTGAAATACTCCCACCCCTACTCCCACAAAATATATATTCTCTGGAAGTACACACCTCAAGCTTTCTAGGCATACCCAGCTTGTTGACATGTGCACAGTTTTCTAGAGGCAATCCCTCAATTAATTCTTTGGTTGCACAGAGTTTCAATAAAAAAAAAAAAAGCAGATTCATAGCCACGTTTCCCTAAAAAACAAAAAGAAATAGGTAAATCTGAAAAAGCGAGGTCCCCCAAACAGAACAGTACTCAACATACCCAACAATACCCAGATACTGTCAAGGATACAGTTTCCAAACACCCCAAAGTAAAGCATGCACGTAAGGGTAATTTAACTTGAAAATATATCCCCTGATAGTACACAAATTAAGCTTTCTTGGCATACCAAGCTTGTTGTAGTGGGCTCATCTTTGTGGAAGTAATTCACAAGATTTGTTTGGTTGCACAGGGTTTCTCAAAAAAAGTATAAAAAAGCAAAGTAAAAAACATTTTTTTAAAATATCAATATGCAAACAAGAGAAAACAAGTTAAATCTGAAAGTGCAAGGCCCCCCAAACAGAACAATACCCAACATGCATAGGTACTTTTAACCATTTTAACTGAGATGTTGTCGTTCTCTGTTGACAGGTCATTTTTCAGTATGTTTAAAACATTTTTTTTTAAATTTGTCTAGTTAATTTTAAGTAAAAAAAATGTATAAAAAATGTAAGAAATCTATATATCTATATCCCCTATATATCTATCTATATATATATCTATATCCCCTTCCCAGCATAACCAGCCCAGGCAGCAGCTAAGGGGGCTTGTGGACCAGGGCTCGGAAACCAGACTTGGTGGCCCCCAGCCCTAAATGCTACAAGCCCAAAAAGCCTTTGCAGCTCCTGGGTTCTTCTGGCCCCCTGGGCTTTGGGGAAGCCGGTAATGCTGAGTTATGGGACATAAAGGGTTAATAAATAAGACATAGGGAGGCAGTGGGGGCATTTTAAAAAAAAACGTAAAAATCCCCCCAAAAATGGTGTGGGGTCCCCCTGTACCCAGCATAACCAGCCCAGCGACCAGCTATGCAGTGCTTGTAGAACAGGGCACAGAGGTCAGCCTTGGTGGCCCCGGCCATGGAGGCTACAAGCCTCAAAACAAATGCAAAAATGACTTAAATGTTACTATATAGTATCTATTGTACCTCATTGGGAAAATAATTACCGCACTACAGGTGCAGGGGTTTTCCTAAAAAATAATAAAAATAATAAGAAAAATATATAAATATTGTGTGTTGAGCAGGAGGAAAGTTGGCTCTTTTAAAATCATTTGGATAATCCTCTAAATGTAAAAATAAATGTATTTTCAATATAATTTCAGACATATCACCTATAGTAGAAACTCAAATAAATGGGCTAAATAATTGTGTAAGATGCGTTACTTACTGAGGAGGACTGTAATTTGGTTTCACCGCATAAAATAACGGTGGTGGCGACAGCGAGGGCAGCGGACTGCAGCAGTGGTTGCTGGTAATGTATGTTTGTGTGTCTCTGCATTCTGCACCCTGCCTCTAATTGGGATGCTACATACCCTGCCTGTAATTAGGATGCCTCACACTGCCTGTAATTGGGATGTCACGCACACCACCTGTATTTGGGATACTTCACACTGCCTGTAATTGGAATGCGACACACACTGCCTGTAATTGGGATGTCACGCACACCAGCTGTATTTGGGATACTTCACACTGCCTGTAATTGGAATGCCACACCCACTGCCTGTAATTGTGATACCACAAACACGGCTTGTAATTAGGATGCTGCATGCTGACTGTAACTGGTATGCCTCACACTGCCTGTCTTTAATGTGGGATACTACTCACTGCCTGTAATGTGTTGATACCGCTTACTGCCTGTAATGTGGGATCTGTTATGGGGTGATTGGGGGGGATTCTGCGCACTGTCTATAATGGGGTGATTGGGTGGTATTTTAGCACACTATTTGGTACAGAATATTTATTTTCTTATTTTCCTCCTCCAATTCCTGGGCGCGTCTTATGGGCCCCTTTAAACCTGTGATTATAATCTGCTGTGTAATTAAAGCGGGCTACAAACTTGAGAGAGAATATTTTAAGGGATGGGGATTTAATTTAAATGTAATAGATCGAAATATATGATCTTGCACTTCCTTGGATATTTCTGCCTGCGGATCTGATTCCCACTTTTTAACAAAGCTTGGGCCTGAGTGGTAATAAAGCTGATAAATGATAATACAATGATAGTGGCATTCATTAAGTACAGCAACTGTAATTCTCCGGGCTGAAAGGGGGCAGTGGAAGCTTTAAATCGGAACAAAGCCCAGTGTATCGGCCCTGGATGTCCCGTTGTGTGAAACTACCCGGAGTGCCCATAATCACCTTTCCCCACTCTAATGGTGCAAGCGCAGGCTCTAAGAATGACCACATCCTCTGCATCTTTGCATTCAGATAGGCTGGGAAGGGAGCGTGCGAGCCCCTGGGTGTGCTGACTCTCTCATTCTCCCTTTGCTCCTTTGCCAAAGGATATAAACAAGACAAATTACTCTGGATGGAATAGAGCCTTAACATGAGACGTTGGACCGAGGAGAGGTGAGTTTTACTGGGCGAACTGGGGGATTTCACACAGCGGGACATCCCAAAACTCGGGAAAGTCAAAATCCCAGGTCCTATTCCTCTTTAAGGACTTTAGACAGCTCTGGGTCTGCATAATCTTAAAGTATAACCCCCTCGTTGTCTTGCTTGCTTTGGTACAGATGAGTCCCTATCCCGGATCGTTTTCCAGAAGTGGAACTCCCACACATGTGTATAGTGAGATTTAAATTAGCTGGTGCCCATTTATTTGCAGTGAAGTCAGGGTTAAAAATGAGGGGTTTCATAATATTAGGGAAAGAATAGATGTTAGGGCAATTCACTAGCAGTTTTAGGGTAGTGCAACTGGACCTAATATTGGATGTTTTTCCCCTTTTAACGTGGTGATACAGTAGTGCAGATGTAAAGACAGCAGGTCTTTTTGAGGTAGGGGGGAATAATTATGTTATTACCCATCCTTGTCTGCTGTAATACATTTTATTATACATTGTAGGTGGGCTGCACTCATATACGGTATAGTTTAAGATCCCCATCCTTCACAATAATTATCATAATCAACAGTAAAGAGCTTGCTGTCCAGGAGACCCCCCAAACTGAAAAGAGCCCCTTATTACATTTTACAAATAAAATACAAAGTCCAGGGGGGGGGGGCAGAAGAGCTTGGGGCCATTTAGGCTGTGCAGGCTGCGTGGTGGGGACCACCAAGGTTGGTCCCTGAGCCCTGTTATATGAGCCGCCAGAGCTGGTCCCCGGGCTGGTTATGCTGGGTAGCGGGGACCTCATGCTATTTTTGGGGGGATTTTTAAGGGTTTTTAACCCTTAAAATTCCACAGAAATGCCCCCCCGGGAAGGGGAACACTATGTCATTTTTTTTATTAACACTTTGTTATCTAGCAGGTATAAAAGGCTTCCAGCAACAGCAGGAAAGCAGAAGCCAAAGTTTCAGTGTGAGACACAGTGCTACAGGATGAATGGGAGGTAAGTATTAAAAAAAAAGAAATAAATAATAAATTATTTTTTTCTCTGTGTCCGGGTTTTTTTTTATACGTTTAACCCTTTGTGGACTGGTATTCATGAGACCCCAATACCAGTTTACAAGGCTTAGGGGGGTGGCAAGTTAATTGTATAATCCCCCTAATAAAACTTTTATGGCATTCCCACATGGTATTGATCCTAAGTGTCATTAAATTTAAAATATTCCTGGAATAATTCTAATTCTAATTAATTCTAATTCTAATTAATCTAATTCTATCTTCTCAACAAACTATGTTTGTTTTAGGGTCGGAGCAGGTCATCTCGCATTTTCAATCTGGCAATATACCTTGTGCGCTTGGCTGTAACAAGTGAAGTTCTTTTCATTGATATTAATGATGCGCCACACATCAACTAAATGTAGTTCCCTAAAATGTTGTCATTAGAGGGGGTAGCCTAAGGTGTTTGCCAGTTGGGGGGCCAGTTGTATCCGTAGATATATTATTCATATATTATAATCTTCCCCATATAGGAATATCTTGTTGTTTCTCTATTTTCCTAATTAAGTTTTTAATAAAAGCAAAGTATCTGTCATGTAAGTTTATCAGCCAGTATAATAAGATGTGACTTGTTATCTCTGCATTCCATGGATACTTCAAATGATCTTTTTGAGCTGATTAGTAGCGACCTTTCTTGCTTTCTTAGGTTATGTGAAAATAAGCTGCAAACAAGAGTCTTCCATTGGTTTTAAAGTGCGTCTCCTGCAAAAATGCCAAAGTGACCCTGTTTGTCTGAAAATCTTTTATTATCTGGTTTCTCTAACCTGAGGGTTTGTCCCTTTAATGTTATAGCTACCTACTCTAACTGAATCCCTTTGGCTTTCATAAGCTGGCTTTTTGTTCACTTTTGTTATACTTGGGGTAGATATTTCTATAGAAGAGACTCTGCCCTGAGCTGAGATTGAGAAAGATGGTGTGTGAATCATTTAAATGTGATGAGATTCTTTGGTACAATTACATGTATGATTGCTAAAGCAATTTCAGATTTGAGACGTGGGTGATCAGATGACCTGGGGTCGTATGTGGAAGATTTTTGGGAAATTTTCATTAAACTGATCGTAATGAAATTGATAAGCCAATTTGCATTCTCATTGATCGTTTGATTGCAACAGGCATTTCCACAAATCAGTTATCATCCTAATGTGTTCGCTTTAGCGATTTTTCTTTTACTATTTGTTCCAAGGAAATGGGCCATTAACCTTTTATCACACCTCTCTAATCATAATTCTCTAGCATCTTTTTAATGAAATGAAGAGTCTGCATTGTAATATACAGAAAATCAAAACCATTTAATGAATCTGGCTGGAGTTTTTGATCGAAGCAGTGGGTGAAGATTTTTCCAGTGAGGTAGAAACATCTTTTAAACATTTGGAAACCACAGCCCTTCATGGGCTAACCATATAAATGATAATGTAGACCACCAATGCTTACCTCTAACCTCTAAACCCTAAATCTAGCTTGATTGAATTTTTCATCTATAATGACATATATTTTTGGAAATAGGCTAAACAATCACAACAATATATTCCTGAATTAAGGAAGAAATATTCTTCTAATAAGTTATTGTAGCTAATTTACTTACTCAGGATGGTGAGTTATGTTCTACCACCAAATGTACCCGACATCTCTAAAGAAATATACAAAAAAAGCTTATCACCTATTTAGTGGCCAGTCGCCATTCTCAGTGTATGTAATCCAGGTATTGCTGAACCACTTTGAACCATATAATTGCACTTGTAATGGTGTGCCATATAACATGGTAACCAGAAAAACACGCAAGGGAAATTATAATATTTTAAGCACATTACTAGCATTCCTTTCGGTTAAAGGAGAGCATCAGAATGGCCCTTCCTTCATTAGCACTATATACTGCTGTCCCAAACTCCACTTTCTAATGTGTAATTTGTTTCATGGTTGTTGATGAGACAACCATGGTGATAATCGCATGGTGATAAATCATACTGCCTCTTTTATGTAAATGTACTAGGCCTGAAAATGGATTTCATGTACTGTATGCAGGTGAAGGTATATCTGGTGACCAGAAGGTCAAAAGCAAAAGGACATGTTGAGTGTTAAATACATTTTGCAACTGATGCAAATGGATTTTCAAGTCCTCTACACTGTGAGCCTTTTTAGTTGTCGGGTCCCCTTTTATCAGGAATGTGCATTAATTGTTAATTGTTTGTAACTTGTAACCAGACAAAACACACATTGGCCATTGAGCTTAAAGGAACTGAAGTCCAGTGCCAGTAATACACTAGTTGCTAATGTGTACTGTATTCAGTCAATCAATTTTGGTTGAAGAAATTGTAAGTGATAGACAACTTTCAACATTGCCAATTGTGGGGTAATTACGTAAAGGCAAGTTCATTCTTAAGAAAATTAGCCCTAAAAAGCTTCCATCATCCAGACAAGTGTGTGGCTGTTTCCCTACAAATGACACAGTTTTTGATGCTGGCACACATTTATTTCCAACAACCTCAATTTTAGCTAAACCATTAATGGTTTGTTTTAATGTTAAAATAAAGAATAAAAAAGAACATTTTAGAGACATAATTTTTATTGAAAGTTTTTAGAAACAATTGAAAAGAGAGGAAATAGTACATGGTCCCATAGCCCGTTATTATCATATCTCAAAGAGTGCAAGGTATTTGCAAATCATGGATAAACATTTTCCAGGAAAAAAATAAATTTGCAGGACACAAAGACCTTGAAACAAGAAAACTGCTATAGAAGCTTTAACAAGGAAACCAGAAATATTGGAACTCTATATTCAGTTCCTTATTTATGGTTTTGGATATATTTATGATTAGGGAAAGAAAAATAAAGCCCAAAGTGGCGAAGGTACAGTTAATTACACTCTGATGTCTTGAGCACCTTAACATACTCTTTGCCTTGATGTGACACTTTGCAGGAGATCCTTTTTTTCCCAGTATATGTAGAGGTGGCCATGGTGAGTAGACTGCTTTCCATATACATGCCGCTACTCTGTTTGCTGACTGGTGATGTGTAAACCCCTTCTGACCACGGGGTTTCATCCACTACCCACTGAATTGATAACGCGGCAGGAGTGAAATCAATAACAGTACAGACTGTGGTGCATGTGTCCGTCTTCAGTTCTTCTGCAGATGGAGAAAAGATGGACACCAATGGTGCCTTCACTTCACCAGCTAATGGAAAAAAGAAAAAGTTTTATACAATTGTAAATGTTTATTTAAGAAAACACTGACAAATGTAGTGAAGATTTATTTTTATATAATAATTACATTGCAGACAATATATATTTTAACCTGAACTTAGATTTAAAGATTGAAATAAATGATGTCAAATCATCAATCATTCATTTTGGGCATTATCCAAATAATTGGGAGCTTTTGCAGTTTTAGAGAGGTTGAAGTGTAAGAGACTTTCCGATACAAATCACAATGGAGTGGAAAAATTCTGTATCTTCTTTTTAATAATTTGGATTGTTTTTCAAAGCTTACAAAACAGGTTAAAATGAACACAAAAAAACATTTCTTTAAAAATTATTCCCTGGCATCAATCGATTGTATTCAGTGAAGCACAGGGGTATTCAGCTCTCATTGTAAAAAGCTGTAGTTCTTCTGTACAGCTGCCCCACTGCAGAGGAAAGGAGTAGGAGAAATGATTTAATTTTAACTTTATTATGTGTTGAGTTGGTAAGTCCCGGGCTGCCCCAAAAAAATACAAAGGCTTTTCATAACCCTGAATGTATCTGTTTTATTATTAAACCTCTCCAATCATAGTTTCTGGCATTTTTTTTCTATGAGTGAAGAGTCTCTACTTTGTAACATACAAAAAAACCCAAACCAGTTACTGCATCTGGCCAGAGTTTTTGATGGAGCAGTGGGTGAACATTTTTCCAATGAGGTAGAATCATTTTTTATACGTTTGGAAACCGCAGCTCTGCATGGGTTAATCATATAAATAAGAAAGCCCCCCCTCCAATGCTCACACCTATTTCATTGGCTAACCCCCTATATCTAGCTTGTTTGAAATTTCTATCTATAAACACATATATTAAGATTAAATAGGATATATAAATCACAATAATATTCCTAGTTTAAAGAAAGAAAGATACATCTAATTAAATTATTGTAGCTAATTTACTTACTCAGGATGGTCAGTCATGTCCCATTATCAAAAGTACCCCACATTGCTAAAGATCTGTATATAAACAGCTGCTCATCTATAATGGTGCATTCAACATCACCTGACAAACCTGACTTAGATGGTATTTACTAAAGTTAAGAGACATTTTCCCATTCCAAATCCTAATCATCTTTAGATGCTTTATTCATGATTGTCAAGACAGAGAAGTCCAACCCATTTGACTATATATCAAGATGTTTAAACCCCCACCATGAGCAGATGCATTTTGTTTTGTCTAATTGTAACCCAGTTATCTCATTCATATAATAGCAGAAAATATAAAATATTGCTTACATTTATAACAGATTGGTCATGTGTTCAATATTTTAAATGATAAGACCACTTTCAATAGAATTTTTTAAAGTGTCTATTTTTGTGAGCCAAAATGATGTCTAAAAAATGCTGAGCTGATCTTTTATGCTTTTTTGTTTAAAAAAATTAAATTTTTATGTTAGCAAACGTGTGTTTTATGGAAGCAGTTTTCACTATCTGTAATCTGTTGCTATTGGCAATGTACACCAAGTGCAGACTTGGTGAACATTGCCAATAGCAGCAGATTGCAAATAGATGCATAGAACACTGCTGCTGGGCATGTGTTGGGCTGAGTGAGCTTCCTCACCTCAGCAGTGGCCATAGCAGCAGTGTTCTGTGTGTACAGGACTCACTTCTCTCATCTTGGTGTAAAGACTTTCTGTATGTTGCCAACAGCAACAGATTGCAGATGGTAAAAACTGCTTCCATAAAACACGCATTTGCTAGCATAGATACAAGAAATTATAGATAAGCTCAGCACCTTGAGCACATTCTTTTGGCATAAAAAATATATACTTTCAAAAAAATCCATTGAAAGTAGACCTACCCTTTAAGGGATAAAATCTCCTCTATGTACCTTTCTGATTAGCGATATTTGCAATATGCCTGAATAACCTGTTCAGCCCAGTCTATTGTATCTTTCTGTTTCTATAACAAAAATTTCTGCCATCATGCTTCATGTTTTCTAAAAATGGTTTAATTATTAGGAAAGCAGTAGATGCAGTGCCACCTTGTAAACCTGCTAATATCTTATGTGACACGTAAATATTATATTAAGCAGGTAAACTATAGAATAATGGCTTCAAAGGATACACAAAATGGATTTATGGAACCACTGACTTAGGTTTGTACTTTGTTTAAATGTGAATAAGTTCTTTTCGTTGTGTTATATTTTATTATTTTTACTTTTCTCATCTTTAACAAGTACCTGCGCACTAAATAACAGTTTTCAATCAGGTACAGATTTTTTATGAACTGGTGTATAACCTTTTATAAGGTGAGCCCACATATTAATCCTTTGTACCTAATACACAAAAATGGGGCAACATTTTCAAGAGAATACTACCAAATGTGAAATATATATATATATATATATATATATATATATATATATATATATAAAATACATATAGACTGTTATAACATTATAAAAATATAATGAATTGAAACATGTTCTGCAGATATGTGATGTACTTACTTGGGATATTAAGCTGGGTTCCAGGTCCGAAAATCCACCACAGTGCTATAGAGCAGTACAATAACTGCTGAATCTTCTTTAATGGCCTCACACAACTAAAGATGGTGCTTCTACACCTCACTAGAATAACTTTCCAACTCACATGCCAAATTGTTGCTAAAGAGTATAGATTTCTCACCATTAAACTAAAGTTAATCTATTAAAGAGTCCTTGCACATGATTGCATATGGGGGGGGGGGGCTTTTAGAGGCGAGGTGCAGAAGATTTACAATGTGGTAGATGAGTTTACCTCAGTTTTTGGAAAGAAGCTCGTAATCTTTTTAGGCCCCTGAATGAAGCAATGCATCTTTATGTTTCAGCCTGACAATTTTAGTCTATAGTAATTGTATTAATAAGCCATAGCCATCACAACACAAGGACTTAAGTGTATCATATTGCTGAAGCTGATAATACACTGTTAATGCTTCCAATGTTTTCAAAGAGACGTCACATATGGGCAGTTGTGGTCAAGGGCATAACCATAATAATGTTCAGCCCAGTTTATTGTATCTTCCTCTTTTTACTAATGTAACCTATGTTTCTGCCCTTGTGTAAAATAAAGGATGACAATTCACATATTGTATAGCCTGTCCATCTCAATAGTCTTTTGTGTGTTGAGTTGTGTAGCTATGATGGCTGTATTGATACACAGTTGTTTAAATGATTAGTAAAGCAAGAGCTAACATCAAAATGTTAATATCTAAAGTTACATCGACTAGAGATGAGCGAACTTCTTAAAAATTCGATTCGGGCTTCCGCCGCCCGCTGACAGCGCAGCCGGCCTCCCCGCTCCCACCATGCCGGCATTTTTTTTTTTTAATTTCAGGGAAAATTCGGTCAGCACGAACCACCAAAAATTCGGGTTCGTGCTGAATCGAATTTTTCCTGAAATTCGGTGCGAATTCAGCTTTGTTAGAACCGATTCGCTCATCCCTAGTAATGACTGATGAGTTCTCTAAGTGGAGTAAGACAATGTTTTCTGTGAAATGCCTTCCTTGTTCTCATTACTGACCCCACTGAATATTTCTGTCAAAATATCTGTTTGGAGATTAACTAAGGACACAGAAGTTTCAAAAGAGATGTTTTTTGCATTTATTATTATGTGCTTTTCTATTTTGTTATTATTTAAAGTATATACTTCTGCTTAGAAAAATAACTATTTAGCCTTCACATTTTTAAAAGCCTCTTTTATCAGTATATCTGTGCACTGAACTCTGAAAGAGTCTCTAACTCAGCACACAATAAAATGCAAAAATGTTTTATTTTTAATTGAATTATGTATTATAGTTTTATGGGTGAAAGCTAGAATTGATTTTGGTCATTTGTTTTATAAACCCACTGTGACTTTTTCTTAAAAATGTTTAGAGCATCAATATCCTATGGGGTTGTCTTAGTCATTGTACAGTGATAATTCTCATATGACGTGCTGTGTAGTCTCTGGCAATGCACATTGCTATGCGCCCACTGGCCATGCAAGCCTGGCAGACTGGTATATGGCTATTGGAAGGATCCCAGAAGATGTGAGTATCGGCACCCCCCCCCCCCTTCGGGGTACAGGGTGCTGATGCACAAAGATGGAGCCTGATTCGGGCTGCCCAGCTGGTACATGATAATTTTTAAAAAGTAGATTTTGAAAATCTTAGGTACTTTAGTGCTAACTTCTGAAAGATATAAAGGAGATATATAGGTTGGGAGGCACTGAAATAAGGAGAAGATCTCCTACTACAGTGTCATTATTCATGATTGATTGTATTGTTACATGTGTGTGATACAGTACAGTCACTCTATTCGAACCTTTCCTAAGACTAATATACATGACACTTATTTTCTGCTTCACATGGTTAGCCTATTTTTTTTTTTGTATTTCTAGTTAATGGCTGCTGCAGACTGTAAAGTTTTCCTGGACTGTCCATAAAAAGTTCATATAATAAAACAAGAAATATTTGCCATTTAATTACCTGACATACTTGTACAAATGACACGTCTACACAGAATTTTAAATAGAAATAGAAAAAAAAAATAGAAAAAATAGAAAAAAATATGTAAAAAAATATGTACACAAAATCAAAGCCAAATATGCTAGAATGTATTATCAAATGTAAAAATAAAATATTTCAAGTATAATTCTAAACATGCACCTTCATATTAAAAAATAAAAAGGTAAAGTAATGGGAAAACAGATAATGAGGTTATTGCAGGTCATTTACTTACTGTGGATTGTTGGGATCAACTCCTGAAAATCTGCCACAGTGATAAAAACATGTGCCAAAACTGCTCTATCATCTATTACGGTGCTCGAAAACAATAGTCATACTTATACAGATAAGACCACAGGCTTCTCTCTGTGCTCATTATTCCAGAATTTAGGAGGTACTTCTTAAAGTGTGGAGAGCGTATTTACTAAAGTCGCCAAGTCCAGTTACATAGAGGGCCTTCTCCTCAATAAGACACAGCCAGGCACCAAAAAAAGCCAACATTTTTTTCCCATGGCTGTGAATTTTGGTTTGCACATCTTCACGGACATTTTCACCTTTATAAATAACCACACTAATATAGGATATTTAAAACTCTAACGTAAGTCTCTATACCTCTATAATGCAAGTCATTTTTATGATGCATTGACTTATAGTTGTCTAACTGTAATCCATAAATATTTTATATTACAAATTTTAAATATGATTGCAGACTGTAGTGAACCGAGAGCAAAAAACAAGGTAAAGTAGATCATGTAAATATTTATGTTTTTTTTACTTACTGAGGACTGTAAAATGGCATCCGCCGCCGAATATAAACCACAGTGCTATAGAGCTGTACAAAATCTGCAGAGCACTATTAGTACACAATGGATATGACACCTGCCTTCAGGCCAGAGACTGTTAATTTAGTACATAAGCTGAAACCCCCCCCAGCCATTGAATGGTGCAGTCCACTATTTAGTGTCCATTCAACCTTTCTCAGTGTTTGTAATCCAGGTATTGCTGGACCACTTTCCATAATATCATTGTACGTCTAATGATGTGCCATATCAAATGGTAACCAAAAGGTCACACAGGGGAAAACTATACTATTTTAAGCACATATTAGCATCCCTTTCAAAATTCTGTTAATATTTTTTAGCAATGTCCATACCTAATTTAAGGAATGCATGTTGTAATAAAAAGGGTGTTGGTGTTGGCTCCAAATAAAACACATTATAATTTGTCATTTGATACGACTTTTTAATTGTAATACCCTGTCAGTTAAAGGAGAGCATCAGAATGGCCCATATTCACTATTCCAACAGCATACCTTGATGTCCCAACATCAGCTTTCTAAGATGTTGTTTTGCTTCAAATATTTGATGGAAGTAAGGAGTCTTAGTTGTATTGGGCCTTTTTAATTCTAAAACCTTGTAGCCACATGGTGATAAATGATATTCCCTCTTTTAAGTAAATGTGCTAGGCCTTAAAAAGGATTTTGTGTATACAGGTGAAGGTATATCTGGTGGCCAGAATACCAAAAGCAAAAGAACATGTTGTGTATTACTAAATACATTTTGCTAATGATGCACATGGATTTTCAAGTTCCTCTACACTATGGGCCTTTTTAGATGTTGGATCCCCTTTGTTCAGAAATGTACAGTTAAGTTGTTTGTAACTTGTCACCAGAAAAGCACACATTGGTAATTGAGCTTAAAGGTGCTAATGCAAAGTGTATTCCGTCATCCAAAATTGGTTGAAGAAATTGTTCCAAGTGATAAACAACTTTTGAAATTGCCAATTGTGGGGCAATTAGGTAAAGGGGAGTTCTCTCACTCTTAAGAAGATTAGCCCTAGAAAGTTTCCATCATCCAAACAAGTGTGTGGCTGTTTCCCTTCTGATGTCCATGATGCTGACACACATTTATTTTTAATCACCTTAATTTTAGCTAAACCAACAATGGTATGTTTTACTGTTAAAAGAAAGAATTAAAAAGAACATTGTAGAGAAATAATTTTTATTGAAAGTTTTTAGAAACAATTGAAAAGAGAGGAAATAACATGGCCTCATGGCCCAGGTGTTTATTGCATATTTCAGGTGCAAGGTATTTGCAAATCATTGATCAACATTTTCCTGGAAAAAATACATTTGCAGGACATAAAGACCATGAAACAAGAAAAAACTGCTATAGAAGCTTTAACAAAGAAACCAGGAATATTGGAACTCTGTATTTAGTTCCTTACTCATGGTGATATATTTATGATTAGGGAATAAAGAATAAGACCCAAAGCGGTGACAGAACGGTTAGTTACACTCTGATGTCTTGAGCACCTTAACATACTCCTTGCCTTGATGTGACACTTTGCAAGAGATACTTTTTTTCCCAGTATATGTAGAGGTGGCCATGGTGAGTAGACTGCTTTCCATATACATGCCACTACTCTGTTTGCTGACTGGTGATGTGTAAACGCCTTCTGACCACGGGGTTTCATCCACTACCCACTGAATTGATAACGCGGCAGGAGTGAAATCAATAGCAGTACAGACTGTGGTGCATGTGTCCGTCTTCAGTTCTTCTGCAGATGGAGAAAAGATGGACACCAATGGTGCCTTCACTTCACCAGCTAATGGAAAAAAGAAAAAAGGTTTTTATACAATTGTAAATGTTTATCTAAGCAAATACTAGTAAACATATTGAAGATTTATCTGTATATAATGTTGCAGACAATATATTTTTTAACCTGGCTGATTTAGATATAAACAATTAAAGAAATGATGTCAAATCACCAATGATATATCTTTTGCAGTTAGAAAGATTGAGGGGTAAGTGACTTTGTGACACAAAACACAATGGAGTGGAAAAATTCTTTATCTTCTTTTGAATTATTTGTATTGTTTTTCAAAGCTTACAGCAAATGTTAAAATGAACAGAAAACAAACCATTTTTTTCTATAAACATTCTATTGCATCTATTGATTTTACTGTAATTTTTCCGTAGAGCTGACCCACTGCAGATGCAAGGGGTTTTCCTAAAGATTTAGGAGAAATTATTTAATTTTCACTTTATTCTGTATTTAATTGGTAAGTCTCTCCAATCATATTTTTCTGTCATTTTTTTTTATTTGAGTGAAGAATCTCTGCATCATAACATACATAAAACCAAAATAATTTACTGCATCTGACTAAAGTTTTTGATGGAGCAGTGGGTGAAGATTTTTCCAATGAGGTAGAATCATTTTTTTACATTTGGAAACCACAGCTCCGCATGGGCTAATCATATAAATTAGAAAGCCTCCCCACCAATGCTCCCCCCTATTTTATTGGCTAACCCCCTATATCTAGCTTGCTTGATCTTTTCATCTAGAAACACATGTATTGAGATTAAATAGGATATACAAATCACAATAATATTCCTAATAGAAAGCAAAAACAATAATCTAATAAAGTTATTGTAGCTAATTTACTTACTGAGAATGGTAAGTCAAATTACACCTTGAAAAGTACCCTACTTTGCTAAAGAGCTGTACAAAAACAGCTGATCTTCTAAAATGGTGCATTCCACTTCACCTGAAAAACTTAACTTTGGCTTATATTTACTAAAGATAACTTCCCACTTAAGTTAAGTGCACAAATTTATATCATTTTAGATGCTTGCTCCTGATGTAATGGAAAAGTTCACCCCAAAAATCAAGATGATTAAACCCCCACCACGAGCAAAGGCATTTTGTTTCTGTAACCTAGTTATCTCATTCATCTAAAAGCACTTGGAAATATAAAATATTTCTCAAACTGATAATAAACTAGTCATGTATTTAAAATTATAAGGAACAATATCTCCTGTATGTGCTGTGCTGATCAGAGATATTTGCAAAATCCCTAAATATCCTGTTTAGACAAGTCTATTCTACTGTATCTTTCTGTTTCTATAAAAATCTTTCTGCCATCATGCTTCATGTTTTCTAAAAATGGTTTAATTATTAGTAAAACAGTAGAAGCAGCGCTAATAGCTTATGTAAAACAAAAAGATTGTATTAAACAATGGCTCCAAACGAAACACGAAAAGGTTTTATTGCACCACTGACTAAAGTTGGCAATTTGTAAAAATGTGCAAAAGCTCTTAATTACTACTATATTTTATTATGTTTTACCTAATATATTATATTGTACCTAATACACAGATATGGGGCAACATTTTTAAGAGAATACTACAACATGATATATATATATATATTTATATATATATATATATATATATATATATATATATATATATATATATATATTTTTTTTTTTTTTTTTTTATTAAATACATAAAAACTGTTATAAGAAAAGGTGAAAATCTAAAGTAATGAAAGATGTACTGCATATAATTTATGTGATTTACTTACTTGGGATGTTAAGCTGAGTTCCAGGACCGAAAACCCACCACAGTGCAATAAAGCAGTACAATAACTGCTGAATCTTCTTCAATGGTCTTACACAACTATAGATGGTGCTTCTACATCCCACTATAAAATCTTTCCATCTCACTTGCCACATTTTTACTAAAGTTTTATACCACCAATGTTTTGGTCCTTTGTTAATCTGCTGGAGCTGAATGCCCTCTTTGGAAGTGTTTGCATTATAATCTTTAATTTAGGGTAATTTCTTAGGGTCTGGAGAGCCTCTCTGACTCTCTGAATATCATACAGGTACCCACAAAAAATCAAATTACTTTTATATCTTTCACATGAGAGTGTGCTTTGTTTGAAACATTTTGTAGCTAAGGTATAACCTTTTCTTTTTACTTTAATATAACTATTTTATTCTATAAGGTTCAAATCTTATTTTAAGCTACACTGTAATTCAGAGATATTTGCAAAATCCCTAAATAACCTGTTTAGACAAATCTATTCTACTGTATCTTTCTGTTTCTATTAAAAATCTTTCTGCCATCAGGCGTCATGTTTTCTAAAAATGGTTTCATTATTAGTAAAACAGTAGAAGCTGTCTAGAAAACCTGCTAATAGCTTATGTAACACATAAAGATTGTATTAAACAGTTTAACTATAAAATAATAGCTCCAAAGGATATACAAAAAGTTTTATTGTACCAGTGACTTAAGTTGGTAATTTGTTAAAATGTGCAAAAGCTCTTTTCTCATTAACTGTACACTACATGACACTCAAAAGAAAATAATTTGTTTAAACCCTAAAACCCTTTTTACAAGGTTTTTAAAATATTTTAGCCACAAATTATACCATTGTATCTAATACACATAAATGAGGCAACATTTTCAAGAGAATACTACCAAATGTTATTAAATACATAAAGACTGTTAGAAGAAAGGTGAATATGTAAAGTAATGAAAGATATACTGCAAATAATTTATGTGATTTACTTACTTGGGATATTAAGTTGGGTTCCAGGACCGAAAACCCGCCACAGTGCTATAAAGCAGTACAATAACTGCTGAATCTTCCATATATATATAATAAATGCTGTGGGGTGCACCACTGAATCCACAACCAAAATATCCATATATATATACTTATACTTTCCTATATACTTTTCATTTCACTTGCCACATTTTTAATAAAGGTTTGAGATTTCTCCTCATTAAAACATACTAAGATCCATTGACGATTACTTGCACATGATTGTATTTTTGGTAGGGGACATTTTAAAGATGAGGTGCAGAAGTTTTAGAATGTGGTGGATTCAAATTTATCTTACAGTTTCCAGCCTGAACCTTTTTGATTTTTGTTGTATCTCCACCATTAAACTGGACATTTTTTTCCAACCTGATAACACAGACGTTCAATTCATCATAACATATTGGATAGCCTGTCTATCTGAGGGCATACAATGGTCTTTGGTGTGTGCAGTGATTTCAAATAAAAGTAGCTATTATAGTTAAAGTGATAAATTTAGTTAAATTATTAGTAAAGCTACAGAAGCCAGGTCAAACATCTAACATAATCTAATATTATGTCTTGAGTGCATTAATCGTGATGCACAATAGATTGCAAGCTTTGTTAGTGGAGTAAGACAATACTTTATGCAGTATGCCTCCCTTGTGCTCCTTACTTTTTTATACTTCTAGGTATTTTCTGTCTATAAATCTGTCAAGAGATTAAAGTGGACCATCACCCTCCTGTGATCGGCCCAGGAATCTATAAGATCCCCGCGTCGATCACCTCCCTCCCCGGGGGACTCCCCCCCAAACACCCCAAATCCCCTTACCTTGTCTTCCTCCCTCACGCCCCTCTAGGCGTGCGCGCGCCCGCGCCGGCCGTCTGTGAATGGCAGGCGCGGGCGCGCGCACGTCAAGAGTGACGCGCGGGAGGCGGCGGCGGAGGAGCCGCTTGTCACAAATCTTGCCGTCCGCGCTGATTGGATGGCGCGACCACGTGGGAGCGGGGAGAGGTGAGTTTTGCGGGTGATCGGGGGGGTTTCACATAGCGGGGCACCCCGATCGGGGGTGCCCCACCGAAGTGGACCAAGACCCAGGATAGTCAAAATCCTGGGTGTTGGTCCACTTTAACTAAAACCCCAGATGAAGGGGCATTAGTTTCTCATGTGCTTTTCTATTTTGCACATATAATGCTTCTTAGAAATAAGAATTATGTTTTAGAAACAAGACTTATGTTCAATGCACTCTGAAACAATTCTCAGCACATATTAAAGAGCAACAATATATTTTTAAATCTTATTAAGTTATGTAATATACAGTTTTACCTGTGAGATGCAGCATTGTTTTTCATAGTTTTTTTACACGTTGGTAAGTTACAGCCCACTATGTGCTTGATAAAGGGGTCTTCCCCGAAATGAGTTACGTGCTATTGGGGTCATGGGATGGGACAGTTGGTTCCAACATGAGATATTATTTTAATTTTATCTTTTGAAGTAATCACTATGTGTTAAAGGATTAAGAAATGTTATGTTTTTTAAATAGGACAACCCGTGCTGGACTTTGTGCTGATTACAGTATATTTGTGAGGACTTGGGGCTAGGCAGCAGTCCCCATCCTTACACTAGGGTTTGTACAACCAATGTTTTGGTCCTTTGTTAATCTGCTGGAGCTAAATACCTGTTTGCATTTTAATCCTTAATTTAGGGCCATTATTTAGGATCTGGAGAGCCTTTCCAACTCTGGTTTTCATGTATCCAGTTACAAGAGCACTTTCTCCTCAATATCACACAGGTACCCACAAAAATCTTTCACATGAGAGTGTGTTTTATTTGAAACATTTTGAAGTTAAGGTACAAAGTTTTCCTTTTTACTTTAATATAACTATTTTATTCTATAAGGTTCAAATCTTACTTTAAGCTACACTGTAATGCAGTTTGTCTTTTGGTCTCCATTGGCAATGTAGTATTGTCTAATTGTAATCAAATACCAAATACCACTTAGCTATCTCAATAATAAAACAAAAACTAAATATGTCAATCATACAGTATAATAACTTTTCAAAAATATTAATTCCATACCTTGATAACACACTGGTAAAGTTCTAATGTTTTAGGAAATTCCCTCAATTGTGCATACAGTACTTATCTGCCCTTTATATTGTTACATTTACCATATACATTATGAACAAATGGGAAATTAGAGCAAAAATAAGTGTTTAAAAAGATAAGAAAAAATGTGTTACTTACTTATGAGAAACATGTTGGTCCCAGGGCCGAATACATACACACTGTTGTACAACCTCGTTCAAAAACATGTGGTGATCATACTCTGTGACATGGCCTACAGGTGTCTTTTTAGTAAATACCATTATTGATGGCAAACAAACTCCTCCTGGGGAACAACTGATAATATAAATAACATTATTAATCATAATAATAACAGACAATCACGCCTGCTTAAGGTGTCTTTTTTCAGTTTAGTTTATGGAATGATCTACACTGTATGGTCTATACATACAAACTGAAAACCATCACAAAATGCAAAATATGAAGGTACAGTTGCAAAGTAAAGTTAAGTGGTTGGCGACAAGTTAGCCAGGAACATATTCACTCCCTCCTATCTACCAGGGGGCTGTCAAATGAGAGTGCAATGATGTACTGCATTAGACAGCTGACTCAGGGAACTAAAGTACAGTTTAGAGAATAATGAGGTTGATTCATTTCACATTTTAACATGAGTTTTTTTTTACATTGTTTAGTAACATGAGTATATATTAATGGCCTGCTTTCTGATGGCCTCTGTTTAAAGCTAAATTATTTTTGGCGGTTGCCATCACTACCGCTTACCATTTGGCAGACACACATGAGAAAACCTGTGTTTGCAGGGAGGGTAATGACACCAGTTTATGTCACTTTACACCATCAACAAATAACATTTACCAAAAATGTGACAGTTTCAGCTTAAAAAAATAATAATAAAAAAACATACAAAAAAAAAACGGAAAAAATAACTTTTTTTTATCTTTACCCCTTTTCAACGTGTTAATGATTCAGAATATAGACTTAAGAACCATTTACAAAATAAGATAAAAGGAATTACAGGGGAATACCAGCATTGATGTCTATGGTGTGCACCAGAAAAACTAGGCTACGCCATTAATTTTTGTTCATTAAATACAGATTAAGCTGGAGGAAATTTTCAGATGTCGGCATTGGAGGCTTGTGAATTTGGCTATATATTACCTATCAGTAAAAATAATATCTAATGTGAATTTAAAAAAGGCTGTTTTTTTATCATTTAGTGAATAGTATCAGTAACCCCATCGCACATACTGCTCTTTAGGAACATATCTGGAGATGTAAAACATTTTGCATAATTAGGTCTCCAGATTAATGCTAGCTTTGACTTTGCCCTGTGGGGAATTTGTGTGTACCATTTATGACTAAGAGGATTACAATAAAACGTATGACAGTATGTGTTTCTCATTTTCTACAAGACATTTAATGTTCAGTAGGTGGCCTTTTTGTCATCAAGTACCACTTTCCATTTTCCAGTTACCTCAAGCGCCACCTGGGTGAGATTCAAGGGATGTCAGTCACCTAAAACTGTGTTAAAATGTGCAAAACAGCCATTTAAGGCACACACAAATGCTCATAAATAGTTTGCATCAACTTCTGGGGCAGTTTTGCACTTATTGAGCAAATCAGGCTTGAGTAAAATATAGATGGTAACTAGGGATGAGCGAATCGATCCGGACGAACCCGGATTCGATCCGAATTTCATGAAAAATTCGATTCGGATTGAATCCGAATTTCCCCGCGATTCGATCGCTCGAAGTTTTCCTTTAACATCCATTCATTTACATACAGGCATTCTAAGATGGCGGACGGGACATATCCAGACATCTACCCCGCGCCAGTGCAAGCTGGGGCAGTCACATGCAGCCTATCAGCAGCCAGCAAGCCCGGTGACGTCACAGCGCTATTTAAGGCAGGTGGCCATCTTGGTTTTCCTCATTTCTCTATTGCATTCGTGAGAGACAGGACGCTGTAGTGAGGGAGAGGCAGTTAGACAGGCAGGGACAGACAGGGACAGGCTGGAGACAGGCAGGAGACAGGCAGGAGACAGACAGAAAGTCAGCGAAAAACAGGGAAAGTTAGGAAAAATCGGAGGCAGTCACAGGGAGATTTTTTTTTTTTTTCATCCAGCCTGAGTGTTTGTTACTGGCTGGCTGACTGGCTTTGTTAGCGTTTTCAGGCTGCTTATACTAACTAACTGTGCATATATACTGAACTGATCTTAAGTCTGCTGTGAGGCATCCCATTCTGTGACTACACCAGCCTCTGTTTAAGACCATAACCATTTGCACCTATTCTAACTGAAATTAGGCCTGATAAAGACACTTTTGCTGTGCATAGTACTACTGCCTGCCAGGTGCACTCCTGTTTGGGCATCCCATTCTGTGACTACACCAGCCTCTATTTAAGACCATAACCATTTGCACCTATTCTAATTGAAATTAGGCCTGATAAAGACACTTTTGCTGTGCATAGTACTGCTGCCTGCCAGGTGCACTCCTGTTGGTTTTTGGGGCATCCCATTCTGTGACTACACCAGCCTCTATTTAAGACCATAACCATTTGCACCTATTCTAATTGAAATTAGGCCTGATAAAGACACTTTTGCTGTGCATAGTACTACTGCCTGCCAGGTGCACTCCTGTTTGGGCATCCCATTCTGTGACTACACCAGCCTCTATTTAAGACCATAACCATTTGCACCTATTCTAATTGAAATTAGGCCTGATAAAGACACTTTTGCTGTGCATAGTACTACTGCCTGCCAGGTGCACTCCTGTTTGGGCATCCCATTCTGTGACTACACCAGCCTCTATTTAAGACCATAACCATTTGCACTTATTCTAAATGAAATTAGGCCTGATAAAGACACTTTTGCTGTGCATAGTACTACTGCCTGCCAGGTGCACTCCTGTTTGGGCATCCCATTCTGTGACTACACCAGCCTCTATTTAAGACCATAACCATTTGCACTTATTCTAATTGAAATTAGGCCTGATAAAGACACTTTTGCTGTGCATAGTACTACTGCCTGCCAGGTGCACTCCTGTTTGGGCATCCCATTCTGTGA
This sequence comes from Gastrophryne carolinensis, assembly GCA_027917425.1. NCBI lineage: Eukaryota > Metazoa > Chordata > Amphibia > Anura > Microhylidae > Gastrophryne > Gastrophryne carolinensis. Next base: position 469,194,188 of record CM051234.1, on the reverse strand, counting down.
CTACACCAGCCTCTATTTAAGACCATAACCATTTGCACTTATTCTAATTGAAATTAGGCCTGATAAAGACACTTTTGCTGTGCATAGTACTACTGCCTGCCAGGTGCACTCCTGTTTGGACATCCCATTCTGTGACTACACCAGCCTCTATTTAAGACCATAACCATTTGCACCTATTCTAATTGAAATTAGGCCTGATAAAGACACTTTTGCTGTGCATAGTACTAGTGCCTGCCAGGTGCACTCCTGTTTGGGCATCCCATTCTGTGACTACACCAGCCTCTATTTAAGACCATAACCATTTGCACCTATTCTAATTGAAATTAGGCCTGATAAAGACACTTTTGCTGTGCATAGTACTACTGCCTGCCAGGTGCACTCCTGTTTGGGCATCCCATTCTGTGACTACACCAGCCTCTATTTAAGACCATAACCATTTGCACCTATTCTAATTGAAATTAGGCCTGATAAAGACACTTTTGCTGTGCATAGTACTGCTGCCTGCCAGGTGCACTCCTGTTGGTTTTTGGGGCATCCCATTCTGTGACTACACCAGCCTCTATTTAAGACCATAACCATTTGCACCTATTCTAATTGAAATTAGGCCTGATAAAGACACTTTTGCTGTGCATAGTACTACTGCCTGCCAGGTGCACTCCTGTTTGGGCATCCCATTCTGTGACTAAACCAGCCTCTATTTAAGACCATAACCATTTGCACCTATTCTAATTGAAATTAGGCCTGATAAAGACACTTTTGCTGTGCATAGTACTACTGCCTGCCAGGTGCACTCCTGTTTGGGCATCCCATTCTGTGACTACACCAGCCTCTATTTTAGACCATAACCATTTGCACCTATTCTAATTGAAATTAGGCCTGATAAAGACACTTTTGCTGTGCATAGTACTACTGCCTGCCAGGTGCACTCCTGTTTGGGCATCCCATTCTGTGACTACACCAGCCTCTATTTAAGACCATAACCATTTGCACCTATTCTAATTGAAATTAAGCCTAATAAAGACATTTTTGCTGTGCATAGTACTACTGCCTGCCAGGTGCACTCCTGTTTGGGCATCCCATTCTGTGACTACACCAGCCTCTATTTAAGACCATAACCATTTGCACCTATTCTAATTGAAATTAGGCCTGATAAAGACACTTTTGCTGTGCATAGTACTACTGCCTGCCAGGTGCACTCCTGTTTGGGCATCCCATTCTGTGACTACACTAGCCTCTATTTAAGACCATAACCATTTGCTCTTATTCTAATTGAAATTAGGCCTGATAAAGACACTTTTGCTGTGCATAGATTTACTACTGGTCCCAGGTGCAGTCCTGTTTGGGCATCCCATTCTGTGACTACACCAGCCTCTATTTAATACCATAATAACCATTTGCACTTATTCTCATAGAAATTAGGCCTGATAAAGACACTTTTGCTGTGCATGCTCTCTGGTTTTTGTGGCATCCCATTCTGTGACTATACCAGCCTCTATTTAAGACCATACTCATTTGCACCTATTATAATTGAAATTAGGCCTGATAAAGACACTTTTGCTGTTCATAGTACTACTGCCTGCCAGGTGCACTCCTGTTTGGGCATCCCATTCTGTGACTACACCAGCCTCTATTTAAGACCATAATAACCATTTGCACTTATTCTCATAGAAATTAGGCCTGATAAAGACACTTTTGCTATGCATGCTCTCTGGTTTTTGTGGCATCCCATTCTGTGACTATACCAGCCTCTATTTAAGACCATACCCATTTGCACCTATTATAATTGAAATTAGGCCTGATAAAGACACTTTTGCTGTGCATAGTACTACTGCCTGCCAGGTGCACTCCTGTTTGGGCATCCCATTCTGTGACTACACCAGCCTCTATTTAAGACCATAACCATTTGCACTTATTCTAATTGAAATTAGGCCTGATAAAGACACTTTTGCTGTGCATAGTACTACTGCCTGCCAGGTGCACTCCTGTTTGGGCATCCCATTCTGTGACTACACCAGCCTCTATTTAAGACCATAACCATTTGCACTTATTCTAATTGAAATTAAGCCTGATAAAGACACTTTTGCTGTGCATAGTACTGCTGCCTGTCAGGTGCACTCCTGTTGGTTTTTGGGGCATCCCATTCTGTGACTACACCAGCCTCTATTTAAGACCATAACCATTTGCACCTATTGTAAATGAAATTAGGCCTGATAAAGACACTTTTGCTGTGCATAGTACTACTGCCTGCCAGGTGCACTCCTGTTTGGGCATCCCATTCTGTGACTACACTAGCCTCTATTTAAGACCATAACCATTTGCACTTATTCTAATTGAAATTAGGCCTGATAAAGACACTTTTGCTGTGCATAGACTTACTACTGGTCCCAGGTGCACTCCTGTTTGGGCATCCCATTCTGTGACTACACCAGCCTCTATTTAATACCATAATAACCATTTGCACTTATTCTCATAGAAATTAGGCCGGATAAAGACACTTTTGCTGTGCATGCTCTCTGGTTTATGTGGCATCCCATTCTGTGACTACACCAGCCTCTATTTAATACCATAATAACCATTTGCACTTATTCTCATAGAAATTAGGCCTGATAAAGACACTTTTGCTGTGCATGCTCTCTGGTTCTTGTGGCATCCCATTCTGTGACTACACCAGCCTCTATTTAAGACCATAATAACCATTTGCACTTATTCTCATAGAAATTAGGCCTGATAAAGACACTTTTGCTATGCATGCTCTCTGGTTTTTGTGGCATCCCATTCTGTGACTATACCAGCCTCTATTTAAGACCATAACCATTTGCACCTATTATAATTGAAATTAGGCCTCATAAAGACACTTTTGCTGTGCATAGTACTACTGCCTGCCAGGTGCACTCCTGTTTGGGCATCCCATTCTGTGACTACACCAGCCTCTATTTAAGACCATAACCATTTGCACTTATTCGAATTGAAATTAGGCCTGATAAAGACACTTTTGCTGTGCATAGTACTACTGCCTGCCAGGTGCACTCCTGTTTGGGCATCCCATTCTGTGACTACACCAGCCTCTATTTAAGACCATAACCATTTACACTTATTCTAATTGAAATTAGGCCTGATAAAGACACTTTTGCTGTGCATAGTACTTCTGCCTGTCAGGTGCACTCCTGTTGGTTTTTGGGGCATCCCATTCTGTGACTACACCAGCCTCTATTTAAGACCATAACCATTTGCACCTATTATAAATGAAATTAGGCCTGATAAAGACACTTTTGCTGTGCATAGTACTACTGCCTGCCAGGTGCACTCCTGTTTGGGCATCCCATTCTGTGACTACACTAGCCTCTATTTAAGACCATAACCATTTGCACTTATTCTAATTGAAATTAGGCCTGATAAAGACACTTTTGCTGTGCATAGACTTACTACTGGTCCCAGGTGCACTCCTGTTTGGGCATCCCATTCTGTGACTACACCAGCCTCTATTTAATACCATAATAACCATTTGCACTTATTCTCATAGAAATTTGGCCGGATAAAGACACTTTTGCTGTGCATGCTCTCTGGTTTATGTGGCATCCCATTCTGTGACTACACCAGCCTCTATTTAATACCATAATAACCATTTGCACTTATTCTCATAGAAATTAGGCCTGATAAAGACACTTTTGCTGTGCATGCTCTCTGGTTTTTGTGGCATCCCATTCTGTGACTGCACCAGCCTCTATTTAATACCATAATAACCATTTGCACTTATTCTCATAGAAATTAGGCCTGATAAAGACACTTTTGCTGTGCATAGTAGTACTGCTCCCAGGTGCTCTGCTGTTGGGGCATCCCATTCTGTAACATAGCATACCCCTCTTTATTTACAATAAGCAGCTCTCTTATTTACACTAGGCAGTCCTGTTGGAGGCTGAGTGTTACTGCTCACTTTTGGTGTGCATTATATTCTGTTTCATATAGACCCACCGCTGCCTGGGGGTTCTTAAAATATCACCTACTACCACGCCAGTTAGACTATGTAGATTGGTTGATGCGCTCATCAACAACATCATCACAACTTACGTCTGAGACCCCCAGTCTAGGGTCGGTAGGTTCCTCTGACACAACCCTGAGTTGGCATGCCCCAAGAGCAGTCCCTGTCCTCCCATTGCCTCTGTCCTACGCCGTTCCCTCCCCCAGCGACGTATCCTATGCTTTGGGTTCAGCTCCACTCTTTAGTGAGGAGGACGATCAGATAGAGGACAGTCAGCCGCTACTGCCCAGCCAAGAAATGGAGGTGGCTTCTTTAGCTAGGCAGACAAATAGTGATGTGAACAGTGTCGTGGGTGCTGCGAGCGTTCCAGCTCCTGCGCCAGACACTGTTGACGAATCCACGAACATCAGTGACGTACAGCCACAACTCGGTGATAATGATGATGCTGATGAAGCCGATCGCACTTGGGAGCCGGGTGATGAAGGGGCTTCATCGTCATCATCAGGAGAAGAGGGGCGCAGGTTGCCCCGGAGTCAGCAGCTGAGGCAGCAAGGTGGTAGCAGTCAGCATGGGGGCACAATTCCAAAGGCTGGAGCCGGCCGGGGCCGGGGCCGGGGTAGAGCACCTGCTGTGCGGCAGTCTACCTTATCGGGAGGTAGTAGAGCAGGGGTTCCTGGAGTTGGCAACAGCAGCAGTGAATCAGTGAGGCCAGGGGGTGGGAAAAGTAGCTACTCGGCAGTGTGGCAGTTTTTCCTGAAGCATCCGCAGGAGGGTAACATGGCCACATGCAAGATATGTAGGCAAAAGGTGAAGCGTGGCCAGGGTCCAAATGTTGGCACCACGGCCCTGCTTCAACATATGATGCATCACCATAAAGCGACCTGGGAGAACCGAGGCTCCCAAGGGGTGGTCCAGTCTGCTTCCTCAACAAGTGGCACGCCGCTCCCAATTTCTGCCAGCCAAGGCTCCAGCACCTCAGCCGAAGGCAGCTGTGCGTCATACCCATCCTCTGTCGCTCCTGCTCCTCCTCCTCCTCCTCCTCCAAGTCATGCATCCCGCCAGCAATCCATCAGCGGAGCCATGTCCAAGAGACAGCAGTATGCGCCCACTCATCCTACGGCGCAGAAGCTGAATGTGCTCCTGTCCAAGTTGCTGGTGCTGCAGTCGCTCCCTTTTCAGGTGGTGGTGAGGTGGAGAGTCCCAAGCCGTCATTTCTTTGCCAAGAAGGCAGTACCAGCGCTGCACACTTTTGTTGAACAGAAGGTGGGCCAGTCCTTGAGCCTGTCGGTGTGTAGCAAAGTGCATGGCAGCGCCGACGTCTGGAGCTGTAACTACGGTCAGGGACAGTACATGTCGTTTACGGCCCACTGGGTGAATGTGGTCCCTTTGCAGCAGCAACTTGGACAGGTCACGCCGCTTCGGCCTCCGCGTTCCCTGCCCGTTGGGCCTGTGACACCATCTCCTCACCCTCCACTGTATGCTCAAGTCTCAGTGCCCCTCCAGTCTACCGTGTGTGCAGGGCACGGAGGTGTCACACAGTGCTTCACATGGTTTGTCTTGGCGAACGGAGTCACACAGGGGAGGAACTGCTTAAATGTATTCATCAGGAAATCCAAACATGGCTTACTCCAAGAACTTAAAATGGGAATCATGGTTACCGACAATGGGAAGAACATTTTGTCTGCGCTGCGCCAAGGAAGCCTGACCCATGCCCCCTGCATGGCTCACGTCTTCAATCTGGTTGTCAAGCGGTTTCTGAAGTGTTCCCCCCATCTGCAAGACATCCTAACAACTTCAAGGAAACTTTGCATGCACTTCAGCCACTCCTACACCGCCAAACACACCCTTCTTGAGCTACAGCGTCAGAATGGTATCCCCCAACATAGTCTGATTTGCGATTTTTCCACCCGTTGGAATTCCACCCTTCACACGTTGGACCGATTATATGAACAGAGAAAAGCCATCACGGATTTCCTGATGATCCAAGCAGATAGGGGGACTCCCCTGTGTAACTTCAATGTCAACCAGTGGCAGCTCATACGTGACACCTGCCGTTTGCTCAGGCCCTTTGAGGAAGCCACTTTATTTGTCAGTCGGCAGGATTACAGGATGAACAACGTGATTCCACTGCTTCATGTACTACAGCACATGTTGGAAACCATGGCTGGTCAGGGCACTGGAGACATGGCGTTTACATCTTACGGCCACATGAACCCCGTTGGAGCTGAACTGGAGGAGGAGGAGGAAGAGGAGGAGGAGGAGTTGCACAGCGAAATACAGTTTAGGATTGGCGAAATGGCTGGTTTATCTAGTCAGCGGACAGGAGAGGAGGAGCAGGAGCAGCCAGAGGAGCTAGAGGTTTTTGAGGAAGGCGAGACAGAGGACCCAGGCACACCGTGGCAGTATGCAGTGGAGATGGAGACAGGTAGTCCATCCGAGTCACTTGCGCAAATGGCAGGAAGCATGCTCAGGTGCTTGCGTAGTGACCCCAGAATTGTTTCCATCTGTCGGCGGGATGACTTCTGGCTGTCCACCTTATTGGACCCTCGCTTCCGGCACAAAATTTTTTAAACCCACCGAGAGGGAGGACAAACTGAACTACTACAAAGACATTCTATGTAGGCAGTTGGCCGATGCCTATCTGCGCCATGGTCCATACTCTTGCAGGTCTGACTCGGGGGGACCTTTGCGCTCACCTTCCACTGCCATGGCCGCTGGGGGGGTTGGCAGGAGCAGCAGCAGCAGCTCCATCAGCAGCAGCCTCAGTCTTCAGTCGCTAATGAGTAGCTTTCTACACCCGCATAGTGAGGCTACTAATGAGCAGCAGGAAGACCTGGAGCAGGACCTGAACCAGCAGGTCATGTCATACTTTGACATGACCATGCCAACACACCTTGAGGATCCGCTGGACTTCTGGGCAGCCAAACTTGATTTGTGGCCGCAACTAGCAGAGTTTGCCCTGGAAAAGCTGTCCTGCCCGGTAAGTAGCGTGCCATCTGAGCGGGTGTTTAGTGCAGCGGGGGCCATAGTTACGGCGAGGAGAACTCGTCTGTCAACTAAAAATGTGGAGAGACTCACCTTTGTCAAAATGAATCAGGGATGGATCAGCCAGGATTTCCACCCACCAATGCCTGATGCATGCGACTAGATTCAGCATGGTGCCACGTTTTACATTTTCCAAATGGTGCAAAACATATTTATGTCTTTAGGCCATTTTTTGGGCTCCTGCTGATGCTAACTCCAGGGTGTGGTTCATCCAATTTTTGGGCTCCTGAAGCCAACCCCAGGGTCTCTTTAAAGTAATATTTGGGCTCCTGCTGCTGCTGCTGCCAACTCCTGCCAACTCCAGGGTGTGATTCATCCAATTTTTGGGCTCCTGAAGCCAACTCCAGTGTATATTTGGGCTCCCGCTGCTGCTGCTGCCAACTCCAGGGTGTGATTCATCCAATTTTTGGGCTCCTGAAGCCAACCCCAGTGTCTCTTTAAAGTAATGTTTGGGCTCCTGCTGCTGCTGCTGCCAACTCCAGGGTGTGATTCATCCAATTTTTGGGCTCCTGAAGCCAACCCCAGTGTCTCTTTAAAGTAATGTTTGGGCTCCTGCTGCTGCTGCCAACTCCAGGGTGTGATTCATCCAATTTTTGGGCTCCTGAAGCCAACTCCAGTGTATATTTGGGCTCCTGCCGCTGCTGCTGCCAACTCCAGGGTGTGATTCATCCAATTTTTGGGCTCCTGAAGCCAACTCCAGTGTATATTTGGGCTCCTGCTGCTGCTGCTGCCAACTCCAGGGTGTGATTCATCCAATTTTTGGGCTTCTGAAGCCAACTCCAGTGTATATTTGGGCTCCTGCTGCTGCTGCTGCCAACTCCAGGGTGTGATTCATCCAATGTTTGGGCTCCTGAAGCCAACTCCAGTGTATATTTGGGCTCCTGCTGCTGCCAACTACAGGGTGTGATTCATCCAATTTTTGGGCTCCTGAAGCCAACTACAGTGTATATTTGGGCTCCTCCTGCTGCTGCTGCCAACTCCAGGGTGTGATTCATCCAACTTTTGGGCTCCTGAAGCCAACTCCAGTGTATATTTGGGCTCCTCCTGCTGCTGCTGCCAACTCCAGGGTGTGGTTCATCCAATTTTTGGGCTCCTGAAGCCAACTCCAGTGTATATTTGGGCTCCTGCTGCTGCTGCTGCCAACTCCAGGGTGTGATTCATCCAATTTTTGGTTTGGGCTCCTGAAGCCAACTCCAGTGTCTCTTTAAAGTAATGTTTGGGCTCCTGCTGCTGCTGCTGCCAACTCCAGGGTGTGATTCATCCAATTTTTGGGCTCCTGAAGCCAACCCCAGTGTCTCTTTAAAGTAATATTTGGGCTCCTGCTGCTGCTGCCAACTCCAGGGTGTGAATCATCCAATTTTTGGGCTCCTGAAGCCAACTCCAGTGTCTCTTTAAAGTAATGTTTGGGCTCCTGCTGCTGCTGCTGCCAACTCCTGCCAACTCCAGGGTGTGATTCATCCAATTTTTGGGCTCCTGAAGCCAACTCCAGTGTCTCTTTAAAGTAATGTTTGGGCTCCTGCTGCTGCCAACTCCAGGGTGTGATTCATCCAATTTTTGGGCTCCTGAAGCCAACTCCAGTGTCTCTTTAAAGTAATATTTGGGCTCCTGCTGCTGCTGCCAACTCCAGGGTGTGAATCATCCAATTTTTGGGCTCCTGAAGCCAACTCCAGTGTGTCTTTAAAGTAATATTTGGGCTCCTGCTGCTGCTGCTGCTGCTGCCAACTCCAGGGTGTGATTCATCCAATTTTTGGGCTCCTGAAGCCAACTCCAGTGTCTCTTTAAAGTAATGTTTGTGCTCCTGCTGCTGCCAACTCCAGGGTGTGATTCATCCAATTTTTGGGCTCCTGAAGCCAACCCCAGTGTCTCTTTAAAGTAATGTTTGGGCTCCTGCTGCTGCTGCCAACTCCAGGGTGTGATTCATCCAATTTTTGGGCTCCTGAAGCCAACTCCAGTGTATATTTGGGCTCCTGCCGCTGCTGCTGCCAACTCCAGGGTGTGATTCATCCAATTTTTGGGCTCCTGAAGCCAACTCCAGTGTATATTTGGGCTCCTGCTGCTGCTGCTGCCAACTCCAGGGTGTGATTCATCCAATTTTTGGGCTTCTGAAGCCAACTCCAGTGTATATTTGGGCTCCTCCTGCTGCTGCTGCCAACTCCAGGGTGTGATTCATCCAATGTTTGGGCTCCTGAAGCCAACTCCAGTGTATATTTGGGCTCCTGCTGCTGCCAACTACAGGGTGTGATTCATCCAATTTTTGGGCTCCTGAAGGCAACTACAGTGTATATTTGGGCTCCTCCTGCTGCTGCTGCCAACTCCAGGGTGTGATTCATCCAACTTTTGGGCTCCTGAAGCCAACTCCAGTGTATATTTGGGCTCCTCCTGCTGCTGCTGCCAACTCCAGGGTGTGGTTCATCCAATTTTTGGGCTCCTGAAGCCAACTCCAGTGTATATTTGGGCTCCTGCTGCTGCTGCTGCCAACTCCAGGGTGTGATTCATCCAATTTTTGGTTTGGGCTCCTGAAGCCAACTCCAGTGTCTCTTTAAAGTAATGTTTGGGCTCCTGCTGCTGCTGCTGCCAACTCCAGGGTGTGATTCATCCAATTTTTGGGCTCCTGAAGCCAACCCCAGTGTCTCTTTAAAGTAATATTTGGGCTCCTGCTGCTGCTGCCAACTCCAGGGTGTGAATCATCCAATTTTTGGGCTCCTGAAGCCAACTCCAGTGTCTCTTTAAAGTAATGTTTGGGCTCCTGCTGCTGCTGCTGCCAACTCCTGCCAACTCCAGGGTGTGATTCATCCAATTTTTGGGCTCCTGAAGCCAACTCCAGTGTCTCTTTAAAGTAATGTTTGGGCTCCTGCTGCTGCCAACTCCAGGGTGTGATTCATCCAATTTTTGGGCTCCTGAAGCCAACTCCAGTGTCTCTTTAAAGTAATATTTGGGCTCCTGCTGCTGCTGCCAACTCCAGGGTGTGAATCATCCAATTTTTGGGCTCCTGAAGCCAACTCCAGTGTGTCTTTAAAGTAATATTTGGGCTCCTGCTGCTGCTGCTGCTGCTGCCAACTCCAGGGTGTGATTCATCCAATTTTTGGGCTCCTGAAGCCAACTCCAGTGTCTCTTTAAAGTAATGTTTGTGCTCCTGCTGCTGCCAACTCCAGGGTGTGATTCATCCAATTTTTGGGCTCCTGAAGCCAACCCCAGTGTCTCTTTAAAGTAATATTTGGGCTCCTGCTGCTGCTGCCAACTCCAAGGTGTGAATCGTCCAATTTTTGGGCTCCTGAAGCCAACTTCAGTGTCTCTTTAAAGTAATATTTGGGCTCCTGCTGCTGCTGCTGCCAACTCCTGCCAACTCCAGGGTGTGATTCATCCAATTTTTGGGCTCCTGAAGCCAACTCCAGAGTAAATTTGGGCTCCTCCTGCTGCTGCTGCCAACTCCAGGCTGCTGCTGCTGCTGCCAACTCCTGCCAACTCCAGGGTGTGAATCATCCAATTTTTGGGCTCCTGAAGCCAACCCCAGTGTCTCTTTAAAGTAATATTTGGGCTCCTGCTGCTGCTGCCAACTCCAGGGTGTGAATCATCCAATTTTTGGGCTCCTGAAGCCAACTCCAGTGTCTCTTTAAAGTAATATTTGGGCTCCTGCTGCTGCTGCTGCCAACTCCAGGGTGTGATTCATCCAATTTTTGGGCTCCTGAAGCCAACTCCAGTGTCTCTTTAAAGTAATGTTTGCACTCCTGCTGCTGCTGCTGCTGCCAACTCCTGGGTGTGATTCATCCAATTTTTGGGCTCCTGAAGCCAACCCCAGTGTCTCTTTAAAGTAATATTTGGGCTCCTGCTGCTGCTGCCAACTCCAGGGAGTGAATCATCCAATTTTTGGGCTCCTGAAGCCAACTCCAGTGTCTTTTTAAAGTAATATTTGGGCTCCTGCTGCTGCTGCCAACTCCTGCCAACTCCAGGGTGTGATTCATCCAATTTTTGGGCTCCTGAAGCCAACTCCAGTGTCTCTTTAAAGTAATGTTTGGGCTCCTGCTGCTGCTGCTGCCAACTCCAGGGTGTGATTCATCCAATTTTTGGGCTCCTGAAGCCAACTCCAGTGTCTCTTTAAAGTAATATTTGGGCTCCTGCTGCTGCTGCTTCTGCTGCCAACTCCAGGGTGTGATTCATCCAATTTTTGGGCTCCTGAAGCCAACCCCAGGGTCTCTTTAAAGTAATATTTGGGCTCCTGCTGCTGCTGCTGCCAACTCCTGCCAACTCCAGGGTGTGATTCATCCAATTTTTGGGCTCCTGAAGCCAACCCCAGTGTCTCTTTAAAGTAATATTTGGGCTCCTGCTGCTGCTGCCAACTCCAGGGTGTGGTTCATCCAATTTTTGGGCTCCTGAAGCCAACCCCAGTGTCTCTTTAAAGTAATATTTGGGCTCCTGCTGCTGCTGCCAACTCCAGGGTGTGAATCATCCAATTTTTGGGCTCCTGAAGCCAACCCCAGTGTCTCTTTAAAGTAATATTTGGGCTCCTGCTGCTGCTGCCAACTCCAGGGTGTGAATCATCCAATTTTTGGGCTCCTGAAGCCAACTCCAGTGTCTCTTTAAAGTAATATTTGGGCTCCTGCTGCTGCTGCTGCTTCCAACTCCAGGGTGTGATTCATCCAATTTTTGGGCTCCTGAAGCCAACTCCAGTGTCTCTTTAAAGTAATGTTTGCACTCCTGCTGCTGCTGCTGCTGCCAACTCCAGGGTGTGATTCATCCAATTTTTGGGCTCCTGAAGCCAACCCCAGTGTCTCTTTAAAGTAATATTTGGGCTCCTGCTGCTGCTGCCAACTCCAAGGTGTGAATCGTCCAATTTTTGGGCTCCTGAAGCCAACTTCAGTGTCTCTTTAAAGTAATATTTGGGCTCCTGCTGCTGCTGCTGCCAACTCCTGCCAACTCCAGGGTGTGATTCATCCAATTTTTGGGCTCCTGAAGCCAACTCCAGAGTAAATTTGGGCTCCTCCTGCTGCTGCTGCCAACTCCAGGCTGCTGCTGCTGCTGCCAACTCCTGCCAACTCCAGGGTGTGAATCATCCAATTTTTGGGCTCCTGAAGCCAACCCCAGTGTCTCTTTAAAGTAATATTTGGGCTCCTGCTGCTGCTGCCAACTCCAGGGTGTGAATCATCCAATTTTTGGGCTCCTGAAGCCAACTCCAGTGTCTCTTTAAAGTAATATTTGGGCTCCTGCTGCTGCTGCTGCCAACTCCAGGGTGTGATTCATCCAATTTTTGGGCTCCTGAAGCCAACTCCAGTGTCTCTTTAAAGTAATGTTTGCACTCCTGCTGCTGCTGCTGCTGCCAACTCCTGGGTGTGATTCATCCAATTTTTGGGCTCCTGAAGCCAACCCCAGTGTCTCTTTAAAGTAATATTTGGGCTCCTGCTGCTGCTGCCAACTCCAGGGAGTGAATCATCCAATTTTTGGGCTCCTGAAGCCAACTCCAGTGTCTTTTTAAAGTAATATTTGGGCTCCTGCTGCTGCTGCCAACTCCTGCCAACTCCAGGGTGTGATTCATCCAATTTTTGGGCTCCTGAAGCCAACTCCAGTGTCTCTTTAAAGTAATGTTTGGGCTCCTGCTGCTGCTGCTGCCAACTCCAGGGTGTGATTCATCCAATTTTTGGGCTCCTGAAGCCAACTCCAGTGTCTCTTTAAAGTAATATTTGGGCTCCTGCTGCTGCTGCTTCTGCTGCCAACTCCAGGGTGTGATTCATCCAATTTTTGGGCTCCTGAAGCCAACCCCAGGGTCTCTTTAAAGTAATATTTGGGCTCCTGCTGCTGCTGCTGCCAACTCCTGCCAACTCCAGGGTGTGATTCATCCAATTTTTGGGCTCCTGAAGCCAACCCCAGTGTCTCTTTAAAGTAATATTTGGGCTCCTGCTGCTGCTGCCAACTCCAGGGTGTGGTTCATCCAATTTTTGGGCTCCTGAAGCCAACCCCAGTGTCTCTTTAAAGTAATATTTGGGCTCCTGCTGCTGCTGCCAACTCCAGGGTGTGAATCATCCAATTTTTGGGCTCCTGAAGCCAACCCCAGTGTCTCTTTAAAGTAATATTTGGGCTCCTGCTGCTGCTGCCAACTCCAGGGTGTGAATCATCCAATTTTTGGGCTCCTGAAGCCAACTCCAGTGTCTCTTTAAAGTAATATTTGGGCTCCTGCTGCTGCTGCTGCTTCCAACTCCAGGGTGTGATTCATCCAATTTTTGGGCTCCTGAAGCCAACTCCAGTGTCTCTTTAAAGTAATGTTTGCACTCCTGCTGCTGCTGCTGCTGCCAACTCCAGGGTGTGATTCATCCAATTTTTGGGCTCCTGAAGCCAACCCCAGTGTCTCTTTAAAGTAATATTTGGGCTCCTGCTGCTGCTGCCAACTCCAGGGTGTGAATCATCCAATTTTTGGGCTCCTGAAGCCAACTCCAGTGTCTCTTTAAAGTAATATTTGGGCTCCTGCTGCTGCTGCCAACTCCTGCCAACTCCAGGGTGTGATTCATCCAATTTTTGGGCTCCTGAAGCCAACTCCAGTGTCTCTTTAAAGTAATGTTTAGGCTCCTGCTGCTGCTGCTGCCAACTCCAGGGTGTGATTCATCCAATTTTTGGGCTCCTGAAGCCAACCCTAGTGTCTCTTTAAAGTAATGTTTGGGCTCCTGCTGCTGCTGCTGCTGCCAACTCCAGGGTGTGATTTATCCAATTTTTGGGCTCCTGAAGCCAACTCCAGTGTCTCTTTAAAGTAATGTTTGTGCTCCTGCTGCTGCTGCTGCCAACTCCAGGGTGTGATTCATCCAATTTTTGGGCTCCTGAAGCCAACCCCAGTGTCTCTTTAAAGTAATATTTGGGCTCCTGCTGCTGCAGCCAACTCCAGGGTGTGAATCATCCAATTGTTGGGCTCCTGAAGCCAACTCCAGTGTCTCTTTAAAGTAATGTTTGGGCTCCTGCTGCTGCTGCTGCTGCCAACTCCAGTGTGTGATTCATCAAATTTTTGGGCTCCTGAAGCCAACCCCAGTGTCTCTTTAAAGTAATATTTGGGCTCCTGCTGCTGCTGCCAACTCCAGGGTGTGATTCATCCAATTTTTGGGCTCCTGAAGCCAACCCCAGTGTCTCTTTAAAGTAATATTTGGGCTCCTGCTGCTGCAGCCAACTCCAGGGTGTGATTCATCCAATTTTTGGGCTCCTGAAGCCAACCCCAGTGTCTCTTTAAAGTAATGTTTGGGCTCCTGCTGCTGCTGCCAACTCCAGGGTGTGATTCATCCAATTTTTGGGCTCCTGAAGCCAACCCCAGTGTCTCTTTAAAGTAATATTTGGGCTCCTGCTGCTGCAGCCAACTCCAGGGTGTGAATCATCCAATTTTTGGGCTCCTGAAGCCAACCCCAGTGTCTCTTTAAAGTAATATTTGGGCTCCTGCTGCTGCTGCTGCCAACTCCAGGGTGTGATTCATCCAATTTTTGGGCTCCTGAAGCCAACCCCAGTGTCTCTTTAAAGTAATATTTGGGCTCCTGTTGCTGCTGCCAACTCCAGGGTGTGAATCATCCAATTTTTGGGCTCCTGAAGCCAACTCCAGTGTCTCTTTAAAGTAATATTTGGGCTCCTGCTGCTGCTGCTGCTGCCAACTCCTGCCAACTCCAGGGTGTGATTCATCCAATTTTTGGGCTCCTGAAGCCAACTCCAGTGTCTCTTTAAAGTAATGTTTAGGCTCCTGCTGCTGCTGCTGCCAACTCCAGGGTGTGATTCATCCAATTTTTGGGCTCCTGAAGCCAACCCTAGTGTCTCTTTAAAGTAATGTTTGGGCTCCTGCTGCTGCTGCTGCTGCCAACTCCAGGGTGTGATTTATCCAATTTTTGGGCTCCTGAAGCCAACTCCAGTGTCTCTTTAAAGTAATGTTTGTGCTCCTGCTGCTGCTGCTGCCAACTCCAGGGTGTGATTCATCCAATTTTTGGGCTCCTGAAGCCAACCCCAGTGTCTCTTTAAAGTAATATTTGGGCTCCTGCTGCTGCTGCCAACTCCAGGGTGTGAATCATCCAATTTTTGGGCTCCTGAAGCCAACTCCAGTGTCTCTTTAAAGTAATGTTTGGGCTCCTGCTGCTGCTGCTGCCAACTCCTGCCAACTCCAGGGTGTGATTCATCCAATTTTTGGGCTCCTGAAGCCAACTCCAGTGTCTCTTTAAAGTAATGTTTGGGCTCCTGCTGCTGCCAACTCCAGGGTGTGATTCATCCAATTTTTGGGCT
The DNA here is from genome assembly GCA_027917425.1 of Gastrophryne carolinensis. Classification (NCBI taxonomy): domain Eukaryota; kingdom Metazoa; phylum Chordata; class Amphibia; order Anura; family Microhylidae; genus Gastrophryne; species Gastrophryne carolinensis. The sequence goes on along the minus strand of CM051234.1, from coordinate 469,178,944 downwards.
CCTGAAGCCAACTCCAGTGTCTCTTTAAAGTAATATTTGGGCTCCTGCTGCTGCTGCCAACTCCAGGGTGTGAATCATCCAATTTTTGGGCTCCTGAAGCCAACTCCAGTGTGTCTTTAAAGTAATATTTGGGCTCCTGCTGCTGCTGCTGCTGCTGCCAACTCCAGGGTGTGATTCATCCAATTTTTGGGCTCCTGAAGCCAACTCCAGTGTCTCTTTAAAGTAATGTTTGTGCTCCTGCTGCTGCCAACTCCAGGGTGTGATTCATCCAATTTTTGGGCTCCTGAAGCCAACCCCAGTGTCTCTTTAAAGTAATATTTGGGCTCCTGCTGCTGCTGCCAACTCCAAGGTGTGAATCGTCCAATTTTTGGGCTCCTGAAGCCAACTTCAGTGTCTCTTTAAAGTAATATTTGGGCTCCTGCTGCTGCTGCTGCCAACTCCTGCCAACTCCAGGGTGTGATTCATCCAATTTTTGGGCTCCTGAAGCCAACTCCAGAGTAAATTTGGGCTCCTCCTGCTGCTGCTGCCAACTCCAGGCTGCTGCTGCTGCTGCCAACTCCTGCCAACTCCAGGGTGTGAATCATCCAATTTTTGGGCTCCTGAAGCCAACCCCAGTGTCTCTTTAAAGTAATATTTGGGCTCCTGCTGCTGCTGCCAACTCCAGGGTGTGAATCATCCAATTTTTGGGCTCCTGAAGCCAACTCCAGTGTCTCTTTAAAGTAATATTTGGGCTCCTGCTGCTGCTGCTGCCAACTCCAGGGTGTGATTCATCCAATTTTTGGGCTCCTGAAGCCAACTCCAGTGTCTCTTTAAAGTAATGTTTGCACTCCTGCTGCTGCTGCTGCTGCCAACTCCTGGGTGTGATTCATCCAATTTTTGGGCTCCTGAAGCCAACCCCAGTGTCTCTTTAAAGTAATATTTGGGCTCCTGCTGCTGCTGCCAACTCCAGGGAGTGAATCATCCAATTTTTGGGCTCCTGAAGCCAACTCCAGTGTCTTTTTAAAGTAATATTTGGGCTCCTGCTGCTGCTGCCAACTCCTGCCAACTCCAGGGTGTGATTCATCCAATTTTTGGGCTCCTGAAGCCAACTCCAGTGTCTCTTTAAAGTAATGTTTGGGCTCCTGCTGCTGCTGCTGCCAACTCCAGGGTGTGATTCATCCAATTTTTGGGCTCCTGAAGCCAACTCCAGTGTCTCTTTAAAGTAATATTTGGGCTCCTGCTGCTGCTGCTTCTGCTGCCAACTCCAGGGTGTGATTCATCCAATTTTTGGGCTCCTGAAGCCAACCCCAGGGTCTCTTTAAAGTAATATTTGGGCTCCTGCTGCTGCTGCTGCCAACTCCTGCCAACTCCAGGGTGTGATTCATCCAATTTTTGGGCTCCTGAAGCCAACCCCAGTGTCTCTTTAAAGTAATATTTGGGCTCCTGCTGCTGCTGCCAACTCCAGGGTGTGGTTCATCCAATTTTTGGGCTCCTGAAGCCAACCCCAGTGTCTCTTTAAAGTAATATTTGGGCTCCTGCTGCTGCTGCCAACTCCAGGGTGTGAATCATCCAATTTTTGGGCTCCTGAAGCCAACCCCAGTGTCTCTTTAAAGTAATATTTGGGCTCCTGCTGCTGCTGCCAACTCCAGGGTGTGAATCATCCAATTTTTGGGCTCCTGAAGCCAACTCCAGTGTCTCTTTAAAGTAATATTTGGGCTCCTGCTGCTGCTGCTGCTTCCAACTCCAGGGTGTGATTCATCCAATTTTTGGGCTCCTGAAGCCAACTCCAGTGTCTCTTTAAAGTAATGTTTGCACTCCTGCTGCTGCTGCTGCTGCTGCCAACTCCAGGGTGTGATTCATCCAATTTTTGGGCTCCTGAAGCCAACCCCAGTGTCTCTTTAAAGTAATATTTGGGCTCCTGCTGCTGCTGCCAACTCCAGGGTGTGAATCATCCAATTTTTGGGCTCCTGAAGCCAACTCCAGTGTCTCTTTAAAGTAATATTTGGGCTCCTGCTGCTGCTGCCAACTCCTGCCAACTCCAGGGTGTGATTCATCCAATTTTTGGGCTCCTGAAGCCAACTCCAGTGTCTCTTTAAAGTAATGTTTAGGCTCCTGCTGCTGCTGCTGCCAACTCCAGGGTGTGATTCATCCAATTTTTGGGCTCCTGAAGCCAACCCTAGTGTCTCTTTAAAGTAATGTTTGGGCTCCTGCTGCTGCTGCTGCTGCCAACTCCAGGGTGTGATTTATCCAATTTTTGGGCTCCTGAAGCCAACTCCAGTGTCTCTTTAAAGTAATGTTTGTGCTCCTGCTGCTGCTGCTGCCAACTCCAGGGTGTGATTCATCCAATTTTTGGGCTCCTGAAGCCAACCCCAGTGTCTCTTTAAAGTAATATTTGGGCTCCTGCTGCTGCAGCCAACTCCAGGGTGTGAATCATCCAATTGTTGGGCTCCTGAAGCCAACTCCAGTGTCTCTTTAAAGTAATGTTTGGGCTCCTGCTGCTGCTGCTGCTGCCAACTCCAGTGTGTGATTCATCAAATTTTTGGGCTCCTGAAGCCAACCCCAGTGTCTCTTTAAAGTAATATTTGGGCTCCTGCTGCTGCTGCCAACTCCAGGGTGTGATTCATCCAATTTTTGGGCTCCTGAAGCCAACCCCAGTGTCTCTTTAAAGTAATATTTGGGCTCCTGCTGCTGCAGCCAACTCCAGGGTGTGATTCATCCAATTTTTGGGCTCCTGAAGCCAACCCCAGTGTCTCTTTAAAGTAATGTTTGGGCTCCTGCTGCTGCTGCCAACTCCAGGGTGTGATTCATCCAATTTTTGGGCTCCTGAAGCCAACCCCAGTGTCTCTTTAAAGTAATATTTGGGCTCCTGCTGCTGCAGCCAACTCCAGGGTGTGAATCATCCAATTTTTGGGCTCCTGAAGCCAACCCCAGTGTCTCTTTAAAGTAATATTTGGGCTCCTGCTGCTGCTGCTGCCAACTCCAGGGTGTGATTCATCCAATTTTTGGGCTCCTGAAGCCAACCCCAGTGTCTCTTTAAAGTAATATTTGGGCTCCTGCTGCTGCTGCCAACTCCAGGGTGTGAATCATCCAATTTTTGGGCTCCTGAAGCCAACTCCAGTGTCTCTTTAAAGTAATATTTGGGCTCCTGCTGCTGCTGCTGCTGCCAACTCCTGCCAACTCCAGGGTGTGATTCATCCAATTTTTGGGCTCCTGAAGCCAACTCCAGTGTCTCTTTAAAGTAATGTTTAGGCTCCTGCTGCTGCTGCTGCCAACTCCAGGGTGTGATTCATCCAATTTTTGGGCTCCTGAAGCCAACCCTAGTGTCTCTTTAAAGTAATGTTTGGGCTCCTGCTGCTGCTGCTGCTGCCAACTCCAGGGTGTGATTTATCCAATTTTTGGGCTCCTGAAGCCAACTCCAGTGTCTCTTTAAAGTAATGTTTGTGCTCCTGCTGCTGCTGCTGCCAACTCCAGGGTGTGATTCATCCAATTTTTGGGCTCCTGAAGCCAACCCCAGTGTCTCTTTAAAGTAATATTTGGGCTCCTGCTGCTGCAGCCAACTCCAGGGTGTGAATCATCCAATTGTTGGGCTCCTGAAGCCAACTCCAGTGTCTCTTTAAAGTAATGTTTGGGCTCCTGCTGCTGCTGCTGCTGCCAACTCCAGTGTGTGATTCATCAAATTTTTGGGCTCCTGAAGCCAACCCCAGTGTCTCTTTAAAGTAATATTTGGGCTCCTGCTGCTGCTGCCAACTCCAGGGTGTGATTCATCCAATTTTTGGGCTCCTGAAGCCAACCCCAGTGTCTCTTTAAAGTAATATTTGGGCTCCTGCTGCTTCAGCCAACTCCAGGGTGTGATTCATCCAATTTTTGGGCTCCTGAAGCCAACCCCAGTGTCTCTTTAAAGTAATGTTTGGGCTCCTGCTGCTGCTGCTGCCAACTCCAGGGTGTGATTCATCCAATTTTTGGGCTCCTGAAGCCAACCCCAGTGTCTCTTTAAAGTAATATTTGGGCTCCTGCTGCTGCAGCCAACTCCAGGGTGTGAATCATCCAATTTTTGGGCTCCTGAAGCCAACCCCAGTGTCTCTTTAAAGTAATATTTGGGCTCCTGCTGCTGCTGCTGCCAACTCCAGGGTGTGATTCATCCAATTTTTGGGCTCCTGAAGCCAACCCCAGGGTCTCTTTAAAGTAATGTTTGGGCTCCTGCTGCTGCTGCCAACTCCAGGGTGTGATTCATCCAATTTTTGGGCTCCTGCTGCTGCCAACCCCAGTGTCTCTTTAAAGTAATGTTTGGGCTCCTGCTGCTGCTGCTGCTGCCAACTCCAGGGTGTGATTCATCCAATTTTTGGGCTCCTGAAGCCAACCCCAGTGTCTCTTTAAAGTAATGTTTGGGCTCCTGCTGCTGCTTGCAACTCCAGGGTGTGATTCATCCAATTTTTGGGCTCCTGAAGCCAACCCCAGGGTCTCTTTAAAGTAATATTTGGGCTCCTGCTGCTGCCAACTCCAGGGTGTGAATCATCCAATTTTTGGGCTTCTGAAGCCAACTCCAGTGTCTCTTTAAAGTAATGTTTGGGCTCCTGCTGCTGCTGCTGCTGCTGCCAACTCCAGGGTGTGATTCATCCAATTTTTGGGCTCCTGAAGCCAACCCCAGTGTCTCTTTACAGTAATGTTTGGGCTCCTGCTGCTGCTGCTGCCAACTCCAGGGTGTGATTCATCCAATTTTTGGGCTCCTGAAGCCAACCCCAGTGTCTCTTTAAAGTAATGTTTGGGCGCCTGCTGCTGCCAACTCCAGGGTGTGATTCATCCAATTTTTGGGCTCCTGAAGCCAACCCCAGTGTCTCTTTAAAGTAATGTTTGGGCTCCTGCTGCTGCTTGCAACTCCAGGGTGTGATTCATCAAATTTTTGGGCTCCTGAAGCCAACCCCAGTGTCTCTTTAAAGTAATATTTGGGCTCCTGCTGCTGCTGCTGCCAACTCCAGGGTGTGAATCATCCAATTTTTGGGCTCCTGAAGCCAACCCCAGTGTCTCTTTAAAGTAATGTTTGGGCTCCTGCTGCTGCTTGCAACTCCAGGGTGTGATTCATCCAATTTTTGGGCTCCTGAAGCCAACCCCAGGGTCTATTTAAAGTAATATTTGGGCTCCTGCTGCTGCTGCCAACTCCAGGGTGTGATTCATCCAATTTTTGGGCTCCTGAAGCCAACCCCAGTGTCTCTTTAAAGTAATGTTTGGGCTCCTGCTGCTGCTTGCAACTCCAGGGTGTGATTTATCCAATTTTTGGGCTCCTGAAGCCAACCCCAGGGTCTATTTAAAGTAATATTTGGGCTCCTGCTGCTGCTGCTGCCAACTCCAGGGTGTGATTCATCCAATTTTTGGGCTCCTGAAGCCAACCCCAGTGTCTCTTTAAAGTAATGTTTGGGCTCCTGCTGCTGCTGCTGCCAACTCCAGGGTGTGATTCATCCAATTTTTGGGCTCCTGAAGCCAACCCCAGTGTCTCTTTAAAGTAATGTTTGGGCGCCTGCTGCTGCCAACTCCAGGGTGTGATTCATCCAATTTTTGGGCTCCTGAAGCCAACCCCAGTGTCTCTTTAAAGTAATGTTTGGGCGCCTGCTGCTGCCAACTCCAGGGTGTGATTCATCCAATTTTTGGGCTCCTGAAGCCAACCCCAGTGTCTCTTTAAAGTAATGTTTGGGCTCCTGCTGCTGCTTGCAACTCCAGGGTGTGATTCATCCAATTTTTGGGCTCCTGAAGCCAACCCCAGGGTCTATTTAAAGTAATATTTGGGCTCCTGCTGCTGCTGCTGCTGCTGCCAACTCCAGGGTGTGAATCATCCAATTTTTGGGCTTCTGAAGCCAACTCCAGTGTCTCTTTAAAGTAATGTTTGGGCTCCTGCTGCTGCTGCTGCCAACTCCAGGGTGTGATTCATCCAATTTTTGGGCTCCTGAAGCCAACCCCAGTGTCTCTTTAAAGTAATGTTTGGGCTCCTGCTGCTGCTGCCAACTCCAGGGTGTGATTCATCCAATTTTTGGGCTCCTGAAGCCAACCCCAGTGTCTCTTTAAAGTAATGTTTGGGCTCCTGCTGCTGCCAACTCCAGGGTGTGATTCATCCAATTTTTGGGCTCCTGAAGCCAACCCCAGTGTCTCTTTAAAGTAATGTTTGGGCTGCTGCTGCTGCCAACTCCAGGGTGTGATTCGTCCAATTTTTGGGCTCCTGCTGCTGCCAACTCCAGTGTCTGTTTAAGGCAATGTTTGGGCTCCTGCCCCTCATAGTGATGCCACTTCAACTCTCTGCAATTGTGGCGCTCTGCGATTCTATTAGCGATGCCTCTGATCTGCATGTGATATTTATTCAAAGTATTATTTAACTAACCCAGCACGCATCCTGTGCGTGTTACAGCAAGGCAGAATGGTTTACAACCCTATTAAGGCTCTAGGAGGCTCAGAAATAGCCGTTTTTCATAGCGATTCGTCGCGAATAAATTCGGATCGAAACGATTTCGGCGAATCAGTCTAATCAAATTTTTCAAAAGTTCGCTCATCTCTAATGGTAACAGATGAGATTGGGGAGCAGGTCAGTCTGCAACCTCTCTGCGTACCACCTGAAAGGATCTTGAATACCACCAGTGGTACTCATACCACTGGTTGGAAACCTCTGCTTTAGAATATTTTCCAGTAGTTTGGCTTGTTTGCAATGGTGTAGTTAAATGTGATCAGGCTCTGATATGAACATTAAGTGGGACCCCATCATGGCTCATTCAGAAACCTTGTCATTTCAACTAGAATAAAACGGAAGAGACAAATTATGATTCTTTTCCGTGCATTATTGACATGAGAGCACAAATCTGATAAATAAGGTAGAGCAGTCACAATGATGGGGCACCCTGACCTAATAGGCCCCGGTACAGTCACTACCCCCGCACCCCCTATAGTGACACCCCTGCTATGATGACTAAAAATTCGAATCAAGTCTAAAAATAGTATTTTTTTCCCCAAGGTTAATGTTTAGATGTTTAGTCATGTAATACAGTACTAATTGTATCAAATGAAATATATAGTAGTTTCTTATTCCTTAATTACTGTTGATTACTGTTCTGCCATTACTTTCATATAAAGTTAACTTGTATAATGGAAATTACATTATATTTTCTAGATGTATTACCATCTAATTAATGTAAAAGACCAGTTTAAAACACCCTCCCCTGATGATGTGCCGATTGGGGAATTTAAAATAAAAACATCTTACCTGAAATCCATGATGGATTCTAGGAGGTGACACTAACATGGCCCTAGACGCGCCTATAGATAAATCCACACCCTCCCTCTAATGCAGGTTTATCATTGGCTAAAATCCTGAATAGACATGAGCTATTGGATGTGTGTCGTGAAATGTACCCCAGAAAGAGAGATTATACATTCTTTTCACAGGCTCACCATAAATACACAATGATATATCATATATTAATCCCCAGTCATTGCTACTGTGGCCTGGTCAGGTCATGCTGCAGTCCTGATCGCTACTAGTGACCTTAACGGGGGGCTTCACTTCATTGAGACTTAATGAATCATTATTAAGCAAGAAAGAAGTATATGTAGAACTAATTACAGAGATCCAACCTCTTCGCTTTTAATATGGTGGAAAACTGTACACCTTTTTAATAATTGGAAAGCACATAACGCTACTATTGGGGAAAATTGAATCAGATCTCTTCTACAATTAAAAAGCAAATACAACTGAATTTAAAAAAGACAGATAAACAGGATCCAGGGAAACTAGAACAAGGTGAAACAAGAGCTAGACTTATCACTAACTACTCAAGTGGAGCAGGAGTTAGATCTGGCTTCATCACTTATCTTTTCACACATATTTGCACTCTTTTGTTTTTCACGTTTGGCAGTTTTAGCCATCGTAATTTTCAATCGTTTGCAATCTGTCTTCATATATTCATATACACATACACACATATGTATTGTTTTATCACTCATTATTTCACACATATTTACACTCCCGTAAATAAATGGGAAAAGAGTGGGGGGAGGGAGGGAGAAAGGGGGGAAAAATTAATAAATTGGTGGGACACATAAATGTTGCATATATTTTATAAAAATATATATCTTTTAAACATTTGGTAATAATTTGATATATTTGTATGTAATGTTTATTTTATTTGTATCTAATATATGTTCACTGCGGATCTTTTTACATCATTTCCAAAGGTGAAATGTTAACCATGAGTGTCTTTCCATTTTCTTAATGATTTATACTGAGCATTATTTTCTATCACTTGATCTGCCTTCAGGATTGTCAATTTGGTCCTGGCTTCTTTGCCTGCAGCACGCCATCCATTATTTAGCATTTATTTAGTATAGGGGACAACCCGGGGGGTTTTATGCAGCAGGGTACCCAGATTCTGGATGCCCTGTGGTTAGGGAATCAAGCAGCCGACCGACATGGGTTTTGGTCCACTTTAAGCGTCATGGATTCAGAGAGTTTCTGTAATCTATTAAATAAGCTCTACTTTCAGGCTAAAAAAAGGACATGAATCTGATACATTTGATATTCTTTAGGGACCCAGACAGGGATGTCTGCTATCCCTAGCATTGCTTGTTTTGGCCCTGGAACTCCTGGCCTGCCAAATCGAAAGCATTAACCCTTTAACTGCCAGCCTACCTTGAGATTTTGTCACCCTTTGTTGCCAGACCATTTTGCACTATTTTGCGCTCCCCTTGTTCAACTGTGATTTTTGAAGGGATTTCCAGGGATTTCCCAGAAAAGTGATATATTGTTTTTTTCAGCAGAGTCTGAGATTTAACATGAAATGTCTTGTTTGTCATTTTTTAGGTGTATTCTAAATATTTTTGGATGAAATGTGTGCAAAAAACCCCCCCCCAAAAAAATTTTTACAATTTGTAGTGTTTTTTGTAATAAAAAATGTAAGTTTGTCAATAAAATCTTATTGCGCGTGAAACCCCAATTTCTCCCGGTTACAGTGATACCACATACGTATAGGTAGACACCCTTTCCTGCCCAGGAGACTCCCCCAAACTGAAACAACTCTTTAGGAGATTTTCAGATAAAATACAACTATGCTACGTGCTAAGCGCACCTTGCAGTTTTTCAAGAAAAACAACCCTTTACATTTGAAATACCCCCAACAAACTATAGATTCTCTGGAAGTACACACCTCAGGCTTTCTAGGCGTACCAGGCTTGTTGACATGGGTGCAGTTTTCTGGAAGTAATCCCTCAATATATTCTTTGGTTGCACAGGGTTTCTCTAAAAAAGTATAAAAAAGCAGAATCAAAACCACATTTTCCTAAAAAAAACTATATGCAAACAAGAAAAAAACTGAAAATCTGAAAAAGCAACATGCCCCGAACAGAACAATACCCAGCATGCATAGCTACTGTCAAGGGAAGAGTTGCCAAACACACCAAAGTAAAGCATGTGCGTAACGGTAATTTTACTTCAAAATTTCAGCTCTGCATACAAAGTGCGCACCTTGTGCTTTTTCTACCAAAACAACCCTTTACATTTGGAATATCCCCCATAAACCATATATTCCCTGAAAGTACACATTTTAAGCTTTCTAAGCGTACCCAGCTTGTTGTCGTGGGCTCATCTTTCTGGAAGTAATCCCTTGAAGAATTCTTAAGTTGCACAGGGTTTCACAAAAAAATTTATAAAAAAAGCAGAATAAAAAACACCTTTTCCTAAAATATCAATATGCAAATAAGAAAAAACAAGCTAAATTTGAAAGCGCAAGGTCCCCCAAGCAGAACAATACCCAACATGCATAGGTACTATTAACCCTTTTAATTGCCAGCCTACTTGAACTTTTGTCGCCCTCAGTTGGTCATTTTTCCCCATTTTGCGGCATGTTTAACCGTGATTTTTGTCGGAATTTCTTGGAAAATATATATATATTTTTTTGCAGCAGAATTTAGGCTTTAACATTAAATGTCTTGTTTGTAATTTTTCTACTGTTTTTTAAATATTTTTGCGTAAAAAAAACAAAAAATAAATAAAATAATATTTTTTAAACAATTGTCTCCTTTATTTTAAATAAAACATTTTTTTAGTAATAAAAACCATATTGCATGTGATAGCCCCATTTCTCCCGATTACAACGGTACCACATATGTATCAATAGCGCCTCATTCTTGCGTCTTAAGCCTAACCCTAAAAATTAAAAAAATAGTGGGGTTCCCCCCCCCCGGGAGGGGGTCCCTATGTCATTTTCTTTTTAATTTTAATTCTTTAAAATTTTAATTTTTTTTATTTTTTTCTTTTTAATCCCAGGGGGTGGGGGGACCCCATTTTTTGGGGGGAATTTTAAGGGTTAGGGTTAGCCTAACCCTAACCCGTAAAGTGGACCAACACCCAGGATTTTCACTATCCTGGGTTTTGATCCACTTCCGCGGGGGTGCCCCGCTGCGTAAAACCCCCGAGAAAGGTATAAAAAACTCACCTCAGCCCGCTCCTACGGTGCATGCGCGAGCGCTCGTCCAATCAGAGCGCTCAGAGCCGCTGTGGTATGCACGGACAAGGGACGGACAACCACAGCGGCTCTGAGCGCGCTGGCAGCCGCATCTCGCGCTTCCCTCTAACAGGGAGCGTGCCCGCGTCGGCGATTCACAAACGACCGGCACGTGTGCGCGCCCAGATAGAGAGAAGTGCGAGATGCGGCCCGCGCATGCACCGTTGGAACGGGGATAAGGTAAGGCGATTGGGGCGTCCTGGGGGGTTTCACACAGTGGAGCATCCCGATTTCGGATGCCCCGCAGGGAGGGATCGGATCCGGGCCGATCAGCCTGGGTGTTGGTCCACTTAAAAAAAAAAAAAAAAAAAAGTAGGGGGGGGGGACCCCATTTTTGGGGGGAATTTTAAGGGTTAGGGTTAGGCTAACCCTAACCGTTAAACATTTTTTAAAAAATTACGTAGGGACCCTCATTTTTTTTTGGAATTTTAAGGGTTAGGGTTAGTCTAACCCTAACCCTTAAAATTAAAAAAAAAAAAATGACATAGAGTCCCCCCTCACAGGCTAACCCTAACCCTAACCCTTAAAATTAAAAAAAAATGACGTAGGGTCCCCCCTACCCGTCATAACCAGCCCGGGACCAGCTATGGGGGCTTGTAGGCACAGAGTGGGGGGGCCAGCTTTTGTGGCCCCCCCACCCTGCAGCCTACGAGCCCACATAGCCTATGTGGGCCCGGGCTCTTCTGCCCCCCCCTGGACTTTGGGGAGGCAGGTAATTGGGGGTGCAGGGGTTAATGGCAAGTCACCCGCTAGGGCAGGTGACTTGCCAGACCCCAGCCTTGTGAACTGGTACAGGGGTCTCATGGACCCCTTACCAGTTCACAAAGGGTTAACAGTTAAATAATAAAAAACACACAGAAAAAAATAATTTTATTAAAAAATAAAAAAATTTACTCTTTACTCACCTTCGATCGTCAGCTCCTGTGTCCCTCGCTGATCTGCTGTCAGATGCCGGTGATCGGCAGCCAGAGGAGGGGGGGAGGCAGGAGATCAGAGGATCTCCTGTCCCCTCCTTCTCTCACCACCGATCACCGGCATCTGAAAGCTGAGAGGCCTGGAGCTGTCAAGACGCCGGCCCGAGTGACGTCATAAGCCCCGCCCCCAAAAGGGGTGGGGCTTCGCGACAAAATGGCGGCGCCCGTCGGAGGAAGAGGGGAGAGAGCCTGACAGGCTCTCTCCTGAAGACAGATAACCCTGGGGGGGGGGGATCGGAGGCCCCCCCAGGTGAAGAGGAGGGCCGGCGCGATCGAGCGAACATGGAGGTGAATAAATGTCATTTGGATTTTTAAATTTTTTTGCAGGAAAAGCCAGCGGCCGCAAAAATGGGGGGGGGGCTACTCCGGGCTCTCCCCTTCCTCCGGAGGAGCCCCGATGGGGGATCGGAGCCCCCCGGGGTGAAGAGGAGACCCGGCCGGTTCAAATGAGGGGTCAGGTAAGTGTTTTTTTTTTAATTTTACCGGCGCTAGCAGGGGGCAAAGCCAGGCACGTAAATTTTACGTGGCTGGCATTTAACGGTTGGAGAGGCAGCCACGTAAAATTTACGTGGCTGGTGTTTAAAGGGTTAAATATTAATCTATCCCAATCGTTGGTACCTGGGATTGAGTTTGCAATTAACTTTAAATGGGTGCCTCAAAAGCCTAGTTATCTAGGAATTAAGTTGACAGATTATGCTTACTTAGACAAGGCCAACCTATCCTTGGTAGGTAAATTGAAAGAGAGTTTGAGAGCCTGGTCTGGTCTGTCCTTGTCATGGTTTTGATGTATCTAAAGATGAGTCTACTGCAGAGAATGTTATATTTATTCAGATTCCTGTCTGTAGCAGTCCCACCACAGAAATTGTATTTACTACAGAGGGAGATACATAATTTCATATGGGGAGGTAAATGCAGAACAATCAATCAACGCACGCTATACTCACTGAAAACCCAGGGTGGTACTGGTAAACAAATACTATTAGGCAGCTCGGCATGCCCAAATGTCTTCTATATACTAAACAAAACGACCCAGATGGGTTTAAATAAGAACAACTTGCATGCCCAAATACACCTATTGATTTATTGATGTGGATTACAAACAAAGAAAGACCTGTTTTCCTATCCACTTTCTAATCTCACTCGTTAAGTCTGTGGCAATCCGTGGCCATATGTGGGGGACTAATCTCACACCACAAACCACTGGCACCAATATATGGGAATTCTATATTTCTTCCTGGCAATAGAGCAGTGGATTTTCAATGGTGGATCAATTAGGGATGTTGTAGGATTGGCAACTTTATAGATGATATGGCAGTCAGATCTATATCTACTATCAGGGACTCCAAATGCCATCCTCAGCGAGTTTACAGCAAATCAAATATATTATTTCATCTCTTCCTATAATTTCATCTCTAAGATAAAACGATCAAAGGGCAGCATTTGATTCAATTTGTTAAGGGTATTAATTCATATTGTTACTTATAAGGCTGGCAGAATATCTCTCCTCTATGATAATTTAATGACCTCAAAGTCTAAATTACCATAGAGGAAGAGGATTTGAGAGAGGGACTGGAGATTGAGGCATGGAGGAAGCTGGCTTTTTCAGTTGCAAGAACATCTATTAAAACATTCTTAACAGAGGCTAACTATAAGGTGATGAGGATTTGAGGTGGCATATGACTCCGGATAGAGTAGCTAAGGCTTGCATCAGGGGAGGCAGTGATGTGGAATATATGTTCCATATATGGCGGACAAGCCCCATAATCCACTCTTAGCGGGAGAACATAGCTGATAATAAGGATAACGAAAACCAAGATCCCATGGACCCAAAATGTTTACTGCTCAACCAGATCTCATTCCCAATGACAAAGTACACTAGAAAATGTATTGGATTCCTGATATTAGCAGCGAAAATAGCAACTTCATGGCAGAAGCCAAACATATGTATACATATTATACATACCAAACTTAACTGGATTCTGCACAATGATAAATTTTCTGCAACACTTGCGGATAATGAGGGGGTGTTTGCCCTTACCCGTGGATCGAATATACAGATATAATGATGTCAATTTTGGGCTTTGTGTGTGTGGGGGGGGGGGGGGCGACATCCATCCTTGGTGTTATCTTGCAGCTCAAGAACTGATCCTACAATTTAATTGTGTTGTGCTTTGCAATATCCACGTCTTGGTACACCAGTAACTTTTTTAAATGTTATACATCTTGTATTGCATATATAACAATAAACATATTTAAACATAAAACATCTTATTTGTTACCCCGCTCCCACAGTGCCATTTGGGGGGCTTTCTGCAACAAATGTGCATGAAGAGTTTTTGTGACTCACCTAATAAAATTGTAGCGGCTGCGGAACAGCAGCAATAACTGAATAACTGAATTTAACTCTTAGTGCTCATATGCATATGTCAGTTCGCCTTAATAAAAGGATCCTGAAACATCAGCTGCTTTGTTATTGGTGCATCTCATTGATTACAGATAGACTTTTTTGATTATCCCTTGGTGTTCCATACACTCACCCATATTGAATCAGAGTGCTTTGGACATTTTTTGTTTGTTTGCCATGCCCAGTCACCGAATATGCAGTCTATAGGAGCCACAGCTCTGCGATCACCCTGATCGTTAGTGAAGGATCCAGTCAGTGCAATGGCGAGTGCTAAGTAAGCTGGCATAGATGGCTGGATAGAGGGATTACATCTGTGGCTGAGCAGGGAGGAAGCTAATGTTGGTGTTACATCCCTGCACATAGTGTGAGGGAGCAGCCCCAGGTCTGTACACGCAGGGTGCACAATTTTTATTTACTGCATTATTTTGGCAAATGTTTATGTGTTTGGTTTTCATATTTTTTGATGAGCATTGTCAAGCTTCCTAACTACCCTGCTCAGCAGCAGCCAAGGCATAGAGGGAACATTGTCCCTTATAAGCTGAACCACTCTGCCAGACAGTAACTAAATATGGTAAATCAGGAGGAGGGACAACAATGATCGGGCCACTGACCACCTGGTTCCTGTTGCTGTCAAACTCCCAGCTCCCCCTATAGATATGCCCCTGCTGCCAGACAGAACCAGAAGTCATAGTGTATAGATCTGTATGCAAATAAGTACTGTTACTGTAACATGTTACATGTTTTTGGGTCACAACTAGGGATGAGCGAATCGATTCGGATGAACCTGGATTCGCTCCGAATTTCATGAAAAATTCGATTCTGAACGAATCCGAATTTCCCCGCGATTCGATTGATCAAAGTTTTCCTTTAACCCTTCTATTGCCAGCCACGTAAATTTTACGTGGCTGCCTCTCCAACCGTTAAACGCCAGCCACGTAAAATTTACGTGCCTGACTTTCCCCAGTAATAAAATAAAAAGTATAAAAAAATATCACTTACCTGACCCCTTGTTTGATTCATCCGGGTCTCCTCTTCAGCCAGAGGGGCTCCGATCGCCGATTGGGGGTCCTCCGGCTGCAGGGGAGGGCCCGGAATAGGGTGCCCCCCCCGTTTCAGCAGCCGCCGGCATTTGCCTGCAAAAAAAAAAAAAAGACATTTACTCACCTCCGCTCCCACCGGCTCCCGCCGCCTCTCCTCTTCATGGGGGGGGCTCCGATCACCCCCCCCGGCTCTTCCGTCTTCTGGAGGAGGGCATAACAGCCCTCCTCCCTTTACCTCCTCCGATGGCGGCCGCCATCTTGGATTCTGGCCCCGCCCCTTCGGGGGCGGGGCCGATGGCGTCACCGCCGGGTGTCATCGGGGCACCCGGCAGTTCAGCCTTCAGATGCCGGTGACGGCTGGGCGGGGAAGGAGGGAGGTAGGCGATCCTCCGATCGCCTGCCTCCCTCCTTCTCTGCCCAGCCATCTCTGACATATGATCGCCGCGGGACACAGGAAATGAAGATCGGAGGTGAGTAAAGTAAAAAAAGTTTTTTTTTTTTTTAATAAAGTCATTTAAAAAAAAGTGTGTGTCTTTTTTTTTTACTTTAACCCTTTGTGAACTGGTAAGGGGTCCATGTGACCCCTTATACCAGTTCACAGGGCTCGGGGGTCTGGCAAGTCACCTGCGCAAGAGGGTGACTTGCCATTAACCCCTGGCCCCCCAAATTACCTGCCTCCCCAAAGCCCAGGGGGGGGCAGAAGAGCCGTGGCCCTAGGCTATGGCGGCTTATAGCCGCAGGGCCAGGGGCCACTAAAGCTGGCCCCTGCGCCCTGTTCTACAAGCCCCCATAGCTGGTCACAGGCTGGTTACGCTGGGTAGGGGGGACCTCACGCCATTTTTTTTTTGGGATTTTTAAGGGTTTTAACCCTTAAAAATCCAAAAAAAATGGGGTCCCCCTCCCTTCGAGGGGGGACCCTATGTCATTTTTTTTTTTAATTAACCCTTTCTTACCTGTAACCCAGTAGGTATAAAAGGCTTCCAGCAGCAGCAGGAGAGCAGAAGCCTAAGTGATCAGCGTGGGACACATGGATGGATCGGAGGTAAGTATTAAAAAAAAATATTAAAAAACATTTATTTTTTTTTAATAAAAATATTTTTAAATAAGTGTGTCTGTGTGTTTTTTTTTACTTTTAACCCTTTGTGAACTGGTAAGGGGTCCATGTGACCCCTTATACCAGTTCACAGGGCTCGGGGGTCTGGCAAGTCACCTGCGGCTAGTGGGTGACTCGCCATTAACCCAGAGACCCCCCATTACCTGCCTCCCAAAAAAACCTTAAAATTCCCCCAAGAAATGGTGGACCCCCCCCCCGTGAAGGGGGACCCCACGCCATTTTTTTTTTATTTAACCCTTTATTATGTGGATAGTAGTTGTATTTTATTTGTAAATGTTATAAAGTGCTCTTTTCAGTTTATGGGATCACCTGGACAGGAACGGGGGGCTACCGATACATATGTGGTATCATTGTAATCGGGAGAAAAGGGACTTTCACATGCAATATGGTTTTCTTTAATAAAATAAATGTTTTTGTTTAAAATAAAGGAGACAATTTAAAAAATATATATTTTTTTATTTTTTAATTTTTTAATTTTTTAAAAAATATTTAAAAAAGTAGAAAAAATACAAACAAGACATTTCATGTTAAAGCCTAAACTCTGCCACAAAAAGAAAATATGCCATTTTCTTGGAAATTCCTGCAAAAATCACAGTTAAACATCACGCAAAATGGTGAAAAATATCCTGTCAGGAGAGGGTGACAAAATCTCAAGTAGACTGGCAGTCAAAAGGTTACAGGTACCTATGCATGTTGGGTATTGTTCTGCTCGGGGGACCTTGCGCTTTCAGATTTAGCTTGTTTTTTCTTATTTACATATTGATATTTTAAGAAAAGGTGTTTTTTATTCTGCTTTTTTATACATTTTTTTGTAAAACCCTGTGCAACCTAAGAATTCTTCGAGATATTACTTCCAGAAAGATGAGCCCACTACAACAAGCTGGGTACGCTTAGAAAGCTTAACATGTGTACTTTCAGGGAATATATGGTTTATGGGGGATATTCCAAATGTAAAGGGTTGTTTTGGTAGAAAAAGCACAAGGTGCGCACTTTGTCTGCAGAGCTGAAAATCTGAAGTAAAACTACCGCTATGCGCATGCTTTACTTTGGTGTGTTTGGCAACTCTTTCCTTGACAGAACCTATGCATGTTGGGTATCGTTCTGTTCAGGGGATGTTGCTTTTTCAGATTTTCAGAGTTTTTCTCTGGTTCGCATATAGGTTTTTTTAGGAAAATGTGGTTTTGATTCTGCTTTTTTATTCATTTTTAGGGAAACCCTGTGCAACCAAAGAATACATTGAGGGATTACTTCCAGAAAACTGCACCCATGTCAACAAGCCTGGTAGGCCTAGAAAGCTTGAGGTGTGTACTTCTAGAGAATATATAGTTTGTGGGGGGTATTTCAAATGTAAAGGGTTGTTTTTCTTGAAAAACTGCAAGGTGCGCATATTGCATAGCATAGTTGTATTTTATCTGAAAATCCCCTAAAGCGTTGTTTCAATTTGGGGGAGTCTCCTGGGCAGGAAAGGGTGCCTACCTATACATATGTGGTACCGCTGTAACCGGGAGAAATTGGGGTTTCACACGCAATAAGATTTTATTGACAAACTTACATTTTTTATTACAAAAAAACACTACAAATTGTAAAAAATAGTTTTTTTTTTATTTTTTTGCACAATTTTCACCCAAAAATATTGAGAATACACTTAGAAAATGACAAACAAGACATTTCATGTTAAAGCCCAGGCTCCGCTGAAAAAAACAATATATCACTTTCCTGGGAAATCCCTGGAAATCCCTTCAAAAATCACAGTTGAACATGGGGAGCGCAAAATAGGGCAAAATAATCTGGCAACAAAGGTTGACAAAATCTCAAGGTAGGCTGGCAGTTAAAGGGTTAAACTCCATTTATTTCAATTACAGGCATTGTAAAATGGTGGATGGACAGGTCTGGACATGTCTGGACATATCTCCTGGGAAAGTTATCATGGGAAGGTCACATGCAGCCTATCAGCAGCCAGGAGCCCCGGTGACGTCACAGCGCTATATAAAGCGGCGGCCATCTTGCTTGTGCGCATTTCAGACTTGCATTCGTGAGAGAAAGGTGGCTGCTGCAGCTAGGGAGAGAGAGCTAGCGATAGGTAGGGAGATTTACAGATAGGTAAAGAGAGAGACAGATAGTTAGGGAGATTTAGAGTGGTAGCCAGAGCTAGGGAAAGATAGGTTTAAAACCGGAACAATCCAGCAGCACACAAGTCACATTGACAGGGTGCCTAGTGCTGGCTATGATTCATATTTCATAATTACTGGGTTACTGTTAATATATTTGGTTTGGTTTAAATACAGCTGCACACTGTGCATGCAATGCACATGCTATTTAAGCCTTTCTGCTATTTAGGCCTGAACGCTATTTTAACCCTATCTGTTAAATACAGCTGCACACTGTGCATGCAATGCACATGCTATTTAACCCTTTCTGCTATTTAGGCCTGAATGCTATTTTAACCCTATCTGTTAAATACAGCTGCACACTGTGCCTGCAATGCACATGCTATTTAACTCTTTCTGCTATTTAGGCCTGAATGTTATTTTAACCCTATCTGTTAAATACAGCTGCACACTGTGCATGCAATGCACATGCTATTTAACCCTATCTGTTAAAAGCATTTCTCATACTTGGATTAGTGTCAAAAGTTTCTGCTCAGCTTAAAATATACCAGGCCACACGGGCATCCCAAGGCACATGCTATTTTAACCCTATCTGTTAAATACAGCTGCACACTGTGCATGCAATGCACATGCTATTTAACCCTTTCTGCTATTTAGGCCTGAATGCTATTTTAACCCTATCTGTTAAATACAGCTGCACACTGTGCATGCAATGCACATGCTACTTAACCCTATCTGTTAAACAAAAGCATTTCTCATACTTGGATTAGTGTCAAAAGTTTCTGCTCAGCTTAAAATATACCAGGCCACACGAGCATCCCAAGGCACATGCTATTTAACCCTATCTGTTAAACAAAAGCATTTCTCATACTTGGATTAGTGTCAAAAGTTTCTGCTCAGCTTAAAATATACCAGGCCACACGGGCATCGCAAGGCACATGCTATTTTAAACCTATCTGTTAAATACAGCTGCACACTGTGCATGCAATGCACATGCTATTTAACCCTATCTGTTAAACAAAAGCATTTCTCATACTTGGATTAGTGTCAAAAGTTTCTGCTCAGCTTAAAATATACCAGGCCACACGGGCATCCCAAGGCACATGCTATTTTAACCCTATCTGTTAAATACAGCTGCACACTGTGCCTGCAATGCACATGCTATTTAACCCTTTCTGCTATTTAGACCTGAATGCTATTTTAACCCTATCTGTTAAATACAGCTGCACACTGTGCATGCAATGCACATGCTACTTAACCCTATCTGTTAAACAAAAGCATTTCTCATACTTGGATTAGTGTCAAAAGGTTCTGCTCAGCTTAAAATATACCAGGCCACACGAGCATCCCAAGGCACATGCTATTTAACCCTATCTGTTAAACAAAAGCATTTCTCATACTTGGATTAGTCTCAAAAGTTTCTGCTCAGCTTAAAATATACCAGGCCACACGGGCATCGCAAGGCACATGCTATTTTAAACCTATCTGTTAAATACAGCTGCACACTGTGCATGCAATGCACATGCTATTTAACCCTATCTGTTAAACAAAAGCATTTCTCATACTTGGATTAGTGTCAAAAGTTTCTGCTCAGCTTAAAATATACCAAGCCACACTGGCATCCCAAGGCACATGCTATTTAACCCTATCTGTTAAACAAAAGCATTTCTCATACTTGGATTAGTGTCAAAAGTTTCTGCTCAGCTTAAAATATACCAGGCCACACGGGCATCCCAAGGCACATGTTATTTAACCCTATCTGTTAAACAAAAGCATTTCTCATACTTGGATTAGTGTCAAAAGTTTCTGCTCAGCTTAAAATATACCAGGCCACACGGGCATCCCAAGGCACATGCTATTTTAACCCTATCTGTTAAATACAGCTGCACACTGTGCATGCAATGCACATGCTATTTAACCCTTTCTGCTATTTAGGCCTGAATGCTATTTTAACCCTATCTGTTAAATACAGCTGCACACTGTGCATGCAATGCACATGCTATTTTACCCTATCTGTTAAACAAAAGCATTTTTCATACTTGGATTAGTGTCAAAAGTTTCTGCTCAGCTTAAAATTTACCAGGCCACACTGGCATCCCAAGGCACATGCTATTTAACCCTATCTGTTAAACAAAAGCATTTCTCATACTTGGATTAGTGTCAAAAGTTTCTGCTCAGCTTAAAATATACCAGGCCACATGGCATCCCAAGGCACATGCTATTTTAACCCTATCTGTTAAATACAGCTGCACACTGTGCATGCAATGCACATGCTTTTTAACCCTATATGTTAAACAAAAGCATTTCTCATACTTGGATTAGTGTCAAAAGTTTCTGCTCAGCTTAAAATATACCAGGCCACACTGGCAACCCAAGGCACATGCTATTGAACCCTATCTGTTAAACAAAAGCATTTCTCCTACTTGGATTAGTGTCAAAAGTTTCTGCTCAGCTTAAAATATACCAGGCCACACGGCATCCCAAGGCACATGCTATTTAACCCAATCTGTTAAATACAGCTGCACACTGTGCATGCAATGCACATGCTATTTAACCCTTTCTGCTATTTAGGCCTGAATGCTATTTTAACCCTATCTGTTAAATACAGCTGCACACTGTGCATGCAATGCACATGCTATTTAACCATATCTGTTAAACAAAAGCATTTCTCATACTTGGATTAGTGTCAAAAGTTTCTGCTCAGCTTAAAATATACCAGGCCACACAGGCATCCCAAGGCACATGCTATTTTAACCCTATCTGTTAAATACAGCTGCACACTGTGCATGCAATGCACATGCTATTTAATCCTTTCTGCTATTTAGGCCCGAATGCTATTTTAACCCTATCTGTTAAATACAGCTGCACACTGTGCATGCAATGCACATGCTATTTAACCCTCCTATCTGTTAAACAAAAGCATTTCTCATACTTGGATTAGTGTCAAAAGTTTCTGCTCAGCTTAAAATATACCAGGCCACACGGGCATCCCAAGGCACATGCTATTTTAACCCTATCTGTTAAATACAGCTGCACACTGTGCATGCAATGCACATGCTATTTAACCCTATCTGTTAAACAAAAGCATTTCTCATACTTGGATTAGTGTCAAAAGTTTCTGCTCAGCTTAAAATATACCAGGCCACACGGGCATCCCAAGGCACAAGCTATTGAACCCTATCTGTTAAACAAAAGCATTTCTCATACTTGGATTAGTGTCAAAAGTTTCTGCTCAGCTTAAAATATACCAGGCCACACGGGCATCCCAAGGCACATGCTATTTTAACCCTATCTGTTAAATACAGCTGCACACTGTGCATGCAATGCACATGCTATTTAACCCTTTCTGCTATTTAGGCCTGAATGCTATTTTAACCTTATCTGTTAAATACAGCTGCACACTGTGCATGCAATGCACATGCTATTTAACCCTTTCTGCTATTTAGGCCTGAACGCTATTTTAACCCTATCTGTTAAACAAAAGCATTTCTCATACTTGGATTATTGTTACTACTCTCTGCTCGGCTTAAAATACATTACGCCACACTGGCATCCCAAGGCACATGCTATTTTAACCCTATCTGTTATACAACATAAGCGTTGATCAGCATCAGCTGCTTTATTAAGCTACTTCAGTTTGCACTTGTTTTTGACTGCTTTCAATAAACCAGGCCGCAGGACACCCCAAAGCTGCACCTTGCACCCTATCTGGTATACAACATAAGCGTTGATCAGCATCAGCTGCTTTATTAAGCTACTTCAGTTTGCACTTGTTTTTGACTGCTTTCAATAAACCAGGCCGCAGGGCACCCCAAAGCTGCACCTTGCACCCTATCTGTTATACAACATAAGTGTTGATCAGCATCAGCTGCTTTATTAAGCTACTTCAGTTTGCACTTGTTTTTAACTGCTTTTAATAAACCAGGCCGCAGGGCACCCCAAAGCTGCACCTTGCACCCTATCTGTTTATACTAAATAAGCATCTACAGCCTCAGCTTTATTAAGTTATTGCATTTTGAATTGGTTTTGGTCTGCTTTAAATACACCAGGCCGCAGAGTATCACAAACCTGCACGTTGCACCCCATCTGTTATACTAAATAAGCGTTGTTCAGCATCAGCTTTATTAAGCTATTGCATTTTGCATTGGTTTTTGTCCTGCTGCCAAAACACTAGGCCCCAGGGTATCCCAAACCTGCACTTAGCAGCCTATCTGTTATACTAAATACACTTGTTGATCCTTCCTCAGCTTAATCAAAGTATTGCATTTTGAATTGGTTTTTGGTCTGCCTTTAACAAAAAAAACACCAGGCCGCAGGGCATCCCAAACCTGCATTAGGCAGCCTATCTGTTATACTAAATACGCTTGTTGATCCTTCCTCAGCTGAATCTGAGCATTGCATTTTGAATTGGTTTTTGTCCCGCAGTCAAAACACCAGCCCACATGGGCATCCCAAACCAGCACATCACCCTATCTTTTATACTAAATAAGCTTGTTCAGCCTCAGTTTTATTAAGCTATTGCATTTTGAATTGGTTTTTGTCCTGCTGTCAAAACACTAGCCCATATGGGCATCCCAAACCAGCACATGTCACCCTGTTATACTAAATAAGCTTCTACAGGCCCTTTTTTAATTTATTTATTTTTATTTATATAGAGCTGTAATAGATTATATAGTGAGGTAAATTCGCCATTTTGCACCATTATATAGAGAAGCTCACTGTGTAAATCTGAGGAGCAATAGTTTATACAGTATTGTGAGGTAAATTCGCTGTTTTGCACTATTATATATATATCAACCTAAATCCCTGTGTAAATCTGAGGAGCAATAGTTTATACTGTGAGGTAAAGTTGCCATTTTATAGAGCAGGCCCTGTCTGAAAATCTCATTTTGCAATCTATGTTATATTGTGAGCTAAATTCGCCATGTTGCACCATTCTTTAGAGTGGCCCTCCTGTGTAAATCAGAGCAACAATAGTTTATATTGGACAATACATTTGCCCTGTTTTGCACCATTATATGGAGCAGCCCCTGAGTAAACCTGGGGGGCAATAGTTTATATTATGAGGTAAATTCATTACATAGAGCAGTCCCTATATAAACCTGAGAAATAGGTTATATTGTGTGAGTTAAATCCGCTCTTGGTTTTGCAGCATAATATAGAGCAGACCCTGTGTAAATCTGAGGGGCAATAGCTTATATTGTGAGGTAAATTTGCCATTTTGCAGCATAATATGGAGCAGCCCCTGTGTAAATCTGAGGGGCATTAGCTTATATAGTGAGGTAAATTTGCCATTTTGCAGCATTATATAGAGCAGGCCCTGTGTAAATCTGAGGGGCAATAGTTTATACTGTGAGTTAAATTTGCCATTTTGCAGCATAATATAGAGCAGCCCCTGTGTACATCTGAGGGGCAATAGCTTATACTGTGAGGTAAATTTGCCATTTTGCAGCATTATATAGAGCAGGCCCTGTGTAAATCTGAGGGGCAATAGCTTATACTGTGAGGTAAATTTGCCATTTTGCAGCATAATATAGAGCAGCCCCTGTGTACATCTGAGGGGCAATAGCTTATACTGTGAGGTAAATTTGCCATTTTGCAGCATAATATAGAGCAGCCCCTGTGTACATCTGAGGGGCAATAGCTTATACTGTGAGGTAAATTTGCCATTTTGCAGCATAATATAGAGCAGCCCAGTTGCCATCTAAATCAACTACTGGCCGGGCAGGACAGCTTTTCCAGGGCAAACTCTGCTAGTTGCGGCCACAAGTCAAGTTTGGCTTCCCAGAAGTCCAGCTGATCCTCAAGGTGTGTTGGCATGGTCATGTCAAGGTATGACATGACCTGCTGGTTCAGGTCCTGCCCCAGGTCTTCCTGCTGCTCATGAGTAGAAAGCTACTCATTAGCGACTGAAGACTGAGGCTGCTGATGGAGCTGCTGCTGCCACCCCCCCCAGCAGCCATGGCAGTGGAAGGTGAGCGCAGAGGTCCACCCGAGTCAGACCTGTGAGAGTATGGCGCAGATAGACATCGCCCAACTGACTACGTAGGATGTCTCTGTAGTAGGTCAGTTTGTCCTCCCTCTCAGTGGGTGTAAAAAAAGCCCCCATTTTGTGCCAGAAGTGAGGGTCCAATAAGGTGGAGAGCCAGAAGTCATCCCGCTGACAAATGGAGACAATTCTGTGGTCACTACGCAAGCACGTGAGCAAGCATGCATTGTGCCATTTGTGCAAGTGACTCGGAGGGACTACCTGTCTCCATCTCCACTGCAAACTGCCACGGTGTGTCTGGGTCCTTTGTCTCACCTTCCTCACAACCCTCTAGCTCCTCTGGCTGCTCCTGCTCCTCCTCTCCTGTCAGAAGACTAGATAAAATGGTCATTTTGTCAAACCTAAACTGTGCTTCGCTGTGCCCCACCCCATCCTCCTCCTCCACTTCAGCCCCCACAGGCTTCATGTGGCTGTGAAATGTATGCGCCATGTCTCCAGTGCCCTGACCAGCCATGGTTTCCAACATGTGTTGTAGTACATGAAGCAGTGGAATCTCATCGTTCATCTCATAGTCCTGGCGACTGACTAATAAAGTAGCTTCCTCAAAGGGCCTGAGCAAACGGCAGGTGTCACGTATGAGCTGCCACTGGTTTACATTGAAGTTAAACAGGGGAGTCCCCCTATCCGTTTGGATCATCAAGAAATCCGTGATGGCTTTTCTCTGTTCCTATAGTCGATCCTGCATATGGAGGGTGGAATTCCAACAGGTGGAAACATCGCAAATCAGACTGTGTTGGGGGATACCGTTCTGACGCTGAAGATCAAGAAGGGTGTGCTTGGCAGAGTAGGAGTGGCTGAAGTGCATGCAAAGTTTCCTTCCCGTTGTTAGGATGTCTTGCAGATGGGGGGGAAGACTTCAGAAAACGCTTGACAACTAGATTGAACACGTGTGCCATGGCAGGACGCATGGCTCAGGCTTCCTTGTTGCAGCGCAGACAAGATGTTCTTCCCAGTGTCAGTCACCATGGGTCCCATTTGCAGTTTTCGTGGAGTAAGCCATGATTTAATTTATTGAGTTCTCATTTTTAGCAGTTCCTCCCATGTGTTGCTCTGTGGCTCAAGGCAAACCATGTGAAGAACAGAGTGAAACCGCCGTGTCCTGCACACATGGTAGGCTGGAAGGGCACTGGGAAAAAAAAAATAAAAAAAAAAAATATTTAGAAAAAACAAAATACAAAAAAAAATAAAAATAAATAAATAAAAATATGTACAAAAATTCACAAAATATTAAAAAAAGACAATGGAAAAAAAATATTTCAAAAAAATTCAAAAAAAAAAAAAAAAAAAAAAAAAAAAAAAATATATATATATATATATATATATATATATGTTTTTAAAAAATACAAAATATGAAAAAAAAAATATCCCAAAAAAAAAAATTTTTGCTAAATTTTATATGTTACTGTTATCATGTTAGATGTTATTGTTGCTATGTTATATGTTATTATATGTTATTATTATAAATATGTTTAAACAAGATAAATGTTAACTATTATGTCATTGACAATTAGCCACTTTTTTCTGTGACACCATTGCTAAGTGCAAGTGTACTGTCACAGGCACAAAGGCCTAGGAGCGTGGAGGCCACAGCAGAGGGACCTGTTCAAGTTGCTGTTGTGGTTGTGCAGGAACCACAATCACCGGATATGTATTGTCCCTGACCGTAGTTACAGCTCCAGACATAGGCACTGCTGTGCACTTTGGTACACACTGACAGGCTAAAGGACTGGCCCACCTTCTGTTCAACAAAATTGTACAGGGCTGGTACTGCCTTCTTCGCAAAGAAATGACAGCAGGGGACTCTCCACCTCGGCTCGGCACAAGCCATCAGTTCTCTGAAAGGTCCACCAACTCAAAAGGGAGGGACTGCAGCACCAGCAACTTATACAGGAGCACATTTAGCTTCTGTACGTTGGATGAGTGGGCACATACTGTTGTCTCTTGGACATGGCTTGGCCAATGGATTGCTGGCGGAATGACTGACTCGGATTAAGAGGAGGAGGAGCATCTGGAGTGACAGAGGATGGGTATGACACACAGAAGGTGGTGGAGCCTTGGCTGGCTGGAACAGAGAGCGGCGTGCCACTGGGTAATGCAGCAGGCTGGACCACCACTTTGGAGCCAACTCTCCCAGGCCACTTTATGGTGACGCTGCAAATGTTGACGCAGGGCTGTGGGTCCAACATTGGGACCCTGGCCACACTTCACCTTCTGCCTACACATCTTTCATATAGCCATGTTAACCTCCTGCGGATGCTTGATGAAAAACTGCCACATGGCCTTGTAGCTGATTTTTCCTACCAACAGTCCGCACTAATTCACTGCTGCTGCTGCCTCCTGGGAAGATAGCCTGCCGCGCAAGTGGTCTACCCCGAGCACATTTGCCTCCATGCTGGCCACTAAATCTGTCACTCTCCATCACTCCAAGCCTTTAAAAGTGCCCTCAAAACTCACTGATGACCTCCTCAGGTTCCTCAACAGTGTCTGCTTAAGAAGCCAAAACGCTTGCAACACCACCTCCCACGCCACTCTCCTCATCACTACTTGCCCGTCTAGTGGAAGAAGTGGCGAGTGTCTCCTGCACTTCTTGGCTGGGCAGTAGCTGCTGATTTTTCTGATTATCAGATCGTCCTCATTGAATAGTGGAGCTGAACCCTAAGCATAAGACATAACCGACAGTTGACTGGGGGTGTCAGATGTCACTTGTGATGCAGTGGATGATCGTGTTAACCAATGGATGATGGCAGATGGGTTGCTGGTCAAGACACGACCGCTAGCTGATCCCGGGAGATCAGTCCTCTCACTGAGATTCCTGCTGCCACTCACCCCTAGTCCGCTGCAACCTCTGCTTGATGAATTTAGGCCTCTGCAACTTCTCTGTGCCCATCCTGCCACTTCTCTGCCTGACATACTTAGTGCGTATATGAGGGGAGGACAAAACGCTACACTACACTTAAAACAGGATTTGTCGAAAAGAGCAGCAGGTGTGTAACTATCTATGGTCTTTAGTAACTAGGCCCTGAAGACTTTAACACGAACAAAATGATGAAACTCTTAGATGTGCGTAAGTGATGCTCTGATGAGAGCAATTCAATGTGCTCCAGTATGCTTCAAAAATGTTTTTTTTTTTTCAGAGACTGGCCTGCGCGGAAATGAATCGGGCATGGATCAGCCAAGATTTCCACCCACCAATGCCTGATGCATTAGAGTAGATTGATCATGGGGCCAGACCAACACTAAAGAAATATGGATCGTGCAAAACAGATTTAAGGTGCTGCTCTCCAGTTACAGACATTCCTCTGCATCAGACCACAAGTAATTATTGAGAAATTGCTTTACTTTACTCTTACTTTTTATTAATATTCTTCGGATAAGATATCTGTGCCAAAAATCTGTATATGTTCTCTTAATGCTGCTGCCAACTCCAGGGTGTGTCTTTCTGGCAATTTTGGGCTCCTGCTGCTGCTGCTGCCAACTCCAGTGTCTCTTTTAAGCAATGTTTGGGCTCCTGCTGCTGCTGCTTGCAACTCCAGGGTGTCATTCAGCCAATTTTTGGTCTCCTGCTGCCAACTCCAGTGTCTCTTTCAGCCAATGTTTGGGCTCCTGCTGCTGCTGCTTGCAACTCCAGGGTGTGATTCATCCAATTTTTGGGCTCCTGAAGCCAACTCCAGTGTCTCTTTCAGCCAATGTTGGGCTCCTGCTGCTGCTGCTTGCAACTCCAGGGTGTGATTCATCCAATTTTTGGGCTCCTGAAGCCAACTCCAGTGTCTCTTTTAGCCAATGTTGGGCTCCTGCTGCTGCTGCTTGCAACTCCAGGGTGTGATTCATCCAATTTTTGGGCTCCTGAAGGCAACTCCAGTGTCTCTTTCAAGCTATGTTTGGGTTGCTGCTGCTTGCAACTCCAGGGTGTGATTCATCCAATTTTTGGGCTCCTGCTGCCAACTCCAGTGTCTCTTTCAGCCAATGTTGGGCTCCTGCTGCTGCTGCTTGCAACTCCAGGGTGTGATTCATCCAATTTTTGGGCTTATGCTGCCAACTCCAGTGTCTCTTTCAAGCTATGTTTGGGTTCCTGCTGCTGCTGCTTGCAACTCCAGGGTGTCATTCAGCCAATTTTTGGGCTCCTGCTGCTCCTGCTGCCAACTCCAATGTCTCTTTGAGCCAAATCCAATGTTTGGGCACCTGCCGCTGCCAGCTCCACTTTACTTTACTCTTACTTTTTATTAATATTCTTCGGATAAGATATCTGTGCCAAAAATCTGTATATGTTCTCTTAATGCTGCTGCCAACTCCAGGGTGTGTCTTTCTGGCAATTTTGGGCTCCTGCTGCTGCTGCTGCCAACTCCAGTGTCTCTTTTAAGCAATGTTTGGGCTCCTGCTGCTGCTGCTTGCAACTCCAGGGTGTCATTCAGCCAATTTTTGGTCTCCTGCTGCCAACTCCAGTGTCTCTTTCAGCCAATGTTTGGGCTCCTGCTGCTGCTGCTTGCAACTCCAGGGTGTGATTCATCCAATTTTTGGGCTCCTGAAGCCAACTCCAGTGTCTCTTTCAGCCAATGTTGGGCTCCTGCTGCTGCTGCTTGCAACTCCAGGGTGTGATTCATCCAATTTTTGGGCTCCTGAAGCCAACTCCAGTGTCTCTTTTAGCCAATGTTGGGCTCCTGCTGCTGCTGCTTGCAACTCCAGGGTGTGATTCATCCAATTTTTGGGCTCCTGAAGGCAACTCCAGTGTCTCTTTCAAGCTATGTTTGGGCTGCTGCTGCTTGCAACTCCAGGGTGTGATTCATCCAATTTTTGGGCTCCTGCTGCCAACTCCAGTGTCTCTTTCAGCCAATGTTGGGCTCCTGCTGCTGCTGCTTGCAACTCCAGGGTGTGATTCATCCAATTTTTGGGCTTATGCTGCCAACTCCAGTGTCTCTTTCAAGCTATGTTTGGGTTCCTGCTGCTGCTGCTTGCAACTCCAGGGTGTCATTCAGCCAATTTTTGGGCTCCTGCTGCTCCTGCTGCCAACTCCAATGTCTCTTTGAGCCAAATCCAATGTTTGGGCACCTGCCGCTGCCAGCTCCAGGGTGTGTTTTTCAGGCAATATAGGGGCCCCTCATAGTGATGCCACCTCAACTCTCTGTAATTGTGCCGCTCTGCGATTCTAATAGCGATGCCTCTGATCTGCATGTCCTAATTATTTACAGTATTATTTCAGTAACCCAGCACGCATCCTATGCGTGTTACAGCAAGGCAGAATGGTTTACAAACCCTATTGAGGCTCTAGGAAGCTCAGAAATAGCCATTTTTAATAGCGATTTGTAGCGAATAAATTCGGGTCGAAGCTATTTTTGTCGGAAAATTCAGCGAATCAGTCGAATCGAATTTTTCAAAAGTTCGCTCATCTCTAGTCACAACTTTGGTACAATTTCGGTGCAATGTTTGTCTATGTGGACTTCAGCTATCTAGTGCACATGTCTATCAAGCTACTGTAAAACCTGAAAAAAACGTAATTTTTATTGCCATTTCAAGTTCTAAAGCACTCAGAGGAAGAAATGTCCAGGCCAAAAATGTTTTGTGCATTGCCTCAACTCTTTTAAAGGCAATATCAGGTGCTTGCTTTTCCCATAACTACAATTATACACAGGAGGACACAATCAATTACATCACTTTCAGCATGTGGCCTCCCCGTAACTTGTCAAAAGCATTGCGCATCTCCCAAGGTAACCACTACTCTACTTGTAGCATAATAAAAATAATAATGAGGACAAAAGGAAAACACAAAACTCTTCATAGGTACAGTATGTTCTATTGTTCTAAAGCCTAGATCCTGCCAAACCACTTTTTCAGTTTTGGACAAAAACAGGATGTATAATTGATACTAGCTTTACTGGATAGATGGTCAAAACTGTGGAAACTAGAGTTTAATGTCTCTAAATGTAAAATCATGCACTTGGGTAGAAGGAATCCCTGCTCTGAGTACCGTATTGGCAGTACTGTGTTAGCCAGGACCTCGGAGGAGAGAGATTTAGGGATACTGATTACCGAAAGGTGAAAGATGAGTGGACAGTGTAGCCAGGCAGTGGAAAAAGCAAGCAGGATGCTCGGCTGCATAGCTCGAGGCATCACCAGTAGGAAGAGGGAGGTTGTGATGCCGCTGTATAGAGCCCTGGTGAGGCCACAGCTAGAATACTGTGTGCAGTTCTGGAGACCTCACCTGCAAAAATACATTATTCAAAAAGAACGTGTCCAAAGGCCGGCAACAAAAATGGTGGAAGGACTTAAACTTAAAACTTATCAGGAGAGACTTAAAGAACTTAATTTGTACAGTCTGGAGGAAAGAAGGGAAAGAGGGGACATGATTGAGACATTTAAATATGTGAAAGGATTGAATAAGGTTCAGGAGGGAAGTGTTTTTAAGAAGAAACTTAATGATAGAACAAGGGGGCACAACCTGAAGCTAGTCGGGGGGAAGATCGGGAGCAATGTTAGAAAATATTATTTTACAGAAAGAGTAGTAGATGATTGGAACAAACTACCAGCAGAGGTAGTTGAAAAATCAACAGTCACTGAATTTAAACAAGCCTGGGATAAGCACACATCTATCCTAAGATAAAGAGTACATACAGTATACACATAAGGGCAGACTAGATGGACCGTATGGTCTCCTTCTGCCGTCAACCTTCTATGTTTCTATGTTTCTAAATATATCCTATGTATATGTATATATGGCAAAAATAATAAAAATCCATATAAACATGCTAGATAGTTGGTTCAGAGAGAAGAGAGGCTTGGTTCACCCCTGTGTATAGGTGAATATCTGCAGCTACTCATTTAGAATAGATTGCCAGGTATTAATATTCACCACATCTATTCATGCACATCCACCATGGGACTGTGGAGCAAGGTAAGATATCTGTCTATGAATACGAATTGGTAAGCACACTCAATGCAAGTTAGGTATGTAAATAACTACATATACGGGTTTTACATCCAAGCAGGTCCATCAGTAGTAATAGCAAATAAAGGGGAATTCAGAGCAAGACACTATGTCAATTGCCAAACAACCAACGTAATCTATCTGTTAATGTGTGGATGCGGGTGCTACTATGTAGGAAAAACAAACCGCCAACTAAAGAGGCGGATTTACGAACACCAATACAATATTAGAAATGGAAACCAAAAACTGCCAGTAGTCCGCCACTTTGCCCTACATCACAATAATGACCCTCGCTCCTTAAGAGTCTTCGGTCTGGATAGGATACATGCATCCCAAAGAGGTGGGAATATAGAAAAAATAACATTACAGCTAGAGACGAAATGGATATACAAATTGGGAGCAACAAGATACCCTGGTTTGAATGATACATTGAGCTTTGCTCCATTTCTGTAACAGTAGGAGATATTGCTCCATTTCTGTAAAAGTAGGAGATATAGGTCGGGATAAACAAAAAGGGAAAAAATGAATAGTGAAAATAATAAGGAAATGTAGGTACGGGCGGAGAGATAGGGTGTAATGGGACAATGAGAACCTCATATTGTAAACGAATAGGAAAACTGAAAAATAGAAAAAATTAAGAAACATGCAAAATTGGTCATAAAACAAATGAATGTACAAAGTAATGTAGAGGTGTATATGTATGTAAACTGAGAATGGTCTGGTAAAGATATCCGGGATTCACTGTGGGATGAATAGTCTATGGGATAAAAATTGGATCTGCAGGCAGGCGATTCCCACTGCACACCCTAAGATTTAGATTACCACAACATAGAGCACAAATCAATGAAAATGGGGAAAATAGTAAATGATGGAGCCAATGAGGCAGAAAGAACCCATATTAACCATAGAATTTAGAATGATTACAATACTTACCGTAAAGCAGCTCCAGTTGGTAAAGAGTACACAGCCACATGTCAGGAGTAGGATCAGAGTGATGGAGAAAAATATGCAAAAACACTCCAAAAATATAGAGCAAGGAATATAGGAACATGGGATGCCCAATGCACTATATAATAGGACGAAGTATCACCCCAGAAAAAAAAAAAAAAAAATACATAAAGGGATTAGGATGCCTATGCACCATATAGATCTAAATAGGGCTATCATATCAGTTTTATCCATATCCCAAGTACATATATTATTGTGAATTAAAATGGATTGGCCATGATGCATCCGCAAAATGATGGTAAAAAAAGTATTTCCTAACAAGAATAATAAAAAAACTGGAGAGAGGCACAAAATAGTGTAATATCGCTTTATTATTCCACCCATGAATAGTAAAACACATTACTACAAAACAAACTAGCGTGTGGCGTCAGAGTCTCCAATAAAATGGAGCCTCATAGTGTACAGAACAAACTGGCCGGTGACGCGTTGCGTCACTTCCGGCGGAAACGCCGGAAGGGCGCGATCTGCGCATCAGCAGCTGGAACGCAAACCGCCACATCCGGCGTGAACCGGATGCGGCTTGGAATACGCCCCAGCCTGGGTGCGCATAAGAACGTCACCGGGGGAGCGTGGAGAGGTATGCTTAGCGGGCAAGCGGGCGCCCGATACGAGCCGAGCCAGAGGAACAGTATCCTCCCTCACACACTCCAGCTGCAAATAGAAGGTAAGAACTTATTCACTCTTTTTTTCGGGGGGATACAATATAAGGAGGAGCTGAAACCATGCCATATGATAGCCAAGAGGCAAGAAATGGATAGGAAAGGCATTAGGTGATGCAACCAACAATGCATTTAGCATTATATAATCCGCCCTCCTCTCCCCATAGGCAACAAGGATAGCTGGAATATTTTGTGGAACCTTTTGTGGTGTGGACAGTGGGAAACCGCCAGCCTGAGGAAAAGAAAAAAACAAAAGCTGAACATTTTTTCTCCACATAAACAGGTACAGACTGCCACAGGCAGGAACGGCCATAAGGGAAAAGCTAAGGCCCATTAGATAAGGAAATGTACCGAAATAATCAAAGACATGCTTTAATGGCAAGTTTCAATCCTATTTAGGAGGTTAACGAAACCTATTTAAAGTGACAGTACAATACACAGGGAAAAACTTCTGTTGCCCCCATGTGAGCGTGAATAGAGGATATTCCATAGCCAGACCCTTCTCAGGAAAAATACACAACGGATAACAAGATTTTTAAAACAACATATTCTCAGATAAGGTATATTACTGTATATATTGCTTACACTTTGTTTACATATGAATATTCATATATTGTTTGTATTATAGTGTTGTACCAATAATAGGTAAATACATACAATGAAGAACAAAAAAGCAGCTATGCAATTATACACAAAAATATGACCACATCGTGCTAAATACAATTTATACTATATTGTGTTTTTTATGTAGGTGAAAGGGCATTGATAAAGCCGGTTTAGCAAGGCGAAACATGTCTGCCCACCTGTGTCCACCTGTAAGGTATTTGCCCACCTGTGCCCACCTGTAAGGTATTGATAGAAGGCAACGATGAATTCATCTGTATAATATGCAAATTTCATGTTGGATGATGTCACATGAATTGATGTATGAAAATGTACTATTTTAATGTTATTTTGTATGTATTGATAAACATTAATTAAATACGCAATAATTTTATAAAAAGATTTAAGGTGTGGTCATAATCAGAGACAAATATTGAAAGCGGGATACCTAACCCGAAATATCCATGTAAGAGTACATATACGGGTGCATCTTATACATTTAAGAGAAATAACCCAGAATCCAGAATAAAGAACTAATTTATAAATGCACACCTAACACCGGGGGGTCTGATGCAAAAAAATAACAAATTGTTGCTGTGGGAGCTTTTGGCTATTCAAGTTGTGGCGTGAGCACCGTATTCTGTTAATTACTTGTAAGAAAATCATGGCAATAGAGGTCTCAAAAGAATGATGAAGTACCTGGAAGGTAGTGCAGGAGGCAATTGCGAGCTCAAATGCTGCTTAGTGCTGAGTCCATAGGAAGTCCATATAGGGTTAATGGATATCAGGCTAGGCTCTGTTGTTCCGGTCTGTCACCTGTTATGCTGCTGACACGTGTTTCGGTTTTAATATTAACCTTCGTCGGAGCTGGTGCAGGGTTGCAAGTATGCAGGAAGCGGTGCCGCATCCTATGGATTTCCTATGGACTCAGCACTAAGCAGCATTTGAGCTCGCAATTAAAAGTGCCTCCTGCACTACCTTCCAGGTACTTCATCATTGAATAGCCAAAAGCTCCCACAGCATTCAGAATTGCATGTAAATAGTATCATTCTTTGTACATATTGTATATATTTTTGTGTCTTTGGTAAATGTGTATGCCCCATACCTAATGTATCATAATCCTTCAAGCGTACCCAAACCACCACAGTGTGACTTATGTACTGTATTACAATAAATTTGTTATTTTTTTGCATCAGACCCCCCGGTGTTAGGTGTGCATTTATAAATTAGTTCTTTATACAAGATATCTGTCTATCCCTTAGGTTTCGCACATAGGGGCACTGCAAAACAGGATGCCCCAGTTAAGCAGACCAAGACCCAGGTGCGTGAAAAACCTGGGGTTTTGTCTGCTTTAAAGTGTTCTGCTTTTGGTCCTTTCCCCTGGGGGAACCCCGCTGTGTGAAACCCCCAGATCACCGAGCGCAACTCACCTCTTCCCGGTCCAACGGCGCATGAGTGGCTGCTCGTCCAATCAGTGTGCTCAGAGCCGCTGATGTCACGCCATCTAAGCCAGTGTCTTCTACAGCCGCACCCCGACTTTCCTAAGGTGCGCTCCTGGGCCCAGCTATTTAGATAGGCTAGGGATGTGAGCGCTAATTAGACTAGTAGAAAGCTGGGGATGCAGCCAGTGGGCAGTTCACATAATCTGGTGTTTCTTAGTTCAGCCAATCTGTGATCTCATCTGCTGGGTGGGCGTGGCCACTGCGGTGGAAATGTCATTTATAAAAAACAAAAAAAAAAAAAAACAGGCCACCGCTGAGCTGGCATCATCACCCACGGTACTGGGGAAAAGAGGGCAAGTGAAGGTCATGGGGGGGGGGGAGTCAGATGGTTTTGGTCCGCTTTAAAATAAATTTCCTTATTGCCTCATAGGGCTCGAATGGTGGTCTATACTGTGGCCGTCTGTGTAGTGCCTGCTATTGTGCTGGAGAGTGGCCATGCTGACTATGTAAATGTAAAAAATTTATGACAATTTCAAAAAAAGTTTTTGCTTTAGAGATATGTGATTATATGGTCTTTGTAGCTACTTGGACAATCTGAAAGCCTCTTAAATTCGGAGTGATAACCCTTTTCTGCCCTGTTTGGAATGACTATATGATGCTAAGGGCCTTATTTATCAAGGGATAGCGCCAGGTAGTGTCTCACTAGCGCCAGGTATCGCCAGCTATCGGCGGCTACCGACTCCAGAACGCCAGGCTGCGAACACAATCACGCATTTATCACGCTAAATGAGGCTAGCGCCGGCGAGAGCGTCGGCTAGCGCTGGATTCATCATGTAGCAGACTTCAACGAACAGCGCCGCTGCTAATCCCATCACAGCGCCAGGTATGACCTCTCGCTACCTGGCGCTCTCCAATGCATTTCAATGGAGCAATCTTTAAATATTCATAATTAATTGATATTAATGTTTTTTTTTTTTTTTTTTAAATGTAAAAAATTCTGTGACCACTTCTGCAATGTTAGATATTTTTTTAAGGTAAAAAAAAAAAAAATGTGTGCAGAATTGATATTACAGGTCTGATATTAATGTATTCATATTACAAAATGTTTATAAAAACTTGTTTATTTTTTTTTTCAAAAAATAAGGTTGTTTGGGGGTTAAAAAACTACTTTTAACCCATCGCCGCCAGCGCTCTGGGGTTTAAACAAGCATTTCACAGCACGAGAATTTTTTGAGCGTGATTTGATAATGGATATGCTGGGAGCCGTTCGCTATGGCCATTCGCTGTCATGTGCTCCCATACAGCGCGGAACCTGTCAAACAGCGACTCCTAACCCCGTATTCAACATTACCGCACACCGACTGAGTCGCTGTCAACAACCGAACAACGGCCAAGCACAGCGAATACTTGCGGGCGCTGTGAAAATAACGCTACTGCTGCTCATCTGTCGCTACCTGGCGCTATTAATAAATCGCCCTCTAAGTAGTGTTGCTGAAATATGCCTGTTACTATGCCACCTGGGGGAACATTTTTAGAATATAATGGTTCTGCAGCCCTTGAATCTGGATATACAGTAATTTCAAGGGATTGTCCAAGTAGCTACAAAGACCATAAAATCACATATCTCTAAAGCACCTAATGTTCTCTTTGTCTATTTTTTTTTTCAAAACTAAACCCCCAAAGCAGAAAAAACGTATTTTGAAATTGTCATTAATTTTTTACATTTACATAGTCAGCATGGCCACTCTCCAGCACAAAAGCAGGCACTACACAGGCAGCCACAGTATAGACCACCATTCGAGCCCTATGATTAGTGGTCTACTGCTAGGAAAATTAGGGGGATGCTGAAGTCAGTGGCAGGTTTCTGCTTCTATGTGCTGCTGTGGGGTTACAGGAAGGGAGCGGGAAGGTATGACGAGTTAAGCTGCTGAATCATGTTTTTTTTACATTGACCTGGACAGTCTCCTCAGAATTTGGATGATCTTGTCTGAAACTGAACCTTCTTAATGGTATAGGAAGACCACCAGATACCTGGAGAATATTGAGCTAATAAAAATAGTCAGATGAGGCTCCTGTTATATAACGTTTTTTTTATTAAAGATTTTTCTTTAACTCATTTGAAACCTCTGCTAGAGGCCTAAAATTAATGCATTTTTAGAGTGAAAAGCTATTGAACTTTTACCTCCAGTAATATATCGGCATTTTTGGCTAACTGTACGGGTAAAAAAAACATTAAAGAAAGAATAAATAGTACTACAATTCGTTTCTACAAAAAGTCTATCTACAAATGAATGACTAAGAGGCTGATTCATCATTAGTGGCAGGTAGCGACAGATGAGCGTCTGTAGCAGGCATTTTCAGAGCGCCCGCTTAGTAGTCACTGTGCTCGGCCATGGCTCGCTACTTTATAGCGACTCAGTCGCTGTTCAGTAATGTTGAATATATTGTG
Organism: Gastrophryne carolinensis; assembly: GCA_027917425.1. Lineage (NCBI taxonomy): Eukaryota > Metazoa > Chordata > Amphibia > Anura > Microhylidae > Gastrophryne > Gastrophryne carolinensis. Next base: position 469,141,670 of record CM051234.1, on the reverse strand, counting down.
AGGAGTCGCTATTTGACCAGTACAGCGCTGTATGGGAGCGCATGTTAGCAACTGCTCATAGCGACCGACTCACACCATATTCAGCAAAAAAACAGCCTCCCAAATCTCTGGCGCTGAAAAATACTTGTTTGAAGCCCAGAGCGCAGGAGGCGGTGTGTTTAAAGTGTGTTTTCTAGCATCTATCAACTAGTAACAAAGCGAAAACATATGGAATTACATTGTAACAACATTGTAACATGAACACTTTAATGCCAGACCTGTAATGTCATTTCTGAGGAAATATATAAAAAATGAAGAGGTCACAGAATTATTTGTGATTTTTTGGAAAAAAAAAATACCCCGTTTAAAGAGAAGAAAAGGTTCATCCATTGAAATGTATGGGAGAGCGACAGGTAGCGAGAGGTCATACCTGGCGCTGTGCAAGGCTGAACGCCGGCGCTGTTCACTGAGGCTGTGAAAATGATGAATCAGACGCAACATGGCGCTATCCCAGTCGCTAAACAGATTCTGCTTGATAAATGTGTAATTGAGTGCCGTGTCCGGCCGTGTCCGGTCTCTACCTGTCGCTACCTCTCATTAACCAGCCACTACCTGACGCTATCCCTTCTTAAATAAGGGACAAAGAGTGTGTCTTGTTTCACTCTAAAATAAAATAAGTTAAGGAGTCTTCCTCCCTTTGATATTGGGGATCAGTGCCATAAGGTCAGTTTCCAGGAAAAATAGCTCTCAGTGTGGGAAGAGAAAAAAATCCCCCAATACCTATTTTATGCTGCTTCTGTCCCATATGTGCCATACCATGCCTCTCCATTAGCAGCAGGCAGTGCCCCCTCCCCATGACTGAGTGCTATATGGGGGCAGGGGCGGGCTGGCTGCAGGGCATACCGGGACAAATCCCGGTGGGCCGCGGCTTGTCCTGCATTTCTGGCTCCCCGTTTGCCTTCTCCTGGTTGCTCTGGCTGCTTCCTAGTTCCGCATCGGGCCGGGTGATAGCAGGAGAGGCCAGGCTTTTCGTCTGCTCTGAGCGCTCTTTGCAGCAGCCTTTGATGTCTGGGCTGCAATACAAGTAGTTAGTCATTAGTTCCGACCAGCCGCTTCTGCCTTCATCGGACAGTGAGGCGGAACTGTCAAACCTCGCTGCAGTTTCCCCCTCGGCTCTGTTACACTCATGGAGAGCTCAGACCCCAGATTCTGGACGAATTGGAGCGCTGCCCTGCCTGTGCCCTGCTTTGGAGTGGTAAGCTGCTAGCTGCTTATCATTTATTTTTTTTTTTTTTGGGGGGGGTCATAAATTGCTTTGTAAATTGCCTGGAGTTTGGCTTGATTGGTGATCAGGGTCACCTGATTCCCTATCCCTAGGGCATCCCAAACGGTTTTGGTCTAGTTTAAAGAGTTTTCTGTGGGGCATCCTGATTTGGGATGCCCCATTATGTGCAAACTCCTCCAAATCCCCAGTAAAAATACCTGATGACTAATCAAACAGCACATGCGTGGTTCAAACATGTGTCTGCACCAGCTAAAGGCTGGCAAAATGTGGCTGGCAGCCTGCTCAGCTCCATCCAGCCCTTAGCGAGGAGAACCCATGCATGAGCTACTGGATCGGCGGTCAGTTAAGTTTAACTGGCAATCTTGGGGGGTTGCACAAAACGGGGCATGAGGACGCCCCACAGAAAAGGACCAAAACCCTTTGAAGTGGACCAAAACCCAGGAATTTGACTATCCTGGGTTTTGGTCCTTTACCCCCAGGCACCCCAATCCCACTGCGTGAAACCCCCAGATCTCTGAAGCCAGCTCATCTCTTCCCAGTCCTACGGATCATGCGCGGCCGCTCGTCCAATGAGCGCACTCGGAGCCACTGACGTAGTCTAAGCCAGCGTCTAAGAGCAGCGGCGCATGCGTGAGCCGCGACTGCATCCTCCGCTACCCTCTAACAGGGAGCGTCCCCGCGCCGGCCATTCACAAACCTGCTAGAAGGATAGCGGGGATACGGTTGTGGCTCATGCATGCGCCGTTGGACCGGGAGGTAAGGTAAGTGTAGCAGGCAACCTGGGGGGTTTCACACAGCGGGCATCCCGATTTTGGATGCCCCGGGAGAGGGAATGCATCGGCCCGGGAATCTTATAGATTCCTGGGCCGATCAAGCTCGGTTTTATATAATATATATATATATATATATATATATATATATATATATATATTAATGTGGCGTTGACTCACTTTACCGGGCCGAGCACAGTACAGCAGGGACAGTCTGACCAAAAAGTCCAGGGCCGTTTTTTGGTCCCAGTCCGCCCCTGTATGGGGGGATCAGAGGACCTAACTAAGCACTAAACCAAGCACTAAACATGATGGCTGGGATTAAGGTGCCCCCTCCCGCCAAACACAATGCAGGATGATCAACCTATTCCGCCACCCCTAGAAAAAGCCCTAAGTGTGATTACTAAACATGAATAATTTTAAGATGGACACGATTCTTTTCTGAACCAAATCAGCAACTTTCTGTTACAATTTCACTTTAGCCTGAATTTAAACAGCAACACTAATGCTACAATGGTGCTGTCTGTCAGTAGGTCTAAAAAGTATACAAAAATGCTATGCCTGACAGTTAAAGCAGCTCTAAAGTCAACTCATTTTCCATGTATATATGGACAGAATGGTGTACAAATGTATGTGCCTGTGCCAGAATATATAAACAAGAAAGACAAAAATCTGAAGTCAGATGGAAGTCACAAAGAATGTTTACCTTTTCTGCTGTTTGGGAGTCACCCTGTCCTGTGCAAGCAGCATAAATGTGTATTGGTTCCACTTAACGGTCCATCAGTGTGGAACAGATTGTTTATAGTACCGTGCCACATGCCACAATAATACACTGCCTCGTCCTCAGTCTTGGCTCCTTTAATGGTTAAATAACCTGTGTTTTTAGAGTTAGCTTTAGACCCAGAGAACCGATCAGGGACCCCATCTCCTTGGTGTTTGCTGCTGTCACTGGCATAGTAAAGAAGATAGAGGGGTAGAAAATTCACTTTCCATATTCTCTGTACAATTATACAAATACAATCTCACAACTCTTACATGTGTAGAAAATAGTGATGCAAATAACAATCCAAAACATGATGCAGAGACTCCGGCAAAGATCAATGGACTGAAACCTATTTCCCCTGCTCATTTTATACAGCAGAGGGAGGGCATCAATGTAAATGTGATCGGAGCTGATTGGACACTGTGCCCCCCCCCCCCCATTCAGCTATTTTTTTAGTAGTAGTTTAAGCAGTTTACAATATGTGCTTTATAAAGTTTAATGAGAACCTGACAATGGGCTCTGGGGGTCATTGTTAGATTCAACAGGGATGCAGCACATTTCTTTCGGTCAAGTTGATCCTGAAAATTGACAAAAATTCAAATCGGATCAGTGAATTACCCATAATGCATGCTGAATGTGAAGGGCTACATCTTTTATCCAGCCTGCTTTATATTTCTTCATAAGTTCTAGTGAACTCATTCCTTCTGCTGTGCCTACTTAGCAGCAGAGGATGGCCCATCCATGTGTTTTCCAGTGTAACAGCAGAAAGGAACACGTTCAGCAGGTTTATCAATGCATACAGCTGTGAACAAAATATGCCACCCCTGACAAACAGCATAGGGCAAGCAGCTAATTTAACTCTGTTTTTGAAATGTTCTTTTAAAGTGGACCAAAACCCAGGATTTTTACCGTGGGTTTTGGTCTGTCCCTTTGGGGCAACCAGGTTTGAGATACCCCACTGTGTGTAACCCCCCAGATCGCCCACTGCACTCCGCTTTTTTGCCGAGTGCTTGTCCAATCGCCACTTTACGCTGTGCATACTAATGCACAGCATAAAGCTGCTGTTTTGATCCTTGTGTCAGCATAGGAAGCAGCAGTGGGCACCCAGCCTATTTGAATGGCTGGCTGTGGGAGCATGAACAGCTGCAGGGAAGCCAGGGATGTGGCGGCCGGCAATCACTGCGAGGGCCCGGGACAAAGTAAGGGGGCTTGCAGGTGATGTGGGATTTGTAATTTTTCTACTGTTTTTTAAAATATTTTTAAGTAAAAAAAACAAAAGAATTAAAATATATTATTTTTTTCAAATTGTCTCATTTATTTTAAATAAAACATTTATTTTATTAAAGAAAACCATATTGCACGTGAAAGCCACATTTCTCTTGATTACAACGGTACCACATATGTATCGGTAGCCCCCCGTTCCTGCCCAGGAGACCCCCCCAAACTGAAAAGAGCACTTAACATAACACATAACATTTACAAATAAAATACAACTACTATCCACACTATGAAGGGTTAAAAAAATCTCAGAAAAAATGGCATAAGGTACCCCCACCCAGCATAACCAGCCAGTGACCAGCTATGGGGGCTTGTAGAACAGAGCGCAGGGGCCCTGCAGGCTACAAGCTGGCATAGGCTATGGCCACAGGCTCTTCTGCCCCCCCGGGCGTTGGGGAGGCAGGTAATTGGGGTTCCAGGGGTTAGTGGCAAGTCACCCACTAGCCGCAGGTGACTTGCCAGACCCAGAGCCTTGTGAACTGGTATAGGGGTCTCATAGATCCCTTACCAGTTCACAAAGGGTTAAGTGTAAAAAACACACCGACACAGAGAAAAAAATATTTTATTATTTTTTTTTAATACTTGCCTCTCATCCATCCCAGAGCACTGTGTCCCACGCTGATCACTTTGGCTTCTGCTCTCCTGCTGCTGCTGGAAGGCTTTTATACCTGCTGGGTGACGGGTAACATGGGGTTAATTTAAAAAAAAAAATGACATAGGGTCCGCCCTCCCAGGGAGGGGGACCCCGTTTTTTGGGGGAATTTTAAGGGTTAAAATCCCTTAAACATCCCCCCAAAAAATGGGGTTAGGTCCCCCCTACCCAGCATAACCAGCCCGTGACCAGCTATGGGGGCTTGTAGAACAGGGCGCAGGAGCCATCTTTGGTGGCCCCTGGCCCTACAGGTTACAAGCCAGCATAGCCTATGGCCACAGGCTCTTCTCCCCCCCTGGGCTTTGGGGAGGCAGGTAATGAGGAGGCTCACAGTTAATGGCCAGACCCAGTTCCGTGTGAGCTGGTATAGGTCCCATGGGCCCCTTACCAGTTCACAAAGGGTTAACAGTAAAAAAAAAACAGACCACACAAAAATGTCATTTATTTTTTTTTTATTTTTACTTTATTCACCCCTCGATTGTCAGCTCCTGCGTCCCTTGCCAATCCAATGACAGATTCCGGTGATCGCCGGCCATAGCAGGGGGGGGGCAGGGGATCAGAACATCCCCTACCCCTCTATTGCTCAGCCCAGCGATCACCAGGGCATCTGACAGCTGAACCGCGGGAAGCCAGGACAACACCCGTTGGTGACATCATCTGCCCCGTGGCTAGATGGAATTGCCCATCAGGAAGCAGGGGGAGAGGGCATGTTGAGCACTTTACTGAAGACTGAGCAGCACAGGGGAGGGATCGGAGGCCCCCCCGAAGAAGAGGAGAGCCAGCGGGAGCAATCGCAGCTGCAGGTGAGTAAATGTCATTTTTTTTTTTAAACAGGAATTGCCTACTGCTGAAGCGGAGGGGGGGGGGGACACCCTATTGCAGCCACTCCCCTGCAGCTGGAGGAGCCAAGGGGGAGGATCGGAGGCCCCCAGTTTGAAGAGGAGACACTGCCAGATCGAAGGGGTCAGGTGAGTGTTTTTTTACTTGATTTTTACAGTAGCAGGGGGGAAAGTATGGCACATAGAATCTACGTGCTTGGCACTTAAAAGGAGTGGAAGCGAGCACATAGAATCTACGTGCTTGGCACTGAAAGGGATATAAGTAGCCCTATTGCTTATATATAGAAAAAGCCCCATGTGACCATTTTACTACAGGAATTTTTTTACTAATTATTGGGCATTACATTACAGGTACATCGACTTAGGAGCAACCAGTCACATGAAAAGTGATAGAAGCCTTTTCACGGATCTTGATCTGAATAAAAAAGAGACTATTTACCTTGCAGATGAAAGTAAAATACATGCAGAGGGATATAGTGATAGAACCCTTGTATACCCCAATGATGCGGGACACAATTTAGCCATACCAGTGAAAGATGTGCTTTATGTTCCTGATCTAGAAGGAGGACTGTTACCTGTGTTCCGTTGAAGTTGCGCGCGCCTGTCGCCCGCGCATGGTCGGCATCCGCGCTGGCACCCGGCGGCAAGATGTATCCTGGGGCGGTCCTGATTCCTACTGGCAGGCAGAACAGCCAATAAGCTGAGGCTGTATGCGCTGCGCATAGGCGCCCTAGATGCTGGTTGGCTGCATTGAAAACGAGGACAGGACTAGGTATCTCTCCCGCCCGCCGGCCTTCTCCTGCCCGCATGCTGTCAGTGGGAGAGCAGAGAGGAGGGCTGACTGTCTGGAGTGAAGAGCGGGCCTTGGGGCCAAAGACCTATCCTCCGAAAACCAGCTGGCTTGCTCGCTGCTACCCCCCATGTCCTCAGTTTGGCCATCTGGCTCCATCAGTCCCCAAAGGAAAAGGCAAGCTCTTCCATGGGGAGGGGTAACAGGTTATGGGGTAACTGGAGTTTATGGGAGTTAAAGTGCACCTGTGTGCTGGTTGAATTAGTGCTCCTGGGGCATCTGGGGCGATTTGGGATGCCTCACTGTGTGAGCCCCCCCAGAGGCCTGCAATCTGGGGGGTTTCACTCAGTGGGGCATCCAGAATTGGGATGCCCCAGGGACAATGAAAGTGAAAACTCTGGTGAACCGCTTTAATGGGTGTATGGGTCTAACTGGTGTGTATGTTTAGGGGTTTATTGGGCGGGAAGTTACTGATGTTACTGACGTATATCAGCTTGACTGCCTCCTATCAGAAAGAGGAGGAGCATCATCTGCATTGCATCTGAATAATAATTCCCTGGGAAGCAGGTTTTCAGAATATGTAAATTGTTTATTGTTTTGCCATAATCCCCAGCCTTCGTGAAAGTTGCCACAGCAACAAAACGCGTCAGACGGGATATGGCATTACCTTAATGGATTATCTGTTTAAGACCTTTTGGATCTAAAATCCCTGGCCTATATTGGAGATCAAACAAGAGATAAGCAATTCACTCGCACTACTCAAGAATTGGATTTTAAACGCTTTTTGTACATCTCTGTTTGTAAGTGCATTACCTTTATTAAATAGTGAGAATCTTTTACCTTACGGGGTGGCACTAGGTCTTTTTCTTTATTTTCTTTCCCTTATCATATATATGCTGATCACAAGGTCGGTCATCTGGCATTTATTTAAGGAGCCTTGTTCCTGCCTCAGTTTTCTCCATCCTTGGGGCTGCCTGATTTGGAATGCCCCCTTGTGTGACCTCCCTTGTGTTTCCACAAAACTCTCCTTTACCTTGGCTCCAAAGGGGGTGTAAACAATGCGGCTGCATCCCCAGCATTTCCCGCATGGCCACCGTTATCCTGCCAGCTGGCGATCTCCTGCTCTGACACAGACTTGGGCATTTTAGGGCATGTTCCTCTTCAAAGTGGACCAATCACCTCTGCGGCCGACTAGGGATGCCCCACTGTGTGAGCCCCCAGGACCGCTTGATTTCCCCCCCCGGGGCATCCAGAGTCAGGATGCCCCGCTGTGTAAAACCTCTCAGGTCGGCCAGAAACTCACCTTCTTTCCCAGTCCAATGGTGTATGCGCAAGCAGGGGCTGCATAACAGCTATCCCTTTTGCAGGGTGCATGTCCACGCCAGGTATTTGTGAATGTCCAGCGCGGGCACGCTCACTGTTAGAGGGTAGCGGGGAATGCGGATGCCAGCACACTTGGGCATTGCCCAGCTCCTTCGCTACTCCGTACGTCAGCTGCTCTGGCAGAACATTGACTGTTACCTGCGAAGTGTCTGACAGCCAAATGACTGACTGTAAAATTCCAAGGTGACAAGTGTTCTGTCCTGGACAGCAAGCAGACCATAGCAAGTGCCAAGCTGGATGACCATCTATATCCCCTCAACACAGTGAAGGAAAAGGTGAGAATATGCACTCATAAACAGACTGTATATACATGTGGTACAGGTGTTTAGGTCACACACACCCAGAATGCATACAGACACTACAAGGAGGAATCTGCAAAAGGACCTAACAGAATCCCTATGTCCAGTTACTGTTAAGTATGAGTGTTGCATCAAATCCAAAACTACAAGAGCAACACTACCTAAAGTAAGTCAGAATAGAGCTTCAAGGCCACTTGGTCTAGTTCACAGTGATGTATGTGGTTCCCTAAACCCACCCACACCTGGAGGCAACAGGTACATAGTAACTTTCATAGATGACGACTCAAGATACACAGTCACTTACCTAATGCAACATATAAAATAACTGTAAATATAAAAATAAATGAAGTGCTTTCTCATGTGGACTTTCAAAGGAGCAAGGCAGACCCCCCTTATACACAAAGAAATTGGGAGCCAGGTGGATCTATGTATGTGCTTGTTTATATGGTCTATTTTTTTTTTAGCAAGAAGGGAATGAAGCAGAAATACTAACCCTCACAGCACTTTGAGGGATCTTCAAGAGCAGGCACCTCTTGAGTTGTTTTATTGTTCTACTGAGGACAGGACAGCAGATATCCTTACCAAGCCCCTGACTGCTGAAATACACTTGAGGCCCACAAGAAGATGGGTTGTTGTTGATACTGTGCAACAGCTTACAGCTTGTCTCTGTATGTGATCTGCATCTATATTGCTAGGTTAATGCAGATTACGACAGTAGATGGCGCTGTGACATATGTCTATGTGTAGTCTCTGTTGTACATTCTCTACTGCATGTTGTGTTTCCTGTACATTGAGGTAATCTCTATGACTTCTTTTTCCTGTCTGTGTTATCTGCCATGTAAGGTGACCTTTTCTTACTGCATTCATGTGCCAATAAAGCCAGTTCCTGTTACACCACAATTGTATATCTGTATTTGACTTCACTACACCTAGCACTCACACTCTGTAACAGACTGTGGTGTAGCCCACAAACCCCTGCCAACCCACACAGGACCGGGGTCATGTGGTCCAGAATGGAGGCTGCACGTTCTCTGCCAAGGTAAGCACACTCCTTGTCTCACCCTTCTAGGCCTGAGAACTCCCTACTGAGGTACTGGATGGATGCAACATGGCTGCCCGAGAATGGCCCCTTTTGAGTGACTATAGCTGACCCTTATTCCAGGAGCCCCCATCATCGGAGTATACACCTTCCCTGTGTGGGCACATTCACCTACCTGGTAAGTGGACCTCAGTTAGTATTTTCGGATGTCCCTTAGATAGGAATCAGATTCCGTTCCCTTCAGGAACTGAATCCTTTGTTTTCCCACCAACAGCCATCTTTAACCCTTTTCTCTCCCCTTATCAAGAGGAAGAAACCCACCTGAACCACGCCAACCCCCTTCTTCCCCTGTGTCCTTTTTCCTTTCTTGGGTTCCTTTTAAATATTTTGTTACTACAACATCTGAATCCTCAGGGGTTCCTCTTAGCTCCTGGGCCCCATGTTTCAGCTGGAGCTTTCTGCAATTCAGTGTGGCTTCAATTGCCTAAGGCCACGGCCATTGCTGGACTGCTTAGGCTGGACCTGTCCCTGTAGTTGAGTGTGATAATGTACAACATCCCAAGACAAGTCCCTTCAACGGGGGATGGCATCCCTCTCCCTGGCCAAAGAGGCTTAAGCTTGTGCTGTGATCTGACTGTGTGGAGTATGACATGGCTTTGTTATTGTGTGCCCACTGTAACTCTGAGCAGGGTGCAATAGAGCAAGGAACATGTTCCAATAGCTCTGTTGAATTCTGTGGCGAAATAGAAGGGGGAGGACTGCTATGATGGATAAGGAGATCCATGTGTTGCAAATTATCAGTGAAAAATTAGGCGGATGCATTACTGCAGAAGCTAATACTATACATCAATGTGTCAAACTAGATAGGAACTTAAAGTGTATGTTCACAAATGCCAGAAGTCTGTCAAGTAAAGTGGGGGAGCTTGAGGCTCTGGCGCTGGCAGAGAATTTTGATGTTGTTGGTGTGGCTGAGACATGGCTGGATTTCACACATGACTAGACTATCAATCTACAAGGTTTTGCTCTTTTTTGGAAAGACAGAGCAAATAGGAGAGGGCGCGGAGTGTGTCTCTATGTAAAACAAGAATTCAAAGCATATATTAATGAGGGGATACTAGCAGAAGATTAATAATGTTAAAATACAGTTTGGTGTAATCTATAGGCCCCCCAAATATAACTGAGGAAATAGAGGGTCAGGCTGGTACAGTGGTGTTGATGGGGGACTTCAACTACCCAGGAATCGACTGGAGACATGGTTCTGCTTCCACTACAAGGGGGGGAGCATTCCTCAGCTTGCTACAAGATAACTATATGAATCAGTCTGTGAAGGCACCTACTAGGGGTGATGCTTTTTTAGATCTGGTAATATCAAATAATGATGACCTGATGGGGACAGTAACAGTCTGTGAAAATCTTGGTAACAGTGACCACAATATATTTGTATTTAACATAAACTGTAAGAAAGATTTTCTATCTGGGAGGGCAAAAACATTACATTTTAGGAAGGCCAACTTCCCCAGTCTCAGAGCTGCACTCCAGGGCATTGACTGGGAGCATCTGTTCAGGAATAAAGATATAGATGCCAAAAGGGAGTGCTTTAAATCAATTGTGAGTACCAACATTGCAAAATGTATTCCTATGGGTAACAAATATAAGCGGCTAAAATTCAACCCCTCATGGCTGACACCTGCGGTCAAAAGGGCAATAAAGAACAAAAAAAGGGCATTTAAACATTACAAGGCTGAACTTTCAGCTGTAACATTTGAAAAGTATAAACTAGTAAATAAAATGTGTAAGAAAGAAATAAGGTTGGCAAAAGCACAACATGAAAGAGATGTGGCCAAAGAAAGCAAAACTAACCCTAAACGTTTTTTAAATATATTAATTTGAAGAAAACTATATCAGAACAGGTAGGTGCCCTAATTAATGATAACGGGGAAATGGTCACTGGGGATGAAGATAAGGTGGAGCTGTTAAATGTATTCTTTAGCTCTGTGTACACAAGAGAGGAGCAAAGAGCCAACACAGGAGATGCCACTGATAGCAATAGCCCAAATATAATATTCAACAAGCTAAACGTGGATATCATCCAAGAAAAACTAAATAATTTAAATGTGAATAAGACTGCAGGACCAGGTGGACTTCACCCAAGAGTTCTGTGGTAAAGTGTGTGGAGAAGTCCTGGATGGAGTATATTTTTTCCCTACAGTGCTGTATAGAGCACGATCCATGCCAGGATTTCAGAACCCTGGTCACATTCCCCACTCCTAGGTTTCTTCTGATCTCAGGCCTTGCACACCAGGTCAGATTGATTTCAGGAAGGAGCCTGAATAAAAGGCTCCCACTGAGCCAGTCAGTGGTCTTTGACCAGCCTGATGGAGGTAGCTCAGGCTGAACTGCATGTTGTGTAAATAACAATACTGGACTATTAAGCCGGAGGACTTGGCTTCTGCGCCCCACTCTTGGACCGTTGGGGGTGAGAAGCGGCGGGCTGGTTTGCCCTGCAATCTGGATTGGACTTTCCTTTGACCAACAGCTTGCTGGAATCCCCAGCTCTGGATTTAGCTTTATTTGGTAATGTAACCATTTGTTTTGATTTTCTGCATTGACGCTGCAACCTATGAATGGAGAAGTATTATTTTATTTGAATACTTTAATTTTTCTGAAATAAACCTGCTTTGCCGAGAGAGAACTGTTGTCTGTGTCACTACTGTTCGCCCCCAATATCCCACAGTTGGTGGAGGATGCGGGCATGGTGACTGTTGCTTGGGGCAACGGAGTGACAACACGCTGCATTTAATAGTTAATGTCCTGGGTGAAGGCCGTCACCAAGATGTCTCACATCGAGGAGGTGATAAAACACCTAATACAAGCTGACCTCCGGCATGAGCAGGCCCTGGCACAACAGCAGCGAGCACAGGAGCAGGCCCTGGCACAACAGCAGCAGGCCCTCGCACAACGGCAGCAAGCCCAGCAGCAAGCCCTGGCACAACAGTTCCAAATGCAGCAGGAGACAAATCGCCTGTTGATGGAACAGATAGCTGCGATTAGAGCGACTGGTGGTGCTAAAGTTTCACCGCAGGAGAGAAGCCCGGTTGAGACGGAGGGGGCGAGAAGAACCGTTGAGCGGGTTTTACAAAAGATGACCCCGGACGACGATGTCAAAGCCTACCTCACAGTGTTTCAGCGCGTGGCCGAGAGAGAACAGCTGCCAGTAGCGGAATGGGCCGACATAATTGCGCCGTTCTTAACGGGTGAGCCGCAAAAGGCATATTTTGACTTAAGGGAGCAGGATGTACGGGACTATGCTAAGCTTAAACAGGAGATCCTTGCTCGCCTGGGAGTCACGCCAGCGGTTCGGGCAAGGCGAATACATAACTGGACTTTTGCTGTTGATAAGCCTGCCCGGTCGCAGTTGTATGACCTAATACATCTCGTCCAAAAGTGGTTGGAGCCAGAGCATTCAACCCCTGCGCAGATTATCGAGAAAATCGTGGTGGACCGCTTCTTTCGGTCCCTGCCGCCAAAGCTTCAACGGTGGGTGGGACAAGGCGACCCGCGGAGTGCGGGGCAGCTGGTCAACTTGGTTGAACGTTTTATTGCGACGGAGGACTACCTACGGGATGCCTCTACTGCACCAGCATCCTCCAAGACCCACAAACCTGTGACAACGACGGGTAAGCAGGTTCCCCTTGAAGGTGTATGGAAGGGTGAAAAAGGGCCCAGGACTGACCCTGACCCCCAGAGGCGGGGATTGGGGTCCTAGGGAGGACGCCCGGGCACAGAGACTTTGGGGTCCCCAGTGTTGGAGGTGCCGCGAGTGGGGGCACATAGCCGTGGATTGCCCCCTTGGCCCTGAGCCTATGGAGTGTGGCGCTGGCCGCAGAAGATCCCTGTTTGCGGAACCAGCATGTACCGCGGTTTCGTGGGTTAGAGACCGAGCCCCATATTGTGTTGATGAGAGTGAATGGGTGCTCAGTGTAGGCACTGTTGGACTCAGGTAGCCTGGTAACCTTGGTCCGGGCCAACCTTGTGGGTGGAGGTTATATACCAAATAAAAATGTGAGCGTGCTTTGCATCCACGGGGATATCGTGGCTTACCCTGTAGCCGTGGGTAAGTTTGAGACCCCCGCTGGAACACTACAATATGAAGCAGGCGTAGTAGAACGCCTTATGTATCAAGTGATTGTTGGCCGGGATTTTCCCTTGTTCTGCGAGTTGTGGGAAAGGGGAAACGTTTCTTCCAGTAGCGAAGTATCTCCGGCAGAACCGGTGACCCTCCCTGTTGAGCCGGCTGAACTATCTAGTAGAGACAATAGGCCCCATGAGGTACCTAGTGAAGAAATGGGAATATCTGAATTCAGTAATGACCGGTTTCCCCTACAGGTGTTAGCAGGCGAGGATGATGAGGCTTCCCTGCCTGATCAGCGGGTCTTAGACCTAGAGGTGGCTCAGGGTAATTTTGGGTCTGAGCAATTAAGAGACCCCACTCTGGAGACTGCAAGAGGTAATGTCACAGTGTTGAACGGAGTGCCTCAGGAACCAGAAGCTGACCAGAAATTTCCACACTTCGCCATGAGTGGGGATCTGTTATATCGGGTCTCCAAAATTAACAATGAAGTTGTGGAACAGCTTCTGGTACCTAAGCCATATCGTCGCATGGTGCTGGAGATCGCCCATAGTCATGTGCTTGGAGGGCATTTGGGGATTAATAAGACCCAGGAAAGAGTTCTCCAGAGGTTTTACTGGCCTGGGGTGCATGAGGAAATAAAAAGATACTGCGAGTCCTGCCCTACGTGCCAGTTAAGTGCCCCAACGTCACATTTCCGGAGCCCCTTGGTACCACTTCCCATTATTGAGGTCCCCTTTGAGAGAATTGCCATGGATTTGGTGGGGCCTATTGTGAAGTCAGCCCGAGGACACCAATATATATTAGTGGTACTAGATTATGCTACCCGCTACCCGGAAGCAGTACCGCTAAGAAATATGGCGTCCAAAAATATTGCTAAGGAGCTGTTTCTTATGTTCTCTCGTGTAGGAATACCAAAGGAAATTCTAACCGATCAGGGCACGCCCTTCATGTCAAAGGTCATGAAGGAACTGTGCAAGCTGTTTTAGATTACCCATCTCCGCACCTCAGTGTACCATCCTCAAACAGACGGCTTGTTAGAGAGATTTAATAAAACGCTTAAGCACATGCTAAAAAAAGTTGTAGAACGGGATGACCGTGATTGGGACTGTTTGTTGCCGTATCTCATGTTTTCCATACGGGAGGTTCCCCAGGTGTCTACAGGGTTTTCACCGTTTGAACTGGTGTATGGTAGGCATCCCCGGGGTTTGCTAGATATCGCCAAGGAAACCATACAAGAGTATAATTGAGCATGTAGCCCAGATGCAGGACCGTATAGAAAATGTAATGCCGATAATAAAGGAGCATATGCAAAGGGCTCAGGCGGCCCAGAGCAGGATATATAATAGATCAGCCAGGGTGAGGGCCTTTAATCCTGGGGACCGGGTCCTGGTACTAGTGCCCACAGTTGAAAGTAAATTTCTGGCAAAGTGGCAGGGTCCCTATGAGGTTGTGGAGAAGGTGAGTGAGGTGAACTACAAGGTTCACCAACCAGGTAGAAGGAAGCCCTACCAGATTTACCATGTGAACCTGATTAAGCCGTGGAAAGATCGTGAAGCTTTGGTAGTTGCCCCGGCTAGAGTTAAAGAGGCGGTGCAGACCATTCCCCCAGTCAAGATAGGTGAGTCTTTGTCAGGTCATCAAACGCAGGAGGTTAGGGAATTTCTGCAAGGAAATAGAGACAAGTTTTCTGACCTGCTGGGCCAAACGCATTTGATAAAGCATCAGATTAAAACTGAACCCTACACTAAGGTAAACCTAAAGCCGTACAGAATTCCTGAAGCACGGAGAGAGGCGATCTCCTCTGAAATAAAATGCATGTTAGAGTTGGGCATCATTGAGGAGTCTGCTAGTGCCTGGTCCAGTCCCATTGTCTTAATACCAAAGCCTAATGGGACCTGGAGATTCTGTAATGAAAACTCAATGAGGTCTCAAAGTTTGATGCGTATCCCATGCCCCGGGTAGATGAGTTGATTGAAAAGCTTGGGAGGGCAAGATACATTACAACCCTGGATCTCACAAAAGGGTATTGGCAGATACCTTTGGCTGAGGACGCTAAAGAAAAGACCGCGTTTGCCACCCCAGAAGGGCTGTTTCACTATCTGGTTATGCCGTTTGGGTTACATGGGGCCCCTGCTACCTTTCAGAGGCTGATGGACGTGATCTTGAGGCCACATCGGAATTATGCCGCTGCTTACCTAGACGATGTGGTCATCTTTTCGTCGGATTGGAAGAGTCACCTCTGCAAGGTACAGGCCGTCCTAGACTCTATCAGTAATGCTGGCTTAACCATAAACCCTGAGAAGTGTGCAGTGGGTCTAGAGGAGGCAAGATACCTGGGCTATGTCATTGGTAGAGGGTTGGTTAAGCCCCAGATTAATAAGGTGGAGGCAATACAAAACTGGCCCAGACCCCTTACAAAAAAACAAGTGAGAGCCTTCCTAGGTATAACCGGCTACTACCGTCGGTTTGTGCCCAATTTTGCGTCATTGGCTACCCCATTGACTTAACAAAGGGGGTTAAGTCAGTAATGGTGGAATGGACCCCAGAGGCAGAAAAGGCTTTTCAAAGCCTAAAATCTGCCCTGTGTAAACAGCCTGTTCTGGTGTCCCCAGATTTCAGCAAACAATTCTTGGTACAGACGGATGCGTCTGATTCAGGTTTGGGTGCAGTTCTGTCACAAGAGGTGAATGGGGAAGAGCACCCAGTATTGTACCTGAGCCGGAAGCTGACTCCGGCAGAGAAAAACTATGCGATAGTGGAAAGAGAGTGTCTCGCTGTTAAGTGGGCGTTAGAGGCCCTAAAATATTATTTGTTGGGTCGAGAATTTGTCCTAATGACAGAACATGTGCCGCTGCCCTGGATGAAGCAAAATAAGGAGAGAAATGCAAGGGTCACCCGATGGTTTCTCTCCTTACAAAACTTTAAATTTAAAGTAGAATGCGGATGCTTTGTCCCGAGTCTATTGTATGACCAGTAAGGATTGTCAGACCTCGGGTCTGAAGAAGAGTATATTTTTCCCCTACAGTGCTGTATAGAGCACGATCCATGCCAGGATTTCAGAACCCTGGTCACATTCCCCACTCCTAGGTTTCTTCTGATCTCAGGCCTTGCACACCTGGTCAGATTGATTTCAGGAAGGAGCCTGAATAAAAGGCTCCCACTGAGCCAGTCAGTGGTCTTTGACCAGCCTGATGGAGGGAGCTCAGGCTGAACTGCATGTTGTGTGAATTACAATACTGGACTATTAAGCCGGAGGACTTGGCTTCTGCGCCCCACTCTTGGACCATTGGGGGTGAGAAGCGGCGGGCTGGTTTGCCCTGCAATCTGGATTGGACTTTCCTTTGACCCACAGCTTGCTGGAATCCCCAGCCCTGGATTTAGCTTTATTTGGTGATGTAACCATTTGTTTTGATTTTCTGCATTGACGCTGCAACCTATGAATGGAGAAGTATTATTTCATTTGAATACTTTAATTTTTCTGAAATAAACCTGCTTTGCCGAGAGAGAACTGTTGTCTGTGTCACTACCGTTCGCCCCCAATATCCCACAGTTCTTAAAGAACTCAGTTCCATTATCTCATCTCCCCTGTTGTTGATCTTTAAAGACTCACTAGCAACTGGTATAGTGCCAAGGGACTGGCGCAATGCCAATGTGGTGTCCATTTTAAAAAATGGCTCTAGGTCTTCTCCGGGCAATTACAGACCTGTTAGCTTAACATCCATTGTGGGGAAATTGCTTGAGGGGCTATTAAGGGATTATATACATACACGAATATGTAACTATGCATAATATTATAAGTGACAACCAACACGGCTTTACTAAGGACAGAAGATGCCAGACTAACCTTTTGCAAAAGCATTTGACACTGTCCCCCATAGACGCTTATTAGGGAAATTGAGATCTTCAGGATTAGAAAACACAGTTTGTAACTGGATTGAAAACTGGCTGAAGGATCGTGTGCAGAGAGTTGTGGTTAATAATACCTACTCTGAATGTTTACCAGTTGTAAGCATTGTACCCCAGGTTCAGTGCTGGACCCGCTATTATTCAACTTGTTTATAAACAACATAGATATAGAATTAAAAGCACTGTCTCTATTTTTGCAGATGACACAAAGATATGTAGCACAGTGCAGTCTTTTGAAGATGTTCACAAGCTTCAAGCTGACTTGGACACATTGAGTGTCTGGGCATCCACTTGGCAAATGAAGTTCAATGTGGAAAATGTAAAGTCATGCACTTGGGGTCTAATAACGTGAAGGCCACATATATCCTCGGGGAAGTAAAACTGGGAGAGTCACTTGTTGAGAAGGATCTGGGGGTACTGGTAGATCGCAGGCTAAATAACAGTATGCAATGCCTAGCAGCTGCTTCCAAGGCCACAGAGAAATTATCATGAATTAAAAGAGGCATGGAATTATCGGATAGGGATGACATTTTGCCTCTTTACAAGGCACTAGTGCGCCCTCACCTGGAATATGCCGTCTAGTTCTGGGCACTGTGGTAAGGTGCAAGGGGCCGTCATTGACGGAAGGTATGTGGCACCAAGGTACCTGGCCTTGGTGCAGTAAAACCGTGTGTTTTGTTTCCCAGCATCAGCTACTAATGGCAGTCTGGTGCTGAAGTTAGTATAGCTGAAAGGCTAACCCGGGACAGTTTTACTGGGATGGAGTAGAGCAGGGTGGGACTGCATCCCACTACCCAGGTCCGGGTTTTACAGGCCGCATAAATAGCCTGGGGAATCAGCTGTGCACTGTCTGTGACTGGAGCTCACTTGTGGAGTGAGCCTGGCTGAAAACTCCTATGCAGGCGGTTTCATGCGGACTCAAGGTGGATTCGTTTGCAAAGCAGCAACTTTGCCCAAGGACTAAAAACGCTGTTTGCCTGTCTGATTGACTTATGCTGCATTTTCCTGAAAAGGTGATATAACCCGAAAGGGCATATGCTTTTATGGATTTTGGTGTGAATAAACACGGACTTTAAGTTTAACTTTTCGCCTCTGAGCCTCTATACTGCAAACATCCTGCTGTCTACCAGAGCTAATCATCACAGCACACATTTATAGAAAGGACGCTCTGACTATGGAAAGGGTGCAGAGGAGAGCAACCAAACTAATAAGGGGAATGAAAGATCTTAGGTATGAGGAAAGATTATGAGAATTAAATCTATTTGAGAGGAGACTGCTGAGGGGGGGGGGGGGGCATGATTAACTTGTATAAACATAAACATGTCCCATACAAAAAATATGGGAGAACACTACTTCAGGTAAAATCCTCTCTAAAGACAAGGGGGCACTCCCTTTGAGTGGAAAAAAAAAATGGGGAGGCCGATTTATTAATAGCGCCAGGTAGCGACAGATGAGCGGCAGTAGCGTTATTTTCACAGCGCCCGCAAGTATTCGCTGTGCTTGGCCGTTGTTCGGTTGTTGAAAGCGACTCAGTCGGTGTGCGGTAATGTTGAATACGGGGTTAGGAGTCGCTGTTTGACAGGTTCCGCGTATGGGAGCGCATGACAGCGAATGGCCATAGCGAACGGCTCCCAGCATATTCATTAACAAATCACGCTCAAAAAATTCTCGCGCTCTGAAATGCTTGTTTAAACCTGAGAGCGCTGGCGGCGATGGGTTAAAAGTAGTTTTTTAACCCCCAAACAACCTTATTGTGTCATACCTGGCGCTGTGATGGGATTAGCAGCGGTGCTGTTCGTTGAAGTCTGCTACATGATGAATCCAGCGCTAGCTGACGCTCTCGCCGGCGCTAGCCTCATTTAGCGTGATAAATGGGTGATTGTGTTCGCAGCCTGGCGTTCTGGAGTCGGTAGCCGCCGATAGCTGGCGATACCTGGTGCCAGTGAGACACTACCTGGCGCTATCCCTTGATAAATAAGGCCCTTAGTCTCCGGAGGCGACAAACGTTTTTTACCATAAGAACTATTAATCTCCAGAGAAGCTTGTTACAGCATCAACCGCTGACAGCTTCAAAAAAGGATTAGATGCTTATTTAGAAGAAAATTACATTAACAGTTACTATTAGCGGTTATCAGTAAAAAACAAAAAATAAAATAAATAGCCCCTATAAAATAAAATAAGACATAACTTCCCCTACCCCAACACCCTTGGTTAAACTTGATGGACATATGTCTTTTTTCAACCGTATTAACGGGGAGGCTGATTTATTAATAGCGACATGTAGCGACAGTTGAGCGACTGTAGCAGTATTTTCACAGCGCCCGCTAGTAGTCGCTGTGTTTGGCCGTTGTTCGGTTGTTGACAGCGACTCAGTCGGTGTGGCGTAATGTTGAATACAAGGTTATGAGTCGCTATTTGACAGGTTCCGCGATGTATGGGTGCGCATGATAGCGACTGGTCAGAGCGACCGGCTTCCACCATATTCATCAAAAAATCACGCTCCAAAAATTCAAGCGCCGTGAAATGCATGTTTAAACCCCAGAGCGCTGGAGGCGATGTGTTAAAAGTAGTTTTTTAACCCCCAAACCACCATATTTTTACAAACCAAAAAAAATAAAGTTTTTTAAATAATTTAGCAATATGAATACATTAATATCATACCTGTAATATCAATTCTGCACAAATTTTTTTAATTTTTTTTTTCCCTTAAATGGCAGAAGTGGTCACAGAATTTTTCACATTTAAAAAAAAAAAAAAAAAAAAAACATTAATAACAATTAATTATTAATATTTAAAGATTGTTCCATTTAAATGCATTGGAGAGCGCCAGGTAGCGAGAGGTCATACCTGTCGCTGTTCAAGGTCGGGCGCTGGCGCTGTGGGCTGAGGCTGGAATAATGATGAATGAGTCGCTATATGGCGCTATCTCAGTCGCTAAGCAGGATCGGCTTGATAAATGTGTGATTGTGGTGGGGAGCCGGCGTTCTCGTGGCGGGTCCCGTCATTACCGGCCGCTCACCAGTCGCTACCTGTCGCTATTCCTTCATAAATAAGGGCCTATGTAACTATGTAACACTAGTGCCAAGTATTGCCATTTGTGCGTCTATGTAGTGGTGTCAGGAAGTGGACGCTGCAAACTGGACTCTGACGCTGTGACCTTGCTTCGCCACTGGACAGATGCTGTTTCTGTGTATCCTGTCCAGCATTGATAAATGTGATGTCTGTAGAAGCATTCTCCCTGATTCACTCAAGCGTCTGAGCATAGTAATGCTGCTATTGTTTTATGATCAATCTGCAGCAGCATTCTCTTTCCCCCACATTACCCAAACAGCTTACGTCCACATCACATTTCATTCTTTTATGTTTATTGAAATATATATGTGCAGATTAAAGCAATAATATATGTATGAATGTACATTTTTGTACATTTTGCTTGAATGTTAGCCACACATTTGTATGCAGTCTTTCTCTCACAGCTTAGGTCACTTACCTGGAAAAAATAATTGATCATTTATGCCCACCGGGCAAAGCCAGTCTGTGGCATTCTATGGCAGATGCAGATATTGTGTAGGACACAGCAGGCTAAGATGATTTTGGAGACCTTCTCTGGGCTGTACAACATCTCCCTTCCTGGGTGGGCCAAGCATAGGAAGCATGCTTTCAGCAGGACGATGGTTCGTTCAACAATACATCTAGTTTTGTAGTGAGCTGCATTGTAGAGCACTTAAGCTGTGGTCATCATGAGCCATGTTTTCTGGCATCTCCTGATCACAAACCACTATCACAGTAATGGAAGTTCTTCCAGTTGCGATAGGGAAGCTGTGGGGCACAGGAACAACATGGGCAAATTCTTTCTGCTTGATCTATGCTGAACGTTGTTTAGCAGAAGGTACTACAAATCTGGTTGTGGGGTGCACAACAGGGGTCCAGGTTAAATTGTGGGACTACAACGCACAACAACCTGTGGCTGTATTAACCCCAACCACCATAGTAGTATTAACACAAGGGAACAACTTGACACCAGCAATCAGTAAGTGATTGAAGCGGGCAAGAACAGGTGAGGTGAGGGCATCAACGGAACTATGTCAAGGGAGAATGTAGGTGGCATAGACTAAACAATGGCCCATAGAGACAGTGCAGTGTTCTAATTGAACCAAACTTGTGGATTGAGCAGGCTGCCTCTTGTAACATTAACAGGGGCAGGAAATGAGCGTGCTCTGACCTAAGTTTGATTGAGTGGCTAAGAAACTGGCTTAACAGGTTTGAGTGCCAGCTCCAAATAAGGACTAATGCGGGCACATGGTCATGGACACATACATATGCATGTCAACAAGGTCATTGACACACAGCAGATCATGACATTGGGCCATGCTGCTGGACCCTCCAAGAGGCTGGTGGGGGCAAGATTGGCTGGTGGGCATCTGGGCAGATATGGCTGGGCTTTAACATCTGTGTGGATATAAAATAATTGCACCCCCACATAACAACAGGACAATGGTACAGCGCCAGTGAAGATCAGATGATACTCGGCGCTGAAGCCCATATTTAAGATGACAAAACACAAGGCCAGCACAACATCGGAACTCTAAAACTGGACGCACTGGTGCCGAGCGCCAGACGCTATTTGAAAAAAGTGTGTTACTCACAAAAAAAAAAAACCCAGCCACAGAGCAAAAACACATGGAATGACATTGTTAGCACACTGGAGAACTTGCACTGCAATGGCAGAACACAAAATACAATTCTGAAGCCTAAACTTAAGTGCGAGGAACAATGCAAAAGTCTTCTCTTGCTGGCCAGGTGAGGCCAGTCACTCATTTTATGTGAAAAAACAATGAAATATTTAATTCAAAGATTTATTTATACACAACCAAAATATACACCATTAAAATGTATGGGAGAGCGCTACTGAGGGACAGGTGCTATGTGGCGCTGCAGAACATAAAACACTTTACACTGAGCCGGTGCTAGTGATACATGCAATGCCACATGACGCTATTAGGTGCACTCCAGTTTGACTTTCATATATATGGTTTCACATACTGCATCTGGCGTTCACCTGATGCTACGTGGCATTTGCATTTCTTAAACACGGCCCTAAATGTGAACAGTATTAAAGGGAGCCTCTTCATGGCTTCCACAGTCCTTTTCTCTGTCATTTTAAATTTGAATTGTATGCAGCTGGAACCCTGGGGAATCGTGACAGAGTTGCGTGAAACCGGGGTTTGTGGGGGATATGCGGAGGAGGCTCCAGCAATCTGAATGCCCCACTATCACTGTCACTTTGTAATGCGGCCCTGTTATAGGTCCTCATTAGTCATGTGGTCTCTACCACTTTTCCGGCCCTTGCTTGAAACACCGACCATGTGTCCGCCGGGGGTCAACTGCAGAGCCACATTATGCTGGCGATCATAAGGGAGGTAAGGGTAAGTGAAACTGGAGTTTGCCAGGGTATATGTGCAGGAGGCTCCAGCAATTTGGATTCCCCTGTGGCTTTCATTTTAATACACAATTAAAGCAGACCTACACAGTTGCTGCATCCTCCACCCCCTGGACACCCCCTCCCAAATTTTGAAAACAGAAAAGAGGGAAACACCACATCACAGGGGCCCATCCTCAGCTATGCCAACCGCACCTGCTCCAGCACCACCCCCTCCAACTTCCATCCAGCTATTGGGCGGACTTCTTAAAGCCATGCCTGGGAGCGCGGGACCACTTAAAGCAACATATACGCTGCCAAGCTTCCCGGGCCACAACACAAGGGTCCAAAAGCGGGATTGTCCTGTGAAAATCTGGACTCCTGGGTGGTATGATATAGGGCCATGAAATGTTTGATATTGGGAAATGTACTTGTCACTTCCATTATTCATAAGCCAAATCGACATTTTATTGTAAAAAAATAATTACATAATAATAATACGAAAGTCTTGTAATAAATATAATGATAATTATTATAATACAAATTGTAATAGTAATTCTTTAATAGCATTTTGTGACTAGCAAAAAGGGGAGAGGGTATAGAAAAGTGTATTATCACAGAGAGCAATCGGATTAATTATAACTGATGGCTTCTTGTCTCAGTTTCCCGTAGAAATGTATTGATGCGTGACTCAGAGGAGTACCATACAGCACAGTAATACACGGCTTCATCTTCTGTCAGGATCCCTTTAATGGTTAAATAACCTTTGTTCTTTGAGCTGTCTTTGGACCCAGAGAACCGATCAGGGACCCCACCTCCTTGGTGTTTGCTGCTGTCACTGTGATAGTAGAGAAGATAGCGAGGTCTTTCTCCTTCCCTTTGCTGATACCAGTACAGTAATTAAAAATTAAAGATGAAAAATGTTAGATTGAAATGTACATGGATATATGCTTGATCTTACATGAGCAGTAGAAGGCAACAGTGATAAATAGGACAGCCCAGGCCATGGTGCAGATGCCAGAGATCAATGCACTGTACTCTGCTCCTCCTGCTCATTATATACACAGCACAATGAGCAATGCAAATGCACAGCATTGCAGACAATGCATTGCATCTGACATTGCAGACCCCGCCCCTATAATAGAGATTTTCAGTTGATGGAATGAGACATAACAGTCAAAAAGGTGTATGTATCAAGTCAAAAAAGCACAGCACCTGTGATTGTGCCAGGTAGTGTCCCATCCATCAACAGCACCGGCGATGGGATGAGTGCCACGCTGTCTCCTACAGTGCCAGATAATGCCAGGAGCTCACCTAGCACTGTGGGCTCATCCCATACATTTCAGTGGGCTGGCATGGTTACAATTATTTAAGCATTTATATGCATTTTAAGCACTTTTTTTATGCTGCAAACTTGTGATTTGGCCGTGAGAAAGCTATGTCATGTTTGTCTAATGTCCCTAATGCAATTCCCATTTTTAATAAAAAAAAAAACAAAACCCTAAAAAAATAAAACTTTGGCAATCCACCGTGCACTGTGTGCTCGAATTCCCTTTTCTTGAGTGTCTCTTGGAGCGCATGATATTTTTTTGCTACATTTTGTCAGCTTGCAGCACTCTCAGTGCTAGGTGTCGCTAGCGCATAGGCTTATATAAGCCTTGCGCTGTGAACGCTGCCTGACCAGGAACGCCTTAGCTGACAGCACTAGAGATGAGCGAAGTTTTGAAAAATTCGATTCGGCTGATTCGCCGAATTTTCTGACAAAAATCGTTTCGATCCGAATTTATTCGCAGCGAATCGCTATTAACCACCCTTGATTTCCCCACTGCTAGTAAAAAAATAACTGTACAAAAATACTCACCTGACCCCTCTATCGAATTGGCCGGGTATCCTCTTTCATTTGGTGCCATCCGATCCCCCCTAGGGGCTCGGATGGCCCCAGGAAAGCCCCCGGAAAAGCCCCCCCCCCCACGATTTTCTGTCATTTGAAAAAAAAAGCCCAGCCGCAAAGTTGGGCGGGCGGGAGGGAGGTAATAACAGCTTGGAAAGAAAGCGGGCGGGGCAGGAGGGAGGAATGACAGCCGGCGGGGAGGTAATGACAGCTTGGAAAGAAAGTGGGCGGGAGGGAGGAGTTACAGCGGGCAGGGAGGTAATGACAGTTTGGAAAGAAAGTGGGCGGGGTGGGAGGGAGGAATGATAGCTTGGAAAGAAAGTGGGCGGGGCGGGAGGGAGGTACTGACAGCGGGCGGGGAGGTAATGACAGCTTGGAAAGAAAGGGGGTGGGAGGGAGGAATGACAGCTTGGAAAGAAAGTGGGCGGGGCGAGAGGGAGGAATGACAGCTTGGAAAGAAAGTGGGCGGGAGGGAGGAGTTACAGCGGGCAGGGAGGTAATGGCAGTTTGGAAAGAAAGTGGGCGGGGTGGGAGGGAGGAATGACAGCTTGGAAAGAAAGTGGGCGGGGCGAGAGGGAGGTACTGACAGCGGGCGGGGAGGTAATGACAGATTGGAAAGAAAGTGGGCGGGGTGGGAGGGAGGAATGACAGCTTGGAAAGAAAGTGGGCGGGGCGAGAGGGAGGTACTGACAGCGGGCGGGGAGGTAATGACAGCTTGGAAAGAAAGTGGGCGGGGCGGGAGGAATGACAGCTTGGAAAGAAAGTGGGCGGGGCGGGAGGAATGACAGCTTGGAAAGAAAGTGGGCGAGGCGGGAGGGAGGAGTTACAGCGGGCGAGGAGGTAATGACAGCTTGGAAAGAAAGTGGGCGGGGTGGGAGGGAGGAATGACAGCTTGGAAAGAAAGTGGGCGGGGCGAGAGGGAGGTACTGACAGCGGGCGGGGAGGTAATGACAGATTGGAAAGAAAGTGGGCGGGAGGAATGACAGCTTGGAAAGAAAGTGGGCGAGGCGGGAGGGAGGAGTTACAGTGGGCAGGGAGGTAATGACAGTTTGGAAAGAAAGTGGGCGGGGCGGGAGATAATGACAGTTTGGAAAGAAAGTGGGCGGGCGGGAGGGAGGAATGACAGCTTGGAAAGAAAGTGGGCGGGGCGGGAGGAATGACAGCTTGGAAAGAAAGTGGGCGGGACGGGAGGAGTGACAGCTTGGAAAGAAAGTGGGCGAGGCGGGAGGGAGGAGTTACAGCGGGCGAGGAGGTAATGACAGCTTGGAAAGAAAGTGGGCGGGGTGGGAGGGAGGAATGACAGCTTGGAAAGAAAGTGGGCGGGGCGAGAGGGAGGTACTGACAGCGGGCGGGGAGGTAATGAAGATTGGAAAGAAAGTGGGCGGGGCGGGAGGAATGACAGCTTGGAAAGAAAGTGGGCGAGGCGGGAGGGAGGAGTTACAGCGGGCAGGGAGGTAATGACAGTTTGGAAAGAAAGTGGGCGGGGCGGGAGATAATGACAGTTTGGAAAGAAAGTGGGCGGGCGGGAGGGAGGAATGACAGCTTGGAAAGAAAGTGGGCGGGGTGGGAGGGAGGAATGACAGCTTGGAAAGAAAGTGGGCGGGGCGAGAGGAATGACAGCTTGGAAAGAAAGTGGGCGGGGCGGGAGGAATGATAGCTTGGAAAGAAAGTGGGCGAGGCGGGAGGGAGGAGTTACAGCGGGCGAGGAGGTAATGACAGCTTGGAAAGAAAGTGGGCGGGGCGAGAGGGAGGTACTGACAGCGGGCGGGGAGGTAATGACAGCTTGGAAAGAAAGTGGGCGGGCGGGAGGAATGATAGCTTGGAAAGAAAGTGGGCGGGGCGGGAGGGAGGAGTTACAGCGGGCGGGGAGGTAATGACAGCTTGGAAAGAAAGTGAGCGGGAGGAATGACAGCTTGGAAAGAAAGTGAGCGGGAGGGAGGAGTTACAGCGGGCAGGGAGGTAATGACAGTTTGGAAAGAAAGTGGGCGGGGCGGGAGATAATGACAGTTTGGAAAGAAAGTGGGCGGGGCGGGAGGTAATGACAACTTGGAAAGAAAGTGGGCAAGGCGGGAGGGAGGAGTTACAGCGGCGGGGAGGTAATGACAGCTTGGAATGACAGCAGACGGGGCCGGCAGGCAGGAGCCCACTTTCTTTCCAAGCTGTCATTCACAAAAATCATCCTCCAAATTCATACTCTATTATCATCCGCCAAATTAATTCTCTATTATCATCCATTAAATTCATACTCTATCAATTAACTAAACAAAACGAATTCCCGCTAATCAACTAAATAAATCAGACCACAATCAAGTCCCCGAAACTTATATTCCTTTCCATTTGACTTTCATTTTATTTTCAATCATCAATTTAATTTTAATCATCAGTTAATTAAGTAATAAATACATAAGGTTTGTCCTATTTCCACTACAAAACATTACCAAGTTTTTTTTATGCTTTTAATAAGGAAAAGCTGACAATTGAACTAATAAAGTAGAGCCGGCAATAGAGCTATCAAAGAAAAGCTGACAATAGAACTACTGCCTACAACTACATTTCCCAGCAAGCACTGGGAAACACCTGGTTCAAAAAGACAGCAAGGGCATTCCCGCCCCTTCTTGAAATAGTTTTATGAAATTGGTTTAAGATTGATTTAAAATTAATTAGTTTGAGAATATGAATATGCCAGAAAATCGATGGAGTGAGAGGTTTTATATATATATATATATATATATATATATATATATATATATATATATATGACTTATATAAAGTGAATTTCAACTATTACCTCTAGACTCATCAATTTATTGCTACCTTTCTATGAGCATTACCATCAATGATATCACCAGTACAATTATATACACATATATCTCTTTCATATCAATTTAATATAACTCCATCTACTGACCACTGTTTATATTAATTTTTATATAATTGTATTACTAGTTATTACTATTGAATACCGATTTTATACTCATATATATACATTTTTGAATTTTTGAATTAAACACACTCTCACCACATGGACAAAATATAGATTTGGATTTTAATTGCTTTTTAGAAAACAACTAACTAGATTGGTTCCCCTTCAATATTGATCTGTTCCTTAGAAAATATTTGTCTGGACTTTCCCCCTACTCATCAAACTTATTAATTTACTCCTTTACCGCAATGTTCGACTACACTATTTCCATTAACATTAACATTACTATTCAATCATAATTAATTAACTTTTACATTTTTACACCCTTACATCCTTAATGTCACCACCTTTTTATCATTTTCATATCATATCAAATCATTTTGTATCAATTACTTTTTACTAATCCTCTAATAATTTATTCCTCATCAACCATGATCTATATATTTATAGTCTTATCTAGTGAAAAGCCGGTTACCGGCTTTTTTTCTGCTGTACTTGAGTATTTCAGTTCACCGACGCTTTCAAGGTGAAGGCGGGGTCTTCTTTGGTGGTATTATAGTTATAATTATATGGTTAATCAAAAATGAATTGAATGAAATAATCAATTGTTTAAATAGAGGACTGTGAATTGTGACAGTTAATTGTACTATTGATTCAAATAAATAAATGATTATCATAATTATGATTATATAATAAATAAATGATTATCATAATAGATAATTGGGAAAAAAATAGTTGACGCAATTAACAAATTGGTTATAATGATTAAGGCAATACCACGCTGAGAGCGGAGAGTTGCCACCCTGCCCACACTATTAAAGCCATCCCGGTGGGAGAGATGATTAGGGCTCGTAGGAACTGTACTGAGGAGGGTGTGTTTGAGAAAGAACTAGAAACCATATCACATAGATTGTCACAACGTGGCTATAATAGGAATCTATTAGAAAGAGCCAAAGGAATAGCAAGATCTAAAAAGAGGGATAATATGCTGAAAGCGGATCAGATATGCAGTCCACGTAGAGGTGGGAGACAAAGAAATGAGGTTATCGGTAACCATATTCAAGACAGAGCACTTGTTGTCTCCACTGCCTATAGTATGTCATTTTCCAAGATCAAGCAAATTATTTATAAGCACTTGCCATTATTGCAGTGCGATCCCCAATTGAAACAGATTATTGGTAATGGAATCAAGGTGGTAAGTAAGCGGGCTCCTACCTTAGGACAAAAGTTATCCCCGAGCCTTTATAAGAAAAGGGACACCTGTAATAAAACCTGGCTTTCATGCAAAGGTTTTTATAGATGTGGGGGCACACGATGTGGTCTGTGCAAATTTGTAGCCGGAGGCACACATTTTTCATCCCAGGTTACCAAACAGATGTATGAAATTAATAGTTTCATTAATTGTAATACCTCATATGTGGTCTATTTGGTATCCTGTGAAAGTTGCCAGATTCAATACATAGGCTGCACGATCAGACCTCTAAAACGCAGGATATGGGAACATCTTTCAGGAGCACAATCAGATCGTATGACCTCCTCCCCCTCCAATGTTAGTAAACATTTTAGAGACATACATGGGGGGGGGGGGATACCAGCAGTTTTAGATGCAAGGGGATAGAGAAAATAACACCAAATATAAGGAGGAGGTGATATCCAAGAGAAATTACTTCAGAGAGAAGTTTATTGGATTTTTCATCTCAGAACACGCATCCCTAATGGGTTAAACTCATGATGGGATGTCGATTTATTCTTGAAATAGAACATGCTTCCCCCTTTCCCTGAAATATAACAGTATAATGGAATGAAACTTGGAGTATTCAATTGTATATATGAGAGTTAGGGTTATTAGAACAAAATAGTGTAAAATATAGATTATAATGACATATTAAAATGTTTTTAAAGTGGACCAACACCGAGAGGTGATCGGCCCGGAAATCTATAAGATTCCCGGGGCCGATCACCTCCCACCCCGCGGGACATCCGAGATCGGGATGTCCCGCGGGGTGAAACCCCCCAAAAAACCCCCAAACACCTTACCTGATCTTCGGCGGCGACCGGCCGGCGCCGCCTCCCTCGCGCCCCTGTAGGCGTGCTCGCGCCCGCGCCGGCCGTCTGCGAATGGCCGGCGGGGGGCGCGCGCGCGCCGAAAGTGACGCGAGGGAGGCGGCGGCGGCGGCAGCCGCTTGGACGTTCCTGATCCCCGCCTGGACGTTGGCGGGGATTGGACCGTCCAGTCACGTGGGAGCGGGGACAGGTAAGATTTTGGGGCTTTCTGGGGGGTTTCACACAGCGGGGCACCCCCGATCGGGGTGCCCCGCCGAAGTGGACCAAAACCCAGGATAGTCAAAATCCTGGGTGTTGGTCCACTTTAAATAATATATTCATAAAATGCTTTGCTAATAATAAATGACTACAGCCTAACTAGACTAAGAAAATATAGGAATTTAGAGATAATGTAAAGATTAAGACACAGAAAGCCGCCATCCTTTTGCCGTTAAATGTACTTTCATTCATTCACCTCTGTATGTGAGCGAGTAAAACTCAATAAGGAGCTGTCTGGGCAGACTGCCAAGTACAGACTAGTAATCTTTGAATGTTACAAGTGATGTTTAAATGTAACAAGTTCTGCTGGAATCTCCTTTAGAAATGTAGCAGCAGCTCTTAGAGCCCTTTGAATGAATGTATCTCATCTCTGCAGTGTTGATTTAGCTGTAGAAATGAGATACATCAATATGTCAACAGCAGTTACAATGTAAAGACATCTTGTTACAATCTGCGGTTTGTTATTTGCTTTGACCAGAAGTATATTACTGTCTCTTCTGTAAAGACTGTGGCTGACTGAGGTGAAACACAGCTCAGCCGTTTAATTAAATATGTCTCCGCTTTTTAATATATAGGAGTTTAATTGTTGTGTAGTGTATTTAATGAAATAAAGATTAAATGTATAGTGAAGGCATTTTGAAGAGAAAATAGTTTAAGAATACAGGGGTCATTTTATATTTTAACTCCATTCAGCCATGTGCTCTACTATTATAAAGATAGGGATTATTAATCCCATATAAGAATGTGGATCCTATGGAGTTAATTGGGTGATCCCGGGTGTTACGCCCGGGACAGAATAATTATCCTGATTGACCACAGGTTATCCTGAGAGCGCATGACTGGTGGGAGTGTCCCCTTTATGGTATTGGATAAAAAGGTTTCTACTTATTGTTACCATTAGATGTCATGATTAAGGACCTATTGTCCGAAACGCGTTGGCGTTAGGGCCCATCTTGTACATATCTATCATTTTGAAGTTGTTGGATTACTGATTTTAATGGAAGAAAATAAAAGCACAAGATTTTACGACATTTTTGGGCTGGCTCAACATTTCTTATTATGATTGTCTACGGAGTGAGCTTCCGCGGCCGCAGACCCATGTGTTGTTCACCGCCACAGGATTGAAATACAGGTAGAGCTGACTTTATCTTTTTTCTATAATGATTAAGTGTTTAAATAATTCAATAAATAAATACATTATTAAATAACTGGATGAATTAGATCTGGATGAATGGAACTGATAAGAATGAATAAATTAATGAAAGTGAATAAAATTGATATGATTAAAAATTTAATAGAAGTTGGATAAAAAATGAGAAAGTGATCAAAGAAATTGTTTAGAAAAGATTGTTTATGCACTAGAGGATGTATATAATGAAAAAAAAATAATAATAACAACACTTATATTAATATCATTATTATTTTTATCATCACTATTAATAATATTAGGAGAATAATATAATATCATATAACCACAGAGCTGTAAATAAATTAATTAGAGTCCTCTTTAAAGTCCTCCAACTCAGAATTCTACATTCACCACGAGTGTCAGCAATCCAATCGTGCAGAACCACCACCGATTTGGTACTCTTACCAGAAATGATTAGATCACCAGCAAAATGCAGCCGTTATGTAGGCACTTCCTCCAATCAACACCGCCCACTAGGGTATGTGTCCTCAATGTAAGTTAGTACGACCAATCAGATTTCCAGAGTATATTCATACAAAAGGAAATAAAGAGGCCATAGTACAGATTCCTTTTAATAATGCCAATAAAATACTCACAAACGGACGATTAAAATGCGCATATCACAATATGTATCAGGCCAATCCACGCTGCTGGATTCCAATCCTATAGACCGCCGGCTCCCAACGCGTTTCGTCGCTCAACGCGACTTTAACTAGGTGAGCCGGCGCGGCGGTAAGCAGCGTTAAAAAATCATGAAGGCGGGACCAGGGAAACACTTCCTCCCCTAGTTCCACCAATAGCTAGCCATACTGGCCCTCCAAGATCCAATCACTGAGAGGGAGGCCGTGACTAAAGCGATCCAGCCAATCGGTGTACTAGGAGGTGAATATCATTACCTCGAAGCGGGTGGGCGCGGCTGATGCCGTTCAACCAATCTGTGAGCCGGGAGGTGAATATCATTACCTCTCCCGACACTTCCGCCCCACGCAGCTACACAGCCGCGGCTGACGCGATCTAGCCAATCAGCAAACTTGGAGACAAGTGTCACCACTACACAGAAGGAGGTGGGCGCGGCTGATGCCGCCCATCCAATCAATAACCCAGGAGGTGAATCTCATTATCCCTCCCGATGAAAGCTGGGCGTGACTAGCGCCGTTCATCCTATCCGGTATAGCAAGGGGCGTGCCGCTTACCTAGCAACCAGGCACGCGTCCTGCTAGTGTGTGCGTCATTAACCGCTCAACCAATCACGCAGAGACCACGGTCCTAGCGTCATATCCCCACGGCAACCCTGTCAAAGAGTCAGCTTGCATTGGCCACCTCTGTCCGATATGGGTCAGCTAGTCAGCTATTAATAAGCCCAACAGGCGACAATTATCGCACCTGTATGGTCTAGCTAACAGGGATAATCAATGTGGATAATAAATGTGAACATATAAAAACTAATATATATGAACACATTAGTAGTATATTGGGTAAAAAATTCATAAAAGGTGTTCATAAAAATTTTTTTTAAAAAATATTGTCGCTCAATGACTAAATAAACTAGCAAAGTCTAAAAGCGAGCAAAATCCTAATAAAAAGGCAAGATCCAGCAATCCAGCAAGGTGGGTTGGCCATACAGAAAAATACAAATAGCCTAAAAAATACAACATTATTAAAAAAACATACAACAAGCCTACAAATAGGATAAAACAAACATATAGATAATAATGTAAAACTGGTTGGGGCAAAATAGAAAGTATACTAAACTATAACCCTCAATATATAAAATAAACGACCACCAAGGAGTATTTCTCATAGTCACAGATTGAGCCCCTCTGATGACTAGGCAGAATCAATAAAGCAGTTAAGGTCGAATTCTATATTTAGCCCTTTAGGGCTAAGGGTATCCAGTCGATAAATCCAGGAGCTCTCTCTCTTAGACACCTCCCTCGCCATATTGGAACCCCGCCAGTGGGCCTCAACTTTCTCCAGAGCTATGAAGGACAAACCAGAAGGGTCCCCATTATGCACAGACTTAAAATGCTCTGATAAGCTATGGCCCTCAAAACCCTTTTTAATATTATAGAGGTGCTCCCTTATCCTGGTTTTAAGTTCCCTGGTCGTCCGACCCACATAGAGCAAGTTGCAAGTACACCAAATCAGGTAGACCACAAATTTGGAGGAGCACGTAATAAATTGTGCCACCTTAAATTGTTTTCCTGTCACCGGATGAATAAAGGACCTAAATGGTTTAGTGACAGGCTTACAGGTTTTGCAACCCATACACCTCCCGCATTTGAAGAAGCCTTTCTGTTCCATACCAAAAAAGGACAACGGATGGGTAGTCTGTACAGGTGGATCTACGTAACTTCTAGTTAATAGGTCCCTCAAATTCGGGGCTCTCCTGTAAATAAATTTAGGCTTAGATGGTAACCTGGGGCCCAAGATTTCATCCCCCTGTAGAATATGCCAATGTTTGGATAGGATTTTTGCCACCTCCCAATGTTGAACACTGTAACTAGTAATGAAAGAAAACTCCTCATTATTCGTGGACTCACCAGCTCTTTCCTTTTGCGGGAATCTATCCTGGGTCCTAACCCTCCCTAGCTGCTGTTGTACCATTTCAACATCATAACCTTTATCAAGGAATTTATTGATCAGAGCTGCAGCTTGCGTCTCAAAATCCTCCAATTTAGTACAGTTCCTTCTCAACCTCATATATTGTCCCCTAGGGATAGCCCTAATCCAATTGGGATGATGGCAGCTTTTGGCAGGGACAAAACCATTTCGGTCAGTCGGTTTGAAGTATGTCACAGTGGTCAGGTTCGGGACCTCTATACGTATTGTTAAATCCAAAAGATTAACATATTCCGCACTTATTTCAGCAGTGAATTCTAGATTAAACTGGTTCTCATTCACCTGGGCGAAAAAGGTTTCCAGTGAATCCTTCGGTCCCTCCCAAATACATATGACATCATCAATAAACCTTTTCCAAAGTCTCAATTGTGGCCAAATCCTACCAAAAATGAACTGTGACTCCCACCACCCCACAAAAAGATTAGCCATACTAGGTGCAAACTTAGCCCCCATTGCGACTCCCTTCTTTTGCAAATAAAATCGACCCCCACACCAAAAATAATTATGATCTAGTGCAAAAGATAGACATTCCATAATAAACTCTATTTGTGTAGGGGGAAGTTCTGAATTTTTATGCAAAAAGTGTCGGACTGCCTCAATACCCTGATTATGCGGAATATTGGTATACAATGACGTTACATCAGCCGTTGCCAGCAAAGTAACGTCATTGACAATCTGCTCAGTACATAAATCCAATACATGATTTGAATCCTTCAAGTAGGCTGGTAATTTTAATACAAGGGGTTGCAGAAAAAAATCCACATATTCCCCCAACCTACACGTAATTGAGCCTACCCCACTGACTATAGGGCGGCCAGGAGGCTTTTTCAAATTCTTATGGATTTTAGGCAGGTAATAAATCGTAGGTACCCTGGGGGCTTGAACATTCAAATAATCCTTCTCCCTTTTACTAATGATCCCACTTGAAAAACCCCTCTCCAGTAGATCAATTAATTGCCCCTGATACTCCCTTGTAGGGTCCTTAGTCAACACCTCATATGTCTGCGAGTCCGCTAACAGCCTATCCAATTCCTCGACATAATCCTTCTTGTCCAAGATAACGAGACCCCCCCCTTTATCGGCTGGTTTAATTACCACCTCATGCTTTTGTTCCAAGCTCTTAAGCCCTTTTTGCATGGGTGTCCCCCACTTCTTTTTTCTTACTTCTAGATTTCGTATATCTCTAGAAACTATGTTCTTAAATGTGTCGAGATAGGAGTTAGAGGAGATAAGGGGGTTAAATAGAGATTTATTTTTCAAACATGTATGCACAGGTTCCAGCTCCCGTTGTGGAGCATCTGGTATAGGGACTAGCCTCGTCATGGATTCCTCCCCATCCTCTGCTGACACTGCTCCCGCCCCACTTAGGGCCATGGAAGGTACCCCACTCCTGGATCCCCCCCTGGGTTCCACTAACACAGCAGTTTCTTCCACTTGTTTGGTTAGGAAGAATTTCTTCATATTAAGCCTACGCATATATTTCTGTAAGTCAATAAAGGTTGAGAAATTATCAAGATTTTTGGGAGGTGCATACTTCAACCCTAAATCAAGAATCCTCAATTCTTCAACAGACAACTCTATAGAACTTAAATTGAAGATACCGGAGCCTAACACCTCCTTCTTCTTCTTGTGTCTAGCTCCTCCCCTTCTTCCTCTCTGTCGTGCAACTTTCTTTTGAGGGTAAGGTTCTGTTGCGGGGCCTTCCCTCGATCCCTGGGTGTAGCATAGTCTCCTCCTTGAACTGGGGTATCCCAGCCCTCCTGAAAAGGGGACCTCTGGGGGTTCGCGGTGATGGATTGTCTACCAGCTTCCCTCCCCCCCACCTTTTCAGGCCAGCTTGTAGGCCCATTTCCACGCCTCCACATAGGGGATCTCTTCCTCCAATTCCTTCTCAGGCTACGATCATGATCCAGGGGATCTGTAGATCTCTCATTAATCCTCCCCTGTTCAAATCTACCCCCATACTGTCTCCTACTCATCCTCTCCCCTCTGTGTCTCCAAGGATTCACCTCATCCCTCCTCAGCCACCGATTACGGTGGTGTGCATCATACTGTTCCCCCCTTACTGGGACCACCGTCCTGGGGGGGGTTTTGGTGGGATCAATAACACCTTCCAATCTGGATCTATTCTCTTCCAGAACCCCCTTAGTTTGCCACTTAAATACTCTACCATTAATATAATCCATCTTATCTCTTTGCAATTTCCGTATTTTCCTTTTCCTCACAACTTCCTCCTCCTTCTCCAACTTCAACTTAATTTCCTCTGATTTTTTTAGGAATACCTCAGATGTACCAAAGGGGGTCAGCTTAAGTTTAAGGGCCTCCTTATCCTGTTCCCATTTTTTCAACAGTTGCATCTTTTTTTTAATGAGTTTATCCACTAGCAAAAGACCACAGGCATTAAAATATTCAAACCATTCCCTCTTAGATTCAACGCTTTCATCTCCATCATAAATCTCCAGTGACCACCTCAACTGCTGTGGTACCATTTTTTGTCCAGCATATTTCTCAAGGGTGGCAATATCCCACTTTATACGTAGTTCCTTATTAAGCACTTTGTATAAATCCTTTAGATCCTCATCAAGGTTAATTCGTGGGTTAATGCCACTTTCCAGAGAAAGATCATCACCAAAATCAACATTCCTTCTAGTGCTGTACGTGAAAATATCCATTAAAATAGCTGCAGGTATGTGTGAGAACCAAAAATCATAAACAAAATTATATATAGTGATATATAAAAATACAGCGCTCAATAACAAATTAATAACAATAAAAAACAAGTAATAAGTGATGTTAAATCAAGCTCCACGTGTACAACTTAAATCTCACACTTAAGTACAAACGAAAAAAACAATATAACCACAGAGCTGTAAATAAATTAATTAGAGTCCTCTTTAAAGTCCTCCAACTCAGAATTCTACATTCACCACGAGTGTCAGCAATCCAATCGTGCAGAACCACCACCGATTTGGTACTCTTACCAGAAATGATTAGATCACCAGCAAAATGCAGCCGTTATGTAGGCACTTCCTCCAATCAACACCGCCCACTAGGGTATGTGTCCTCAATGTAAGTTAGTACGACCAATCAGATTTCCAGAGTATATTCATACAAAAGGAAATAAAGAGGCCATAGTGCAGTATTGCAAGACTACAGATTCCTTTTAATAATGCCAATAAAATACTCACAAACGGACGATTAAAATGCGCATATCACAATATGTATCAGGCCAATCCACGCTGCTGGATTCCAATCCTATAGACCGCCGGCTCCCAACGCGTTTCGTCGCTCAACGCGACTTTAACTAGGTGAGCCGGCGCGGCGGTAAGCAGCGTTAAAAAATCATGAAGGCGGGACCAGGGAAACACTTCCTCCCCTAGTTCCACCAATAGCTAGCCATACTGGCCCTCCAAGATCCAATCACTGAGAGGGAGGCCGTGACTAAAGCGATCCAGCCAATCGGTGTATATATTATTATTATTATTATTAAAATATGGACTTTATATGGCTGTGGAGGTAATTTGAATAAAATAAGTGAAAATTATGTAAGAATGTGTGAACAGTGGATATAAAATAAGTTATTTATAGGTAAATTGATTATTTATAGGTAAAAAAATAATTACAGCGGGCAAGAAGGTAATGACAGCTTGGAAAGAAAGTGGGCGGGGTGGGAGGGAGGAATGACAGCTTGGAAAGAAAGTGGGCGGGGCGAGAGGGAGGTACTGACAGCGGGCGGGGAGGTAATGACAGCTTGGAAAGAAAGTGGGCGGGGCCGGCAGGCAGGAGCCCACTTTCTTTCCAAGCTGTCATTCACAAAAATCATCCTCCAAATTCATACTCTATTATCATCCGCCAAATTAATTCTCTATTATCATCCATTAAATTCATACTCTATCAATTAACTAAACAAAACGAATTCCCGCTAATCAACTAAATAAATCAGACCACAATCAAGTCCCCGAAACTTATATTCCTTTCCATTTGACTTTCATTTTATTTTCAATCATCAATTTAATTTTAATCATCAGTTAATTAAGTAATAAATACATAAGGTTTGTCCTATTTCCACTACAAAACATTACCAAGTTTTTTTTATGCTTTTAATAAGGAAAAGCCGACAATTGAACTAATAAAGTAGAGCCGGCAATAGAGCTATCAAAGAAAAGCTGACAATAGAACTACTGCCTACAACTACATTTCCCAGCAAGCACTGGGAAACACCTGGTTCAAAAAGACAGCAAGGGCATTCCCGCCCCTTCTTGAAATAGTTTTATGAAATTGGTTTAAGATTGATTTAAAATTAATTAGTTTGAGAATATGAATATGCCAGAAAATCGATGGAGTGAGAGGTTTTATATATATATATATATATATATATATATATATATATATATATATATGACTTATATAAAGTGAATTTAAACTATTACCTCTGGACTCATCAATTTATTGCTACCTTTCTATGAGCATTACCATCAATGATATCACCGGTACAATTATATACACATATATCTCTTTCATATCAATTTAATATAACTCCATCTACTGACCACTGTTTATATTAATTTTTATATAATTGTATTACTAGTTATTACTATTGAATACCGATTTTATACTCATATATATATATTTTTGAATTTTTGAATTAAACACACTCTCACCACATGGACAAAATATAGATTTGGATTTTAATTGCTTTTTAGAAAACAACTAACTAGATTGGTTCCCCTTCAATATTGATCTGTTCCTTAGAAAATATTTGTCTGGACTTTCCCCCTACTCATCAAACGTATTAATTTACTCCTTTACCGCAATGCTCGACTACACTATTTCCATTAACATTAACATTACTATTCAATCATAATTAATTAACTTTTACATTTTTACACCCTTACATCCTTAATGTCACCACCTTTTTATCATTTTCATATCATATCAAATCATTTTGTATCAATTACTTTTTACTAATCCTCTAATAATTTATTCCTCATCAACCATGATCTATATATTTATAGTCTTATCTAGTGAAAAGCCGGTTACCGGCTTTTTTTCTGCTGTACTTGAGTATTTCAGTTCACCGACGCTTTCAAGGTGAAGGCGGGGTCTTCTTTGGTGGTATTATAGTTATAATTATATGGTTAATCAAAAATGAATTGAATGAAATAATCAATTGTTTAAATAGAGGACTGTGAATTGTGACAGTTAATTGTACTATTGATTCAAATAAATAAATGATTATCATAATTATGATTATATAATAAATAAATGATTATCATAATAGATAATTGGGAAAAAAAATAGTTGACGCAATTAACAAATTGGTTATAATGATTAAGTGTTTAAATAATTCAATAAATAAATACATTATTAAATAACTGGATGTGATTAAAAATTTAATAGAAGTTGGATAAAAAATGAGAAAGTGATCAAAGAAATTGTTTAGAAAAGATTGTTTATGCACTAGAGGATGTATATAATGAAAAAAAAAAAATAATAACAACACTTATATTAATATCATTATTATTTTTATCATCACTATTAATAATATTAGGAGAATAATATAATATCATGATCCAAGTAAAATGTATGTGGTAATTTGTGAGTGGGACATGAAAGAGATGTCTGGATTAATTTATGTTCTTATTAGTCTATGGAATTATTAGTAAAATATAATATATATATATATATATATATATATATATTATTAAAATATGGACTTTATATGGCTGTGGAGGTAATTTGAATAAAATAAGTGAAAATTATGTAAGAATGTGTGAACAGTGGATATAAAATAAGTTATTTATAGGTAAATTGATTATTTATAGGTAAAAAAATAATTACAGCGGGCGAGGAGGTAATGACAGCTTGGAAAGAAAGTGGGCGGGGTGGGAGGGAGGAATGACAGCTTGGAAAGAAAGTGGGCGGGGCGAGAGGGAGGTACTGACAGCGGGCGGGGAGGTAATGACAACTTGGAAAGAAAGTGGGCGGGGCGGGAGGAATGACAGCTTGGAAAGAAAGTGGGCGGGGCGGGAGGGAGGAGTTACAGCGGGCGGGGAGGTAATGACAGCTTGGAAAGAAAGTGAGCGGGAGGGAGGAGTTACAGCGGGCAGGGAGGTAATGACAGTTTGGAAAGAAAGTGGGCGGGGCGGGAGATAATGACAGTTTGGAAAGAAAGTGGGCAGGGCGGGAAGGAGGAATGACAGCTTGGAAAGAAAGTGGGCGGGGTGGGAGGGAGGGAGGAATGACAGCTTGGAAAGAAAGTGGGCGGGGCGAGAGGGAGGTACTGACAGCGGGCGGGGAGGTAATGACAGCTTGGAAAGAAAGTGGGTGGGGCGGGAGATAATGACAGTTTGGAAAGAAAGTGGGCGGGGCGGGAGATAATGAATGACAGCTTGGAAAGAAAGTGGGCGAGGCGGGAGGGAGGAGTTACAGCGGGCGGGAAGGTAATGACAGCTTGGAATGACAGCGGACGGGGCCGGCAGGCAGGAGCCCACTTTCTTTCCAAGCTGTCATTCACAAAAATCATCCTCCAAATTCATACTCTATTATCATCCGCCAAATTAATTCTCTATTATCATCCATTAAATTCATACTCTATCAATTAACTAAACAAAACGAATTCCCGCTAATCAACTAAATAAATCAGACCACAATCAAGTCCCCGAAACTTATATTCCTTTCCATTTGACTTTCATTTTATTTTCAATCATCAATTTAATTTTAATCATCAGTTAATTAAGTAATAAATACATAAGGTTTGTCCTATTTCCACTACGAAACATTACCAAGTTTTTTTTATGCTTTTAATAAGGAAAAGCCGACAATTGAACTAATAAAGTAGAGCCGGCAATAGAGCTATCAAAGAAAAGCTGACAATAGAACTACTGCCTACAACTACATTTCCCAGCAAGCACTGGGAAACACCTGGTTCAAAAAGACAGTAAGGGCATTCCCGCCCCTTCTTGAAATAGTTTTATGAAATTGGTTTAAGATTGATTTAAAATTAATTAGTTTGAGAATATGAATATGCCAGAAAATCGATGGAGTGAGAGGTTTTATATATATATATATATATATATATATATATATATATATATATATATATATATATCTTATATAAAGTGAATTTAAACTATTACCTCTAGACTCATCAATTTATTGCTACCTTTCTATGAGCATTACCATCAATGATATCACCGGTACAATTATATACACATATATCTCTTTCATATCAATTTAATAAAACTCCATCTACTGACCACTGTTTATATAAATTTTTATATAATTGTATTACTAGTTATTACTATTGAATACCGATTTTATACTCATATATATATATTTTTGAATTTTTGAATTAAACACACTCTCACCACATGGACAAAATATAGATTTGGATTTTAATTGCTTTTTAGAAAACAACTAACTAGATTGGTTCCCCTTCAATATTGATCTGTTCCTTAGAAAATATTTGTCTGGACTTTCCCCCTACTCATCAAACTTATTAATTTACTCCTTTACCGCAATGTTCGACTACACTATTTCCATTAACATTAACATTACTATTCAATCATAATTAATTAACTTTTACATTTTTACACCCTTACATCCTTAATGTCACCACCTTTTTATCATTTTCATATCATCTCAAATCATTTTGTATCAATTACTTTTTACTAATCCTCTAATAATTTATTCCTCATCAACCATGATCTATATATTTATAGTCTTATCATATTTTTATAATATCATTACTTTATATATCCATCAAATCGTTTTTTATCAATTACTTCTTACTAATCCTCTAGTAATTTATTCCTCATCCACAATGACCTATATATTTATATATTTATACTCTTATCATATTTTTATCATATCCTTAGTTTATATATCCATTCTATCTATTCACGTCTACCCAGTTTCAATTTTACATCCCTCCATCTAATTATTTAATGAATTGTCCCTCTACTAATGATTTAATCATTTTCTATTTTTTTTTTTATTTGATCAACCAATAACTAATTATTTAATTATGAACTTACAGTACCCACTATTAATATACACTAATTTATAGTATCTAACTTTCTAATGAATTGCCCCCCTACCAAAATTTTAATAAAATTATTGTTAATTTATTAGATCAATCAATAATTTATTATTTAATCATTAATTTATACTATCCACTATTAATTTATATTATCTACAATTATTTAAGATGTTCCACTATATTCAGTATATCATATTGGTACTTCTTTATTTTTTTTTCCATGATAAGTTATCATCCTACTACTTTTAATCTGTGATAATACATTCTATCACATGTAATGATTCAACCAACCTTTGTGTATCCACAGCGCTCCTACACCAATCTTTTTCCTTCTAGGGCTACACCTAAATTGAAATTGATTAACACACTACAATTTTTCCTGGGAATCACAGGTTTTCCTGCTGTAGGAGCCGCTCATATTATCCAGTTGCGCTTTATCCTCAAAACCAACTTGTTCTATCTATATAGATATATATATATATATCTAATTAATCTATCTATATATCTAATTAATCTATATATCTTTCTAATTATAATAAATAATATTTATATTATATTTATATTTATCCTATGCTTGTAGTTGTAACTATATATTTTTATAAAAAAAAAAAAAAAAAATATATATATATATATATATATTGTAGACATGTCACTGGAGAAGTGGTCGAGGGGGTGTACATTTCACCTAGGTTACTACGCTGGGTGAGATGGTAAGTCCAGGATTGATTTGTTTCCCAGCAGTGGTATGCTGCTGAGGTGTTGTTCAATTTTGCCGGGCCTGGATTTATATGGAATGGCAGGTAGGTTTGGTAGAGGGACCTGTCATTCCACACCCCTCCGATCCTGTTTGGGTTTTGAATCAGGTGAGCTCTGATCCTAATCAGCCTGGGAGGTAAAAGCTCTGCAGAGACTGCAGGCTATTGCTCTCAGCCAGAAATGAACAGCCTGTGTGTGTGTGAAGGAAGCTGCGAACGCAGCCACTGCTGGAGCTAAAAACTCACCCTGCGATGTCCAGGCGAACGCTGTGTTTTAAAAGTGTCAGCTAGGTGAGAAGAACCTGCTAGTAAGCGCCCAGACGGGCTAGGTCTTTATTTTGTTTTGTACACTAAAGAAGCACGCTGCTGCTGTATGTTTTGTTTACTGGACTGTTTATGCCATGAATAAACGCCAAGACCTGCTTTTATAACACCTAAGTCTGTCGTGAACTGTGTCCAAACACACCA
Organism: Gastrophryne carolinensis; assembly: GCA_027917425.1. NCBI lineage: Eukaryota > Metazoa > Chordata > Amphibia > Anura > Microhylidae > Gastrophryne > Gastrophryne carolinensis. The sequence goes on along the minus strand of CM051234.1, from coordinate 469,098,922 downwards.
TCCCCCGGGAAGATCCCTACAATTGGTGGAGGATGCGGGCAAAACGGTTGCTAGGGGCAACGGTGTGGACAGACTTGGCTACAGCTGCTTATGTCTTGGGTGAAAGCTGCAACTACACTCCAAGAACAGTCGGGCAACATGGAGGAGATGCTGAAGCAGTTTATGCAAGTGAGTTTGCAACAACAACAGGCTCAGATAGAGGCCAATAGACAACAACAACAGGCTCAGATAGAGGCCAATAGACGACATGAACAGACCATGGCTGCCCAACAACAACTTATTGAACACCTGATTGCAAAACAAGAGGCGCCTGTGGTTGCTAACCCCCCCACAGTGGTGCGAGCCGCTCCAGAGACTTTTGATGTGAAAAGAGCTGTGCAGCGAGCACTGCAAAAGATGACGGCTGAGGACGATGTTGAGGCCTTCCTAACTGTGTTTGAGCGTGTGGCTGAGCGAGAGAAGTTACCAGTCGCTGAGTGGGCAGAGGTAATTGCGCCCTATTTAACAGGGGAACCTCAAAAGGCCTACTATGACCTCAGTGAGCAAGAGGTTAAGGACTATACTCGGCTAAAAGCGGAGATACTTGCCCGACTAGGCGTTACTACTGCGGTCCGTGCCAGGAGGGTACGCAACTGGAGCTACAGTTTGGACAAATCGGCGAGGTCCCAGATGTATGACCTGATCCATTTGGCGAGAAAGTGGTTGGAGCCAGACACTTCTACTCCTGCACAGATCCTAGAGAGGGTTGTGATGGATCGCTACCACCGAGCACTTCCTGCTGACCTGCAACGCTGGGTGGGACAAGGTGACCCTAAGAATGCAAACGAACTTGTCAACCTTGTGGAGAGGTTCCAGGCGACTGAGGACTACCTCCGTGATGTTTCTGCAGCCCCCTCACCTCCCCGGAGTGCCAGATCTGTGCCATCAGCTGGTAAGAGACTTCCATCTATTGGGGGAGTGTGGAGGGGTGCTGAGGGAGGAAAAAGGGCTCAAGTGGTGTCTCAGGGGCAAAAGACTGGGGATGGTCCCGGGTGGCTAAGTGGCCCTAAAAAGGACTCCTTGCCAAGGAGACCAGGCTCTATCCAGTGCTGGAGATGCCATGAGATGGGACACGTGTCTGCCCATTGCCCTCTTACCACTGAGCCCATGGAATGTGAGGCTAATCGACGTCAGTCGCTATTTGCGGAACCATCTTGTGTTGCAGTTCCTGGACTAGAGACTGAACCGCAAATCTGCAACGTTACAATTAATGATTTTCCTGTTAAGGCGTTGCTGGACTCAGGAAGCCTCGTAACCTTGGTGCATGCCAGCCTGGTGGTTGGCGACTTTGAGTGTAAAAAGCATATGAGTGTTGTTTGTATACATGGGGATACAAAAGTGTACCCTATAGTGCTGGCTGAAGTCGGGACTGAACAAGGCACCGTACAATATGAAGTGGGTGTGGTTAAAAACCTCATGCATAACGTAATATTGGGGCGCGATTTTCCATTATTCTGGGCTCTCTGGGGAAAAAGAAAATCCCCCGAAAGGAGTGAGGATACTCCTAAGGTTGTTGCATTGCCCCCTGTAAATGATAAAAGTGTGCAGGATGAAAATGATTGTTTTCCTTTGCAGGTCCTGGCTGGAGAGGAGGAGGCTCCTCCCACTGAGCAAAATATACCAGACTTAGAGGTGTCTAGGGATAATTTTGGGACTGCACAGTTACAGGACCCCACTCTCAAAAATGCGAGAGAGCAGGTTTCTGTCATGAATGGGGTACCTCAGGAACCAGATGCTGAGAAAAGATTTCCACATTTTTCTGTGACTAATGATCTTTTCTATAGAGTCACTAAGATTAAGGATGAGATTGTGGAACAGCTTCTAGTGCCTAAGCCGTACCGGCGTCAGGTGCTTGACATGGCACATAACCATGTTCTTGGGGGACACTTGGGGACTGACAAAACGCAGGAGAGGGTTCTCCAGAGGTTCTACTGGCCGGCGATATATAATGATATTAAAAAGCACTGCGAGTCGTGCCCCACATGTCAGCTTAGTGCCCCAGTGTCACATTTTCGCAGTCCTTTGATTTCGCTCCCTATTATAGAGGTGCCTTTTGAGCGTATAGCCATGGATTTAGTGGGTCCCATTGTAAAATCCGCTAGGGGACACCAGTATATTCTGGTGGTCATGGATTATGCGACCCGCTATCCTGAAGCTGTGCCCTTAAGAAACACCGCATCTAAAACAATTGCACGTGAGTTGTTTTATATGTTCTCTAGGACTGGAATCCCCAAAGAAATCCTGACTGACCAAGGTACACCCTTTATGTCAAAGGTGATGAAGGAGTTATGCAAACTATTTAAAATCTCACCCATCCGTACCTCTGTATACCACCCCCAGACGGACGGATTGGTGGAGAGATTTAACAAAACTTTGAAACATATGTTGAAAAAAGTGGTGGAAAAAGATGGCCGTGACTGGGATCATTTGTTACCCTACCTCATGTTTGCTATTAGGGAAGTGCCCCAAGCGTCCACAGGGTTCTCACCATTTGAGTTGGTCTATGGCCGTCACCCTAGGGGTCTACTGGACATTGCAAAAGAGACATGGGAGAGCGAGTCCACCCCATACAAGAGCGTTATTGAACATGTAGCACAAATGCAGGACCGTATAGCCGCTGTAATGCCCCTAGTAAGGGAACACCTCCAGAGGGCGCAAGAGGCCCAAAGTAGAATCTACAACCGGTCTGCAAGAATCAGGACATTTAACCCAGGCGATAGGGTCCTTATACTAGTTCCCACTGTTGAGAGTAAATTCCTGGCGAAGTGGCAAGGTCCCTATGAGATTGTGGAAAAGGTCAGTGAGGTGAACTACAAGGTGCACCAACCAGGTAGAAGGAAGCCTTTCCAAGTTTACCACGTAAACTTGATTAAGCCCTGGAAAGACAGGGAATCCTTGGGGGCGACAAATACTGTTAGTAATTTGCCACAACCAATCCCTCCAGTCAAGGTTGGTGATACCCTATCAGTGTCACAGAAACAGGAGGCTCAGGAATTTTTACAGAAAAACAAAGACAAGTTTTCTGACCTCCCAGGGCGTACACACCTCATCTATCATCACATTGAAACTGAGCCTAGAAGCAGAGTAAACCTCAAGCCCTATAGGATCCCAGAAGCCCGTAGGGAAGCCGTATCTGCCGAGGTAAAACGTATGCTTGATCTGGGAGTAATTGAGGTGTCACAGAGTGAATGGTCCAGCCCGATTGTATTAATCCCAAAGCCTAATGGAACTTGGAGGTTCTGTAACGATTTCAGAAAGTTGAATGAGATCTCAAAATTCGATGCCTATCCTATGCCCAGGGTAGATGAGTTGATTGAGAAGTTGGGTAATGCCAGATACATAACCACCCTCGATCTCACAAAGGGCTATTGGCAGATTCCACTTACTAATGAGGCTAAAGAGAAAACTGCATTCTCCACCCCTGATGGGCTATTCCAGTATGTAGTGATGCCGTTCGGGTTACATGGAGCACCTGCGACTTTCCAGAGGTTGATGGACTTGATTTTGCGACCACATCGTGATTACTCAGCTGCCTACCTCGATGATGTGGTCATTTTTAGCCCTGATTGGGAAAGTCACCTCTGTAAGGTACAGGCTGTATTGGATACCATAAGTGATGCGGGGTTGACCATAAATGCCGAGAAGTGTGCAATAGCCCTAGAAGAGGCCAAGTATCTGGGCTACATTATTGGAAGAGGGTTGATTAAGCCACAGCTAAATAAAGTGGAGGCAATACAGAATTGGCCAAAACCCCTGACAAAGAAACAGGTCAGAGCTTTCCTTGGTATTACGGGCTATTACCGTAGATTTGTGCCGAACTTTGCCTCAGTTGCTGCTCCCCTAACTGACTTGACCAAGGGCGAAAAGAGAGCCATGATCACGTGGACTCCAGAGGCCGAGAAGGCTTTCCAAAGCCTTAAATCTGCCTTGTGCCAACAACCTGTGTTAGTTACCCCCGATTTCAGGCGAGAATTTCTGGTCCAGACAGATGCTTCTAACACAGGCTTAGGTGCAGTACTCTCACAAGTAGTAAATGGTGAGGAGCATCCGGTGATGTACTTGAGTAGAAAGCTAACCCCGGCCGAAAAAAATTATGCCATTGTGGAGCGAGAGTGTTTGGCAGTGAAGTGGGCCCTCGAATCCCTAAAATATTACTTACTAGGCAGGAAATTCAAGTTAGTGACAGACCATGCCCCCCTAACATGGATGAAGTTAAACAAGGAGAGAAACGCAAGAGTGACTAGATGGTTTCTGTCCCTACAAAACTTTAATTTCACTGTGGAACACAGGCCAGGGAAATTACAAGCAAATGCTGACGCATTGTCGAGGGTACATTGTCTGTGGGGACAAAATGCTCAGCCCTCCGGTCTGAAAAAGAGGGGGGGGATATGTAGACATGTCACTGGAGAAGTGGTCGAGGGGGTGTACATTTCACCTAGGTTACTACGCTGGGTGAGATGGTAAGTCCAGGATTGATTTGTTTCCCAGCAGTGGTATGCTGCTGAGGTGTTGTTCAATTTTGCCGGGCCTGGATTTATATGGAATGGCAGGTAGGTTTGGTAGAGGGACCTGTCATTCCACACCCCTCCAATCCTGTTTGGGTTTTGAATCAGGTGAGCTCTGATCCTAATCAGCCTGGGAGGTAAAAGCTCTGCAGAGACTGCAGGCTATTGCTCTCAGCCAGAAATGAACAGCCTGTGTGTGTGTGAAGGAAGCTGCGAACGCAGCCACTGCTGGAGCTAAAAACTCACCCTGCGATGTCCAGGCGAACGCTGTGTTTTAAAAGTGTCAGCTAGGTGAGAAGAACCTGCTAGTAAGCGCCCAGACGGGCTAGGTCTTTATTTTGTTTTGTACACTAAAGAAGCACGCTGCTGCTGTATGTTTTGTTTACTGGACTGTTTATGCCATGAATAAACGCCAAGACCTGCTTTTATAACACCTAAGTCTGTCGTGAACTGTGTCCAAACACACCATCCCCCGGGAAGATCCCTACAATATATATATATATATAATGTATAACATTTACCTATATATAGGTATATATATATATATATATATATATATATATATATATATATATATGTATATATATATATATATATATATATATATATATATATATTTATTTAAATCTAAGTTCCCTCACACAAATATAACACTTCTATTTATATACAGAATTTATAAACATGATACCCCTTTTTCCACACACAAGCAGGATCCAAAATAGAGTACAAACACAATACTTTTATATGCGCAGAATCTCTGCAGAAGAGTCGGGTGCACAGCTGAACACTTAATTACAATACCTTGTGACATTTGTATAATAATCTGTTACATATACATACTGCCTTTTCCCAGGTAAATACATTGTAACAAACAAGCCTGAGGACTGCAACAGCACAGCCTCCTGGCACCATCTTGAAACCCTTTACAATGCTCATTCATTCTTTCAATGTTTGATTTTTTATATATGTGAATACATTTTTAACTGTTCATTCATTCTTTAAATGTTTATCTATTTATTTTATGCTCCAGGTATTTTAGTTTATTTTCTAGTGTTTTTATAGTGTGTACATGCCGGCATGGTGGGAGCGGGGAAGCCGGCCACACTGTCAGCTTTGCAACCCGGCTTCTGCCGCCCGCTGACAGTGCGGCCAGCTTCCTCCGCTCCCACCATACCGGCATGTAGGTAAGTGTGTGCTACATGCCGTTATGGTGGGAGCCGGGGAGGCCGGCTGCACTGTCAGCGGGAGGCGGAAGCTGGTTTGCACAGCTGACAGAGTAGCCGGCCTCCTCAGCTCCCACCAGGCCGGCCTTTTTTTTAAATTTCAGGAAAACTTCGATCGATCGAATCGCGGGGAAATTCGGATTCGATCCGAATCGAATTTTTCATGAAATTCGGATCGAATCCGGGTTCGTCCGGATCGATTCGCTCATCCCTAGACAGCACCACCAGCCTGAAGCCGACACTGTGGTGCGGGTGCTGCTGAGCGTCTCGGAAGAGGCGCGCAAGTGGCACCCGCACCAATAATAATAAATAAGCCTCTAAGTGCAATCATGAGTCCTAAGAATGACAAAGGGGGTAATTTAAGAAAGGCCAGCGCCAGGTAATGCTACATAGCGGCACATAGCGGCGGGTGAACGCTGGACACTGTATGTGAAACCACATTTAAGAAAGCGAATCTGGTGAGCGCCTCTAACAGTGTTACGTAGCGTCACATGTATTACTGTGCGACGGCTCAGTGTATAGCGCCGGCGCTCTAGGTTCAGCAGTGCCACGTATTACCTTTCACTCAGTGTCACTCTGCCATACATTTCAATGGGTTTTTATTTGGTTGTGTTTAAATAGCATGTTGGGCAATTAAAATTTAATTTTTTTGCTCAAATCATAGTGTGACCTCTCCTGGCTGCAAACACTTTTACACATTTTTTTTAAATATTTTTATGCAGAATTGTATTTGCAGGTCTGGCACTAAAGTGTTATTGTCACAGTGTTAAAACTATTTCATTCCATGTGTTTTCGCTTTGTTACTGGTGTATATGTGTTCAGAAACAGACTTTGATCACACAGCGTCTGGTGCTCTATGCTAGTGCGCCCAGATTTAGAGCGCCGACGCTGTGTGTGTGTAGTTTTTTGTTAAATATGGTGTGGAGCACCGAGTGCTGGAAACAAAATGAACGTGAATCAGGATTTGTTGAGGTGTAAAAAAATAATAATTTTAAAACATAAATAAGAGCTACATTTTAAAATAACCACGTTTAAAACCAAATAAACATTAACATAAATTATAACTCAGGTGTCATATAAGCTGTTTGTGTAATGTGGGTGGAAAAAACTGCTGCAGATAGTTTTGGAAACAATGGGGGTTAATAGTAGCATTGGAAGGCTCAGGCGCATCAGTGAATGAGGGCCTCTACAGTGCCATCAATACATCGCATTTATCAATGCTAAACAGAATACTACCGCATCACATCAGCGACCGAGACGCTAGGTTAAGGGATGAGTGAAGTTTTTAAAAATTTGATTCGGCTGATTTGCCAAATTTTCCGGAAAATTTGTTTCGGTCCGAATTTATTTGTGGCGAATCGCTATTAAAACAGTTATTTCTGGCCTACTGAGAGCCTGCTGGGTTAGTGAAATAATACTAATATAATAATAATAAGAAGTATGACATGCAGATCAGAGGCATCGCTATTAGAATCGCTGTCGCAGAGCGGCGCAATGACAGAGCCTTGCGATGGCAGCAGCATGAGGAGCCCATATATTGCCTGAAAGACACACCCTGGAGTTGGCAGCAGCATGAAGAGCCCATATTTTGCCTGAAAGACACACTGGAGTTGGCAGCAGCATGGGGAGCCCATATATTGCCTGCAAGACACACTGGAGTTGGTATCAGCATGAGGAGCCCATATATTGCCTGAAAGACACACCCTGGAGTTGGCATAAGTATGAGGAGCCCATATATTGCCTGAAAGACACAACCTGGAGTTGGCAGCAGCATGGGGAGCCCATATATTGCCTAAAAGACACACTGGAGTTGGCAGCAGCATGAGGAGCCCATATATTGCCTGAAAGACACACCCTGGAGTTGGCAGCAGCATGAAGAGAACATATAAACATATAGGGCACATATATGTTATCCTACGAATAGTATTAAAAGTTAAGCTTTATGTAATGCATTTCCTCAATAATTACTTGTGGTCTGATGCGGAGGAATGTCTGTAACTGGAGAGCAGCGCCTTAAAGTGGACCAACACCCAGGAAGCGCTGACAGCGACGGACAAGCCAGCGCGTCCGCCGCCGCCTCCTGCACGTCCCTCTGACAGCGCGCGCGCGCATTCACAAACGGCCGGCGCGGGCGCGCGCACGGCTAGAGGGGCGCGCGGGAGGCGAGGTGAGTTTTTGGGGGGTTTTCGGGGGGTTCCTCACCGCAGGACATCCCGATCTCGGATGTCCCGCGGTGAGGGGGGTGATCGGCCCGGGAATCTTATAGATTCCCGGGCCGATCACCCCAGGGTGTTGGTCCACTTTAAATCTGTTTTGCACTATCCATATTTCTGAAGTGTTAGTGTGGCACCATGATCAATATACTCTGATGCACCAGGCATTGGTTGGTGGAACCCTTGGCTGATCCATGCCTGATTCATCTTCACACAGGTCAGTCTCTCCATAGTTACACACCTGATACTGTTGTCCAAAAAACATACTGGAGTGCATTGAACTGCCCTCATCAGTGCATACCACATACGCACATCTAAGAGTTTTACCAATTTGCTCCCATTAAAGTATTCAGGGCCTAGTTACTGTGAAAGGCCAGACACATTTTTCGTGGACAGACGAGTTCTCCTTGTGATTACTATGGCTCCTGCTGCGACAGCTTTCCCAGGGCAAACTCTGCTAGTTGCGGCCACAGATCAAGTTTGGCTGCCCAGAAGTCCAGTGGATCCTCAAGGTGTGTTGGCATGGTCATGTCAAGGTATACCACCTGCTGGTTCAGGTGCTGCTCCAGGTCTACCTGCTGCTCATGAGTTGCCTCACTATGCAGGTGAAGAAAGCTACTCATTAGTGACTGAAGACTCAGGCTGCTGCTGATGGAGCTGGTACTGCTCCTGCCACCCCACCCCTCCCCAGCAGCCAAGGCAGTAGAAAGTGAGCGAAGAGGGCCCACCGAGTCAGAACTGAGAGATGATGGACAATGGTGCAGGTCATTAGGTCAGTTTGCCCCCCCTCACAGTGGGTGTAAAAAAGGCCCCCATTTTTACACAGCATCGGCTGTTGTGTAACTATGTCTGGCCTTTCACACTAACTAGCCCATCAACACTTGGGCCAAATGTAAAAACTGTCAGATGGCCTGAAATGGGATGCCCCTGGTCAGAGTTAAATGCACTACAGCAAGCTTTAAAACATCATTTTGGTAGAAAAGCAAAAGCAATATAGACAGGTGCTCTTGCTAAAAACAAATGAAAAGACGCTGTCAGATGGCCTGAAATGGGATGCCCCTGGTCAGAGTTAAATGCACTACAGCAAGTTTTAAAACATGGATTTGGTAGAAAAGCAAGAGCAAAGCAGGCAGGTGGGTGTGATCTGTAACACTAACTAGGCTTGCAAGGCCTGGGCATAAAACCAAATGCAAAGACACTGTCAGATGGCCTGAAATGGGATACCCCTGGTCAGAGTTAAATGCACTACAGAAAGCTTTAAAACGTGGTTTTGGTAAAAAGGCAAGAGCAAAATAGGCAAGTGGGTGTGATCTGTAACACCAACTTGGCTTGCAAGGCCTGGGAATAAAAGCAAATGCAAACACACTGTCAGATGGCCTGAAATGGGATGCCCCTGGTCAGAGTTAAATGCACTATAGAAAGCTTTAAAACATGGTTTTGGTAGAAAAGCAAATGCAATATAGACAGGTGCTCTTGCTAAAAGAAATGCAAACACACACTGCTCCTAACCCTAGCATGGCAATCAACACAGCGCCTACTCTGCTAGCTGTAAACATTCTTTAACTCACAAGGGGGCACTTTAGCGGTGAAGGTGCACAACCCTTACAGAAACAAAGGGCAAAAACAAATTTTAATGAATCAAACAATTCATCGCTCAACTTATTTACATGTCCTATATAGTGCATTTGCGTAATATTAGAGTAGTGTGTTTTTTATGTGTGCTATTGTTCTGCTTTTATTGGTTGACATGTAAAAAAAGGAATGGGGATAGAAAATTGTTTTACCCCAAATGGCACATTATAAAGGTGTTCTATGGCTTTTTGTTTCAGTTCCCTGTAAAAAATCTACTGATGTGTAACCCTGAGGGAGGCCATAGAGCACAATAATACACAGCCTCATCTTCTGTTAGGGCTCCTTTGATGGTTAAGTAAGCTGTGTTCTTTGATTCATCCTTGGACCCAGAAAACCAATCAGGGACCCCATCTCCTTGGTGTTTGTCACTGTCACTGCCATAGCGGAGAAGATAGCGGGGTCTTTCACCTTCCCTTTGCTGGTACCAGCGAACAGGATAGTCAGTTATTTTAATTCCAGTAGCTGTGCAGGGCAGTGTTACTGTGCTTCTAAGAGAGACTCTCTTCAAGGATGGTTGGGTCACAGTGACCTGGGCAGTGCTGTCTGAAACAAAGAACCAGATAAACCTGTCAGAAAATACCTTAGGCTATTAATGGTATAGCTATAGTATGTTATTTAAAATGTAGGAATAAAATGTACACAGGTAAAACCTCTTATGCCAGATCTTACATGAGCAGTAGAAGGCCGCAGTGATGAACAGAGCAGCCCAGACCATGGTGTAGGTACCAGAGATCAATGCACTGTACCCTACTCCCTCTGCTTATTATACACACAGCACAATGAGCAATTCAAGCATAGGCACAGCTGATAGGACACTACAGACTCCGCCCTTTTTTTTTCCCTGTGGCAAAGTCACCAGTTCTATTTTCTTCAGTAACACTGTTTTTTCATTTAGATTTACACTTCGGTTTTCAGTTGCTTATGGTTATAGCTGAGTTTGACTATAGGTACGTCTGTCACTCTGCACAGCATGTCCTGAAGCCCCCCCCCCATTTGTATTTCAAACCTGTGTGGACAAATTAAAATGACTAACCTTACTTACCTGCCAGCCTGCATATTCACTCCTACTGAGACCTGTTGGCTACAGCCATCCGCCTGTTTCATCTCCAGACCCAATAGGCCTCGATACACATCTCTCTCCCATTATTAGGCAGCTACAGTTTGGCACCTATGTGGGACTTTCACTATTTGTGAACCAGAGCTTCTGGGGGGAACATGGTGTTCCCTGGTGTCCGCCATTGGTTTGCTATCATATTCCCTCCCCCCAGTCCTGTTCATCTGTACCTCAGATAAAGTTACTAGGGTGGTCACTCACAAGTAAATATACTCACTAATGGCTATGTGGTCCAGCAGTCCCTTTATCCATACCAGATCTACAGTGGTATCCAAAATCTGGTGACTAGTGATGAGCGGACCCGTTGAAGTTAGTGTTCGCCGAGTTCGGCTGCAAAGTTCCAAGTTCAGGTTCGGATAACGAACCCCATCGAAGTGAATGAGAACCCGAACTTGGGGGCCCAAAAATGGCTGTAAAATCTTCCCTATGCCCATGCCTAGAAACCTGAATAGCAAACAGAAATACATTGATTAATATATATTGTAAGGGGTTAGGTAGCGGGTTAGTCGTCTCCTGGGTAGACGGGCACACTTTCAGCAAGCACAAAGTCCACAGAACAAGGAAGAATCATTTAACTGACCTCAGCCAGTTTTATTGCCAGCTTGTGGTATAAAGTAAAACAGAACTAAACAAAAGAAATCCTATGCCTGTCCGGCTCTAACTAAACATTAGGTGCTCCTGACTAACCCAGTGCCGGCCTAGTACCGGGCACCATAACATAGCAGATCATAACATACCACTGGCAATGCTTCCACAGGCTCATAGCAGATGTCCTGCTCCCAGGATGAGAGAGACAGAGTGTGTGTGAACTCCCTCCTTCTATCAGGCAAGCACACCTTGGACTAATCAGACAGCCCAAGACCCGGACTGTCCGGGTGGAGTGGGGCCCACCCTCTCTTCCCCACTCCAGCAACACAGGCCCTGTACATGGGTTTTTTCTCAAACCCTAAACTAGAGATCCTAGATCCCTAGTTTCTAAATTCCTGGTTGCTTTTAGCTGACAGATACAAGAAATCTTGGGCAGATATACACACCCTCTATGACTTGTCCAGACACTCTGTCACACATCCTCCCCCCCTGTTTCAGACCCGGGGCTGGAACACAACTGGACATCATACAATGGACCCGAGATAAGGCATCAGCATTTTTCATTTGGGTCCCTGGCCTGTGTTTTACTGTAAACCTGTATTCCTGTAAGGCCAAGAACCATCTTGTAACCCTCCTATTCTTTTCCTTATTTTCACACATCCACTTGAGGGGAGCGTGGTAATAACGGAGGGCTTCTAGGGCCCATTTAATGGCTAGGCATTCTTTTTCTACAATGGCATACTTTGTCTCATGATCATTTAATTTTCTACTTAGGTACAGCACCGGGTGTTCCTCACCATTCCGCACCTGTGACAGTACTGCCCCCAGTCCCACATCAGATGCATCCGTTTGAAGGACAAACTCTCTCGTAAAGTCTGGCGTTATCAGCACCGGCTGAGCACACAGTAGGCTTTTAAGGGTCTGAAATGATTTTTCCGCCTGTGGCGTCCACTTAACCATGACAGAGTCTTTGCCTTTCGTCAGGTCAGTTAAAGGGGCCGCAAGAGAGGCAAAATTAGGTATAAACCTTCTATAATAGCCTGTAATTCCCAAGAAAGCACGGACTTGCTTCTTGTTAACGGGCTGAGGCCATCTTTGTATGGCTTCAATCTTGTTTAGTTGGGGTTTTATCAAGCCACGGCCTATGTTGTAACCCAGGTACTTAGCCTCCTCCAGTCCCATGGCACATTTTTTTGGATTGGCTGTAAATCCTGCCTCACGCAGAGAATTGATAACAGCCTGTACTCTAGGTAAATGGGAATCCCAATCTGGACTTTGGATGATTATATCATGCAGATAGGCTGCTGCATACTGTCTGTGAGGCCTCAAAATTCTATCCATAACCCTCTGGAAGGTGGCAGGTGCCCCATGCAACCCAAACGGCAAAACAACATAATGAAACAACCCGTCCGGAGTGGCAAAGGCAGTTTTCTCTTTGGCCTCATCTGTTAATGGTATCTGCCAGTACCCTTTGGTTAGATCTAGGGTTGTTATATAACGGGCATTTCCGAGTCTATCAATGAGCTCATCTACACGTGGCATTGGGTAAGCATCAAATTTAGATATGGAATTAAGCTTACGGAAGTCATTGCAAAACCTCCAGCTGCCGTCTGGCTTGGGGATCAGAACTATGGGGCTGGACCATTGGCTATGGGACTCTTCTATTACCCCAAGTTCTAACATTTTCCTCACCTCCGCAGAGATAATCTCTCTCCTGGCCTCTGGTATTCTGTAGGGCCTCAGCTTAACCTTTTCACCTGGTTCAGTCAGAATGTCATGTTTAATGAGAGAGGTACGACCTGGGGTATCAGAGAAAAAAACCCTGTTCTTAAAGAGGAACCCCTGTACTTCTACTTTCTGTGTATCTGCAAGGGAGTCGGGTACTGTTACTTCTGGCAACAAGGGCTTTGCAGAGGCCAACTGCTTTGGTTGGGATGAGGTGTCTGCAGCAAGTGACAGTCGATCTTTCCACGGTTTTATAAGATTGACGTGGTACACTTGCTCCGGCTTCCGTTTACCTGGCTGGCGGATTTTATAGTTCACCTCATTTACTCTTTCTAATACCTCAAAGGGCCCTTGCCATTTAGCCAGAAATTTACTTTCTACTGTAGGGATCAGCACTAAAACCCGGTCACCGGGTGCAAAGGTACGTATTTTGGCACTGCGGTTATATACTCTTTGTTGTGCCTCCTGAGCATGGGCCATATGTTCTCGCACAATAGGCAACACGGCCGCGATTCGATCCTGCATTTGGGCCACGTGTTCAATGACACTCCTATAGGGGGTAGCTTCTTCTTCCCAGGTTTCCTTTGCTATATCTAGAAGGCCCCTCGGGTGACGGCCATATAGTAATTCAAATGGAGAATACCCTGTAGAGGACTGAGGGACCTCACGGATGGAAAACATTAGGTAAGGGAGAAGGAAGTCCCAATTTTTCCCATCTTTATCCACCACCTTCCTTAACATGGCTTTTAGGGTTTTATTGAATCTTTCTACCAGCCCATCGGTCTGGGGATGGTAGACAGAAGTACGCAGCTGTTTCACCTGGAATAATTTACACAGCTCTTTCATGACCCGGAACATAAAGGGGGTACCCTGATCTGTAAGGATCTCTTTTGGTAGTCCTACCCGGCTAAACACGTGCACCAACTCTTTAGCTATAGCCTTGGATGACGCATTGCGTAGGGGTATAGCTTCCGGGTAACGGGTGGCATAATCCATAATTACAAGAATATGCTGGTGGCCGCGGGCAGATCTTACAACGGGCCCAACCAAATCCATTGCTATTCTCTCAAACGGCACCTCAATAATTGGTAGAGGAACCAGGGGACTACGGTAGTGTGGCCGAGGAGCGGAAACCTGGCACTCTGGGCAGGAATCACAATAATCTTTTACGTCTTTGTAAACCCCCGGCCAGAAGAACCGTTGAAGGACTCTATCTATAGTTTTCTCTGTCCCCAAATGCCCCCCCATAAGGTGACCATGTGCCAGATCTAGCACAATCCTTCTATATGCCTTAGGGACCACTAGTTGATCCACCAGATCCTCTCCCCTTTTTACCACTTGGTATAGCAAGTCATGTTTTACCGCCATGTATGGATAGGACAGTCTGGTGTCAGGCTCCACCAGGTTACCATCAATCATTTTAACATTTTCCCGGGCTCGGGTAAGAGTGGGATCTTTCAACTGTTCAGCACCAAACTGATCCTTCCGCACCTCAAGATCAGGCATACTGTCACTAGGGGGCTCTAGACTGCTATGACCCTCTGGGGACACCACATCGTGGGGTTCAGCTTCTTCCCCAGCCATAACCGAAAAGGGGAAAGTTTCCTCCTCAATTAGGGCCCCACTTACTGGCAGTGTATTTGAGACCCTCTGTTCCCACATCTTCCAGAAATGTGGGAAGTCCCGCCCCATGATGACATCATGCATTAATAATGGCACTATCCCCACCATGAATTTTACTGCACCAAACTGTGTATGTATGTCCACTAAAGCCGTGGGGTAATGTCGAGTATCCCCGTGAATACAAGTAACCCCGATAGCGTTTACCAGGGTCACTAGACTACCTGAGTCTAACAGTGCATTTACAACTTTACCTTCGACCGTAATAGGACACATGTGTTTCTCATCCCCAGCATTTGGGAACGCTACACACGCAAGCTGAGTATACAGTGATAAGCGGCGGTTTATGTATGAGACATCACATTGCATGGCATCATCATACATTGGGCAATTGGCAATAATATGACTGGGCATTTGACATCGAAAACACTTTATAACGTCCTTACTGAGTCTCTTATAGGCCCCCAACTTCCCTGGCATGGCTTGCCAGCTTCTAGAGCCTGGGCCTTCAGTCTCTCCACTTGCATGCACCAAGCCATCAGATCTACCAGCCCCCTTTTCCCTTAGAACAGTCTTACCAGGAAGTCCTGGAGATCTCCGCTGTGGGACTAGGGGGCACTGTGGCAGACTCATCAGTTCCTCAGCGGCTTTGTACCTCTCCACCATCTCCACCATTTGGTCAGCATCTTTAGGGTCTCCATGGCTCACCCACTTGCGCAAGGTAACGGGGAGGGATCTTAAGTACTGGTCCATCACAACCCGTTCCACCATCTGGGGGCCTGTCAGGACCTCTGGCTGCAACCACTTCTTGGTTAGGTGAATGAGGTCATGCATTTGAGAGCGTGGAGGTTTGTCCATGCTGTAGACCCAGGTGTGCACGCGCTGTGCACGGACAGAAACTGTGACTCCAAGGCGTGTTAAAATTTCCTTTTTTAGCTTGCCATAGTCCATAGCATCCTGGGTTTCCAGGTCAAAATAGGCCTTTTGAGGTTCTCCTGAAAGGAAGGGTGCCAAAAGACCTGTCCATTGTTCCTTTGGCCAACACTCTCGCTCGGCAGTCCTTTCAAAGGTTGTCAGATAGGCTTCCACATCATCAGCTGTGGTCATTTTTTGTAGGAAATGCCTAGCTCTTATGGAGGCTTGAGTAGCGTCTGCAACACCTGGGGCCCGCTCAGTGACACTGGCTAGCTGCTGTAGAACAACTTTTAAGGTCTCCCGGTCTTTTCTTTGTTCTTCCTGTGTCACCTCCAGTTGAGCTGTCAGCCTGCGGCTTGATTCCTCAAGTGCTCTTTGCTGCACCATGGTAGCCTCCTGCTGCACTCGGGTAGCCTCCTGTTGAGATGCCACAGCTTGCAACATAGCTTTAATTACATCCTCCATTTTCCAGATGCAAAGAAACAGTCTGCAATAAAAGGGACTCCGGCCCTTTAAATTTCCAGTTTTGTTTTCTTTTGCCAAAAATTAGTGCCTAAATCATCCTCCACCACTTGTAAGGGGTTAGGTAGCGGGTTAGTCGTCTCCTGGGTAGACGGGCACACTTTCAGCAAGCACAAAGTCCACAGAACAAGGAAGAATCATTTAACTGACCTCAGCCAGTTTTATTGCCAGCTTGTGGTATAAAGTAAAACAGAACTAAACAAAAGAAATCCTATGCCTGTCCGGCTCTAACTAAACATTAGGTGCTCCTGACTAACCCAGTGCCGGCCTAGTACCGGGCACCATAACATAGCAGATCATAACATACCACTGGCAATGCTCCCACAGGCTCATAGCAGATGTCCTGCTCCCAGGATGAGAGAGACAGAGTGTGTGTGAACTCCCTCCTTCTATCAGGCAAGCACACCTTGGACTAATCAGACAGCCCAAGACCCGGACTGTCCGGGTGGAGTGGGGCCCACCCTCTCTTCCCCACTCCAGCAACACAGGCCCTGTACATGGGTTTTTTCTCAAACCCTAAACTAGAGATCCTAGATCCCTAGTTTCTAAATTCCTGGTTGCTTTTAGCTGACAGATACAAGAAATCTTGGGCAGATATACACACCCTCTATGACTTGTCCAGACACTCTGTCACAATATATATATATAAATATATATATATATATATATATATATATATATATATATATATATATATTTTATTTTTTTTTTTTCATCCGCACCCCTCTTTATATATGTCCACAACCTCTCCTGTCTCTCTTTCCGCTGAAGGAGAAACATTGGAGTCAGGCATGATATGAAGATCTGTCATCTAAATGCTAACACATGTACAGAACAGGGTCTTTTCATATGTTATATAAAACCATGTGTTCATGTGTTCTCTGCTCCACGCCCATGGCCAGGCACCTGCGAAGCAAAAAAAAAAAACATTAGTATTATTTGATAGCCACCAAGGCTGTCATACTTAAAGGGCCCAGGTAAGAGATGCAGTGACTATAATGAATATTATCCCTGAAGGGAGGTGGTTTTCCCTCGACCGATATTTTGCACAGTAAATTAAATTTACTTTACATCGATTAATATCGATTAGCACTTTTTGCTAGATAGAACATGGACCTCATCCGTATTTTTCTATTATAACATGAATGTGGGTGATGAGGAAGCTGGTATATCCAGCGAAACATGTTTACCCCAACCCCTGAGATCATCGAGTAACAAGTTTATGTTCATATGAAAATAGTGTGTAGGATGGAGTAAGCAATAAAAATGAAGATCATAGACTGTATCTTAAAAAGAGCGGGATGTGTTGTACCTATAGGGGTGTGGGGTACAGGGAAATACCCCACTTTGGAGCATACACCCTACAATGGGTACACCTTCAGATTGAGTTATTAAAAATGATTAAAAAATTAAAACTAAAAATACAGGAAGGCCCATTTTCCCAGGTTTCAGGCCATTCCACACGTGGCTCACAGGTTGGGTTGCTGGACCGACAGCAGCCAGCCAAGGGACAGTTTTGGAGGCTTCTGAGGAAAACTTGTCCTCACAGCAGAAAGTAGAAAGCTCCATTTTCATAGCAGCTGGGAAACGAGCGGGAAGAGCATAACAATAACATACATTGGTTTTCCCTACAAGTGTGAAACTTACGCAGGTTCCTCCTCCATTCTTGAAAGTGAGGAAGTTGAGGATTTGGCAGCTAATTCTCTTCTGAATGAGTTAATACATAAATACCTGGTGGAAACACTTCGCAATATAGAAGTTTTACAAATAGACCCAACATCTCCCATATACACACATATACTGTGAAGTATAAGTAAGTACATTTGAAGAGCTGCACCTAAAACCTGAGCTGATTCAATGTGTCTATCCAATTGGATTCAACAGACCCTCTAAAATACAAGAAATTGTACTTCCTATGATGCTAGCAGATCATCCACAGAATCTAATAGCGCAGAGCCAGTCGGGCACTGAAAAGACGGCTGCATTTTGTTTGACCCCAAAAAGAACTATCCACAGTGCATCTGCCAAAGTCCAACATTTGAACTGACTTTACAGATAGGAGATGTAATTGAAAAGATGGGAAAGTTCTATGATGGGATAGAAATATATTATTCTGTGTGTGGGAACAGTATCACAAGAGGGAGCAGGATAGAAGTCCAGATTATTGTTGGGACCCTAGGAACAGTCCTAGATTGGTGCTTCAAGTTAAAGCTTCTGGATGTAGATAATATATATGTCTTTGTTAACAGCAGGGTGGCACCCAGTGCAGCTCACGGGTGTCACTGGAGCTCGGCTGGGGAGATGCAAGACACCTCCCACTGAGGACAGCTTTTCCTTGTCTCAGGGCAGCCTGGCACACGTGAGCCACTACATGCTCCAGTGCCTGCGGAATGACCACAGAGTTGGTCAACAATGCTGATTACTGGGTGGCCACCCTGCTGTATCCCTGTCATGAGATAACATCAACTCCTTGATTTCTGTATTGGAGCAGGATAGATGAGAGTACAAGTGCACTCTGATGGACACACTATTGGAGTTCCCAGCTAAATTTGAGGGCTCAATGGTGGCACAAGGCCAGGAGGAGGAGGAGGCTAGGGAAAATACCCAGATCAATGCCCATCACCAGGGACCTGCAAAGCAAAAAACATTATTAGTATTATTAAAAATTATATTAATAAAATAAATACATGCAAACACCTGAGGCTCCCTCTGATGCTACGGTTGTCTCAGCCTCTAATGCCATCTCCACAACAAGGCCACCTTTCTCCCCCCAGGGAGGATATAAGACCACTGCCACCACCACCAGCAACAACACTACCACCAAGCCTGTTCACACCATCCCAGGGAAGTGTTCAGCTTTCTTTTCCCCAAACAATGGATAGAAAGTAGAAGTTCTCACCATCTCACCTGTGCGCCCCAATCTAGAATGTGAGCATTTGAATTGCTTGAATTTGAAATGTTCCGGCTGGTGGAGATGGAGAACTTTGAAAATATTATGGCAAGGGGGCCGGTTATCTCAGTTAGTTGGAGCATGGTGCTAAAAATCTTATGGCTGCGGCTGCCCCACAACACATCATTCCCAGCCACAACATTTTCTCAGCAGGCCATCTCTGCCCTGCACTAACAGGCTGTGGAGAAAATGAGATGCGCACTGTGCAATGTTATATGTTGCAAGTTCCACATCACAACTGTCACATGGACAACTAAGCATGGGCAGGGATGATACATCTCTTTAACTGCCCGCCGGGCCGAGCTTTAAAGCACTTTGGTGCATGTATTTCCACAACCCAGGATTGCTGGACATAACCTGTTGCCCTTTACTCCACTTCCTCCTCTCCTGTCTTCTCATCCAGTCAATGCCTGCACCACTATTTTGAGTCCAGCCATGGGGAAACGGCATCCTGGAGCAGACCGATGAGTGGTTGCTGCTGCTGCACCTAAAGCCCAGCAAGATGGGTTGTAAGAATGAGCAGAACCTGGTAGCAGCCTTGGGTCAAGCTGGGTTAAGGCACATCCATTGGCTTGTGCATGTGCTCAACTCGGTGGTGCAAAGCTTCTTGGACAATTATCCAGACATGCCGAGCATGCTGCATAAAGTGGGTGCCACCTTCCACAATCACACCCCGCTGCTGCTTTCCTATCTGCACTGTAGAGGAAATTAGACCTTCCCACCCACCGCCTTATAGGTGATTTGCCAACCAGGTGGTATTACACTTTAAATACTGCCCCTCTTAGTTAAGCCAATGAGGGATTAATAACTCTTTTGCTATGTTTATTACAACCCTGCCCTATTTAATCCACACCTGTTTAGCAAACAGTCCAAAATCAAAACCATACTACCAATGCAATACTATCCAAACCCCATTTAAGACATATTAAATCACATTTGATGCATACAGTGAAGATACAATCCAAAACAGTTGCCAAATCTAATCTAATTTTACAGCTTTTATAACTATTTATTTAACCTACAGTATATGAATTTGGAAGTGAAAGAATACGACAGAGCCCTATCACGCTCCGGAAACTCCAATGTCACGCTCAGGTAACTCCAGCCCTCCAGGTAAGCCCTCAACCCCCAATCTCCGCAGCCAGATTCACCTGTAGGAGCCCCCGCTTGCCGGGACGCAGAACACACCTGCCCGGGATCGGTTGCCCCCAGGACTTCAATGGCTCAAAGGATGGGAGCTTACTGGTTGGAGGTCTGGAGAACGAATAACGAAGAGCGGTATTAGAGCAAGTCCAATTGTTGAAGCACGTATCACTAGGAAGTCCAAAGACAGGCCAGAGGTCAACACCGGGTAAGCAAAGATCGCGACGGTACAGTAGGATGAGGCAGCTCGAGGTCGGGGTACGAAGCAGAGGTCAAGGCTGGCAGCGGACAGGATGGTCGTGGATAGCAAAGGTCGGCAACAGAGATCAATCAGAGAGAGTAGTCAGTTCAGGCAGGGGTCGGCAACGGAGATCAGACAGAGAATGGTCGGTTCAGGCAGGGGTCGGCAACAGAGATCAGACAGAAAATGGTCGGTTCAGGCAGGGGTCGGCAACGAAGATCAATCAGAGAATAATTCAGAAGACAAACAAGGTACAAGGCTCTATCACAGGCACTGAGTAACTGACGGGGTGAAGCCTTTATAGGAACCAGATATGATTGGAGATGGGGAAAGTGGGTGCGTGATTGGTGCTTACTACAACTCAGAATACAACTGGATCACAGGCAGAACAGGGCGTATAGCCCAACAGCTCCTTTGGGCTCATTGGCCCTATCACTGCAAGGGGCGTTCTCCCCCCACCTAGCTCATTGGCCCTTTAAACTTAAACAGGGCATAAACAGGACGTGCTCGCGCTCGCGTGAGAGCATGTGTGCGGGTGCCGGGGATGCCGGCAGAGGAGGAGGCGGGCGCGCTCGCAGAAGTGCGAGCAGCCACCTGGCGCGGCTGGCGAAGGAGCAGGGAGGCGGCGGAGACACCGCTGGAATGTGGCGCAGGTAAGCAAGTTGTGACAAGCCCTTAATTTACTTTAAACTTTTAAGTCAGAGATAGGAGCTCTTTATAACAGAATATATAATTTACAGTAAGATAATAAACTCTGTTTAATTAAAACATATGTATGTAAAGATAATTGGCCTGATGCAGAGCCTCCCCCGATCTGAGCTTATTTTGTTCCGTTTTTCCTATGGCCCGTTTTGCTTACATTTGTCCCGGGGTTAAAATGTGATGCAGAGCCGCCGTCGGGGGAGCTCCGTTAATGCTCCGTTTCTGTGTCTTCAATCGGGAAGGGTTTTTTTTCCCCTCTCGGGGCATGCTATTTCGTCGTGGCTTCCGTTCCCGTTCACACGGACGATCCGTTTTTGCCTCCTTTTTAATGGGTTTCCAAACGTACCTTCTTGCCATCCGTTTCCGTTTTCACCCCTATTTTGATGTTTTTAACAAGTATACTTACATCTCCATGTATTTGCTGTTGTCAATCTTGGTCCACGCAAGCGCACATCCAAAATACTCCCTAAACCTTAATCTATCCCACAAACTGACACTTATTCACATACCCAAATTTAACCCACCAAATTCATTTTTCTTCTTCTTCCTTGTCTTTAATGCTTACCTTAATCTCTGTTTCTTCTTCTTCCTTGTCTTTAATGCTTACCTTAATCTCTGTTTCTTCTTCTTCCTTGTCTTTAATGCTTACCTTAATCTC
Organism: Gastrophryne carolinensis; assembly: GCA_027917425.1. Taxonomy (NCBI): domain Eukaryota; kingdom Metazoa; phylum Chordata; class Amphibia; order Anura; family Microhylidae; genus Gastrophryne; species Gastrophryne carolinensis. The sequence continues at coordinate 469,077,132 of CM051234.1, read as the reverse complement.
TGTTTCTTCTTCTTCCTTGGCTTTAATGCTTACCTTAATCTCTGTTTCTTCTTCTTCCTTGGCTTTAATGCTTACCTTAATCTCTTTTTCTTCTTCTTCCTTGGCTTTAATGCTTACCTGAATCTCTGTTTCTTCTTCTTCCTTGGCTTTAATGCTTACCTTAATCTCTGTTTCTTCTTCTTCCTTGGCTTTAATGCTTACCTTAATCTCTTTTTCTTCTTCTTCCTTGGCTTTAATGCTTACCTGAATCTCTGTTTCTTCTTCTTCCTTGGCTTTAATGCTTACCTTAATCTCTTTTTCTTCTTCTTCCTTGTCTTTAATGCATACCTTAATCTCTGTTTCTTCTTCTTCCTTGTCTTTGATGCTTACCTTAATCTCTTTTTCTTCTTCTTCCTTGTCTTTAATGCTTACCTTAATCTCTTTTTCTTCTTCTTCCTTGTCTTTAATGCTTACCTTAATCTCTATTTCTTCTTCTTCCTTGTCTTTAATGCTTACCTTAATCTCTTTTCTTATTCTTTGTTTTCTTCTCCTTCTTCTTTCTATTCCTTGTCCCATATACTTACCTTTTGGGACATGTAACAGTATGATTATGTTGTGATAACGTACATTGGCAGGAAATAAAACACTTTATAAAACACGTTTTAAAACACGTTTTTTTTGTTTTTTTACTGTACACATTTTTTTTTAAGAACTGTTTAAAAATTCTAGAAAAGTTTTAAAAGAACAATATAAAATTTGAAAGAAACATGGGTGGCTCCTTTAAAACAGTTGCCGTTGTCTTTGATCTGTGAAAGAAAAACATCATTTTTTTTTGCTTTTTTTTTGGGTCCAGCAGTACGTCCGGCTCTGAATCTGTTTGAATCCAAAACACAAGTATATTAGTTACTCTTTGTGCCTCCTGAATGTCAGATTAGGTTATGCTTCGATGCATCAAATCACTCACCTTCCCCAGCCACCTCTTCTGGCTCGGCACCTCCCTCGACTATCCCTTGGGATGGGCCTGCGACGTCAGAATCTACAAAGAACAATAGTGCACATTAATCTATGTCTTTCTTGCATGTATCAGGACATATGTTATTTTGATAGTCTTACCGGAGTCAGGTTGCTGCTCAGTGAGGCTAGACTCCCTGCCGTGCGATTCCCCCCCCTGCATACTGAGGTCTAAGGGGCCCTCATACTCACTGGCAGAGGAGGGGGTGGGCGTTGGCACTGGCGTTGGGCCACCTATACCTTCCCCAGATTCAGGCTCTTTTCCAGGTGGGGCGGCAACGCATAGTCCATTCATTAGCTGCAATATAAACACAATCATAAAAACAGGCCCAGCCAAGGCCAGTGTGATTCTTGCATGTCAAGTAGCCACACTTACCTGGAAAATGTTTTGCAAAGTACCGCCTCACCCGGGGCCTATGCCTCCTCTTTAAGTCAGACTAGTGTTGGGCGATCTGGGTGAAGGTATAGGTGGTACCCGAAATGCGGGCAATCGCGTCCACCACCGCCAGCGCCAACGTCCTCTTCTCGAAATCGCACGACAGGTAATCGTAGCGGTTCCTCAGCATCATCTGTTTGTACAAAACAAAATGGAACAGTATTAGTCACACATATACATGTCAAAATGTCATGCCCTATCTAAACTCAGTTTATGCCCGTCATTCCTGCTCACATGGGCCTAGTTCTGCAATCTGCATCTAGCCTAGTTTTCTGTTGTGCACATGTTATAAACTAAGCTGGTGTAGTAGTTTACTTTAACAAGTCCGTTGTTCCTCACTAATCTTGCCCTGGCATAGATTTTTTTTGTTTAGGTGCTTGTGCGCGCACATAAACGCACGCTCGTCTACTCACATCCATGATAATTTTATCCTGCTTCTCTGTATAGATGGCGGGCGACATCTTTCTAAGGCTTCCGGATCAGGTTATGACGTTCCCCCGCGGTGGCGTGCGTGTGCGCGCGCACGCAGCCACACACGCTGCAGAACACGCCCACATGGAAAAAATATTTAAAGGTCAATGCACTCAGCTCTGTGTTGATTACCATATCACTATGGCCAGACCAAAAGGGAGCCGTAAGACCCCCAAAAGGCCAGAGGCACATACTAGCCGCACAGATACACCTCACCAAAAATAACACAAGAGCAGGCACAAGAGCCAGGAGGAAAGGGTGGATAAGCCAGACACACAGGCTGCTCCAAAAAAACGCAGGAGCAATGAGCCCTTGCCACATTCGCCACCACCTGCTAAATCAGGCAGGCCTCACAAGAGACACAAATCTCTTTCAACCCTGCAGCCTCCAACTCCTCCACACACAAAGCATGCGGCCAAAACCAGATACACCACCAGGGGGAAGCGTAGGTCCAAAACCACTAGCCCACCCAGGCCAACCACCCCTCCTCTTCAACACTCTGTGTCCCCAAGTACCACAACCACAGAATCAATACAGAGCTCCACAGGTGACAGCTCAACAGGCACCCAGCCATTATCACATACCACCACCCACACTCCATCACACTCACCCATCAGCCTAAGAAACCTAAACTACTCCCCAGACAGCCAGCCATCAATCTCATCTGCTGCCGGGGACACCACACACCCATGTGGGCGCCAGCTGCGCCTTGGCTCACTTACAGCCCGTTTTTGTGATGTCCAAAGCATGGCTGTAGCCACTGGTGTTTGTGAGCACTATGATGCCCTATTTGGGCGTTATTCAAAGACAACTCCAAAGCAGGCCAAGCAGGAGATTTGGGATAAGATTTGCCGGCAAGTTATTAGTGTTGGTTCTGTGAGGAGAGATGTTGAGCAAACTAAGCGAAAATTTGGGTACCTGAAATATTATGTTTTACAAAAAATGGACATGCGCCGCCAGCAGAGGTAAAGTCCATTTAGAGTGTAATTGCATGTATAGGCTGCTTTGTAACAGGATGTAACACTTATTAGGTGTGCTTTAATCTTCCCCAGCCTGCAGACAGGGGGTGGGATCCCTAATAAAATCATCCTAACACCAGCAGAAGAACATGTGTTTACATATATTCACCCGGCAACCCTTCAGGGACTGCCAGGGGGCCAAGACACAGATAGGAATGTCAGGTCCGGAGGTAAGTATGTTTTTACATTGAGCCTTTTAAATGGGTACCCAAACAGTCTTAGACTCCTTAACACACTGGCCTTTGCTTAAACACTAAAAGTACATTCACTCGTCCCAGAACAAACTCAAGACACGCCACAAGGCCAAACTACCCCTGGCTTGTCCCGGAGGACCATGCAACAACTGGCTTCAGTCCACACAAACCAACTTGAGTGTTTGGATGAGGTAAGTCAATGGTCCACTGTGTAGACTTATGAAATTGCACTTGCATCCATTTAATGTTAAATAGTGGACTCAATACCTGCCACATTTCTTGGCAGAACCTACCCAGTCCACCAATTATAGAAGACATTGGTGATTTGGAGGAGGAGGACACAATTCAGACGCAGCCAAGGGCAACCAAACCAGTGGGTGAACATCAGACCCAACAGGCCCAGCAACTTCAGCCCCTGATGTCCTCTAACCCAACCTCTGTGGCACCAACCTCTTCTGCCGTCCGCACAACAGACTCTGCGCCAAGCCAGCCACCAGCAGCCACTCAATCTGGAGCAGAACCACCCACCCGTGCCAGTGGCAGAACTAATCCAAGGCGACATATCAGCCAAAGGAGACAGCTACAAATCATGGAGGAAGCCTGGCACCATGAAAATGTAGTATTTAACGAAAACACACAGAGATTTAACGACACTGTGTGTAACTAGAGATGAGCGAGTAGTGAAATATTCGAAATTTCGAATTTCGATTCGAATAGACCGCGTTACTCGACTACTCGACCGATTATCGAATCCCATTATAGTCTATGGGGAAAAAATGCTCGCCACTTGGAAATCTCAATTCGACCACTTGGAGGTCACCAAGTCCACCCTGAAACATCAGAAAATGATGCCAACACTGCTGGAATACAACTGGGACAGCAGGGGAAGCATGTCTGGGTGCATATAACGTGCCCAAGTCGCACTATTACACCACTATCACAGCCTCTCAACAATACACTCCAAACACAATATAACTTCTACGTAAAGTGAGACAAGACAAGGAAACCTTCTTTCCTCTACATTGTCATGGACCCCAAGCCAAACTGTACAAAAAAGAAGAACAAAATTCTGCACCCCTTAAAATCACGTTGCCTATGACAACCACAACCACAGATGGCATAGGCAAGGGGGGAAACAAATAGACCCCACCCCTAATTGTCATTGTGTGTGTGTGTGTGTGTGTGTGTGTGTGTGTGTGTGTGTGTGTGAGATGTGGTCAGACATGTCTTCTTGTGTCATTGTGTCACCCCAGCAGTAAGGGAAGCTTAAAGGAGGAGGTTTGTTACAGTGTGTCACCCCAGCAGTAAGGGAAGCTTACAGGAGGAGGTTTGTTACAGTGTGTCACCCCAGCAGTCAGGGAAGCTTACAGGAGCCCTAGTACCACACATCATGACACTCGGTTACATGTAGGACTGGCACAAATTGCTGAAACTTGATAAGCTGAACAAACATCATTTTATTGCGCCAAAATCAGCACACACATGGGACAAAGCTTACAGGAGGAGGTTTGTTACAGTGTGTTACCCCAGCAGTAAGGGAAGCTTACAGGAGGAGGTTTGTTACATTGTGTCACCCCAGCAGTAAGGGAAGCTTACAGGAGGAGGTTTGTTACATTGTGTCACCCCAGCAGTAAGGGAAGCTTACAGGAGGAGGTTTGTTACAGTGTGTCACCCCAGCAGTAAGGGAAGCTTAAAGGAGGAGGTTTGTTACAGTGTGTCACCCCAGCAGTAAGGGAAGCTTACAGGAGGAGGTTTGTTACAGTGTGTCACCCCAGCAGTCAGGGAAGCTTACAGGAGGAGGTTTGTTACAGTGTGTTACCCCAGCAGTAAGGGAAGCTTACAGGAGGAGGTTTGTTACAGTGTGTCACCCCAGCAGTAAGGGAAGCTTACAGGAGGAGGTTTGTTACAGTGTGTCACCCCAGCAGTCAGGGAAACTTACAGGAGGAGGTTTGTTACAGTGTGTTACCCCAGCAGTAAGGGAAGCTTACAGAAGGAGGTTTGTTACATTGTGTCACCCCAGCAGTAAGGGAAGCTTACAGGAGGAGGTTTGTTACAGTGTGTCACCCCAGCAGTAAGGGAAGCTTACAGGAGGAGGTTTGTTACAGTGTGTCACCCCAGCAGTAAGGGAAGCTTAAAGGAGGAGGTTTGTTACAGTGTGTTACACCAGCAGTCAGGGAAGCTTACAGGAGGAGGTTTGTTACATTGTGTCACCCCAGCAGTAAGGGAAGCTTAAAGGAGGAGGTTTGTTACATTGTGCCACCCCAGCAGTAAGGGAAGCTTACAGGAGGAGGTTTGTTACAGCGTGTCACCCCAGCAGTAAGGGAAGCTTACAGGAGGAGGTTTGTTACATTGTGTCACCCCAGCAGTAAGGGAAGCTTACAGGAGGAGGTTTGTTACAGTGTGTTACCCCAGCAGTCAGGGAAGCTTACAGGAGGAGGTTTGTTACATTGTGTCACCCCAGCAGTAAGGGAAGCTTACAGGAGGAGGTTTGTTACATTGTGTCACCCCAGCAGTAAAGGAAGCTTACAGGAGGAGGTTTGTTACAGTGTGTCACCCCAGCAGTAAGGGAAGCTTAGAGCTGAGACCTCTTAAAAATTGTGTGGAGTCCCAAGAGCTGAGACCTCTTGAAAATTGTATTAAGGCCCAAGAGCTGAGACCTCTTAGAAATTGTGTGGAGGCCCAAGAGCTGAGACCTGTTAACAATTGTGTGGAGGCCCAAGAACTGAGACCTCTCAAACATTGTGTGAGTCCCAAGAGCTGAGACCTCTTAAAAATTGTGTGGAGGCCCAAGAGCTGAGACCTCTTAAAAATTGTGTGGAGGCCCAAGAGCTGAGACCTTTCAAACATTGTGTGGAGGCCCAAGAGCTGAGACCTCTTAAAAATTGTGTGGAGGCCCAAGAGCTGAGACCTGTTAACAATTGTGTGGAGGCCCAAGAGCTGAGACCTCTCAAACATTGCGTGGAGTCCCAAGAGCTGAGACCTCTTAAAAATTGTGTGGAGGCTCAAGAGCTGAGACCTCTCAAACATTGTGTGGAGTCCCAAGAGCTGAGACCTCTTAAAAATTGTGTGGAGTCCCAAGAGCTGAGACCTCTTAGAAATTGTGTGGAGTCCCAAGAGCTGAGACCTCTCAAACATTGTGTGGAGTCCCAAGAGCTGAAACCTCTTGAAAATTGTATTAAGGCCCAAGAGCTGAGACCTCTTAGAAATTGTGTGGAGGCCCAAGAGCTGAGACCTCTTAGAAATTGTGTGGAGTCCCAAGAGCTGAGACCTCTTAAAAATTGTGTGGAGGCCCAAGAGCTGAGACCTCTTAAAAATTGTCTGGAGTCCCAAGAGCTGAGACCTCTTAAAAATTGTGTGGAGGCCCAAGAGCTGAGACCTCTTAAAAATTGTGTGGAGGCCCAAGAGCTGAGACCTCTTAAAAATTGTGTGGAGGCCCAAGAGCTGAGACCTCTCAAACATTGTGTGGAGTCCCAAGAGCTGAGACCTCTTAAAAATTGTGTGGAGGCCCAAGAGCTGATACCTCTTAAAAATTGTGTGGAGGCCCAAGAGCTGAGACCTCTCAAACATTGTGTGGAGTCCCAAGAGCTGAGACCTCTTAAAAATTGTGTGGAGGCCCAAGAGCTGACACCTCTTAAAAATTGTGTGGAGGCCCAAGAGCTGAGACCTCTCAAACATTGTGTGGAGTCCCAAGAGCTGAGACCTCTTAAAAATTGTGTGGAGGCCCAAGAGCTGATACCTCTTAAAAATTGTGTGGAGGCCCAAGAGCTGAGACCTCTCAAACATTGTGTGGAGTCCCAAGAGCTGAGACCTCTTAAAAATTGTGTGGAGGCCCAAGAGCTGAGACCTCTTAAAAATTGATTGTATTAAGCCCAAGAGGTGAGCCATTATTTTTTTTTATTAATACAGCAATTCTACGGCGGTTAAGGAGGAGGAGGAGGAGGAAATGGCACTTCATACAGATGGCACTTCACTCTTGGCTGCTTTCCACTGTTGTACAAGCAAAGTCCGGGTCAATCCACTTGCTGTTCATTTTGATTAGCGTCAGCCTGTCGGCACTGTCGGTTGACAGGCGGCTGCGCTTATCGGTTATAATGCCCCCGGCTGCGCTGAACACCCTTTCTGATAGCACGCTGGCGGCAGGGCAGGCAAGCACCTCCAAGGCGTACAGGGACAGTTCCAGCCACGTGTCCAACTTGGAGACCCAGTAAGTGTAGGGCGCCGAGGGATCGGGGAGGACAGGGGTGTGGTCTGCCAGGTAGTCCCGCAACATCCGCCGATACTTGTCCCTCCTGCTGATAGCGGGCCCCGCAGTGATGGAAATTGCACGAGGGGGTGACATGAACGTGTCCCACACCTTGGAGAGTGTTCCCCTGGTGGCTGTGGGCCTGATCGATGTTGTCAGACTCTGGGAGACACTCTCCTCTCTGCCGCCAGCGATGCTGGGTGGGAAAATCTGCATCATGTTCTGCAAGAGTTCCCTCTGGTATTCCAGTAATCGATTCGTCCTCTCCTCTACCGGAATAAAAGAGGAGAAGTTATCTTTATACCGGGGGTCCAGGAGTGCGAAGACCCAGTATAGTTTGTTCTCCAATATCCGGACAACACGTATGTCCCGGGAAAAGCAGCCCAGCATGAAGTCAGCCATGTGTGCCAGACTCTGAGTAGGCATGACGTCACTGCCCCCACCAGAAGGATCATTTTCCATTTCCTCCTCTTCCTCCTCCTCTCCGCCCCATCCACGCTGAACCAATGGGACGCACACAGCCTGACTGCTACCCTCGCCGCCAGCATCCTCTTCCACAGCCACCTCCACGTTGTCCTCCTCCTCCTCATCCTCCTCCTCCTGCAACTGCCACCGAGCAGCAGACAAAAGTGTGGTCTGACTGTCTACCTGCGTTGCGTCTCCTCCTACCCCCGTCTCCTCTGTGTGCAATGCGTTCTCCCTTATTGCGATGAGCGATTCTTTAAGGACGCATAGGAGCGGGATGGTTACGCTCACTATAGCGTCCTCGCTGCTGACCTTCTTAGTGGACTCCTCAAAGATACGCAATACATTGCATATGTCTGCCATCCATGGCCACTCATGGTTGGCAAACTGAGGGAGCTGAGTTGGATGCACGCGTGGATGCATCATCTGGTACTTCATCAATGCTCTCTGCTGCTCACACACCCTGGCCAACATGCAATAGGTGGAATTCCAGCGAGTGGGCAGGTCGCACAACAGCCGATGTTGAGGCAAATGGAGGCGTTGCTGGATTTTTTTTAAGCTAGCAGCAGCTACAGTTGACTTCCGAAAGTGAGCGCACAAGCGCCGCACTTTCACCAGTAGCTCTGCCAGGTTGGGGTAAGTCTTTAGAAACTTTTGTACTACCAAATTAAAAACGTGGGCCAGGCATGGTACGTGATTGAGTTCTGCAAGCTCCAGAGCCGCCACCAGGTTACGGCCGTTATCGCACACGACCATGCCTGGTCCTAGCTGCAGCGGCGACAGCCACATCTCTGTCTGCTGCAATATGGCGTGCCTCACCTCTGCGGCGCTGTGCTTCCTGTCGCCCAAGCTGATGAGCTTAAGCACCGCCTGCTGACGTCTCCCCGCGCCAGTGCTGCAACGCTTCCAGCTAGGGGCTGAGGGCGATGTTAAGGCAGAGGAGGAGGAGAAGGAAGAGGAGGGGGGTCTATCAGAACCCGTGCTGGCAATCTTGGGCGGGGGTGGTATGTAGGCCGTCCCTGTTTGCGACCCCATCCCCGCTTCCACAACATTCACCCAGTGTGCCGTCAAAGAGATGTAGCGTCCTTGGCCGCAAGCGCTTGTCCACGAGTCGGTGGTCAAGTGGACCTTTGCGCTGACTGCGTACCTCAGGGCCCGCCTGATGTTACGCGACACGTGCTGGTGCAGGGCGGGGACGCCACACCGGGAAAAATAGTGGCGGCTAGGGACGGAATAGCGAGGTGCGGCAGCCGCCATCAGGTCGCGGAAGGCCTGCGTCTCCACAAGCCTAAACGGCAACATCTCCAGGGCCAGCAGTTTGGAGATGAGGCAGGTTAAGGCTTGGGCTTGGGGGTGACTGGAGGCGTACTTCCGCCTGCGGTTGAACGCCTGCGAGATGGACAGTTGATGGGACGAGGAGATGGAAGGTGCAGACGAAGATGCGGGGGAAGGGGGGGGCTGAAGGAGAAGGCCCCAAAGTAGCCGAGGCAGATGTGGAGGTGTCCTGGCTGGAGGTCTGGACCGCAGTGGCAGCACACAACAAAGGGGAAGAGGCAGTGGCAGCAAGACCGGGCGCAGGTTGTATTGCGTTTGCTCTCTCCCACTCAGCCCAGTGCTTGACTTCCAAGTGACGGCGCATGCCTGAGGTGGTCAGATTGCTCTTCTCAGAGCCCCTACTCAGTTTTGAGTGGCAGATTGCGCAAACCGCGCTCAGTTTGTCGTCCGCGCAAACATTAAAAGATCTCCACACCACAGAAGTACGAGGCCTCGATGGGGGAGCTTTGCGCAACTGCCTGCTGCCGGGAAGAGCTTCGGCCCTGCTGGCTGTGGCCTGCCTTCTCTGTCTGGACTGTCCTCTGCCTCTGGACTGTCCTCTGCCTCTTGCTGCCTTATTCGGTGATGCGCAGACCGCATCTCCACTGCTTTCCCCGCTGGACATCACCCCTGTCCAAGTGGGGTCGGTCATTTCGTCGTCCACCACCTCCTCTTCCACTTCCTCTCTCTGCTCCTCCTCCTGCCCACTGGACATTCCAACAGCCTCCCTTGATGGCAACTGCGTCTCATTATCATCGATCATGATAGCAGATGCTGGTTCCGGGTCCACATCACTAGGAGATGGCGGATACTCAAGTGTTTGGGCATCACTACAAACAAATTCCTCTGCTAGCTCCTGGGATTCTTGCAGCACATCTGGAAAAGGACCCGAAAAGAGGTCCTGGGAGGGGTCAAGGGTGGGCTGACTCTGTTGGCCAGGTTGGGAGGAAGGAGGGTCAGAGTGAGACTGTGTGGATGACTGGGTGGTGGACAAGTGACTGGAAGCGTTATCGGCCATCCATTGCACCACCTGTTCACGCTGCTCAGGCCTCAACAGAGGTGTACCCCGCCCCCCGCATAACTGTCCCATAAAGGCAGGGAAGCTGGATGAGCGTAATGCTGGCGGCCCCTCACCAGCACGCATTGTATCCCCACTGGCTTCAACGCGGTTTGTGCCCCCACCAGCATTTCTGCGCCCCCGTCCTCGTCCACGTCCCTTTGCGCTAGCCCTCCGCATTTCAGACGTTTTACTTTTTTGGCCACGCGTTATGCCAAATATAAATATATTTTTTAGGAGAACACCTGGCTATACAGCCGTATACTGCCAGAAGGTGAAATGGTGCCTATACGCACCGGGTATATAACAGGGTTTTGTTGGCACAGAGGACACAAAACAGTAGAGCCAAATATAAATATATTTTTTAGGAGAACACCTGGCTATACAGCCGTATACTGCCAGAAGGTGAAATGGTGCCTAATACGCACTGGGTATATAACAGTGTTTTGTTGGCACAGAGGACACAAAACAGTAGTGCCAAATATAAATATATTTTTTAGGAGAACACCTGGCTATACAGCCGTATATTGCCAGAAGGGGAAATGGTGCCTATACGCACCGGGTATATAACAGGGTTTTGTTGGCACAGAGGACACAAAACAGTAGAGCCAAATATAAATATATTTTTTAGGAGAACACCTGGCTATACAGCCGTATACTGCCAGAAGGTGAAATGGTGCCTATACGCACCGGGTATATAACAGGGTTTTGTTGGCACAGAGGACACAAAACAGTAGAGCCAAATATAAATATATTTTTTAGGAGAACACCTGGCTATACAGCCGTATACTGCCAGAAGGTGAAATGGTGCCTATACGCACCGGGTATATAACAGGGTTTTGTTGGTAAAGAGGACACAAAACAGTAGTGCCAAATATAAATATATTTTTTAGGAGAACACCTGGCTATACAGCCGTATACTGCCAGAAGGTGAAATGGTGCCTAATACGCACCGGGTATATAACAGTGTTTTGTTGGCACAGAGGACACAAAACAGTAGTGCCAAATATAAATATATTTTTTAGGAGAACACCTGGCTATACAACCGTATACTGCCAGAAGGTGAAATGGTGCCTATACGCACTGGGTATATAACAGTGTTTTGTTGGCACAGAGGACACAAAACAGTAGTGCCAAATATAAATATATTTTTTAGGAGAACACCTGGCTATACAGCCGTATACTGCCAGAAGGTGAAATGGTGCCTATACGCACCGGGTATATAACAGGGTTTTGTTGGTAAAGAGGACACAAAACAGTAGTGCCAAATATAAATATATTTTTTAGGAGAACACCTGGCTATACAGCCGTATACTGCCAGAAGGTGAAATGGTGCCTAATACGCACCCGGTATATAACAGGGTTTTGTTGGCACAGAGGACACAAAGCAGTAGAGCCAAATATAAATATATTTTTTAGGAGAACACCTGGCTATACAGTCGTATACTGCCAGAAGGTGAAATGGTGCCTATACGCACCGGGTATATAACAGGGTTTTGTTGGTAAAGAGGACACAAAACAGTAGTGCCAAATATAAATATATTTTTTAGGAGAACACCTGGCTATACAGCCGTATACTGCCAGAAGGTGAAATGGTGCCTAATACGCACTGGGTATATAACAGTGTTTTGTTGGCACAGAGGACACAAAACAGTAGTGCCAAATATAAATATATTTTTTAGGAGAACACCTGGCTATACAGCCGTATACTGCCAGAAGGTGAAATGGTGCCTATACGCACCGGGTATATAACAGGGTTTTGTTGGTAAAGAGGACACAAAACAGTAGTGCCAAATATAAATATATTTTTTAGGAGAACACCTGGCTATACAGCCGTATACTGCCAGAAGGTGAAATGGTGCCTAATACGCACTGGGTATATAACAGTGTTTTGTTGGCACAGAGGACACAAAACAGTACTGCCAAATATAAATATATTTTTTAGGAGAACACCTGGCTATACAGCCGTATACTGCCAGAAGGTGAAATGGTGCCTATACGCACCGGGTTAATAACAGGGTTTTGTTGGTAAAGAGGACACAAAACAGTAGTGCCAAATATAAATATATTTTTTAGGAGAACACCTGGCTATACATCCGTATACTGCCAGAAGGTGAAATGGTGCCTAATACGCACCGGGTATATAACAGTGTTTTGTTGGCACAGAGGACACAAAACAGTAGTGCCAAATATAAATATATTTTTTAGGAGAACACCTGGCTATACAGCCGTATACTGCCAGAAGGTGAAATGGTGCCTATACGCACTGGGTATATAACAGTGTTTTGTTGGCACAGAGGACACAAAACAGTAGTGCCAAATATAAATATATTTTTTAGGAGAACACTTGGCTATACAGCCGTATACTGCCAGAAGGTGAAATGGTGCCTATACGCACTGGGTATATAACAGTGTTTTGTTGGCACAGAGGACACAAAGCAGTAGTGCCAAATATAAATATATACGCACCGGGGATATAACAGGGTTTTGTTGGTAAAGAGGACACAAAACAGTAGTGCCAAATATAAATATATTTTTTAGGAGAACACCTGGCTATACAGCCGTATACTGCCAGAAGGTGAAATGGTGCCTAATACGCACCGGGTATATAACAGTGTTTTGTTGGCACAGAGAACACAAAACAGTAGTGCCAAATATAAATATATTTTTTAGGAGAACACCTGGCTATACAGCCGTATACTGCCAGAAGGTGAAATGGTGCCTATACGCACCGGGTATATAACAGGGTTTTGTTGGTAAAGAGGACACAAAACAGTAGTGCCAAATATAAATATATTTTTTAGGAGAACACCTGGCTATACAGCCGTATACTGCCAGAAGGTGAAATGGTGCCTAATACGCACCGGGTATATAACAGTGTTTTGTTGGCACAGAGGACACAAAACAGTAGTGCCAAATATAAATATATTTTTTAGGAGAACACCTGGCTATACAGCCGTATACTGCCAGAAGGTGAAATGGTGCCTAATACGCACTGGGTATATAACAGTGTTTTGTTGGCACAGAGGACACAAAACAGTAGTGCCAAATATAAATATATTTTTTAGGAGAACACCTGGCTATACAGCCGTATACTGCCAGAAGGTGAAATGGTGCCTAATACGCACTGGGTATATAACAGTGTTTTGTTGGCACAGAGGACACAAAACAGTAGTGCCAAATATAAATATATTTTTTAGGAGAACACATGGCTATACAGCCGTATATTGCCAGAAGGGGAAATGGTGCCTATACGCACCGGGTATATAACAGGGTTTTGTTGGCACAGAGGACACAAAACAGTAGAGCCAAATATAAATATATTTTTTAGGAGAACACCTGGCTATACAGCCGTATACTGCCAGAAGGTGAAATGGTGCCTATACGCACCGGGTATATAACAGGGTTTTGTTGGCACAGAGGACACAAAACAGTAGAGCCAAATATAAATATATTTTTTAGGAGAACACCTGGCTATACAGCCGTATACTGCCAGAAGGTGAAATGGTGCCTATACGCACCGGGTATATAACAGGGTTTTGTTGGTAAAGAGGACACAAAACAGTAGTGCCAAATATAAATATATTTTTTAGGAGAACACCTGGCTATACAACCGTATACTGCCAGAAGGTGAAATGGTGCCTATACGCACCGGGTATATAACAGGGTTTTGTTGGTAAAGAGGACACAAAACAGTAGTGCCAAATATAAACATATTTTTTAGGAGAACACCTGGCTATACAGCCGTATACTGCCAGAAGGTGAAATGGTGCCTAATACGCACCGGGTATATAACAGGGTTTTGTTGGCACAGAGGACACAAAACAGTAGAGCCAAATATAAATATATTTTTTAGGAGAACACCTGGCTATACAGCCGTATACTGCCAGAAGGTGAAATGGTGCCTATACGCACCGGGTATATAACAGGGTTTTGTTGGTAAAGAGGACACAAAACAGTAGTGCCAAATATAAATATATTTTTTAGGAGAACACCTGGCTATACAGCCGTATACTGCCAGAAGGTGAAATGGTGCCTAATACGCACTGGGTATATAACAGTGTTTTGTTGGCACAGAGGACACAAAACAGTAGTGCCAAATATAAATATATTTTTTAGGAGAACACCTGGCTATACAGCCGTATACTGCCAGAAGGTGAAATGGTGCCTATACGCACCGGGTATATAACAGGGTTTTGTTGGTAAAGAGGACACAAAACAGTAGTGCCAAATATAAATATATTTTTTAGGAGAACACCTGGCTATACAGCCGTATACTGCCAGAAGGTGAAATGGTGCCTAATACGCACTGGGTATATAACAGTGTTTTGTTGGCACAGAGGACACAAAACAGTAGTGCCAAATATAAATATATTTTTTAGGAGAACACCTGGCTATACATCCGTATACTGCCAGAAGGTGAAATGGTGCCTAATACGCACCGGGTATATAACAGTGTTTTGTTGGCACAGAGGACACAAAACAGTAGTGCCAAATATAAATATATTTTTTAGGAGAACACCTGGCTATACAGCCGTATACTGCCAGAAGGTGAAATGGTGCCTATACGCACTGGGTATATAACAGTGTTTTGTTGGCACAGAGGACACAAAACAGTAGTGCCAAATATAAATATATTTTTTAGGAGAACACTTGGCTATACAGCCGTATACTGCCAGAAGGTGAAATGGTGCCTATACGCACTGGGTATATAACAGTGTTTTGTTGGCACAGAGGACACAAAACAGTAGTGCCAAATATAAATATATACGCGCCGGGTATATAACAGTGTTTTGTTGGTAAAGAGGACACAAAACAGTAGTGCCAAATATAAATATATTTTTTAGGAGAACACCTGGCTATACAGCCGTATACTGCCAGAAGGTGAAATGGTGCCTAATACGCACCGGGTATATAACAGTGTTTTGTTGGCACAGAGAACACAAAACAGTAGTGCCAAATATAAATATATTTTTTAGGAGAACACCTGGCTATACAGCCGTATACTGCCAGAAGGTGAAATGGTGCCTATACGCACCGGGTATATAACAGGGTTTTGTTGGTAAAGAGGACACAAAACAGTAGTGCCAAATATAAATATATTTTTTAGGAGAACACCTGGCTATACAGCCGTATACTGCCAGAAGGTGAAATGGTGCCTAATACGCACTGGGTATATAACAGTGTTTTGTTGGCACAGAGGACACAAAACAGTAGTGCCAAATATAAATATATTTTTTAGGAGAACACCTGGCTATACAGCCGTATACTGCCAGAAGGTAAAATGGTGCCTATACGCACCGGGTATATAACAGGGTTTTGTTGGTAAAGAGGACACAAAACAGTAGTGCCAAATATAAATATATTTTTTAGGAGAACACCTGGCTATACAGCCATATACTGCCAGAAGGTGAAATGGTGCCTAATACGCACTGGGTATATAACAGTGTTTTGTTGGCACAGAGGACACAAAACAGTAGTGCCAAATATAAATATATTTTTTAGGAGAACACCTGGCTATACAGCCGTATACTGCCAGAAGGTGAAATGGTGCCTATACACACCGGGTTAATAACAGGGTTTTGTTGGTAAAGAGGACACAAAACAGTAGTGCCAAATATAAATATATTTTTTAGGAGAACACCTGGCTATACATCCGTATACTGCCAGAAGGTGAAATGGTGCCTAATACGCACCGGGTATATAACAGTGTTTTGTTGGCACAGAGGACACAAAACAGTAGTGCCAAATATAAATATATTTTTTAGGAGAACACCTGGCTATACAGCCGTATACTGCCAGAAGGTGAAATGGTGCCTATACGCACTGGGTATATAACAGTGTTTTGTTGGCACAGAGGACACAAAACAGTAGTGCCAAATATAAATATATTTTTTAGGAGAACACTTGGCTATACAGCCGTATACTGCCAGAAGGTGAAATGGTGCCTATACGCACTGGGTATATAACAGTGTTTTGTTGGCACAGAGGACACAAAACAGTAGTGCCAAATATAAATATATACGCACCGGGTATATAACAGGGTTTTGTTGGTAAAGAGGACACAAAACAGTAGTGCCAAATATAAATATATTTTTTAGGAGAACACCTGGCTATACAGCCGTATACTGCCAGAAGGTGAAATGGTGCCTAATACGCACCGGGTATATAACAGTGTTTTGTTGGCACAGAGAACACAAAACAGTAGTGCCAAATATAAATATATTTTTTAGGAGAACACCTGGCTATACAGCCGTATACTGCCAGAAGGTGAAATGGTGCCTATACGCACCGGGTATATAACAGGGTTTTGTTGGTAAAGAGGACACAAAACAGTAGTGCCAAATATAAATATATTTTTTAGGAGAACACCTGGCTATACAGCCGTATACTGCCAGAAGGTGAAATGGTGCCTAATACGCACTGGGTATATAACAGTGTTTTGTTGGCACAGAGGACACAAAACAGTAGTGCCAAATATAAATATATTTTTTAGGAGAACACCTGGCTATACAGCCGTATACTGCCAGAAGGTGAAATGGTGCCTAATACGCACTGGGTATATAACAGTGTTTTGTTGGCACAGAGGACACAAAACAGTAGTGCCAAATATAAATATATTTTTTAGGAGAACACCTGGCTATACAGCCGTATACTGCCAGAAGGTGAAATGGTGCCTAATACGCACCGGGTATATAACAGTGTTTTGTTGGCACAGAGGACACAAAACAGTAGTGCCAAATATAAATATATTTTTTAGGAGAACACCTGGCTATGCAGCCATATACTGCCAGAAGGTGAAATGGTGCCTATACGCACTGGGTATATAACAGTGTTTTGTTGGCACAGAGGACACAAAACAGTAGTGCCACATATAAATATATATTTTTAGGAGAACACCTGGCTATACAGCCGTATACTGCCAGAAGGTGAAATGGTGCCTATACGCACCGGGTATATAACAGGGTTTTGTTGGTAAAGAGGACACAAAACAGTAGTGCCAAATATAAATATATTTTTTAGGAGAACACCTGGCTATACAGCCGTATACTGCCAGAAGGTGAAATGGTGCCTATACGCACCGGGTATATAACAGTGTTTTGTTGGCACAGAGGACACAAAACAGTAGTGAAAAATATAGTTTTGTATATAGGTGCTAATATACCACTGAAGTCTTTCTGTCCCTATTCCAGCAGCAGCAGCTACCCCTCACTAAAGCAGCCGTTTTGTGCAGAGTGTATATAGTTTTGTATATAGGTGCTAATACACCACTGAAGTCTTTCTGTCCCTATTCCAGCAGCAGCAGCTACCCCTCACTAAAGCAGCCGTTTTGAGCAGAGTGTATATAGTTTTGTATAGAGGTGCTAATACACCACTGAAGTCTTTCTGTCCCTTTTCCAGCAGCAGCTACCCCTCACTAAAGCAGCCGTTGTGTGCAGTGTGTATATAGCTAGAATGAGCCATATACCGTTCAGCATAGTAGCCCTAATAATAAGGACTCTCAATGACTCTCTTGTCTTCTGGTAGCTGGTATATATGGTGGTAAATGCAATATTCTGAGCTTCTGGGGCCCTGCCTGCCTACATATGGGCTATATACCGTTCAGCATAGTAGCCCTAATATTAAGGACTCTCAATGACTCTCTTGTCTTCTGGTAGCTGGTATATATGGTGGTAAATGCTATAGTCTGAGCTTCTGGGGCCCTGCCTGCCTACATATGAGCTATATACCGTTCAGCATAGTAGCCCTAATAAGGGCTCTCAATGACTCTCTTGTCTTCTGGTAGCTGGTATATATGGTGGTAAATGCGATATTCTGAGCTTCTGGGGCCCTGCCTGCCTACATATGAGCTATATACCGTTCAGCATAGTAGCCCTAATAAGGGCTCTCAATGACTCTCTTGTCTTCTGGTAGCTGGTATATATGGTGGTAAATGCGATATTCTGAGCTTCTGGGGCCCTGCCTGCCTACATATGAGCTAAATACCGTTCAGCATAGTAGCCCTAATAATAAGGACTCTCAATGACTCTCTTGTCTTCTGGTAGCTGGTATATATGGTGGTAAATGCGATATTCTGAGCTTCTGGGGCCCTGCCTGCCTACATATGAGCTATATACCGTTCAGCATAGTAGCCCTAATAAGGGCACTCAATTACTCTCTTGTCTTCTGGTAGCTGGTATATATGGTGGTAAATGCGATATTCTGAGCTACTGGGGCCCTGCCTGCCTACATATGGGCTATATACCGTTCAGCATAGTAGCCCTAATATTAAGGACTCTCAATGACTCTCTTGTCTTCTGGTAGCTGGTATATATGGTGGTAAATGCGATATTCTGAGCTTCTGGGGCCCTGCCTGCCTACATATGAGCTATATACCGTTCAGCATAGTAGCCCTAATAAGGGCTATCAATGACTCTCTTGTCTTCTGGTAGCTGGTATATATGGTGGCAAATGCGATATTCTGAGCTTCTGGGGCCCTGCCTGCCTACATATGGGCTATATACCGTTCAGCATAGTAGCCCTAATAAGGGCTCTCAATGACTCTCTTGTCTTCTGGTAGCTGGTATATATGGTGGTAAATGCGATATTCTGAGCTTCTGGGGCCCTGCCTGCCTACATATGAGCTATATACCGTTCAGCATAGTAGCCCTAATAAGGGCTCTCAATGACTCTCTTGTCTTCTGGTAGCTGGTATATATGGTGGTAAATGCGATATTCTGAGCTTCTGGGGCCCTGCCTGCCTACATATGAGCTATATACCGTTCAGCATAGTAGCCCTAATAATAAGGACTCTCAATGACTCTCTTGTCTTCTGGTAGCTGGTATATATGGTGGTAAATGCGATATTCTGAGCTTCTGGGGCCCTGCCTGCCTACATATGAGCTACAGTATATACCGTTCAGCATAGTAGCCCTAATAAGGGCTCTCAATGACCTCTTGTCTTCTGGTAGCTGGTATATATGGTGGTAAATGCGATATTCTGAGCTTCTGGGGCCCTGCCTGCCTACATATGGGCTATATACCGTTCAGCATAGTAGCCCTAATAAGGGCTCTCAATGACTCTCTTGTCTTCTGGTAGCTGGTATATATGGTGGTAAATGCGATATTCTGAGCTTCTGGGGCCCTGCCTGCCTACATATGAGCTATATACCGTTCAGCATAGTAGCCCTAATAAGGGCTCTCAATGACTCTCTTGTCTTCTGGTAGCTGGTATATATGGTGGTAAATGCGATATTCTGAGCTTCTGGGGCCCTGCCTGCCTACATATGAGCTATATACCGTTCAGCATAGTAGCCCTAATAATAAGGACTCTCAATGACTCTCTTGTCTTCTGGTAGCTGGTATATATGGTGGTAAATGCGATATTCTGAGCTTCTGGGGCCCTGCCTGCCTACATATGAGCTACAGTATATACCGTTCAGCATAGTAGCCCTAATAAGGGCTCTCAATGACCTCTTGTCTTCTGGTAGCTGGTATATATGGTGGTAAATGCGATATTCTGAGCTTCTGGGGCCCTGCCTGCCTACATATGAGCTATATACCGTTCAGCATAGTAGCCCTAATAAGGGCTCTCAATGACTCTCTTGTCTTCTGGTAGCTGGTATATATGGTGGTAAATGCGATATTCTGAGCTTCTGGGGCCCTGCCTGCCTACATATGAGCTACAGTATATACCGTTCAGCATAGTAGCCCTAATAAGGGCTCTCAATGACCTCTTGTCTTCTGGTAGCTGGTATATATGGTGGTAAATGCGATATTCTGAGCTTCTGGGGCCCTGCCTGCCTACATATGAGCTATATACCGTTCAGCATAGTAGCCCTAATAAGGGCTCTCAATGACTCTCTTGTCTTCTGGTAGCTGGTATATATGGTGGTAAATGCGATATTCTGAGCTTCTGGGGCCCTGCATGCCTACATATGGGCTATATACCGTTCAGCATAGTAGCCCTAATAAGGGCTCTCAATGACTCTCTTGTCTTCTGGTAGCTGGTATATATGGTGGTAAATGCGATATTCTGAGCTTCTGGGGCCCTGCCTGCCTACATATGAGCTATATACCGTTCAGCATAGTAGCCCTAATAAGGGCTCTCAATGACTCTCTTGTCTTCTGGTAGCTGGTATATATGGTGGTAAATGCGATATTCTGAGCTTCTGGGGCCCTGCCTGCCTACATATGAGCTATATACCGTTCAGCATAGTAGCCCTAATAATAAGGACTCTCAATGACTCTCTTGTCTTCTGGTAGCTGGTATATATGGTGGTAAATGCGATATTCTGAGCTTCTGGGGCCCTGCCTGCCTACATATGAGCTACAGTATATACCGTTCAGCATAGTAGCCCTAATAAGGGCTCTCAATGACCTCTTGTCTTCTGGTAGCTGGTATATATGGTGGTAAATGCGATATTCTGAGCTTCTGGGGCCCTGCCTGCCTACATATGAGCTATATACCGTTCAGCATAGTAGCCCTAATAAGGGCTCTCAATGACTCTCTTGTCTTCTGGTAGCTGGTATATATGGTGGTAAATGCGATATTCTGAGCTTCTGGGGCCCTGCCTGCCTACATATGAGCTACAGTATATACCGTTCAGCATAGTAGCCCTAATAAGGGCTCTCAATGACCTCTTGTCTTCTGGTAGCTGGTATATATGGTGGTAAATGCGATATTCTGAGCTTCTGGGGCCCTGCCTGCCTACATATGAGCTATATACCGTTCAGCATAGTAGCCCTAATAAGGGCTCTCAATGACTCTCTTGTCTTCTGGTAGCTGGTATATATGGTGGTAAATGCGATATTCTGAGCTTCTGGGGCCCTGCCTGCCTACATATGAGCTACAGTATATACCGTTCAGCATAGTAGCCCTAATAAGGGCTCTCAATGACCTCTTGTCTTCTGGTAGCTGGTATATATGGTGGTAAATGCGATATTCTGAGCTTCTGGGGCCCTGCCTGCCTACATATGAGCTATATACCGTTCAGCATAGTAGCCCTAATAAGGGCTCTCAATGACTCTCTTGTCTTCTGGTAGCTGGTATATATGGTGGTAAATGCGATATTCTGAGCTTCTGGGGCCCTGCATGCCTACATATGGGCTATATACCGTTCAGCATAGTAGCCCTAATAAGGGCTCTCAATGACTCTCTTGTCTTCTGGTAGCTGGTATATATGGTGGTAAATGCGATATTCTGAGCTTCTGGGGCCCTGCCTGCCTACATATGAGCTATATACCGTTCAGCATAGTAGCCCTAATAAGGGCTCTCAATGACTCTCTTGTCTTCTGGTAGCTGGTATATATGGTGGTAAATGCGATATTCTGAGCTTCTGGGGCCCTGCCTGCCTACATATGGGCTATATACCGTTCAGCATAGTAGCCCTAATAAGGGCTCTCAATGACTCTCTTGTCTTCTGGTAGCACGCCGCGAGTCCTCCTATGCGCCGTGTTATACCACTCCTGGGCCAGCGAAGATGGATGCAGGATGGGGGTAAGTAGCCACGGTAGCAAGGGATAGCCAGAATCACCTGGAAAAAAAATAAAAATAAATAAGCACTAATAATAACACAAACACACAGGTCAAATGTGCCTCTTTGCAACATATGTAGTGTCTTGCACCATAACTATTCAGCACATCACTATATGGCCAAAGAAACATATATAACAAGTCCTAAAAAAAAAATTAAAAAAAAAACACAAGTACCTTACATGCTATCACTAGAGATGAGCGAACTTTTGAAAAATTCGATTCGACTGATTCGCCGAATTTTCCGACAAAAATCGTTTCGACCCGAATAAATTCGCGACGAATCGCTATTAAAAACGGCTATTTCTGAGCCTCCTAGAGCCTCAATAGGGTTGTAAACCATTCAGCCTTGCTGTAACACGCACAGGATGCGTGCTGGGTTAGTTAAATAATACTTTGAAGAAATATCACATGCAGATCAGAGGCATCGCTAATAGAATCGCAGAGCGGCACAATTGCAGAGAGTTGAAGTGGCATCACTATGAGGGGCAGAAGGAGCCCAAATATACACTGGAGTTGGCCTCAGGAGCCCAAAAATTGGATGAATCACACCCTGGAGTTGGCAGAAGTTGGCAGCAGCAGCAGCAGGAGGCCAAATACACACTGGAGTTGGCCTCAGGAGCCCAAAAATTGGATGAATCACACCCTGGAGTTGGCAGAAGTTGGCAGCAGCAGCAGCAGGAGCCCAAAAATTGGATGAATCACACCCTGGAGTTGGCAGAAGTTGGCAGCAGCAGCAGCAGGAGCCCAAATATACACTGGAGTTGGCCTCAGGAGCCCAAAAATTGGATGAATCACACCCTGGAGTTGGCAGAAGTTGGCAGCAGCAGCAGCAGGAGCCCAAAAATTGGATGAATCACACCCTGGAGTTGGCAGAAGTTGGCCGCAGCAGCAGCAGGAGCCCAAATATACACTGGAGTTGGCTTCAGGAGCCCAAAAATTGGATGAATCACACCCTGGAGTTGGCAGAAGTTGGCAGCAGCAGCAGCAGGAGCCCAAATATACACTGGAGTTGGCCTCAGGAGCCCAAAAATTGGATGAATCACACCCTGGAGTTGGCAGGAGTTGACAGTAGCAGCAGCAGGAGCCCAAATATACACTGGAGTTGGCTTCAGGAGCCCAAAAATTGGATGAATCACACCCTGGAGTTGGCAGGAGTTGACAGCAGCAGCAGCAGGAGCCCAAATATACACTGGAGTTGGCTTCAGGAGCCCAAAAATTGGATGAATCACACCCTGGAGTTGGCAGAAGTTGGCAGCAGCAGCAGCAGCAGTAGCCCAAAAATTGGATGAATCACACCCTGGAGTTGGCAGAAGTTGGCAGCAGCAGCAGCAGGAGCCCAAATATACACTGGAGTTGGCCGCAGGAGCCCAAAAATTGGATGAATCACACCCTGGAGTTGGCAGGAGTTGACAGTAGCAGCAGCAGGAGCCCAAATATACACTGGAGTTGGCTTCAGGAGCCCAAAAATTGGATGAATCACACCCTGGAGTTGGCAGGAGTTGACAGTAGCAGCAGCAGGAGCCCAAATATACACTGGAGTTGGCTTCAGGAGCCCAAAAATTGGATGAATCACACCCTGGAGTTGGCAGAAGTTGGCAGCAGCAGCAGCAGGAGCCCAAAAATTGGATGAATCACACCCTGGAGTTGGCAGAAGTTGGCAGCAGCAGCAGCAGGAGCCCAAATATATACTGGAGTTGGCTTCAGGAGCCCAAAAATTGGATGAATCACACCCTGGAGTTGGCAGGAGTTGACAGTAGCAGCAGCAGGAGCCCAAATATACACTGGAGTTGGCTTCAGGAGCCCAAAAATTGGATGAATCACACCCTGGAGTTGGCAGAAGTTGGCAGCAGCAGCAGCAGGAGCCCAAATATACACTGGAGTTGGCCTCAGGAGCCCAAAAATTGGATGAATCACACCCTGGAGTTGGCAGGAGTTGACAGTAGCAGCAGCAGGAGCCCAAATATACACTGGAGTTGGCTTCAGGAGCCCAAAAATTGGATGAATCACACCCTGGAGTTGGCAGAAGTTGGCAGTAGCAGCAGCAGGAGCCCAAATATACACTGGAGTTGGCTTCAGGAGCCCAAAAATTGGATGAATCACACCCTGGAGTTGGCAGAAGTTGGCAGCAGCAGCAGCAGGAGCCCAAATATACACTGGAGTTGGCCTCAGGAGCCCAAAAATTGGATGAATCACACCCTGGAGTTGGCAGGAGTTGACAGTAGCAGCAGCAGGAGTCCAAATATACACTGGAGTTGGCTTCAGGAGCCCAAAAATTGGATAAATCACACCCTGGAGTTGGCAGGAGTTGACAGTAGCAGCAGCAGGAGCCCAAATATACACTGGAGTTGGCTTCAGGAGCCCAAAAATTGGATGAATCACACCCTGGAGTTGGCAGAAGTTGGCAGCAGCAGCAGCAGGAGCCCAAAAATTGGATGAATCACACCCTGGAGTTGGCAGAAGTTGGCAGCAGCAGCAGCAGGAGCCCAAATATATACTGGAGTTGGCTTCAGGAGCCCAAAAATTGGATGAATCACACCCTGGAGTTGGCAGAAGTTGGCAGCAGCAGCAGCAGGAGCCCAAAAATTGGATGAATCACACCCTGGAGTTGGCAGAAGTTGGCAGCAGCAGCAGCAGGAGCCCAAATATACACTGGAGTTGGCTTCAGGAGCCCAAAAATTGGATGAATCACACCCTGGAGTTGGCAGGAGTTGACAGTAGCAGCAGCAGGAGCCCAAATATACACTGGAGTTGGCTTCAGGAGCCCAAAAATTGGATGAATCACACCCTGGAGTTGGCAGAAGTTGGCAGCAGCAGCAGCAGGAGCCCAAATATACACTGGAGTTGGCTTCAGGAGCCCAAAAATTGGATGAATCACACCCTGGAGTTGGCAGGAGTTGACAGTAGCAGCAGCAGGAGCCCAAATATACACTGGAGTTGGCTTCAGGAGCCCAAAAATTGGATGAATCACACCCTGGAGTTGGCAGAAGTTGGCAGCAGCAGCAGCAGGAGCCCAAATATACACTGGAGTTGGCCTCAGGAGCCCAAAAATTGGATGAATCACACCCTGGAGTTGGCAGAAGTTGGCAGCAGCAGCAGCAGGAGCCCAAATATACACTGGAGTTGGCTTCAGGAGCCCAAAAATTGGATGAATCACACCCTGGAGTTGGCAGGAGTTGACAGTAGCAGCAGCAGGAGCCCAAATATACACTGGAGTTGGCTTCAGGAGCCCAAAAATTGGATGAATCACACCCTGGAGTTGGCAGAAGTTGGCAGCAGCAGCAGCAGCAGGAGCCCAAATATACACTGGAGTTGGCCTCAGGAGCCCAAAAATTGGATGAATCACACCCTGTAGTTGGCAGGAGTTGACAGTAGCAGCAGCAGGAGCCCAAATATACACTGGAGTTGGCTTCAGGAGCCCAAAAATTGGATGAATCACACCCTGGAGTTGGCAGAAGTTGGCAGCAGCAGCAGCAGGAGCCCAAATATACACTGGAGTTGGCTTCAGGAGCCCAAAAATTGGATGAATCACACCCTGGAGTTGGCAGGAGTTGACAGTAGCAGCAGCAGGAGCCCAAAAAATGGCCTAAAGACATAAATATGTTTTGCACCATTTGGAAAGTGTAAAACGTGGCACCATGCTGAATCTAGTCGCATGCATCAGGCATTGGTGGGTGGAAATCCTGGCTGATCCATCCCTGATTCATTTTGACAAAGGTGAGTCTCTCCACATTTTTAGTTGACAGACGAGTTCTCCTCGCCGTAACTATGGCCCCCGCCGCACTAAACACCCGCTCAGATGGCACGCTACTTGCCGGGCAGGACAGCTTTTCCAGGGCAAACTCTGCTAGTTGCGGCCACAAATCAAGTTTGGCTGCCCAGAAGTCCAGCGGATCCTCAAGGTGTGTTGGCATGGTCATGTCAAAGTATGACATGACCTGCTGGTTCAGGTCCTGCTCCAGGTCTTCCTGCTGCTCATGAGTAGCCTCACTATGCGGGTGTAGAAAGCTACTCATTAGCGACTGAAGACTGAGGCTGCTGCTGCTGATGGAGCTTCTGCTGCTGCTGCTGCCAACCCCCCCAGCGGCCATGGCAGTGGAAGGTGAGCGCAGAGGTCCCCTCGAGTCAGACCTGCGAGAGTATGGACCATGGCGCAGATAGGCATCGGCCAACTGCCTACGTAGAATGTCTTTGTAGTAGTTGAGTTTGTCCTCCCTCTCGGTGGGTTTAAAAAATGCCCCCATTTTGTGCCGGAAGCGAGGGTCCAATAAGGTGGACAGCCAGAAGTCATCCCGCCGACAGATGGAAACAATTCTGGAGTCACTACGCAAGCACGTGAGCATGCTTCGTGCCATTTGCGCAAGTGACTCGGATGGACTACCTGTCTCCATCTCCACTGCATACTGCCACGGTGTGCCCGGGTCCTCTGTCTCGCCTTCCTCAAAAACCTCTAGCTCCTCTGGCTGCTCCTGCTCCTCCTCTCCTGTCCGCTGACTAGATAAACCAGCCATTTCGCCAAGCCTAAACTGTGTTTCGCTGGGCAACTCCTCCTCCTCCTCTTCCTCCTCCTCCAGTTCAGCTCCAGCGGGGTTCATGTGGCCGTAAGATGTAAACGCCATGTCTCCAGTGCCCTGACCAGCCATGGTTTCCAACATGTGCTGTAGTACATGAAGCAGTGGAATCACGTCGTTCATCCCGTAATCCTGCCGACTGACAAATAAAGTGGCATCCTCAAAGGGCCTGAGCAAACGGCAGGTGTCACGTATGAGCTGCCACTGGTTGACATTGAAGTTACACAGGGGAGTCCCCCTATCTGCTTGGATCATCAGGAAATCCGTGATGGCTTTTCTCTGTTCATATAATCGGTCCAACATGTGAAGGGTGGAATTCCAACGGGTGGAAACATCGCAAATCAGACTATGTTGGGGGATACCATTCTGACGCTGTAGCTCAAGAAGGGTGTGTTTGGCGGTGTAGGAGTGGCTGAAGTGCATGCAAAGTTTCCTTGAAGTTGTTAGGATGTCTTGCAGATGGGGGGAACACTTCAGAAACCGCTTGACAACCAGATTGAAGACGTGAGCCATGCAGGGGGCATGGGTCAGGCTTCCTTGGCGCAGCGCAGACAAAATGTTCTTCCCATTGTCGGTAACCATGATTCCCATTTTAAGTTTTCTCGGAGTAAGCCATGTTTGGATTTCCTGATGAATACATTTAAGCAGTTCCTCCCCTGTGTGACTCCGTTCGCCAAGACAAACCATGTGAAGCACTGCGTGACACCTCCGTGCCCTGCACACATGGTAGACTGGAGGGGCACTGAGACTTGAGCCTACAGTGGAGGGTGAGGAGATGGCGGAGGATGAGGAGGCCGAGTCGCACGGTGTCACAGGCCCAATGGGCAGAGAGCGCGGAGGCCGAAGCAGCGTGACCTGTCCAAGTTGCTGCTGCAAAGGGACCACATTCACCCAGTGGGCCGTAAACGACATGTACTGCCCCTGACCGTAGTTACAGCTCCAGATGTCGGCGCTGCCATGTATTTTGCTACACACCGACAGGCTCAAGGACTGGCCCACCTTCTGTTCAACAAAAGTGTGCAGCGCTGGTACTGCCTTCTTGGCAAAGAAATGACGGCTTGGGACTCTCCACCTCGGCTCGGCACAAGCCATCAGTTCTCTGAAAGGTGCCGATTCCACCACCTGATAAGGGAGCGACTGCAGCACCAGCAACTTGGACAGGAGCACATTCAGCTTCTGCGCCGTAGGATGAGTGGGCGCATACTGCTGTCTCTTGGACATGGCTTCGCTGATGGATTGCTGGCGGGATGCATGACTTGGAGGAGGAGGAGGAGGAGGAGCAGGAGCGACAGAGGATGGGTATGACGCACAGCTGCCTTCGGCTGAGGTGCTGGAGCCTTGGCTGGCAGAAATTGGGAGCTCACTTGGTGAGGAAGCAGACTGGACCACCCCTTGGGAGCCTCGGTTCTCCCAGGTCGTTTTATGGTGACGCATCATATGTTGACGCAGGGCCGTGGTGCCAACATTTGGACCCTGGCCACGCTTCACCTTTTGCCTACATATCTTGCATGTGGCCATGTTACCCTCCTGCGGATGCCTCAGGAAAAACTGCCACACTGCCGAGTAGCTACTTTTCCCACCCCCTGGCCTCACTGATTCACTGCTGCTGTTGCCAACTCCAGGAACCCCTGCTCCACTACCTCCCGATAAGGTAGACTGCCGCACAGCAGGTGCTCTACCCCGGCCCCGGCCCCGGCCGGCTCCAGCCTTTGGAATTGTGCCCCCATGCTGACTGCTACCACCTTGCTGCCTCAGCTGCTGACTCCGGGGCAACCTGCGCCCCTCTTCTCCTGATGATGACGATGAAGCCCCTTCATCACCCGGCTCCCAAGTGCGATCGGCTTCATCGTCATCATCATCATCATCACCGAGTTGTGGCTGTACGTCACTGATGTTCGTGGATTCGTCAACAGTGTCTGGCGCAGGAGCTGGAACGCTCGCAGCACCCACGACACTGTCCACATCACTATTTGTCTGCCTAGCTAAAGAAGCCACCTCCATTTCTTGGCTGGGCAGTAGCTGCTGACTGTCCTCCTGTATCTGATCGTCCTCCTCACTAAAGAGTGGAGCTGAACCCAAAGCATAGGATACGTCGCTGGGGGAGGGAACGGCGTAGGACAGAGGCAATGGGAGGACAGGGACTGCTCTCGGGGCATGCCAACTCAGGGTTGTGTCAGAGGAAACTACCGACCCTAGACTGGGGGTCTCAGATGTAAGTTGTGATGATGTTGTTGATGAGCGCGTCAGCCAATCTACCACGGCAGATGCGTTACTGGTGGAGACCCGACCGCTAGCAGATACTGGCAGATTAGGTCTCTCAGCGTGACTCCTGCTGCTACTGGCCCCCAGTCTGATGCGAGCTCTGCCTGCGGAATCTTGGCCTCTGCCACTCCTCTTTTCACTTCCAGGCACTTGTCTGCCCGACATAGTCTAACTGGCGTGGCAGTAGGTGATATTTAAAAAAACCCCGGGCAGCGGTGGGTCTATATGAAACCGAATATAATGCACACCAAAAGTGAGCAGTAACACTCAGCCTCCAACAGGCCTGCTTAGTGTAAATAAGAGAGCTGCTTAGTGTAAATAAAGAGGGGTATGCTATGTTACAGAATGGGATGCCTCAACAGAAGTGCACCTGGCAGGCAGCAGTAAGCCTATGCCCAGCAAAAGTGTCTTATAATATAAATATAATAAGAGCAAATGCTTATATGGTCTTAAACAGAGGCTGCTTTAGTCACAGAATGGGATGCCCCAACAGAAGTGGACCTGGCAGGGTCCAGTAGTGCTTTGCCCAGCAAAAGTGTCTTTATCAGGCCTAATTTCAAATATGATAAGAGCAAATGCTTATATGGTCTTAAACAGAGGCTGCTTTAGTCACAGAATGGGATGCCCTGGGCAGGAATGGACCTGGCAGGGTCCAGTAGTGCTTTGCCCAGCAAAAGTGTCTTTATCAGGCTAATTTCAAATATGATAAGAGCAAATGCTTATATGGTCTTAAACAGAGGCTGCTGTAGTCACAGAATGGGATGCCCTGGGCAGGAATGGACCTGGCAGGGTCCAGTAGTGCTTTGCCCAGCAAAAGTGTCTTTATCAGGCCTAATTTCAAATATGATAAGAGCAAATGCTTATATGGTCTTAAACAGAGGCTGCTTTAGTCACAGAATGGGATGCCCTGGGCAGGAATGGACCTGGCAGGGTCCAGTAGTGCTTTGCCCAGCAAAAGTGTCTTTATCAGGCTAATTTCAAATATGATAAGAGCAAATGCTTATATGGTCTTAAACAGAGGCTGCTGTAGTCACAGAATGGGATGCCCTGGGCAGGAATGGACCTGGCAGGGTCCAGTAGTGCTTTGCCCAGCAAAAGTGTCTTTATCAGGCCTAATTTCAAATATGATAAGAGCAAATGCTTATATGGTCTTAAACAGAGGCTGCTTTAGTCACAGAATGGGATGCCCTGGGCAGGAATGGACCTGGCAGGGTCCAGTAGTGCTTTGCCCAGCAAAAGTGTCTTTATCAGGCTAATTTCAAATATGATAAGAGCAAATGCTTATATGGTCTTAAACAGAGGCTGCTTTAGTCACAGAATGGGATGCCCTGGGCAGGAATGGACCTGGCAGGGTCCAGTAGTGCTTTGCCCAGCAAAAGTGTCTTTATCAGGCTAATTTCAAATATGATAAGAGCAAATGCTTATATGGTCTTAAACAGAGGCTGCTGTAGTCACAGAATGGGATGCCCTGGGCAGGAATGGACCTGGCAGGGTCCAGTAGTGCTTTGCCCAGCAAAAGTGTCTTTATCAGGCTAATTTCAAATATGATAAGAGCAAATGCTTATATGGTCTTAAACAGAGGCTGCTGTAGTCACAGAATGGGATGCCCTGGGCAGGAATGGACCTGGCAGGGTCCAGTAGTGCTTTGCCCAGCAAAAGTGTCTTTATCAGGCCTAATTTCAAATATGATAAGAGCAAATGCTTATATGGTCTTAAACAGAGGCTGCTGTAGTCACAGAATGGGATGCCCTGGGCAGGAATGGACCTGGCAGGGTCCAGTAGTGCTTTGCCCAGCAAAAGTGTCTTTATCAGGCTAATTTCAAATATGATAAGAGCAAATGCTTATATGGTCTTAAACAGAGGCTGCTGTAGTCACAGAATGGGATGCCCTGGGCAGGAATGGACCTGGCAGGGTCCAGTAGTGCTTTGCCCAGCAAAAGTGTCTTTATCAGGCCTAATTTCAAATATGATAAGAGCAAATGCTTATATGGTCTTAAACAGAGGCTGCTGTAGTCACAGAATGGGATGCCCTGGGCAGGAATGGACCTGGCAGGGTCCAGTAGTGCTTTGCCCAGCAAAAGTGTCTTTATCAGGCTAATTTCAAATATGATAAGAGCAAATGCTTATATGGTCTTAAACAGAGGCTGCTGTAGTCACAGAATGGGATGCCCCAACAGGAATCGACCTGGCAGGGTCCAGTAGTGCTTTGCCCAGCAAAAGTGTCTTTATCAGGCTAATTTCAAATATGATAAGAGCAAATGCTTATATGGTCTTAAACAGAGGCTGCTTTAGTCACAGAATGGGATGCCCTGGGCAGGAATGGACCTGGCAGGGTCCAGTAGTGCTTTGCCCAGCAAAAGTGTCTTTATCAGGCTAATTTCAAATATGATAAGAGCAAATGCTTATATGGTCTTAAACAGAGGCTGCTTTAGTCACAGAATGGGATGCCCTGGGCAGGAATGGACCTGGCAGGGTCCAGTAGTGCTTTGCCCAGCAAAAGTGTCTTTATCAGGCTAATTTCAAATATGATAAGAGCAAATGCTTATATGGTCTTAAACAGAGGCTGCTGTAGTCACAGAATGGGATGCCCTGGGCAGGAATGGACCTGGCAGGGTCCAGTAGTGCTTTGCCCAGCAAAAGTGTCTTTATCAGGCTAATTTCAAATATGATAAGAGCAAATGCTTATATGGTCTTAAACAGAGGCTGCTGTAGTCACAGAATGGGATGCCCTGGGCAGGAATGGACCTGGCAGGGTCCAGTAGTGCTTTGCCCAGCAAAAGTGTCTTTATCAGGCCTAATTTCAAATATGATAAGAGCAAATGCTTATATGGTCTTAAACAGAGGCTGCTGTAGTCACAGAATGGGATGCCCTCGGCAGGAATGGACCTGGCAGGGTCCAGTAGTGCTTTGCCCAGCAAAAGTGTCTTTATCAGGCTAATTTCAAATATGATAAGAGCAAATGCTTATATGGTCTTAAACAGAGGCTGCTGTAGTCACAGAATGGGATGCCCCAACAGGAATCGACCTGGCAGGGTCCAGTAGTGCTTTGCCCAGCAAAAGTGTCTTTATCAGGCTAATTTCAAATATGATAAGAGCAAATGCTTATATGGTCTTAAACAGAGGCTGCTTTAGTCACAGAATGGGATGCCCTGGGCAGGAATGGACCTGGCAGGGTCCAGTAGTGCTTTGCCCAGCAAAAGTGTCTTTATCAGGCTAATTTCAAATATGATAAGAGCAAATGCTTATATGGTCTTAAACAGAGGCTGCTTTAGTCACAGAATGGGATGCCCTGGGCAGGAATGGACCTGGCAGGGTCCAGTAGTGCTTTGCCCAGCAAAAGTGTCTTTATCAGGCTAATTTCAAATATGATAAGAGCAAATGCTTATATGGTCTTAAACAGAGGCTGCTGTAGTCACAGAATGGGATGCCCTGGGCAGGAATGGACCTGGCAGGGTCCAGTAGTGCTTTGCCCAGCAAAAGTGTCTTTATCAGGCTAATTTCAAATATGATAAGAGCAAATGCTTATATGGTCTTAAACAGAGGCTGCTGTAGTCACAGAATGGGATGCCCTGGGCAGGAATGGACCTGGCAGGGTCCAGTAGTGCTTTGCCCAGCAAAAGTGTCTTTATCAGGCCTAATTTCAAATATGATAAGAGCAAATGCTTATATGGTCTTAAACAGAGGCTGCTGTAGTCACAGAATGGGATGCCCTGGGCAGGAATGGACCTGGCAGGGTCCAGTAGTGCTTTGCCCAGCAAAAGTGTCTTTATCAGGCTAATTTCAAATATGATAAGAGCAAATGCTTATATGGTCTTAAACAGAGGCTGCTGTAGTCACAGAATGGGATGCCCTGGGCAGGAATGGACCTGGCAGGGTCCAGTAGTGCTTTGCCCAGCAAAAGTGTCTTTATCAGGCCTAATTTCAAATATGATAAGAGCAAATGCTTATATGGTCTTAAACAGAGGCTGCTGTAGTCACAGAATGGGATACCCTGGGCAGGAATGGACCTGGCAGGGTCCAGTAGTGCTTTGCCCAGCAAAAGTGTCTTTATCAGGCTAATTTCAAATATGATAAGAGCAAATGCTTATATGGTCTTAAACAGAGGCTGCTGTAGTCACAGAATGGGATGCCCCAACAGGAATCGACCTGGCAGGGTCCAGTAGTGCTTTGCCCAGCAAAAGTGTCTTTATCAGGCTAATTTCAAATATGATAAGAGCAAATGCTTATATGGTCTTAAACAGAGGCTGCTTTAGTCACAGAATGGGATGCCCTGGGCAGGAATGGACCTGGCAGGGTCCAGTAGTGCTTTGCCCAGCAAAAGTGTCTTTATCAGGCTAATTTCAAATATGATAAGAGCAAATGCTTATATGGTCTTAAACAGAGGCTGCTTTAGTCACAGAATGGGATGCCCTGGGCAGGAATGGACCTGGCAGGGTCCAGTAGTGCTTTGCCCAGCAAAAGTGTCTTTATCAGGCCTAATTTCAAATATGATAAGAGCAAATGCTTATATGGTCTTAAACAGAGGCTGCTGTAGTCACAGAATGGGTTGCCCTGGGCAGGAATGGACCTGGCAGGGTCCAGTAGTGCTTTGCCCAGCAAAAGTGTCTTTATCAGGCCTAATTTCAAATATGATAAGAGCAAATGCTTATATGGTCTTAAACAGAGGCTGCTTTAGTCACAGAATGGGATGCCCTGGGCAGGAATGGACCTGGCAGGGTCCAGTAGTGCTTTGCCCAGCAAAAGTGTCTTTATCAGGCTAATTTCAAATATGATAAGAGCAAATGCTTATATGGTCTTAAGCAGAGGCTGCTGTAGTCACAGAATGGGATGCCCTGGGCAGGAATGGACCTGGCAGGGTCCAGTAGTGCTTTGCCCAGCAAAAGTGTCTTTATCAGGCCTAATTTCAAATATGATAAGAGCAAATGCTTATATGGTCTTAAACAGAGGCTGCTTTAGTCACATAATGGGATGCCCTGGGCAGGAATGGACCTGGCAGGGTCCAGTAGTGCTTTGCCCAGCAAAAGTGTCTTTATCAGGCTAATTTCAAATATGATAAGAGCAAATGCTTATATGGTCTTAAACAGAGGCTGCTGTAGTCACAGAATGGGATGCCCTGGGCAGGAATGGACCTGGCAGGGTCCAGTAGTGCTTTGCCCAGCAAAAGTGTCTTTATCAGGCTAATTTCAAATATGATAAGAGCAAATGCTTATATGGTCTTAAACAGAGGCTGCTTTAGTCACAGAATGGGATGCCCTGGGCAGGAATGGACCTGGCAGGGTCCAGTAGTGCTTTGCCCAGCAAAAGTGTCTTTATCAGGCTAATTTCAAATATGATAAGAGCAAATGCTTATATGGTCTTAAACAGAGGCTGCTGTAGTCACAGAATGGGATGCCCTGGGCAGGAATGGACCTGGCAGGGTCCAGTAGTGCTTTGCCCAGCAAAAGTGTCTTTATCAGGCCTAATTTCAAATATGATAAGAGCAAATGCTTATATGGTCTTAAACAGAGGCTGCTTTAGTCACAGAATGGGATGCCCTGGGCAGGAATGGACCTGGCAGGGTCCAGTGGTGCTTTGCCCAGCAAAAGTGTCTTTATCAGGCTAATTTCAAATATAAGAGCAAATGCTTATATGGTCTTAAACAGAGGCTGCTTTAGTCACAGAATGGGATGCCCTGGGCAGGAATGGACCTGGCAGGGTCCAGTAGTGCTTTGCCCAGCAAAAGTGTCTTTATCAGGCTAATTTCAAATATGATAAGAGCAAATGCTTATATGGTCTTAAACAGAGGCTGCTGTAGTCACAGAATGGGATGCCCTGAGCAGGAATGGACCTGGCAGGGTCCAGTAGTGCTTTGCCCAGCAAAAGTGTCTTTATCAGGCCTAATTTCAAATATGATAAGAGCAAATGCTTATATGGTCTTAAACAGAGGCTGCTTTAGTCACAGAATGGGATGCCCTGGGCAGGAATGGACCTGGCAGGGTCCAGTAGTGCTTTGCCCAGCAAAAGTGTCTTTATCAGGCTAATTTCAAATATAAGAGCAAATGCTTATATGGTCTTAAACAGAGGCTGCTTTAGTCACAGAATGGGATGCCCTGGGCAGGAATGGACCTGGCAGGGTCCAGTAGTGCTTTGCCCAGCAAAAGTGTCTTTATCAGGCTAATTTCAAATATGATAAGAGCAAATGCTTATATGGTCTTAAACAGAGGCTGCTGTAGTCACAGAATGGGATGCCCTGGGCAGGAATGGACCTGGCACGGTCCAGTAGTGCTTTGCCCAGCAAAAGTGTCTTTATCAGGCTAATTTCAAATATGATAAGAGCAAATGCTTATATGGTCTTAAACAGAGGCTGCTGTAGTCACAGAATGGGATGCCCTGGGCAGGAATGGACCTGGCAGGGTCCAGTAGTGCTTTGCCCAGCAAAAGTGTCTTTATCTGGCCTAATTTCAAATATGATAAGAGCAAATGCTTATATGGTCTTAAACAGAGGCTGCTTTAGTCACAGAATGGGATGCCCTGGGCAGGAATGGACCTGGCAGGGTCCAGTAGTGCTTTGCCCAGCAAAAGTGTCTTTATCAGGCTAATTTCAAATATGATAAGAGCAAATGCTTATATGGTCTTAAACAGAGGCTGCTGTAGTCACAGAATGGGATGCCCTGGGCAGGAATGGACCTGGCAGGGTCCAGTAGTGCTTTGCCCAGCAAAAGTGTCTTTATCAGGCTAATTTCAAATATGATAAGAGCAAATGCTTATATGGTCTTAAACAGAGGCTGCTGTAGTCACAGAATGGGATGCCCCAACAGGAATCGACCTGGCAGGGTCCAGTAGTGCTTTGCCCAGCAAAAGTGTCTTTATCAGGCTAATTTCAAATATGATAAGAGCAAATGCTTATATGGTCTTAAACAGAGGCTGCTTTAGCCACAGAATGGGATGCCTCACAGCAGACTTAAGATCAGTTCAGTATATATGCACAGTTAGTTACTATAAGCAGCCTGAAAACGCTAACAAAGCCTGTCAGCCAGCTAGTAACACTCAGGCTGGATGAAAAAAAAAAAAAATCTCCTTGTGACAGCCTCCGTTTTTCCTACCTTTCCCTGGCTTTCTGTCTGTCTCCTGTCTGTCTCCTGCCTGTCTCCTGCCTGTCTCCAGCCTGTCCCTGTCTGTCCCTGCCTGTCTAACTGCCTCAGCTACACAGCGTTCTGTCTGTCACGAATGCAATAGAGAAATGAGGAAAAGCAAGATGGCCGCCGTTAAATACCGCTGTGTGACGTCACCGGGCTTGCTGGCTGCTGATAGGCTGCATGTGACTGCCCCAGCTTGCACTGGCGCGGGATACATGTCCAGACATGTCCCGTCCGCCATCTTAGAATGCCTGTAAATGTAAATGAATGGATGTTAAAGGAAAACTTCGAGTGATCGAATCGCGGGGAAATTCGGATTCGATCCGAATCGAATTTTTCCTGAAATTCGGATCGAATCCGGGTTCGTCCGGATCGATTCGCTCATCCCTAGCTATCACCAAAAAGGGCATGTTTTGTTACTGTAAAAGGGTAAGAACATGGAACAACAGACAGAGCCCTAAGGGGAAGAACCTCAATAATGTTTTTCTTTGCATTCCAGCATTAGTGATGAAGGAAAATAGGTGAGCTGTGCTGTGTCACTCCTGTACAATGACTGTGGTATGCTACATAGCTAAGAGGGCCAGGACAGGACGCAATAGTGGAGAATACATACAAGAATTAAGATGATCAAATAGTGGTAAGTAAGTGATTGCAAACTTGTACTGTTTCATTGCTATCTATCACAGATTAGTGGGGTACAGGCAACAAAAAAATAAAAAAAATTTGGACAGCAACAACAAGTTTGAGACACATACCCAGTAGCCATCCGCCAGACAGATCTCCAGATTGAAAACGTACAAAGAGGCAGGAGTTCCTCAAAATGTGGGAATCATGCGTGGAACCAGGGAAGGCTGCAAATAAACTAAAAAATTGCAGATCAGGGCCGGACACTGCCTGGACATTAATCGAATGGCCCATCTTCCTGTTCCTGCACAAACCAAACATAACTGTAATTAGTGTGACCATAAGTGTCAAGATGCACAAAAATATTCTTAAACATCAACAACATTACTAAACAATGGATGTTAGTGATACACAGGGTGTAGGTCTGCTTGAAAACCAAAAAAAAAAAAAAACAGACCTAAACCACATACCTGAACAGATATTCCTGGTCAGCAGGCGGAATTATCTATACGTGGGTACAATCAATGGCACCCATGACGTTTAGGCATGTCGGCTATGTTATAAAAGCCAGCTTAACCGCATTCCAGGCTTCCCCTGTGTCTGGGAAAAATATAAATTGGGGGGCCAGGGTAGCCATGCCATCCAAAAACTTGGTTAGGCTGCGGCTCAGCGTAGACTGGGACATCCCCACAGAGAAGGCACCCAGTCTCTGGAACGAGCCGTTCGCCAAAAACTGCAGGCAGCCAACCAATTTGGTCATACCTGCAATTGCATGCCCCTTTCTTGTGGTAGGGGCTAACCATGGCCGCAGCTGGCTATACAAGTCCTGGAGAGAAACACGGTTAAAGGCGGGTGAGCTTGAATAGCTCAACGTCATGCATGCCATCGATGTCCAAACGTGTTCGGTGCAGCCTGGTTTCTGCCATGCTCAAAAGTACAAGACCGCGTAGCTGACGCCTTTGATGCTCGCGCACAGAGGAAATCATGATACGGAGCTCAAATACGGGTGCTAATAGTGGCCGTAAGTGAAGCGTCGAGACCCTCGTTAAATGGGGCTGGTTTCAATCCGAAATCAAGGCTCTGAATCAATTAAAAAAACGGACCAAGTTCAGCCTCTTGCGAGCCGTCAATCGGAAAGGCGCATGCCGACACACCTGAGCGCATAAACGCACACAAAAAGCAACGTAGCACCCTTTCAGGACCCGATCACAGCCCAAAACCAACGGGAAAACGTACGGGATAGCTGAATGGGGAGGCTCTGCATCAAGCCAAATAGGCTCGATTCAGAGAGACAAAAAAAGACTTTCATTTTGTGCCGTCTTCGTATTATTTTCAAATTTTCCCGCTCTCGTATGAGTGTGCGAGCGATTCTATGCATGCATTGCAAACCTTCTGTAAAGTTTCCGTCCGTTCGTATGCCAGAGTATGAGTAGGAGGATGTCATTTTCCAGCGTGACCTTTCTGTTTCATTCACTTAGCGCTATCCTCCATCTTCCCTTTTGGACCCTTAAAGCTCACCCCAACCACTTAGCGCTATCCACCATCTTCCCTTTTGGACCCTTAAAGCTCACCCCAACCACTTAGCGCTATCCTCCATCTTCCCTTTTGGACCCTTAAAGCTCACCCCAACCACTTAGCGCTATCCTCCATCTTCCCTTTTGGACCCTTAAAGCTCACCCAAACCACTTAGCGCTAGCCTCCATCTTCCCATTTGGACCCTTAAAGCTCACCCGAAACACTTCACGGTTAGGTTCTTCTTCCATTTTAGGCCCCTAAAACTTACCCAAACCACTTCCCGGTTAGGTTCTTCTTCCATTTTAGGCCCCTAAAACTTACCCAAACCACTTCTCGGTTAGGTTCTTCTTCCATTTTAGGCCCCTAAAACTTACCCAAACCACTTCCCGGTTAGGTTCTTCTTCCATTTTAGGCCCCTAAAACTTACCCAAAACACTTCCCGGTTAGGTTCTTCTTCCATTTTAGGCCCCTAAAACTTACCCAAAACACTTCCCAGTTAGGTTCTTCTTCCATTTTAGGCCCCTAAAACTTACCCAAACCACTTCCCAGTTAGGTTCTTCTTCCATTTTAGGCCCCTAAAACTTACCCAAACCACTTCCCGGTTATGTCCTTTTTCCATTTTAGGCCCCTAAAACTTACCCAAAACACTTCCCGGTTAGGTTCTTCTTCCATTTTAGGCCCCTAAAACTTACCCAAACCACTTCCTGGTTAGGTTCTGCTTCCATTTTAGGCCCCTAAAACTTACCCAAACCACTTCCCGGTTAGGTTCTTCTTCCATTTTAAGCCCCTAAAACTTACCCAAAACACTTCCCGGTCATCTGAATCTTCATCTCTAAATATTTTTTTTTCTTAGCCTTTGTTTGTTGTTAATGTATTTGTAGAAAAAAATGACACTTTTTTTTTTTTTTTTTTTTATTAGAAGCCCATAATTTTTTTTTCTAAAAAAATTAGGGATAAAAAATATAACAAACTTTTGTTTTATTTAAAAAAAAACATTAAAATATTTGTTAAATTTAAAATTTGACAACTATTTACATTATAAAAATTCAGTGACAGGACCCAGGACACTAGTCTTCTTCTGTTGTCCCCAACGAGTCAACCAGGTGCTGCATATCAGCCACCAACTCAAGGACCCTTCGATTCATTGCTTCCACTCTTGCACGTGTGGTCCCTGTATAAAATTAGAAAAAATACATTAGTTTGAGAAAAAAATAAATTTTTTTCACCTATGGATGGAATATTTGTTAGTTTGCAAATAAATCATGACGACATATGCCAGTCTGCTGAGTAATTAATCTAAGGAAGTGTGCAGAGGTCATTCTGCTAAGTAATTAATCTAAGGAAGTGGGCAGAGGTCATTCTGCTAAGTAATTAATCTAAGGAAGTGGGCAGAGGTCATTCTGCTATGTAATTAATTGAAGGAAGTGTGCAGAGGTCATTCTGCTAAGTAATTAATCTAATGAAGTGAGCAGAGGTCATTCTGCTAAGTAATTAATCTAAGGAAGTGGGCAGAGGTCATTCTGCTAATGCCATTGACTATGGCTTGATGTATCTGGGTGATCATGTCAATTACCACATACTGCAAAGAATGACATTACAACTTACTTGGTTGGTGGCCGACGGATGCCTCGTTGGGGACAACCCTACGTCCTGGGCCCTGCCACTGTTGTAAA
The DNA here is from genome assembly GCA_027917425.1 of Gastrophryne carolinensis. Taxonomy (NCBI): domain Eukaryota; kingdom Metazoa; phylum Chordata; class Amphibia; order Anura; family Microhylidae; genus Gastrophryne; species Gastrophryne carolinensis. The sequence goes on along the minus strand of CM051234.1, from coordinate 469,037,668 downwards.
GTAGAGGCTGTAGAGACATGGCAAATAGGATCACTTATAATGTCGGTTTTGCACGGAGATTAAGACACTTTGTAAACAAACCGTTTCTGCCGGCGCATCCTTAAGGGCTAGGCATGCATTTGGATGACAAATCAAATTCATTAAAAGACACTTACAAGCATGATGATCTCTTCTTGTTGGCGGGTGAAGATTGTGGGTGCCATCTTGCCTCTTGTCTGCAGCAGATTAATAATGCCCCTGCGGTTTCCGGGTTCCGCACGGCCAGACGAATGTCCGTACGCATGTCCGTACGCACGCGTACGCGTAAGCGTCAGACCCCGCAAATCTTATTTAAAGGGTCTTGGACACACAGCTCATTCTTTTACAGAGTCTCAACATTATGGCACCAAAAAAACAATTGCAAAAAGCAGCAAAGGACGCCAGCAGCAGCAGCAGCAAACTGCCATCCAAGCGTCAGGAGCAATGTGCAGGGCCCACAACTCGCTCAAAGATGCCAAAAAGCAAGCTGCAGCAAACCCACAGTGCACAGCTGAAGCCTCCTTCAAAATCCAGGCCAAAAAAGGATCCAGCGGCCAAGAGGAAGCCACAGGCAAGCAAGGCAACAACCAAGGGTGACAAAAAAGGTACCAAGAGGGTGCGAAGCCCCAGCCCCCCCAGGTCACCATCACCCCACCTACGTGTCTACCAAGCCAAGGCAAAAAAAAGGACACACCGGGAAAGAAGCCCCAGCAGCTCTAGCTCGCCATCACAACCACCCGCACGTGGTGAAAAAACTTCAAAGAGCCAAAGTCACCGGCAAACTAGGTCCAGAAGCCAAAGCAGCCCGAGCTCGGCATCCCCACCACCCGCATGTGGCCACAAGTCTCATGGCAAGAGGGCAAGGCACCGCCCAAGAAGCCCTAGGTAGCCATCCCCGCCCGCATGGGTCTCCAAATCCTCGGCCAAGAGGGCAAAGCACCGGCCCAGAAGCCAAAGCTCTGGCTCACCCCTGGACTGGCCGACTACCTCCAAGGGGCATGGGTCTTCTAAGGGCCCACAGAGGCACATGGCCCCAAGCACGACTTCCTCAACAACACCCTCTCCTCCTTGGCCACATTCTCTACCGGCACAGGTGTCAAGGCACTCAGAATATGCCACATCTACACCTGCGACTTCAGTGGCCACCCATCCACGATCACCCAGTCCCTTTCCAAGTCCGGTTCAATCTGCAGCCAGCCAGCAGTCCGTAATTTCACACCCACACAGCCAGCGCAGAATGCCCCCTGATTTTCCACCAAACACCGAGGAGCCAGAACCACAACCAACAAGGCGCACATGGCGCAGAGGCCAGTTGAGTGGCAGGTTTGGTGAGGCCCAAACTCTGGCATTGGCTAGTGGTCTCACCTTGTATTATGATGAGCTATATGGGCGCAGATCCAAAGCTACAAGCAAGCAGCGCAAAGCCAAAATTTTGGAGGAGCTCGCCAGACAGGTCAATGCAGCGGGGAAAGAGCTCAAAGATGTGGAGCAGATTCAAAGGAAAATATCGGACCTCAAGTATGCAGCACGGAAGTAAGAAAATAAACGGCGTCATTACAGGTACATATATACTTTGTGGATTTGTCTTCGTCTTGTATTGGCACCATTTAGCTAAATGTGTCCAACTATCTTTTGCAGCTTACAAACTGGCGGAGGATTCCCCACCAAACTGCAATTTACCCGAGCTGAGGAGATGGTGCTGGGCCTGCTACATCCTGTGGCCTTAGAGGGACACTTGGCACGACAGGACAAGGACATTCCGACTCTTCCTGCCGGTTAGTAATGTTAGTGTGTATGTGAAATGTGAGCTACGTGTAAAATGATGCTCCAAGCCATATATTAACATATTCCCCTAGGGTGTGCCTTGTAGTGGAGGTAACAATTTAAACAGGGTGTGTTATGTGTGTGGACTCATCATTTGCTAATTTCCTTGCCCATACATGAGTTTGGAGAGTCTTGAGGAACACTATTGAGATTAGCAAAGGACTGCCTGTTATGTATTTAGAGTCAATTACATCCAACACTTCCATCTTTATCTGTAGGCCACTTGGGTTGGAGCTGTGCTTTGCTCAGAAAGACTTGATCTGGGGTGCTTAAAAGTTTGACCTAGAAAGAATGGCAACCAGCATAATCTGATGGCAAATGCTATTTGCAAGCTGAGTGTGGTCCCCTAATTAGCTTTTAGGGATGTGTGAAGCCTCAGAACAGCCAGTACATGCATGTTTATTTTGGTTAAGGAGACCAATGTGTATGTACTTATTGACTAATACATCTAACAGATAATGGCATTCATAGTCAAGGTCAACTTGGTCCGTTGGGGGAGTTGCCATTCATGCGTGGCCCCGTGTTTTAGTGAACCATATGTGTTATTACACATCAGCAATGCCTAGTTGTGTGTTAACATGCCTTCTTTTCCACAATGCAGCCCAGCATCATCCCTCAGCTAGTGGGGAATCCTCAGCCAGTTTGACCATGCTGTCAACTTCCGTGCTGCCTCGGACCCAGGATCCAATATATGTGGTAAGTGTCTTTTTCTGATTTTGCTTATGCATGTGACTTGCCATGTTTCTTTTTGCGGAATTACATATGTATTTCCCAAACTGAACCTTTTTTATTTACATGTCCCAACAGACCCACGCACTGATGGAGGAAATCCAGGAGCTGGAGGAGGATGGACCCTTCATTGTACCTTCTGAACAGCTGCCCCTGGGACAGAATCTGCAACTGTCCCAACATGTTTCTACACCAAATCCTCAGCAGCAGAGTGAAGCTGGCTGCATGCTGCCAGCCCATCGTGGGCAGCATGCAGAGACTGAGCTGACAGTCCCCAGTGTTAGCTCTGCTGCTGAGGATTTGCCAAGCAGACCTGTGGCTGTTGGTGGACCTAGAGGCACATCATCTGCACGCTCCACAACCCGGGGAATTGGGAGGCGTAGTCAACTACGTCGCCCAGTTTCCCAGGGGAGGGGCGCGCTGATGATGGAGTCAGCATGGCACCATGAGAGGGGGCTATTTCGCCTCCAAAATCAATGAATTATTATAGTGCCATGCTTGAGGAAGTTCGAAATAGCAACAGCCACATGGCCACCTTAACGAACAATCTCAGTGCCATGATGGCTGAATTTCGAACTACCAATAGAAACATGTTGGAACAGTTGCAGATTCTGAATGCCACACAGGCCCAGGTGAGGGCCCAGCTCCAAGGGCCCCAACCTGGGTTTTATGGGCATCCCCCATTTTAAGGCCTATTTGGCCTGTAACTGCTCCATAACTTTGCTCTACATCCCCACTGTATTGACCTGTCTGGTGAGCCCTACTAATATACCCTTTTGGTATGGCTTTGCTTGTATGCTTTGGATTTGCGCCCATATAGCTCATTAGAGTTCTGAGGTAGCCCAGTAGCCAATGCCGGAGGTCAAGCCTCACTGAACCTGCCACTCAAGCTGTTGCGCTGCAGGCTTGGGCCTAATTACATTGGTTCTGGCTCCTCCTGTTTGTAGGCATGATTGGGGGACATTCTGGGCTGGCAAAATACTACCTTGACCCCTGGCTGAGATTGAACAGGACTTGGATTGGGACTGGGGGTTCTTGTTTGGGTGGCCCACTGAGTAACAGCTGTAGATGTGTCATAGGTATGGCTGCTTTACTCCTTTGCCTATGGCAGATGTGGCCAAGCAGGAGAGGGTGTGTCTGTGGCCCTATTTTTTGGGTTTCAAATCTGTACATGCCAGTGCTTGTCACATATCTGTTTGTTTAGAAATTTTGTATTAAACTTTGGCCTGGAGTGCCTTACTTTCAAACTGCTGCCTGTGGGCAATTGCTATGTTGCATGATTTGACCAAACTGACATTTGTTGTTTGACCATGTAGTTACATGAAATATGGGAGTGACCCTCAACTCCAATGTTTGCTTTTCAAATACACACCTTATATTTTTACTTAACCTGTTGTTGACTAAGTTGATGCCTTTAGGTATTTGTGTAATAAAGATGACGGGGAGGCCGATTCATTAATAGCGCCAGGAAGCGACAGATGAGCGACTGTAGCATGATTTTTTCAGCGCCAGCCAGTATTCACTGTGCTTGGCCGGCATTAGCTTGATGACAGCGACTCAGTCGGTGTGCGGTAATGTTGAATACGGGCTGGGGGGTCGCTGTTTCACAGGTCCAGCGTTGTATGTGAGTGCCTGACAACGAATGGCCAGAGCGAACGGCTAGCTTCATATTCATCAACAAATCACGCTCCGAATGTGCTGTCGCTGTCCATTCCTTGTTTAAACCCCAGAGCGCTGGCGGCGATGTGTATTAACTAGTTTTTAACCCCTAAACAACCATATTTTTTGAATGTAACATTATACATGTTTTTAGAATCATTTTGTAATATGAATACATTAATCTCAGACCTGTTAGATCAATTCTGCACATATTTTTTTTATTTTTTTTTTGACTTAAAAATAAATCCTAACATTGCAGAAGTGTTCTCCGATTTTTTGACATTAAAAAAATAAAAAAAAAATTAATACCAATTAATTATGAATAATTATAGATTGCTCCATTGAAATGCATTGGACATCGCCAGGGAGCGACAGCTCATACCTGGCGCTGTGAGGGAATTTGCAGCGGCGCTGTTCGGTCCAGGCGGCTTCATGATGAATGCCGCGCCAGCCGTCGCTCTCGCCGGCGCTAGCCTCATTTTGCTTGATAAATGCGTCATTGTGACCGCCGCCGGGCGTACTTGAGTCGGTAGTAGCCGTTAGCTGCCGCTACCTGGCGCTCGTCAGACACTACCTGGCGCTATCGCTTGATGAATAAGGGCCTTAAAGTTTGCACTAACAAATTTTGAAAAAAAAAGACCATGAGTCTCAAATCAGGTGTGAGGTTGGTTGTAATTAATTCATTAGTGTTTGTAAAAGTAAGAAACAAACATACAAACACAAAGGGCAAAAAACATAATTAACAATCAATAAAGTGACAAAACAAACTAAGGAACACCAAATTAAGAAAAATGTGTGTCTATTAAACTAGACCGCATGGCTTGGGCAGACGCACTCGGTGGGCCACGATAGTCCTCCTCTGGGTCATCGGTGGGTGGAGAGGGGGCAAATCCAAATACCGGGGGACACGCTGCAATTTTGCAAAATTATGCAACACTGCAAAGGCCATTATAATATCTATGACCTTTTTGGGGTCATACTGAAGTGCTCCCCTGGTATGGTCCAAGCATCGGAAGCGGGTCTTCAACAGTCCAAACGCCCTCTCCACCACAGCCCTGGTCTTCCTGTGCGCCCTATTATATGCCTCCTCGGCTGCATACTGGGGCTGGAGGACGGACGTCAACAGCCACGGAAGGAGTGGATAGCCGGAATCACCTGCAAAAATGTAATATATCACACATAAATTACACATTACTCTATAAATGGAATCCAAAAAACGCTCCAGCAACCTGAATAAGAGGCTAGGTCACATTTGCAAAACACCATGAACATACATATTGCACAGGCAAAAACTAAACCTAACCACATCAAATAGATGTTGGAACAATTTAAACATCCAAGATGGCGGATGCTGGCCAATCAGCAAGACTGCTAACAGCTATTGGTTTAGGTCTGTGCTGCTCAGCAATCTTGGATGTGTTAACTTTTCAGGACCCCGTATCTGCTTTGTCTGAGGCAAAAAACGCTCTAACCCGGCCCCTGCACTTTATCCCGCTCTCCTCTACTCAGTAAGTGTAATGCATCTAAGCAAAGATGGCGCTGACCCTATCATAAAGTCAAGAACATAATTACAGGCGAGTGTGTTGAAGACTGATTACTAATTTACTACAACTTGCAATTTTGATTTAGGTCAATGCAGGACAAACATTTGGCAAGGCTTGGTTTTTTCAAAATATAATGTTTAAGGTCGTGTTTCACATGTAAACAAGGTGTTCAAATAGGCATATTTTCATACATGGGAAATAAAGTAAAATCTGAGGCATACATAGAAACGAAAATAACGTTATTGGCGTCAACTTACCAATACCCCAGACTCAAACCGACCGTACAATCCAGATCTTCGAAGGATGTAGGCATCATGGGATGAGCCTGGGAACCCGGCGAGCACGCTAAGGAACCGCATGTCCGGGGCCACCACTGCTTGCACATTCAGTGGATGGCCCATTTTGCGGTTCCTGGGAAAAAAGAAAAAACATTAGCAAGGCAAGGCAAACTATTGAAACAATAACTTCTAACACCCTAAGTACAACCTGTGGCCCAATACAAATAACACTAACCAAGAACATAAGTATTTATAAACCACTAAAAGGATATGTATGTTTTAACAAGTAAAGATTAACTTAGAAGTGTCTATTTCAGGTCCACATTAAAATGTTTGCCTTTGGAACACATGTGAAATGTTTTAATAAAAACAAGGAGGGAATACTTCCAAGGATGGATTTATTAAAATGATGGTTTTATAACAAGGAGGGATTAATTACAAGGAGGGACTATTAACAAGGAGGGATTAAGTACAAGGAGGGAATTTTGCAAATGATGGATAAATTACAAGGAGGGACTATTTCCAACGAGGGATAAATTACAAGGAGGGACTATTTTCATTGAGGGAATTTTTAACAATATATAACTAAAAATAATGTAAATATACTGTAAAAATGACAAATTGTACATGCCTGTAGATGTACTCGTCGGCTGCCGGAGGCACCAGGGCAACGTGGGTGCAGTCAATGGCACCCATGACGTTGGGCATGTCGGCGATATTATAAAATGCCAGCTTAATCGCGTTTCTGGCTATCATATCGTCAGGAAAACAAATATATTTCCGAGTTATGGTAGCCATGCCTTCCAAAAACTTGGATAGCACGCGGCTCAGCGTAGGCTGGGAGATCCCCATGGAGAGGGCACCCAGCCTCTGGAATAAGCCGTTCGCCAAAAATTGCAGGCAGCCAAGCATCTTGGTCATACCTGAAATTGCTTGCCCCTTCCTTGTGGTGCGGGTTAACCATGGCCGCAGCTCACTATACAATTTATGGAGGGAAGCGCGATTAAGTCTGGTGAGCTCGAACAGCTCAACGTCATGCATGCCATCAATGTGCATGCGTCGCCGCCGGTGCAATCTGGCCTCTGACCTCCGGACGATCTCAATGCCCATGAGCTGCAGATCTTCATGCTCCTCAAATTCACTTGAGCCGTCCATACTGCTAGCCTGCTAGTTCCGAGGTCAAAATGGTCCCGTAAGGGGATCTCAAATGAAACGGTTATATAGGGTGGTGGGCAATCAGCTCTCTGAATTAATCGCAAGCCCATAGCAATAACGTAAGTTATCTGAAGGAACAAAACATTTCAGATTTGGATGGGAAAATGTCCCGAACTTACGCTAATAATCCGATTTCCTTTGGATCAACGAAAGATCATATACGCATTAGTCCGAATGTTCGTGCGAATGTAAAATGAATGAAAAAAACAAAAAAAAAAGCCTAACACCCACAAAAACATACACAGACAGCTACGGAAGTCGAGACGGATGTGCCTCTGAATCGAGCCTATTGAGTTTTTACAAATACTGTGTTTTTACATGAATAAATAATCCCTCTTTAACTTCTTCAAAACATCAGAGGACCCCTTTACCAGAATAATGACGTTTTAGAGTGAAATAATTTGTCTTTTTTATTGTATATAACACGTATAACATCTGTGTATAACGCTTAGCTTGAAAGAGAGCGAATTTCATTAATCTAAACCTTAATTAATGAAAATAATAAGAGGGCAAAGCAACCCACATTAGCTAAAAATCCACAGATAGATATAGTTACCCTAGGACAGTTAAAAACAACTTAATGAAAAGGAAGGAGGCTGGAAACTGCTGTGTGCTACAGTATTAAATAGTAAAAAAAAATCAATAGATAATAAATACAGTATACTAATATGCAATATAGACACAGATAACAACTATATACTCTTAGGTAAGGAAAACCTACCCTCTGACCTTAACAATAATTATTAAATTAATAAATATATATATATATACCAAAACAAATCCTTTGTTAACCCCTAAATAATGAACAATTCAATAAAGGGGTCTCTTTCTACACACACAAGATTGCCATATACCCAAATATATGCCTACATTAACTTAGGTCATATGTAAATAAATAATAAAGTGCCAAGCAATACAGCAGAGGAAATGATCCCACCACAAGGTCCAAACACAAGCTAATTATATGATATTAGTGGCAAACTGCTGTGCCAAAGCAAACAGAAAAGTCAGAGGCAGGTTAACGAATCTCAGAGAACCTACGCCAGGGTGCCTTGTCAGGGAGTAATATTAACCCTTTAAATGCCAAGCACGTAGTTTCTACGTGGTTGCTTCTCCTACCGTTAAGTGCCAAGCACGTAGAAACTATGTGCCTGGCATTTCCCCCAAACAGTTAAAAGATAGAAAAAAAAACCACTTACAGGTACCTCTGGTATCCCTGTGAAGCTTGGGGTCCCCTCTTCCTGGGGGGGGGGCATCCGATCGCCCCCCTGTCGTCCTCCGTCTTCGGGGGGGGGCCCGAAACCAGACCCCCCCCCCCGTTTCCAGCGCTGACTCGCCGTTGTAAAAAAAAAAAAAATAAAACTGTCATTTACTCACCTCCGCGCCCGAGCCTTCTGTCCGGGTCTCCTCTTCACCAGGGAGGGGTCCGATCCCCCCCCTGGGCTGCGCAGTCTTCAGGTGAGGACCCTCTTCCGGGTCCTCACCTCTTGTAATGGCGGCGATGCCCGCCGCCGCTTAGCTCCGCCCATTGTGGGAGGAGCGGGATGACGTCATCCCGCTCCTCCTATACCCCCTCCGAGCTCCGGCATCTGTCAGATGCCGGTGGTGATCGGAGCAGGGCGGATGTCAGGTGAGGAGGCTCCGATCGGAGCCCCCTCACCTGTCACCCGCCCTGCGCCGATCACCACCGGCATCTGTCAGTGAGATGATCGGCGCGGGACAGCGGCGAGGGACGTCGGATCGGAGGTGAGTACAGTCTCTGTGTCAGTGTCATTTTTTACTTTTAACCCCTTGTGAACTGGTAAGGGGTCCATGACCCCTATACCAGTTCACAAGGCTGGGGGGATGGCAAGCCACCTGCGCTAGCGGGTGGCTTGCCATTAACCCCTGGCACCCCCATTACCTGCCTCCCCAAAGGCCAGGGGGGGGGCAGAAGAGCCCGGGCCCACATAAGCTATGTGGGCTCGTAGGCTGCAGGGTGGGGGGGCCACAAAAGCTGGCCCCCCCTGTCAGGAACCGCTTACCTGATCCCCGTTCCAGCGACGTCTCCAGGCGGCCAGCTGCAGCTGTCACTGTGCGGCGGCCGCGCCGAGCGGCGTCGGCTCGAGCAGCGTCGGTTCGAGCGGCGCCCAGCTCAGCCACGCCCCCCACTTCCTCCTCCAGGAGACGTGCTCGCGCGCGGCCGCGAGCACGTGTCTGTTATGCCCTCCGGCGGCGCTGTGCTGCGCGCACCCGCCGGAGGATCAATTAAAGGGTTAATGAATCCTAGGGGATTGAGGGCTCGCCCTCTTCTGCTCTGCAGCCAATTACCCTTGGAATCCTATGTGCTCCAATCAGTACACTGCTTCCCTCAGACCTGTTCCTATAAAGGCAATTCCCTCTCAGTTGTGAATTGCCTGTGATAGCGCTCAGAACCCTGTGTTACCTACTCCTGTGAAGTCTAGCCTGTTGCCGATTTGATTGTACGACCATTCTCGATCCTGAATCCTTGTTGCCGACCTCTGCCTGAATTGACGCCTCTCGATCCTGAATCCTTGTTGCCGACCTTTGCCTGAACTGACGCTTCTAGATCCTGATCCCCAGTTGCTGACCTCTGCCTGAACCCGGACTAAGTCTTGCCTGACCCCTGGTGCCGCTACGATCTCTGCCTTCCCGTTATCGACCTATTGCCTGTCTCTGGACTTCCGTCACTCACGCTCTTGCTATTGGTTCTCCAGTCCTCCCACATATAAGCTTACATCCTTTGAGCCATTAAGTCCTGGGGGCAACCGATCCCGGGTAGGCGTATCTTGCGTCCCGGCAAGCGGGGGCTCCTACAGGTGAAGCTGGCTGTGGAGATTGGGGGTTGTGAGCTTATTAAGAGGGCTGGAGTTACCCCGAGCGTGACATTATCACAGGCCAAAAAATGGATGACCTGGTACAGCAGGTGCAAGCTATGGCCACAGCGATCAACCAACTCGCTCAAAGAGTGGCCACTCAGGAATCTCGTCAAGTGCCAACTTCCTCTGTACCACCTCATTTCTCCGAACCTAAGATTCCACTGCCTGAGAAATTTTTTGGAGAACGAGCAAAATTTTCCAATTTCAAGAATGCCTGCGAACTATATTTTAAGTTAAGACCTATCTCCTCTGGCACAGAGGTCCAACGAGTAGGCCTAGTCATTTCCTTGCTTCAAGGAGACCCACAGTCCTGGGCCTTTAGTTTACCGTCCCATGACATTGCTCTACAATCAGTGACTGCCTTCTTCAATGCTATGGGCGTTTTATACGCCGATCCAGATATACAGTCTACCGCAGAGAATAGGCTTCGGGCCTTAAAATAAGGACGGAATTCGGCTGAAGACTACTGTGCTGAATTCCGCCGCTGGGCTATCGAAGCTAGGTGGAACGATCCAGCTTTGTGTAGTCAGTTCAGGGTGGGACTGTCGGATAGCATCAAGGATGCCTTAGTCAATTTTCCCCCGCCAGCGGACCTAGATCAATTAATGCAGGTCTCCATTAAAATAGACCGACGTCTTAGAGAAAGGGCCAGGGAGAGAGTCGGGGCTCCCACGTCCTTTAGACCAGTCCAGAGTCATAGATCCCCGGTTCCCCGTGGAGAAAATACCTCATCATCTTCCCAGGAAGAACCTATGCAATTAGGGAGAACCCGCTTATCCCAAGAGGAGAAACAGCGTAGGCGATCCGAGGGGTTATGCCTGTATTGCGGGAATTCTGGTCATTTTGCAGGGTCCTGTCCCAACAAGGGGAAACCGGCAGAAAACTTCCGCACCCAGACCAGGTAGAGAGTACTGATCTGGGTGAGTCAGTTTGTAACTCTCGCCAGAATAAGATGCTTGTACCTATTGATTTGTTTTGGGGGTCCTCTAAGCAGACAGTTTCCGCCTTCATAGACAGTGGTGCGGCTGGAAACTTTTTGGACAGGAGCATGATCTCCACCTTAGGGATCCCTGTAGTTCCTCTTGAAAGATCCCTACAAGTTTTAGCTATCAATGGAAAGGCAATCCAGGAAGGTCCTATAAATACCAAGACCCCACCTCTCAGATTAATTGTCGGCTCTTCTCACTCTGAATTCTTAGAATTCTTTATTTTTGATTGGCCGGAAACTCCGGTGGTTTTGGGATACCCCTGGTTGCAACTCCATAACCCGGTGTTAGATTGGCGGGCTGGGGAGTTGGTCAAGTGGAGTGACCACTGTAAAGGTCACTGTTTTAATACTGGCCTCAGAAGCGTTCAAGTCTTACCACAGGAATTACCTCAGCCATACGCTGATTGGATCGATGTATTCTCTGAACGCTCTGCTGATACTCTTCCTCCACATCGGTCCTATGACTGCCCCATTGACTTGCTGCCTGGCACAATTCCCCCGAGGGGAAAGATCTATAACCTTACCCTGCCCGAGGAGCAAGCAATGAGGGAGTATATTACCGAAAATCTTACGAAAGGATTTATCCGTCCCTCTACCTCGCCTGCTGGGGCCGGGTTCTTTTTTGTAGAGAAAAAAGATGGCGGCTTGAGACCGTGCATAGATTCTCGAGCCTTGAATAAGATCACTGTAAAAAAACGATACCCCTTACCCTTGATTGGGGATCTGTTCAATCAAGTCACAGGAGCTCGAATTTTCTCCAAATTGGATTTGAGAGGGGCTTACAATCTGATTCGCATCCGACAGGGGGACGAGTGGAAAACTGCATTTAATGTGAAGGATGGGCACTATGAGTACCTGGTCATGCCCTTCGGTCTTTGTAATGCGCCAGCCGTTTTCCAAGATTTTGTTAATGATATATTCAGGGAATATCTCGGTAGATTTGTAGTCATCTACTTGGATGATATTCTCATTTTTTCTAATTCTTTACCGGAGCACAGACACCATGTTAAGTTGGTGCTACAAAAATTAAGAGAGAACAACTTATTTGCTAAACTGTCTAAGTGTGTGTTTGAAGTCACTACAGTTCCCTTCCTAGGGTATGTTATTACCAACCAGGGTTTGGAGATGGACGCGGGGAAGGTTTCAGCAGTTCAGGATTGGGTCCAACCCAAAACTTTAAAGGAATTGCAACGTTTTCTAGGTTTTGCAAATTTTTATCGGCGTTTCATAAAAGGCTTTTCCCATGTTGTTGCACCCCTTACCAACCTTACCCGCAAGGGGGCTTTTACTGCTAACTGGTCCCCCTCTGCCTGTGAGGCCTTTCTAACCTTGAAACGGGCCTTTACTTCGGCACCTGTCTTAGTGCATCCAGATATTCATAAAGCTTTTATTATTGAAGTGGATGCTTCTGAGCTGGGAGTGGGTGCAGTTTTGTCACAATATTCTGGTAACCCTGAGCGTCTCCATCCATGCGCTTATTTTTCGTGTAAATTCAGTACCGCGGAACAAAATTATGATGTTGGCAATAGGGAACTATTAGCTATTAAACTGGCATTTGATGAATGGCGACACTGGTTGGAGGGTTCATTACATCCTATAACTGTGTATACCGATCATAAAAATCTCGAATACATAGGTTCTGCCAAGAGGCTGAACTCTCGTCAGGCACGTTGGGCATTATTCTTCTCGCACTTCAATTTTATTATTACTTTCAAGCCGGGTGTAAAAAATACTAAAGCTGATGCTCTATCTCGCATGTTCGGTGAATGTAAGGATCGGGGTGATTCTGGTGAACCAATTTTACCCACAGGTTGTGTGGTGGGGGCGTTACTTCCTGATCTCTCCAATACCTTGGCGCCGTTTCAAGATGAATCCCCTAGTGATGTACCCTTGGGGTGCCAGTTTGTTCCGCTGCACCTGCGAATTTCACGATGCCAAAACTGCTGGTCATTTGGGTAACCGTAAGACGTTTATGCTTGCCCGTCGTCATGTATGGTGGCCTACCATGAGACGCGATATCACTGCCTTAATCGACGCTTGTGCTATTTGTGCTCGAAGTAAAGGAGTTCACAAGGCTCCTAGTGGCAGTTTGGTTCCTCTTGAAATTCCTGCTGAGCCATGGACCCATATTTCTATGGATTTTATTGTAGATTTGCCTCTCTCACATGGTAATACTGTCATTTGGGTGGTCGTAGATCGTTTCAGTAAGATGGCACATTTCGTTCCTTTGGCCAAACTTCCTTCTGCACCTGAGCTTTCGCGGCTGTTTACTTCGCATATTTTTCGTATTCATGGTATTCCGTCCAATATAGTCTCTGATCGGGGTGTTCAATTTACTTCCCGTTTTTGGAAACACTTCTGTTCGCGGTTGGGAATACAGATCTCTCTTTCTTCTGCCTACCATCCCCAGACTAATGGGCAGACGGAAAGAACTAATCAAACTTTGGAACAATACTTAAGGTGTTATGTTTCTGATGCCCAAGAACAATGGGCGGAATTTATTGATTTCGCCGAATTTGCTTACAATAACGCGCCTAGTGAGAGTACCAAGGTATCTCCTTTTTATTGTAACTTAGGGAAAAATCCTAGAGCTTCTTCCCTTTCAGGGTCACCTTCCAATCTGCCGGCGTTGGAGGAGTGGCTTCAAGAACGGAAGAATATCTGGACACACGTTCAGGAGATTCTTAAGACCACTGGTTTGAGGTATAAGAAATTTGCCGACCGCCGCAGATCACAGGAACCTACTCTTCGAGTAGGCGATCTAGTTTGGGTCTCCACTAAAAATATTGCGCTCCGTCAGCCATCTAGCAAATTAGGTCCAAAATTTATTGGTCCTTTTCCAATCGTCAAGAAGTTGAATAATGTGTCTTTTAAAGTTCAACTTCCGCCAACTATGAAAATACCTAATTCCTTTCACGTTTCACTGTTAAAACCGGCGAAGAATGCTCCTCTTGCTGGTCCTGCACCAATTCTTCTTAATAATGAGCCCGAGTATGAAGTGAATAAGATCTTGGATTCACGTAAAGTGCGTAATTCTTTACAGTATTTGGTGGATTGGGTTGGCTATGGTCCGGAGGAAAGATGCTGGGTGGCAGCGAGGAATGTTCATGCCAAGGCTCTTGTAAGAAGGTTCCATCGTGACAATCCAGGGAAACCGGGTGAGGGTCCGGAGGCCCCTCGTGAAGGGGGGGGTAGTGTCAGGAACCGCTTACCTGATCCCCGTTCCAGCGACGTCTCCAGGCGGCCAGCTGCAGCTGTCACTGTGCAGCGGCCGCGCCGAGCGGCGTCGGCTCGAGCAGCGTCGGCTCGAGCAGCGCCCAGCTCAGCCACGCCCCCCACTTCCTCCTCCAGGAGACGTGCTCGCGCGCGGCCGCGAGCACGTGTCTGTTATGCCCTCCGGCGGCGCTGTGCTGCGCGCACCCGCCGGAGGATCAATTAAAGGGTTAATGAATCCTAGGGAATTGAGGGCTCGCCCTCTTCTGCTCTGCAGCCAATTACCCTTGGAATCCTATGTGCTCCAATCAGTACACTGCTTCCCTCAGACCTGTTCCTATAAAGGCAATTCCCTCTCAGTTGTGAATTGCCTGTGATAGCGCTCAGAACCCTGTGTTACCTACTCCTGTGAAGTCTAGCCTGTTGCCGATTTGATTGTACGACCATTCTCGATCCTGAATCCTTGTTGCCGACCTCTGCCTGAATTGACGCCTCTCGATCCTGAATCCTTGTTGCCGACCTTTGCCTGAACTGACGCTTCTAGATCCTGATCCCCAGTTGCTGACCTCTGCCTGAACCCCGACTACGTCTTGCCTGACCCCTGGTGCCGCTACGATCTCTGCCTTCCCGTTATCGACCTATTGCCTGTCTCTGGACTTCCGTCACTCACGCTCTTGCTATTGGTTCTCCAGTCCTCCCACATATAAGCTTACATCCTTTGAGCCATTAAGTCCTGGGGGCAACCGATCCCGGGTAGGCGTATCTTGCGTCCCGGCAAGCGGGGGCTCCTACAGGTGAAGCTGGCTGTGGAGATTGGGGGTTGTGAGCTTATTAAGAGGGCTGGAGTTACCCCGAGCGTGACACCCCCACTCTGTGCCTACAATCCCCCATAGCTGGTCCCGGGCTGGTTACTGTGGGTAAAGGGGACCCCACGTCAATTTTTTTTTTGATTTTTAAGGGTTTTTAACCCTTAAAAAAAAAAAAAAAAATGGGGTCCGCCCCCCCTGGGAGGAGGGACCCTATGTCATTTTTTTTTTTGATTAACCCTTTGTGTTCTGTCATCCAGCAGCTATAAAAGGCTTCTAGCAAGTGAGCAGAAGCCAGTGATCGCCGAGGGACAGAGTGCTCCAGGATGGATGGGAGGTGAGTACAGTGTAAAAAAAATAAATAAAAATTAATAAAATATTTTTTTCTCTGCTTGTGTTGTGTGATTATTTACTTTTAACCCCTTGTGAACTGGTAAGGGGTCCATGACCCCTATACCAGTTCACAAGGCTGGGGGGATGGCAAGTCACCTGCGCTAGCGGGTGACTTGCCATTAACCCCCGGCACCCCCATTACCTGCCTCCCCAAAGGCCAGGGGGGGCAGAAGAGCCCGGGCCCACGGGCTATGCGGGCTTGTAGCCTGCAGGGCCAGGGGCCACAAAAGCTGGCCCCTGCGCCCTGTTCCTACAAGCCCTGCATAGCTGGTCCCGGGCTGGTTACTTTGGGTAAGGGGGACCCCACGTCAATTTTTTTTTTGATTTTTAAGGGTTTTTAACCCTTAAAAATAAAAAAAAAATGGGGTCCCCCTCTGTCACCCTATGTCATTTTTTTTCTCGATTTAACCCTTTGTAGTGTGGATGGTAGTTGTATTTTTTTTGTGAATGTTATAAAATACTTGTTTCAGTTAGGGGGGTCTCCTGGGCAGGAACGGGGGGCTACCGATAAATATGTGGTACCGTTCTAATCTGTAGAAATGGGGCTTTCACATGCAATATGCTTTTCCTTAATAAAATACATTTTTTATTTAAAATAAAGGAGTCAATTTTCTAAAAAAATTTTTTATTTATTTATTTTACTTAATAATATTGTAAAAAAAAAAATAAAATTTACAAACAAGATATTTAATGTTAAAGGCTAAACTCTGCTGCAAAAAAAAAATATATAATTTTCCTGAAAGTTCCAGCAAAATGGCGCAAAACATGGCGCAAAACATGGCGCAAAACATGGCGCAAATGGGGAAAAATGGCCTGTCAACAGAGGGTGACAAAATCTCAAGTAGGCTGGCAATTAAAAGGGTTAATAGTACCTCTGCATATTGGGTATTGTTCTGTTCGGCCTCAGACTTAGCTTGTTTTTTCTTGTTTGCATATTTATATTTTAGGAAAAGGTGTTTTTTATTCAGCTATTTTTTTAATTTTTTAGGGAAACCCTGCGCAAACAAAGAATTCTTTGAGGTAATAATTCCAGAAAGATGAGTCCACTAGAACAAGCTGGGTACGCTTAGAAAGCTTAACGTGTGTACTTTCAGGGAATATATGGTTTATGGGGGATATTCTAAATGTAAAGGGTTGTTTTGGTTGAAAAATCGCAAGGTGCGCACTTTGTCTGCAGAGCTGAAATTTTCAAGTAAAATTACCGTTACGCACATGCTTTACTTTGGGGTGTTTGGCAACTCTTCCCTTGACAGTAGCAATGCATGTTGGGTGTTGTTCTGTTCGGGGGATATTGCGTTTTCAGATTAAACTTGTTTTTTCTTGTTTGTATATAGTTTTTTTAGGAAAATGTGGCTTTGATTCTGCTTTTTTATCCTTTTTTTAGGGAAACTCTTTGCAACCAAAGAATCCATTGAGGGATTACTTCCAGAAAACTATGGCCACATCAACAAGCCTGGTACACCTAGAAAGCTTGAGGTGTGTACTTCCAGAGAATATATAGTTTGTTGGGGGTAATTCAAATGTAAAGGGTTGTTTTTCTGGAAAAACTGCAAGGTGCGCATATTGCATAGCATAGTTGTATTTTTTCTGAAAATCTCCTAAAGCGCTGTTTCAGTTTGGGGGAGTCTCCTGGGCAGGAAAGGGTGTCTACCTATACATATGTGGTACCGCTGTAACCGGGAGAAATTGGGATTTCACAAGCAATAAGATTTTATTGACAAACTACAAATTGTAAAAAATATATCTATATTTTTTTTTTGCATATTTGCACATATTTCACCCAAAAATATTGAGAATACACCTAAACAATGACAAACAAGACATTTCATGTTAAAGCCCAGACTCTGCTGAAAAAAACAATATATAATTTTCCTGGGAAATCCCTGGAAATCCCTTCAAAAATCACATTTGAACATGGGGAGCGCAAAATAGTGCAAAATGGTCTGGCAACAAAGTGTGACAAAAACTCCAGGTAGGCTGGCACTTAAAGGGTTAAACTGGACACCCGCCTTTTTTGCCTCTCAGTCCCGCCCCAAACCAGATGCTTGAGTATGGTTGGAATGAGTCAGCTACACGTAGTCACACCCACCACCCCCAGTGTGTCACTGGTGCATCCACTGAGACAGTGTCGGTATTGGTCTGGCCGATCCACAAATCCCTTTCAGTTTAGGTGTGTAGCCGCTTGACACTCGTAACCTAGCTACATAGCCCTTATGTAGTTGTTATCTATTTATCAATATATTGTGTATTTTAGTATATTTATTATCTAATTATTGATAGTTTTTTGTACTATTTAATACTGTACTGTAATGTCCTTTTTATTAAGTATTGTTTTTAACTGTCCTGGTGTATTGTATTGTGTATGTCAATAAAGCTACTACCCTCATTCCTGAAACCCGAAAACTAAACTCCAGACCGACAACTGTCAACTACCCACTCTCTAAACTGCTACTACTCTTACTCCTCAATGCCAACCCATAATTACGTTCACAGATACCATGACTCAGAAAATCTACTGCTACTGTACCTCCACTGACAACTCAAAACTATGGGGGTTATTTAAGAAGGGATAGCGCCAGGTAGTGCCTCATAGAGGCAGACAGCTTCTGGTGAACACACTCTACGCAAAACCACATTTAAGAAAGCAAATCTGGTGAGTGCCTCTAACAGCGCCATGTAGCGCCACATGTATTAATCCAGGTGGCTCAGCGTGTAGCGCTGCCGCTCTAGGTTCCGGAGCGCCATGTGGTACCTGTCGCTCTGTAGCGCTCTCCCATACATTTCAATGGGCTTTCATTAGTTGTGTATAAATAGCGTGTTTGCCATTTTTATTTTTGTTCAAATCATTGTGTGGCCTCTCCTGGCTGCAAACAAACATTTTTAGAAACTTTTTTGACTTTTAATATTTTTATGCACTATTGTCATTACAGGTCTGGCACTAAAGTGTTATTGTCCCAGTGTTAAAACAATGTAATTCCATGTGTTTTCGCTTTGTTCCTGGTTTATTTGTGTGCAAAAACAGACTTTAATCACACAGTGTCTGGCGCTCTATGCTATAACGACCAGATTTAGAGCGCCGACGCTGTGTGTGTCTAGTATTTTGTTAAATATGGTGTGGAGTGCCGAGTGCCGGACGTACTGAGCTGGCGCTACCTCTCAGTCGCTGCAGCACTATACTGATGTTACAGTGCCCAACACACATCACATTAATCAATGCAGGCCAGGTTACTAGAGTGAATGAGATGCTCTGTTACAATGCCCGATACACGCTTACAGCGTCTACTAGTGGTCGCTCTAAACGCCGCTATACAGACGCTCATCTGGCAATACGTGGCGCTAGTAGTGAATCAGCCTTCACATTAATTCCTCATCCTGAAATTGCCTCTACCAAGGTACTATTTAGCGATGTAGCTGAACAGACCTCTATTTGGATTCAAGACTGTATGGCAGAATGTGTTGGGCTATTTTGGTTTCTTATGAAATGATATTCCCGGGCCGATTAATTCCCGCCCTCCGGGGCATCCAGAATCGGGATGTCCCACTATGTGAAACTCCCTAGGTCACCCATAAACCTACCTTCTTTCCCGGTCCAATGGTGCATGCACTAGCAGCGGCCGCATCCCCACTATCCCAACGCAGTGTGCGTGCCCGCGCCAGGCATTTGTGAATGGGCGGCATGGGCGCGCTCCCTGTTAGAGGGTAGCGGGGGATGCGGCCGTCATTGCGCTCAGATCTGCTCGTGTTAGACGAGCTCCTGGGCGTAGGGGCTTGAGCGGAACCGAGCGCGCTGTTTGGACAAGCTGGCGCGCATATTTTGTAGGACCGGGAAGAGGTAAGTTTGTTCGGGCGACCTGGGGGGTTTCGCACAGTGGGGCATCCTTGATCGGGTGGGTGCAAGCTCAAAGTGGCGATTCCACTGTGTGTAGCCACTGTAGAAACATAGAAGTTTGACAGCAGAAGAAGACCATAAGGTCCATATAGTCTGCCCTTATGTGTATACTGTATGTTCCCTTTATATTAGGATAGATGTGTGCTTATCCCAGGCATGTTTTAAATCACTGACGATTTTTCAACTACCTCTGCTGGAAGTTTGTTCCAAGCATCTACTACTCTTTCTGTAAAATAATATTTTCTAGCATTGCTCCTGATCTTCCCCCCGACTAGCTTCAGGTTGTGCCCCCTTGTTCTATCATTAAGTTTCTTCTTAAAAACACTTCCCTGCTGAACCTTATGCAATCCTTTCACATATTTAAAGGTCTCAATCATGTCCCCCCTCTCCCTTCTTTCCTCCGGACTGTACAAATTAAGTTCTTTAAGTCTCTCCTGATAAGTTTTAAGTTTAAGTCCTTCTACCATTTTTGTTGCCCTCCTTTGGACACATTCTATTTGAATAATGTCTTTTTGCAGGTAAGGTCTCCAGAACTGCACACAGTATTCTAGATGTGGCCTTACCAGGGCTCTATACAGCGGCATCACACCTCCCTCTTCCTACTGGTGATGCCTCGAGCTATGCAGTTGAGCATCCTGCTTGCTTTTCCCACTGCCTGGCTACACTGTCCACTCATCTTGCAGCTTTCAGTAATCAGTACCCCTAAATCTCTCTCCTCCGAGGTCCTGGCTAACACAGTACTGCCCATACGGTACTCAGAGCAGGGATTCTTTCTACCCAAGTGCATGATTTTACATTTAGAGACATTAAACTCTGTTTCCACAGTTCTGACCGTCTATCCAGTAAAGCTAAATCATTTTCCATGTTGCAGACACCTCCAGGAATATCCACCCTATTACTAACCTTTGTATCATCAGCAAACAGGCAAACTTTTCCTACCAAGCCATCTCCTATGTCACTTACAAACATATTAAAAAGAATGGGGCCCAGGACAGAGCCTTGCGGCACACTGTACATCCACTATCTGAAGTGCTGCTGACTGCACTGGGTTTCAGGCAAAGAAGGATATTTTTTAATTGTATGTTGGGGGGGGGGGTTAAATTGACTGTACTTCCACTTTTAAGTTTCACCTTTTTAAAGGCGGGAAGGTGCAGAGTAATTAATTTGTGTAGTCGTGATATCCACTCATATATATCATTGTAATTACACACAGGATACACAGTGTGTTATTCAACTAGTTTGTGAAGAATCTGTGTAATTGTATCGCTTCTGCATTCAGCCCTCGCACTGTGCGCCAGCCTGCATTTGCATCTCCTATATAACAGTAATAAGCTGCCTCGTCCTCTTGAAGGACTCCAGAGATGGTCAGAGTGGCCACATCATTAGCACTGTCTCCAGAGAAGCGGTCTGGGGTTCCCGGTACCTTTTCCTTATCTTTATAAATAAGTTCTTGTGGGGCACTGCTAGCTTTTTGTTGGAACCACCTCACATAATACTTGCTGGTAAGATTATTTCCGGAACATGTTAATTTAACAGTTTCTCC
Source organism: Gastrophryne carolinensis (assembly GCA_027917425.1). NCBI lineage: Eukaryota > Metazoa > Chordata > Amphibia > Anura > Microhylidae > Gastrophryne > Gastrophryne carolinensis. The sequence continues at coordinate 469,016,690 of CM051234.1, read as the reverse complement.
TGGTTTTGCTGACATCTCGGCAGGTTGATTTAGAACATACTGACCAATACAGCCTGTTTAATGAAAAAGAGAAGAAAGATATTTTAATGTCATATGTAGTTGGAAGGAAAATAGATTAGAAAATAGATTAGGGAAGAGGGTAAGCAAAAGGCAAACAGCTTTATCTAATTCATATTGATCTTTTAAGCTGCATTCAGCTACAGGGGGAACAAACAGTGTAAGCGAGGCTACATACGTCACATGAAGAAGCACAGACAGCTTGTATACTATCCTGCTTACATGTAGAGAGACAGGCGAGAGCAAGGATGAGGGAAGACTGAAACATGATGAAGAGAAACAGCTCCCTGACTCCTCATCTCCATTCACTACTGCTGGATATAAATGTTCTATAAATCCAAGCATGGCTCATTGTGCAAATCAGCATGCAAAGTTACAGCAATGACAATGAATTCTACTTTCACATTCAGGGGAAAACCCATTGAGCAACATTAAGCACTGCACTGTCTACCCTATCCTGGATTCATAGAATATTATGTGTTCCTTCCAGTCTGTCTATCACAGTTAGAGATGAGCGAACTTTTGAAAAATTCGATTCGACTGATTCGCCGAATTTTCCGACAAAAATCGTTTCGACCCGAATAAATTCGCGACGAATCGCTATTAAAAACGGCTATTTCTGAGCCTCCTAGAGCCTCAATAGGGTTGTAAACCATTCTGCCTTGCTGTAACACGCACAGGATGCGTGCTGGGTTAGTTAAATAATACTTTGAATAAATATCACATGCAGATCAGAGGCATCGCTAATAGAATCGCAGAGCGGCCCAATTGAATTCAAGAGAGTTGAAGTGGCATCACTATGAGGGGCAGGAGCCCAAACATTGCTTTAAAGAGACACTGGAGTTGGCAGCAGCAGGAGCCCAAAAATTGGATGAATCACACCCTGGAGTTGGCAGCAGCAGCAGGAGCCCAAACATTACTTTAAAGAGACCCTGGGGTTGGCTTCAGGAGCCCAAAAATTGGATGAATCACACCCTGGAGTTGGCAGCAGCAGCAGCAGGAGCCCAAATATTACTTTAAAGAGACACTGGGGTTGGCTTCAGGAGCCCAAAAATTGGATGAATCACACCCTGGAGTTGGCAGCAGCAGCAGCAGGAGCCCAAACATTACTTCAAAGAGACCCTGGGGTTGGCTTCAGGAGCCCAAAAATTGGATGAATCACACCCTGGAGTTGGCAGCAGCAGCAGGAGCCCAAATATTATTTTAAAGAGACACTGGGGTTGGCTTCAGGAGCCCAAAAATTGGATGAATCACACCCTGGAGTTGGCAGCAGCAGCAGCAGGAGCCCAAACATTACTTTAAAGAGACACTGGGGTTGGCTTCAGGAGCCCAAAAATTGGATGAATCACACCCTGGAGTTGCCAGCAGCAGGAGCCCAAATATTACTTTAAAGAGACCCTGGGGTTGGCTTCAGGAGCCCAAAAATTGGATGAATCACACCCTGGAGTTGGCAGAAGTTGGCAGTAGCAGCAGCAGCAAGAGCCCAAACATTACTTTAAAGAGACCCTGGGGTTGGCTTCAGGAGCCCAAAAATTGGATGAATCACACCCTGGAGTTGGCAGCAGCAGCAGCAGGAGCCCAAATATTACTTTAAAGAGACCCTGGGGTTGGCTTCAAGAGCCCAAAAATTGGATGAATCACACCCTGGAGTTGCCAGCAGCAGGAGCCCAAATATTACTTTAAAGAGACCCTGGGGTTGGCTTCAGGAGCCCAAAAATTGGATGAATCACACCCTGGAGTTGGCAGCAGCAGCAGCAGGAGCCCAAATATTACTTTAAAGAGACACTGGGGTTGGCTTCAGGAGCCCAAAAATTGGATGAATCACACCCTGGAGTTGGCAGAAGTTGGCAGCAGCAGCAGCAGCAGGAGCCCAAACATTACTTTAAAGAGACATTGGGGTTGGCTTCAGGAGCCCAAAAATTGGATGAATCACACCCTGGAGTTGGCAGGAGTTGACAGCAGCAGCAGCAGGAGCCCAAATATTACTTTAAAGAGACCCTGGGGTTGGCTTCAGGAGCCCAAAAATTGGATGAATCCCACCCTGGAGTTGGAAGCAGCAGCAGCAGGAGCCCAAATATTACTTTAAAGAGACACTGGGGTTGGCTTCAGGAGCCCAAAAATTGGATGATTCACACCCTGGAGTTGGCAGCAGCAGGAGCCCAAATATACACTGGAGTTGGCTTCAGGAGCCCAAAAATTGGATGAATCACACCCTGTAGTTGGCAGCAGCAGGAGCCCAAATATTACTTTAAAGAGACCCTGGGGTTGGCTTCAGGAGCCCAAAAATTGGATGAATCACACCCTGGAGTTGGCAGAAGTTGGCAGTAGCAGCAGCAGGAGCCCAAATATTACTTTAAAGAGACCCTGGGGTTGGCTTCAGGAGCCCAAAAATTGGATGAATCACACCCTGGAGTTGGCAGGAGTTGACAGCAGCAGCAGCAGGAGCCCAAATATTACTTTAAAGAGACCCTGGGGTTGGCTTCAGGAGCCCAAAAATTGGATGAATCACACCCTGGAGTTGGCAGGAGTTGGCAGCAGCAGGAGCCCAAATATTACTTTAAAGAGACCCTGGGGTTGGCTTCAGGAGCCCAAAAATTGGGTGAATCACACCCTGGAGTTGGCAGAAGTTGGCAGTAGCAGCAGCAGGAGCCCAAATATTACTTTAAAGAGACCCTGGGGTTGGCTTCAGGAGCCCAAAAATTGGATGAATCACACCCTGGAGTTGGCAGCAGCAGCAGCAGGAGCCCAAACATTACTTTAAAGAGACACTGGGGTTGGCTTCATGAGCCCAAAAATTGGATGAATCACACCCTGGAGTTGCCAGCAGCAGGAGCCCAAATATTACTTTAAAGAGACCCTGGGGTTGGCTTCAGGAGCCCAAAAATTGGATGAATCACACCCTGGAGTTGGCAGAAGTTGGCAGTAGCAGCAGCAGGAGCCCAAATATTACTTTAAAGAGACCCTGGGGTTGGCTTCAGGAGCCCAAAATTGGATGAATCACACCCTGGAGTTGGCAGGAGTTGACAGCAGCAGCAGCAGGAGCCCAAATATTACTTTAAAGAGACCCTGGGGTTGGCTTCAGGAGCCCAAAAATTGGATGAATCACACCCTGGAGTTGGCAGGAGTTGACAGCAGCAGCAGCAGGAGCCCAAATATTACTTTAAAGAGACCCTGGGGTTGGCTTCAGGAGCCCAAAAATTGGATGAATCACACCCTGGAGTTGGCAGGAGTTGGCAGCAGCAGCAACAGGAGCCCAAACATGACTTTAAAGAGACACTGGGGTTGGCTTCAGGAGCCCAAAAATTGGATGAATCACACCCTGGAGTTGGCAGCAGCAGCAGCAGCAGCAGCAGGAGCCCAAATATTACTTTAAAGAGACCCTGGGGTTGGCTTCAGGAGCCCAAAAATTGGATGAATCACACCCTGGAGTTGGCAGGAGTTGACAGCAGCAGCAGCAGGAGCCCAAATATTACTTTAAAGAGACCCTGGGATTGGCTTCAGGAGCCCAAAAATTGGATGAATTACACCCTGGAGTTGGCAGAAGTTGGCAGTAGCAGCAGCAGGAGCCCAAATATTACTTTAAAGAGACCCTGGGGTTGGCTTCAGGAGCCCAAAAATTGGATGAATCACACCCTGGAGTTGGCAGCAGCAGCAGGAGCCCAAACATTACTTTAAAGAGACACTGGGGTTGGCTTCAGGAGCCCAAAAATGGGATGATTCACACCCTGGAGTTGGCAGGAGTTGGCAGCAGCAGCAACAGGAGCCCAAACATTACTTTAAAGAGACACTGTGGTTGGCTTCAGGAGCCCAAAAATTGGATGATTCACACCCTGGAGTTGGCAGCAGCAGCAGGAGCCCAAATATTACTTTAAAGAGACACTGGGGTTGGCTTCAGGAGCCCAAAAATTGGATGATTCACACCCTGGAGTTGGCAGCAGCAGCAGCAGGAGCCCAAATATACACTGGAGTTGGCTTCAGGAGCCCAAAAATTGGATGAATCACACCCTGGAGTTGGCAGCAGCAGCAGCAGCAGGAGCCCAAATATTACTTTAAAGAGACCCTGGGGTTGGCTTCAGGAGCCCAAAAATTAGATGCATCACACCCTGGAGTTGGCAGCAGCAGGAGCCCAAATATTACTTTAAAGAGACCCTGGGGTTGGCTTCAGGAGCCCAAAAATTGGATGAATCACACCCTGGAGTTGGCAGCAGCAGCAGCAGGAGCCCAAATATTACTTTAAAGAGACACTGGGGTTGGCTTCAGGAGCCCAAAAATTGGATGATTCACACCCTGGAGTTGGCAGCAGCAGCAGCAGGAACCCAAATATACACTGGAGTTGGCTTCAGGAGCCCAAAAATTGGATGAATCACACCCTGGAGTTGGCAGAAGTTGGCAGCAGCAGCAGCAGGAGCCCAAAAAATGACCTCAAGACATAAATATGTTTTGCACCATTTGGAAAGTGTAAAACGTGGCACCATGCTGAATCAAGTCGCATGCATCAGGCATTGGTGGGTGGAAATCCTGGCTGATCCATCCCTGATTCATTTTGACAAAGGTGAGTCTCTCCACATTTTTAGTTGACAGACGAGTTCTCCTCGCCGTAACTATGGCCCCCGCCGCACTAAACACCCGCTCAGATGGCACGCTACTTGCCGGGCAGGACAGCTTTTCCAGGGCAAACTCTGCTAGTTGCGGCCACAAATCAAGTTTGGCTGCCCAGAAGTCCAGCGGATCCTCAAGGTGTGTTGGCATGGTCATGTCAAAGTATGACATGACCTGCTGGTTGAGGTCCTGCTCCAGGTCTTCCTGCTGCTCATGAGTAGCCTCACTATGCGGGTGTAGAAAGCTACTCATTAGCGACTGAAGACTGAGGCTGCTGATGGAGCTGCTGCTGCTGCTCCTGCCAACCCCCCCAGCGGCCATGGCAGTGGAAGGTGAGCGCAGAGGTCCCCTCGAGTCAGACCTGCGAGAGTATGGACCATGGTGCAGATAGGCATCGGCCAACTGCCTACGTAGAATGTCTTTGTAGTAGTTCAGTTTGTCCTCCCTCTCGGTGGGTTTAAAAAATGCCCCCATTTTGTGCCGGAAGCGAGGGTCCAATAAGGTGGACAGCCAGAAGTCATCCCGCCGACAGATGGAAACAATTCTGGGGTCACTACGCAAGTACGTGAGCATGCTTCGTGCCATTTGCGCAAGTGACTCGGATGGACTACCTGTCTCCATCTCCACTGCATACTGCCACGGTGTGCCCGGGTCCTCTGTCTCGCCTTCCTCAAAAACCTCTAGCTCCTCTGGCTGCTCCTGCTCCTCCTCTCCTGTCCGCTGACTAGATAAACCAGCCATTTCACCAAGCCTAAACTGTGTTTCGCTGGGCAACTCCTCCTCCTCCTCTTCCTCCTCCTCCTCCAGTTCAGCTCCAACGGGGTTCATGTGGCCGTAAGATGTAAACGCCATGTCTCCAGTGCCCTGACCAGCCATGGTTTCCAACATGTACTGTAGTACATGAAGCAGTGGAATCACGTCGTTCATCCCGTAATCCTGCCGACTGACAAATAAAGTGGCATCCTCAAAGGGCCTGAGCAAACGGCAGGTGTCACGTATGAGCTGCCACTGGTTGACATTGAAGTTACACAGGGGAGTCCCCCTATCTGCTTGGATCATCAGGAAATCCGTGATGGCTTTTCTCTGTTCATATAATCGGTCCAACATGTGAAGGGTGGAATTCCAACGGGTGGAAACATCGCAAATCAGACTATGTTGGGGGATACCATTCTGACGCTGTAGCTCAAGAAGGGTGTGTTTGGCGGTGTAGGAGTGGATGAAGTGCATGCAAAGTTTCCTTGAAGTTGTTAGGATGTCTTGCAGATGGGGGGAACACTTCAGAAACCGCTTGACAACCAGATTGAAGACGTGAGCCATGCAGGGGGCATGGGTCAGGCTTCCTTGGTGCAGCGCAGACAAAATGTTCTTCCCATTGTCGGTAACCATGATTCCCATTTTAAGTTTTCTCGGAGTAAGCCATGTTTGGATTTCCTGATGAATACATTTAAGCAGTTCCTCCCCTGTGTGACTCCGTTCGCCAAGACAAACCATGTGAAGCACTGCGTGACACCTCCGTGCCCTGCACACATGGTAGACTGGAGGGGCACTGAGACTTGAGCCTACAGTGGAGGGTGAGGAGATGGCGGAGGATGAGGAGGCCGAGTCGCACGGTGTCACAGGCCCAACGGGCAGGGAGCGCGGAGGCCGAAGCGGCGTGACCTGTCCAAGTTGCTGCTGCTGCTGCAAAGGGACCACATTCACCCAGTGGGCCGTAAACGACATGTACTGTCCCTGACCGTAGTTAAAGCTCCAGATGTCGGCGCTGCCATGCACTTTGCTACACACTGACAGGCTCAAGGACTGGCCCACCTTCTGTTCAACAAAAGTGTGCAGCACTTGTACTGCCTTCTTGGCAAAGAAATGACGGCTTGGGACTCTCCACCTCGGCTCGGCACAAGCCATCAGTTCTCTGAAAGGTGCAGATTCCACCACCTGAAAAGGGAGCGACTGCAGCACCAGCAACTTGGACAGGAGCACATTCAGCTTCTGCGCCGTAGGATGAGTGGGCGCATACTGCTGTCTCTTGGACATGGCTTCGCTGATGGATTGCTGGCGGGATGCATGACTTGGAGGAGGAGGAGGAGGAGCAGGAGCGACAGAGGATGGGTATGACGCACAGCTGCCTTCGGCTGAGGTGCTGGAGCCTTGGCTGGCGGAAATTGGGAGCTCACTTGGTGAGGAAGCAGACTGGACCACCCCTTGGGAGCCTCGGTTCTCCCAGGTCGCTTTATGGTGACGCATCATATGTTGACGCAGGGCCGTGGTGCCAACATTTGGACCCTGGCCACGCTTCACCTTTTGCCTACATATCTTGCATGTGGCCATGTTACCCTCCTGCGGATGCTTCAGGAAAAACTGCCACACTGCCGAGTAGCTACTTTTCCCACCCCCTGGCCTCACTGATTCACTGCTGCTGTTGCCAACTCCAGGAACCCCTGCTCCACTACCTCCTGATAAGGTAGACTGCCGCACAGCAGGTGCTCTACCCCGGCCCCGGCCCCAGCCGGCTCCAGGCTTTGGAATTGTGCCCCATGCTGACTGCTACCACCTTGCTGCCTCAGCTGCTGACACCGGGGCAACCTGCGCCCCTCTTCTCCTGATGATGACGATGAAGCCCCTTCATCACCCGGCTCCCAAGTGCGATCGGCTTCATCGTCATCATCATCATCACCGAGTTGTGGCTGTACGTCACTGATGTTCGTGGATTCGTCAACAGTGTCTGGCGCAGGAGCTGGAACGCTCGCAGCACCCACGACACTGTCCACATCACTATTTGTCTGCCTAGCTAAAGAAGCCACCTCCATTTCTTGGCTGGGCAGTAGCTGCTGACTGTCCTCCTGTATCTGATCGTCCTCACTAAAGAGTGGAGCTGAACCCAAAGCATAGGATACGTCGCAGGGGGAGGGAACGGCGTAGGACAGAGGCAATGGGAGGACAGGGACTGCTCTCGGGGCATGCCAACTCAGGGTTGTGTCAGAGGAACCTACCGACCCTAGACTGGGGGTCTCAGACGTAAGTTGTGATGATGTTGTTGATGAGCGCGTCAACCAATCTACCACGGCAGATGCGTTACTGGTGGAGACCCGACCGCTAGCAGATACTGGCAGATTAGGTCTCTCAGCGTGGCTCCTGCTGCTACTGGCCCCCAGTCTGATGCGAGCTCTGCCTGCGGAATCTTGGCCTCTGCCACTCCTCTTTTCACTTCCAGGCACTTGTCTGCCCGACATAGTCTAACTGGCGTGGTAGTAGGTGATATTTTAAGATCCCCCGGGCAGCGGTGGGTCTATATGAAACAGAATATAATGCACACCAAAAGTGAGCAGTAACACTCAGCCTCCAACAGGCCTGCTTAGTGTAAATAAGAGAGCTGCTTAGTGTAAATAAAGAGGGGTATGCTATGTTACAGAATGGGATGCCCCAACAGAAGTGCACCTGGCAGGCAGCAGTAAGTCTATGCCCAGCAAAAGTGTCTTTATCAGGGCTAATTTCAATTATAATAAGTGCAAATGGTTATATGGTCTTAAACAGAGGCTGCTGTAGTCACAGAATGGGATGCCCCAAAAAAAGATCCAGTAGTGCTATGCCCAGCAAAAGTGTCTTTATCAGGGCTAATTTCAATTATAATAAGTGCAAATGGTTATATGGTCTTAAACAGAGGCTTCTGTAGTCACAGAATGGGATGCCCCAAAAAAAGATCCAGTAGTGCTATGCCCAGCAAAAGTGTCTTTATCAGGGCTAATTTCAATTATAATAAGTGCAAATGGTTATATGGTCTTAAACAGAGGCTGCTGTAGTCACAGAATGGGATGCCCCAAAAAAAGATCCAGTAGTTCTATGCCCAGCAAAAGTGTCTTTATCAGGGCTAATTTCAATTATAATAAGTGCAAATGGTTATATGGTCTTAAACAGAGGCTGCTGTAGTCACAGAATGAGATGCCCCAAAAAAAGATCCAGTAGTGCTATGCCCAGCAAAAGTGTCTTTATCAGGGCTAATTTCAATTATAATAAGTGCAAATGGTTATATGGTCTTAAACAGAGGCTGCTGTAGTCACAGAATGGGATGCCCCAAAAAAAGATCCAGTAGTGCTATGCCCAGCAAAAGTGTCTTTATCAGGGCTAATTTCAATTATAATAAGTGCAAATGGTTATATGGTCTTAAACAGAGGCTGCTGTAGTCACAGAATGGGATGCCCCAAAAAAAGATCCAGTAGTGCTATGCCCAGCAAAAGTGTCTTTATCAGGGCTAATTTCAATTATAATAAGTGCAAATGGTTATATGGTCTTAAACAGAGGCTGCTGTAGTCACAGAATGGGATGCCTCACAGCAGACTTAAGATCAGTTCAGTATATATGCACAGTTAGTTAGTATAAGCAGCCTGAAAACGCTAACAAAGCCTGTCAGGCTGGATGAAAAAAAAAAAAAATCTCCCTGCGACAGCCTCCGATTTTTCCTTCCTTTCCCTGTTTTTCGCTGACTTTCTGTCTGTCTCCTGTCTGTCTCCTGCCTTTCTCCAGCCTGTCCCTGTCTGTCCCTGCCTGTCTAACTGTCTCTCCCTCAGCTACACAGCGTTCTGTCTCTCACGAATGCAATAGAGAAATGAGGAAGGAAAAGCAAGATGGCCGACTTAAATAGCGCTGTGACGTCACCGGGCTTGCTGGCTGCTGATAGGCTGCATGTGACTGCCCCAGCTTGCACTGGCGCGGGATAGATGTCCAGACATGTCCCGTCCGCCATCTTAGAATGCCTGTAAATGTAAATGAATGGATGTTAAAGGAAAACTTCGAGCGATCGAATCGCGGGGAAATTCGGATTCGATCCGAATCGAATTTTTCCTGAAATTCGGATCGAATCCGGGTTCGTCCGGATCGATTCGCTCATCCCTAATCACAGTATTCAAGAACTAAAGCGTACAACTATACAGCAGCAGAACTGAGCCTTATTGCTAATGATCTATTTGCTTAGTGGTGTCCAACCTGCAACTATCCCCATTCTACTGTTTGCCATCATTCCTGATCAGGGCTGGATAAAGTATTGTGTGGAGGCCCCTGGGCACAAAATCTAGTGGGGGCCCCAGATACCGCATTTTTTTTCCTTTAAAATAATAGTCCAGCCAAGTAACTGATTGGTGGTTGTCTGGCATGCTCCCACTTACTGAAATGTCAGATTGAGTCCCTTGTGCCACCCTTGTGCGGGTGCCTGCTGCTTGGGAACTCCTGCTTTGCCATTCTGGTTGGGGGGTGTAGTTGCCCAGCTGGTCCAGCTGAAAACAGTTCCCTGCATTGAGCTGCCAGCCGCTGTGCTTGGTGGCTTATGTGCAGTGAGCGGCCACAGATTGACAGCTCTGCACTCATCACTGTAGCGTTGCTGACAGCGGCTTGCCCAGGCACGCAGGGCTCCCACTGCCTCTGATAGCTTAATTGCCGGCCCCACGACCCATCAGACCAATGACTAAAAAGCCTCCTGAACCAAACCATAGCCCAAAGGTTGGTGAAGGCCCCCCTTTGCAGGGCAAGCGGTGGAGGCCCCAGCGTGCATGCCCCTTGCACCCTCCTTATAATCTGACCCTGTTTCTGATAGTTCACAGCTATATCCACTCCCAGCAGATGTGTTACTACTCAAATTTCCCCAGCCCTTCCTCTGTGCCTAGCATCACTCTTTACAACCCTCATTCCTGACTGCCACTCAAAACCTAAACTCACTCCAGAACAACAACTCAAGACTATATTCATTCCTTATCCTAAAACTACCTCTATTAAGGTATTATTAGTGATGAGCTGAATAGCTCCCTATTTGGTTTGGAGGCTGTATGGCTGAAAGTGTTGGGCTATTTTGGTCTAATGATGGATCCAATTCTTTGCCACGGTGATTTACCAGCCTCTATTCAGCAAAGGTCCAGTGCTGATGGACACCAGGCTCTTCTGTACTCTGATGCCCATAAGGGGGTGTGGGTAATCATGTAGGAAGTATTGGCATGCTGCCCCTCCCACTTTCTGAACTAGTTGCGGTCCCTTGGACCCCTTACTAGGTCACAAAAAACACCACACTGAATTTCAAATTAATTTAATAAATTACATATAAAGGTACAGCAAATTTAAAAACAACTACTGGGTACCACACATGGTTATGACTTTGTAACCAATGTGCCTTTTATGGAAAATCAATATTGTTAAAAATGTAATATATATTTCTGCTTTCTCTCTCTCTATAGGGTCAATTCATAGATGTTCGCTAAAGACTCACAAACCATGTGCAAGTGCTTCCGCCTGCTCCTCGGCGCACGATTCATGACACCATGCACAAAGTTCATGCATGTGTGGATCAGGCAAGATAGCATGCATGAAGTGCATTCGGAAATTGGTGATTGAGAAGCAAACATATGCATTACACCTGAAATGGTGCACCATAAGTGCACTAGTTAGTCAATGGTTCCTGTGGCCCCCATGTTTCTCCCATGTCTGTAATGCATAACAGTGATAAATTTGTCTCTCCAGCTACTGTTTGTGGTGAATCTCTATTTTCCAATCTATAGTGTTTTCCCTGTGTTCCCTTGTTTTTATGTTTAGTGTTTGAATGGGTAATACTTATTCCAGTTGACCTACAGTGTTGTATTTCACAATGTTTTGGCCCAGATGCTCTCTGCATTGGTTGTTTAGTGTATTTGTGCCTAATAATTTATAATAAATAATAATAATAATAGTCCAAGTTTTGTGAGTTTGTACCTTTAACCCTTTAAGTGCCAGCCTACCTGCAGCTTTTGTCACCCTTTGTTGCCAGACCACGTTTCACTATTTTGCGCTACATATGATACATATGTTCAACCTTGATTTTTGAAGGGATTTCCAGGGATTTTCCAGGAAAATTATATATTTTTTTTTTCAGCAGAGTCTGGGATTCAACATGCAATGTCTTCTTTGGCCTTTTTTTAGTGTATTCTCAATACTTTTGGGTGAAATATGTGCAAAAAAATAAATTTGTAGTGTTTTTTGTAATAAAAAATGTAAGTTTGTCAATAAAATCTTTTTGCGTGTGAAACCCGAATTTCTCCCGGTCACATCATTACCACATATGTATAGGTAGACACCCTTTCCTGCCCAGGAGACTCCCCCAAACTGAAACAGCGCTTTAGGAGATTTTCAGATAAAATACAACTATGCTATGCGCTAAGTGCACCTTGCTGTCTTTCCAGAAAAACAACTCTTAAAATTTGAAATACCCCCCCACAAACTATATATTCTCTGGAAGTACACACCTTAAGCTTTCTAGGCGTACCAGGCTTGTTGACATGGGCACAGTTTTCTGGAAGTAATGTGAGTAAACCATTTTACCCATGAAAAGACCTATGAGACAACATATATATATATATATATATATATATATATATATATATATATATAACAAATATTTGCATTTGACCAGTCATACAGGTAGGCTAAGATGTCTCTTACAAGCTCAGACTTACTTCTGCCCAGATTCTTTCCCCCACCCTAATAAAACAGTTTTTCAAATCCTCTATCTGATGCAAACTCAAAGGTATTCCGCCCAAGACCATCAACAACCAACCAAGTTCTAAAAATTCCTAAAACCAAAGCCATAATTAGCCTGACTATCCTGAGATATAGGGGTGACTATCAGGGTCAGGAATAAGATAAAGAGGTAGCAGGGGTATTTATAATGTTAGAGAGTTGATGGATCACTGTGTAGTTGCAGGGAGCTGTTTGGAGAAGGCATTTTAAAGCAGAACAGTTATGATATGGAGGGAAGGGGGGCTCAACCCAGGAGCCAAGGAGAGAGGAGCTCAGCCAGGGTAGATGAGGGGAGCTCAGTAAGCTAAGAAACCATTGCCTAAGTATGCTAAACCATTGCTCTTTAAGTTATGAGTATAGGTCTTGTTAGCAGGTCCAGATCAAGTGTGGTGGAGGAACGTGGGCAAAAAATCTGTTGGAGGCTCCTGATTAGAGATGAGCAAACTTTTCAAAAGTTTGGTTCAGCGGTTCAGCGAACTTTTCCGAAAAGGTTTGGTTTACCGGTTCAACGAACTTTTCCGAAAACGTTTGTCCGGTCTGAGCTATTTTGTCAAACTTTCAGCTAAGACGCATGGAAAACAATGCCTTTATAATACTCTGAAGTCACCCAAGGCTGTATAAAAACATGTTTAAGTGGACTAATTGGCATTTGAATTGGGCATAGCTAATTAGCATACATACCAACCTCTGCCTAATTAGCATTTCAATAGCCCACTGCAGTTTAAAGCACATAAGAAATTGTGGAGAAGCAACAGGGTTGGCGTTCCTGAAAGTGAAAAGAAAGAAAAGTGAAAATAGCTTTTTAAGCATTGAAAAGTGTACCGATTTTGGGCATCACAGGGACCTGCAGTTGTGTAGGCCTGGCCATCCCTCAAAAAACTGTCCAATTTGTAACGGGGTAGCAGCAGGATTGGCACCCTTACATTTTAGCTGAAGAAGAAGCAATGCATTTTTTACAAGTGCTGAAAAATTTGTCCATTTCGGGCATCACAGGGTTTTACTGTGGTTCTGTTGGCCTGGCAGTAGCGGCAAGCCCTCAAAAAATTGCCCCATTCGTAAGTGGGTAGCAGAGCTATTGACACACTTAATTTTTAGCTGAAGAAGAAGCAATGGCTTTTTACAAGCAAATGTGCCCATTTTGGTCATCACAGGGTTAAACTGAGGTTGTGTTGGCCTGGCAGTAGCAGAGGGTGACAGGCTGGCAGCAGAGACGCTGTTTGTGGTAGTAGTAGTAGCAGAGGCTACAGCTGTTGAAGAAAGACTAGGCCATGTCATAGGAAACCTGTGGTGGTTGTGTAGGTCTGGCAGTAGTGGGCAAGCCTTCTTGCTACTTGCTACTTGTAATGGGGGGTAGCAGCGTGATTGGTACCCTTAAATCTTAGCTGAAGAAGAAGAAGCAATGGCTTTTTACAAACACTGAAAATGTTGGGCATCACAGGGTTGACCTGCATGTGTGTTGGTAAGTGGCATCAGGCACCTATCCACGCCTGATTCATCTTTACAAAAGTTAGTTTATCCACGCTTTTGGCAGACAATCTTGGTGTTGCTGGTGATTAAGATCCCTTCTATGCCAATGTGTGTCAGGTGGACTTATGGGATGTAAAAACTTGTACATCATATTCTCAAGAGTGAGTTGCATGCTGCTGCCGCCTGTTGGAAAGGTAGCACATTGACTCAGCGGGGAGAGGAAAGTGGACACCCGGTCAGACATGCTTGCAGCAGGTGTCAGCAGGTGCCATTTGTAAGCCATGGCTAACTGTCTGCATGTCTTCACTCCCCCATCTTGGCTTTATACCGAGGGTCTAAAAGTGTGGTGATCCAGTACTCGTCTTTTTGCTTTATGCTAACAATGCGTCTTTCAGAGTGCAAACACCCAAGCATACAGCTTACCATCCTCGCCATCATTTCCGAGGGCCCAGTTGAATTCCAGCACGTGGGGACATCTCAAATAAAGTGGTGTTCAAGAAGGCCATTCTGGCACTGCAAGTCTAGTAGAGCGTGTTTGAAGGCATAGGATCAGCTATAGAAAACACATACCCTCCTGGACATGACCAGAACATCCGCCAGACCAACATATGTTTTTAAGTAGCGTTTAGTGTCCAGATTGATCACTTGTGTAATGGCATGGGGCATGTGTCATGCGACCTAGACACAGAGCAGCCACAATGTTCATCCCATTATCTGCAACCACATTGCCCAATCTAAGTTGACATGGAGGCAGCCAGTGGGAGATTTTCTCATGCACGCATGGCAGCAATTCCTCGGCAGTATGGCTTTTCTCGCCCAGGCTCAGTGTAATATGTTGTTGGCAGTGCTGCGCCTTGCAGTGATGAAAGGATGTAGGAGGAGGAGGCTAAGCTATTCCCTGATGTCTCCTATCTGTTGAGGAGGAGGAGGATAGGCGCCTGATGTCCAAAACTGAAGCGGATCGGCACAAACGTAGAAGTATTACTAATGCTTGACCTTGTTGCGTCGGAGCATCATGCTGCACAAGGTTGACCCACTGGCCCGTGACAAACATGTATTGCCCTTGGTCGTAGCTACTGCTGCATGCACTGTGCTGCACACTGACAATTACATAGACAGCCCCACTTTCTCTTCCACGTCACTGTGCAAGACGGGGATGGCCTTGTTGGAGAAGAAATGGCGACTGGAGACACACCACCTGGGCTGGGCGCACCACCAACAACTTGGCCATGTGTGGGTTCAGTTGCATGAAAACCGAATGACTGGGATGGGATGGGATGGAGTAGGAGCACTAGATGGTGATGACAAGACTGAGACTACTGCCTGTGGATGAGGCCCGGCTACTAGACAGATCAGCAGCAGCAGAATCACTTGATCAGACCCTTAGACATCATAGAAGTAATGGCAAGCAGATATTGAATCATATTGCTGCAAAGCCTTAGAACGTCATATTCACATATATACATATATACGTCAACCTAATTAATTGCATCTAACTTCATGCAACACATTTGTGGCATCAAATAAAGATGAGTTGTAACTCAGAACAATGTAGTGAAACAGTGAAAAAAACATACAACAACAATTAGTCTGACATGGAAACTGACATGTATCACACACTACGATTACCAGGTAAAGGATCGCTCAAGGGACGTTTCGGGACACCGTCCCTTCCTCAGCTGAGCGATATCTACCCCGCGCCGCAGCGCGCTTTAAATACAGTGTCTTCCCCCCGGCCGGCCGGATCAGTGACGTATTGCATGCATCCGATTGGATGCGTACCATAGCGTCACTTCCGCCTGTCACCGTCCCGGCCGCCTTCCATCCAAAAGGTATTCTAACCAAGAAGATGGAGACGGCGTGCGGGGCGGCGACAGGCGGCGCCTCACATAGCTTTATTGCACAGGAACATGAACAAACGGACACTATTGTAGAAGGTGACGCCGCTGCAAGGCTCTGACAGGGAAGTTCATTTTCTTTATGGGACAGACCGCTGCACTGTACATAGTGGATTTGTATGCTGAAGATTGAATACAGAAATAGCATATTAGTTCTTTAGTTCACATGGCAAAAAAAAAATTATACTGAATGATGCTTTACCTAGTTTCTTTATAGCTGCCCATGCACAGGCAGACTTGTCTATGGAAATCCTTCATACAATATTATGGCATTCTTGTGGTGTTGTGTCTATTAATTATCATCTTAATGATACTTATAACTACTGATGTCCTTTAATTTTCTACAAAATCCAATCCAAAATTGTACAATAAATTAGCTATTGTGGCGGAGAAGGGGGGGTAGGGGGGAAAAAAAGAACCGAGGAAGGTATTTAAACCTCTATTCAAATGTGAATGCAACAAAAAAGGAATATAATTATGAATATCGTCTAACTTAAAATTATACCTGGAACTTAGCGTGTGATTTATTCAATTGAGGTGTACCTAAATACTACATGTACGGTGTAAAATCAATGTCTTCATTCAGACCACGAGGAGACTTAGTCCCCAGTTTATAGATCCACCATAACTCCCTCTGTAAGAGTAGCTTTTCCAAATCGCCCCCTCTACGTGGTGGTCTGATCTGATCAATCACGGTGAACCGTAGTTGGTGAACCTGGTGGTTATGTTCCAGAAAATGTCTGGCCAGTGGAGAGGTAAGGTCGATACGGCGTATGCTACTTCTATGTTCACTTACCCGAGTACGGATTTCACGATTGGTCTTTCCTACATACCTAAGTCCACAGGGCACTTAATTAAGTATACCACGTGTGAGCTTGACCAATTAAAAAACTGTTTAATGAGAAATCTCTGTCCTGAATGAGGGTGCGTGAAGGATTTGCCCTGTAGAACATAGCCACACTGGCTACAGTGCCCACAGCTGAACATGCCAACCGGAGCCTGTCTGTCAGTCAGCCATTGTGTGCCCTGAGGTATATGTCGTTGACTCTGTGCCTCTAGTGTAGGGACATCAGCTCTAATGAGATGGTTCCGTAAATTAGCCGTTTTTGTTGCGAACAAATAGTGGTCTATTTTTAAATAAAGGATCTAGCTGAGTGTCTGATTCAAGTATATGCCAATGCTTCAAGATAATCCTTTCAGTGTGCGGAGATTGTGTGAAAAACGTAATTGGGATAGGAAGTCTCTGCTGTGGATTCCTAGGTTTGTGATGGAGAAGAGTTGAACGCTCTTGGGAAAGTACTCTATTAAGTGCCTCATCGACCATGTTTGGATCATAACCTCTCTGTTGGAAATCAATGGCCATTTCTCGGGCCCTTCTCATGTATGTCTCGTCATCTGATGTAATTCTCCTGACCCTAATGAATTGACTGTACAGGAGCCCTTCTTTGAGGCGTCTATGATGGAAACTATCTGCCCTTAGATACGTGTTGCGGTCCGTGGGTTTACGATATAAATCAGTGAGGATCTTGCCTTCACAATTATATATTAGAACGTCAAGAAAGTGTACCTGTTCAACACTATACTCTAATGTGAATGAGATAGTGGGTAGGTGGGTGTCCAGTCTTTTCTTAAATGATAGTAAGTCAGACTCCAGGCCCTGCCAGATGAAAAAAACATCATCAATGTATCTTAACCATATTAACACATGATCAATAAAGTAGGGGTCAGGATACACAAATTTGTCCTCAAAACTGGCCATAAAAAGATTGGCGTAGGCCGGGGCCATATTGGACCCCATGGCAGTCCCTTGAAGCTGCAGATAAAAATCATCCCTGTACCGAAAGTAGTTCCTCAAAAGAACAAGCTCAGCTAGATGGGAACAAAACAAATTAAATTCCTTAGATCCATTCATCGTTTCCAGGGTCTCTCTAAGTACTTCCATCCCAGAATTATGTGGTATGGACATGTATAAAGCAGTTACGTCCATACTACATAAGATAATGTCAGTTGGTAAATCTCTAAGGGTGCCAATTTTAGATAAAAAATCCCCTGTATCAAGAAGGTATGAACGGGTCTGCAGTACCTTAGTTTGTAGTACTCGATCTAGGAAAGTTGCTACTGGTTGAAAAACCGAACCGGTTCCAGCGACTATGGGTCGTCCCGGAGGATTCACAGGGTCTTTATGTACTTTGGGAAGAATTTAAAATACAGGCATTATAGGGTGTGCATAAGATAAGAATCTATGAAGTTTAGTATTAAGCAGCCGCGGGGTCGCCATTCTTTTAATAGTAAGGAAAGATTTTGTGTTGTTTTGTGTTTGTACTAAATTGTAATGACACAAAAACAAAGTAAATTACAGAGGGACAGAGCAGATAAACAAACTAATAAAGTATATAGGTGGAGACATATAGGCAATGAGAGGGGGAGACAATACAATAATAGTCGTGTGACTAGTAGGAGTGCATCGGTCTCCAGCAGGGCCTCAGATGTGGGCAGCTTGCGCCATTTTTTGGGGCAGGTGGGTGCAAGAGGTCCAGGAGGAGGCGAGGTGGTAAGAGGAGACGCAAAGCACACAAGAGATTTTCATGGGAGGGGCCATCGCAGGTCATATCAGGGCCCCTACTAAATGATATTGGTGATTCCACCCCCACACCAAATACTCCACTGCAGTCCAAGAATCTTGAATTAACTGTAATTAATATTTCTGACCAGCCCCTGACCAATGAAGAAAGGTCGGTATTGGGGAGGGGCTTGACATTCGCCCCACAAAATCCCTTAGACAAATTTGGAGCTATTAAGGACTTGTTCCTTTTTGTAGAAAGTTGTTGTTGAAGAAACAATTTGAGGGGCCAGAGGTAAAGGATTTAGGATTCTCCTGGCGGGAGGGGGAGGCATTGGATGATCTCACGTCCCTACTAGAGGAACAAGCAGAAGCCCCAATAGGAGAACGAGCTTTACGAAGACCATCCAAATACACACCTCCTTGGACCCTGAGCCCGGCAGTATTCACTTTTTTTAAAGTGGTAAGTCAGGAGATTCAGGGTTTATCTGCCACACAAAAAATAGGTAACCTCTCTGAGAGGGAGGTAGAGGCCCTACCGAACCTACAACGACGGACAGATATCATAGTGAAAGAAGCAGACAAAGGGGGAATGTAGTTGTCATGTCATCTGAATATTATAAAAGTGAGATCTTAAGACAATTGCAAAACCAGACTAATTATGTAAGACTTACAGAAAACCCCTTGAGACAATACAAAATGGAATATGATGCTCTCCTGTTGCAGGCATGGGAGGATCAGGTGATAGGAAAAGACTTATATGATTACCTTTCAGTACAATACCCTGTCATTCCTACGTTTTACATCCTCCCGAAAGTGCATAAAAACCAGAAGTGTCCTCCGGGACGCCCGATTGTGGCCGGCATAGGAGGCCTTACAGAGAGAGCATGCATCTTCATAGATAGAAACCTACAACCACATGTACTTGCTCTTAATTCTTACATCAGGGACTCTACAGACCTATTAAATCGCCTAAATTCACTATTGTTACCCAAGAATACCCTGTTAGTCACGATGGACGTAGAGGCACTCCATACGAATATCTCACATGAGTTGGCACTTAAAACAGGTGAGCATTTTCTGCGGCTGGGGACAGAAGCTGATCGAGACAAGCAGGGATTTGTGCTAAGGTTGTTGGAGTTTGTTCTGAGACATAACTTTTTTGTATTTGACAAAAAATGTTACCAACAAATATGTGGAGTAGCCATGGGAGCACTATGTGCCCCCTCCGTGGCCAACCTTTTTTTAGGTTGGTGGGAGAGGGAGGTCGTGTTTGGGTCGGAGATGAACCTGTACCAGCCCCACATTTTGGGCTGGTACAGGTTTATCAATGACATTCTCATGTTGTGGTGTGGCCCAGAGGAACAATGTATTGAATTCCCGAATATATTGAATACTAATGTATATAATATATACTTGACCTCACAGATCTCGAAGAGACAGGTAGAGTTCCTGAACCTGACTATTAATTTGACCTTGGAGGGCGCCCTGGAAACCACATTATACAGGAAAGATACGGCTGTCAATAGCCTCCTACACTATGACAGCTTCCAAAAAAGCACCAGGGACGCAATCCCTATAGGGCAATTTTTACGGTTGAAACGTAATTGCAGAGGAATTTTCAAGACAGACGGAGGGATTGATGGATAGATTTCAGAGGAGGGGGTAAGTCTGGGTCCGAGAGGGGGAGATCTTAAAAAACTCTTACAGCAGAAAGAACTACGGTGGATGTTCAATTTGGACACACAATCTCCACAAGGGCTTAATGAAGATGTCACTTCCCTTTCACCCCGTTTTTCGGTTAATACTTTATGGGTGGGTAAGGATAACATCCGTTTTTTGGGGGGTAGGCATTATGGGTCTAAGTTATAATTCTTTGGGGTGGTATTGGGTTTATTACACTTTAGATAAACGACACGTATTGGTTGGTATTATACACTAGGAAAGACTTATGTGTGTTGGGGTGTATATTGTAGTTTTGCACAGGTGTTGGATGTGGTGCATGTTGGCATGTTCGGTATGTGGGTAAGTAATAAGGTTTGATAGTAAATTTTGGATTTTGATATGGACACTGATTGTTAAAATAGGGGTATTTTGGTTTAGTGCGGCATCTCCATTATAGCCTGTTGCTGTAAAATGGGTAAACAGGATCGGAGGTGGACTAAGCTCTGGAGAACACACCCATGGAAATTGGAATGTGGATAAAATGCTATAAGATGACTCACACAACTGAAGATCTACTGGGGGAAGAACCTATTTAAAGAGCCCAAGAATGTGATTATCATCTATGGAGGGCTGGATGGATTTAGGGTCTGATGAATCTGCCTTTGCATCAGAGCTGCCAGCTGCCGCACCAGGTCCTGGGTAGAAGGGCAAGTGGACAGGTATGTAGGTAAGTGGGTAGGTCAGTAGGCAGTTGGATAGGTATGTAGGTTGGTCAGCAGGCAGGTAGATTGGCAGAAGGGTGAGTGGGTAGGTGGGTAAATTGGTGGGTGGGTCAGTAGGCGGGTAGGTAGATAGGTAAGTGACTGACATCACTGTGGATCTGGGCTGGAGAATCCTGTTGTGTGCTGTCCTTGGCACTGTCCACCACTTGTGTCCGTCGGCACCAGTCCACACCACCTCTCTGCATTGTCCGCATCCAGTTGGTTGCTAGCCCCCATAAGTCTGGAGATTGAGGGCTCAAAAAAGGCTTACCCTGGGTTTCTAGCTTCCTTGGATCTGGAGACCCGAGGCACCAAATCATCCTGGGAATCAATGCACCTAATTCAGGTACACTTCTGAGCACCAGATCTCCACTGCAAAATCATGTGGCTTAATCTAGTACTGCAAAATCCTGGTAATGTTGCTCATAGGCACCAGGGAGGTACACTTCCAAGTGCCAGATCTCTGGTTCTAGGGGGGATTACGACCCACAAGGGCATGGGGATCGGGGCCAACCGGACCAAGCGGCGGAACCACAAAATCCCGGTTCCGTTGCTTGCAGGTGTCAAGGTGGTACAATTTTGTGTGTCGGAGCTCCAGACCTAGGGGGGCTAATTACCTATTGGAGGTGTCATTGGAAAGGGGAGAAACTTGGGTATATTCCTCTGCAAGGGCATGTGGATTAGGGCCGACCGGACCATGCAACATTACCGCAAAATCCTAGTATTGTTGCTCGCGGCCACCAGGGTGGTACATTTCCGAGTGCCAGATCTTCGGACCTAGAGTGGTTAATGACCCACTCGAGATGTCGTTGAAAAAGGGAGAACCTCAAGCATATACTCCTACAAGGGTATGTAGATTGTGGCTGACCAAGCGGTAGCACCACAAACTCCTGGTAACGTTGCTCGTGGGCGCCAGGGTGGTACACTTAGGTCTGTGGACCTAAGGGGGGGGGGGGGTAATGTTCCCCTGGAGATATCATTGGAAGGGGCAGAACCTCAGATATACACCCCTATAAGGACATGTGGATTGGGGGCTGACCGGACCAAGAGGCAGCACTGTAAAATCCCTGTACCGTTGCTCATGGGTGCCAGGGTGGTACAGTTCTGAGTCAGATCTACGGACCTATGGGGGCTAATGACACACTGGAGGTATCATTGTAAAGGGTCAAGTCTAACCTCAGGTACACACCCATAAAAGGATATGTGAATTGGAGCCAACCAGACCAGGCGATGGCACCACAAAACTCCCCCAAGTCCCAGGTGCCCATCCAGGGGTGCAACTAACCTGGGAATGATGTTGGATACTCACCTAGCCAAGTCCTCCTTCCATTGCAGAGGTGCATGTTGGTGGTGGGTCATCCTTCTTGCTGGTTTGGTGGGTCATCCTGACAACAGACACCAGTCTGATGGGGTGGGCTGGTGTTCTGGACAACCAGACGGTCCAGAGGAGGCGACCTGGTCCTCCCTTCACACCTTCACCGAGTTTTAACTAGTTGATGTCAGGACACAAGCCAATACCACGCTGAGATGTAAGGTGTTGCAGATGGTGGTGAACCCCTCGCCAGTCTTGAGGTTTCAGTTCCACCATTCCTGGTTATGTTAATGCGGTCGGACGGTTTCTGCCGTAGCACGTTGCTGTTGGTGGTGCCCCGGAATGGAAGGGACAAGAAAAAGGAAATTTGTGTATTCACCTGTAAATTTGTTTTCTCATCCTCTTCCATTCTGGGGCACCACACCCCCCTACTGTTTTGTTGCAACTGCATAGGTTGCTATTGATGCCTTCTGGAGGGTTAGAGTTTTCTTTGCTAGATTCAAAACAAGTTATGCATGATACGCGCAGGTTAGCTTTGCTCCCCTACCGGGGCTGTGGCTGGACTGCTTTTTAATGAACTGGGGGTGTCCGGCCACAGCTTGAGCCAATATATAGGCCGGGAGGAGCTTAGTTTGTTTTTCATGCAGTCCCCACCTACGGCTGAGGTTAAACCACGTGTTGCTGATGGTGGTTCCCCAGAATCGAAGATGGCGAGAAAAGAAATTTACCGTGAGCACACAAATTTCCCTTTTCTCTGGTGAAGCATGTGAGCGCGGCCCTTGGCTCTGTGATGCTGCATTATAAGGAAGGTTCTGTAGACCAGGTATTCTCAACACCCTGGCTGTTCTCCCTCTCTCCCGGCGTCCACAGTCTAATGATGCGGGGCTTTAGACCACCAGCCCTGTTACTGGTGGTCTATGGAATAAGAATTCAGGGGGTGTGCCACTACACTCTGCCTTCTTTCTACTTTCAGAAGCAGCTGTGTTCTGACAGGAAGGGTGAGGGCATCCATGATGAGGTGAGCTGCTCAATGCACGGAGTCTCTTTAAATAAACATATAGATTCCCTAAAGGCCTGTCAGATATTACAGTGCATTTACAGACACCATGCTGCTAGAAGGAAAAATTTGATCCGTTTGCCCCATAGATAAGATGTAAGGAGCTAGGTTAGACATACAGTATGTGAAGGAGAGAAATCATTTTGCATCAAAATGTTCGTACGTTACTTTGTATTTTGATATAGATTTTTACATTGGGGGTTATTTACTATTTGTAGGCATTCACAGCATTTTCCACATTTAAAAAACAAAATATGCCATGTTTGCCCAACCATGCCTGAGTTTTCTATATTTACTTCTAGTTCATGTAGCTTGGTGAATGCCGGCGAACACCATTTTTGTTTTCCAGCTTATAGCAGCGAACCCCACAGGAAACAATGTTATTTTAGGCAACAATGGGGGGAATTATTTGGTGAAGCCAGTGAGACTTGCAGTGTGCATTGCGATGTGGATTGCAACCTGCATCTTGGTGAGCTTTATAGCTCAAAAAAAATATATGTTTGTTCAGCCTTTTTACCTTAATATTGACCTGTACTTGTGATGGTGCATGTTTGCAGTTTGGAAACAACAGCACCCAATGGGCGATGCAGAAAAATTAGACGAATTATTTTGCATAGCCCATAGGGTTCTGTTATCTCCAAACTTTAAAAAAATTATACTGCAGGTTGCAATCTACACAGTAATGCACACTGCAGGTCACGCTGGCCTCACCAAATCATTAGCATGACCCCCATTGTCTCTTTAGGTCATTACTGTATCTGTACCTGATTGTGAGCTAGAACGTCAGTTATCTAACATTTAAAAAACAACCAATTAAACTGTTATTACATTATTATTAATATTTATTCAACTCTTTATGTGCAGCTTTCTAAAAACCAAGACACTCCTGAGACACATGTATTCTGAGACCCATCCCATGCCCATCACATACCCTATAAAAGTGTGTTTTCAGCAAGATTTCTTTATTTTTCTAAACTAAATCTGCTGTGGCTGTTTGTCAGATTTTGCCAGGAGTGCTTCTCCTGTGAGGCGCTCTCTGTGCCCGCACCGCTACGCCGCTGCGCTAGTGCAAGCCCGCCCGTGTGTTGAGCATCGCACAGGGCTTTTAAAAGCCTATGCACTAGCGACACCTAGCGCCAGCTGCGAGCTCAGGAAAACAGCATTTAAGAAGGTAAATACACATCGCCTGTTATGTGTGGGTGATCGCAGTACAGGGACAAAGTGAAAATATCGTGAATGACATTGGGAACACTAGAATGGCATGCCACATGTTTTGGAGGGCAAAAAATGCACGTTTGAAGCACAACTCAAAAGTCCCTAAAATGCATTACAAAACAATTCCAAGCAGGTCAGCGATCCTGTGGCACATGTACCAGCACAAAAAATGTAAAATATAAAAAAAGGGGCCAAAATATTACAACTATTCAAGCCCCATTGAACTCTTTGGGATAATCACAGCATGGTGTGCACATGGTGTTATGTGGCACTGTAGGGAACACAACGCCGGCGTTCATTTGATCTCCTGCGCTTGTTGATACATGGGACACTACATGGCACTCTCAGAGGTGCTATTGATTTTTAACTTGATAAATACACTTTATGTGGTTGGACCTGATGTTCACCTGGCGCTAAGCGTCGTTAGCGCTTCTTAAATAAACCCCTTCGCTCTGTATGCTGCAGTATTCCTCACTTGCAGCACACTACTGGTTACTACACTCATGCCTGTCCACCAATTTTGCGCTGTCTGGGTGCGCTGTGTGTGGCGCAAGTGTGAAATAACACGGTGATCTCAGCTATTTTGCACCAGCGAATATAGGTAACAAGGTGACATTGTGGTGGCATTTTGCTGTGTATTCGTTGCAGGTGCGCTTGACAGCGGGGGCCCATTTTGCTGTTCCATAACCAGAAATCTGAAGAGCTGAAAACCCACTTAGAGCCTTAGGGCAACATGGAATTTGTCCCCAGAGTGTATGTGTGGTGTCTGGGCTGTTTGTCAAGCCTCAAAAAACATTTCATAAAAAAATGTAAAATGTGAAAATAATTTATTAGCTGTTCCTCTAATACTAGTTAGCTGTCTGACCCTCATGCTCGATATTTTAGTGACAGGTGCAAGGGTTACATAAACATTCTTGCTGAAAATAACATTGATTCCTATGGGGTTCACCACAGAAACTGGCTCACTAAAAAGCCGGTTCCCAGAATTTGCCTAGCGAAAACCACGAGACGTAGATACTGCAAGCACAGCCTTTGCCTGGCAAATAGGCTGTTTTCAGCATAGTAAATGCCCCAAACTAGCAAAAGCAATGCGATTGGCCGGCAGATGGCCGCTTAGTAAATCACACCCATGGCGCATTGTGGCGAAACTTGCGGTGAGCCACGAACGCTGTAAATCAGGCCCATAATGTTTATTATATTTCCATAAAGACTCAATACCAGATAAAGAGTATAGCTATGTTGCATAGGTATTTATAGCACTCGACTTATATATATATATCATACATAAAAGTGGAGAATACAACCATACAATGCAAGGTTACCAACAATAGAATCAAGCGACACCATTAGATCAAGAAAAACGTCCAAAAACTGCCCTCAAAGCAGATCTCTGGGATCACCATAGGGCATAGTGAGTAATACAGGTGGGTGAGTACCGTTAATTTACACTTAATAAAGAATTCAATGGGGTTTGTATTTTTACCCCACAAACACACTCTTCGGCCATGCCCTCCCCAGCACATTCTAAAAAAAATGAAAAAAAAGCTGGTATTCCATTTGCAGTAACCTACATGGGATGCCACAAGGTGTAAACCCCCGGGAGTGCCCCGCATCACCTTCCCAGGGCACCAACACCATTTTTGCAGCCCGCTGCCACTACCTCCTGCCCGTGCATGTGCTGAGGGATCAGTGGAAATGTTTTTAGGGTGATTCGGGGGGGGGGGTTCACACAGTGGGGCATCCCAAACTGGCTGTAGGGATGCCCCATGTAGGCCCTGTGTGCCTGTGTGGCTATAAGGGTGTTGCAGTGGCACTGATGGTGGCTGCAGAAGCCCAGTGTGGTGGCTGTGTGGGAACCAGGCGCCCTGAAGATAGCTACAGGGGCCCAGTGCCTGTGCTGAAACCAGGGGCTGGGGCACCTAATGCTGGCTGCAGGTGATGGTGGCTACAGGGCCAGGGGTCCTGATGGTGGCTGCAGAGGCTAGGGGACCTGATGGTGGCTGCAGGGGCCAAGGGTTTCAGGCCCCATGGGTCACCACCCTTCTGGCGATTCCACAACCCCCAGTCTCCGCTGACTTACGCAACGCAGGGTGAAGGCAGATGAATGTTCATGTACACTGTGTCATGTACAGTGATTTTTGTGCCAGGGTTTGTGCAATATACTAATAAAACTATTTGTTTCTGGCAATAAGAGTGCCTGAATTTAGTGCCAGTCCCACATTTAACCACTACTTTGGTGTGTATATTTTGAAGGCAGATGAACCAGGGACCAGGCTGGGCAGAAGTCAGGCTGGCTGAGGTCATATACCGGAATGACAGTCCTTCCAATTCGGGGTTCCAGGGGGATATACAGGAGAATGGTCAAGGGTCAAGCCAGGTTGTCAGAGGGTCCACTGTACAGATAAGTAGACAAGCTCGAGGTCCAGCAGGCATCGGTCCAGGCAAGTCTGATGAGTGTCAGACAAAGCAAAAGTCGGCAACAGTTAATCAGAATCCAGCTAACAGTGGTACTATTACACCCAGCGAAAGCTATAACAGGAAACGCATGCTGGGAAAGGCCTGGTTTTATGTGGCCTTGGCCAATCAGAACAGGAGGTCAGAGTCAGCCCACCACCTTAACCCCAGCAATACCTCTGGGGAAGCTGACCTGCAAAGCTAGCAAAACATGGACGTAAAAGGAGACGGCATGCCTAAAGTTATGATTAACCAGCATGTGGGGAAGCTGAAACCATGACAAGGGGACTTGATGGTGGCTGCAGGGACCAGTGGACTTGAGCCAGGGGCTTGTGTGACAGCTGCCCTTTAACAGTAAAGAAAACAAATGACTTTTCGCTCTGACTGTCTGTGTATGCTTTTTTACATTTAACCCTTTGTGAATTAGTAAGGGATCCCTGAGACTCATATACCAGTTCACAAGGCTTGGGGGGGCAAGCGGGTGACTTGCCATTAACTTCAATTTATGTGGTAATGTGCGCAATGAGTATGAAAAGAAAACGATAAAACCTAGCAGAGAAAAAAACAAAAATAATACAACAAAACATAATTAAAGAAAAACAAACAAGACTAGCAAACACTAAGCTGCGGAGTATAGCCTGTAGTTCACCAGGTCAACCTATATCCTTTTACATAAATACTGAGCTGAACATAACTAGATAAATATAAATAGATATAACATAAATAGGTATAACCTCCCAGCTTCTGAGCCTTCCAAAATGTACTCTGTGAGTCCTGGCTAGATTGTGAAGGGTATACAAGTGGATTCCTGTTAGAGGTTGTAAAATTAAATCAAGTTTGGTATTTCTGTCACTGAATAAGGCAGAAAGCCCACTTAATATTTTATTGTACGTTGCTTTCTGAATGCACTGTCACGGATGGGCAGTGCTTCAATTGGTTTCTTAAGAAATCTATAAAATTAGAGCAAGTCAATATATATAGAATCAAAAAACTTAGCCTTGTTCTGGGTCCCCTAATTAATATGGAGACACAGACCTTGTATGTCGAGCTTGTTGTAAATCCTTTCATCCTGTTCCCCCGGGTAGCGTTCTGGTACATCACAGCAGCCATCCGACCAGTCTGAGTTCCGCCTCGGTTAGGATATATCTGTTTCGAAAACGACTGCACAGAATGACAAGTTTCACTCTCCAGAATCGTTATGTAGTATTTTTTTTATTTTTAAAATTGATAAGATCCTTAAAAGCTTGTTAGATGTAAAATCAGTGGTTAAATAACACTGTATAAAAACAATAAAGCCTTCAGTTCTCGTGGCTGATGTGCGTTTCGTCCCTTCAGGTCATCATCAAAGCCTGCCTCTCACATACATCGTAGATCCCTTTGTCCATTCCTCTGGCTTATTATGCAAAATAATGAACGACTTTCTCATTGCAAGAGCCATATCTCGTGCACATTTCATGGAAGAAAAGTCTGTGTCTGATGGTTCTCTACTGTACATCTAATTAAAACCAGCATACAAATCAAAATTCCCTTCTATTCTCTCACATCATACCGAAACAGTATATATTTCTCACCATAATGTATTCTTTTGTAATTCCCTGAAGTATAAAATGATAAGAACCTGTTTACATCATCGCCCTCTTGTGGTCACACAACAAGGTCACAGTCTGAAACAGACCATGCAAAACCCACAAAAGCCATACACAAAGGGCCTCGCTCTCCCTTTTATGTCAATTACATAGGAGGAACATCATACCCCGAAGAGAGAAAGGGGGCATAAATCCATAATAACACAAAGAACACGGGTGCTCTCATACAGTTTACTTAAAATATGATATTAAAATCCTATTTAAATTCCGAAAGGTTAATAATAATACTATTGGTCTTGAACTCATATAAAAGCTGCCTGCGGCCCTGTTTCATTCCTCAAATATTGCACATACCCCATTAATAGAACCAATATTAATTGTCGTTAATAAAACAATTCACATCAATTTCAATATTAAGCCCCCATGGTTCAAGAATGTCTAAAGGGAAGATGCAAAATGTTTCTCTTTTGGAAATTTCCATCTCCACAATTGGATTCTCTCCAATGCCTATTGATTTGACAGATAATGGTATATTTACACCTTTGGGGCTTTGATCATGAAGTTTTTTAAAATTGTTTGATACACTGTGGGTTGAGATTCCCTTCTTGATATTGTGCACATGTTCAGCTAACCTCACTTTAAAAGGTCTTTTTGTTCTTCCTACATATTGTAGACCACATGGGCACTCTAACATGTTAAGAATTCTATAGATACATACTCCTTCTTTGTGCTTTTAGATGCAAACTTTTCTTTCTTTTCAAAGGCTAGACAACTTCTGCAACCATTACAGGATAAAAGCCTTCTGTAAGCATTTTGATATTATGCTGTTCAACTATCTTCATAGGTGGATCGATGTAACTTCTAGTGGTTAGTGTTTCTAGGCTCCTGGTTTTCTTATAAATAAACCTGGGTCTTCTTGGGAGAAAATTCTTTAACATTATGTCTGAAGTTAAAATGTTCCAATGTTTTCTATTTGCTTGGAGTGATGATTATAGGTGGTGATGAAAGAAATGTCATACCCTTTTTTTTCTTTCTTTCTATTTAATTTTTTCTTGTCCCCTCCATCCCAAGTTCCTCACCCAATCTATCGTTTCATTGAGCATATTTTTCCTATAACCCTTTTCCTGAAACGTAACTTTCAAAACAGCGACCTGTTCTTGAAACACCGACAACTCCTTGCCAATCTCATGAACTGTCCTTTGGGGATTATTCTAATCCACGTGGAATAATGACAGCTGGTGGTTGGAATATATCCATTCCTATCCGTTGGTTTGAAGTATGTCTTTGTCTGTCAATGTCTTTGTCTGTCAAATTCCTTCTTTCTCATAGACTGTAATGTCTAAAAACATTTGACAACATTTGACTTGTTGTTATTCAATTATCCTTTATATTTATTCAACTCTTCCTCTTTTCCATTCCAAGGAAGCAATCGTCGATGTAGCGCCAAAATAACACTAATTCTTTTGATGGGTTATGATAGACATTTTCAATTTCCCACTTGCCATTAACCCCTGGCCCCATTGCCTGCCTCCCCAAAGCCTGACGGAGGGGCAAAAGCGCCTGTGGCCTGCGAAGGATATGTGAGCTTGTAGCCCTCAGTGCCGGGGGTGACCAAGGCTGGCCTGTGCACCCTGGTCTACAAGCCCCCATAGCTGGTGCCTGGGCTGGTTATGCTTGGATAGGGGGGACCCCATGTCATTTTTTTTTATTTTTAAGGGTTTAACCCTTACAAATTAAAAAAAAAAATGTGTGGGGTCCCCTCTAGGAAGGGGTTTTCTTGAAAAAATATTTTTTCAATTAAAAAAAATGTGACAAATGTAAGTTTACTGCAAAGTTTGCTTACAGTAAATACGAATTCTGTTGCAATGCAAAGGGAATAGTCAACAAGAAACTGGAGATATCGAACAAGAGAAAGAGGGACTCCCCCTTTCCTTCAAGGACAACTTGTAGCAATCCTAGTCTGTTTCACAAAGACACAAGAATTTTGCAGTCATTTTTAGTTCATTTCTGATATTTGAGTGGACCAATCACTGGCTACCTAGAGTTGATAAGACTCTAGGCCTGGTGCTTTGCCTATACCCGATTTGGGGAGCCTCTCATGTTTGCATTAATATGCAAGGGATACAGGGGCGGACTTGCCATCGGGTGCAGCTGGAGAATTCATGGTTTGCCACCACCTCCCTGCATTGGCTGCCTACCAGCCCCCATAGTTAATGCTGGCTCTCCGGTAACGCTTCTAGCTGCCGGCCAGGAGCTCTGTGCAGTGTATCCGATTCACCCGCCTCGCGGTTAGAAGCATTGTTGGAGAGCCAGCATTAAACTACATTGCCGTCTGTCAGCCTGGGCGTAGTGGACACTGCAGGCTACCAGTGTCGGGTCGCAGCGGCAGACCACCAGTAGGGGGGGGGGGGGCTGTCACGGCCAGTGTGAAGTGGCAGTAGCAGGCAGCCAATACTGAGGGGGTGGCAGATGGCCAGTGCGGGGTGGTGGTGGCGGCAGGCGACCAGTGCAAGGTGACAGTTGGAGGCAGTGCGGGATCCCCCAGGTAAGAGAAACAATTACCAGGATAGTGAAAATCCTGGTGAATGGTCCTCTTGTGAAATATAAATTACATTTGGTATCAATTCTTAATTACAAATTTACTGTATGTCTCTAGAAAAAAATCACAGCTATCATGAAACAAATCCATGAGCGTAGAAATTAACACAACCTGAGTATAGAGTCAGTTCTTGTTTCAGTTTCTCATAACAGTGTAGCAGTGTGGAACATGCTGGAAGGTGGATGCCATATAGCACAGTAATAAACACCTTCATCTTCTGATAAAACCCCCTTGATGGTTAAATATCCGGTATTTTTCGGTGTATCTTTGGATCCTGAAAATCGGTCAGGCACTCCATCTCCCTGGTGTTTGCTAGAGTCATCTTTATAATATAGAAGATAGCGAGGTCTGTTACCATCTTTTTGCTGGTACCAGTATACATATCGATCACTAATACTGTATCCAGTGAGGATACAGGGCAGGGTCACTGTGTTCCCTGGGGTCACTGACTCTGTGGCTGGTTGTGTCAGAGTCACCTGTGCAGCACAATCTGAAATACAAAGAACAATATCACTATGAGCAATAGCTAAAGTTTGTTATCGGCTGTGCAGTTCTGCAAATTTCTATCTATTAAATAAATAGTAATAGTTAAATAAATAGTAATAAAACTGTTTCTGAGAAGAGAGTTTTCTTACATGTGCAGGCAGATATTAGAGCCAGGAGGACAGTGATGTAGGTCATGGTGAGGAGAGAACTGTGGCAGTGGTGTGATGGTCTGCCTCATACTCCTCCTTATATTCAGGCAGAATGCTGACACACCCTGTGCATAGGTAAATGAGCCCTATCTATAGAGCATATAGTGCTATATAAGAAGAATAAGCATGTAGAATACAATATACATATGGATTTAGTTGAACAGAATATTGATAATGCATATGAAACATGTTCATGTTATAGTAACTTACACTAGGGGTTGAATTTAATTTATAGATGGCTTACTTAAAATCCTGAAATATTTTACAATGGGGATCAAGCTAGTAACCATGTCTGGTAAAACAAGAATCACCTTGGGTGTGCCTGGGTTCTAACAGTGTAAAAAATAAAGGGTGGACAGAAAAGGGAATGATCTCAAATGGTTGTGTTGAATGTAGCAGAATGTGCCCTCTGAGAGAGTGGCAATAACATTTATTGTCCACTAGAGGGTGGCAATAGCAAAAGATCATTTCCAGCGTTCGCTATTATTTCATTCCAGTGGTACTTAGTGATTACTACATGATAATTAAATGCTCTAAAAGATAAACCCAAGTCGTGTAATTTTTAAATAAACTTTTAGTACTAATTTGCAGCTAAATACTTCCATATTACATATAGCATATGGCAAATTGTTTCACGGTAACATGGGACATCTTCCAACTTCTGCTACATTGTGGTCGTTTTTGTTGCCTTGACCCCAAACGAATTAATTTATATTTTAAAAAATGCTTTAGCGATTGGCTTGCGTCCGCAAAAATACGCTCAATCAGCATTAGGAAGCTGTGATCTGCCATCCCTATCCGGTCTCCTAGCAGGCAGGCCTTGAGAGGTGGCCAGTAGGACAGGCTTCCCATCATTTTGCATGGGATTTTAAAGGCTGGTACAGGTTTGACAGGATTCCTTCAGTGACAGCTATCACCCTGAAGGAATCCTGTTGCCTTTACCCCATTTTTTTATGTTTTTAAAAATGCTTTAGATACTGTGGCCATTTAAGGGCATCGGGAAGCATTTTTTTCGGGAGAGAAAGGACCGGCTGCAATCGTTGCAATTCTAGATGCAAAAATGTAGCTGGATGAAGGAACAAGGGATCAGGGTGCCTAGACTTGCGACCCCTGATACCATCATTTTGCACATTTAAGGCTGATACAGGTTTCACTGGATTCTTTCAATGGCAACTACCCCCATGGAGGAATTCTTAGTCTTGACCCCAGTTTTTTTTATGCTTTTAAAAATGCTTTAGATGCTATCATGCAGCTACAATAGTCCAGGAATTGGGAAGCCTTTTTTCTCAGGAAGATTTAAATTCACCAGGAACATATTCGACAAAGTGGTGCACCGCCCACAATAAAAAATGCTGTGCTACACTGTAGATATTAGAAACATAAAACCCAAATGGGCTCATGGGACAAAGCCCAGAAACCCAAACATCAGGAGCACCAATTCAATCAATAATAATACAAAGTAATTTATTAAGAGTCACAATGATCAAGAGAAACAGAAACACAACATACAATACAAGACTAACACATTAAAAACACTGCGTATCCCCAAAATACATCCAGCGCTGCTGTTCACAGCAAGAAATACCTGGGCAACTCCTAAGAAATCAATCCATGTAAAAAGATTCCCCTTAACAACCAATCTTTTTGTGCCGGCACAAAAGAACCCCCCCCCCCCACACAAAAAAGCCCCTACTATCTATATAATAAAGTGACAGTGCATGATCAACAACACAATTCGTGTACAATAATAAAAAAGTTATTATATCTAATTACAAAACCAAATCTTCAATGAGTATAACAACATCCACAGTGATACAGAGCAAAAAATTATATACAGACTAATATTATAATAAGTAACCTATAAGTGTATAAATATTGGTCAAGAACACAACATAAATTACAAACGGACACTATAATGCAGACTAACCAGGGCAGAAAGGGGGGGCAAAAATACTTAGCCTAGCAACGGGTATAACACGTGGAAATACGGAGTGGGGAGCTGGCAGCAAGGACACCTTCGAACGCGGCCGCCCGTGCCGCTTCACTGGGTGAATAAAATAAAACAAGATAGCTTGCTTAAATACCTGAGAGGAGATGTTCTATTACGCGCCATTTGGCAGGTGTAGGTGGAACGCATCTGCGTCCCAACACGGGTCCCACACAACGGATGTGATGTCGAGCGGAGCCGGAAGTGATGTAATACACCAGCGCTTATTCAGAACAGCGCTGTGAGTCAGGGTGGAAGGGAACTGCAATGTCCCAGGACAACCAACGTCACAAGGCCCATCACACACGTCCCCCCCCACCCAAGACCGCATTATCCCATAACGCCACGGCTGCGTCCATATATCACCCAATGGCTTACCCGATATTACGGCGCCAGTACCGCGCCCCAGCAGGTGCACCCCTCGTCCGCCTATCCCGCGGGCGCCCCCACCGGGACCAGGCAGGGCGCAAGTCCCACTCGAACACGGTGTAGGCGCGCGCGGGAGGGCGCACAGGCCCCACAAATAAGGGCGCAAGCCATATATATACATCCATTAAGCCCCCAGTCCAGGTATAAGCAAGTACAATAGCTGCCTTGATCAAAAATCTTGACTAGAGATTACACTAAACACAATAATATAGTAAACTACAAAATAAGATAAGTATAAAATACCCTAAAGTTGGCTGATGAATAACAGCCTTGCCACATTGTAGTTATTTGACATGTAAATAGGACTCATGCCCCAGAATTTAGAATGGGCCCCATAAATCTCCTGTCCTACAGGAACCCCCCACCAAATTCATGATGGGGGGGAAAAACACACAAAATGGCTCAATGATGTATACTCAGGCCTGAATATTAAAGCCCGTCCCATATTTCATATTCAAGAACAATAACCTACATAAAGAACTCATGATCAGTACATATTTGAGGGACAGGTTGCTTCATCCTGGAAATGATCTTGTTGTTATAATGGTGGGTACGGTGAGGGTTCTTGATACCACATGTGGTGGAGAGGCATGCTTTTCTTCTAGGAAACGGATCCCAAGACCAAACCAACGTGAAAATGGCTTCGTGATAACTTCAGGTCCTCGCCATAGACTGCTGGGGACAAATATAAACAAATGTATATAAGAAACTAGTGAAAACCACAATAGTGAAACCCAAGTTAAAAAACAGGGTTGAAAAACACATATAGAGCACACCAAAACAGTTCTAAACACACCATGCACACATTCCCTCAGGCATGTGTCAGATCCCATATAGGGAAATGTATTGCATGTACACAAGGGTATATGTGCATGTAGACCCAATAAGTGTTAATAATGTAACCCAAATTGCACTAAGATGAGTGAGATATAATGACCCAACTTCTGGATCTTACTCACAAACCACAAAAAAAAAAAAAAAAAAAAAAAAAAAAAAAAGGGGTGGAACAAGAAAACCCCCCCAAACCCCCGAAAACAACCGTGCACCCATAAAAAATAATATAAATGTAAATAGTCTACGGAACCCAGAGATTCTTGACACGGGGATACCCACAGAGGATTGTAAAACAGGCATATATTAAGGCTAAGCAATCAGACAGGATTGTTGAGATATCGTCCCCGACGGGACTGTAGAACTAGAAGGACACCAGAAGGTGTCCGATTTGTGACGGATTACAACAAACAATGGAGGGATATTCAGGGTATTCTCTCCAGACATTGGCATATATTACTGTCAGAACCATCATTGGGAGAAATAGTGGGCCCAAGGGCTTTATTGACGGCCCGTCGAGCTCCAAATCTAAAGGACCATCTCTGTAAAAGCCATTTTTTACCTACTAAGACGTGGCTACAAAAAAATAGCATTTCTGGTTGTGCCCCGTGTACGAACT
Organism: Gastrophryne carolinensis; assembly: GCA_027917425.1. NCBI lineage: Eukaryota > Metazoa > Chordata > Amphibia > Anura > Microhylidae > Gastrophryne > Gastrophryne carolinensis. The sequence goes on along the minus strand of CM051234.1, from coordinate 468,981,375 downwards.
GCTCGATTTGCTCATTTGTAGAAAAAACCAAAACATTTTACGAATTTACAGACACCTTTATTAATTGCAGAACACGGTCTGTAATTTATTTGTTGCAGTGTGGGTGTCCACTGGCCTACGTTGGAGAGACACAAAACGCGCTGAAGACACGGATCCAAGCCCACATGTCCAATATCCGGCTGGCCAGCCGGGATAAGGAATTGGGTAAGAACATCTCCCCTGTGGCAGCACATTTTTTGGAGAAACACGGGGGTGACCCTAAGACTTTGAAGGTTGTGGGAATAGAGAGGGTGTCTGTAGGCCCTCGGGGGGGGGCGATTTAAAACGCCGCCTCCAACAAAGAGAGTTAAGGTGGATTTTTCAACTAGACACCCGGAGCCCTAAGGGCCTGAACGAGGATTGGGCGTTCACCCCATTTTTGGGGGTGACATAACAGCTTCAGGGAGTAGGAATGTAGTGGATCCTTTTTGATCGTGGGTTGGGAAAGGTAATTGGGGGACCTTGTGAAAACGTGCTTTTCCAGTAGTTCGGATTCCGTAGACTATTTACATTTATATTTTTTATGGGTGCACGGTTGTTTTCGGGGGTTTGGGGGGTTTTTCTTGTTCCACCTTTTTTTTTTTTTTTTTTTTGTGGTTTGTGAGTAAGATCCAGAAGTTGGGTCATTATATCTCACTCATCTTAGTGCAATTTGGGTTACATTATTAACACTTATTGGGTCTACATGCACATATACCCTTGTGTACATGCGATACATTTCCCTATATGGGATCTGACACATGCCTGAGGGAATGTGTGCATGGTGTGTTTAGAACTGTTTTGGTGTGCTCTATATGTGTTTTTCAACCCTGTTTTTTAACTTGGGTTTCACTATTGTGGTTTTCACTAGTTTCTTATATACATTTGTTTATATTTGTCCCCAGCAGTCTATGGCGAGGACCTGAAGTTATCACGAAGCCATTTTCACGTTGGTTTGGTCTTGGGATCCGTTTCCTAGAAGAAAAGCATGCCTCTCCACCACATGTGGTATCAAGAACCCTCACCGTACCCACCATTATAACAACAAGATCATTTCCAGGATGAAGCAACCTGTCCCTCAAATATGTACTGATCATGAGTTCTTTATGTAGGTTATTGTTCTTGAATATGAAATATGGGACGGGCTTTAATATTCAGGCCTGAGTATACATCATTGAGTCATTTTGTGTGTTTTTCCCCCCCATCATGAATTTGGTGGGGGGTTCCTGTAGGACAGGAGATTTATGGGGCCCATTCTAAATTCTGGGGCATGAGTCCTATTTACATGTCAAATAACTACAATGTGGCAAGGCTGTTATTCATCAGCCAACTTTAGGGTATTTTATACTTATCTTATTTTGTAGTTTACTATATTATTGTGTTTAGTGTAATCTCTAGTCAAGATTTTTGATCAAGGCAGCTATTGTACTTGCTTATACCTGGACTGGGGGCTTAATGGATGTATATATGGCTTGCGCCCTTATTTGTGGGGCGCCCTGTGCGCCCTCCCGCGTGCGCCTACACCGTGTTCGAGTGGGACTTGCGCCCTGCCTGGTCCCGGTGGGGGCGCCCGCGGGATAGGCGGACGAGGGGTGCACCTGCTGGGGCGCGGTACTGGCGCCGTAATATCGGGTGAGCCATTGGGTGATATATGGACGCAGCCGTGGCGTTATGGGATAATGCGGTCTTGGGTGGGGGGGGGACGTGTGTGATGGGCCTTGTGACATTGGTTGTCCTGGGACATTGCAGTTCCCTTCCACCCTGACTCACAGCGCTGTTCTGAATAAGCGCTGGTGTATTACATCACTTCCGGCTCCGCTCGACATCACATCCGTTGTGTGGGACCCGTGTTGGGACGCAGATGCGTTCCACCTACACCTGCCAAATGGCGCGTAATAGAACATCTCCTCTCAGGTATTTACGCAAGCTATCTTTGTTTTATTTTATTCACCCAGTGAAGCAGCACGGGCGGCCGCGTTCGAAGGTGTCCTTGCTGCCAGCTCCCCACTCCGTATTTCCACGTGTTATACCCGTTGCTAGGCGGGGAGGCCGATTCATCAATAGCGCCAGGTAGCGACAGATGAGCGACTGAAGTATGGCGCTATGAGCGCCGCTAGCGTCAGCCGCGGGCGTTAGCGATTCGCTATAGCAGGCCTCCTCAGTCGCTACCTGGCGTTGTTGCGAACAACGCCTACATTGCTGAATATGATGTTGGCCCTCAGCTTTGTTGGCGCTGTCAGTCAGTGTGACCACGCTATTCTACACAGCGCCTGTTAGCTTTGCTGTGTCCTGCCCATCCAGTACCTTCTGAATAAAACACATTGCCACATTTGTTTTGAAATGTAAATATTTTTTTATTGTGTGTAAAAGGTAATTACATTCTACCAGATCTTCGAATATAAATGGAAAATAAAACATAATTAAACACATAGTCACAATTTTTTTAATTTTTATTTGTTACCTAAAAAGGAAATACAATTAAATCACCAATGAGAAAGAAAAGGAAAATAAAAACAGAACAGAGAAAGAAAAGGAAAATAATAACAGAACAGAGAAAGAAAAGGAAAATAAAAACAGAACAGAGAAAGAAAAGGAAAATAAAAACAGAACAGAGAAAGAAAAGGAAAATAAAAACAGAACAGAGAAAGAAAAGGAAAATAAAAACAGAACAGAGAAAGAAAAGGAAAATAAAAACAGAACAGAGAAAGAAAAGGAAAATAAAAACAGAACAGAGAAAGAAAAGGAAAATAAAAACAGAACAGAGAAAGAAAAGGAAAATAAAAACAGAACAGAGAAAGAAAAGGAAAATAAAAACAGAACAGAGAAAGAAAAGGAAAATAAAAACAGAACAGAGAAAGAAAAGGAAAATAAAAACAGAACAGAGAAAGAAAAGGAAAATGAAAATAGGAATTAGAATGTAAAGGAAACTTACAACCGAATTAAACACATAGCCACATGTATATATCTAATTTTTGTTTAATTTTTTCTCTTAAACTAAATTAAGAATAAAATATAAATGAAATAGAAAAAGAAAAGTCCTGCAGAAATGCAAAAGAAAAGAAAAGTCCAGGAAAGGTTTGTTAGAGGAATGTCCAGATCACGGTGCATCTCTTGGTGCCTGAAAAATTAAGAAAAGTGCAGTTAGTATATATCTTTATAGTTATTTTGTGCTTTATTTTTAAAAAATGCATAACTTGATAACCAACATTGGCGTCTTACACCCCCCTTAGAGTGGTTTGGGTCATCTTAAACCCCCCTTAGAGTGGTTTGGGTCATCTGAAACACCCCTTAGAGTGGTTTGGATCATCTTACACCCCCCCTTAGAGTGGTTTGGGTCATCTTAAACCCCCCTTAGAGTGGTTTGGGTCATCTGAAACACCCCTTAGAGTGGTTTGGATCATCTTACACCCCCCCTTAGAGTGGTTTGGGTCATCTTAAACCCCCCTTAGAGTGGTTTGGATCATCTTACAACCCCCCTTAGAGTGGTTTGGGTCATCTTAAACCCCCCTTAGAGTGGTTTGGATCATCTTACACCCCCCCTTAGAGTGGTTTGGGTCATCTTAAACCCCCCTTAGAGTGGTTGGGATCATCTTACACCCCCCCTTAGAGTGGTTTGGGTCATCTTAAACCCCCCTTAGAGTGGTTTGGATCATCTTACAACCCCCCTTAGAGTGGTTTGGGTCATCTTAAACCCCCCTTAGAGTGGTTTGGATCATCTTACACCCCCCCTTAGAGTGGTTTGGGTCATCTTAAACCCCCCTTAGAGTGGTTTGGATCATCTTACACCCCCCCTTAGAGTGGTTTGGGTCATCTTAAACCCCCCTTAGAGTGGTTTGGGTCATCTGAAACACCCCTTAGAGTGGTTTGGGTCATCTTACACCCCCCCTTAGAGTGGTTTGGGTCATCTGAAACACCCCTTAGAGTGGTTTGGGTCATCTTACACCCCCCCTTAGAGTGGTTTGGGTCATCTTAAACCCCCCTTAGAGTGGTTTGGGTCATCTTACACCCCCCCTTAGAGTGGTTTGGGTCATCTTACACCCCCCCTTAGAGTGGTTTGGGTCATCTTAAACCCCCCCTTAGAGTGGTTTGGGTCATCTTAAACCCCCCCTTAGAGTGATTTGGGTCATCTTACACCCCCCCTTAGAGTGGTTTGGGTCATCTGAAACCCCCCCTTAGTGCGTTTGGTTGCTCTTTTGGATGGGAGGTCAAAGACATTTAAACAGGAGTGCAGTACTTGCATTAGAGTGAAGGGTAGTTAGCTTACCGCAAAATAAGAAGTGATCAGCCTTTCCCTTAGCTCATCGCCAGTCTGGGTGTCCTCACTTCTATCTGCGGGCAGGTTGGGGATTTCTGGCACCAGTGCTGTCTCCTCGGGGGCTTGGATTCGGTGACAAATGCAAATGTTGTGTAGCACACAGCAGGCAAGGATGATCTTGGAAACCTTCTGTGGGCTGTAGAGCATCTCTCCTCCTGGCCGTGCCAAACAAAGAAAGCGTGCTTTCAGCAGGCCGATGGTTCTTTCCACAATGCTTCTGGTCTTGCGATGCGCTGCATTGTAGCGTTCATGGGCAGAGGTCCGTGGGTTCCTGACCGGAGTCATGACCCACGTTCTCTGCCCATATCCCTTGTCCGCTGTAGAAAAAACACAAGGAGAGAGACAGCAATTAGTACTAGTACATGTTTTTGGGTGGTAGTTTGTTGAAAATTGCCTTACTAGGCCACATATTAGCAAAATACATAGACATGGTTAATTTATTACCCAGTAGCCAGCCAGCTGGCATTTCGTTGTTATCAAACTTCCGGCACAGGACTGTCCGCTGCAAGACGTAAGAATCGTGGCATGAGCCGGGGAACCCCGATCTCACCGCCCGCAGCTTCATCTCATGGTCACAGACCACCATGATGTTAAAGGAATGGAACTGCTTCCTGTTTCTGTAGGACAGCTCCTGTGCACGGGGAGGGCGGAAAGGGATATGTGTACCATCAACGCACCCTAGCACATTCGGGATCCCTCCCATCAGATAGAAAGCATGTTTTATTTTGGCAACCTCTTCCTCCTCCTCAGGAAACTTGATGTAAATTGGGATTAAATCACAAATTGCCAGAACTACCTGGATTAGGATGCGGCTCATAGTAGCCTGGCTTATCCCGCTGAGGAGGGCTGAGGTTGCCTGGAAGGTCCCTCGTGCCAACACATTAAGAGTGGCACACAGGCGTACTATGCCTGGAATGGAGTGAGTGCGTTTGGTGGATGGCTCGATTTTGGTCTTAATCTGATCATATAGGGACTGTAGTGCAGCACGATTCAGACGGAAGCGGCTCCTGATCTGCTCGTCACTTAAGTCCCATACTGAAAGGCGGATTGCAAAGGAGCGGGGTGCCCTAAGCCTCACAACACCCCGCTCCCTTTCCTCCTGCTCTTCCAGCATACGCATACATCCATCCACCCAGACACCATACATCACCCTCTTATCCATCACACACACTAAAGATATATACAAAAACAAAAAAAATAAAAAAAAAACAATCACACACAACACACACACAAACAATCACACTACACACACACCCGCTACAATGCAGCTCACCACAAAACCAGAACTATAGTGGTCCAAACCACCAGCCTGCTGAAAACCAGCTTTCTAAGTTAAGCACAACCAAGAGGGGAGTTGCTGCACAGCCCACAAAAGGCCCCAAAATCAAGCCTTACTTGCTGTATGCTACACAAAATTTGCAGATGCCACCCAAACCAAGCTCCTAAAGAAACAGCACTGATGTCAGAAATCACCCAACAAGCCACAGAGAGTGAGGACAGAAACCAGACAGAGGCTCAAATGAGCTAAGGGAAGCGAGCACAGCACCACACCACAGCCTTTGCCACAGTGTAAGAATAGCAGAACCTAGTTCATTCCTTCCTTTTATACTTCATTTTCAAAAGTGACAGGTCCGCTTTGCCGCCTTTTGCGTCGCTCTGCTATTTCCGGGCGCCAATTAGCCGACCCAGGTGTGCGTAAAACAGAGTGCGCACGCGCACGCTAGTAGCGCTACTAGCGTACTTGAGCCGTAACGTGCGTGCATTAACGGACATGGGCCAAAAATCAGGTGGGGACCAATGAAAGTGAAGCTGTTGTTTTTTTAAATAGCCGTTAGGCTAAGCACATGTCACAAGGGTTGCAGATACATCAGTCCATTGTTGGATTTGGGTGTGTGTTGTTTGTTGATTGAGGTCTGTAATGAGTTAATTGGCTAACACACATGCTTCTGTCAGTGCAGTGGAGGTGTGCCTAGAAGGAACTGGGCTGTATGTGTGAATCAATTAAGTGGGCTGCTTTTGGATTGGCTGTTAGAGCACATAAAACCTGCCCAAGCCTAAGAGATTGCGATGCCATTCTGTAGTGTGCATGCGTGCTTGTGGGGTGTTGATTTGTGTGTGTGTGCAGCTACAGGATGGAGCCAAATACAGGACATCTGCCGGCCACAGCAGGCCCGAGTAGGAGTTTGGTGGGTGCTGTGCGCAGACCTCCCTTACGGAAAAGGGCACAGCCTGAAGGTGGGGCAGCACCCCAGGCTAAGCGCCCAGGTGCCAAGAGGGAGCCTGAATTTAATTTGGCTGAGAATAATCATCTTGTGCGCCTGACACTTGCGAAATGGGAGCTGCTTTTTGGCTCCCAAAGCAAGTCCATAGGCAAACAAGAAAGAAGCAAACTGTGGGATGCCATTGGTGTGGAGCTTAGTAGCACAGCTCAACACCCACGTAGTGGCCCATCCTGCAGGAAACGCTTCTACACTTTGCGAGGGGCCCTTATGAAAAAGATGAATCACGATCTTGATGTGGACAGTGGGTTCATCCAGGCTCCAAAGAGTACCTACAGGCCGTATGAGGAGATGCTGAAGGCCAAAATCCCACTGGCTCGGCTGCAGGGTGTGGATCCTGGGGATGACACCACCGGTTGGGCTGAAGGTACATATTTTCTGCCTTTTACAATAACCTAATGTTAATGTCTGTGATTAGCATTTTTACATTCTGACCAACTAACTGTAGGACCTTTGAAGTATTACATTATAGCTAAAACATTTGTAACTTTTCTGTCTGTTGCTTTATGCATAGGTGCACATGCTGCTGTCCGGGATGTGGCTCCGGACAACCAAGCTCCTGCCCTTCCAGCAACCTCAAGGCTACCCCAGTCTGCCATTGAAGGTATTTACCCATTATTTGTTTGCTGGTTTTTTGAAAAACAAATGGGTGTGGGAGCAGCTCAAGCAATAAAGGTTTGCCCTGTTGACTATTAATAATATGTGGGTGCGCCCTAATTGCACGCCCACTGTAACACTCACAGTCAGTAACTAACAAGGCCCTAACATGTGTAGATATGTAGGATGCCAGAGATGTGTAGCCATATATCGGCCTATCAATGTGTGAGCCACACTTGGCTTGATTAGTCAATATTAGTGAAAGAGCTGCTCACACACCTTAATGCAGGTTGTATTTTGGCACGCACATTAGCTATGGCTCAATGTTGGTTTTATTTTGCACTAGCTCCCATGCCCTTGGCCCCAGCATCTCCTCCGGATCCCACCTACTCTTTGGATGTCGGTAAGTGCATGTGTTCACCTTGCTTGATCCACTTTGACTCCAGTGCATGTGTCTCATTGGTCTTTTTTCTTTGTAGGCCAAGTGACTGGTTCATCTTTGGACCCCACTTCCGATGTTGCCGGTCAACAGGACCCTGTTGGTGTGTAGAGCAATACATAATGTATCCTTTATGCTGTTTAGGTAACACTGGTTCAATTTGGTTAGTCTACTAAGCTACATGTTTGCTTGGTAAACTTGAAGATGCCTCTTGGGAGTGCTGGTTGCCTCCCCAGGGTCAGTCTATTAGTTATTTTAGTGATAGCAATGTATATTTGCGGACATATTTTTAGGAAAACATTCACTGTAGTAGTTTGCTGAATCTTTAGACCCTTTTTTTTTTGTTTTTAGTTGACCCGAATATCGGAAGTGGCTGTCCAGAAAGGGCCCCTCAAGTTCCAGCTGCCAGAGATGAGGGTAAGTGGTTTTGCCTTGCTCTAGTATGTCTTTTGGCTCTAATGTTGTGCCACTTGCTTCTGGCAACTTGTGTGTCCACATCTATTTTCAAGGTCCAATCTCGAGTGAGGACCCCACTCCAGACATCTGGGATATTGCGGGTATGTTTAATTTAAGCAATGTTTATGATGAGATTTGCAGAAATTAGTGCGTCTTAGTCCTGTAACATACATGTTAACAATCTGAGTTTAACCAAGACCTTTGGTCTACTGTGTATTTTTAAAATTTTGAGAGGTATGACCTCGATAGCCTAACCAGGTTACATTAGAGTTTGGCCCACAGACCTACTAACCTGATTTTCCTGTTTAGCATTTGCCAACTTGGCCGACATCTCTGATGTTGATTCGCGACTCTCTGGCAGCGATACCTCGAGCCTACCTGGGCTGGAGGACACGCAGGTAACATGGCTGATGTAGACGACCTCTAAACCCATTGGCATATTCGTGGGTAGTGGAAGAAGCAACATGTAACATTTCATTTCATTGTTGTTTTGGCAGGAGGCGGAACCAGAACCCCAAGCTGGGACCTCTTCCCAAGTCCCATGTGGCCAAGCTTCAGAGGCTCAGACAAGGGTAAGTTGTCTAGTGAGTGTTTATGGTAACTTTTGGGAGGGGCATAGCTGCATTTGTTCCGTTTGACTAAAATGTGGTTTACTATTTTTTTAGCCTACTACCACAGCAAGAGGAGGTGTGGCACCAACCAGTGCCGATTTCTACACACTAGGGGTCCGGATGCTGGAGGACTACAGTCGCCAACAGCCGCGTGATGGAACTAATGAGCGCATTGCGGCGTTGGAAAATCAGGTGCTGATGTGTCAGCAACAAAATGAGGGCCTGCAGCGCCAGGTGGACCAGTTAAGGCAAAACCTACAACAGAACCAGGACCTTGGTCGCCTTGCCAATGTTATCGAACAATCTGTACAGCGGCAGGAAGAGGCAATACAGCGCCAGGCAGAGGCAATACAGCGGCAGGACCAAACTTTGTTGTTGATACAACAGCTCATACAACAGCAGTCTATATTTTTTACTGCACTGTTGTCCCCCAACACCGCCCCTAGCAATGACTCCCAACCTCCCCGGCCACCCAGCCAAGAATATTTATTTTGTTTGTTTTTGTTTGTGTAAATATATTTGCTTAACCCACATCTAAATTGTGTTTTTCCTAAGACCTAGCTAATAACACAGTCAGGGATGAGTATCTTGATCTAGATATGTCAATGTATTTGTAAATTTAGGCCACACATTTGAGACCATAGCTTACTATGATTAACACATGAAATGGCTCCAAAGGTATGGCTAAATTGACACACAAATGGGTTTTGAGACAGTTAAACTATGCTTTGCAAGGCACCACACTGTAATGATGTTCATCAAAATATTTAAGTTTAAAAAAGGGCCAACAGGGCCAACATTGCCCAACAAAGGGCGTAAACAGGCCAGCCTTCCCCCCACCCTAACGACGCCGCCGGCGCCTCTTCTTGGCCAGCAGCATCAGCTTCAGGAGCTTGATCTCCCGCCACAGTCTGCGATGCTGGTTTTCACAAGCTGTAGAGATGTAGAAAAAAAAATTTGTTAATAAATTGAATGTGACCTCAACAGACACAGATGTAGCAATGTAATGTCAGTGTGTCCAATTAGGTGACACTCACATTAACATTGTTGACCACTGTGCGCTTATTGGTTAACATGATATGAGTACTATTGACTGGCAGGAATGTGAACAACACATCCCAAGCATACATTTACTCTTAAAGTGTACCAACAGCCACCGGTGATCGGCCCTGGAATCTATCAGATTCCCGGCCTGATCACCTCCCTCCCCGCGGGACATCCAAGATCGGGATGTCCCTCGGGGTGAAACCCCCCCAACACCCCAAAATCCCTACCTCAGTAAAAAGGGACGCGCGGGAGGCGGAGGAAGAGCCACTTGGCCACGGCTTGTACGTTTGCTGGAGTAAAAGTGAGTTCAGGGGGTTGTCACACAGCGGTGACGATCAGGGGTGCCCCACCGTAGTGGACCAAGACCCAGGAAAGTCAAATTCCTGGTTGTTGTTCCACTTTAACTGTGGGGAAGCAAAGAAGGTATAAGTCCCAGTGTGTCCATTTTTGTGTTTAGTCACAGCCAAACCTCAGGGCCTAAGTCCTAACGAGTACACGAGTTTGCCCTATAATGTTAGAGGTCCAGACCTAATACGGCCCATTTGGTTGTGTCTAAGGCAAAAATAGTCTCTATGTGGCCAAATGAAGAATGTGAGGCAACAATCAAGCATGCAGACAGGCATGTTGGATTATTGTACAAACACATGGAATCTAGATGTGTGTGAAATTAACACATAGGTACATTTTAAATGTCTGCAGATGTGACTAGAAGACATAGGTTTCACAAGTCTTTAGGCATATGAAGTGGGATGTACTCACCATCGCAGCTGTGGCGGGGGCCCATGCTGCTGGCCGTCCCTGGAGCTGGGGTGGGGAGGAGGTTTTCTGGCTCCGTCTGCGTAGCAACATCTGTCAACAGAAAGCAAAAGACAAAAACACAATTAGTGGGCCAATGACACCTGACTATTTGACATCCATCTGGTTATTGAGTCTGAAAAATCAAAGGCTTGCATGGTTACATACAGGTTGTCCTAAATTAGCATATTTCCTGGTCCATGAGTTAATGTCAATTAGTTAGGGTTGCAACATGTATCCCTAAAGATAATGTGCTAATAACATAGACAGTGCTATGTAAAGGACTCATTAGCAGTTGATTGGCTAATGTTACTAGTGTGCCACATGTTTTTGCGGGAACAACTTAACCCAAGAAAAGAAATGAGAACAACCATCATGGTGTGGCCAGAAACATAGGGGTGGTTTCCAGTTGGCTAGCACTGTAGTGTGGTTTGTGATGTTAATGTACATTAGCAAACCAGCTTAGACAATGGACCAGGAAACGTGTGTGTTAAAAGTGTACCAAGACACAGGATTGTGATTATTCAGTGTAGTAGTCTACTTTGCCAGAGCAACACAATTTTAGTCCGCCACCGCCCCTGCCTTCCGCACCTCACTCCGCCAGTGTGTGCGCACACGCATGCCAGTAGGAAACAGAGCGCAGGCGCACACACATCTCGAGTGCCACACAGGAGGCAGGGACAATGGCTTCTGCCACCCCCAAAGAGGGAAGTAGTTTGTGGTGTTTGGTTGGGGGGGGGCCCTGGGTGAGGGATGTGATTTGGCAGGCAAGGCGCCATAATCCAAACAATATCAGCAAGGTTTGTGGGTCCACTTTAAGGAATGACATAAAGTCCCAAATGTACTAGGTTCAAACATACACTTACCACGACTATGCCCGAGGAGGATTTGACGCCAAAAATCCATGGAGGTGCCGCCTATATGATGCCCTGCAAATTACAGAGGAATGGCAAGGGCTAAGCACAAATGGTCAGAGGAAACCTGGCACAGACTAACAATTAAAACATGTAAACTCACCAGGGGATGAAGCGCCACTTGAAGCCCAGGGAGGGCTCTGAGGAGGAGGCGGGGAGCCTCGGCTCCTCACACTCTGCTCAGAAGATCCACCAGGCAAAGGGCCACCCTCCTCCCTCTCACTCCCTGCTTGAGAGTGGCCCCTTGCCTGGTGAGAGTCCTCAGCCTCAGAGTGTGAGGAGCTGAGGCTTGATCCAGCCTGCCCCCCCAGCAGCACACTCCTCTGGGGCGTCATCCCCTTCCTCCCCTGGGTCCTCTAAATAGGACCCGCGGGAGGGACCCTCCCCCGATGACTCCCCCGAGTCCGCCTGCCTGGTTCGGGGGAGGAATCCCTTCCCACGTTTCCCCAGGGGAGGACGCTTATCTGTGTGGAGGGGGTGAAAGCAAATAATTAATATAAAAAGCAAAAAAGGACACAGCTTAGCAGATGATTGTGCACAAAGGCCAAAAAGAACATAAGCTTTCACTTACCTGATGCGTAGGCATCATATAGGCGGTACACGCCTTCTGGGTCCCGGCGCTTAAAATCTGACCATTTCTGTTGAATAGCCCGGATGGTCAGGTTGGTCTTGAAGCGCCGGGACACAGTGGCCTTCACCTCCATGGCAAGGCGTTTTTTTGCTCCTCGGGCATAGTCGTATTCGGCCAGGCAGAAGTCCTATGAAAAAAGTAAAAACAAAAAAAAAAAAAAATCACAACATGACCTCAGAACAATGTCATAAACAGTTCTACAGAGACAAGATCAAAGTGGATCCACACCCAGGATTTACATTAGTCTGTGTTTGTGTGCACTTTTTTGGGCCACAACTATTGTGGGTGGCCCACTGTCTGCAACCCCCTTTGAAGGGCCCAAATACACAGCTGAGGACACTCCCACGTCACTCCGCAAGCCAAATACAGCGGTCCACGCCGGTGTGGTATGCGCAACCAAGGACCTTGGGAGGTGCATACCAGCTCAGCTGCATCTGCACGGCAAAGTACGCATGTGGCGTTTGACTCTAACAGGGAGTGCGCCTGCACACCAATTGAAAATATGTATGGCGCAGGGGTACACCCTGCTAGAGGTAAGCGCAATAGGCATCCGCAACTCACACATGCACAGATGGGAGGGGCCATAGATAATTTTTGGGGGCCTCCAGGGGGGGGGGGGGCATCCAAGCAGGACATCCACAATGGGGATGCCCCATGTGGAGTGTACAATTTTGGACTAAAAACAAAAAAAAAACAGCCCCTATCCACCCTGTGTGTTTAGACATTTTTAAACTAAAAATACAAAACTAAAATACTCACTTTAACTACCTGGCCATTGACCCGGCTATCCACCCGGGTGCGCCTTTGTTTTGGGGGCACAGGAGGGGAATGGGTGGGAGGGGTGGTATTTGGGGAAGGTGAGGTAGGTGGGGGATGTGGGGGAGGGGTGGTGGGGCCGGAATCTGAGGAGGAGCTGGGGAGGCGCATTACTCTCCGTTTGGGAGCCATATTGGAAACGCTAAGGAGGAAACAGGAACCGGAAATGACGCTAGCGACATGAGACATAAAAAACAAACCAAAACAAAAATACGCACCGCGCCCCAGCAACAAGCTAATATCAGCTATGTGCAAGCTAAGTGGCGGAAAAACATTAAAATGACGCAGAAAAACAAGCTATTGGCATAAGCGCAAGACAGTTTTACCTTAAGGTGGCGTTGAAACGCAAAGGAGGATCCCGGAACCGGATATGACGCAAACAACTGTGCTTCCAAACAAAAAAAAAAAACATGCGCGCAGCAGGGACAAGCTAATATCAGCTATGTGCAAGCTAAATGGCGGAAAAACATTAAAATGACGCTGAAAAACAAGCTATTGGCATAAGCGCAAGACAGTTTTACCTTAAGGTGGCGTTGAAACGCAAAGGAGGATCCCGGAACCGGATATGACGCAAGCAACTGTGCTTCCAAACTAAAAAAAAAAAAACGCGCGCAGCAGGGACAAGCTAATATCAGCTATGTGCAAGCTAAATGGCGGAAAAACAATAAAATGACGCTGAAAAACAAGCTAGGGCCCACGGCGCCACAAATTATTAGCTTGATTTAGCACGGGGTTCTACATACTGGAATGCATAGGTCCTTCTAAAGCATACACCGTTGTGCTTACATATACAAATCTTATCCCTTCACAAAGTCATCACACAATCAAACTAGACAACTACCTGAAAATGTGGCACACGTGAGAATGCATAACGGGTTGTTATGAGCTGGTACAACTGAATGTTAATCCTGCAATATGTGGCCAGGCACGCTCACAACTACAGTGTATTCATTAACAACGACTGGGGTCGCGGGAAGTGAATTCCTTGCAAATGGCAGAAGGGCACATGTATGAACAGCACAGCGCCGCACAACGCCGCGCAGCGAGGCACAGCGACGCTCGCGCCGCCACATAGCGAATTAAAACAGCGACTGCACAAACACTGACCAACACAGATTCATCAAGGACAGGGCTGCCGAATAGCTTGGGCGCTGACAATTTCGAAGAGCGAACGTGACCGCCCAACCTGACAGGCTACAAAATAGCTTTACAAGCCCCGTTTGTGTGGAAAACCAGCGCTTTTGAGGCCAATGAGTTTGGGTGGAGGAGATGCAATTCCCATGTCACTCACAACATTACATTGTGAAAAATAAAAAAAAAAAAAAAAAAACAGAAATAACCAGCTAGATTCATAAAACATATCAATATAAACATGTGTTGAATTTGGGCCAAAAGCAAAAAACCCCCTAACCACTAAGAACAATCATTGCAGCGTCTGCCATTGAAATGTATGGGAGAGCGGCAGGTAGCGCCAGGTAATACGTGTCGCTGTGAAGGAATTTGCAGCGGCGCTGTTCGGTCCAGCCGGCTTCATGATGAATGCCGCGCTAGCCGTCGCTCTCGCCGGCGCTAGCCTCATTTAGCTTGATAAATGCGTCATTGTGACCGCCGCCGGGCGTACTTGAGTCGGTAGGCGCCGTTAGCTGCCGCTACCTGGCGCTCGTCAGACACTACCTGGCGCTATCGCTTGATGAATAAGGGCCTATGTATTTTTGCCCCTCCTTTCTGCCCTGGTTAGTCTGCATTATAGTGTCCGTTTGTAATTTATGTTGTGTCCTTGACCAATATTTATACACTTATAGGTTACTTATTATAATATTAGTCTGTATATAATTTTTTGCTCTGTATCACTGTGGATGTTATACTCATTGAAGATTTGGTTTTGTAATTAGATATAATAACTTTTTTATTATTGTACACGAATTGTGTTGTTGATCATGCACTGTCACTTTATTATATAGATAGTAGGGGCTTTTTTGTGTGTGGGGGGGGGTTCTTTTGTGCCGGCACAAAAAGATTGGTTGTTAAGGGGAATCTTTTTACACGGATTGATTTCTTAGGAGTTGCCCAGGTATTTTTTTGCTGTGAACAGCAGCGCTGGATGTAATTTGGGGATACGCAGTGTTTTTAATGTGTTAGTCTTGTATTGTATGTTGTGTTTCTGTTTCTCTTGATCATTGTGACTCTTAATAAATTACTTTGTATTATTATTATTGATTGAATTGGTGCTCCTGATGTTTGGGTTTCTGGGCTTTGTCCCATGAGCCCATTTGGGTTTTATGTTTCACCAGGAACATACATTACATTTGTAATAGGGATTTGTTGTTGCAGAGGTGCTGTTTTATATACAATAAGACAATTGTAATATACAAATAGGCCACTAGGCGTCAACCATGCTGGGAGGTATAAAAGCTGCCTACCATGTGCTCAAAGTGAAACTTCCTGGCTCCAGAGATAAGGCCAAAGCAGCAGGGGAGAAGTGTGCCTCAGAAGCCATGAGGATGGGTGCAGACATTGGGTGAGTGTATCAGGCCCCATCACATCTGGCACATGATTGTGCCTAAAGCTTGCCACTGTTGCCATTGGCGATGAGCTGAAGGTGACCTTAGCCAAGCCACCAGGGAAAGGGAGGTGCCTGTCAATAGCTGCTCCTGGCTGGTAAGCAAGGATGCCGCCGTGCGCTGTAAAGGATGAGGGCCACGCCGACCCAGACAGGTGACTGGAGGAGAAACAGGATTACTCGAAATAGTGTAATTACAGTGGGGTGGCCCGTGCCTTGCTGGTACCCAGAAAGGCTTTGTATAACTGTTATCCCATGCTGCCTGTCCACCCAGAGAAGGGGGCATGTTGATAACTGCTTAAATGTTATCTTATGAAGTTAAATCCTTGTTAAACTATTTGGAATAAAGTTAACCTCTGGTTTATAACCATTGGGAAATCTAAGGATTACAATTTGGGCTGGTGTGCTGTGGCAGAGAGTTTCTGGTCCCCCACTGGGGACATGTGGATTACTATTTAGCATACTGTTGGCAGGATATTACGCAACAAAGCGCATGGGTGTGAACAAAAATGTCTAACCAGCGCCCTAATTCAGCTCCTAACCTGGCCCATAGTCCGGCTCCTAACCCAGCACCCAGTGTGTGAAGGGGCAGCAACAAGAACTGCTAATCCTATGTATGCTGGGATGTTTGCATCACAAATACTAAAGTTCCTTGGAACTGAGCTGTCATTGGAGGACTGGGCCGAGCATGTGAGAAGTGTAGCATGGGCCTGCAGTCTGGGTGATGGCTTCCAAGTGCCAATAGCGCTTAATGCACTAGAGAGCAATGTGAGAAAAACTGTGCTACATATGGAGCCCTCAGAGAGAGACACACTGGACAAAGTTCTGACCATCCTAGATGAAGCATATGACCACACAGCGTCACCCCTCGATCTGAAGAAGAGACTTATTTACCACCTGCATAATGAGGGTGAGTCTATCCTTGCATATGCTAATGATCTTCAGGACGTATTGGCCGCCATTAAGGAAAAGGAACCTGAAGCTGAGCCCACCATGTCCCATTTTGATCAGTGGCTGTGTAATCAATTTGTGTTGGGGCTCTGCAGCTCGCATGGGAGGAAAAAATGGAGCTCCAGTCGGGTCTTTCCTTTCTCAGTTTGCAACGGCTGGTCCTGGCAGCCAAAAAGGAAGGGGTGACGGCCAGTTTTGCTGTGGCAATGGAACTGAGGGAACCAAGACTTGCCCAAGGGGCAAGGGGGGTCGAGCTGTGTAAAGAATATCCGCCACAGAGGTCACTGGAGTATGCTGTTAAGGCCCTAGAGGAGAGGATGGGCCATTTGTGTGCTGACCTGACAGACAGGTTCATTTTCCTGATGCGAGAAAGGGTCAAAATTTGTTTTGTCGGCAGAGGGGGTATTTTGAAAGAGACTGCCCCAATGGACTTTATGTAAAGGACGACCCTTAAACTATCTAGCTCCAGAGTGGTGGCCGCCTTGGTGGGACAGCATAAAGATTAGCTGGGGGCTGACTTCCCCTTCTCCTCATTGGTGGGAGAGAGTCCAATGGTGGAAGTGAGTTTGGAGGGGGGAAGGAAGCCCAGTCCCTTGTTGATACTGGTTTGCAGGTAACAACTATGAAAGAATCCTTCTTCCAGCAGACATTTCCTGCCCTTAGAAACCTAGGTCCCCTGGCTCTCCCTGACCGCAGCTAACTCATCCCTAGATGTGGCCAGGATTGACTGGTTAGACATCACTATAGCAGGGCAGTCTCTGCCTTCCAGGGGGGTTGTAGTTGTGCATCAATGACAAGCCTCAGGGGTACCCACCATTTTGAGCATGAATGTGATTCCAGTCCCTTTTGCACTGGTGAAGAAGACAGCTGAGTGTCGTGACTGTGCAGGATGCTTATCCAGCAGCCCCGGATTGAAGAGTCTCTGGAAGTTTTGGGCAGGGCTAAGTTCTTTTCCTCCCTGGGTGTTGGCAGTGGCAGGTTCATGTGGCAGAGAAGGACAAGAAGAAGACTTTGTCACTTCTATGGGTTTACACCACTTTAATACCTTGCCCTGTGGCCTAATGAACGCCTTTGCCATGTTCCAGAGACTGATGTCCAGAGAGAGAGATGTCTGGGAGGTCTAAATTTTGAATGTGTACTAATTGCATAGACACCTTGAAGCAGCTTATGTTTTAGGTGCAGTTCTTCAAATGACCTCACAATATAAGGGAGGTGTTGGGTCCCTTTGTAAAACTTCTACCAGGGATTTATGTATTAACTTGTTTAGAAGAGAATTGGCTGCCAAATCCTCAACTTGTAATTCCAAACTTGTAGGGAAAACCAATTTAGGTTATTGTTATGCCAGTCCCTGGGTTCTGCCCTTTTCCTGCACCACTCATTTACCGCCATACTGCCACGAAAATGGCGCGTTCTTCACTCTGCTGTGAGGACAAGTCCTCCTCAGAAGCCTCTAGAACTGACCCTTGGCTGGCTGCTGTCTGTCCAGCAACCCACCCTGTGAACCACGGTGAAGTGGCCTGACACTTGGGAAAATGGGCCCTCCTGTTTTTGATTTAACATTTTTGATCATTTTAATATTAATAATGTTTTTTTTGTTCGCTTTGCAGATGCCTGGCCATGGGCGTGGAGCAAAGAGCACATGAACACATGGTTTTATATAACATATGAAAAAGACCCTGTTCTATACATATACATTTCAGCTTTTAGATGACTATAAAGAAGGATATCCTCATATCATGCCTGACTAATGAGTCTCCTCCAGCGGAAACAGAGACAGAAGAGGTTGTGTACATATATAAGGGGAGAGGGGGAATATGTAATAAAAAATGTAATAATACCAACACTGTTTTTCTGTTTGCTTTGCAGGTCCCTGGGAATGGACATTGGGAAGATAATTCAGTGTCTCACCCTCCTGAAATTTAACATTTTTACAGTGCCACGGAATACAATGAAATACTGGTGATGTATTATTGATTGATGTATTTATTTGTGTATTTCTTATCCTTTTTAGTTTTTTTCTGATTATTTTGGGTACTTTCTCCAGCCCATTTTGTGCAGGGCCAATTGCCCAGGTGTTACCCCCGTAATTCAGCCTCCAACACCCCTAAAAAAAATATATTTTTTCTTTATTTGTGTATTTCTCAAATTTTTTTAGCTTTCTGTTTTGATTACTTTCCGCAGCCCATTTTGTACAGGGCAATCACCCTGGTATTCTCCTTGATTTTATCCCTCTAGCCCTTGCTACCCACATTTTACAGCCATTTTTGGGCTCCCAAGTTCGGGTCCCCATTGAGTTCAATGGGGTTCGGGTTTCCAAACCCGAACTTTGGTGGCAAGTTTGGCCAAACTTCAATGGGTCCGCTCTTCACTACCAAGAATGCTTCCACTGTAACAGATGAGCACATTAGCAGCTTTAACTAAGTCACACAGCATTAATGACAGTTCCAGATGAGAACATTGCATGTAACCATTTAGCTACTGGAATAAGTTTAATAACAGAAAAAGGGGTTAAATCTGTTGCCTGTGTCTTCAGTCAGATGATTATTAACACACCAGTTGATGTACATTGCTAAGGAAAACTTTTTTCTTTAATTGCAAAAAAATAGAAAAGAAAAAAGCTTAGCACAAAATAATTGAAAGTTTACAAAAATGTCTCAGAAAGTGGAATTATCCTTTAAAGAATGCCTTTTCTATCTAGGGGTGTCAAAATGTAGAGATTGTGGAGATTATTGGCAAATGAACTTATTAGACAAACGAGGCGTAATTTTAGAGATATACGTGTATTTGAGCTATTAAGTTTCCTTATATATTTGAGGGCTGCAAATATACTTGTACATTTTAGATAAATTACGCCCAAGCAAGACACCCCTAATCTGAACAAACCTAAAAGATCCCGAGATATCCTTGGCTCAGAACATAAACACCATTAATAAGCATCGAAGATTTCAAAATAGCATTGTTCATTTAAATCGGACCAACAGCCTGGCACAGTTGGAAAGAAAAACTTCCCCAAACTCACCCCATCTGCATGCATGATACTGAAGCATATTACATTTGATTCTGCATCCATTCAGCTGAAATGCAGCCGCACAGATTTTCTAGTGGTAGCAGTCATTTGTCTGGATTCATCTGAAACAACTGACAATGCACAATAACAGGAAACCCAGCAGCACTTCATTTTTGCAGGCAGCCTGTAGATACATGAGCTGCCATTTTGTTCTTAAAATTTACCACAGCAGGAGTTAGAAAAAGGTAAATGATTTTTTATGTGCAGCAATCTAAATTGCCCTGGGGATGGATACATATGATCACTGTTTGTTGTGTTGGTCCAATTTAAGTCTTTTTGACTTTTGGCCCACTTTAAATCAGATGATTTAAAGAAGTGAGTTTTGAGGGAAATTTTAAAGGCTTGAAGGGTTGGGGAATTGAGTTGGAAAGGGCATTCCACAGTAATTGAGGTGGACATGAGAAGTCCCAAATACAGAATTGGGAGGGGGTATAGAGGACAAGAGAAGGTCAGAGGCAGAGTGGAGGTTGATATAGCTGGATAATTGATGAACAGTCAGTTGGAGCCTGGCTGGGGGGACCTTTGCAAGTAAGAGTTCCAATTTTAAACTGAGGGACTGGCAGGGGAGCGGAGCTAAAATAGTAAGAGGAAAGGTAGGTAAGCCGAGCTTCAAAATAAATTGGAGGGATGCAAGTCTCCTACAGCAGGGGAGAGTGTTGACATAAGGCTCGATTCAGAGAGACACAAACAAACTTTCGGTTTGGTGCCGACGTCGTAAGATTTTCAAAATTTCCCGCTCTCGCATGAACGTTCGATCGATTCTATGCATGCTTCGTAAACCTTCCGTAGCGCGTCCGTGTGCTCGTATGCCAGAGTACGCAGACGAGGATGTCATTTTCCATCGAAACGGTTCAGATTTATTTTGCCCAACTACCAACGTAGCCTTTCGTTTTTGCCCTTTTCCCATCGTATCCTCACACGAATCCTATCATTTTCCCGCTACATCCTGCTTCATTTTTTCATAAAGTATCTGTCCCGACGAAATTCTTACGATATTGCGCCTGCGCACTACAAACTTCTCTCATTAAAGTGTTCGCCTACATAATTTCACTTCCATCACTAAACTCACCCTAACCACTTAGCGCTCTCCTGCCTTTTCCCTGGAGCTCCCTTAAAACTTACCCCAATCACTTAGCGCCTTGTTTCTTCTTCCATTTTCACACCCTCAAACTTACCCAAATCACATAGCGCCTTGTTTCTTCTTCCATTTTAGGTCCCTAAAACTTACCCAAATCACATAGCGCCTTGGTTCTTCTTCCATTTTAGGTCCCTAAAACTTACCCCAATCACTTAGCGCCTTGTTTCTTCTTCCATTTTAGGTCCCTAAAACTTACCCAAATCACTTAGCGCCTTGGTTCTTCTTCCATTTTAGGTCCCTAAAACTTACCCCAATCACTTAGCGCCTTGTTTCTTCTTCCATTTTAGGTCCCTAAAACTTACCCAAATCACTTAGCGCCTTGGTTCTTCTTCCATTTTCACACCCTCAAACTTACCCAAATCACATAGCGCCTTGTTTCTTCTTCCATTTTCACACCCTCAAACTTACCCAAATCACTTAGCGCCTTGGTTCTTCTTCCATTTTAGGTCCCTAAAACTTACCACAATCACTTAGCGCCTTGTTTCTTCTTCCATTTTAGGTCCCTAAAACTTACCCAAATCACTTAGCGCCTTGGTTCTTCTTCCATTTTCACACCCTCAAACTTACCCAAATCACATAGCGCCTTGTTTCTTCTTCCATTTTCACACCCTCAAACTTACCCAAATCACTTAGCGCCTTGGTTCTTCTTCCATTTTAGGTCCCTAAAACTTACCACAATCACTTAGCGCCTTGTTTCTTCTTCCATTTTAGGTCCCTAAAACTTACCCAAATCACTTAGCGCCTTGGTTCTTCTTCCATTTTCACACCCTCAAACTTACCCAAATCACATAGCGCCTTGTTTCTTCTTCCATTTTCACACCCTCAAACTTACCCAAATCACTTAGCGCCTTGGTTCTTCTTCCATTTTAGGTCCCTAAAACTTACCACAATCACTTAGCGCCTTGTTTCTTCTTCCATTTTAGGTCCCTAAAACTTACCCAAATCACTTAGCGCCTTGGTTCTTCTTCCATTTTCACACCCTCAAACTTACCCAAATCACATAGCGCCTTGTTTCTTCTTCCATTTTCACACCCTCAAACTTACCCAAATCACTTAGCGCCTTGGTTCTTCTTCCATTTTAGGTCCCTAAAACTTACCACAATCACTTAGCGCCTTGTTTCTTCTTCCATTTTAGGTCCCTAAAACTTACCCAAATCACTTAGCGCTTTGTTTCTTCTTCCATTTTCACACCCTCAAACTTACCCAAATCACTTCGCGCCTTGGTTCTTCTTCCATTTTAGGTCCCTAAAACTTACCCCAATCACTTAGCGCCTTGGTTCTTCTTCCATTTTAGGTCCCTAAAACTTACCCAAATCACATAGCGCCTTGGTTCTTCTTCCATTTTAGGTCCCTAAAACTTACCCAAATCACATAGCGCCTTGGTTCTTCTTCCATTTTAGGTCCCTAAAACTTACCCCAATCACTTCACGGACATCACAATCTTGATTTTCAAAAATGTCATTGTCCCCTTGTTTTTTTTCAATGTATGTGTGCAAATAAATGGGACAACATGTTTTTTTTGTTTTTTTGGGTTTTTAATAGCTCAATTGCCATTTTTGGCAAAATTTTTCAGGCAACTTTGGCCCAAAAAAAAAATAATAACTATATACAAATTTTTTGGACTTTACTAAAAATATATACACAGTTTTTGTTAAAAACTTTTAAAACTATATACAATTTAAAACTTTTAAAAAACCAGACAACTATATACAAAGAAATTGGGTGTTTAACCCAGAAAACTATTTACAAATACAACTATTTACAAATCTACAGGGCCAGGAACCCGGACACTAGTCTTCCTCTTCTGTTGTCCCCAACGTGTCCCGCATCGCCTGCAGATCGGCCACCAACTCAAGGACCCTCCGATTGATATCAGCAAGTCGCTGTCTTGTGGTCCCTTCCCAAAAATCAGAAATTCAAATTATTCGGAGAACAATACCTGTTTTTCACCTGTGTAATTAATGTATTTCAAGAAACAAATTAAGTATAATGCACATATGATTAATCACAGGAATTAAGGTTAGTAAGTGGCCACAGGACAGTTGGGCACCTAATTAAGCTAATTCAGTGGCCACAGGACAGTTGGGCAACTAATTAAACTAATTCAGTGGCCACAGGACAGTTGGGCAACTAATTAAACTAATTCAGTGGCCACAGGACAGTTGGGCAACTAATTAAACTAATTCAGTGGCCACAGGACAGTTGGGCAACTAATTAAACTAATTCAGTGGCCACAGGACAGTTGGGCAACTAATTAAGCTAATTCAGTGGCCACAGGACAGTTGGGCAACTAATTAAACTAATTCAGTGGCCACAGGACAGTTGGGCAACTAATTAAGCTAATTCAGTGGCCACAGGTCCCTCTTATATTGGCATTGACTAGGGCATTATGTGTTTTTGTGTTCATGGGAATTTAGACCGAAATCTCTAGAATGACATGACTACTTACTTGGTTGGTGGCCGACAGATGGCTCGTTGGGGACAACACCCTGAGGTCCAGGTTCCTGGCTCTGCTGTGAAGAAGTGCCTGTAGAAACATGGGCCAAATGGTTAGTTTGGATGTCTGATTCCGCAGTCCTCCAATGTTTTGAGCTAAGTCTGGGTCACATCACTCACCTTCTCCAGGGTCTTGTGGGCTCCTATCTGCTGCCTCCTCACCCACTACTTCACCCGCAACAGAAACATCTACAAATACAGAATAAAGGATTCAGTTTGGTGATATCAGTAGCTAGCAATTCTCTGTTTTGGTGTAGACATGAAGAGTGACATACCCGAGGATCCCGCATGCGTGGCAGGGTACGACTGCCTGCCCACGCTGTGCCGCCCCTCCTCTGTGGTAAGGTCCAGGGGCTGGTCTGAGGAGGCCACAGAGGAGGGGTCGGCCCGTCGCCCTGGAGATCCACCACCTTCACTCCCAGCTGCAGAATCATGCAGCACTGGTCGTCCTCTGCGCCTCCGGGTGCGGCGAATTCGGTAATCCATTTCCAACACTAGCAAAGAAAAGGCATTCTAAGTAAAGTCCTACCTTCTGTCTTAGTTACATATTGCATGCAATCGCAATCTACTTACTTGGAAAATGGATTCCGAAGAACCTCCGCACCCGGGGCATGTGCAGCCGTTTGAGGTCCGACCAATGCTGCATGATCTGCGTGTGGGTGAAGGTGGTGTTGGTCTGCTGTTGGATGGTGGAGATTATCTCCAGGGCGACGTGGCGTTTTTCAAATGTGTTGGGCAGGTAGTCGTACCTGCGCTCCAGCATGGTCTACAAAACAGAAAGAAAACATCGACTTTACTTCTCAATACATATCAATATGTGTCAGCAAAACATTTTTTGGGGTAATTACATTAACACACACACATTTCTATTGTTCATTAATTTCACAATATGGCCTAAATGTTGTTTGGCACGTGTGTTGCGTGCCTTTGCTTGTGCATGTAGTTTATCACATTTTTAACCAAAGCCATTTATTCCTGCGCTTCCTTCACATATAGAGCAGCATTTCCTAATCTAACAAAAGTCCATCGAATACACTTACGAACATGATGATCTCTTCTTGTTGGCGGGTGAAGATAGTGGGTGCCATCTTGCTTCTTTTTCTCGGCAGCAGATAAGTAACGCCCCAGCGCGTTCCGCACGGCCGTGCGAACGTACGCAATGCCTCAGCGGGTTCCGCACGGCCGTGCGAACGTACGTCACACGCTGGCTTGCTTACTTAAAGGTCCCTGCACACCCAGCTGATTATTTGAGAAAATCAAAATGGCACCCAAAAAACCTCCGGCCAAAACTGGAAAGGAGCAGACGGGGAAGAAGGCAGCCAAACGGCAGGAGCCTTCCGAAGGGCCCAAAACCAGGTCGCAGCAGCCAAAAGCAAAATTACGGCCTAGTACCAAAACGCCGGCCAAGCCAACTACCAGCTATGGGCAAAAAAAGGAGCAGGCAGGCAAACCAAAGACCCAGGCCACAAAGGCTAGTATGGCTACTGGGCCAAAAACGGGTAAGAGGGTCCGAAGACCCACCCCACCCTGCCCCACTACAACACCCACAATAGTCCGCAGTAGGTCCCGCAGTCCCCCTCGAGGCCGAACCAGGTCCCGCAGCCCCCCTAGACGCCGCAGCAGGCCACGCAGCCCCCCTCGAGGCCGAACCAGGTCCCGCAGCCCCCCTAGACGCCGCAGCAGGCCACGCAGCCCCCCTCGAGGCCGAACCAGGTCCCGCAGCCCCCCTAGACGCCGCAGCAGGCCACACAGCCCACAAAGAGGCCGAACCAGGTCCCGCAGCCCCCCTAGACGCCGCAGCAGGCCACGCAGCCCACAAAGAGGCCGAACCAGGTCCCGCAGCCCCCCTAGACGCCGCAGCAGGCCACACAGCCCACAAAGAGGCCGAACCAGGTCCCGCAGCCCCCCTAGACGCCGCAGCAGGCCATGCAGCCCACAAAGAGGCCGAACCAGGTCCCGCAGCCCACCACGAGTGTGCCCAAAAAATAAACAGAAGAGGGCCGGCCCTGCAAGATCGCCCTCAGCCTTGGTCCGCCCTACTACCTCCAAGGGCAGCACTACTTCAGGCTCCGAACGAAGCTCTCCTGCTCGCCCACATTTGGCACCGGCACAGGTGGAAAGGCAAGGTTACTATGCCACATCAACACCTGGGACTTCTGTGGCCAGCCAGGCCAGAACACCCAGTCCCTTGCCCAGTCCAGGCCAATCCCCAGGCAGCCACCATTCCCTGCATTATACCCCACAAACCCAGCCAAGGATGTCACCCCATTTGGATGACACCATGGAGGACCCACAACCCAAAACAACAGGGCGCACATTGCGAAGAGGGCAGTTAAGTGGGCATTTTGGTGAGGCCCAAATTATGGCCTTGGCTAGTGGCCTGACCTTAGTTTATGATGAGCTATATGGGCGCAGATCAAAAAACACCACCAAACAGCGCAGAGCCAACATCTTGGCAGACCTAACCAGACAAGTGAATGCAGCGGGGGAAGAGTTAAAGGATGTTGTACAGATTCAGCGCAAGATATCGGACCTCAAATATGCTGCACGGAAGAAAGAAAATCAAAGGCGGATTGACAGGTAAAAATGTTAGCTTTAGGATTAGACTGGATGTTGTACTGGCCACCTGGTTCTAAATTACCCTAACTCTGTTTTGCAGCATGAAAACTGGAGGAGGTTTTCCCTCCAAACTCAAGTTGACCCCGGCTGAGGAGATGATTTATGGATTGATGCATCCAGTCGCCGTCGAAGGCCACGCGGCCCTAAGGGACACAGATTCCCCGACCCGTCCTGCAGGTGAGTAAGATGTATGTGACCTTTACAATTAGTGAGCATGCACAATTAGCCAGTAACACATCTGGGAAGCCAGGCACCTAGGCTGTGGCTTGTAGGTGATTTCTGTGTTGGGCCAGGGTGTGGCATGTGTGTGGCCACTTAACTGTTGATTTTTGGTCCACATACAAGACGTGAATGTACATTGAACCCGAGTGTAAAAGTTTGTGGGTTCCCATTAAACCGGACCTTCACCATGATTTAATGAAAAGCACAAACTCTTATCCAAAAAATCCTCAGCATCTCAAATTAATATATTTTACATGTGTAGTCACTAATGTATTATACTTTCCACCACTGGGCTGCAACTCTGTTCGGCAATTTAGGATCCGGCCGCCGCCATCTTGACTCCGAAGCATCACACTTACTGAGGAGAGGAGAGTGGGATAAGGTACAGGGGGGCGGGTTATAGCTGTGCTTTGCTCAGACAGAGCAGAGCTGGGGTCAGGGAAAGGTCAGCAGTCCAAGAATGCAGAGCAGCACAGTCAGGAGGAACTTACTGTTTGCAGGCTGCCTGATAAGATGGCGGATTCCATAAGCCGCCATCTTTGATGTTTAAAGGCTCATAACATGCAGTAGATGCAGGTTGGAAGATTTGTAATGTGGTCAATCTGTATGTACAGGGTGTGGGAAACATAGAAGCTAGACTCTTAATCAGAGTGAAGGTCCGCTTTAATGGCCTCTAAGGGATGTGGTCAGCCACATAACAAGCTGAACTTGAATGTTTGGCTTAGTTGAGTAGAACAATGTGGAAGTAGTTGTAGGCCAAAAATTTAACCACATAATGGCATGGAAATTGAAGCTTATTTTGCCCCGTTGTTGAAGTGCCCATGACAGTTTGGACCCGTTAACTAATTCGGCATATGTCTTTTGACCCGTCAACAATGCATAGGTGTGTGTTTACATAGTGTCTTTGCTTCTGATGATGATGCACCATCATCGCTCAGCTACTGTGGAATCCACTGCCAGTGTGGACATGCCGTCAACTTCCGTGCAGCCTAGGAGGGAGGAACCGATATATTTGGTAAGTTTATTGAGCAAATGTCGTTTAGCCATGTTACTTTGCATGTTACTACTAACAGATTGACATATGTAGTGGGCAAGCTAACATCTAATTTGTCTCTGTCCATACAGACCCACACACTCATGGATGAAATCCAGGAGCTGGAGGAGGATGGATCCTTTATGTGCCCTTCTGAAGATCTACCCCTGGCCCAGAATCTGCAACTGGTCCAAAATGTTTCCCCACCAACTCAGCAGCAGCAGAGGGAATCTGGCAGCATGGTGGCTGCACATGATGGCCAGCATGCACAGACTGACAGTCAAGTCCCCAGTGTTGTCTCTGCTGTTGAGGATAGTGAAAGCATGCCTGTGTCTGTTGAGGGGCCCAGACCAACAGCCTCGGCACGACCCCGAACCAGGGGATTGGGGAGGCGGAATCCGCTACGGCGCAACCAGGGGAGGGGCATGGCAATGTTGGACGCATGGCACCACGAGAGGGTGACCTTCCAGCAGCAAAACCAACTAAACCGAGAGGCACTGCATGGCCGGATCGAGAACCTAAATACCACATTACAGGCTGTGCAGAACGAATTGAGGACCCTCAACAGCCACATGGAGACTGCCAACAATGACAACCGTGCCTACAGGGGTGAAATGGTAAATATCATGCGCAACATTTTGGACCAGTTGCAGATTCAGAATGCCACACAGGCCCACGTTCGGGGCAATCAGCAAGGGCCACCACCTGGGTACTATGGCCATCACCCATATTAATGTCTCCACAACATGAATCTGTACAACATCTTTGCTCTTAATCCCCCCTGTATTGACTTGTCTGGTGAGGCAAACCAAGATACCCTTGGTGTATGCCTTGGGTTGTGTGTTTTTGATTTGCGCCCATAGAGCTCCTTAGAGTGGTGAGGTAGGCCACTAGCCAAGGCCATATCTGAATCCTCACTGAACGTGCCACTCAAGCTTCTACCCCTGTACCAGGTTTACACCTGTGGCAGGGCCAAATGTGGCCAACCAGGATTGTTTGTTTTTTTCATTATTGCCATGGTTGATCTAACCATTAATCCTTTGTGTTTACCTCTATTTTTTGTGCAAATTGGAGTGAGCACCAACTCCAAGTTGGAGCTCTTATTTATTTCAAATAAACAGTTAAAGACACCTGTGCCTCATAAATTTTATTGTCTCTTTTTTGGGTGTCACAGAGAAATATATACTTGGACATTCACACAGTTCACACATCCAAAAAAGAGAGTTGGAAAGCATTAGGCCTGTGGTGAGTAATTACTTTATTACTTATTTGAACACCACAAACATAACGAAACATACACAAAGGGAAATAAAACTTAATCAACAACACAATGTTAAACAAAGGCCAATACAGGTTACATTAAGCAAAATGGGTCGCGATCAAATTAGTCCGCACACTTTGGCCAGACACACTACTGTGTGTGTCCAGAAATGACTCCTCCTGGTCTTCGCTGGGTGGAGAGGGAGCAAATTCGACATACCGGGGGACCCGTTGTGAAATAGCAAAATTGTGAAGAACAGCACAGGCCATTATTATGTCTATGACCTTTTTCGGATCATATTGCAGGGCGCCCCCGGTATGATCCAAACAACGAAACCTAGTCTTCAAAAGACCAAAGGCCCTCTCTACCACAGCCCTGGTCTTGCGGTGCGCACAGTTGTAGGCATCCTGGGAGGCATCCTGAGGCCGGAGTACTGGCGTCAAGAGCCACGGCAGCAGCGGGTATCCTGAATCACCTTATACATAAGATTAGGAAAACAAACATGTAAGACCATCAAGGCACCAGCAACATCAATAGGAGGCTATTTGTCAATTGTGTGATCAACATGAGGCAACATTTGCCACTGTCCCAGTCCCAAACTAAACATCTGTCCTAGAGGTTTACAAAAGGACAACATACAAAGAGTGAGGATGAGGGACAATCATACATATGGATCCCAGCTCTGGGTTTCAAAGTGTGCTTAGGATGTAGGTTTTGCTGACCCCTTATATGCTTTGTGTGAGACCAAAACAGCAGAAACACGCCACATGCACTTTATCCCGCTCTACTCTCGTGTGGAAGTGCAAACCAGCTTAGCAAAGATGGGTCCGAAACTATGCTCAAGTTAAGTGCACGATTCCACACAAGGGTGGTGTAAGAGGGATTATTAAATTAGACCAACAGATAATTTAGAATGTGGCTAATGCAGGCCAAACTTGGCGAAACGCTTGGTTGGTTACTAACTAACATTCAAGTGTGGTTTCACATGGGCAGAAGTTTATTTAAGGTGTAAGTTTGGCAGACATTACTGCCAAATGGTAAGTAAAAACAAACATCCACAACTACATTATGTGGTTTATGTTCACTTACCAAGGAGCCATGCACCTGAAAATTCCCCAGACTCAAACCGTCGGTACAATCCTGATCGTCTAAGGATGTACGCATCATGGGCTGAGCCTGGGTAGCCGGCGAGTACGCTAAGGAACCGCATGTCCGGCCCCACCACTGCCTGCACATTAAAGGAGTGGCCCATTTTGCGGTTCCTGGAAAAAAAGGAAGACAAGAAAACATTAGGAAGGCATTTAGAAAAATGAACACACACATTTCGATAAGGAGGGACCATTACAAGGTGGGACCATTACAAGGTGGGAGCATTACAAGGTGGGACCATTACAATGTGGGACCATTAAAAGGTGGGACCATTACAAGGAGCGACCATTACAAGGTGGGAGCATTACAAGGTGGGACCATTACAATGTGGGACCATTAAAAGGTGGGACCATTAAAAGGTGGGACCATTACAAGGAGCGACCATTACAAGGTGGGAGCATTACAAGGTGGGACCATTACAATGTGGGACCATTAAAAGGTGGGACCATTAAAAGGTGGGACCATTACAAGGAGCGACCATTACAAGGTGGGAGCATTACAAGGTGGGACCATTACAATGTGGGACCATTAAAAGGTGGGACCATTAAAAGGTGGGACCATTACAAGGAGCGACCATTACAAGGTGGGAGCATTACAAGGTGGGACCATTACAAGGTGGGTCCATTACAAGGTGGAGCCATTAGAAGGTGGAAACATTACAAGGAGGGACCATTACAAGGTGGGACCATTACAATGTGGGACCATTAAAATGTGGGAGCATTACAAGGTGGGACCATTACAAGGTGGGAGCATTACAAGGTGGGTCCATTACAAGGAGGGACCATTACAAGGAGGGACCATTACAAGGAGGCTTAAGCTAAAATGAAAAAAAAAAATAAAAACATTACTTACCTGTATATGTACTCGTCGGCAGCAGGAGGCACCAGGGCGACGTGGGTACAGTCAATGGCACCAATGACGTTGGGCATGTCGGCGATATTAAAAAAACCAAGCTTAATGGCGTTTCTGGCTACCATATCATCGGGGAAAAAAATATATTTGGGGGTTAGGGTAGCCATGCCTTCCAAAAAATGTGATAGTGCGCGGCTCAGCGTAGGCTGTGAGATCCCCACGGAGAGGGCACCCAGCCTCTGGAACGAGCCGTTCGCCAAAAATTGCAGGCAGCCAAGCATCTTGGTCATACCTGAAATTGCATGCCCCTTCCTTGTGGTGCGGGCTAACCATGGCCGCAGCTCACTATACAATTTATGGAGGGAAGCGCGATTAAGCCTGGTCAGCTTGAACAGCTCAACGTCATGCATGCCATTGATGTTCATGCGTCGCCGCCGGTGCAATCTGGGCTCTGACCTCAAGATCCCATCAATGCCAAACAGAAGAAGACCTTGATGCTCTTCAAAGTCACTCTCCATCACGCTTGGCTGCCTAGTCCCGAGGTCAAAAAGGTGCCGTAAGACGCTCGACAAGGAAATGACTATATGGGCGTCGGAATACTTGACAATCAGCTCTCTGAATTAATCGCCAGCCCATTGCAATGACGTAAATGATTTGACCGATCGAAACATTTTCGATTTCGAAGGAAAAAAGTCCCGAAGTTGCGTAAAAACACAAAATGAATTTCGATGGACGAACGAACATATACGTCTATGTTCGAACGTTCGTGCGAGTCGAAAATGGCCAAAAAAAAAGGAAAAAATGACAAACACCCAACAAAACTTTCGATTGCAAATACGAACATAATGACATTTGGGATTTTGAATCGAGCCTATAGTCTAGTCAGAATACAGTATGATCAGGGCATGCATTAAAATGTTTGTGCTATTGCGCATGAGAAAGTCAAGGATGTGGGAAGGATGACATATGGTAGGTGAGGTCACAGTTATTGTGAAATGTTTAATAGAGGTCATTGCGTGCCTTCACTTTGATATTAAAGAGCAGTATCGCGAAATTTGCATTAAAAAAGATAAATAATTAAATAGCCACACAATAGCTTCTAACATGTGTATAAATAATCTGGCGATAGAAAAAAGAAAAAATGTATGCCTTTCTTTTAAATTGTATAATGCCAATGGCTCAGTCCATTTGCTGAATAGGGGGATCTGCTGGCTTGTATTTAGTGAGCTGCTTCATTTAGCCCACTAGTCTCCTAGCAACACTTTACCTCAGAGGCTGACACTGTAATCAGTGGTAATGGCTGTGTGTGTGTGAGGTGCTGCTTTTGTTATGAGACCAGGTGACTCAAATGTGTAAAATCTATACAAAATAAACTAAACTGACTGAAAATAACTGAAATTCTTCTTTGAATAACTCATTTAGACAGGCCGGGCTGCCAGGAAGGTTACTGCTCAGGCTCCCCATCTGCGTGCAAACAGAGCTGATTGGATGAGAGCCCGCGCATGCACTGTGGGACAGGGAAAGGTACGTTTTTACAGGCGAACTTGGGGATTTCACATATCAGGGCATCCCAAGTCAGGATGTCCCTAGGGGCACAAAACAAAACTCCAGAAAGTGAAAATCCTGGGTTGGGCTTTGCTCAAAACACACAAAGCTGAAAGAAAGATCATATGGAAAAAAGAGAGAAAATGGTAAACTGAAAGATTCTGCAGCAGAGCCAACATGAAGGGAAAACTGTCAAAATCAGCTAAATGAATTCTAGAGCTTTTCTCTCTGTTTTAGATATATAAGTTCTGGCCAGGCAATGTTGCAATGTTGTTATCTTATGCTAGACAGCTGCCAGCACTGAACAGCTGAGACTTCTGATACATTGTTTCTCCTTCTTCTCAGCATGGAACAGGCCAGAGTGTCGGGACCCGACACTCAAAAGACATAAACATGAGCTATTAGTCTCCAGCTGCACAACACACACATCATTTATTTCTAAATTTGTAATTCTTACTCCAACACCTACCTACATTCAAAGTAGCATTTAAATATAAGTCACCAAGAAAAATTTGCGATACTGCTCCTTTAAGTGTACAAAGAATCTTCACGTAACATACAAACAATTCAGATTTAATTCACCATAAACATATATTATTGTACACATATACTAGTGATTAGTTGTGGCAAAGAGTATATAGGAAAACTAAAGGTAGGCGGACTTAAAATGTAATGCAGGCCTGTGTACTGAGCTCTGATTAAGAGTAATGTTATCATCAGACTCCAGGAATTTCATCCATCGCAGGAGCCATTATCTGCACTTGTCAGCGGCTGGGAGCGAGACAGCGCTATGCCTGCGGTCCCTCCCAGCTTGTGGGTCGGTGCAGAGCACGGCTTGTCAAAGCAGATGTGGTTGCAACCCTTAGCGTCGGCTGGGAGTGCTGCAAAGCAGCCACATTCATTAACAAAAAACACAGCGCCCAAGTGGGTGCTGTCAGAAGGGGATTCCCGGAGCCCTGCACCTGTGGGCTGGGGAAAAAATTAAAACACCGGGAATTGCATTGAGGACACATGAAAGGCAGGACACATGATTTGCACAGCCCAAATCACAAGTTTGCAACGCAACACAAAACTTCAAAAAATACTTCCAAAAACAATTCAAAACAGCCCAGGGATCCCGTGGCACATGCACCAGCCCCTCAAAAAACA
Source organism: Gastrophryne carolinensis (assembly GCA_027917425.1). Classification (NCBI taxonomy): domain Eukaryota; kingdom Metazoa; phylum Chordata; class Amphibia; order Anura; family Microhylidae; genus Gastrophryne; species Gastrophryne carolinensis. Next base: position 468,948,415 of record CM051234.1, on the reverse strand, counting down.
AAAAAAAACTAAAGTGGCCAAAATAATTGTAATTATCTCAGTCCATTGAAATTTATAGGATAAGTCACACAGTGCAGGGTGAGTGCCTGGTCCTATCTGGTGCTGTAGGGAAAGCGCCAGCACTCATCCCCATTTCCAGCACTGTTGATAGATGGATAACACTACCTGGCACTATCACAGGGGCTCTGGCTTTTTGAGCTGATAAATGCACCTTTTGTACTGGGACCTGACATTCACCTGACACTCATCTGTCACTACATGGCCTTAGCGTTTCTTAAATATACCCCTTAGTGTAATTTTGATTCATGGTGGTAGGTAAGCAATCATGGTATTGATGGATGAAATTCCTGGAGTCTGATGATTGCAAATCCCTCTTGAATAAGTCAACTGACCTCGCCAATTCCCGCATGCAGTAATGGGGTAAAAGTTAATTTTTTTGCCACTTTTCCAGTTCATGCGAATCAGGGCCATCTTTTTTTGGCCAAGTTGCCTTTTTTGCAGAACTTTATGGTTCCCAAACGCCAAACCAAGTTTTTTCGTTCCTGTCTGCATAAGTTTATGGGTTTTGCCTGCACTTGCGCATGATTCAGAGCCCTGATTTGACCGTTTTCGGTCGTATAAAAACCATAGGTTTCCGGTGCCAAATTGCGTCCTTTTTTTGCAAGCAGGAACTGGCATATGCACGTACGATAGAAATCCTTCACGGGTTATGTGAAGAGTACAAGCATCTGCAGCAGCGGGGGCTCTTACCCATGTACCTTCCAGCACTTAGGCACACCCGCCCTTACCTGGACGTTGATCAGATGTCCGAACCGCCTTTCTCTTGAGAAGCTTTACTCAGAGCTGCAGCCATGGTTGTCCCCCACCACAAGAAAGGGGCATACAATTGAGGGTTTGACCAAATTGGTTGGCTTCCTTCAATTTTTAGTGAATTGCTCCTTCCGGAGGCTAAGGCACTATCTGTTGGCATGTCTTTGCCTTCGCTGAGCCGCGCCCTGAATACATTTCTCGATGGCATGGCTGCCCTGCAAGAGAAATACATCTCTTTTCCTGACAGCATGGCAGCCTAGAATGCTGTGAGGTTGGGTTTTTTCAACATTGCAAATATGCCAAATGTCATGGACGTCACCTGATTGTGCGCATGTGGCGCTGGTTCCCCCTGCTGCACATGAGTATATGTTTCAGTATATTTAGGTGCTCGTTGGTCCTCCTTATGGCCACTCTCCTGTGTTATTGCTAGCCTTTGTTCAGCTCCCCTAAACTTGCTAATCCTTGTTGCTCATTGTGCCCCCTGATCTCTGTTAGCCAAGTATCTGCTTTATCTTTGCCTGTTCCTGTAATGTTGCTAGCGTTTTTCTCCTTTTTTCCCAGCAACCTCAAGATGGGCCATTCTCTTAATGTGCAATGTGTCAAGGGATGGATTTGCGCTTGTTCAGCGTCTTGGCTGGATTTTCAGGATTGTCCCACGACTCATCTTGCAAAGTTTCAGCTTGTACACACATTTTGAGAGTGGCAAGCTAAATGGTGGTTGGCTTCTGGCTAAGTCTGTGTATTATTGTGGTTGTCTTAGGTAGCTTTGCATTGCACTGTTTTATGTAGTTATCATCTGGGCTCCCTTGTTTATTTTGTTTTCTAGTTTCTTGCTGTTACTAATTTGTCTCTCTGGCCTCCCTCTGTACTAGTGTGCTCATGTGCCTATTTTCAGTCCCCATTCTCCATGTTCCTAGTTTCACTCCTTGGTCCTTGAATTGTGCCTTACCTTTAGTTTACTTTGTGTAATGTCCATGTATATCTGTTCCTTCTTACAACTGCGGGCCCCTATGTCCTCATGTTTCCTTTTATTGAGGTGGGTGGAGGTTATAGCCTATTACTAGTAGCTCTCTTTTTTGGGGTTTGTTTGTATTTTTGGTATGTTAATTGTGTTTTTATTCCTATTTGGTAATTTTTTGTACCCACTGGTGCCCTGGCTCCCCACACCATTTTTAAGGCCACAGACACTAGCCCTATATTTTTAACTAGACCCACCACTGCACCCGTGCAGTAGTGGAGCGGACCTTTGGACTGTTAAAATCCCAGTTCCAGTACCGGAATCATACTGCGGGCACGCTGCAATGTAAGCCCGATAAAAAGGTTCAAGATTATCATAGCGTGCATTGCCCTTCACATCTTCACCTTGATGGAGAGGGTGGTCACCTATGTGAAGGAGGCAACCCCCGCTGCAGCTTCCAAGGTTCCCAGGCACCTGTATTTGGGCAAACAGAGCCAGGCAGGACAATCTATTTGGCAGCATTTGGTGAATTCTTAATTTTCTTCATTTTGTTTTGGGTGTGATTAAACCAACATCCCAAAGAATTTTCTTTGAAGTATAATTTATTAGGGTTATATATGCCCAATGCCCCACACATTGGGCTGTAACTGGCCAACACAGGGCCTTTGGGTTGCAACATTTTGGCCAAATGTACCCCAGGCCTACTTATGGCCAGGTAGCTTGATCTTCCCTTGTTGTTTGGTGTCTGGCCTCCATCAGGGTAAGAATATGGGAGGTGTTTTGGTTTGCCACCATAATTTGGGCTAGCAGCACCTGAAAGTTGTTACTGAGGCGTTGATCCTCTACCACCCCTGCAGCCAGGTCCTCATGGATCAAACTGCGGTCCGACACACCAATTTAAAATAAAGGGTGGAATTTCACCTAAAAGTGGTGCTATTGGGCTGCCAGTTTGCCTCCATGAGTTGGCACTACTGTGCCATGCGTATGTGGCACCTGGCTACAGGGTGTTCGGGGGAGTTGGTGCTGCCAAACCCCTGGCCAAGCTCCGGGGTCTAGGAGGTGGCTGCAGTAGGTGGGAAGTTGGTCCAGGGCACATTTGGAGCCAGCTGCACACTATCCTGTGTGGGGCCGCCTCCAGGTCCTGTGTTTCTTCCAGCAGAGGTGGGGTCTGTGTGGAGAACATTAGTGTTTGTTTTGTGAACAGTCCCACACAGCATAGAAATGGCTTCATTTCCTGCACCTTACCCTCCTCCTCCCTCCTGTCTATTGGCATTTGCTCATAGTGGCCCCACATTTACCTAATCTGAGTCTTGGGTCCCATCACTGGGGGGGGGGGGGGGGGGGGGCTGGGCCAGGTCTTGACTGTGGTTCCCTGGATATAAGATGGTGCAGGTGGAGGCAGGGCTGCTTGCTGGGGGGGTTTCTGCAAGACAAGGGCAAAGCAATGTAAGCTCAGTGGTGCACCCAGGATTTTGTCCTGGGGGGTCCAGTTGGGGTGGGAGGGGGCATGGCCTGGAAGAGGTGTGGCACTACAGGTTGCATAATATTTTGCAATTAATGCCACACCCCTAACTAGTGGAGAAACATGGAGGCCAATTTATCACTAGCACCTTCTAGCGCAACTTGAGCATCTGTGGAGAGATGCTATTAGCGCCTCAGCGCAGTGGCGGCCACAGACAGACGGCGTTTTTAGTGTTCAGTGCTGTAGGCTACACGTGGTACTGTGTCTTGTTTGTTATTTTTTCCAATGGAGATAGCAACAGGTAGTCCCTGTGATGAGGGACAGAAATCTTTTGTATTTAACAAGTAAATGAACAGCGCCAGCTCGTGCACTGTGAAACCACAATACTCAGGCAGACAGCACCGTCCGTGTGCAATACAAAGAGAGGCTTTAACTGGAGATATCAACACAGTGCCCAAGACACATGTAATGACATTGAGAACATACAACTCACATGACACATGATTGGCAGGCATGAAAATTCAAGTTAGCAGGTAACCTAAGTACAATAATGAATGAAAAAAAACATTCTGAACTGTCCAGGGAAAAAAATGTAAATACGCCAACCAGAAGCCAGCAAAAGAAAGGGGACTGGAATAATTGAAGCCTATGGGAAAGTCTGATGTGACACTGTAGAGAACACAGCACTGGCACTAACAAAGCACCCATTGCTCTTGATACATGGATGCTACATGGCGCTAGGAAAGGCACTAAACATTTTTTTGCATCATAAATATGACTTGCTGGTGGCGCTCACGAAAAACACCTGCCGCTACGTGGCATTAGCGTTTCTTAAATAAACCCCTAAATGTGCCAGGGCCATGGTGTGAACATTAAATGGGGCCCTTAAAACCAAAGCATTCTTTCCTAACCTGTAGCTGATCTACCTGTTGTGCTTGCATGCATGTCAGACCCTTTTATATAGCCAACCCTTCTAAGCATCTATTTTTACACTGTGTGGTGGGTTTTTAACCCTTAAAAATAAAAAATGGGGGTCCCTCCCCTCGGGAAGATGCTATGTCAATTGTTCTTTTATTAACCCTTTGTTACCTGTCACCAAGCAGGTATAAAAGGCTTCCAGCAGCAGCAGGAGAGCAGCCAAAGTGGGGCCATCAGCATGGGACACTCTCTGGGATGGGGAGTGTCTCTGGGATAGATGGGAGGTAAGTATTAAAAAAATTATAATTGTTTTTCTCTGTGTGTGTTTTTTATACCATCTAACCCTTTGTGAACTGATAAGGGATCTTTGAGACCCCATATCAGTTCACAAGGCTTAGGGGCTGGCATGTCCCCTGCAGCTATAGAGTGACTTGCCATTAACCCCGCATCCCCCAATTACCTGCCCCCGCAAAGCCCGGGGGGGGGGGTGGCAGAAGAGTCTAGGCTGTGCGGGCTTGTAGCCTGCAGGGCAGGGGACACCGAGGCTGGCCCCTGCGCCCTGTTGTACAAGCTTATGCTTGGGGGTATGGGGAGAGGGTAGGGGGGGGGGGATTTCAGGGTCTGGGTTTGGACAGGTATATCTAGGAAGGTGTTGTCGGGTGACAGGCGCTCCCGACTGATCGTCGGGAAGACTATAGGTGCAGTTGGGGTTGGTTCTCCCCCTGGGGAACCAATTTCTCCCCCTGGAATTTTTTACAGGAGGCAACAAAAAACCCCTGCCACCACCCCAGCAAGCAATAGCGGGCTAAAGCCAACACTGAATATGACAAGTAAGTGGAACATGCACTATTCTATTGTACTTTCTCTTCCCAACCCTAAAGGGAGGACATTATTCAACAATTTTTCTCTTACCTGACCCCCCCCCCCCCCCACAGCAATGCGCTGAAGAAGCTACGCCAAGCGAAACACATATGCACTTGCTACAAACATGAGGTACTAAACCCAACATCGGATACCTTGCTACAAACGGGGTCCCCCCAACACCACATGGAAAAAGGACTTAAAGGAAGAGGAGAGGCGCATAACAGCCCCCCTTCTCCAATCCATAATCACTAAGTCACATCAATGGACTATCAGCTGAAATATCAGCCATTAGACTGAATATAGGCTTAAGAGATAGTATTGTAAGAAATGTGAAAAAAACTTGTATGTAAGATATATGTGAATTGTATATATGCACACCTGCATGAATAAATAAGTATTAACCATGAATGCATGGTAACTAGCTCACTGCATTTTAAGGGTGAAACAAGCAGGCGCACCTTATTCCCCCCCCCCCAGGGGGAGAACCAACCCCAACCGCACCTGTTGTACAAGCCCTCATAGCTGGTCCCTGGGCTGGTTGTACTGGGACCTCTCGCTATTTTTAAGGGGATTTTAAAGGGTTTTTAACCCTTAAAATTCCAAAATAAAAAGGGCCCCCTTTATAGTGTGAATAGTAGTTTTATTACAGGCAAGACATTTCATGTTAAAGCCTAAATTCTACTGAAAAAAAATACATAATTTTCCTGGAAATTCCTGCAAATATCACAATTAATAGTGCAAGATGGTGAACAGAGGGTGACAAAATCTCAAGTAGGCTGGTAGTTTAAAGGGTAAAGGGGGGACCTTGTGCTTTCAGATTGTTTGAGGGATGACTTTGAGAAAGATGAAGCCACTAGAAAAAAGCTGGGTATGCCTAAAAAGCTTAACGTGTCTACTTTCAGGCAATATATGGTTTGTGGGGGGTATTCCAAATGTAAAGGGTTGTTTTGGTTGAAAAATTGCAAGGTGTGCACTTTGTCTGCAGAGCTGAAATTTTCAAATAAAATTACTGTTACGCGCATGCTTTACTTTGGGGTATTTGGCAACTCTTCCCTTGACATTACCTATGCATGTTGGGTATTGTTCTGTTCAGAGGACCTTGCTTTTGCAGATTTATCTTGTTTTTTCTTGTTTGCATATTTTTTTTAAGGAAAGTGTGGCGTTGATTCTGCTTTTTTATTCTTTTTTAGGCAAACCCCTTGCAACCAAAGAATTAATTGAAGGATTACTTCTAGAAATACAGATCCACAAGCCTGGTATGCCTAGAAAACTTGAGGTGTGTACTTCCAGAGAATATATAGTTTGTTGGGGGTATTTCAAATGTAAAGGTTTTTACAAGGTTCAAAAAAAGGATAGGGAAAAAACATTCCACAGTCATGAGATGAAAAACATTGTCAGGCATAACAAAGTGCAAACAGACCCTACATTCAGAAAGGTTAAATTTCAGTCAGACTGTTTCCACCCGAATAGCTATCGTGTTCTGCATGGGAGAGGGGGGCGGCCCCAGAGCCCCACCCCCGGCCAACGCAAAGAGAAACCCTGAGGGCAGATGGCCCGTCTACCTCTATCCGGCGGCCAATGCGACACGCCAGAGCCATCCCCTCTCGCTGGCAGAACCAGGGATCATAACTCCAATCACCCCTCTGGGGAACCTGACTTCAACATAACCACTGTGGAAATGGGAACCAGACGAATTAAGACATGGGGAAATAGACAAACACACATAAACAAACAAAGGAGAGAGAGGAGAGGAGGGGGAAACAGGTAGGGTGGGGAAAAAAGAAGGGGAGGGGGCCTGTGAGTCTGAACTCACTACCGACCATCCTCTAAGAGCATCAGATATTCTGGTGAGGTTGTGAAGATTACCCAATTGGTCCATTTAGGCGATGGTCTTCTGAGGCTTCGTTCTGCGCTGCAATTAGGCCCTCAAACCTCTCAATCTCAGCCACTTTACTCAGCCACATAGAGATGCTTGGGGGGGTGGAACTCTTCCAAAGCGAGGGGACACATGCCTTAGCTGCATTTACCATCTGGCTAAGGAGGGATCTCTGATACCTTTTGGTGGGCAATTCCGAGTGGTGGAGAAGGAAGAACGCCGAGCCCTCAGGAACCTCCCAGTCCGTCATATGCCGCACTGTACTTCTGACCTTAGCCCAAAAGTTGGTCAATTTAGGGCACGTCCAGAAGATGTGTAGGAAATTACCTTTATCTCCATTACACCGCCAGCACATGGGGGAGACTGCTGGGTACCATTTGTGTAATAATGCGGGGACCCTGTACCACCTCGTGAGAATCTTATAATTACATTCCTTATACTTAGTACAAATGGCTGTTTTGTGTGTCAAGCGAATAATTTGCTCTTTGTGTTCAACCGTTAGGGATACCCCTAATTCTCTTTCCCATTTGGTGATATACTGCAAGGGGTCCAGGTCCTGTGGATTCACCAGGATTTTATAGATGAATGATAGAGCGTGTTGGACAGGCCCCTTTTCCTCACACAGCCTCTCAAAAAGCGTAAGCCCTCTAAGTTGCCGGGCCTGTTGCTTCAGGGTAGACAGGAAGTGGTTAAGTTGCATCTGCTGCCAGTTACCCCATCTCGGGAGCTCTCAGGACACAGCAATCGTATCCAGAGACACCCAACCCTCATGGTCACAAAAGTGTTTAAACCTACCGACTCCCTTTCTTAACCAGCTTTCCGCCGTCCCCCCTCCTATCCCAGGTGGAAACGCTGGGTTTCCCAGGATCGGGGGAGAAGGTTGGCGACATTTTGCCCCATGGGAAGTACTTGTTGCAGACTTTAAGTGACGCTCCGATTGTCGGGTGCCTCAGTTCCATGTTTAGCGCCTGTCTTGGCAGCCAAGGGAGCGATACTAGTGGGAGCGATGAGTCTCCCTGCTCTTTCTGGACCCATTGTTTGTGTTGCTGATGTCTGCACCAGTCCACTATCCTAGTTAAATGGGAAGCAGCATAATATAGGCTTGGGTCGGGGAGGCCTATCTCGCCCTTATCTCTTGGCCTAGCTAAAGTCCGCCTGTTTACTCATGGGGTTTTCCCCTGCCAAATAAATTTAGAGAAAAGAGCCCCCACTTTCTGCAAGAATGCGCTGGGAACAACCACCGGTAATGCTTGCATTATGTAGAGGAGTCGGGGAAGTATGTTCATTTTGAGGGCATTACACCTCTCAAACCACGAGAGTATTTTAAAGGACCAAGTTTCAAGGTCTTTCAAGAATGCACGGAGCAAGGGGGGGAAATTGAAGGAGTAAATTTTTTCCAAGGATCTACCAAGTTTCACTCCTAGGTATGCGATGCAGTCTTTGGCCCACTTAAAAGGGAAGGACTGTCTGAGGCGCTCCTCTCTCGCCGGTGGAATGTTAAGGTTCAATACTTCGGATTTCTGCATGTTTACCTTATAGTTGGATAGGTTCCTATATAGCTCCAAATCTTTTAAAAGGTTCGGAAGTGTGACCTCAGGGCCGGTTATAAAAAACAGTAAATCATCAGCGAATGCTGCAACCTTATAGTGACCTGAAGGGAGGGAAATCCCTTGTATACTAGGGTTATTTCAACCCTGACATAGAAATGGCTCCATTGTCAGTAGGAAGATTAAAGGGGATAAAGGGCACCCCTGCCTCGTCCCGTTCCCGATGCCGAAGGGCTCCAACAGCGTGCCATTAACCCTGACCGAAGCCATGGGCTGCTGGTACAGGCTAGCGATCCATGCTTTTATGTTGGGCCCCAGGCCAATATGGTCCAGGATTCCAAACATAAAGTCCCACCGCACCCTGTTGAACGCCTTTTCGGCAGCGGTCGAAGGGAGGATTGAGGGCAGATTTCTCACTGAAGCAGAATGGATAAGGTTTAATGCTTTCGCTGTGTTATCCCTAGCCTCCCTATGAGGCATAAATCCCACTTGATCAAGATGGATAACCTGGTGTAGATGGGGGGAGAGACAGTTGGCAAGTATTTTGGCGAGTAGCTTAATGTCAGCATTAAGAGGGGAGATTGGCCTATAGCTGGAGCTCAAGGAGGGGTCTTTCCCGTCTTTTGGTATCACCGAGATTTGTGCACGTAGACTATCTATTGGGAGGGTGCTGCCCGCTTTTAGGGAATTGAGTACCCCAAGGAGCCTAGTAGAGAGGGTTTCTGCAAATGTTTTATAATAAATCAGGGGGAGACCGTCCGGTCCCGGCGCCTTCCCGTTGGCCGACCCCTTAATAGCAAGGGCTAGTTCCTCTGACGTAATTGGGGCCTCTAAGTCTTCCAGCAGTGCCCCTGGAAGCTTGGGCATCCCAGATCCCTGGATATACTCAGCGACCCCCATCTGACCGGGACCCAGATGGTGAGGGGGAATGTTGTAGAGTGAATTGTAGTATTCCCTGAAAACTCCCACTATATCCTTGACTTTATGCACCATGTTACCTTCCCGGTTCCCAATTTTGGGGACAAATGTTTTAGCCCTTTCTCCCCTCAGGGCCGAGGCCAAGAGACGCCCACATTTGTCTCCTGATTCATAGAATATTTTCCTGCTTTTAATAAGCTGGAGTTTGGCTCTATCGTTATAAATTCCCTCTCCCTGAGGGAAGTCAGGGCAGCAAGGTGCGAGACCTCCAACGACTGCTTATGGAGGGTTTCTAGTTTTCGGATTTCACTGATGAGATCAGTTATTTGTTAACTTCTCTCCTCCTTAACTCTGGCCCCATGTTGTATCAGCAGCCCCCGGACAACACAATTATGCGCCTCCCAAACTACGGGAAGACTTATATCAGGGGTAGTGTTGGCTACAAAATATTCCTGGAGATTTTTCTTTACATCTTCCTTGATTATAGGGTCTTGTATGAGTGCACTGTTAAGTTTCCAGGTCCAAGGCCTAGGCGCTCGGTCCTGTGGCACAAGCTTGAGGGATACCGGTGCGTGATCTGATATGGTGATACTACCTATCACCGCGGCTGACACCTGCGGCAACATGTGGTGCTGAATTAGAAAAAAGTCTAGCCTCGAGTACATATTGTGTGGAGTCGAGAAATACGAATAATCTCTCACACTTGGGTTCAGGACACGCCACGGATCAATCAGCTGGTGTGAGTGGAGAAGTTTTTTAATCCTCCTGAGTTTAGAGCAAGCGATATAAGAGTGGCCCCTTGACGTATCTATGATGGGATCTAGGGTAAGATTGAAGTCACCCCCTACTATCAGCTTGCCCTCAAAATCGGTCAGTCTGTCCAACACATCCTCAAGGAAAGGGACCTGCCTGGTGTTAGGTGAATAGATATTTACGAGGGTATACAGTTCATGTCCTATTCTCCCCTTAACAAAGAGCCACCTCCCGTCTCCACCACTCAGAATGCCCACCTCCTCCCACGGAACAGATCCGGCGAGCAAGATACTCACTCCCCGAGACCTCGAATCCGGGGAGTGGCTATGATATGAGGTTGGAAATACCTTGTTCTTAAGCGTCTGAGGATTTGCAGCCTTAAAGTGCGTCTCCTGGAGAAGAGCCACTTGCGCCTTCAAAGCCTTGAGGTTGTTCAGAACCAGAGACTGCTTTTCCGGGGTGTTCAAGCCCTTCACATTAAAAAAGATCAAGTTAATCTCACACATCACTGCGGTAGCGCGTTACCTGAAAGCGATGGGTCAGAGAGGCAGGTAACGATTGAAAGATGAGAAAGGGTGAAAGACAGAAACAGACGGGGGAGACACGACAGGAGTGGGGGGTAGAGGGAGAAGTAACACGAAACAAACTATAACCAGTGTACGTGCCCGGATCTGGGCGGGGGGGTATGAACTAAACAGCAACTGCTTTAAGTTTCAGCTCTCCTCCCGTGGGGGGGGAAGTCGAAACCAACCTAAGTGGGGGACTGTGTCTAGCGACGAATAAAGGAGCAGTCGTCGCTCGAGCCCTCCGGGCACCAAATATCATCTGAGCAACTAGTATCCAAAGACAGCCAATCAACGCGTAACTATGGAGACAAGAAGTGTTTAACTAATCTGTCTGCTGAGGTGTGGACAGGCGTCCGACCTGGCCGGGCATCAGTGTTGCTGCCCGGAAAGTAACCCCCAGGGAACTTATAGGCTTTAGCCCCAGCTAAGTCCCAGGACTCTTGCCAACCAACAGTGTTCAGGATCGAAATCCGTTCCACCGACGTCCCGCTAGGCCCGACCCAGCCAACACAGCCAACACCAGCAGCTACTAACACACAGTGAGGGATTGAGAGCCGCTAACAGATTGGGAACAAATAGACAGCGACAGTGGGCAGTCACTTGCAGGACCATAAAATAAGTAGTCAAGGCTCGCTATCTCTTGGTCCAGGTCGCCTCTCGTTTCTCAATCTTGGTCTGGCCGCTCTAGCTCAGCGAGACGGTTCCCCTCGATGCCTCTGTGCGACGGAGTCCATCGTTGGAAGGAGCCAATTGGGAACTGGGATCGGATCACGTTCCAGGAAGGAGAAGAGCCCATCTAAGACTCGGTAGGTTTTGAGGGAGAAGGTGTTGCGATTCTTGGAGATAATCAGGTGGAAGGGGAACCCCCAACGATATGAGGCACCCGCTTCTCTGATCACATCCAGCACTGGCCTCAACATTCTTCTCATTTGAAGCGTGCGTCTGGAAAGGTCCGGAACGATTTGTATCCTGGCTCCATCAAAGTCCACCGGGCCGTGTCTCCAGGCCCTACGTGAGATTTCCTCCTTGACCTTATAAAAATGCACCCTGCAGATCACATCTCTGGGGCGCGCGGGATCTGGGTTACGTGGGCCCAGGGCCCTATGCGCCCTATTAATTTCAATCGGTGCGTCAATATTTCTCTCTAGCAGCGTATTGAAAATAGTGGTGATGATCTGCTTCACGTCTTCTCCAGCTGATGCCTCCGGGATGCCCCTGAGACGGAGATTATTTCTGCGATGTCTATTCTCCAAATCATCGTGTTGCAGTTGGAGCTCGAGGATTTGCGTACTCTGCGCCTCAACGCGTGCCGTCAAGTCAGCAATAGCCGCTTCATTAGCCTACTGGTGGGATGTAACTCTGGAATCAAGGGCCTGGAGATGGCCCCGCACCTCTGCGATATCTTTCTTGCAGGCCGCTTCATATTTAGTTATAAGAGCCTCGAAATCTGCTTTGGTGGGAATGGACCTCAAAAAGGAGAGGGTCTCTTTATGGATGTTGCCGGCATGTGTCGCCTCTTCAACACTATCCGCTATATTTTGTGACAGGACCGGTGGGTTCGGGGAGGTCGGGACGGAAGGGTAATTCCCCTAGAGAGGGAAGAGTCTCCGGCGTGGGGGATCCTCCTGCGTGAATGACAGCATGGTCAGAGGACTGAAGGTGGCCGCGTCTCCCGGGGACGACCATATCATGGAGGGGTCGCCTGAGGGCTGCAGCTTGGGGGTCTGCACATCATGGAAGGCAGGTGTTGAGCCAATCCGATGCCCCTCCTCGCTCCCTGGCCTGGAACGACTCCTTGGTCTCGGGGTTCTGAGTGAGGGCACCCGCTGGGGACGGGGGAACAATATATGGTGCGCCCAGTGGAGAGTCCGGGGGCTTCTGACCCTTGGCACCCCCTGAGTCAGGAACAAATGCAAACTTCCCAAGTTTGTCCTGGGCTGCCTCCCTCCAGTATGCTCTCTGGGATCCAGATAGAGGTGCATGCGGTCCCCCTCCTCTTCCCTCACTGGCACCCTCCAAACCACCTGTTTCCTGCCATGTGGGGGGTATATATGCCTCCCCCCTCATACCTTTGCAGCTCTGACATGCTGCCGGCGTTCTTCTGTCCCCTCGCGACCGCCATCTTCGCTGGCCCCAGCTGCCTGCAAGCACCGCCAGGAATGGGCGGGGGGGGGCTCCATCTCCACCGCCCCCCGCCGCACACCGGTGAGCACCCCACCCGCCATCCAGACCTCCGGCAGCAGCGGGACCCCATTCCGTCGCTGTGTGCATGACGGGAAGGGCGGGGACAAACCGTTCCCCCTCGGTGCCGGCCGCCATGCCGTCCAGCGTAGCCGTCACCGCCAGCAGCCTCCCGCGGGTCACGCCGGGTGTCGCCGCCTCCTCCCCGGACATCAGCCGACATGCCCTCTCCCCGCGCGCTGCCAGGTAGGGAATCCACGTCGCTCCCAGATGCCCCAGATGAGGGAGATGGTGGGTGTCCTGTCACACGTTCCACGCCGGGAGTCCCCCGACCGGCCAACCGCACAGAGCTCGAGCCGCCCGCTCGCATGGTGCTTCCCTCCTTATCTTTCTTCTTGCCTGTTTTGGACACTAGATCGCCACAAAAAACTTCAAAATAGCCCAGATGTGTTCGGGAGCTTAAACTGCTGCGACTACTCCATCCGAGCACCAGGCCACGCCCCCCCAAAGGGTTGTTTTTTTTTAAACTAACTGCAAGGTGCGCATAGCAGTTGTATTTTATCTGAAAGTCTCCTAAAGTGCCGTTTCATTTTGGGGGAGTACCGTTGTAACTGGGCGAAATGGGGCTTTTACATACAATAAGATTTTATTGAAAAACTATTTTTTTGTACAAAAAGCACTACAAGTTGTAAAAAAACTGTTTTTCTTTTGCACATATTTCACCCCAAAATATTGAGAATACACTTAAGAAATGACAAAAAATATATTTCATGTTGAATCCCAGGCTCTGCTGAAAAAAATATATAATTTACCCAGGAAAACCCTGGAAATCCCTTCAAATCACATTTGAACATGTGTAGCGCAAAATGGTGGAAAAGGGTTAAAGCAGACCTCCAGTCACAAAATCAAAGTTTAGTACACTGCTCCCTTAAAGCCCCTCTCTTGCAACCAGTGATATAAATATAATCTGAGAGGGCTTATCTCCAGGCAGATGTTGTGGTATAGCAGGCAGATTATATGCCAATAAATTGCATGGGGGCGGCCATTTTGCCACATTTTTGACAGCCCTGCTTCTAAAAAAAAAACAGTCCTACAGTCAACATTACCCTAAATCTCTTTGAAATAATGCTTTATTTCTAGCCAGAAGTAAAACGACATTAGCTGTAATGACTGCTCAGAAAACTCTGTATCAACATTGTAAACAACTCTGCAGCAGCGGACATTGATTTACATTGATTTATAGTTACATTCACCCCCTCCCACATCTGGTGATTGCGTGTGTGAGTGTTAGCCTCCTTTCACATCATGCCTTTCCATCGCTATTGCACAGATGCAACGCAGCACAGTACACATTTGTGTCTCGAGTATGGTGAAACTGGCAATAATACCTGCACTGCCCTGTTGTATCCTGTCCCCCAGCGCCAGCACACGGAAGCAGCAGTGGCAATGAGGAGGAGGTGGTGGCAGCAGTAGGAGCTCCAGCTCCTGGTGGTGGCAGAAACAGCAGCGATGAGAAGGAGGCAGAAACAGCAGCGATGAGGAGGAGGCAGAAACAGCAGCGATGAGGAGGAGGCAGTGGCAGCAGTAGGAGTTCTTGAGGGATCAGTAGCTGGCAGTGGCGGGACCTGCCTCTCGGACACTGCTGCAGCCACCTCTTAGGGGCCTCCTCGTTGTCCTTGCTAGCGCAGAGGACTGAAGGTCCCCAAGAATCTGGCTTCAGCAGTGCCTGAGGCCGAGCGCCAGTTTGCCAGCGACGATGCAATGGTGAGTATGGCCCTTTCAGCGCAATGCACTGTAAGTAAAGAGCAATACATGCGCTTTACCTGTGGTGCTCATAAACTTCTATGGAGGCACCTTGCGGTGGTGTGCTGCAGGCAAAATTCTGCATACTGCAGCAGACTCAAATAAAAGGGCTCATTTTGCTGTGTTTTCTGGCCATTCTATTTATACTCCCAACACAACGCAAATGGCCAGGTGTGAAAGGGGCCTAACATGGCAGACATGCTAATGCCTTTTCTTAGGGAAATCTCTCTCTTTCTGTGTTATGGGCTGTTGGTAGCAAAATCCCAAGCTGCTGCATTCAGCCTGAATTGTATGGAGAAACAATATTACACAGGTGCACTGCAGCCATGCTGATCAATGCTACATCAATGCCACCAGCTATTTTATCTCCTTCTAACATTCTGTGTGGAAACTCAACTGCAGTGTTTCTGTGTGCTAGTAAAAGCCCCCCCCCCCCCATTCATGCTTATGTGTAAGCAGGGCTCTCAGATGTAAGGCAGGGTTAGGCCCTCTCAAACAGCCACTGACCATCAAAGGTGGGCTTTAGAGGAGCAAATTACTAAACTTTATTTTCTTGACTAGAGGTTCACTTTAATTGAATTTTGCTTTAAAGAGGACCACAACCCTAACTGGGCAGCCCTGAAATCTAAAATACTCTAGGACTGGCCATTTCCCTATTTCCAGGGCATCCTGATTTAACTTATGATTATCACAAATTACAGATATATTAAAAAGCCTTTACTTGTGACTGACAATCCTAGCAGGGCCATATATATCTCAAGGCAACCCGTATTGATGTGGCATTACAGTTGTTTTTGGTGATTAAGTAAAATCTTTATGGGGAGCAGCCTCGAGAGCTACCTGACCCCGGCACTATGACCCCGCTCCCCCACACCTCCCTGTACTTCTGTACCTTGGGCACAGCAGACAGCCTGTTAGGACGTTCCCATTCTTTAAGCACCAAGGTGGTGAAATGTTCCTGCTCAGGGAACTCTAGACACTGTTTACCATGGCGGAAAAGCTCCCCCTGCTTTCTCTTAGCTACCTCCGGGGCAGCAATGTGCAAAATTTCAAAACTATGTGACAGCATATTATCAGTGTCCTCAGGGTCCCATGATTCCTCTCCGGACACCGAACCAGGGTCACTATTGCAACCCTCCTGCTGGTTCCCAGAGGAGTCAGAATCCTGGGAAAACGCTCCCATCTCAAGGGGGTGACATTCTCCAAGATCATCAATCCCCACATACATCTCAGGAAGAGGAGAGGATCTGGGATCCAGGTGCTTTTTGCCAGAGGCCTTCCTAGGAACAGACCTGGCAAGCTGCTTCTCAATGTTGGCCACCCGCAAAGCCAGATCAGAGCGCGACTCCCTGCTAATGTCCCCCTCATTGGGACCCAATTGCAGGAGCGGGAGAGTAGGTGAAGCCGAGGGATGCGCAGAGCTGGGAAGCGAAGCAGGCAAACCTGCTTGGAGCCCAAGGACACTTTCAGCGCATGCCACGCACGTCATCCCTAGAATAGGCCAGTGGTGGGTAAAGGCTAAGACAGAAGCCACCCGGGATGCCCTCCCAAGGGATGCCCCTAGAAGTAGTAAAGGGGAAGATAAGGGGGAGAAAGGAGTGGAGCCGGGAGAAACCACAACCCAAGGGTATCCCGCCTAAAAGACATAAGTAAAAAGACACATGAGCATCCCGCAACAAATACACCCTATACAATAAAACCCCCCCAAGGGGGACTCACGGACCAAATACACCGTAGGGTCGCTCAGGCACAGACCACAGGATAATTTTGAGACACCAAAGGAAGCAGCGCTGCAGTCAGGAAGGGAGAAAGCCAGACCCGCAGCTCATCCAAAATGGCGCCGGCAGAGGTACCTCGAGGGGCGGGCCGCGGGGGGGACGACGCGTCATCACCAGCCCCCCCCCCCCCCCCCCGAAGAGCGCGAAAAACTGCACTCACGTGACCCGGCTGGCGCCATGACTAAGCTAAATCACCTCAGGATATAGCGCTCACAGATGCGGAATGCAGTACAAAGCGGCACGGCCGCTAAAAACACCTCAAAATACACAAAAAACATCAAAAACATCAAAAAACACCACAGAAATCACCGCTGGGCCTCCTTGAACCCTTGAGCCCATTGACCTCGCTATATATAACAAATGTTGTTTTAGATTTTGACAATGTTTAGTATTTTTTTGCTGCTTGCCACTTCAAAAAAAGTCATGTGTGATACATTAAAGCTACAGTCAATTTTACAATATACAAAAAACACTTATCTATGTCACCAATCAATAAAAACCATTTGATTAAAAACTGGATGTTGTACTGTGCTGCTTGTTTGGGGGACACCCAATTGCCCCTTGCTGTGGTAGAAGATACTGCACCTAAGGTGGATACAGACACCAGGCATCTCAGACAATGGGCATATTATGCACACTGATCTCCTTCCTCTCCAAAAGACAGCAGACACCATCACAGCAACAAAGCACGCAAATGGGGCTATCCCCAAAAAAGCAGCACAGTACAACAGTACACAGTACAACAAAATTAATGTCAGCAATGGGGACCAACATGATGGCAGCATGCAGTGGCTCCTTTCATGTGAGACATGGCAGCAGAGCAAGCTTTACTGATAAGACGCCCCGCAAATGTAAAGTCTGCCTGTTTTCACTACTTCCCTCTTTCTGATTTCCTCACTGCCCAAATTGCAAAACTGGGGTGTGGAGGGTGAAGCCAGGCAGTGCTGCTTTGTATAATAGATGGAGCCTGCCGTTGCCTAAGCTCACCATGGATTAAACAGCCAGTGTCTTTATAACTACAATCCTCCTACCATGCTGCTCCCGTCACTGCCTCATGTTTATTTTATCTCACCCTCTACCTGCTGCCCACCTTGCACTCTTCCTAACCACTATTTTTTCTTCTCTCTTCCTAACATCTGACCGTGCTTTCTTCCCACTGCCCAATATTCTCTCCTCCTGCTGCCAGCAACCCTCTCTTTTAATTCCCCACCTGTTATTCACAAATCATGGGGTCATGTGTAGTAAAGTTTAGAATCCCAATTGTATCCCACTATTAAAAGGGAGATTACAAAAGATTACAAAAGATGCCCACCATCTCTCTTCCTGCTGGCCAGAATCTTCTTTCCCTCTTCCCCACTGTCCTCTACTCTTGCTGCTCACCATTTTCTCCTCCTGCTGCCCACTGTGCACTCCTCCTGCTGTCATCGTTCTTTCATCTGCAGCTCTTTTTTTCACCATCCTCACCCACCTCCTGCTGCCCACCACCCTCTGTTCTTCTGCTCACTCTCCCACTGTGCACTCTTCCTCAACCCCCTTATTTTATTTTCCTGCTAGCCACTCTTCCCTCTTTCTACTGCCTACTGTTCCACCATCCACTCCTCCTGCTGCCCAATCTTCCCTATTTCTGCTACTCAATTTCTTACCATCCGCCCCTATTGCTGCACATCTACTTTTCTTCTGTCCACTGTCCAATCTTCCTGCTGCCTACTGTGCACTTCCTGAGGCCTACTACCTCTTCCACCTACTGTCCACTGTTCTTGCCTCCTACTGTCCACCATCATCCCTTCCTGCTGCCCACTGTGCACTCCTACTGCCACACATTATCTTCTCTTCCTAGCTGCCCACTATCCCACTGTACATTATTTCTGCTGCTCGCTACTACAGGCCGAACACAGAAAAACAGGTTGATGTGCAGCAGCATTTCAAACTGGCCCCAGTCATGGGCTACAAAAAGATGGCCACCGGCTTCCATGAGTGAGGACACTCCTAGTGCTGGCTGGCTTGTTCGTCATCGCCTCAAAAAGAAGTGGACCGAGGCTCATGGGGACTGGGTTCGGGTTCCTGAGCATGAACGTTTACACACAGTTTGTCTGAGCTTGCCAAACCCAAACTTTGGTGGGCTCTCCCATCTCTATTGATTACAAAAAGAAGAAAGAAAGACCGCACCAACAGTTATATAATGGTGTGCTACGCAGTGCAGGGTAAACAGTAAAAACTGTTACTAAATATGCCCAGAGAACGGGGGGGGGGGGTCCCACACACCCACCCAGCCCTGCCACAGAAGCACCACTAAACAATAATAGCAATGAACCAAATGTATTATTACATATAATCTATATTGTATACTCAATCCTACTTGACAATATTAAAAACATTAATTTTGTTAAAAAACATATAAGACAGCTAACACCGAGGAGGGGGAACAGCAAAAAGGGGGAGGGGGGGGAGAGAGGAGGGCCAGTAGGCCCAGTGACAAGCTGCTGTAACTGCTTATCCAATAACAAAACACAAATCTAAACTAAGCTAATAAAATCATGTGCATGATGAGACTTCATGAAAATGTGCAAAAGTGCTTAACCTAAATTAATATATGGGGTGATATCCTAATAGATATATATACAATCCTATCAAAAAAACCTTTGACTAGCAAAGAGATTATAACCACACTGCCTATCTTGAAGCTATTCTGAGGACTCACCAGGTGGACAAGTGCCAAATACAAGCAATAAAAAGACAATGAATAAAGCAGACTCAATGGACAAACCCCCCCCTCCTTACCTGCCCTCACTCCTCACCACCAACGCGTTTCGTGACGTCACAGCAGTGTCAAGGTGTGTGAGGAGTCCCTACCCCTGGTACCCCTATTTAAACTCACCGTGCCTACGCTCCCCCGCAGAAGCCGGCAGGTGTAAGCCGTCAGAGCCATCAGCGCACGGCGGCCGAAAGTGCGCGGGCGGAAGTGACGACATGAAAAGGGCAGCGAGGCCGGGGCGGAAGTGCCCCCAGCCCATACACTGCAACCAACAAACCGTGCATGCGCAAAGCGCAATGAGCTGATGGCGCAAATGCGCCTGTCAACCGACAGGTGAGTAAAAAAGGGGGGCCACCAGATGAAAATAACAACAAACACATAACCCACCAGCTGTACATACAACAAACATGCCTATGGTGACTTATCTAGTAATATATATGAGTTGAATCATTTCTATTATGCTTATTCCTATTGCCACAATATCCGCTGATACATCAACACTTAATACAGTGTTGTGCATAATGTGGATTGGAACTTAGATCTACCTGCACAGTATTGTGCATGATGTAGATTGGAACTTGGATCTACCTGGGCATGTGCCCCATAACTATAACCTCTGTATAACACGATAAATAAATAAAGATACATCCCTTCTTACTGCTGAGTATGGGTATTCTATTATGATCACGTATAGGGTGCATAACAGAGAGTCAAAAAGGGGGGGGGGGGGGATGCGACACTGCCATCTGAACAACAGATCACACAAGGCAGCACAGCTGCGAACTGTTGGACTAAGACAACATGATTGAACTTATACTTATTCGTCCCTGCACCTGTGGCTCACAATCAAGCAGCACTTGACGGTATATTCCCCAAATGCTATATACATACTTTTCTTGCTATTCCATGATGAACCCAAACTGAGCCTTATTACAGCAATAGAGACATAGGGGGAGTACTAGTGCTGCCATCTAATGGTCAATAGACAGAAGGCAGTAAAAACACCAAATGACACTGGAAGCAACTGGGAGTGGGGGGGGGGGGAGATGGAAACTAGGTGGGAAGACAGAAGGTCAGGAGACACAGGACAAGGCAAAGCATAGCAAAACCACTGCACGTTTGAGCATCCATCTTATACAATGGGCAATCAGCTTATAGCTTCTTTCTTCTGCTTGATTAAAGATGTGCTTTCTTTTGACATCAGCGGCTCCATTCTTTTCTTCGTCCTAATCTTTCCTGTATGGTAAACTCCTCCATCTTCTTTTGCCTCACCTGGGCCAAGCTTAACGACTACACCCACATAAAGTGACTGGTGCAACTAAAATATAAACTAGAGAAGCAAAAGCTCAGTGACGCTGAATAAATGAATAAGGTGATGCTGAAAAAAAGCTGTCTTATATGTTTTTTAACAAAATTAATGTTTTTAATATTGTCAAGTAGGATTGAGTATACAATATAGATTATATGTAATAATACATTTGGTTCATTGCTATTATTGTTTAGTGGTGCTTCTGTGGCAGGGCTGGGTGGGTGTGTGGGACCCCCCCCCCGTTCTCGGCATCTCTATTGATTACTCATTCACGCTTGAGATCAATTGTGCAATGCGCTGACTGTGGTATTTGTGGACGACTTATTCTTTCCATATTACAATGATCAAGAGCCAACTAGCTCGGACATCAGGCATAAGGGCTGGTAACCCAAGTCCCTGGCACTGTGAGTGTACCAGCACTTATGCCCCTTAGTGTGGGTTTGGTGCTCTTCCAGGGGTGCCATGGGCTCCAGGCTCTTCTGCATCCATGGTTTCCCAGATAGTACCACTATGCCACCCATCAATGCTGCCAGGTGATATTGCACCCCTACCCTGTGAATTGGTATGGGGTCTCTGGACCCTCTACCAGTTCAGCCCAAGTAGAAATAAAAAATGTAACACTCAAATACATTTAATATTCTAGCTGAGGTCCCGGATCGCTCCCATGACAGCATTTCTATTGGTTAATTGTTCACCTGTGCTATTTGGGGACGACTTCTGTTTCCATATAACCATGATCAAGCAATAAGTAAGAAATTATTGGTCAGCCAAAACGTGGCCATTTCTATGGAGCGATTATGGTTTAACTGCGGCCGCTTAAGTGCGTCAATGGGGCATAACACATGTAAAAATGAATTCTGAAATACACCACAAAGCCACAAGTGCACAAACATTTAAGGCTTCTAACCAAAGACTCTAGAGACTGCAGTTACACATGATAGAGTCCAGGAACTGAAATGTAAAGTCTCAGCTGAGGTATGATGCTTGTGTAAAGTTTGAGGCAACATTGGGAAAAACTAACACTAATGGTGATGGTGCCACCAATCATGGAGGCAAGCTGTTGGATAACATAAACAATAAACACACATAACCACTCCAGCAATAAACAGACTTACCCACAAGCCAACCACCAGTCAAGTAGCCACTCTCAAAATGGGTGTATAAACTGAAACTCCTCAAGATAAATGCATCGTGGGACAGGTCAGGGAAGCCAGGCAAAACATTGAAAAAGAGAAGATCTGGCCCCATGACACGCATTAAAAGAGTGGCCCATCTTGCGGTTGCTGAAAAGAAGCCACAAATAAAAAATGGTCACTAGAGAGACAACAACAAATGAACAGCAAAAATAAAGTAAAACAAGTCCCAAATGGGACACAGGGAAGCTGTTTGGGGGGAGGGAAAGCAAGGCTAGCCTCAAGAAAGGAGAGTGGGCTACAAGGAGGAACTGGAACTGAACAAACCGAAACATATACTCCTGAACAGCTGGGGGAACCAAGGCCACATGCGTACAATCGATGGCACCCATGAGACTTGTCATATTTGCAATGTTGAAAATGCCCAACCTCACCATGGTCTAGGCTGCCATGCTGTCAGGAAAAGAGATGTATTTCTCCTGCAGGGCAGCCATGCCATTTAGAAATTTAGTCAGGATATGGCACAGTGAAGGCTGGGACATGCCAACTGACTGTGTCCCTGGCCTCTGGAAGGAGCCATTCTTTAAAAATTTAAGGCAACCAACCAATTTGGTCAAACCTCCAATTGCATGTCCCTTTTGTGGTGGGGGCCAACCATGGCCGTAACTCTGAGTAAAGCTTCTCAAGAGAAAGGCGGTTTAAGTGGGTCAATGGTTATCTGATCAATATTTAGTCGACTGTGGGTATGCCTAAGCTCTGGAAGATACATGGTTAACAGCCAACACTGCTGCAGATGCTCATACTCTTCACAAAACTCATCAAGGGGCTCCATCATAGCTGCGGTGGATGTAGGCTGTATTACCACTAGCAAAAGAGACCGTTCAAGTATTACCACCAGCAAAAAGATGGAGTAAGTTTGAACTGGCAACCTATTACTTTTTTAGATCCAAAAACCCATAATTCAAGGCTCTGAATCGCGCGTAAGCGCAGCCTTACCCTGAGAATTACGGATGCATGGACACCTTGATCTGTATTTATACAGTGAACACTCGATTTGGTGTACGCATACTGTAATTTTCCACAAAAATGACAGACGAAAAAACAATGCTCTGAATCACTTGACACGGAAAATAGACTAAATACGGTCCTTTAACATAATTCCCGCTGGTGGGAATACGAGAGAGGCTCTGAATCAGGTCGATTGTGCTAGGAAAAAAAAAGTAAAGAGCACTGCTGCCTCTAGTGTCCGTTCTCTATCTTTTTGTATCACTGTGCTCACACACTATTAGCAGCATACAGAAGGCAGAAAATAGTTCCTTCATCCTCAGTCTGCACAAAACAGCCTACCCCCCCCCCCCCCATCTCCAGAGAACCGGTCTAAGGGCTGGAAAATGCTAGGTAGTTGCCAGAACCATAACTTCTAACTAGACATTTAGGGGCACTTTCAGTGGCCTTCAGGTACCATGAAGGATAGTTATCCCAAACTAAAGACCCTCCACTTCGACTACAGGTATGGTGAAGGGTTTGGCCGGGTGCTGCATCCTGGGTGACTGTAAACTGAGCCAGAGAACCTGAAACTGGAACAAACAACATTAAAGACAAAGCTGCAGATCAGCCCTGGAGTAATATAGCTGCAGAAACCCTAATGCCTACATGATGTATAGAGAATCAGTGGCTCAGTGATATGGTTCTTAAACATTCATAGAGGGTAGGATGTGTCTCCTGATGTAAATACAGTATCTAGGCTGCCTTTTATTGGCATTGGCATTAATTGTCATTGGTGCTTATATCACCTACTTTTTATTTTTATCTTGAGATGTTGTATTTAATTATTACACTCTGGCATCACAATTACGGTTAGAAGCTGTGTGATATTATACATGTAACACAACATATGCATTACTACATTAATCACAAAGGCAATAAAGGTATAACAGCTTCCCTCCTCAGTGGCTGGGCATTAGCTTGGTGGGAAGCCAAGAAGGGAAGGTGGGGGACCTGTGTCCACCTTCACTACAGATGCTGGAAGGGTGTCTGCAATAGAATTTATTGAGTTAAAAGACAGAAATAAGTTGACCCTTGAAAGGGTCCCATTTAAAGTAATTTCACTTTTTATGGATTTTTTTAAGTTTTTATTATTGGGTGCCAAAATGCTAAGCTTATCTGTTACTTTTTTTTATTTGTTTGCAGCTCTTTTCTTACAAAAGAAAAAAAATTTTTTCTAGCAACAATGTGTTTACCTTAGCAATGTATATCAGCTGGAACTTTAGATGTACAGATCATAGACTTCCTCACTCTAGCTTGCAATCATCTGATTGGCTAAGACAGGGACAACAGATTTATCCTATTCTACTTAAATTTTAACTTTTTCAGTTTGGGAGGATCACAGTCTTGTGTTCCAGTGGCAAAAGGGTCACTGGCAGGGTTCTCTCCTGGAGAGGTCAATTTGCTGGTTGGTCTTAGCTAAAGCAGCTGATAAGCTCACTTGTTACATTGGAAGAATTGTGGGACTTGTAGTCCATTGTTTTTACTCAAGGCCCACTGTAGCAATACAGGGCCCCATGAATATGAGAAACATGGAAACAACGTTCTGTTAAGTAAATCACAGGTATGACTGCACAATCCTAACACACATGTTTATTTTAAATTCCAAAAGAGGAAAACAATGTAAAAACAAGGCAGAACACCAAAAACTGATAAAAAGGGAGTTTAAACCGGGTCTTCGCTCTAAATAAGAATATACCTTACATGTTTCCCCAACTCTGTACATACAGATTCCCCACATTAAAAGTCATCCTACCTGCATCTACTGCATTGTCAGAGCCTTTAAACATCCAAGATGGCGGCACATGGAGTCTCGGGCTGCCTGCAGACAGGAAGTGTCTTCTGACTGTGCCGCACTGCATTCTGGAATTGCTGTCATTTTCCTGACCCCAGCTCTGCTCTGTTTGAGCAAAGCACAGCTATAACCCTGCCCCTGCAGTTTCGCCACTCTCCTCCTCACAGTATGTGATACTTCTGAGGCAAAATGGCTGCGTCCGTATCCTAGAGTCCTGAACAGAGTTGCAGCCCAGTGGGGGAAAGAATAATACATAAATGACTAAATACGTAAAAATATTAACTTTAGATGCTGGGGAATAGCTTTTTTAAGGGCTGGGGCTTTTCATTAAATTATGCTGATGGTCCGGTTTAACCCTTTCGCTGCCAGCCTACCTGCAGCATTTGCCACTCCCTGTTGCCAGACTGAGTTTGACTGTTTTGCGCTACACATGTTCAACTGTCATTTTCGAAGGGATTTCCAGGGATTTCCCAGGAAAATTATATATTGTTTTTTTCAACAGAGTCTGGGCTTTAACATGAAATGTCTTGTTTGTGTTTTTTAGGTGTATTCTCAACATTTTTGGGTGAAATGTGTGAAAAAAAATAAAAAAAATATATTTTTTTACAATTTGTAGAGTTTTTTTGTAATAAAAAATGTAAGTTTGTCAATAAAATCTTATTGCGTGAGAAACCCCAATTTCTCCCGCTTACAGCGATACCACATATGTATAGGTAGACACCCTTTCCTGCCCAGAAGCCTTTTATAGCTGCTGGATGACAAATGGTTAATTAAAAAAAAAAATGACATAGGGTCCCCCTTCCCGGGGAGGGGGACCCCATTTTTTTTTGGATTTTTAAGGGTTAAAAACCCTTAAAAATCCAAAAAAAAAAAATGACGTGGGGTCCCCCTTACCCAAAGTAACCAGCCCGGGACCAGCTATGGGGGCTTGTAGGCACAGAGTGGGGGGGCCAGCTTTGGTGGCCCCCCCACCCTGCAGCCTACGAGCCCACATAGCCTATGTGGGCCCGGGCTCTTCTGCCCCCCCCTGGCCTTTGGGGAGGCAGGTAATGGGGGTGCGGGGGTTAATGGCAATGCCACCCCCCCAGCCATGTGAACTGGTATAAGGGGTCTCATGGACCCCTTACCAGCTCACAAAGGGTTAACTGTAAAAAAAAAAACACCACACAATAAAAAAAAGTATTTTATTAAAAAAAAATAATTTTTTTTTACTGTACTTACCTTCGATTGCAAGCTCTTGTCCCTCGCCGCTCAGCTGACAGATGCCGGTGATCGGTACAGGAGAAGGAGAAGGCAGGAGATCAGAGGATCTCCTGTCACCTCCTTACCCTGTGCCGATCACCGGCATCTGAGAAGTTGAGAAGGGTGAAGCCAGATATCGGGGGCCGGGATGACGTCATAAGCCCCGCCCCCAAGGGGGCGGGGCTTAGCGGCAAGATGGCGGCCGCCATCGAGGATCAAAGGGGAGAGAGCCTCTCAGGCTCTCTCCTGAAGATCGGTAAGTCCTGGGGGGGGATCGGAGGCCCCCCAGGTGAAGAGGAGGGACAGCGGGAGCCAGCGCACATGGAGGTAAGTGAATGTCATTTTTATTTTTTTATTTTTTTTACAGTTAGCAGCTGCTGCTGCAGAAGCGGGGGGGGGGGGCGGCCTATTCCGGGGGCTCTCCTGGAGCCATCCGACCCCCCACGGGGGATCGGATGGCACCAAATTAAAGGGGAGACCCGGCCGGATCCAACAAGGGGTCAGGTGAGTATTTTTTATTTTTATTTTTTAAACTAGAAGCGATCAAAGTCAAGCACGTAACACCTACGGGCTTGGCACTTAAGGCCCAGCCAAGCCAGCACGTAGGTGTTACGTGCTTGGCACTTAAAAGGTTAATGCTCGCACCAGGGCCTCGTCACATTTAGTTACGTCACTGCTAACCGCAATGAAACCAGAGATGCATTAGCCAGTACTTTAATCCACCTGTCCCCATTTTCCTGCCATCACCATCAGCAACATATGCCATCATTTAACTATAAGTCTCATGCTGAAACATCAACATACAAGTGAACTACATTGAAAATGTTATGCACCCACAGTCATAAAAGTCAGATAATTGCACATTTGTGTGGAAAATTAGGAATCACAATGACAATGAAAGTGAATGGTAATTTTCTCTCCTAAAAAAAGAGTGAGAATTCTCACCTGGCTCTGAATCGACCCCATCGTATCTTCAACAAGTTTAAATGTGTTAAAGGAAAGCACCCTTTTTGCCAGGTTTTTGTTCTGTCTTATTGTTTTCCTCATCTGGAATGTAAAATAAACATTTGTGTTAGGATTGTGCAGCTATTAACTTATCAGCATGCTGTGTCCAAGTTTCCTCTATTCCTGTGAGTCTGTGATCCTAAGATGGGAGAGATTTTTTGACCAAGAGTAAAAAAGTACTGACTACATATCCCAGAATCCTTCCACCACGTTAGTAGCTTTGATTAAGTTAAGCAGCAGTAATGACCTTCACAGCTGGGAAGACTGTCGGTAACCCTTTAGCTACTAGAAGACAACATTGTGATCTTCCCTATCTAAATAAGTTGAATTACAGCAGAATGGTTTAAACCTGTCGCCCGTTTCCTAGCCAATAAGATGATTAGCAAGCAAGAGTAAAGAAATCTATGACCTGTACATCTAATGCACCAGTTCATGTACATTGCTAAGGCAAACACATTGTTGCTAGAGGAAATGTTTTTCACACAAAGTTGCAGTTGCAGTTGCACACAAATTAAAAACTAAAAAAATGACAGATGCTTAGCACATTGAAGACATCATTTTGGAACACAATAATTGAAACTTTAAAAAAAGCCATTGAAAGTGGAATTGCCCTTTAATGTGTAATTGTCATGGAAACTCACACGTAAAGAGCGCTGCTGCCTCTAGTGCTCAGTCTAGTCATTGCATAGTATATTCTTGTCTCACTTCTCTATCTCAATGTATCACTGTGAGCTTATCACTAATAGGATCATACAGAAGGCAGAAGATAGTTCCTTCATCCTCAGTCTGTACTTTGCTGATGGACAGAACGGCCGACCCCCCTGATAAGGCTCCAGAGAACCGGTCTAAGGGTTGGTAATTCTGATTGCCTGTACCAGCACTTCCAACGAGACGTTTAGGGGGACTTCCAGGGGTCTGTAGGTACCAGGAAGGGTAGTTACCCCCAGCTACTGACCCTCCACTCCGACTACAGGTCAGACGAGCACTTTGGCCTGCAGACACAGACATGGCAGCATCCTGAGTGACAGTAAACTGAGCCAGAGAACCTGAAACAGAATAAGAGAGTGTTATAGAAAAAGCTGAACATGTCTGACGTAATAAAGCTACAGTGACCCCAAATTCTTACATGAACTATAGAAAATCAGAGTGAGAAAAAGCGCACTCAGCGACATGGCTAAATATCTCATGTTTAGCTCAAGTAAAAAAAATATCGGCCGTCCATGATTCTTAAGGATTCATAGATAGTAGGATGTGTCTCCTGATGCAAATCACTTTGCTGCTCATAAGCATTGGCATTAGAACTTTACATCACCTACTATTCACTTTCAGGAAATTATTTGCTTGACAGGTGTTTCCACCATTACTATAGCTTAAAGCTTAGTTAAATACACTAATATCCCACAGTATTGATTCAACAATACAATACTCTCCCACGATACAATACATCATTGAAAGGGTAACTTACTAGTACAACCACCAGCGTTCTACCTGTAGACTTGTGATAATAGATAACACCTGGTAACACAAAAGCTGACGCCCACCTCGTATACTTTTCTAGCTATAAAAAGGACACATTTGTATATAGGTATCCCTGTTTGAAGCTGCATGATACTATGAGGCTGATTCATTACTAACGCCAGGTGAGCGTCTGTATAGCGGCACTTAGTGCGACCCCTAGTAGATGCTGTAAGCGGGTATCGGGCACTGAAACAGAGCGCCTCAGTCTATGTAGTAACCTGGCCGGAATTGGTGAATGTGATGTATGTTGGGTGCTCTTAACACCAGTAAAGCGCTGCAGGGAGCGATAGTAAGCGCCAGCTCAGAGCGACCGACTCTCAGCGACCCCACACCATACTTATTAAAAAAGAACAAAAACTCTAAATCTGGTTGCTATAGCATAGAGCGCCAGACGTGTGATTAAAGTCTGTTTTTGAACACATATCCACCTGTAACAAAGCAAAAACACATGGAATGACATTGTTTTAACACTGTGACATTAACACTTTAGTGCCAGACCTGTAATGACAATTCTGCATAAAAATATAAAAAGTCAAAAAAGTTTCTAAAAATGTTTGCAGCCAGGAGAGGTCACACAATGATTTGAGCAAAAAGAAAAATTAAAAATGTAAACACACGCTGTTTACACAAGTAAATGAACGGCCATTGAAATGTATGGGAGAGCAACACTGAGCGAAAGGTAGTACCTGGCGCTCTGGAAGCTAGAGCGCCGGCGCTATACACTGAGCCGCCTGTAATAATACATGTGACACTACATGGCTCTGTTAGAGTTGCTCACCAGATTCGCTTTCATAAATGTGGTTTTGCCTACAGCACCTGATGTTCACCAGACACTGCCTGCCGCTACGAGCGAGGCGCTACCTGGCGCTATCCCTTCTTGAATAATCATGAATATATTACACCGCAAGCATTATAGGCATGATTCAGCACTTTCAGGATTTTTTCCTTCAGTTCAGCACCATTGTTAGCTGTGAACATTTTAATATCTTTGAACAGCTAAGAACGGCAACGAATTGCAATGATGAAAAAGAATGATGAGAAGAAGTTTTCTCTTAAATAAAGTGAGGGAAAAAAAACAGTGCTGATAGATTTTACAAATGCGTGTAATCATTTTAATGAATTCTTTTATGTATATATTGCACATATTGGCAAAAGCATGGATTATTGGGATATGTTTTGGTAGGCATTACAATTGTACAGGAATATATCGATTTTTTTTATTTAATAAAATTCTATAGCACTGCCTCTGCAGAACAGAGTATATGGATGAATTCACCAGTTTCAGATTTATCCAGCTGACAAAATGTGCACACTCTAAGTAATCTAGACATGGGGCGTGATCATGGGGCACCACTTCAACAGGACTACACACAAAAGGGTCTAGTGTATTTTGAATTAAAGTGGACCAAATCCCAGATTTTTAACTCACCCAGGTTTTGGTCTTCCTAACAGGGGCATCTGGATTTGGGATAGCCCACTGTCCCCACAGATCTCTGGAAAAACTCACCTTTCCAGCGTCCCCACAACACAGACGCAGCCATCAGCTTTCTTGGCTCCATTCAGCTTTTCTTGATGAGCGGTGAAGAAGCAAGACGCCGGCTACATCCTAGTCCTACTGAGGGGAGTGCCTGCACAGGCCATTTACCTATGTTCGGCTTGGGCACATGCAGGGCCGGCCTATGGGGTGTGTCAGCTATGCCATCACACAGGGCTCCATTCCTAGGATACACTTTAGGTGTGACATGCAGGGTAATCAAAATGGCTAATTGATGAGTGCATTGAAAAGTGTCAGGCTATTGCCCAATGCAACTAGGTTTTTGGCCACAGGAAGATGCCTACTTCAGTGAGGACACAATCTCTGTATCCATAAGGTATAGTTAGTTTTAGGCTACAGAATGATGGATGCTCCATTCCCTGAAGCAAGAACCAAGTAACTACTGTACACTGAATGTGGCTGTGGTTTGGGAGTGAGAAACTTGTGTGCTCAGTAAACCAGTGGGGAGACCTGATGTAAGGATTGTCAATAGACCTCTGGCAATAGTTGCTATGGTATTCAGGACAGGTATTTGTTTGGGTGTGATCATGTGTCTGACACCAGTTACATGAAGGGTTAATATTGTACTGCTATAGCCCGAGGTATGCTAGAATTCAAGTCAATAACCCTACATGTAATAGATGTATGTGGGTAAAGCTTTTTTACTGACAGTTTCTTTTTTTTTCAGTTTAACACCTCAAAGTGATGCAAAATATGAGTTTTTCACTATCCTGGGTTTTGGTCCTTGCTACAGGGGCATTCTGACTTGGGTTGTCCCTCTATGTGAGATACCCCAAACTGGCCAGTGGACGAACATAGAAAGTCACATGTGGAATCCCCTCCCAGTCCCAGACATCATTAATCACAATACATTTACTGCATAAGCCTTGAATGGTCCCCGTTTAATGTTCGCACCAGGGGCCCCGTCACATTCAGTTATGCCACTGCTAACCTTAATGGAATGAACCAGAGATGGATTAGCCAGTACTTCAATCTACCTGTCCCCAGTTCCTGCCATTACCATCAGCAAAATATGCCATAAGTTAACAATATCATCATTCTCTCTCTGAAACATCAACATACATCTAAACAACAATTAAAATGTTATTGAAAACAGAATGCACCCACAATTTCACATTTGTGGGGAAAATCATTTCCATTTACCTATGGCAGGGTTTCCCAACCAGTGGTGTGTACCATCGGTGGTGCTTGAGATCCTATCAGGTGGTATACAGAAAGATTGAAGACTGACCGTTACCCAGCCTAATTTGCTGTCATCTAAATTTTACTCAAGTTTGATTTGATCCAGAAAGAATCTGAATAGTGCTAAACAGTTGTTTTTAAACTAATAAATGTTTAGGCAGTAGGGAGTAATAGAGTGTATCTGTTGTTTTTCACCAAAGTGTAATCTGTTGGAAATTTAAAACGTAAAAAGCGCTGCTGCCTCTAGTGCTCAGTCTAGTCATTGCATAGTATATTCTTGTCTCACTTCTCTATCTCAATGTATCACTGTGAACATATCTCTACTAGGATCATACAGAAGGCAGAAGATAGTTCCTTCATCCTCAGTCTGTACTTTGCTGATGGACAGAACAGCCGACCCCCCTGATAAGGCTCCAGAGAACCGGTCTAAGGGTTGGTAATTCTGATTGCCTGTACCAGCACTTCCAACGAGACGTTTAGGGGGACTTCCAGGGGTCTGTAGATACCAGGAAGGGTAGTTACCCCCAGCTACTGACCCTCCACTCTGACTACAGGTCAGGCGAGCAGTTTGGCCTGCAGACACAGACATGGCAGCATCCTGAGTGACAGTAAACTGAGCCAGAGAACCTGAAACAGAAATAGAGAGTGTTATAGAAGAAGCTGAACATGTCTGACGTAATGAAGCTACAGTGACCCCAAATTCTTACATGAACTATAGAAAATCAGAGTGAGAAAAAGCGCACTCAGCGACATGGCTAAATATCTCATGTTTAGCTCAAGTAAAAAAAAAAATCTGCCGTCCATGATTCTTAAACATTCATAGATAGTAGGATGTGTCCCCTTATGTAAATCACTTTGCTGCTCATAAGCCTTGGAATTAGAACTTTACATCACCTACTATTCACGTTCAGGAAATGATTTGTTTGACAGGTGGTTTCCACCATTACTATAGCTTAAAGCTTAATAAGGTGCACCACCTATCAGAAACCAATTTTGCGCTCACTCCCAAAATCAAGGCAGCAAAAAATGTAGTGCCGTGGATTAACCACACCTCCCTCCTAATGAGGAACACCAGATAATACACAAATCAAAAAAACAAATGATAAACATCAATCATTTTATTAAATCACAGAGATTAAAAATACACATACAACACAAGACATTTAAAACCAAAAGCACTGCCCCCTATAATCTCCAATAGTTTACAATCATGAATCCTGTTGACACAGGCTAATAATGATCCTTAAAGCGGACCTTCACTCTGAATAAGAGTCTATCTTATATGTTTCCCACACCCTGTACATACAGATTGTCCACATTAAAAATCATCCTACCTGCATCTACTGCATGTTATGAGCCTTTAAACATCCAAGATGGCGGCTTATGGAAGCCGCCATCTTATCAGGCAGCCTGCAAACAGGAAGTGCCTCCTGACTGTGCTGCTCTGCATTCTGGGACTGCTGACCGTTACCTGACCCCAGCTCTGCTCTGTTTGAGCAAAGCACAGCTATAACCCGCCCCCTGTACCTTATCCCACTCTCCTCTCTTCAGTAAGTGTGATGCTTCTGAGTCAAGATGGCGGCGCCCGTATCCTAAATTCCTGAACAGAGTTGCAGCCCAGTGGGGGAAAGAATAATAAGTTAGTGACTAAAAACGTAAAATATATTAATTTTAGATGCTGGGGAACTGTGTTTTAAGAGTTTGGGCTTTTCATTAAATCACGCTGAAGGTCCGGTTTAATAGGCAATATATCTACCCTGGTAATTGCAACACCCTGAAAATTTTTGTGCCGCCACACAAGAGACCATTCTCAACACCAAATATTAATAAATAAATTGACTGAATTAATAGATACTACAGCTTCCTATACATATTATTTAATCACACAACAAACTACATATGAATCAACACCTACAAAGTGCTAACATAATTATCATATACAATACAGTACAACAATAAAAACTAAAGTGCAATAATTAATATAATGAAATATGCAAAGTGTCTAGTGCATAATGGGCATAAACCAACCCTTCATGCTGTGCTACAAAAATTCATATGTATATTGCACAGAACAATCTAACCCCAAGAAATGATAACCCACAATGTAAACTAGTGGATAGAGACAAAAATATAATAAACAACCAATATAAAGTGCATGTGCCAGCAAGTCAATAGATTACCACAAAGTCTCAGAGCTGCCTACAGAAGAAATACAAGGGACGAGGGCGAGGGACGATGCAGAAAACACCCACGCACGTGGCTCCCGTGTTGCTTCACAGGGTGAGGGTAAGGTCAAAATGTGAATTAGTGTCCTTAAATACTTACCCCCCCACCTGCGCGCTCACTCTCCCGCCTATCCCGTCCGGGGCGGCGTGTCTTGCCATATCCGGAAGTGCGGCCACGTTAAGGCGTGATGACGTGAGACGTAAAGTATGCTCACGTGGTATGCTGCGTCATGCAATGCAGACAGCCGTCTGCATGTAAGCACAGCAACCGGGGACGCGCTATCACGCGTATAGCAAGAAGGGGGGTAATAGTCTGCTGCAAAGTGCCCAGCAGCTTCATACCTCAATGCCTCTCATAACGAGAGAGACGCGAGCAGAACACAGCAGGCTGGAAGGTAAAAGCAATACTAAATATTAATACAATTGTACTTCAAACTATTTCAAAGGAAAATTTATATCATGATGACTAGAGATGAGCGAACTTTTGAAAAATTCGATTCGCCTGATTCGCCGAATTTTCCGACAAAAATCGTTTCGACCCGAATTTATTCGCGATGAATCGCTATTAAAAATGCCTATTTCTGAGCTTCCTAGAGCCTCAATAGTGTTGTAAACCATTCTGCCTTGCTGTAACACGCATAGGATGCGTGCTGGGTTAGTGAAATAATACTGTAAATAATTAGGACATGCAGATCAGAGGCATCGCTATTAGAATCGCAGAGCGGCACAATTGCAGTTGGTTGAGGTGGCATTACTATGAGGGGCCCCTATATTGCCTGAAAAACACACCATGGAGCTGGCAGCAGCAGGAGCCCAAATATTGGCTGAAGGACATCCTGGAGTTGGCAGCAGGAGCAGCAGGAGCCCAAAAATTGGATGAATCACACCCTGGAGTTGCAAGCAGCAGCAGCAGGAGCCCAAACATTGGCTGAAAGAGACACTGAAGTTGGCAGCAGGAGCCCAAAAATTGGATGAATCACACCCTGGAGTTGCAAGCAGCAGCAGCAGCAGCCCAAACATAGCTTGAAAGAGACACTGGAGTTGGCAGCAGGAGCCCAAAAATTGGATGAATCACACCCTGGAGTTGCAAGCAGCAGCAGGAGCCCAAACATTACTTTAAAGAGACACTGGAGTTGGCAGCAGGAGCCCAAAAATTGGATGAATCACATCCTGGAGTTGCAAACAGCAGCAGCAGGAGCCCAAACATTGGCTGAAAGAGACACTGGAGTTGGCAGCAGGAGCCCCAAAATTGGATGAATCACACCCTGGAGTTGCAAGCAGCAGCAGCCCAAACATAGCTTGAAAGAGACACTGGAGTTGGCAGCAGGAGCCCAAAAATTGGATGAATCACACCCTGGAGTTGCAAGCAGCAGCAGGAGCCCAAACATTACTTTAAAGAGACACTGGAGTTGGCTTCAGGAGCCAAAAAATTGGATGAATCACACCCTGGAGTTGCAAGCAGCAGCACTAGCAGCCCAAACATAGCTTGAAAGAGACACTGGAGTTGGCAGCAGGAGCCCAAAAATTGGATGAATCACACCCTGGAGTTGCAAGCAGCAGCAGCAGCCGAAACATAGCTTGAAAGAGACACTGTAGTTGGCAACAGGAGCCCAAAAATTGGATGAATCACACCCTAGAGTTGCAAGCAGCAGCAGCAGCAGCCCAAAAATAGCTTGAAAGAGACACTGGAGTTGGCTTCAGGAGCCCAAAAATTGGATGAATCACACCCCGGAGTTGCAAGCAGCAGCAGCAGCAGCAGCAGCCCAAACATAGCTTGAAAGAGACACTGGAGTTGGCAGCAGGAGCCCAGAGATTGGATGAATCACACCCTGGAGTTGCAAGCAGCAGCAGGAGCCCAAACATTACTTTAAAGAGACACTGGAGTTGGCTTCAGGAGCCCAAAAATTTAATGAATCACACCCTGGATTTGCAAGCAGTAGCAGCAGCAGCCCAAACATAGCTTGAAAGAGACACTGGAGTTGGCAGCAGGAGCCCAAAAATTGGATGAATCACACCCTGGAGTTGCAAGCAGCAGCAGCCCAAACATAGCTGGAAAGAGACACTGGGGTTGGCAGCAGGAGCCCAAAAATTGGATGAATCACACCCTGGAGTTGCAAGCAGCAGCAGCAGCAGCCCAAATATAGCTTGAAAGAGACACTGAAGTTGGCAGCAGGAGCCCAAAAATTGGATAAATCACACCCTGGAGTTGCAAGCAGCAGCCCACACATACCTTGAAAGAGACACTGGAGTTGGCAGCAGGAGCCCAAATATTGGATGAATCACACCCTGGAGTTGCAAGCAGCAGCAGCAGCCCAAACATAGCTTGAAAGAGACACTGGAGTTGGCAGAAGGAGCCCAAAAATTGGATGAATCACACCCTGGAGTTGCAAGCAGCAGCAGCAGCAGGAGCCCAGACATTGGCTGAAAGAGACACTGGAGTTGGCAGCAGGAGCCCAAAAATTGGATGAATCACACCCTGGAGTTGTAAGCAGCAGCAGCAGGAGCCCAAACATAGCTTGAAAGAGACACTGGGGTTGGCAGCAGGAGCCCAAAAATTGGATGAATCACACCCTGGAGTTGCAAGCAGCAGCAGCCGAAACATAGCTTGAAAGAGACACTGTAGTTGGCAACAGGAGCCCAAAAATTAGATGAATCACACCCTGGAGTTGCAAGCAGCAGCAGCAGCAGCCCAAACATAGCTTGAAAGAGACACTGGAGTTGGCAGCAGGAGCCCAAAGATTGGATGAATCACACCCTGGAGTTGCAAGCAGCAGCAGGAGCCCAAACATTACTTTAAAGAGACACTGGAGTTGGCAGCAGGAGCCCAAAAATTGGATGAATCACACCCTGGAGTTGCAAGCAGCAGCACTAGCAGCCCAAACATAGCTTGAAAGAGACACTGGAGTTGGCAGCAGGAGTCCAAAAATTGGATGAATCACACCCTGGAGTTGCAAGCAGCAGCAGCAGCCCAAACGTAGCTTGAAAGAGACACTGGAGTTGGCAGCAGGAGCCCAAAAATTGGATGAATCACACCCTGGAGTTGCAAGCAGCAGCAGCAGCAGCAGCCCAAACATAGCTTGAAAGAGACACTGGAGTTGGCAGCAGGAGCCCAAAAGATGGATGAATCACACCCTGGAGTTGCAAGCAGCAGCAGCAGCAGCAGCCCTAACATAGCTTGAAAGAGACACTGGAGTTGGCTTCAGGAGCCCAAAAATTGGATGAATCACACCCTGGAGTTGCAAGCAGCAGCAGCAGCAGCCCAAACATAGCTTGAAAGAGACACTGGAGTTGGCAGCAGGAGCCCAAAAATTGGATGAATCACACCCTGGATTTGCAAGCAGTAGCAGGAGCCCAAACATTACTTTAAAGAGACACTGGAGTTGGCTTCAGGAGCCCAAAAATTTAATGAATCACACCCTGGAGTTGCAAGCAGTAGCAGCAGCAGCCCAAACATAGCTTGAAAGAAACACTGGAGTTGGCAGCAGGAGCCCAAAAATTGGATGAATCACACCCTGGAGTTGCAAGCAGCAGCAGCCCAAACATAGCTTGAAAGAGACACTGGGGTTGGCAGCAGGAGCCCAAAAATTGGATGAATCACACCCTGGAGTTGCAAGCAGCAGCAGCCCACACATACCTTGAAAGAGACACTGGAGTTGGCAGCAGGAGCCCAAATATTGGATGAATCACACCCTGGAGTTGCAAGCAGCAGCAGCAGCCCAAACATAGCTTGAAAGAGACACTGGAGTTGGCAGCAGGAGCCCAAAAATTGGATGAATCACACCCTGGAGTTGCAAGCAGCAGCAGCCCAAACATAGCTTGAAAGAGACACTGGGGTTGGCAGCAGGAGCCCAAAAATTGGATGAATCACACCCTGGAGTTGCAAGCAGCAGCAGCAGCAGCCCAAATATAGCTTGAAAGAGACACTGGAGTTGGCAGCAGGAGCCCAAAAATTGGATAAATCACACCCTGGAGTTGCAAGCAGCAGCAGCAGCCCACACATACCTTGAAAGAGACACTGGAGTTGGCAGCAGGAGCCCAAATATTGGATGAATCACACCCTGGAGTTGCAAGCAGGAGCAGCAGCAGGAGCCCAAACATTGGCTGAAAGAGACACTGGAGTTGGCAGCAGGAGCCCAAAAATTGGATGAATCACACCCTGGAGTTGTAAGCAGCAGCCCAAACATAGCTTGAAAGAGACACTGGGGTTGGCAGCAGGAGCCCAAAAATTGGATGAATGACACCCTGGAGTTGCAAGCAGCAGCAGCCCAAACATAGCTTGAAAGAGACACTGGAATTGGCAGCAGGAGCCCAAAAATTGGATGAATCACACCCTGGAGTTGCAAGCAGCAGCAGCCCACACATACCTTGAAAGAGACACTGGAGTTGGCAGCAGGAGCCCAAATATTGGATGAATCACACCCTGGAGTTGCAAGCAGCAGCAGCAGCCCAAACATAGCTTGAAAGAGACACTGGAGTTGGCAGCAGGAGCCCAAAAATTGGATGAATCACACCCTGGAGTTGCAAGCAGCAGCAGCAGCAGGAGCCCAAACATTGGCTGAAAGAGACACTGGAGTTGGCAGCAGGAGCCCAAAAATTGGATGAATCACACCCTGGAGTTACAAGCAGCAGCAGCAGCCCAAACATAGCTTGAATGAGACACTCGAGTTGGCAGCAGGAGCCCAAAATTGGATGAATCACACCCTGGAGTTGCAAGCAGCAGCAGGAGCCCAAACATTGGCTGAAAGAGACACTGGAGTTGGCAACAGGAGCCCAAAAATTGGATGAATCACACCCTGGAGTTGCAAGCAGCAGCAGCAGCAGCCCTAACATAGCTTGAAACAGACACTGGAGTTGGCAGCAGGGGCCCAAAATTGGATGAATCACACCCTGGAGTTGCAAGCATCAGCAGCAGTAGCCCAAACATAGCTTGAAAGAGACACTGGAGTTGGCAGCAGGAGCCCAAATATTGGATGAATCACACCCTGGAGTTGCAAGCAGCAGCAGCAGCCCAAACATAGCTTGAAAGAGACACTGGAGTTGGCAGCAGGAGCCCAAAAATTGGATGAATCACACCCTGGAGTTGCAAGCAGCAGCAGCAGCAGGAGCCCAAACATTGGCTGAAAGAGACACTGGAGTTGGCAGCAGGAGCCCAAAAATTGGATGAACCACACCCTGGAGTTACAAGCAGCAGCAGCAGCAGCCCAAACATAGCTTGAAAGAGACACTGGAGTTGGCAGCAGGAGCCCAAAAATTGGATGAATCACACCTTGAAGTTGCAAGCAGCAGCAGCAGCAGCCCAAACATTGGCTGAAAGAGACACTGGAGTTGGCAGCAGGAGCCCAAAAATTGGATGAATCACACCCTGGAGTTGCAAGCAGCAGCAGCAGCAGCCCTAACATAGCTTGAAAGAGACACTGGAGTTGGCTTCAGGAGCCCAAAATTGGATGAATCACACCCTGGAGTTGCAAGCATCAGCAGCAGTAGCCCAAACATAGATTGAAAGAGACACTGGAGTTGGCAGCAGGAGCCCAAAAATGGGATGAATCACACCCTGGAGTTGCAAGCAGCAGCAGCAGCAGCCCAAACATAGCTTGAAAGAGACACTGGAGTTGGCTTCAGGAGCCCAAAAATTGGATGAATCACACCCTGGAGTTGCAAGCAGCAGCAGGAGCCCAAACATTACTTTAAAGAGACACTGGAGTTGGCTTCAGGAGCCCAAAAATTGAATGAATCACACCCTAGAGTTGCAAGCAGTAGCAGCAGCAGCCCAAACATAGCTTGAAAGAGACACTGGAGTTGGCAGCAGGAGCCCAAAAATTGGATGAATCACACCCTGGAGTTGCAAGCAGCAGCAGGAGCCCAAACACTACTTTAAAGAGACACTGGAGTTGGCTTCAGGAGCCCAAACATTGTATTAATCACATCCTGGAGTTGCAAGCAGCAGCAGCAGCAGCAGCCCAAACATACCTTGAAAGAGACACTGGAGTTGGCAGCAGGAGTCCAAAAATTGGATGAATCACACCCTGGAGTTGCAAGCAGTAGCAGCCCAAACATAGCTTGAAAGAGACACTAGGGTTGGCAGCAGGAGCCCAAAAATAGGATGAATCACACCCTGGAGTTGCAAGCAGCAGCAGCAGCCCAAACGTAGCTTGAAAGAGACACTGGAGTTGGCAGCAGGAGCCCAAAAATTGGATGAATCACACCCTGGAGTTGCAAGCAGCAGCAGCAGCCCAAACATACCTTGAAAGAGACACTGGAGTTGGCAGCAGGAGTCCAAATATTGGATGAATCACACCCTGGAGTTGCAAGCAGCAGCAGCAGCCCAACCATAGCTTGAAAGAGACACTGGAGTTGGCAACAGGAGCCCAAAAATTGGATGAATCACACCCTGGAGTTGCAAGCAGCAGCAGCAGCAGGAGCCCAAACATTGGCTGAAAGAAACACTGGAGTTGGCAGCAGGAGCCCAAAAATTGAATGAATCCCACCCTGGAGTTGCAAGCAGCAGCAGGAGCCCAAAAATTGGATAAATCACACCCTAGAGTTGCAAGCAGCAGCAGCAGCAGGAGCCCAAACATTGCTTTAAAGAGACACTGGAGTTGGCAGCAGCAGGAGCCCAAAAATTGACACACCCTGGAGTTGACAGCAGCAGCAGCAGCAGGAACCTAGAAATTGGCTGGAAGGCACCCTGAAGTTGGCAGCAGCAGGAGCACATACATTAGCTGGAAGGCACACCCTGGAGTTGGCAGCAGCATAAGCAGGAGCCCAAACATTGCTTGAAAGACACCCTGGAGTTGGCAGCAGCAGCAGCAGGAGGCCAAACATTGTCTGAAAGGCACACCCTGAAGTTGGCATCAGCAGGAGCCCAAAAATTGGTTGGAAGGCACACCCTGAAGTTGGCATCAGCAGGAGCCCAAAAATTGTCCTAAAGACATAAACATGTTTTGCACCATTTGGAAAGTGTAAAACGTGGCACCATGCTAAATCTAGTCGCATGCATCAGCCATTGGTGGGTGGAAATCCTGGCTGATCCATCTCTGATTCATTTTGATAAAGGTGAGTCTTTCTACATTTTTAGTTGACAGACGAGTTCTCCTCGCCGTAACTATGGCCCCCGCCGCACTAAACACCCGCTCAGATGGCACGCTACTTGCCGGGCAGGACAGCTTTTCCAGGGCAAACTCTGCTAGTTGCGGCCACAAGCCAAGTTTGGCTGCCCAGAAGTCCAGCGGATCCTTAAGGTGTGTTGGCATGGTCATGTCAAGTTATGACATGACCTGCTGGTTGAGGTCCTGCTCCAGGTCTTCCTGCTGCTCATGAGTAGCCTCACTATCCGGGTGTAGAAAGCTACTCATTAGCGACTGAAGACTGAGGCTGCTGCTGATGGAGCTGCTGCTGCTGCTCCTGCCAACCCCCCCAGCAGCCATGGCAGTGGAAGGTGAGCACAGAGGTCCCCCCGAGTCAAACCTGCGAGAGTATGGACCATGGCGCAGATAGGCGTCGGCCAACTGACTACGTAGAATGTCTTTGTAGTAGTTCAGTTTGTCCATCCTCTCAGCGGGTTAAAAAATGCCCCCATTTTGTGCCAGAAGCGAGGGTCCAATAAGGTGGACAGCCAGAAGTAATCCTGGCGACAAATGGAAACAATTCTGGGGTCACTACGCAAGCACGTGGGCATGCTTCCTGCCATTTGCGCAAGTGACTCGGAGGGACTACCTGTCTCCATCTCCACTACATACTGCCACTGTGTGTCTGGGTCCTCTGTCTCACCTTCCTCAAAAACCTCTAGCTCCTCTGGCTGCTCCTGCTTCTCCTCTCCTGTCCGCTGACTAGATAAACCAGCCATTTCGCCAAGCCTAAACTGTGCTTCACTGGGCCACTTCTCCTCCTCTTCCTCCTCCAGTTCAGCTCCAACGGGGTTCATGTGGCTGTAAGATGTAGACGCCATGTCTCCAGTGCCCTGACCAGCCATGGTTTCCAACATGTGCTGTAGTACATGAAGCAGTGGAATCACGTCGTTCATCCCCTAATCCTGCCGACTGACAAATAAAGTGGCTTCCTCAAAGGGCCTGAGCAAACGGCAGGTGTCACGTATGAGCTGCCACTGGTTGACATTGAAGTTACACAGGGGAGTCCCCCTATCCGCTTGGATCATCAGGAAATCCGTGATGGCTTTTCTCTGTTCATATAATCGGTCCAACATGTGAAGGGTGGAATTCCAACGGGTGGAAACATCGCAAATCAGACTATGTTGGGGGATACCGTTCTGACGCTGTAGCTCAAGAAGGGTGTGTTTGGCGGTGTATGAGTGGCTGAAGTGCATGCAAAGTTTCCTTGAAGTTGTTAGGATGTCTTGCATATGGGGGGAACACTTCAGAAACTGCTTGACAACCAGATTGAAGACGTGAGCCATGCAGGGGGCATGGGTCAGCCTTCCTTGGCGCAGCGCAGACAAAATGTTCTTCCCATTGTCGGTAATCATCATTCCCATTTTAAGTTTTCTTGGAGTAAGCCATGTTTGGATTTCCTGATGAACAAATTTAAGCAGTTCCTCCCCTGTGTGACTCCGTTCGCCAAGACAAACCATGTGAAGCACTGCGTGACACCTCCGTGCCCTGCACACATGGTAGACTGGAGGGGCACTGAGACTAGAGCCTACAGTGGAGGGTGAGGAGATGACGGAGGATGAGGAGGCCGAGTCGCACGGTGTCACATGCCCAACGGGCAGGGAGCGTGGAGGCCGAAGCGGCGTGACCTGTCCAAGTTGCTGCTGCTGCTGCAAAGGGACCACATTCACCCAGTCGGCCGTAAACGACATGTACTGTCCCTGACCGTAGTTACAGCTCCAGACGTCGGCGCTGCCATGCACTTTGCTACACACCGACAGGCTCAAGGACTGGCCCACCTTCTGTTCAACAAAAGTGTGCAGCACTGGTACTGCCTTCTTGGCAAAGAAATGACGGCTTGGGACTCTCCACCTTGGCTCGGCACAAGCCATCAGTTCTCTGAAAGGTGCAGAGTCCACCACCTGAAAAGGGAGCGACTGCAGCACCAGCAACTTGGACAGGAGCACATTCAGCTTCTGCGCCGTAGGATGAGTGGGCGCATACTTCTGTCTCTTGGACATGGCTTCGCTGATGGATTGCTGGTGGGATGCATGAATTGGAGGAGGAGCAGGAGCGACAGAGGATGGGTATGACGCACAGCTGCCTTCGGCTGAGGTGCTGGAGCCTTGGCTGGCAGAAATTGGGAGCGGCTTGCCCCTTGGTGAGGAAGCAGGCTGGACCACCCCTTGGGAGCCTCGGTTCTCCCAGGTCGCTTTATGGTGACGCATCATATGTTGACGCAGGGCTGTGGTGCCAACATTTGGACCCTGGCCACGCTTCACCTTCTGCCTACATATCTTGCATGTGGCCATGTTACCCTCCTGCGGATGCTTCAGGAAAAACTGCCACACTGCTGAGTAGCTACTTTTCCCACCAACAGGCCTCACTGATTCACTGCTACTGTCGCCAACTCCAGGAACCCCTGCTCCACTACCTCCCGATAAGGTAGCCTGCCGCGCAGCAGGTGCTCTACCCCGGCCCCAGCCCCGTTTGGCTCCAGGCTTTACAATTGTGCCCCCATGCTGACTGCCAACCATGCTGCTAACACCTTGCTGCCTGAGCTGCTGACTCCGGGGCAACCTGCGCCCCTCTTCTCCTGATGATGACGGTGAAGCCCCTTCATCACCCGGCTCCCAAGTGCGATCGGCTTCATCATCATCATCATCATCATCATCATCACCGAGTTGTGGCTGTACGTCACTGATGTTCTCGGTTTCCTCAGTGTCTGGCGCAGGAGCTGGAAAGCTCGCAACACCCACGACACTGTCCACATCATTATTTGTCTGCCCAGCTAAAGAAGCCACCTCCATTTCATGGCTGGGCAGTAGCTGCTGACTGTCCTCTATCTGATCTTCCTCCTCACTAAAGAGTGGAGCTGAACCCAAAGCATAGGATACATCGCTGGGGGAGGGAACGGCGTAGGACAGAGGCAA
Source organism: Gastrophryne carolinensis (assembly GCA_027917425.1). Classification (NCBI taxonomy): domain Eukaryota; kingdom Metazoa; phylum Chordata; class Amphibia; order Anura; family Microhylidae; genus Gastrophryne; species Gastrophryne carolinensis. Next base: position 468,905,185 of record CM051234.1, on the reverse strand, counting down.
TGGGAGGACAGGGACTGCTCTCAGGGCATGCCAACTCAGGGTTGGCTCTGAGGAACCTACCGACCCTAGACTGGGGGGTCTCAGACGTAACTTGTGATGATGTTGATGAGCGCATTAACCAATCTACCAGATGCGGCAGATGCGTTACTGGTGGAGACACGACCGCTAGCATATACTGGTCTCTCACCGTGACTCCTGCTGCCACTCGCCCCTAGTGCTGCAACCTCTGCCTGCTGAATCTTGGCCTCTGCCACTCCTCTTTGAACATCCTGGCACTTGTCTGCCTGACATTTTTATGTATTTGCTAATTTAGTATAAACAGATAGGGTGCAAGGTGCAGCTTTGGGGTGCCCTGCGGCTTGGTTTATTGAAAGCAGTCAAAAAGCAAGTGCAAACTGAAGTAGCTTAATAAAGCAGCTGATGCTGATCAACACTTATGTTGTATAACAGATAGGGTGCAAGGTGCAGCTTTGGGGTGCCCTGCGGCCTGGTTCATTGAAAGCAGTCAAAAACAAGTGCAAACTGAAGTAGCTTAATAAAGCAGCTGATGCTGATCAATGCTTATGTTGTATAACAGATAGGGTGCAAGGTGCAGCTTTGGGGTGCCCTGCGGCCTGGTTTATTGAAAGCAGTCAAAAACAAGTGCAAACTGAAGTAGCTTAATAAAGCTGATGCTGATCAACGCTTATGTTGTATAACAGATAGGGTGCAAGGTGCAGCTTTGGGGTGCCCTGCGGCCTGGTTTATTGAAAGCAGTCAAAAAAGAAGTGCAAACTGAAGTAGCTTAATAAAGCAGCTGATGCTGAACAACGCTTATGTTGTATAACAGATAAGGTGCAGCTTTGGGGTGCCCTGCGGCCTGGTTTATTGAAAGCAGTCAAAAAGCAAGTGCAAACTGAAGTAGCTTAATAAAGCTGATGCTGATCAACGTTTATGTTGTATAACAGATAGGGTGCAAGGTGCAGCTTTGGGGTGCCCTGCGGCCTGGTTTATTGAAAGCAGTCAAAAACAAGTGCAAACTAAAATAGCTTAATAAAGCAGCTGATGCTGATCAACGCTTATGTTGTATAACAGATAGGGTGCAAGGTGCAGCTTTGGGGTGCCCTGCGGCCTGGTTTATTGAAAGCAGTCAAAAACAAGTGCAAACTGAAGTAGCTTAATAAAGCTGATGCTGATCAACGCTTATGTTGTATAACAGATAGGGTGCAAGGTGCAGCTTTGGGGTGCCCTGCGGCCTGGTTTATTGAAAGCAGTCAAAAACAAGTGCAAACTAAAATAGCTTAATAAAGCAGCTGATGCTGATCAACGCTTATGTTGTATAACAGATAGGGTGCAAGGTGCAGCTTTGGGGTGCCCTGCGGCCTGGTTTATTGAAAGCAGTCAAAAACAAGTGCAAACTGAAGTAGCTTAATTCTGGGGTCACTACGCAAGCACGTGGGCATGCTTCCTGCCATTTGCGCAAGTGACTCGGAGGGACTACCTGTCTCCATCTCCACTACATACTGCCACTGTGTGTCTGGGTCCTCTGTCTCACCTTCCTCAAAAACCTCTAGCTCCTCTGGCTGCTCCTGCTTCTCCTCTCCTGTCCGCTGACTAGATAAACCAGCCATTTCGCCAAGCCTAAACTGTGCTTCACTGGGCCACTTCTCCTCCTCTTCCTCCTCCAGTTCAGCTCCAACGGGGTTCATGTGGCTGTAAGATGTAGACGCCATGTCTCCAGTGCCCTGACCAGCCATGGTTTCCAACATGTGCTGTAGTACATGAAGCAGTGGAATCACGTCGTTCATCCCCTAATCCTGCCGACTGACAAATAAAGTGGCTTCCTCAAAGGGCCTGAGCAAACGGCAGGTGTCACGTATGAGCTGCCACTGGTTGACATTGAAGTTACACAGGGGAGTCCCCCTATCCGCTTGGATCATCAGGAAATCCGTGATGGCTTTTCTCTGTTCATATAATCGGTCCAACATGTGAAGGGTGGAATTCCAACGGGTGGAAACATCGCAAATCAGACTATGTTGGGGGATACCGTTCTGACGCTGTAGCTCAAGAAGGGTGTGTTTGGCGGTGTATGAGTGGCTGAAGTGCATGCAAAGTTTCCTTGAAGTTGTTAGGATGTCTTGCATATGGGGGGAACACTTCAGAAACTGCTTGACAACCAGATTGAAGACGTGAGCCATGCAGGGGGCATGGGTCAGCCTTCCTTGGCGCAGCGCAGACAAAATGTTCTTCCCATTGTCGGTAATCATCATTCCCATTTTAAGTTTTCTTGGAGTAAGCCATGTTTGGATTTCCTGATGAACAAATTTAAGCAGTTCCTCCCCTGTGTGACTCCGTTCGCCAAGACAAACCATGTGAAGCACTGCGTGACACCTCCGTGCCCTGCACACATGGTAGACTGGAGGGGCACTGAGACTAGAGCCTACAGTGGAGGGTGAGGAGATGACGGAGGATGAGGAGGCCGAGTCGCACGGTGTCACATGCCCAACGGGCAGGGAGCGTGGAGGCCGAAGCGGCGTGACCTGTCCAAGTTGCTGCTGCTGCTGCAAAGGGACCACATTCACCCAGTCGGCCGTAAACGACATGTACTGTCCCTGACCGTAGTTACAGCTCCAGACGTCGGCGCTGCCATGCACTTTGCTACACACCGACAGGCTCAAGGACTGGCCCACCTTCTGTTCAACAAAAGTGTGCAGCACTGGTACTGCCTTCTTGGCAAAGAAATGACGGCTTGGGACTCTCCACCTTGGCTCGGCACAAGCCATCAGTTCTCTGAAAGGTGCAGAGTCCACCACCTGAAAAGGGAGCGACTGCAGCACCAGCAACTTGGACAGGAGCACATTCAGCTTCTGCGCCGTAGGATGAGTGGGCGCATACTTCTGTCTCTTGGACATGGCTTCGCTGATGGATTGCTGGTGGGATGCATGAATTGGAGGAGGAGCAGGAGCGACAGAGGATGGGTATGACGCACAGCTGCCTTCGGCTGAGGTGCTGGAGCCTTGGCTGGCAGAAATTGGGAGCGGCTTGCCCCTTGGTGAGGAAGCAGGCTGGACCACCCCTTGGGAGCCTCGGTTCTCCCAGGTCGCTTTATGGTGACGCATCATATGTTGACGCAGGGCTGTGGTGCCAACATTTGGACCCTGGCCACGCTTCACCTTCTGCCTACATATCTTGCATGTGGCCATGTTACCCTCCTGCGGATGCTTCAGGAAAAACTGCCACACTGCTGAGTAGCTACTTTTCCCACCAACAGGCCTCACTGATTCACTGCTACTGTCGCCAACTCCAGGAACCCCTGCTCCACTACCTCCCGATAAGGTAGCCTGCCGCGCAGCAGGTGCTCTACCCCGGCCCCAGCCCCGTTTGGCTCCAGGCTTTACAATTGTGCCCCCATGCTGACTGCCAACCATGCTGCTAACACCTTGCTGCCTGAGCTGCTGACTCCGGGGCAACCTGCGCCCCTCTTCTCCTGATGATGACGGTGAAGCCCCTTCATCACCCGGCTCCCAAGTGCGATCGGCTTCATCATCATCATCATCATCATCATCATCATCATCATCATCATCATCATCACCGAGTTGTGGCTGTACGTCACTGATGTTCTCGGTTTCCTCAGTGTCTGGCGCAGGAGCTGGAAAGCTCGCAACACCCACGACACTGTCCACATCATTATTTGTCTGCCCAGCTAAAGAAGCCACCTCCATTTCATGGCTGGGCAGTAGCTGCTGACTGTCCTCTATCTGATCTTCCTCCTCACTAAAGAGTGGAGCTGAACCCAAAGCATAGGATACATCGCTGGGGGAGGGAACGGCGTAGGACAGAGGCAATGGGAGGACAGGGACTGCTCTCAGGGCATGCCAACTCAGGGTTGGCTCTGAGGAACCTACCGACCCTAGACTGGGGGGTCTCAGACGTAACTTGTGATGATGTTGATGAGCGCATTAACCAATCTACCAGATGCGGCAGATGCGTTACTGGTGGAGACACGACCGCTAGCATATACTGGTCTCTCACCGTGACTCCTGCTGCCACTCGCCCCTAGTGCTGCAACCTCTGCCTGCTGAATCTTGGCCTCTGCCACTCCTCTTTGAACATCCTGGCACTTGTCTGCCTGACATTTTTATGTATTTGCTAATTTAGTATAAACAGATAGGGTGCAAGGTGCAGCTTTGGGGTGCCCTGCGGCTTGGTTTATTGAAAGCAGTCAAAAAGCAAGTGCAAACTGAAGTAGCTTAATAAAGCAGCTGATGCTGATCAACACTTATGTTGTATAACAGATAGGGTGCAAGGTGCAGCTTTGGGGTGCCCTGCGGCCTGGTTCATTGAAAGCAGTCAAAAACAAGTGCAAACTGAAGTAGCTTAATAAAGCAGCTGATGCTGATCAATGCTTATGTTGTATAACAGATAGGGTGCAAGGTGCAGCTTTGGGGTGCCCTGCGGCCTGGTTTATTGAAAGCAGTCAAAAACAAGTGCAAACTGAAGTAGCTTAATAAAGCTGATGCTGATCAACGCTTATGTTGTATAACAGATAGGGTGCAAGGTGCAGCTTTGGGGTGCCCTGCGGCCTGGTTTATTGAAAGCAGTCAAAAAAGAAGTGCAAACTGAAGTAGCTTAATAAAGCAGCTGATGCTGAACAACGCTTATGTTGTATAACAGATAAGGTGCAGCTTTGGGGTGCCCTGCGGCCTGGTTTATTGAAAGCAGTCAAAAAGCAAGTGCAAACTGAAGTAGCTTAATAAAGCTGATGCTGATCAACGTTTATGTTGTATAACAGATAGGGTGCAAGGTGCAGCTTTGGGGTGCCCTGCGGCCTGGTTTATTGAAAGCAGTCAAAAACAAGTGCAAACTAAAATAGCTTAATAAAGCAGCTGATGCTGATCAACGCTTATGTTGTATAACAGATAGGGTGCAAGGTGCAGCTTTGGGGTGCCCTGCGGCCTGGTTTATTGAAAGCAGTCAAAAACAAGTGCAAACTGAAGTAGCTTAATAAAGCTGATGCTGATCAACGCTTATGTTGTATAACAGATAGGGTGCAAGGTGCAGCTTTGGGGTGCCCTGCGGCCTGGTTTATTGAAAGCAGTCAAAAACAAGTGCAAACTAAAATAGCTTAATAAAGCAGCTGATGCTGATCAACGCTTATGTTGTATAACAGATAGGGTGCAAGGTGCAGCTTTGGGGTGCCCTGCGGCCTGGTTTATTGAAAGCAGTCAAAAACAAGTGCAAACTGAAGTAGCTTAATAAAGCTGATGCTGATCAACGCTTATGTTGTATAACAGATAGGGTGCAAGGTGCAGCTTTGGGGTAGCCTGCGGCCTGGTTTATTGAAAGCAGCCAAAAACAAGTGCAAACTGAAGTAGCTTAATAAAGCAGCTGATGCTGATCTACACTTATGTTGTATAGCAGATAGAGTGCAAGGTGCAGCTTTGGGGTGCCCTGCAGCCTGGTTTATTGAAAGCAGTCAAAAACAAGTACAAACTGAAATAGCTTAATAAAGCTGATGCTGATCAACGCTTATGTTGTATAACAGATAGGGTTAAAATAGCATGTGCCTTGGGATGCCCATGTGGCCTGGTGTATTTTAAGCTGAACAGAAAATATTAACACTAATCCAATTATGAGAAATGCTTTTGTTTAACAGATAGGGTTAAATAGCATGTGCCTTGGGATGCCCATGTGGCCTGGTGTATTTTAAGCTGAACAGAAAATTTTAACACTAATCCAATTATGAGAAATGCTTTTGTTTAACAGATAGGGTTAAATAGCATGTGCCTTGGGATGCCCTTGTGGCCTGGTGTATTTTAAGCTGAACAGAAAATATTAACACTAATCCAATTATGAGAAATGCTTTTGTTTAACAGATAGGGTTAAATAGCATGTGCCTTGCGATGCCCATGTGGCCTGGTGTATTTTAAGCTGAACAGAAAATATTAACACTAATCCAATTATGAGAAATGCTTTTGTTTAACAGATAGGGTTAAAATAGCGTTCAGGGCTAAATAGCAGAAAGGGTTAAATAGCATGTGCATGGCATGCACAGTGTGCAGCTGTATTTAAACCAAACCAAATACATTAACAGTAACCCAGTTATTATGAAATATGAATCATAGCACTCTGTCACTGTGACTTGTATGCTGCTGGATTGTTCCGGTTTTAAATCTATCTTTCCCTAGCTCTGTCTACCACTCTAAATCTCCCTAACTATCTGTCTCTCCCCTGGGGACATGTTTGAACATGTCCGTCCACCTTCTTAGAATGCCTGTCATTGAGTTTTAAGGAAAACTTCAATTGATCGATCGAATCGCCGGGAAATTCGGATTCGTTCAGAATCAAATTTTTCATGAAATTCGGAACGAATCCGGGTTCGCCCGGATCGATTCGATCATCCCTAATGATGACTAACTGAGATAATTAAACCACATGGCCATTTCTGACATAGATGTATTGAGCAGGATCAAACAAAAATCTACAGGGAGAAGCAGCTAGGATTAATGACTAGATCATCAATATTACAGGCAAGTATAGCTCCTCATTCTTATATCCATATACTATACGTCGCCAAACCTCCCTAACCCTGAGTAGAAGTCAATTAACCACTGCCCAATTGTTTCTCTTTCTGGGCAATCCTCCGTTACATATTCACTCCAGAATAGGCTGTAGTATTTAATAAAATGGCCATCCAAACAGGACAAAATACTGGCAGATCCTCCTATTCTCACTCCACAAAGCTTGCTTCAAGATGCTCATATCGTGTAAATACTGCAACCAAATGAAAAATACATACAATTACTAATTAAAAGTGAACAAAATACTAAGATAATTGTGAATACTTCAACAATTATTCTTGAAACCAAAACATAAAAAATGAATGAAACAATTTAGTGAAGACATAAAATACTAAAATGGAAAAAATATAAAAAGTGTGTACAAGAATATGTGAAACTACACACATGTAAACACAGACGTGTATACACACATATGTACATACAAATATGATGATCACCTAAAAAGTCCTCGTTCAGTCCGCCAGGTGATCTGGTATCCAATTGGAAGATCCACTGTAGTTCTCTTTGTTATAGCCGTTGTTTCAGATCTCCCCCACGTGGCCCTAAACGGACCCTCTCTATCCCCGTGACTCTAAAAGAGGAATAATCACCCCCATTTGCCTCCAAAAAATGTCGGGCTACTGGGGAGATTGCCTTACCTGTATTAACGTCTCGTCTGGCCAATCTGATATTCGACAGATGTCCTTGGATCCAGGTCCTCAGTGAATTCTGTGTCTCTCCAATGTACCATCTTGGGTCAATCGCAACGAATCTGGTAGATGAGTGAGCGGGTCCTTCAGTTAATAAAAGATAAGATCTTATAACTTCTATTGGTCCGATCGTCTCTGATCACAGTTGTTTTATCCACATATTGACAAATCGAACAAGTGCCACAAGGAAATCACCCCCTAACCCCAGTGTCTGTCAGCCATGTATTTGCCACAGACAGGTGGCTCTTACATAGCCTATCCCTGAGGTTAGGGACGTCATTTGTATTTCACCCCCCACAATTGGGGAAATCACAGAATCCGAAGTCAGTATGGGCCAATGATTAAGCATTAACCATCTAATTGGCTGCCATTGTACATTGAAATCTGTAACAAATCTCACCACATTTCTTGTCCTCCTTTCCCTTTTGGATAAACTATTTGGTCGTAATAGACTAGATCTGATGTTATTTTTCGCCCGTACATAAGCATTCTGTACCACTCTGGAGGGATACTCTCAATCATTAAACCTGTTCTTCAATACCGTTGCTTGATGTTCATTTCTCAGCATGGGTACAATTGCGCCGAGCTCTTAGGAACTGTCCATAGAGTATGGCATTTTTGAGATGTGAGCAGCTATAATTGAGAAAACTGTTGACCGCAGTTGGTTTCCTGTACAGATCTGTACTGATCAACCCATCGGACTCCAAGGTAAGTCTCAGATCCAAAAACGTGTCCTCTCTAGAAGAAATATCTGCAGTTAAAACCACGTTCAAATTATTGGTATTAAGGTGTTCCAAAAATTCTCGACAAACCCCTTCCGGGCCTTGCCACAAAAGCAAAATGTCATCAATGAATCAGAACCACCCCACAATATGGGGGTGATACCGTTTACAGTCAGAGTTAAAGACATAGCATTCCTCCCACCAGCCTAAAAATAAATTAGCAATTGATGGGGCACACTTGGCTCCCATTGCTACTCCACAGATTTGCATTAAAAAAAATTGAAGGTGAAAATATTGTGAGCCAAAATGAATTCCACAAGAGATAGAATGAAAGAATGTAACTGTGTCCTATCTTGGGATTCCTTTGCCAGAAAAAACTGGACCGATCGCAAAGCTAGTTCATGTGGTATTATAGTGTATAAGGATTCAACATCACAAGTAATAAGCAGAGTCTCTGGTGGCAGCCGGACATGTTCTAATTTAAGCAGTAGATCTGCTGAATCTCGAATATAAGAGCTAAGGCTGAGTACATGTGGCTGTAAAAAGGAATCAATAAATGTACATGCAGGTTCCAGGAGACTCCCAATACCCGAGACAGTGGGGAGACCAGACTCTTGTGTGTCTCTGGTAACATGTAAAAGGTCGGAATGACCAGATGTTGTACTTGAAGAAAATGGGATTCTTTGTTGTTAATTATACCCTCCTCTTGTGCATTAAGCACTAAAAGATCCAATTTCGCCTTAAACATACCAATCGGGCAATGGGCAATTTTACATAATGGTGTTCATTCTTAAGTTGTCAATTTGCCTCTTCAATATACTTGGTCCTAGACCATACTAACACAATCTGTTAAGGCCTGTCGTTCTTCTCTAGTGAGATTATCCCTGCCTTGTAATACTGGCATACTGGTCAGTTAGTCATCATGATATAAATTTTCCTTTGAAATAGTTTGAAGTACTATTGTATTAATATTTAGTATTGCTTTTACCTTCCCCCAGCCTGCTGTGTTCTGCTCACTTCTCTCTAGTTATGAGCGGCATTGAGGTATGAAGCTGCTGCACACTTTGCAGCAGACTATTACCCCCCTTCTTGCTATACGCGTGATAGCGCGTCCCCGGTTGCCGTGGTTACATGCAGACGGCTGTCTGCATGACGCAGCATACCACGTGAGCATACTATACGTCTCACGTCATCAGGGCTTAACGCGGCCGCACTTCCGGATACGGCGAGACACGCTGGACCGGAAGGGATTGGCGGGAGATTGAGCGCGCAGGTGGAGGGGTAAGTATTTAAGGACACTAATACACATTTTGACCTTACGCTCACCCTGTGAAGCGGCACGGGAGCCGAGTGCGCGGTGTTTTCTGCATCGCCCCCCCTCTTGTATTTCTCCTGTAGGCAGCTCTGAGACTTTGTGGTAATCCTTTGACTTGCTGGCACATGCACTTTATATTGGTTGTTTATTATATTTTTTTGCCTCTCTCCACTAGTTTACATTGTGGGTTATCATTTCTTGGGGTTAGATTGTTCTGTGCAATATACATATGAATTTTTGTAGCACAGCATGAAGTGTTGGTTTATGCCCATTATGCACTAGACACTTTGCATATTTCATTATATTAATTATTGCACTTTAGTTTTTATTGTTGTACTGTATTGTATATATGATAATTATGTTAGCACTTTGTAGGTATTGATTCATATGTAGTTTGTTGTGTGATTAAATAATATGTATAGGAAGCTGTAGTATTTATTTATTCAATCAATTTATTTATTAATATTTGGTGTTGAGAAAGGTCTCTTTTGTGCTGGCACAGAAGTTTTCAGGGTGTTGCAATTACCAGGGTAGATTTATTGCCTATTGAGGATCATTATTAGCCTGTTTCAACAGGATTCATGATTGTATACTATTGAAGATTATAGGGGCAGTGCTTTTGGTTTTAAATGTCTTGTGTTGTATGTGTATTTTTAATCTCGGTGATTTAACAAAATGATTGATGTTTATCATTTGTTTTTTTGATTTGTGAATTATCTGGGGCTCCTCATGAGGAGGGAGGTGTGGTTAATCCACGGCCACTCCATTTTTTGCTGCCTTAATAGCTTAAAGCTTAGATAAAGACACTAATCTCCCAAAGTATTGATTCAACAATACAATACTGCCCTACAATACAATACATCATTGAAAGGCTACCTTACAACTAGTACAACCACCAGCGTTTCACCCATAGACTTGTGATAATAGATAACACCTTGTGACACAAAAGCTGACGCTCACCTCGCATACATTTCTAGCCATAAAAAGGATACATTTGTATTTGAGGTATTCCTGTTAGAAGCTGCAGGATGCTATATCATGTATATGATACATCGTGAGCGTTATATGCATGATTCAGCACTTTTCAGTGCTGATTCAGTTCAGCACCATTGTTAGCTGTGAACATTTTAAAATCTTTGAACAGCTTAGAACGACACCAAATTGCACTGGGGAAAAAGAAATATGAGAAAAAAATTTCTCTTAAAAAAAGTGAGGAAAAAAAATTCAAGGTGCTGAATCAATCTTATTATGATAGATTTTACAAATAAGTGTAATCATTTTAATGAATTTTGTATGTATGTATTGCACATATTGGCAAAAGCATGTATTATTGGGATATGTTTTTGTAGGTATTACAGTGGTACATGAAAATATAGATTTTTTTTTCATTAAATTCTATAGCACTGCCTCTGCAGAACAGTGTATATGGATGCATTCACCAGTTTCAAATTTATCCAGCTGACAAAATGTGCACACTCTAAGTAATTGTGATCATGGGGCGTGATCATGGGGCACCACTTCAATAGGACTCCGCACAAAAGGGTCTAGTGTATATTGAATGCAAGTGGACCAAAATCCAGATTTTTAACTAACCTAGGTCTTGGTCTTTCTAAAAGGGTCATCCGGATTTCGGATGGCCCGCTGTGTGTATCTCCACGGATCTCTGGAAAAACTCACCCTTCCGGCGTTCCGACCATGCAGACGCAGCCAACAGCTTTCTTGGCTCCATTCATTTCTTGATGAGCGGTGAACAAAACAAGACGCCGACTACATCTCCCTACTACTGAGGGGAGTGCCTGCACTGGCCATTTACCTATGTTTGGCTTGGGCACATGGAGGGCCGGCCTATGGGGTGTGTCAGCTGTGCCATCACACAGGCCGCCATCCCCAGAAGACACTTTAGGTGTGCCATGCAGGGTAATCATAATTGATGAGTGCATTGAAAAGTGTCAGGTTATAGCCCAATGCAACTAGGTTTTTGACCACAGGAAGATGCCTACTTCAGTGAGGACACAATCCATAAGGTGCAGTTAGTTTTAGGCTACAGAATAATGGATGCTCCATTCCCTGAAAAAAGTACAAAGTAAGTACTGTACACTGAATTTGGCTGTGGTATGGGAGTGAGAAACTCGTGTGCTCAGTAAACCAGGGGGGAGACCTGATGTAAGGATTGTCAGTGGACCTCTGTCAACGGTTACTATGGCATTCAGGACAGTTATGTGTTTAGGTGTGATCATGTGTCTCACACCTGTTACATGAAGGTTTAATATGTACTGCTATAGCTCGAGGTATGCTAGCATTCGAGGCAATAACCCTACATGTAAATAAAAACTGCCATCCATGATTCTTAAACATTCATAGATGGTAGAATGTGTCCCCTTATGCAAATTACTTTGCTGCTCATAAGCCTTGGCATTAGAACTTTACATCACCTACCATTCGCTTTCAGGACATTATTTGTTTGACAGGTGTTTCCACCATTACTATAGCTTAAAGCTTAGTTAAAGATTCTAACATCCCACAGTATTGATACAGCAATACAATACTCTCCTACAATACAATAAACCATCTAAAGGCTAACTTACAATTAGTACAGCCACCAGTGTTTGGTGTGCGATCATGTGTCTAACACCAGTTACATGAAGGGTTAATATGTTCAGTGTACTGCTATAGCCCGAGGTATGCTAGAATTCGAGGCAATAACCTTACATATAATAGGTGTATGTGAGTAAAGTTTTTTTTACTGACAGTTTCTTTTTTTTTAATTGTAACACCTCAAAGTAAAACAAAACACAAGATTTTCACTATCCTGGGTTTTGGTCCTTGCAACAGGGGCATCCTGACTTGGGTTGCCTCTCTAGGTGAGATACCCCGAACTGGCCAGTGGACGAACATAGATAGTCACATGTGGAATCCCCTCCATCATTAATCACATGGGGGGATTCCAGTGAGGCTCCCTCTCTGTGGTATAAAAGCTTCTCTCCACAGCGGCTGGGCATTAGCTTTATGGAAAACCAAGGAGAAAGTAGGGGGACCTGTGTCCACTGTCACTACAGAATGGGCCCCATTTAATGTTTGCACCAGGGGCCCCGTCACATTTAGTTATGCCACTGCTAACCTTAATGGAATGAACCAGAGATGGATTAGCCAGAACTTCAATTTACCCGTCCTCAGTTCCTGCCATCACCATCAGCAAAATATGCCATAATTTAACTATATCATCAATCTCTTCTCTCTCTCTCTGAAAGATCAACATACATGTTAACTACAATGAAAATGTTATAGTAAACAGAATGCACCCACAGTTTCACATTTGTGGGGAAAATCATTTCCATTTACCTATTCCAGGGTTTCCCAACCAGTGGTGTGTACCATCGGTGGTGCTTGAGATCCTATCAGGTGGGATAGCAAGATTGAAGACTGACCGGTACCCAGCCTAATTTGCTGCCATCTATATTTTACTCAAGATTGATTTGATCCATAAAGAATGGTGCAAAACAGTGGTTTTTAAGCTAATAAATGTTTAGGGAGTAGGGAGTAATAGAGTGTATCTGTTGTCTTTCACCAAAGAGTAATGTGTTGGGAATTTAAAGCTTAAAGAGCGCTGCTGCCTCTAGTGCTCAGTCTAGTCATTGCATAGTATATTCTTGTCTCACTTCTCTATCTCAATGTATCACTGCGAACATATCTCTACTAGGATCATACAGAAGGCAGAAGATAGTTCCTTCATCCTCAGTCTGTACTTTGCTGATGGACAGAACGGCCGACCCCCCTGATAAGGCTCCAGAGAACCGGTCTAATGGTTGGTAGTTCTGGTTTCCTGTACCATAACTTCCAACGAGAGGTTTAGGGGAACTTCCAGGAGTATGTAGGTACCAGGAAGGGTAGTTACCCCCAGCTACTGACCCTCCACTCCGACTACAGGTCAAACGAGCACTTTGGCCTGGAGACACAGACATGGCAGCATCCTGAGTGACAGTAAACTGAGCCAGAGAACCTGAAACAGAAATAGAGAGTGTTATAGAAGAAGCTGAACATGTCTGACGTAATAAAGCTACAGTGACCCCAAATTCTTACATGAACTATAGAAAACCAAAGTGAGAAAAAGCGCACTCAGCGACATGGCTAAATATCTCATGTTTAGCTCAAGTAAAAAAAAAACTGCCATCCATGATTGTTAAACATTCATAGATAGTAGGATGTGTCTCCTGATGCAAATCACTTTGCTGCTCATAAGCCTTGGCATTTGAACTTTACATCACCTACTATTTGCTTTCAGGAAATGATTTGTTTGACAGGTGTTTCCACCATTACTATAGCTTAAAGCTTAGTTAAAGACACTAATATCCCACAGTATTGATTCAACAATACAATACTCTCCCACAATACAATAAACCATTAAAAGGCTAACTTAGGCCCTTATTTAAGAAGGGATAGCGTCAGGTAGTGGCTGGTTAATGAGAGGTAGCGACAGGTAGCAACTGGTGAATGCGGGACACGGCACGCAATAACACATTTATCAAGCAGAATCTGTTTAGCGACTGGGATAGCGCCATGTAGCGTCTGATTCATAATTTTCAAGCCTCAGTGAACAGCGCCGGCATTCAGCCTTGCACAGCGCCAGGTATGACCTCTCGCTACCTGTCGCTCTCCCATACATTTCAATAGATGAACCTTTTCTTTTCTTTAAACGGGGTATTAGTTTTTTTTTTTTCCCAAAAAATCACAAATAATTCTGTGACCTCTTCTGGCAATGAAAAAGCATTTTTTTCATATTTTTTAAATTTTTTTACATTTCCTCAGAAATGACATTACAAGTCTGGCATTAAACTGTTCATGTTACAATGTTGTTACAATGTAATTCCACATGTTTTCGCTTTGTTACTAGTTGATAGATGCTGGAAAGCAGACTTTAAACACACTGCCTCCTGCGCTCTGGGCTTCAAACAAGCTTTTTTCAGCGTCAGAGATTTGTGAGGCTGTTTTTTTGCTGAATATGGTGTGAGTCGGTCGCTATGAGCAGTCGCTAACATGTCCTCCCATACAGCGCTGTACTGGTCAAATTGTGACTCCTCACAATGTATTCAATATTACTGAACAGCGACTGATTCGCTATAAACTAGCGACTCACGGCCGAGCACTGCGACTACTAGCGGGCGCTCTGAAAATGCCTGCTACAGACGCTCATCTGTCGCTACCTGCCGCTAATGATGAATCAGCCTGCCAGTTAGCCAATTAGTACAACCACCAGCGTTCCACCCATATACTTGTGATAAAGGACCTTGTGATACAACATCAAAAACACATTAAAGGCGACTCATAGCCTCATTCTTGCCCGTTTTTGTCTTTTTCATTCTAGTGTAATTCATCCAAGCTATTTTTTAGTTCAAATATTTTCGTAATTTTTTAATAGTTTTTCTGGATTTATCGTATGAAAATAAGAATTCCAAATGAAAATTCCCGCAAAATGTATGCATTCAAGTGATTCAGGGCCTTATTTTTTGTGGAAATAAATTGTAGAAAATGAATTTTTGTGGCCAACGGTTCTCCCCAGGAAATGCTGAAGAGAGCAGCCAGCTTAGCACGGGCGAAGTTGTTAAAAATATATATATATTTTTTTTGGGGGGGGCTCCTTTTCCTTGTCTGAATGAATGCCGCTTAACCCAAATTAATTTAGGCAGGGACAGGGGGGCACCTAGGCGATAGCCCTGCAAAAAATAGGCTAAGGAAAGTACTCAAAGCAATAACAGAAAAATAAAAAATTATAAAATAGATATTTTATTGACCACATGAGTAAGGGGGGGGGGGTCCATTTCCAAAATTTCCAAAGCTAAATGTCCATCTCATTGCACTTCCATGAACAGGTGGCTGGCATACTGTGGAAAAGCTAATTGTCCTTTTTCAGATCACTTCCAGGGACAGGCTGCTCAGATACTGAGGGGGAGAGAAAAACATTTGTGGATTGTCCTTTACAGGCCACTTCCAGGTGGCTGATACACTAAGTGGGATGGTCAGGGCTGTATCTGGCAAAAGGTAACCCTAGGCCTGTGCCTGGGGGCACTTGCTGGGGGGTGCCTATCCACTACCGCAGCAGTAAGATTTTTTTACTCACGCGGTACCCACACCCCAGAGCTGGTTGATCGTTCCATCTGGGTCCCCCCATGTCCCCCCCACCCACTGGTTAGGTAGCCACTGCAGGCCACCTTGCTACAATTGAGAGTGGTCCGCCCGTCTCCGCCCACCAGCTGTGACGTCACTTGGAAAAGACTCGTGACTGGGACCTCTGGGGTTGCTCGCTCTCTCTAGAGACTGGAGAAAGGTATTGGAGGAGCGGGTGGGGATTCAGGGATTGGGGGGTGACATGAAACAGTGGGAAGAGACTGCTTCCCCATAACTATATATAGTGCCTTTTTAAAAAAAAATAGATGATGATGTTTGGGGGAGTTGCTGTGTATAGTGTGTAAGAAATTGGGGTGGGTGTCATAAGTTGGCACTGGAGAAGTAGGGCAGAGCCCAATGGTGGGGGGGGCTCACTGATCCACCAATTGTGGCTTTTCTTAAAGCAGAACAAAACCCTGAGAGGCCAGCCCTGTTAAGATTCCAGGGCTGACCAATGGGCTTCCCCCGAGGCACCCCAATCTTTAGATTCCAGGCTGTGAAACCCCAGATTGCCCATAATCGCTCAACTATTCCTGGTACAACGGTGCATGCACAGGCTTTCATCCAATCAGAGCCCTTTGCCATGACTAGGTCATTCGGCAATCGACTGATTGTTAACAATCCACCAACGTGTGGTGGTGGGGCTTACCCTATACCAGTCATTTGGTAAGAGTTTGGTAAATACGGTGGTGGGCACACGTAAGAGTTTGGTAAATACAGTGGCGGGCACCTGTTGGGGGAAAAACGCATGCGCTTTAGGACAGATTTCTCACTATTGAATTTTGGAGAAGCTCTGTGTTTATATTTGTCATTTAATTCTGGACTTGTTTTGGGACTTAAGTTTTAGATGTTGAGCTATTAAATTTGCTTGGGTTATCAGCGCAGAATTGTACTTTGTGTTTTTCACTGTATCAGTATTGTTTAGTTGTTAGCATTGTTAGTGTCAGTATTATTCATTTTATTATTATTATTATTGTTTATTTATATAGCGCCATCATCTTCCGTAGCGCTTTACAAAGTAGTAATTACAGACAGGGTAGAAACATACGATACATATACTATTTCAAATGCATATACTATTTCAAATGCATTATTAGCCCTAGTTAGTATTAGTTATTGATTAGCTATTAGTTATAATTAGTATTACTAGTTCGTATTAGTATAAGTCATTGTTAGTATTATTATTATATACTTTTTTGGTCTCCCTCCCCAAAGGGAGGATGGTGAGACCACCACCACCAAGCCTGCCCACACCATCCCAGGGAAGCGTTCAGCTTTCTATTCCCTAAACAATGGACAGAAAGTTCGGCCCTCTCACACACGATCCCCGGTCTTGAATATGAGCATTATTAAATTGCTTGCCTTTGAAATGCTCCCATTCCAGCTGCTGGTGCTAATAAAAATCTTATGGCTGCAGCTGACCCACAATACATCATTCCCTGCCGCCACAATTTTTCTTGGCAGGCCATCCCTGCCCTGCAACAACAGGTTGTGGAGAAAATCAAGTGTGCACTGCACAATGCTATATATGGCAAGGTGAACATCTCTTAAACTGCCCACTAGGTTAATGCAGTGGCAGCCGAGCCGCAAAGCACTTTGGTGCATATACTTCCACCACCCAGGATATACTATGGCATCCAGGTAAGGTATTTGTGTGGGTGAAATTATGTGTCTGACACCAGTAGGTTAAACCGGACCAACAACTATTTGTCCGCTGCGGACGGAGGCTGTCACATGGCTGGCCACCGGCAAAGCGGAAGCTTTAATTCCCAGAGTGGGCCTCAGTTTGGGCAATCTGGTAAGTTCCAGCAGCAATGTCCTGCGCTGGATAAAGGTGAGTATTTTTTTTTAGTAAATTATGGCTTTAATTCATTACAATAGTGTCATGGATCCATAGTTTTAGCTGGTGGGACGTTCTTTCTGTAAACTTGTCTTAAAATAACTTATAAGGATCGGGACTCTTCTCATCCCTTCCATTCCGGGCACCACCAAAGCAACAAATGGACTAACCTCAGCTGTAGACGGGGACTGCAAGAAAAACAAGCTAAGCTCCTCCCGGCCTGTATAGGGCAGGCTGTGGCCGGACACCCCTAATAATTTTCTTGCAGTCAATGGGACTGTGAAGAGATTCAGGATTTTATTTCTTTATTTCCAGTTTTGTTGCTTTGACAGTGCTGATCGGGAGTGGGAGCTTTGACTCTGTCTGCCTCCCAGCCTCTCACTACTTTCCTGGTAGACCCCGCTTGGATGCCTGAAGTCTGTCTTTAAACTGATTTTTCTTTATTTTTCTTTATTTCCTGACATGCTGACAGCACTCGGGCTGAGCTACCTTAATGGAGGATGCTGCTGTGTGTCCCTTTGGCCAGACGAGAGGCCCCTGTTGCACTGCAGTCCTGAGGCGCCTTACGCAATTGGCAGGTTCTGTACCACCGACGGACCACCCTTTTTCCGCCAAGGCTTCCAGCTCAGAAACCTTTGAGTGGGATACCCCCTCAGTGTGCCTGCATTGTCAATTCTTGTCCCAGGGTCCACCAACTGACGGGGTCTCGCCTAAGGAATTTGCGGTCAGGGTGGCACGTTTGGAGATTATGCCTTGGTCCCCTGGGGCATCCTGGGTTGGTCTCTGTCCAACCAGGCAGGAGGGCTGCTGCTAAGTGCAAGCACATTTAGGTGGAGTCCTATGAGGATTCAAGATTCAACATTCGAGTAGAGATGAGCGAATCGATTCTGACAAACCCGAATTCGTTACGAATTTCATGAAATATTCGATTCGTTATGATTCCGAATATCGCCGCGATTCGATCGCTCGAATCGCTTCTTTAAAACTCCATTTACTGCTACACAGCCCATCTAAAATTGTGGATCCACATGTCAGGACATGTCCCATGGGGCAAGGAATGCTGGGTAGGTGTCACATGCTACCTATCAGCAGACAGGCTTACCGATGATGTCACAGCCCCATATAAACGGCAGCCATCTTGCGGAAGATCATTCTGACACTGCGTTGCGGCCAGAGCAGATCAGGCAGGGATAGAGCGAGGGATAGATAGATAGATAGATAGATAGATAGAACAAAGAACAGAAGAATCAGAGTGAGGGGCAGATAGAGAAGGAGAGAGCCTGTGACAGTGACAGATAAAGACAGGGACAGTTTAAACTGTTTGCATTAGCTTTCAAGCCTATTTAGTGTTAATAACACTCCTGCCTATTTAGCTTTTCCGTGCTAGCATTAATAACTGCTTGCCTTTTATAAACTTCACTTTTCCACAATCAAGGGAGGCCTCCTCTGTATGTGAGGATGGGGCATCCCAAACACTAGCATAAATATTTCAAGACTACCTGTCTAATAACTGGTTGCATTTTATAATTAACATCACTTTTCCACAATCAAAGGAGTCCACCTCTGTATGTGAGCAGGGGGCATCCCAAACACTAGCAGTAATGTTTCAAGACTACCTGTCTAATAACTGCTTGCATTTTTTTAATTAACATCACTTTTCCACAATCAAAGGAGGCCACCTCTGTATGTGAGCAGGGGGCATCCCAAACACTAGCAGTAATATTTCAAGACTACCCGTCTAATAACTGGTTGCATTTTATAATTAACATCACTTTTCCACAATCAAGGGAGGCCACCTCTGTGTGTGATCAGGGGGCATCCCAAACACTAGCATAAATATTTCAAGACTACCTGTCTAATAACTGGTTGCATTTTGTAAGCAAAATCACTTTTCCACAATCAAAGGAGGCCACCTCTGTATGTGAGCAGGGGGCATCCGAAACACTACCATAATTATTTCAAGACTACCTGTCTAATAATTGCTTGCATTTTATAATTAACGTCACTTTTCCACAATCAATGGAGGCCACCTCTGTATGTGAGCAGGGGGCATCCCAAACACTAGCATTAATATTTCAAGACTACCTGTGTACTAGCTGCTTGCATTTTATAAGCAAAGTAACTTTTCCACAATCAAAGGAGGCCACCTCTGTATGTGAGCAGGGGGCATCCCAAACACTAGCATGTGTCTTTTAAGAGTACCGGCCGACTTACCTTTTTTAAAAAAAAAGTCTGGTTTTCAAGTTTAAAGGACCCATTGCCTTTCACCGGGGGCCATTGTCAGTGCTAGCACTCATCTTTTATGAGTAACTGCCTACTAGCCTTTTGCCTTTTGTATAGAAAAGTCTGGTTTATAAGTTTAAAGCATCCATTGCCTTTCACTGGGGGGACATCCCGAATACTAGCACTTAGCTTTTAATAGTACCTGCATCTTTACCTTTTTTACATTTTGAACAAAAAAACATGTTTCAAAACTGCCTGTGGTGCATTTAACTCTGACCAGGGACATCCCGTGTAAGACCATCTGACAGTGTCTTTTTGCATTAGCTTTTAGCTACAGTGTCTGCCTATTTTGATCTAACTTTTCTACACACCTGCTGTTGTAGGTGTAGTGTAGTATATTGTTTTCCCCTCCTAAACGCAGTAAAAATTTCAGGCAGAGATGTGCCAGGATGTGCACCGAGGAGAGGCCTAGACTCATCAGGCAGAGGTCGCAGCAGACTAGGGGCGAGCGGTATCTGCTAGCGGTCGTGTCTCAACCAACAACGCATCTGCCGTCATCGATTGGTTAACGCGGTCATCGACCTCATCCCAAGTGACATCTGACACCCCCAGTCAACAGTCCGTAGGTTCCTCGGACACAACTTTGAGTTGGCATGGCCCAGGAGCAGCCCCTGTCCTTCCATTGCCTCTGCCCTACGCCTCCCCCCCCCTCCTGCCGCCGTATCTTATGCTTTGGGTTCAGCTCCACTATTCAGTGATGACAATGTGTTAGAGGACAGTCAGCAGCTACTGTCCAGTCAAGAAATGGAGTAGACATCCACCGCTTCTTCCGCTAGGCAGACAAACACTGAGGAGGAGAGTGGCGTGGGAGGTGGTGTGGCGAGCGTTCCGTCTCCTGCAGCACACGCTCTTGTGGAAACCGAGGAGGACATCAGTGACATGCAGACACAACTCGATGATGATGATGATGAAGCCGATCGCAATTGGGAGCCCGGTGCAGAAGGGGCTTCATCTTCCTCAGCAGAATAGCATCCCAGGCTGCCCCAGAGTCAGCCGCTGAGGCAGCAAGGTGGCAGTAGGGTTGGCAGTCAGCATGGTGGCAATATTGGGATGTCTGGAGCCACACGTGGCCGGGGGCGGGGTAGACCACCTGCTGCACGGCAGGCTGCCTTCCCGGTAGGTAGTGGAGCAGGGGTTCCAAGAGTTGGCAGCAGTAGCAGTGAATTAGTGCGGACTGTTGGAGGGAAAATTAGCTACTCGGCAGTGTGGCACTTTTTCATCAAGCATCCGCAGGAGGGTAACCTGGCCACATGCAAGATGTGTAGACAGAAGGTCAAGCGTGGCCAGGTCCCCAATGTTGGTACATCTGCTCTGCGGCAACACATGCAGCGTCACCATAAAGCGGCCTGGGAGAACCGAGGCTCTGAAGTGGGGGTCCAGCCTGCTGCGTCAGCCAGTGCCAAGCCGTTTCCAATTTCACCCCGCCAAGGCTCCAGCACCTTAGCCGAAGGTAGCTGTGCATCATACCCATCCTTTGCCGCTCCAGATGCTCCTGCTCCTCCTACTAAAAGTCACTCATCCCACCAGCAATCCATCAGCGAAGCCAAGGCCAAGAGACAACAGTATGCGCCCACTCATCCTACTGCGCAGAAGCTAAATGTGCTCCTGTCCAAGTTGCTGGTGCTGCTGTCCCTCCCTTTTACGGTGGTGGACTCTGCACCTTTCAGGGAGCTGATGGCTTGTGCCGAGCCAAGGTGGAGAGTCCCAAGCCGTCATTTATTTGCAAAGAAGGCAGTACCAGCCCTGCACAAATTTGTTGAGCAGAAGGTGGGCCAGTCCTTGAGCCTGTGGGTGTGCACCAAAGTGCACGGCAGCGCCCTCATCTGGAGCTGTAACTACGGTCAGGGACAATACATGTCCTTTAAGGCCCACTGGGTGAATGTGGTTCCTGCACAGCAACTTGGACAGGTCACACCACTTTGGCCTCCACGCTCCCAGGCCGTTTTGCCTGTCACAGTGTGCGACTCTGCCTCATCATCCTCCACTGTACGGTCAATTCTCAATGCCCCTTCAGCGTACCATGTGTGCAGGGCACAGCGGTGTCACGCTGTGCTTCACATGGTTTGCCTTGGTGAACGGAGTCACACAGGGGAGGAGCTCCTGAAATTAATTCATCAAGAAATCAAAACATGGCTTACTCCGCGAAAATTGGAAATGGGTACCATGGTGACTGACAATAGGAGTAACATCTTGTCTGCCCTGAGACAAGGAAGCCTGAGCCATGTGCCCTGTATGGCACACGTGTTCAACCTAGTTGTCAAGCATTTTCTGAAGTCTTCCCCCCATCTGCAAGACATCCTAACAACAGGAAGGAAACTTTGTATGCACTTCAGCCACTCCTACACCGCCAAGCACACCCTTCTTGAGCTACAGCGTCAGAACGGTATCCCCCAACATAGTCTGGTTTGCGATGTTCCCACCCGTTGGAATTTCACCCTACATATGTTAGATCGACTATACGAACAGAGAAAAGCCATCACTGATTTCTTGATGATCCAAGCAGATAGGGGGACTCCCCTGTGTAACTTTAATGTGAACCAGTGGCAGCTCATAGGTGACACCTGCCGTTTACTCAGGCCCTTTGAGGAAGCCACTTTATTTGTCAGTCGCCAGGATTACGTCATGAACAACGTGATTCCGCTGCTTCATGTAATACAACACATGTTGGAAACCATGGCTGGTCAGGGCACTGGAGACATGTCGCATACATTTCACGGCCACATAAACCCCATGGGAGCTGAGGAGGAGGAGGAGGAGCAGCACAGTGAAGAGCAGTTTAGTTTTGGCGAAATGGGTGATTTATCTAGTCATCTGACAGGAGAGGAGGGGCAGGAGCAGCCAGTGGAGCTAGAGGGTTGTGAGGAAGGCGAGACAGAGGACCCAGACACACTGTGGCAGTATGCAGTGGAGATGGAGACAGGTAGTCCCTCCGAGTCACTTGCACAAATGGCACGATGCATGCTCACATGCTTGCGTAGTGACCACAGAATTGTTTCCATTTGTCAGAGGGATGACTTCTGGCTCTCCACCGTATTGGACCCTTGCTTCCGGCACAAAATGGGGGCATTTTTTAAACCCGCCGAGAGGGAGGACAAACTGACCTACTACAAAGACATTCTATGTAGTCAGTTGGCCGATGCCTATCTGCGCCATGGTCCATACTCTCACAGGTCTGACTCGGGGGGACCTCTGCGCTCACCTTCCACTGCCATCGCAGCAGCTCCATCAGCAGCAGCCTCAGTCTTCAGTCGCTAATGAGTAGCTTTCTGCACCCGCATAGTGAGGCTACTCATGAGCAGCAGGAAGACCTGGATCAGGGCCTGAACCAGCAGGTCGTGTCATACCTTGAAATGACCATGCCAGCTGCCAGGCAGCCAAACTTGACTTGTGGCGCAAGTGGCAGAGTTTGCCCTGGGAAAGCTGTCCTGCCCAGCCAGTAGTGTGCCATCTGAGCGGGTCTTCAGTGTTGCGGGGGCCATAGTAACGCCAAGGAGAACTCGTCTGTCCACGAAAAATGTGGAGACACTCACCTTTGTGAAGATGAATCAGGCATGGATCAGCCAGGATTTCCACCCACCAGTAGCTGATGCATGCGAGTAGCTGATGCATGGTAGCTCCTTCTGCTGCTACCATCTCCTGGGTGTGTCTTTCAGGCAATATATGAGCTCCTTCTGCTGCTGACAACTCCTGGGTGTGTCTTTCAGGCAATATATGAGCTCCCTATGCTTCTGCCAACTCCAATGTGATTTTCAGGCAATATATGGGCTCCCTATGCTGCTGCCAACTCCAATGTGTTTTTCAGGCAATATATGGGCTCCTAATGCTGCTGCCAACTCCTGGGTGTGTCTTTCAGGCAATATATGAGCTCCCTATGCTGCTGCCAACTCCAATGTGTTTTTCAGGCAATATATGGGCTCCTAATGCTGCTGCTGTTGCTGCTGCTGCTGCCAACTCCTGAGTGTGTCTTTCAGGCAATATATGGGCTCCTAATGCTGCTGCCAACTCTAATGTGTTTTTCAGGCAATATATGGTCTCCTAATGCTGCTGCTGCTGCCAACTCCTGGGTGTGTCTTTCAGGCAATATATGGGCTCCTAATGCTGTTGCCAACTCCAATGTGTTTTTCAGGCAATATATGGTCTCCTAATGCTGCTGCCAAATCCTGGGTGTGTTTTTCAGGCAATATATGAGCTCCCTATGCTGCTGCTGCCAACTCCTGGGTATGTCTTTCAGGCAATATAAGAGCTCCTAATGCTGCTGCAAACTCCAATGTGTTTTTCAGGCAATATATGAGCTCCCTATGCTGCTGCCAACTCCTGGGTGTGTTTTTCAGGCAATATATGGGCTCCCAATGTTGCTGCTGCTGCCAACTCCTGGGTGTGTCTTTCATGCAATATATGAGCTCCCTATGCTGCTGCCAAGTCCAATGTGTTTTTCAGGCAATATATGAGCTCCCTATGTTGCTGCCAAGTCCAGAGTGTGTCTTTCAGGCAATATATGAGCTCCCTATGCTGCTGTCAACTCCTGGGTGTGTTTTTCAGGCAATACATGTGCTCCCCTATGCTGCTGCCAACTCTAATGTGTTTTTCAGGCAATATATGGGCTCCTAATGCTGCTGCCAACTCCTGGGTGTGTTGTTCAGGCAATATATGAGCTCCCTATGCTGCTGCCAAGTCCAATGTGTTTTTCAGGCAATGTATGAGCTCCCTATGCTGCTGCCAAGTCCAGAGTGTGTCTTTCAGCCAATATATGATCTCCCTATGCTGCTGCCAACTCCTGGGTGTGTTTTTCAGGCAATATATGTGCTCCCTATGCTGCTGCAAAGTCCAGAGTGTGTCTTTCAAGCAATATATGGGCTCCTAATGCTGCTGCTGCCAACACCTGGATGTGTCTTCCAGGCAATATATGGGCTCCTAATGCTGCTGCCAAGTCCAATGTGTTTTTCAGGCAATATATGGGCTCCTAATGCTGCTGCCAAGTCCAATGTGTTTTTCAGGCAATGTATGAGCTCCCTATGCTGCTGCCAAGTCTAGAGTGTGTCTTTCGGCCAATATATGATCTCCCTATGCTGCTGCCAACTCCTGGGTGTGTTTTTCAGGCAATATATGTGCTCCCTATGCTGCTGCAAAGTCCAGAGTGTGTCTTTCAAGCAATATATGGGCTCCTAATGCTGCTGCTGCTGCCAACACCTGGATGTGTCTTCCAGGCAATATATGGGCTCCTAATGCTGCTGCCAACCCAATGTGTTTTTCAGGCAATATATGGGCTCCTAATGCTGATGCCACCTCAAGGCTCTGTAATTGTGCTGCTCTGCGACAGCGAATCTAATAGCAATGCCTCTGATCTGCATGTCATACTTCTTTACAATAGTATTTCACTAACCCAGCATGCATCTTATGCATGTTACAGCCAAGCAAAATGTTCTGCAACCCTATGGAGGCTCTCGGACGCCCAGAAATAGCGATTCATCGCAAATAAATTCGGACCGAAACAATTTTTCCCGGAAAATTCAGCGAATCAGCCGAATCAAATTTTTCTAAAGTTCGCTTATCTCTACAGTCGAGGACCTCTTTAGCAATTCGGTCTCCAGTTCTGGTCGGTCAGAGAGGGAAGTGTCATCCAGCAGTGGAGAGGGTCGGACTCCACGCATGCGCATGTCACCCCTTCGGTTCATGAGACGGATCAGGTTGATGAGCTCATAGAGGAAATTTTGGAGGTCCTGCGCCTGGCTAACACTCTGGCACAGCAGAAGTGGCAGGGTAAGCCTTGCAAGCCCCAAAAGGCTAGGCAGGTGTTTCCCAGAGGTTCCCATTTTGTCAGGCTAGTGAAAAGGGCTGGAGAAGCCAGATCATCATTTTCTGCCTCTCCCTAAGATTTTGTATGCTAGATACCCCTTCCCAGAGGAGGAGGTTAAGGTCTGGTCTTCGTCACCGGAGGTAGAGGTTATCAGGGCTGATCTCTTTGGATAGTGCTGCCTTGAGAGATCCAGTAGATATAGCTTGGACCAGCTTGCTCGGCATGTGTTCTCCATGGTGGAGACAGCTTTGCATCTCCTGGTGGCCATGGCGGGCAAAGTCAGGATAAGGCGGCAGCGAGGGCATTTAAAGAATGGGATCTGGCACTCCTCTTCGCTTCGCCTGAACTCCTTCGCTATGGAGATTTTTAAGTTCATCGTGCCAGCAATGGATGACATCTGGCACCTGGTGGCTAGGGGTCTGGCCTTGTTAGTCACCTTGCAGTGCACAGTCTGGCTGAAGCAGAGGTCGGCCAATGCTGCCTCCAAAAAGACACTTACTGCCCTTTCCATTTCTGGGGGGATCATCTTTTCGGTAAACCTCTGGATGACCTGACCAGGAAAGCCATGGAGAGGAAATCAACTAGGCTTCCACAGAAGTGGAAGCCCCTTTCGGATTTTAGGAGGATCTACTGATGCCTGACGCCTCAATGACAATTCGGGGAAGAGGAAGCCACAGGGGAAGCCCTAGTACCCATGGGGCAACAGGCCCAAGCCCTCTGCCAAGCCCCCTCAGGGTTGATGGGGCACCCTTACCCGACCGGGTGGGGGGGGCGGCTGCTGCACTTTGCACCAGTGTCTCCTGTGCGTACAACACCTGGTTTGAACCTTGTGGCATCTAGTTTTGTATTGTTCCCTGTACTATATGTCTTACCTTGTCTGTAATCACACCTTGTAAAGCGCTACGGAAGATAATGGCACTATATAAATAAACATTATTATTAATAATAATAATAATAATAATAATAATAATAAATAATCTTGCAAAGCTCCAATGCAAGATGCTGATAGGCCGTGGGTTTCTCTGCACCCCCCTCCATCCAGGAAGGTAAAAATTAGGGTATGGCTTCAACCAATTTGACCCATATCAGAAACGTTGTCCCCCCCCCCCCCCCCCTTCACACTGAGCAAAGAAAAAAGCTTTTCTTTAAGATTCTCCAGGGCCTCTTTAAATGGAGGTGTTTATGTGAGTGTTCCAGTGGTGCAATGTATCAAAATATATGCTGCACTTTTGATGGATTTGCATTAGTTTTTTTAAAAGAAAAACATGTTCTGCACAATAAGTAAATAGTAAAATCTATGTTAAAGAAAGTGCAATGCAGGTTCACTGTGTTATACCCACATTGGGCTTGCATTGCCTAAGACTTCTATTGGCCTGCTCTAGAGCTGCGTTGCATTAAGATTACTGCTTGCAACATTTTCCCAATGCGATTTGTAATGCAGTGCAAATATGTGAACTGGTGTATGAAAAATAATGGTCATCAATTTCCCTTGCGTTGTGACTGCGCTGGCCATTATTTTTAATGGACCATTTCACATATTTGTGCTGGGTAGCGCAAAGCATTGGGAAAACATTGCAAGTAGTGATCTTGCTTGAAGGTGTGAAAAGAGCCTAACTGAATTGTTGAAGCAACTTATCTTTTTATTTAAAATAGAAAGTTAATTCATTTGTAAATCTTTACAGTTGCCAATATCAGATTGCAAATAGTGAAACCTGGTTCCCAAAAACACACATTTACTAACACAAGAAAAAAGTACTAGATCAACTCAGCACCTTGAGGACATCATTTTGGCACACAAAAATATACACTTTAAAAAGTTCAATTGAAAGTAGACTTTCCCTCTAAGTTCTATGCTGTCTTTTTGTTTTAACATTACATATTTAAATGTCAGATTGTGCTTGGAATCTTAATGTAAAAAATTCTGCTGCCTCTAGTGCTCAGTGTAGGTAATGCAGATCATCTTCTTGCTTCAGTACTCAATCTTTAGGTATCACTGTGTGGCACACCACCACCAGCATATAAAAGGCAGTGAAACATTCCTTCATCCTCAGCCAGTACTTTGCTGATGGACAGAATGGCCAACCCTCCTGATATTGACCCAGAGAAGCGGTCTGATATGTCAGAGGGTCTGATATTATGGTTGCTGCTGCCATCACTTCTAATTAACCGTTTAGGGGGACCTCCGGGGGTCTGTAGGTACCAGGAAGGGTAGTTACCCCCAGCTACTGACCCTCCACTTCGACCACAGGTCAGACGGGCACTTTGACCTGGAGACACAGACATGGCAGCATCCTGAGTGACAGTAAACTGAGCCAGAGAACCTGAAACAGGAAACAGAAAATATTAAATCAGCAGAAAAATCCTCTCTGGTGGAATGTATCTGCAGAGACCATCATGTCTTACATGAACTATAGAGAATCAGAGTGAGGATAAGGGCACTCAGTGACATGGCAGAGGTTTTCCAGTTGCTCAAGTAAAAATAAATCTGCAGTCTATTGTTATAAACAGTCAGAGAAATGATGGCGTGTTCCTTAATGCAAATTATTTCCTCTCTGCTGCTCATAAATGTTAGCTACACAGTCAGCCAATCAATCCAAACAATAGTTATGCGTGTATTAGCTAATATTACCCTGCTATAACTAATGTTGCTGGAATTTGTATTGTAAAACAGTCTAATATTGACAATAGGCATAAGCGGCATTTAAAAATAATTCTCAACCTCATTGGCGCAACTTAGGGGTTTATTCATGAAGGTCTAGCGCCAGGCAGTGCTTCGTAGCGGCAGGCAGCGACTGGTGAACGCTGGGCGCTGTACGCAAAAAAAAAAAAAAAAATTATGAAGGCGATTCTGGTGAGCGACTCTAACAGCACCATGTAGCGTACGATTCCTCATTACAGGCGGCTCAGCGTATAGCGCCGGCGCTCTACCTTTCACCACCTGTCGCTCTCCCATACATTTCAATGGACATTCCATCTAATCTCTTTACTGGTCCTAATTTTTTTATTTTTTTTTTACTCTCAAATAATTTTTTTACCTCTCCTGGCCTGGAATAAATTATTTTTAAAAAACTTTTTTGATTTTTTTATATTTTTATGCAGAATTGTCATTACAGGTCTGGCATTAAAGTATTAACGTCACAATGTTACAACAATGTCATTCTATGTGTTTTCGCTTTGTTACTGGTGGGTATGTGTTCAAAAACAGACTTTAATCATACAGCGTCTGCCGCTCTATGCTATAGCGACCAGATCCAGAGCGCCTACGCTCTGTGTGTCTGTTTTTTTGTTGAATATGGTGTGAGTCGCCAGTAATGAATCAGCCTTCACATGTGACGGAGTCCTGGTGTGAACATTATATTCAGCCCTTTTACGGCTCATGTAGTAAATATTTTTCTGTCTTTTAACTCAATTGGATGCAGCTAGACAACTATAGACCTAAACAGCAGAGACACATGGTGCCTCCTTTCTCTAAATGATGCCAAGTGAGCACAAATATGATACATAAGATGGAGGAGTAACAATGATGGGGCCCCCTGACTGCCTGGGTATCGGTGCAGTCACACTCTCTGCTCCATCTCAAGTTACACCAATGCTCAACCTTCATAGAAATTGTCATCAAGAAAAATTGCATATATTGTATTGTATTCATTGATTGTATGATTCATTATTGGTTCTAGCCAGCTGTCCCAAATTCAGGAAAAAATTGAATAAAATTCTCTTGTGATTCATGTCGACCAAATGTTTTCCCTGAAATCTCTACATTTCCCAGGTAGCAGAGCGGCTCGGGACCCAGAGTGGCATGGAGCGGTGGGGAGAGGTATGGGACACCCGCGATGGTGGATAGTGAGGCAAAAGCTGATTTCATTTTTCTTGAGAAATTTGTAAACATTGGGCAATTGGGGAATTCACTTATGTCTAGAGCTTCAGCTTTAGGTTGTTACATTTAACCTGAATTTTGCCTATTGGCTTAAGCTTGGCCAGGCTAGAATAAAGGCCAATTCAGAGCACGTTCTTTTTATAAAAGGTGCCCACCATGGATACTAACCAGTGCACCTGGCTTAGGAGGTGGTATACACAGGGATTGGTGGCTGAACAGCTAATGGTGACAGCATCTCAGCTCCTATGTCATCCAGAACAGGTTCAGTGCTCTTCCAGTGGTAGCAATGCAGGCCGGGCTTTCACAGCTAAAACATTGTTGTATGATATACAGCATCATACCTTTAATATAAGCAGCACAGGAGCCATGACCTACAGAATATAATCGATTCTGCACCCTCCACCCAGGGATAACTTGTCTGATCCATAAACTAGTATAGCACTGACTAATTCAACAGAAAGATGGGCTAGTAGAAGGGCCCGGGTGTGGAAAAGCATAGCTCTCTGACTGCTAAAGTTCAAAAACTAACAGGCTGATTCATTACTAACGCCAGGTAGCGACAGATGAGCGTCTGTAGTGCGGATTTCAGAGCGACCGTTAGTAGTCGCTGTGCTTGGCCATGGTTCTTTGTTTCAGAGCGCCTCAGTCGGTGGCCGGCATTGATGAATATGTTGTGTGAGTCGCAGTACTACACTGTATGGGAGAGAATGGTAGCACCAGCTCAGTGCGACTGACTCACACCACATTCATAAAAAAAAACAGCCTCAAACAGCGCCGGCACTCAAAATCGGGTAGTTGTAGCCCATAGCGCCAGAGGTGTGTGATTAAAGTCTGTTTTTGAAAGTGTATCCAGTAGTACCAAAGCGAAATGGTATGGAATTACATTGTTATTACATTGTAACATGAACACTTGGACAATTCTGCATAAAAATATTATTCAAGTTTTCAAAAATGTCATTTTCAAGGCCAGGATACATGTCAGAAAGATTTGAGTTTTTATTTAAAAAAAAAAAATTGGGATGAGGAAAGGGATTTAAGGATCGTCTATAGAAATGTATGGGAGAGCGCCAGGTAGCGAGAGGTAAGACGTGGCGCTCTACAAGGATGAACACCAGCGCTGTACGCTGAGCCTGGTATAACCGTACGCTACATGGCGTTGTTCCAGTTGCTCACCAGATTCGGCTTCATAAATGTGTAATTGCGTGCCGTGTCCGGCGTTTACCTGATGCTACCTGCCGCTGTACAGGCACTACCTGGCGCTATCTCTTCATGAATAAGGCCCTAAGTAAGAGAAGAGGCTTTGGTATACTGAATGCCCCCCTCCCCCACCCAGAAAGGTGCACAAGCGTAGAATACTTGTATGAGAGAATTTCATTTTAAACACTGGCTTATACATTTTGCCACCAAACGAGACATCTGGCTTACTCTACTATAATCAAAAAACTATGATGGAGACATATGGCTGTATTCTCCATTACACTTTTAATGAAGTAGCCCTTTCCTATTTTCTAACTATTCAAAGTACCACCTAATACAAGTTCCCCTGTGAGGTTGTAGACTCACTTAAAATCAAACCACCAGTCAATATAGACTTAGGGGCATTCACTCACTGCAAACCAGAGAGCGAGGTGGAGCCCCCCCTGGTTATTACAAAGTACTTGCCTGTGTAGGATGTGTCGGGTTCTTTGAAGATCTATAATAAAACAAAGCTTAGTTTGATGTTAGGATAAACATGAATATTAACTAAATGTCAAATAGTCAAACCAGACCAACACCCTTACAACAAACAGTGTTCATAAAAATTAATTTTAAAAACAAAATGGCGGTTCCTGTGTCTGCAGGCCACCTGCAAACAGGAAGTGCTGCTGGGTTTCCTGTTTCTGTGCATGATCAGTTATGTCATTTGAATTCAGGCAGCAGCACGGCTGGGATGCTGGGAAAGGAAGCTCCAAAATGGCTGCTACAGAGCCGGATTAAGTGCGGTGAGGCCCCTGGGCACAAAATCTGGTGGAGGCCCCAGATACAGTATTTTCTTTCCTTTAAAATTATAGTCTAACCAAGTAATTGATTGGTTGTCTGGCACCCGCCCACTTACTGGAACATCAGATCGAGTCCCTTGTGCTTCCCTTTTGAGGGTGCGTGCTGCTCAGGAACTCCTGCTTTGCCATTCTGGGTGAGGGGATAGTGTAGTCGCCCGGCTGGTCCAGCAGAAAATAGTTCCCTGCATTGAGCTGCCAGTGGCTGTGCTTGATGGCTTATGTGCAGTGACAGCTCTGCACGCACCCATCACTGTAGCATTGCTGACGGCAGCTTTGCTGCTCTAGACTCTCCTTCCTGCCCTGTTTGGCTGCAGGTTTGAAAAAACAAAGGCTTGCACAGGCACAGGGGTGCTTTGTTGCTTCAGACCAAAGACTGAAAAGTCTACTTGACCAGAACATAACCCAAAGATTGGTGGAAGCCCCCTTTGCAGGGCAAGTGGTGGAGGCCCCGGGGCTCGCGCCCCTTGCGCCCCCCTCATAATCCGGCCCTGGGCTGCTACCAGGGGAATATCTGTGGAGCAGTGTTTTAGCTTGGAGTGGATGCAGGAGCAAATATAAGTGCTGACACTGATTCAGTATCATGCATGCAGATTAGGCTTTGGGGAGTTTTCTTTTCCAAATGAGCTTGGTCCGGTTTAATATAGTATAAGTTACGTTTTTTACTATGTTCGGTATAGGCGAGTATCATTTTAGCATGTAAATATTAACTGTTTATTCATACCTAGGCTTGCTATTGTATTTCCCTTATTCTTGCGATTGGTTATGGAAGTGTTGTTAAGGAAGAACTTTGGTCAGAAAAAAGAAAGAACTGGCTGTCCGGAGGCTCATGCAAGCTGAAAGGCTGCTTCATGGCCGCCAGGAGAGGTGAGTACCCGGGCAGTCGGTTCTTTCTTCTTTGCATGGTTCGGTGCACAGCGGGGCAGCCTAAATCGGGGGACTATGGTCATTTCTCAACATAGTTCCTCTTTAAGTGGCCAAGCTTGAGCTGCACACAGATCACCATGATTGGTTGTTTTTATCAGCAGGGTGTATCTGTGGGCAGTGGAGAGCTGCAACCATCTTGCTGTAAAAAAATCAAGGGTTCTCAAGCCGGCATGAGGCCTTATTCATGAAGGGATAGCGCCAAGTAGTGCCTGTACAGCGCCAGGTAGCGTCAGGTGAACGCCGGAGACGGCATGCAATTAGACATTTCTGAAGCCAAATCTGGTGAGCGACTAGAACAACGTCATGTAGCGTACGGTTCATCATTATACCAGGCTCAGCGTACAGCGCCAGCGTTCATCCTTGTAGAGCGCCACGTCTTACCTGTCGTTACCTGGCGCTCTCCCATACATTTCAATGGAAGATCCTTGAATCCCTTTCCTGACCCCAATTTTTTTTTTCCTTAAAAAAAATCTCAAAACCTCTGACATGTATCCTGGGCAAGAAAATGACATATTTTTTGGATTAATAATATTTTTATGCCGAATTGTCCTTACATGTCTGGTATAAATGTATTCATGTTACAATGTTTTATCAATATAATTCTATATGTTTTCGCTTTGTTACTAGTGGATACATGTTCAAAAACTTTAATCACACAGCCTCTGACGCTATGGGCTACAACTACATGATTTTGAGCGCCGGCAATGTTTGAGGCTGTTTTTTTGATGAATGTGGTGTGAGTCAGTCGCACTGCGCTGGCGCTACCATTCGGTCCCATACAGCGTAGTACTTGTTCTATCATTAAGTTTCTTCCTAAAAACACCTCCCTCCTTAACCTTATTGAATCCTTTTACATATTTAAAGGTCTCAATCATGTCCCCCCTCTCCCTTCTTTCCTCCAGACTGTACAAATTAAGTTCTTTAAGTCTCTCCTGATAAGTTTTAAGTTATCATTTACCATTTTTACCAGTTACCATTTTTGTTGCCGGCCTTTGAACCAGTTCTATTTGAATAATGTCTTTTTGCAGGTAAGGTCTCCAGAACTGCACACAGTATTCTAGCTGTGGCCTTACCAGGGCTCTATACAGCACCATCACAACCTCCCTCTTCCTACTGGTGATGCCTCGAGCTATGCAGCCGAGCATCCTGCTTGCTTTTCCCACTGCCTGGCTACACTGTCCACTCATCTTGAAGCTATCAGTAATCAGTACCCCTAAATCTCTCTCCTCCGAGGTCCTGGATAACACAGTGCTGCTCATACGGTACTCAGAGCAGGGATTCCTTCTACCCAAGTGCATGATTTTACATTTAGAGACATTAAACTCTAGTTTCCACAGTTTTTACCATCTATCCAGAACACTATCAAGAGATTTGGTAGTGCACTGGAAGTAGTACCATACAATAAAAAAGTGATAGCAGCACTTTATCTACCAATAATATTCTCATGTAAAGGTAGAATTTCGGTAAAAAGGACTCTGGCCAGAATATTCATCATGGTGATTCAGCATAAACAACAGAATAGCTGTGACTGAGGTCCAGACGGGAGCAAGGCCGGAGGATTGGCCTAAATAAACTGTGTGGTGTAGCAAGCTATAAACAGAGGAAAAGTAGGAAAGAGACCCAGGAATTAGGACTGATTAAATACATCAACATCTACTGTAAAGGAATTTATCTGAAGACCAGAAGTACCTGAATAGATAATATATAGTAAAATCTTTATGCACAAAGCAACATTTTACAGATAGAACTGTGAATTATTTTGTTGCTATGTACAGCTATCTACAATCCATATATATATATAAATATATAAAGTAAAATATATGTTGATGTCTTGTCTGGATCCATCATCAGTTGCTAGGCAGTTTTCTGAAACGTCTATCATTCATGGAGTAATATTGACTAAGGTGGTTATTTAAGTAACAATAATGCCAGGTAGTGCCACGTAGCGGGGTGTAGCGCTGGGTGAATGCTGGACACTGTATGTGAAAACCACATTTAAGAAAGTTAATCTGGTGAGCGCCTCTAATAGCGCCATGTAGGGTCACATGTATTACTAGCGGCAACTCATAGTGCCGGCGCTCTAGGTTCAGCAGCGCCATGTAGTACCTGTCGCTCAGTAGCGCTCTGTCATACATTTCAATGGTGTTTAATTTGGTTGTGTTTAAATAGCGTAGCGTAAGTAAACTTTCACGTTTTTGGCTCAAATCATTGTGTGGCCTCTCCTGCCCTGCAAATAAACACTTTTATTGTTTTTTTTTTATTTTTTTTTTTATTGACTTGTATGTGCAGCCATTGCAGTGTCATTGTCACAGTAGTAAAACAATGTCATTCCATATGTTTTCGCTCTGGTGCTGGTGTATGTGTTTAGAAACAGACTTTTATCACATAGCTTATGGCGCTCGATGCTCCCAGTTTTAGAGCACCGACGCTGGTTGTGTGTAGTTTTTTCTTGAATAAGGGCTTCAGCGCCCAGTGCTTCAGAAATGAATGGGCCATAAGGTTGGTAACATCACTAGAGATGAGCGAACTTTTGAAAAATTCGATTCGGCTGATTCGCTGAATTTTCCGTCAAAATTTGTTTCAGTCCGAATTTATTCGCGACGAATCGCTATTAAAAACGGCTATTTCTGAGCCTCCTAGAGCCTCAGTAGGGTTGTAAACCATTCTGCCTTGCTGTAACACGCATAGGATGCGTGCTGGGTTAGGTAAATAATACTGTAAATAAATATCACATGCAGATCAGAGGCATCGCTAATAGAATCGCAGAGCGGCACAATTGCAGAGAGTTGAAGTGACATCACTATGAGGGGCAGGAGCCCAAACATTGCTTTAAAGAGACACTGGAGTTGGCTGCAGGAGGCCAAAAATTGGATGAATCACACCCTGGAGTTGCAAGCAGCAGCAGGAGCACAAACATTGCTTTAAAGAGACACTGGAGTTGGCTGCAGGAGGCCAAAAATTGGATGAATCACACCCTGGAGTTGCAAGCAGCAGCAGCATCAGCAGCAGCAGGAGCCCAAACATAGCTTGAAAGAGACACTGGAGTTGGCTGCAGGAGCCCAAAGATTGGATGAATCACACCCTGGAGTTGCAAGCAGCAGCAGCAGCAGCAGCCCAAACATTGGCTGAAAGAGACACTGGAGTTGGCAGCAGGAGCCCAAAATTGGATGAATCACACCCTGGAGTTGGCAGCAGCAGCAGCAGGAGCCCAAACATTACTTTAAAGAGACACTGGAGTTGGCAGCAGGAGCCCAAAAATTGGATGAATCACACCCTGGAGTTGCAAGCAGCAGCAGCAGGAGCCCAAACATTACTTTAAAGAGACACTGGAGTTGGCAGCAGGAGCCCAAAAATTGACTGACACACACTGGAGTTGGCAGCAGCAGCAGCAGCAGGAGCCCAAACATTACTTTAAAGAGACACTGGAATTGGCAGCAGGAGCCCAAAAATTGGATGAATCACACCCTGGAGTTGCAAGCAGCAGCAGGAGCCCAAACATTACTTTAAAGAGACACTGGAGTTGGCAGCAGGAGCCCAAAAACTGACTGACACACCCTGGAGTTGGCAGCAGCAGCAGCAGCAGGAACCTAGAAATTGGCTGGAAGGCACCCTGAAGTTGGCAGCAGCAGGAGCACATACATTAGCTGGAAGGCACACCCTGGAGTTGGCAGCAGCATAAGCAGGAGCCCAAAAATTGCTTTAAAGACACCCTGGAGCTGGCAGCAGCAGCGGCAGCAGCAGGAGGCCAAAAATTGGCTGAGAGAGACACTGGAGTTGGCAGCAGGAGCCCAAAAATTGGATGAATCACACCCTGGAGTTGCAAGCAGCAGCAGCAGGAGCACGATCATTACTTTAAAGAGAAACTGGGGTTGGCTTCAGGAGCCCAAAAATTGGATGAATCACACCCTGGAGTTGCAAGCAGCAGCAGCAGGAGGCCAAACATTGGCTGAAAGGCACACCCTGAAGTTGGCATCAGCGGGAGGCCAAAAATTGGTTGGAAGGCACACCCTGAAGTTGGCATCAGCAGGAGCCCAAAAATTGGCCTAAAGACATAAATATGTTTTGCACCATTTGGAAAGTGTAAAACGTGGCACCATGCTGAATCTAGTCGCATGCATCAGGCATTGGTGGGTGGAAATCCTGGCTGATCCATCCCTGATTCATTTTGACAAAGGTGAGTCTCTCCACATTTTTAGTTGACAGACGAGTTCTCCTCGCCGTAACTATGGCCCCCGCCGCACTAAACACCCGCTCAGATGGCACGCTACTTGCCGGGCAGGACAGCTTTTCCAGGGCAAACTCTGCTAGTTGCGGCCACAAATCAAGTTTGGCTGCCCAGAAGTCCAGCGGATCCTCAAGGTGTGTTGGCATGGTCATGTCAAGGTATGACATGACCTGCTGGTTGAGGTCCTGCTCCAGGTCTTCCTGCTGCTCATGAGTAGCCTCACTATGCGGGTGTAGAAAGCTACTGATTAGCGACTGAAGACTGAGGCTGCTGCTGATGGAGCTGCTGCTGCTGCTCCTGCCAACCCCCCCAGCAGCCATGGCAGTGGAAGGTGAGCGCAGAGGTCCCCTCGAGTCAGACCTGCGAGAGTATGGGCCATGGCGCAGATAGGCATCGGCCAACTGCCTACGTAGAATGTTTTGTAGTAGTTCAGTTTGTCCTCCCTCTCGGTGGGTTTAAAAAATGCCCCCATTTTGTGCCGGAAGCGAGAGTCCAATAAGGTGGACAGCCAGAAGTCATCCCGCCGACAAATGGAAACAATTCTGGGGTCACTACGCAAGCACGTGAGCATGCTTCCTGCCATTTGCGCAAGTGACTCGGATGGACTACCTGTCTCCATCTCCACTGCATACTGCCACGGTGTGTCCGGGTCCTCTGTCTCGCCTTCCTCAAAACCCTCTAGCTCCCCTGGCTGCTCCTGCTCCTCCTCTCCTGTCCGCTGACTAGATAAACCAGCCATTTCGCCAAGCCTAAACTGTGTTTCTCTGGGCAACTCCTCCTCCTCTTCTTCCTCCTCCTCCAGTTCAGCTCCAACGGGGTTCATGTGGCCGTAAGATGTAGACGCCATGTCTCCAGTGCCCTGACCAGCCATTGTTTCCAACATGTGCTGTAGTACATGAAGCAGTGGAATCACGTCGTTCATCCCATAATCCTGCCGACTGACAAATAAAGTGGCTTCCTCAAAGGGCCTGAGCAAACGGCAGGTGTCACGTATGAGCTGCCACTGGTTGACATTGAAGTTACACAGGGGAGTCCCCCTATCCGCTTGGATCATCAGGAAATCCGTGATGGCTTTTCTCTGTTCATATAATCGGTCCAACATGTGAAGGGTGGAATTCCAACGGGTGGAAACATCGCAAATCAGACTATGTTGGGGGATACCGTTCTGACGCTGTAGCTCAAGAAGGGTGTGTTTGGCGGTGTATGAGTGGCTGAAGTGCATGCAAAGTTTCCGTAAAGTTGTTAGGATGTCTTGCAGATGGGGGAAACACTTCAGAAACCGCTTGACAACCAGATTGAAGACGTGAGCCATGCAGGGGGCATAGGTCAGGCTTCCTTGGCGCAGCGCAGACAAAATGTTCTTCCCATTGTCGGTAACCATGATTCCCATTTTAAGTTTTCTTGGAGTAAGCCATGTTTGGATTTCCTGATGAATACATTTAAGCAGTTCCTCCCCTGTGTGACTCCTTTCGCCAAGACAAACCATGTGAAGCACTGCGTGACACCTCCATGCCCTGCACACATGGTAGACTGGAGGGGCACTGAGACTTGAGCCTACAGTGGAGGGTGAGGAGATGGCAGAGGATGAGGAGGCCGAGTCGCACAGTGTTACAGGCCCAACGGGCAGGGAGCGCGGAGGCCGAAGCGGCGTGACCTGTCCAAGTTGCTGCTGCTGCAAAGGGACCACATTCACCCAGTGGGCCGTAAACGACATGTACTGTCCCTGACCGTAGTTACAGCTCCAGACGTCGGCGCTGCCATGCACTTTGCTACACACCGACAGGCTCAAGGACTGGCCCACCTTCTGTTCAACACAAGTGTGCAGCGCTGGTACTGCCTTCTTGGCAAAGAAATGACGGCTTGGGACTCTCCACCTTGGCTCGGCACAAGCCATCAGTTCTCTGAAAGGTGCAGAGTCCACCACCTGAAAAGGGAGCGACTGCAGCACCAGCAACTTGGACAGGAGGAGCACATTCAGCTTCTGCGCCGTAGGATGAGTGGGCGCATACTGCTGTCTCTTGGACATGGCTTCGCTGATGGATTGCTGGGGGGATGCATGACTTGGAGGAGGAGAAGGAGGAGCAGGAGCGACAGAGGATGGGTATGACGCACAGCTGCCTTCGGCTGAGGTGCTGGAGCCTTGGCTGGCAGAAATTGGGAGCGGCGTGCCACTTGGTGAGGAAGCAGACTGGACCACCCCTTGGGAGCCTCGGTTCTCCCAGGTCGCTTTATGGTGACGCATCATATGTTGACGCAGGGTCGTGGTGCCAACATTTGGGCCCTGGCCACGCTTCACCTTCTGCCTACATATCTTGCATGTGGCCATGTTACCCTCCTGCGGAGGCTTCAGGAAAAACTGCCACACTGCCGAGTAGCTACTTTTCCCACCAACAGGCCTCACTGATTCGCTGCTATTGTCGCCAACTCCAGGAACCCCTGCCCCACTACCTCCCGATAAGGTAGCCTGCCACGCAGCAGGTGCTCTACCCCGGCCCCGGCCCCGTTTGGCTCCAGGCTTTACAATTGTGCCCCCATGCTGACTGCCAACCATACTGCTAACACCTTGCTGCCTGAGCTGCTGACTCCGGGGCAACCTGCGCCCCTCTTCTCCTGATGATGACGATGAAGCCCCTTCATCACCCGGCTCCCAAGTGCGATCGGCTTCATCATCATCATCATCATCACCGAGTTGTGGCTGTACGTCACTGATGTTCGTGGATTCGTCAACAGTGTGTGGCGCAGGAGCTGGAATGCTCGCAACACCCACGACACTGTCCACATCACTATTTGTCTGTCTAGCTAAAGAAGCCACCTCCATTTCTTGGCTGGGCAGTAGCTGCTGACTGTCCTCTATCTGATCGTCCTCCTCACTA
The DNA here is from genome assembly GCA_027917425.1 of Gastrophryne carolinensis. Taxonomy (NCBI): domain Eukaryota; kingdom Metazoa; phylum Chordata; class Amphibia; order Anura; family Microhylidae; genus Gastrophryne; species Gastrophryne carolinensis. The sequence continues at coordinate 468,865,885 of CM051234.1, read as the reverse complement.
AAGAGTGGAGCTGAACCCAAAGCATAGGATACGTCGCTGGGGGAGGGAACGGCGTAGGACAGAGGCAATGGGAGGACAGGGACTGCTCTCGGGGCATGCCAACTCATGGTTGTGTCAGAGGAACCTACCGACCCTAGACTGGGGGTCTCAGACGTAACTTGTGATGATGTTGATGAGCGCGTTAACCAATCTACCACGGCAGATGCGTTACTGGTGGAGACACGACCGCTAGCAGATACTGGCAGATCAGGTCTCTCACCGTGACTCCTGCTGCCACTCGCCCCTAGTCTGCTGCGACCTCTGCCTGCTGAATCTTGGCCTCTGCCACTCCTCTTTGAACATCCTGGCACTTGTCTGCCTGACATTTTTATGTATTTGCTTATTTAGTATAAACAGATAGGGTTCAAGGTGCAGCTTTGGGGTGCCCTGCGGCCTGGTTTATTAAAAGCAGTCAAAAACAAGTGCAAACTGAAGTAGCTTAATAAAGCAGCTGATGCTGATCAACGCTTATGTTGTATACCAGATAGGGTGCAAGGTGCAGCTTTGGGGTGCCCTGCGGCCTGGTTTATTAAAAGCAGTCAAAAACAAGTGCAAACTGAAGTAGCTTAATAAAGCAGCTGATGCTGATCAACGCTTATGTTGTATAACAGATAGGGTGCAAGGTGCAGCTTTGGGGTGCCCTGCGGCCTGGTTTATTGAAAGAAGTCAAAAACAAGTGCAAACTGAAGTAGCTTATTAAAGCAGCTGATGCTGATCAACGCTTATGTTGTATAACAGATAGGGTTCAAGGTGCAGCTTTGGGGTGCCCTGCGATCTGGTTTATTAAAAGCAGTCAAAAACAAGTGCAAACTGAAGTAGCTTAATAAAGCAGCTGATGCTGATCAACGCTTATGTTGTATAACAGATAGGGTGCAAGGTGCAGCTTTGGGGTGCCCTGCGGCCTGGTTTATTAAAAGCAGTCAAAAACAAGTGCAAACTGAAGTAGCTTAATAAAGCAGCTGATGCTGATCAACGCTTATGTTGTATAACAGATAGGGTTAAAATAGCATGTGCCTTGGGATGCCCGTGTGGCCTGGTATATTTTAAGCTGAACAAAAAGTAACAATAATTCAAGTATGAGAAATGCTTTAGCTTAACAGATAGGGTTAAATAGTATGTGCCTTGGGATGCCAGTGTGGCGTAATGTATTTTAAGCTGAGCAGAAACTTTTAACACTAATCCAAGTATGAGAAATAATTTTGACCTTCTTTACAGCACCATACTTTGAAAAAAAATCCTTAATTTCATGCCGATCAATCCAAAGGTCAATGCCCCCAACAAAAATAGTGTTCGGCATAAGTTTTCCTTCTGGAAGAACGTAACCTTTAGTTTACATGGTTGTGGTAGGTTATATTACAAATTGGGATACCCCAGGCAGCAGTGTCATTGAAAGAGACAGATTGTAATGCAGACCATACGCAAGCAGAGAAACTCAGGCTGCAACAGGCCTCTTTAGTTTACATGGTTGGGGTACCCCACTGCATATGAAACCGAATATAATGCACACCCAAAAGTGGACAATCAGCCTCCAAGAGGCCTGCTTAGTTTAAATAAGAGAGCTGCTTAGCTTAAATAAGAGAGCTGCTTAGTGTAAATAAGAGGCCTGCTTAGTTTAAATAAGAGAGCTGCTTAGTGTAAATAAGAGAGGTAGGTTATGTTATGTTACAGAATGGGATACCCCCAAGCAGGATTTAGAACAGTATATATGCACAGCAACAGTGGATAAGCAGCCTGCAACAGGCCAAATTTCTTTTAATAAGTGTGCAGCTTAGAGGAAATACAGAGGCTAATGGGATGTTACAAAATGGGATGCCCCCACAGCAGACCTGAGATCAGTATATATGCACAGTAAAAGTGTCTAAGCAGGCTCCAACAGGCCAAATTACTTTAAATAGGTGTGCAGCTTAGTGAAGATCAAGAGGGGTATGGTATGTTACAGAATGGGATACCCCCAAGCAGGCTTTAGAACAGTATATATGCACAGAAAAAGTGTCTAAGCAGGCTGCAACAGGCCAAATTACTTTAAATAAGTGTGCAGCTTAGTGAAGATCAAGAGGGGTATGGTATGTTATAGAGTAGGATACCCCCAAGCAGGCTTTAGAACAGTATATATGCACAGCAACAGTGGATAAGCAGGCTCCAACAGGCCAAATTACTTTAAATAAGTGTGCAGCTTAGTGAAGATCAAGAGGGGTATGGTATGTTACAGAATGGGATACCCCCAAGCAGGCTTTAGAACAGTATATATGCACAGAAAAAGTGTCTAAGCAGGCTGCAACAGGCATAAGTGTGCAGCTTAGAGGAAATACAGAGGCTAATTGGATGTTACAGAATGGGATGCCCCCACAGCAGACCTGAGATCAGTATATATGCACAGTAAAAGTGTCTAAGCAGGCTCCAACAGGCCAAATTACTTTAAATAAGTGTGCAGCTTAGTGAAGATCAAGAGGGGTATGGTATGTTATAGAGTGGGATACCCCCAAGCAGGCTTTAGAACAGTATATATGCACAGCAACAGTGGATAAGCAGGCTCAAACAGGCCAAATTACTTTAAATAAGTGTGCAGCTTAGTGAAGATCAAGAGGGGTATGGTATGTTACAGAATGGGATGCCCCCACAGCAGACCTGGGATCAGTATATATGCACAGTAAAAGTGTCTAAGCAGGCTCCAACAGGCCAAATTACTTTAAATAAGTGTGCAGCTTAGTGAAGATCAAGAGGGGTATGGTATGTTATAGAGTGGGATACCCCCAAGCAGGCTTTAGAACAGTATATATGCACAGCAACAGTGGATAAGCAGGCTCCAACAGGCCAAATTACTTTAAATAAGTGTGCAGCTTAGTGAAGATCAAGAGGGGTATGGTATGTTACAGAATGGGATGCCCCCACAGCAGACCTGAGATCAGTACATATGCACAGTAAAAGTGTCTAAGCAGGCTCCAACAGGCCAAATTACTTTAAATAAGTGTGCAGCTTAGTGAAGATCAAGAGGGGTATGGTATGTTATAGAGTGGGATACCCCCAAGCAGGCTTTAGAACAGTATATATGCACAGCAACAGTGGATAAGCAGGCTCCAACAGGCCAAATTACTTTAAATAAGTGTGCAGCTTAGTGAAGATCAAGAGGGGTATGGTATGTTACAGAATGGGATACCCCCAAGCAGGCTTTAGAACAGTATATATGCACAGCAACAGTGGATAAGCAGGCTCCAACAGGCCAAATTACTTTAAATAAGTGTGCAGCTTAGTGAAGATCAAGAGGGGTATGGTATGTTATAGAGTGGGATACCCCCAAGCAGGCTTTAGATCAGTATATATGCACAGCAACAGTGGATAAGCAGGCTCCAACAGGCCAAATTACTTTAAATAAGTGTGCAGCTTAGTGAAGATCAAGAGGGGTATGGTATGTTACAGAATGGGATGCCCCCACAGCAGACCTGAGATCAGTATATATGCACAGTAAAAGTGTCTAAGCAGGCTCCAACAGGCCAAATTACTTTAAATAAGTGTGCAGCTTAGTGAAGATCAAGAGGGGTATGGTATGTTATAGAGTGGGATACCCCCAAGCAGGCTTTAGAACAGTATATATGCACAGCAACAGTGGATAAGCAGGCTCCAACAGGCCAAATTACTTTAAATAAGTGTGCAGCTTAGTGAAGATCAAGAGGGGTATGGTATGTTACAGAATGGGATACCCCCAAGCAGGCTTTAGAACAGTATATATGCACAGCAACAGTGGATAAGCAGGCTCCAACAGGCCAAATTACTTTAAATAAGTGTGCAGCTTAGTGAAGATCAAGAGGGGTATGGTATGTTATAGAGTGGGATACCCCCAAGCAGGCTTTAGAACAGTATATATGCACAGCAACAGTGGATAAGCAGGCTCCAACAGGCCAAATTACTTTAAATAAATGTGCAGCTTAGTGAAGATCAAGAGGGGTATGGTATGTTACAGAATGGGATACCCCCAAGCAGGCTTTAGAACAGTATATATGCACAGAAAAAGAATCTAAGCAGGCTGCAACAGGCATAAGTGTGCAGCTTAGAGGAAATACAGAGGCTAATGGGATGTTACAGAATGGGATGCCCCCACAGCAGACCTGAGATCAGTATATATGCACAGTAAAAGTGTCTAAGCAGGCTCCAACAGGCCAAATTACTTTAAATAAGTGTGCAGCTTAGTGAAGATCAAGAGGGGTATGGTATGTTATAGAGTGGGATACCCCCAAGCAGGCTTTAGAACAGTATATATGCACAGCAACAGTGGATAAGCAGGCTCCAACAGGCCAAATTACTTTAAATAAGTGTGCAGCTTAGTGAAGATCAAGAGGGGTACGGTATGTTACAGAATGGGATGCCCCCACAGCAGACCTGAGATCAGTATATATGCACAGTAAAAGTGTCTAAGCAGGCTCCAACAGGCCAAATTACTTTAAATAAGTGTGCAGCTTAGTGAAGATCAAGAGGGGTATGGTATGTTATAGAGTGGGATACCCCCAAGCAGGCTTTAGAACAGTATATATGCACAGCAACAGTGGATAAGCAGGCTCCAACAGGCCAAATTACTTTAAATAAGTGTGCAGCTTAGTGAAGATCAAGAGGGGTATGGTATGTTACAGAATGGGATGCCCCCACAGCAGACCTGAGATCAGTATATATGCACAGTAAAAGTGTCTAAGCAGGCCCCAACAGGCCAAATTACTTTAAATAAGTGTGCAGCTTAGTGAAGATCAAGAGGGGTATGGTATGTTATAGAGTGGGATACCCCCAAGCAGGCTTTAGAACAGTATATATGCACAGCAACAGTGGATAAGCAGGCTCCAACAGGCCAAATTACTTTAAATAAGTGTGCAGCTTAGTGAAGATCAAGAGGGGTATGGTATGTTACAGAATGGGATACCCCCAAGCAGGCTTTAGAACAGTATATATGCACAGCAACAGTGGATAAGCAGGCTCCAACAGGCCAAATTACTTTAAATAAGTGTGCAGCTTAGTGAAGATCAAGAGGGGTATGGTATGTTATAGAGTGGGATACCCCCAAGCAGGCTTTAGAACAGTATATATGCACAGCAACAGTGGATAAGCAGGCTCCAACAGGCCAAATTACTTTAAATAAGTGTGCAGCTTAGTGAAGATCAAGAGGGGTATGGTATGTTACAGAATGGGATACCCCCATGCAGGCTTTAGAACAGTATATATGCACAGAAAAAGAATCTAAGCAGGCTGCAACAGGCAAAAGTGTGCAGCTTAGAGGAAATACAGAGGCTAATGGGATGTTACAGAATGGGATGCCCCCACAGCAGACCTGAGATCAGTATATATGCACAGTAAAAGTGTCTAAGCAGGCTCCAACAGGCCAAATTACTTTAAATAAGTGTGCAGCTTAGTGAAGATCAAGAGGGGTATGGTATGTTATAGAGTGGGATACCCCCAAGCAGGCTTTAGAACAGTATATATGCACAGCAACAGTGGATAAGCAGGCTCCAACAGGCCAAATTACTTTAAATAAGTGTGCAGCTTAGTAAAGATCAAGAGGGGTATGGTATGTTACAGAATGGGATGCCCCCACAGCAGACCTGAGATCAGTATATATGCACAGCAACAGTGGATAAGCAGGCTCCAACAGGCCAAATTACTTTAAATAAGTGTGCAGCTTAGTGAAGATCAAGAGGGGTATGGTATGTTACAGAATGGGATACCCCCAAGCAGGCTTTAGAACAGTATATATGCACAGCAACAGTGGATAAGCAGGCTCCAACAGGCCAAATTACTTTAAATAAGTGTGCAGCTTAGTGAAGATCAAGAGGGGTATGGTATGTTATAGAGTGGGATACCCCCAGGCAGGCTTTAGAACAGTATATATGCACAGCAACAGTGGATAAGCAGGCTCCAACAGGCCAAATTACTTTAAATAAGTGTGCAGCTTAGTGAAGATCAAGAGGGGTATGGTATGTTACAGAATGGGATGCCCCCACAGCAGACCTGAGATCAGTATATATGCACAGTAAAAGTGTCTAAGCAGGCTCCAACAGGCCAAATTACTTTAAATAAGTGTGCAGCTTAGTGAATATCAAGAGGGGTATGGTATGTTATAGAGTGGGATACCCCCAAGCAGGCTTTAGAACAGTATATATGCACAGCAACAGTGGATAAGCAGGCTCCAACAGGCCAAATTACTTTAAATAAGTGTGCAGCTTAGTGAAGATCAAGAGGGGTATGGTATGTTACAGAATGGGATACCCCCAAGCAGGCTTTAGAACAGTATATATGCACAGCAACAGTGGATAAGCAGGCTCCAACAGGCCAAATTACTTTAAATAAGTGTGCAGCTTAGTGAAGATCAAGAGGGGTATGGTATGTTACAGAATGGGATACCCCCAAGCAGGCTTTAGAACAGTATATATGCACAGCAACAGTGGATAAGCAGGCTCCAACAGGCCAAATTACTTTTAATAAGTGTGCAGCTTAGAGGAAATACAGAGGCTAATGGGATGTTACAGAATGGGATGCCCCCACAGCAGACCTGAGATCAGTATATATGCACAGTAAAAGTGTCTAAGCAGGCTCCAACAGTCCAAATTACTTTAAATAGGTGTGCAGCTTAGTGAAGATCAAGAGGGGTATGGTATGTTATAGAGTGGGATACCCCCAAGCAGGCTTTAGAACAGTATATATGCACAGCAACAGTGGATAAGCAAGCTCCAACAGGCCAAATTACTTTAAATAAGTGTGCAGCTTAGTGAAGATCAAGAGGGGTATGGTATGTTACAGAATGGGATGCCCCCACAGCAGACCTGAGATCAGTATATATGCACAGTAAAGGTGTCTAAGCAGGCTCCAACAGGCCAAATTACTTTAAATAAGTGTGCAGCTTAGTGAAGATCAAGAGGGGTATGGTATGTTATAGAGTGGGATACCCCCAAGCAGGCTTTAGAACAGTATATATGCACAGCAACAGTGGATAAGCAGGCTCCAACAGGCCAAATTACTTTAAATAAGTGTGCAGCTTAGTGAAGATCAAGAGGGGTATGGTATGTTACAGAATGGGATGCCCCCACAGCAGACCTGAGATCAGTATATATGCACAGTAAAAGTGTCTAAGCAGGCTCCAACAGGCCAAATTACTTTAAATAAGTGTGCATCTTAGTGAAGATCAAGAGGGGTATGGTATGTTATAGAGTGGGATACCCCCAAGCAGGCTTTAGAACAGTATATATGCACAGCAACAGTGGATAAAAAGGCTCCAACAGGCCAAATTACTTTAAATAAGTGTGCAGCTTAGGGCCTTATTTATCAAGGGCTAGCGCCAGGTAGTGTCTGACTAGCGCCAGGTAGCGCCAGCTATCGGCGGCTACCGACTCCAGAACGCCAGGCGGCGGACACAATCACGCATTTATCACGCTAAATGAGGCTAGCGCCGGCGAGAGCGTCAGCTAGCGCGGGATTCATCATGTAGCCGACTGCAACGAACAGCGCCGCTACTAATCCCATCACAGCGCCAGGTATGACCTGTCGCTCCCTGGCGCTCTCCAATGCATTTCAATGGAGCAATCTTTAAATATTCATAATTAATTGATTTTAAGGTTCTTTTTTTTTTAAATGGCAAAAATTTTGTGAACACTTCGGCAATGTTATATATTTTTTTAAAGGTTAAAAAAAAAACAAAAATAATAATTTGTGCAGAATTGATATTACAGGTCTGATATTAATGTATTCATATTACAAAATGTTTCTAAAAACTTGTGTAAATTTTACAGCAAAAAATATGGTTGTTTGGGGGTTAAAAACTACTTTTAAGCCATCGCCGTCAGCGCTCTGGGGTTTAAACAAGCATTTCACAGCGCGAGAATTTTTTGAGCGTGATTTTTGAGCTCTGGCCATTCGCTGTCAGGCACACCCATACAGCGCGGAACCTGTCAAACAGCGACTCCTAACCACGTATTCAACATTAACGCACACCGACTGAGTCGCTGTCAACAAGCGAACTACGGCCAAGCACAGCGACTACTAGCTGGCGCTGTGAAAATCACGCTACTGGCGCTCATCTGTCGCTACCTGGCGCTATTAATGAATCGGCCTCTTAGTGAAGATCAAGAGGGGTATGGTATGTTACAGAATGGGATGCCCCCACAGCAGACTTGAGATCAGTATATATGCACAGCAAAAGTGTCTAAGCAGGCTGCAACAGGCCAAATTACTTTAAATAAGTGTGCAGCTTAGAGGAAATACAGAGGCTAATGAGATCTTACAAAATGGTAATGTTCCCACAGCAGACTTGAGATCAGTTCAGTATATATGCACATCAAAAGTGTATAAGCAGCCTGAAACAGCTAACAAAGCCAGTCAGCCAGCCAGTAACACTCAGGCTGGATGAAAAAAAAAAAATCTCCCTGTCACTGCCTCCGATTTTTCCTAACTTTCCCTGCTTCTCGCTGACTTCCTGCCTGTCTCCTGCCTGTCTCCTGCCTGTCTACTGGCTCTCTAACTGTCTCTCCCTGAATACAGCAGTGTCCTGTCTCTCACGAATGCAATAGAGAAATGAACAAAAGCAAGATGTCCGCCGCCTTATATAGCGCTGTGACGTCACCGGGCTTGCTGGCTGCTGATAGGCTGCATGTGACTGCCCCAGCATGCACTGGAGCGGGGTAGATGTCTGGACATGTCCCGTCCGCCATCTTAGAATGCCTGTAATGTAAATGAATGGATGTTAAAGAAAAACTTCGAGCGATCGAAGCACGGAGAAATTCGGATTCGATCCGAATCAAATTTTTCATGAATTTCGGATCGAATCCGGGTTCGTCCGGATCGATTCGCTCATCCCTAAACATCACCATTTGAATTTGCTGTTCATGTGAGACAATTTTATCCTGTGGAAGAAAAAGCCCAGATATGGGCTGCCTCTCGCTGTATCCATGTTTGAATTTATTTTCCAAATGTATAAATAATATATATATAAATGGACAGTTCACGCAATGGTAATAATAAGGCAGCAATGAGCTTACCTGAAGCCTGTTCCTGTGCCACTCCATTTTCTGCAGTGCAGTGTAGATGTTCTAGAAGGTCTTCGGGAGCTACTTGTTGCTTTTTGTATTGTTGTTCCTTGGATTGTCACATTATCACTGCTTTATTATGACCCATGCACCTAAAATCAAGCAACATAACGCAGCCAATTCATGAGGCTTTACAAATTCCTCATGCAAATATATGCAATTTACATGTAAGCTTGTGCACCTTTCTTTAGTGTATCTAGGTACATTAAGCAATAGGGGTGGGAGTAGATCCATCACTATTATTTATACAAAATTATTATCATTATTATTTAGGGCCTGGGAACCAATTTACCGCCCTCTCATCATCTAAGTATTAAGCACCAAACATGTGTAGCTATGTGGAAAGACAGAGATTTGGTTGCACATATCTGCAGATACATGTGGAAGCCACACTGCCCCTGCAAGGCACTCTGTGTTTAGTGTGGTCCCTACTCCTTTACTCTATCTAGGTACATGTTCTCAATACTAACACTGAACTTCTGTCTATTTTAATAATAATTAATAATAGTTAATTAATAGTATACAATTATGTTCACAAGCTATTGCAAGCATCCTGCCCTAAGCATCTAGTTGTTCTATAATGTAAAGCGTGCTGCTGCTGCCTCTAGTGTCCAGTGTGGACATTGCATATCATATTCTTGTCCCACTTCTTGATCTTTATGTATCACTGTGTTCACACCACTACCAGCATATAAAGCACAGGAATACCTTCCTTCATCCTCAGCCAGCACTTTGCTGATGGACAGAATGGCCAACCCTCCTGATATGGATCCAGAAAACCTGTCTGATATGTCAGAGGGTCTATAATTCTGGTTACTGCTGCTGCTGCTTCCAATTAGAAGTTTAGGGGGACCTCCGGGGGTCTGTAGGTACCAGGAAGGGTAGTTACCCCCAGCTACTGACCCTCCACTCTGACCACAGGTCAGACGAGCACTTTGGCCTGGAGACACAGACATGGCAGCATCCTGAGTGACAGTAAACTGAGCCAGAGAACCTGAAACAGGAACAGACATATGTTATAGACGAAGCTCAACACCACTGAATGAATAGAGCTGCAAATACCGCAATGTCTTACATGAAGTATAGAGAATCAGGGTGAAGAATAAAATGCTTAGTGGCATGGTGGAAAGTTTTTAGTTACTGAAGTAAGAAAAAAATCTACAGTCCATGGTTATAAACATTCAGAGAAGTATGGCGTGTCTCTCAATGCAAATGATTTCCTCTTTGCTGGTGATAAGTATTAGCTACATAGTTTCTTCACCTATTTCTTATTCCAGGATACAGATATGTTTGCATTACTCTCTATCAAAAATGTTACTGGAAGCTGTACAAATGTATTGGTATATTCATAAAAGAGCTTACCCTCATGTAACAAATTGCACACGCATTGGGGCTCATGCTAATTATTTACTGAAGCAAGTTTAACTCTGGGTGTGCATTTGGGTGTGTTTTGCAACCTACAGATCACCTGCACAAGTGATGGAGGATTTAAAGAGTGAATAAAAGAAAGTTTTGTATATTTCTCCCCTAATTCCACTCCTCTAAAGAGCAGCGGTGTAAGATGTGAAAGGGCTTAACTCCTTGACAAATGTTTTGGAATAGCTGTGCTCCTGAACTACATGGGGGTGGCCATCTTGCTACACAGCTGACAGTCCTGCTTACATGTGAGCATGAGATAGAGGGATAGATAGATAGATAGATAGATAGATAGATAGATAGATAAAGGGATGGGTAGATAGATAGATAAAGGGATAGGTAGATAGATAGATAGATAGATAGATAGATAGATAGATAGATAGATAGATAGATAGATAGATAGATTAGATAGGCAGATGGCTAGATAGATAGATAGATAGATAGATAGATAGATAGATAGATAGATAGATAAAGGATGGGCAGATAGGCAGAGAGATAGATAGATAGATAGATAGATAGATAGATAGATAGATAGATAGATAGACAGACAGGTAGGCAGAGGGATAGATAGATAGATAGATAGATAGATAGATAGATAGATAGAGAGATAGATAGATAGATAGATAGATAGATAGATAGATAGATAGATAGATAGATAGATAGATAAAAGGATGGGTAGGTAGATAGATAGATAGATAGATAGATAGATAGATAGATAGATAGATAGATAGATAGATAGAGAGAGAGAGAGAGAGAGAGAGAGATAGATAGATAGATAGATAGATAGATAGATAGATAGATAGATAGATAGACAGAGAGATAGATAGATAGATAGATAGATAGATAGATAGATAGATAGATAGATAGATAGATAGATAGACAGATGGCTAGATAGGCAGATGGATAGACAGATAGATAGATAGATAGATAGATAGATAGATAGATAGATAGATAGATAGATAGATAGATAGATAGATAAAGGGATGGGCAGGTAGATAGATAGATAGATAGATAGATAGATAGATAGATAGATAGATAGATAGATAGATGGTTAGATAGATAGATAGGCAGAGAGATAGATAGATAGAGAGAGAGAGAGAGAGAGAGAGAGAGATAAATAGATAGATAGATAGATAGATAGATAGATAGATATATAGAGGGATAGATAGATAGATAGATAGATAGATAGATAGATAGATAGATAGATAGATAGATAGATACAGGGGTGGATGGATAAATAAATAGGCAGATGGAAAGGTTGATAAATGGACAGATGGATAGACAAACTTGTGGAGTGAAGTGGCCAGAAAAAAGTAGTTGATGGCTCAGCAGATATCTATCCAGACCCTCTCCCTGTCTCCCCTGCCTCTCAGCTCCCCTAGGCACTGCAATTCGTACCTTGTGCCTTGTTCTGGAGCACCCGGCTTCTTCTAATAGCATGCTGGGACAGACGTTATACATTCCCAGCTGCCCCTGCAGAGTCAGTGGGCAGGGCTGAGGCCACTAATTTGTCCATTGCCAGGCAGCCTGTAAAGGATCGAGGGGTGGGGTGGCAGCCCGACATGTAAGTAAAGGAAACACATTTCTTATGTTCTGTAGTGCAGCGGGTGGGGGGGATGCGAGGAGGCTGACTTTTTGGTGCTGGGGGAAGACACCAACGGGGAGGCCGATTCATCAATAGCGCCAGGTAGCGACAGATGAGCGACTGAAGTATGGCGCTAAGAGCGCCGCTAGCGTCAGCCGCGGGCGGTAGCGATTCGCTATAGCAGGCCTCCTCAGTCGCTACCTGGCGTTGTTGCGAACAACGCCTACATTGCTGAATATGATGTTGGCCCTCAGCTTTGTAGGCGCTGTCAGTCAGTGTGACCACGCTATTCTACACAGCGCCTGTTAGCTTTGCTGTGTCCTGGCCATCCAGTACCTTCTGAATAAAACACATTGCCACATTTGTTAAAAATTTAAAGAGTTTTTATTTTGTGTTGAAAAGGAAATTAAATTCAACCAGATATTCGAATATAAATGCAAAATAAAACATAATTAAACACATAGCCACAATTTGTTTTTTTTTTTTATTTGTTAAATTAAAAGGAAATACAATTAAACCACCAATGAGAAAGAAAATGAAAATAAAAACAGAACAGAGAAAAATGGAAAATCGAAAAAGAAAAGAAAAACAGAAATGAGAAAGGAAAATAGAAAAAAGAAAAACAGAAATGAGAAAGGAAAATAGAAAAAAGACAAACAGAAATGAGAAAGGAAAATAGAAAAACAAAAGAAAAACAGAAATGAGAAAGGAAAATAGAAAAAGAAAAACAGAAATGAGAAAGCAAAATATTAAAAAGAAAAACAGAAATGAGAAAGGAAAATATTAAAAAGAAAAACAGAAATGAGAAAGCAAAATATTAAAAAGAAAAACAGAAATGAGAAAGGAAAATAGAAAAAGAAAAGAAAAACAGAAATGAGAAAGGAAAATAGAAAAAAGAAAAACAGAAATGAGAAAGCAAAATAGTAAAAAGAAAAACAGAAATGAGAAAGGAAAATAGAAAAAGAAAAGAAAAACAGAAATGAGAAATAAAAGGAAAATGGAAAAGGGAAATAAAAACATAAATCAGCCAGAAAAATATAATTACAATAGGAAGTAGAATGCCAAGGAAACGTTCACCAGAATTAAACACATAGCCACATGTATCTATATATAGTAGATTTTTTATTCAAATCTACCTCAAATTAAAAATAAACACAAGAGAAATGGTAAAGTAAAAATAAAACAGAAAGGAAAAAGCAAAGTAAAGTAAAATAAAGTTGGGAAAGTCCGAAATATTGTTCACGGTGCCCGTGTTTGTGCCTGAAAAAATAAGAAAAGTGCAGTTAGTATAGATCTTTAAAGTAGTATAGTTGTAGCAAATACAAAAATGCATTACTTGATAACCAACATTGGCGTCTTACACCCCCCCTTTGAGTGGTTTGGGTCATCTTACACCCCCCTTAGAGTGGTTTTGGTCATCTTACACTCCCCTTACAATGGTTTGGGTCATCTTACACCCCCCTTACAATGGTTTGGGTCATCTTACACCCCCCTTAGAGTGGTTTGGGTCATCTTACACCCCCCTTACAATGGTTTGGGTCATCTTACACCCCCCTTAGAGTGGTTTGGGTCATCTTACACCCCCCCTTACAATGGTTTGGGTCATCTTACACCCCCCTTAGAATGGTTTTGGTCATCTTACACCCCCCCTTACAATGGTTTGGGTCATCTTACACCCCCCTTAGAGTGGTTTTGGTCATCTTACACCCCCCCTTACAATGGTTTGGGTCATCTTACACCACCCTTAGAATGGTTTTGGTCATCTTACACCCCCCCTTACAATGGTTTGGGTCATCTTACACCCCCCTTAGAGTGGTTTTGGTCATCTTACACCCCACTTACAATGGTTTTGGTCATCTTACACCCCCCTTACAATGGTTTGGGTCATCTTACACCCCCCTTAGAATGGTTTTGGTCATCTTACACCCCCCCTTACAATGGTTTGGGTCATCTTACACCCCCCCTTAGAGTGGTTTTGGTCATCTTACACCCCCCCTTACAATGGTTTGGGTCATCTTACACCCCCCTTAGAATGGTTTGGGTCATCTTACACCCCCCCTTACAATGGTTTGAGTCATCTTACACCCCCCTTAGAATGGTTTGGGTCATCTTACACCCCCCCTTACAATGGTTTGGGTCATCTTACACCCCCCTTAGAGTGGTTTTGGTCATCTTACACCCCCCTTACAATGGTTTGGGTCATCTTACACCCCCCTTAGAGTGGTTTTGGTCATCTTACACCCCCCTTACAATGGTTTGGGTCATCTTACACCCCCCTTACAATGGTTTGGGTCATCTTACACCCCCCTTAGAATGGTTTGGGTCATCTTACACCCCCCTTAGAATGGTTTGGGTCATCTTACACCCCCCTTACAATGGTTTGGGTCATCTTACACCCCCCTTAGAATGGTTTGGGTCATCTTACACCCCCCTTAGAATGGTTTGGGTCATCTTACACCCCCCTTAGAGTGGTTTTGGTCATCTTACACCCCCCTTACAATGGTTTGGGTCATCTTACACCCCCCTTAGAATGGTTTTGGTCATCTTACAACCCCCTTAGTGTGTTTTTTGGCTCATTTTGATGGGAGGTCAAATACATTTAACCAGTAGTGCAGTACTTGCATTAGAGTGAAGGGTAGTTAGCTTACCGCAAAAAAAGAAGTGATCATCCTTTCCCTTAGCTCATCGCCAGTCTGGGTGTCCTCACTTCTTTCTGCGGGCAGGTTGGGGATTTCTGGCACCAGTGCTGTCTCCTCGGGGGCTTGGATTCGGTGACAAATGCAAATGTTGTGTAGCACACAGCAGGCAAGGATGATCTTGGAAACCTTCTGTGGGCTGTAGAGCATCTCTCCTCCTGGCCGTGCCAAACAGAGAAAACGTGCTTTCAGCAGGCCGATGGTTCTTTCCACAATGCTTCTGGTCTTGCGATGCGCTGCATTGTAGCGTTCATGGGCAGAGGTCCGTGGGTTCCTGACCGGAGTCATGACCCACGTTCTCTGCCCATATCCCTTGTCCGCTGTAGAAAAAACACAAGGAGAGAGACAGCAATTAGTACTAGTACATGTTTTTTGGTGGTAGTTTGGTTAAAATTGGCTTACTAGGCCACATATTAGCAAAATACATTGACATGGTTAATTTATTACCCAGTAGCCAGCCAGCTGGCATTTCGTTGTTATCAAACTTCCGGCACAGGACTGTCCGCTGCAAGACGTAAGAATCGTGGCATGAGCCGGGGAACCCCGATCTCACCGCCCGCAGCCTCATGTCTGGGTCACAGACCACCATCACATTCATTGAATGGAATTGTTTCCGGTTTCTGTAGGACAGCTCCTGTGCACGGGGAGGGCGGAAAGGGATATGTGTACCATCAACGCACCCTAGCACATTCGGGATCCCTCCCATCAGATAGAAAGCATGTTTTATTTTGGCAACCTCTTCCTCATCCTCAGGAAACCTGATGTAAATTGGGATTAAATCACAAATTGCCAGAACTACCTGGATTAGTATGCGGCTCATAGTAGCCTGGCTTATCCCGCTGAGGAGGGCTGAGGTTGCCTGGAAGGTCCCTCGTGCCAAAATATTAAGAGTGGCACACAGGCGTACTATGCCTGGAATGGAATGAGTGCGTTTGGTGGATGGCTCGATTTTGGTCTTAATCTGATCATATAGGGACTGTAGTGCAGCACGATTCAGACGGAAGCGGCTCCTGATCTGCTCGTCACTTAAGTCCCATACTGAAAGGCGGATTGCAAAGGAGCGGGGTGCCCTAAGCCTCACAACACCCCGCTCCCTTTCCTCCTGCTCTTTCAGCATACACATACATCCATCCACCCAGACACCATACATCACCCTCTTATCCATTACACACACTAAAGATATATACAAAAAAAAAAACAAAAACAAAAAAAACCACTAACACACAACACACACACAAACAATCACACTCCACACACACCCGCTACAATGCAGCTCACCACAAAACCAGAACTATAGTGGTCCAAACCACCAGCCTGCTGAAAACCAGCTTTCTAAGTTAGGCACAACCAAGAGGGGAGTTGCTGCACAGCCCACAAAAGGCCCCAAAATCAAGCCTCACTTGCTGTATGCTACACAATATTTGCAGATGCCACCAAAACCAAGCTCCTAAAGAAACAGCACTGATGTCAGAAATCACCCAACAAGCCACAGAGAGTGAGGACAGAAACCAGACAGAGGCTCAAATGAGCTAAGGGAAGCGAGCACAGCACCACACCACAGCCTTTGCCACAGTGTAAGAATAGCAGAAGCTAGAACATTCCTTCCTTTTATACTTCATTTTCTAAAGTGACAGGTCCGCTTTGCCGCCTTTTGCGTCGCTCTGCTATTTCCGGGCGCCAATTAGCCGACCCAGGTGTGCGTAAAACAGAGTGCGCACGCGCACGCTAGTAGCGCTACTAGCGTACTTGAGCCGTAACTTGCGTGCATTAACGGACATGGCCCAAAAATCAGGGGTGGACCAATGAAAGGGAAGCTGATGTTTTTTTAAATAGCCGTTAGGCTAACCACATGTCACAAGGGTTTGAGATACATCAGTCCATTGTTGGATTTGGGTGTGTGTTGTTTGTTTAATGAGGTCTGTAATGAGTTAATTGGCTAACACACATGCTTCTGTCAGTGCAGTGGAGGTGTGCCTAGAAGGAACTGGGCTGTATGTGTGAATCAATTAAGTGGGCTGCTTTTGGATTGGCTGTTAGAGCACATAAAACCTGCCCAAGCCTAACAGATTGCGATGCCATTCTGTAGTCTGCATGCGTGCTTGTGGGGTGTGTGTTTGTGTGTGTGTGCAGCTACAGGATGGAGCCAAATTCAGGACATCTGCCGGCCACAGCAGGCCCGAGTAGGAGTTTGGTGGGTGCTGTGCGCAGACCTCCCTTACGGAAAAGGGCACAGCCTGAAGGTGGGGCAGCACCCCAGGCTAAGCGCCCAGGTGCCAAGAGGGAGCCTGAATTTAATTAGGCGGAGAATAATCATCTTGTGCGCCTTACACTTGCTAAATGGGAGCTACTCTTTGGCTCCCAAAGCAAGTCCATAGGCAAACAAGAAAGAAGCAAACTGTGGGATGCCATTGGTGTGGAGCTTAGTAGCACAGCTCAACACCCACGTAGTGGCCCATCCTGCAGGAAACGCTTCTACACTTTGCGAGGGGCCCTTATGAAAAAGATGAATCACGATCTTGATGTGGACAGTGGGTTCATCCAGGCTCCAAAGAGTACCTACAGGCCGTATGAGGAGATGCTGAAGGCCAAAATCCCACTGGCTCGGCTGCAGGGTGTGGATCCTGGGGATGACACCACCGGTTGGACTGAAGGTACATATTTTCTGGCTTTTATAATAACCTAATGTTAATGTATGTGATTTGCATTTTTACATTCTGAACAACTAACAGTAGGACCTGTGAAGTATTACATTACAGCTCAAACATTTGTAACTTTTCTGTCTGTTGCTTTATGCATAGGTGCACATGCTGCTGTCCGGGATGTGCCTCAGGACACCCAAGCTCCTGCCCTTCCAGCAACCTCAAGGCTACCCCAGTCTGCCATTGAAGGTATTTACCCATAATTTGGTTGCTGGTTGTTTTGTTAACAAATGGGTGTGGGAGCAGCTCAAACAATCAAGGTTTGCCCTGTTGAGTATTAATAATATGTGCCTGCGCCCTAATTGCACGCCCACTGTAACACTCACAGCAACTAACTAACAAGGCCCTAACATGTGTAGATATGTAGGACGCCAGAGATGTGTAGCCATATATCGGCATATCAATGTGGGAGCCACACTTGGCTTGATTAGTGAATATTAGTGAAAGAGCTGCTCACACACCTTAATGCATGTTGTATTTTGCCACGCACATTAACTATGGCTCAATGTTGGGTTTATTTTGGCCTAGCTCCCATGCCCTTGGCCCCAGCATCTCCTCCGGATCCCACCTACTCTTTGGATGTCGGTAAGTGCATGTGTTCACCTTGCTTGATCCACTTTTACTCAAGTGCATGTGTCTCATTCCTCTTTTTTCTTGGTAGGCCAAGTGACTGGTTCATCTTTGGACCCCACTTCCGATGTTGCCGGTCAACAGGACCCTGTTGGTGTGTAGAGCAATACATAATGTATCCTTTATGCTGTTTATGTTACACTGGTTCAATTTGGTTAGTCTACTAAGCTACATGTTTGCTTGGTAAACTTGAAGATGCCTCTTGGGAGTGCTGGTTGCCTCCCCAGGGTCAGTCTATTAGTTATTTGAGTGATAGCAATGTATTTTTGCAGACATCTTTTTAGCCAAACATTCCCCGTAGTAGTTTGCTGATTATTTAGAGACATTCCTTTTTTTTTTTTAGTTGACCCGAATATCGGAAGTGGCTGTCCAGAAAGGGCCCCTCAAGTTCCAGCTGCCAGAGATGAGGGTAAGTGGTTTGGCCTTGCTCTAGTCTGTATTTTGGCTCTACTTTTGTGGCACTTGCTTCTGGCAACTTGTGTGTCCACATGTATTTTCAAGGTCCAAGCTCGAGTGAGGACCCCACTCCAGACATCTGGGAGATTGCGGGTATGTTTAATTTAAGCAATGTTTCTGATGTGATTAGCAGAAATTAGTGCGTCTTAGTCCTGTAACATACATGTTAACAATCTGAGTTTAACAGAGACCTTTGGTCTAGTGTGTATTTTGGAACTTTTTAGAGGTATGGCCTCGATAGCCTAACCAGGTTACATTAGAGTTTGGCCCACAGACCTACTAACCTGATTTTCCTGTTTAGCATATGCCAACTTGCCGGACATCTCGGATGTTGAATTGCCACTCTCTGGCAGCGAAACCTCGAGCCTACCTGTGCCGGAGGACACGCAGGTAACATGGCTGATGTAGACGACCTCGAACCACATTGGCATCTTCGTGGGTAGTGGAAGAAGCAACATGTCACATTTCCTTTCATTGTTGTTTTGGCAGGAGGCGGAACCAGAACCCCAAGCTGGGACCTCTTCCCAAGTCCCATGTGGCCAAGCTTCCGAGGCTCAGACAAGGGTAAGTTGTATAGTGACTGTTTATGGGAATTATTTTGAGGGGCATAACTGCATTGGTTCTGTTTGACTAAAATGTGGTTTACTATTTGTTTAGCCTCAAACCACAGCAAGAGGAGGTGTGGCACCAACCAGTGCCGATTTCTACGAGCTAGGGGTCCGGATGCTGGAGGACTACAGTCGCCAACAGCCGCGTGATGGAACTAATGAGCGCATTGCGGCGTTGGAAAATCAGGTGCTGATGTGTCAGCAACAAAATGAGGCCCTGCAGCGCCAGGTGGACCAGTTACGCCAAAACCAACTACAGAACCAGGAACTTGGTCGGCTGGCAAATGTAATTGAGCAATCTGTACAGCGCCAGGAAGAAGCAATACAGCGGCAGGACCAAACTTTGTTGTTGCTACAACAGCTCATACAACAGCAGTCTATATTTTTTACTGCACTGTTGTCCCCCAACACCGCCCCTAGCAATGACTCCCAACCTCCCCGGCCACCCAGCCAAGAATATTAATTTTGTATCTTTTTGGTTATGTAAATATATTTGCTTCACCCACCTCTAAATTGTGTGTTTCCTAAGACCTCGCTAATAACACAGTCAGGGATGAGTATCTGGATCTACATATGTCAATGTATTGGTCAATTTAGCCCACACATTGGAGCCCATAGCTTACTATGGTTAACACCTGAAATGGCTCAAAAGGTATGGCTACATTGACCCACAAATGTTTTGGGAGACAGCTAAACTATGCTTTGCAATGCAACACACTGTAATGATGTGAATCAAAAATTTTTTAATACAAACAATGGCCAACACGGCCAACCTTGGCCAACAACGGCCATCAAGAGACCAGCCTTCCCCCCACCCTAACGACGCCGTCGGCACCTCTTCCTGGCCAGCAGCATCAGCTTCAGGAGCCGGATCTCCCGCCACAGTCTGCGATGCTGGTTTTCACAAGCTGTAGAAATGTAGAAACAACAATTTATTAATAATTTGGCAGTGACCTCAACAGACACAGATGTAGCAATGTAATGTCAGTGTGTCCAATTAGGTGACACTCACATTAACATTGTTGACCACTGTGTGCTTATTGGTTAACATTATATGAGTACTATTGACTGGCAGGAATGTGAACAACACATCCCAAGCATACATTTTAGCTTAAAGTGTACCAACACCCACGGGTGATCGGCCCGGGAATCTATCAGATTCCCTGCCCCATCACCTCCCTCCCCGCGGGACATCCAAGATCGGGATGTCCCTGGGTGTGAAACCCCCCCCAAACCCCAAAATACCTACCTCAGTTTCTGTGTGGCAGTGCCACTGGGCCCTCCCTGGTGCCCCTCTAGACGTGTGCGTGCCTGCGCCGGCCGTCTGTGAATTGCCGGCGCAGGCACGCCCCCGTAAAAAGGGGCGCGGGGGAGGCGGAGGAGGAGGCAATTTGCAATGGCTTGTACATTTTTTGGAGTCAAAGTGAGTTCAGGGGGTTGTCACACAGCGGTGCCGATCAGGGGTGCCCCACCGTAGTGGAACAACACCCAGGAAAGTCAAAATCCTGGTTGTTGTTCCAGTTTAACTCTTGGGAAGCAAAGAAGGTCTAATTCCCTGTGTGTCCATTTTTGTGTTTAGTAACAGCCAAACATCAGGGCCTAAGTCCGAACGAGTCCACGAGTTTACCCTATAATGTTACAGGTCCAGACCTAATCGGGCCCATTTGGTTGTGTCTAACGCAAAAATAGTCTCTATGGGGCCTAATGAAGGATGTGAGCCAACAATCAAGCATGCAAACAGGCATGTTGGATTATTGTGCCAACACATTGAATAGAGATGTGTGTGAAATTAACACATAGGTAAATTTAAATTGGCTGCTGATGTGACTAGAAGACATAGGTTTCACAAGTCTTTAGGCATATGAAGTGGGATGTACTCACCATCGCAGCTGTGGCGGGGGCCCATGCTGCTGGCCGTCCCTGGAGCTGGGGTGGGGAGGAGGGTCTCTGGCTCCGTCTGCGTCGCAACATCTGTCAACATAAAGCAAAAGGCAAAAACACAATTAGTGGGCAAATGACACATGACTATTTGACATCCATCTGGTTATTGAGTCTGAAAATGCAAAGGCTTGCATGGTTACATACAGGTTGACCTAAATTAGCATATTTCCTGGACCATGAGTTAATGTCAATTTGTAAGGCTTCACACATGTATCCCTAAAGAGAATGTGCAAATAACATAGACAGTGCTATTTAAAGGAATCATTTGCAGTTGTTTGGCTAATGTTAATAGTGGGCCACATGTTGGAGCGGGAACAACTTAACCCAAGAAAAGAAATGCAAACACCCATCATGGTGTTGGCAGAAACATAGGGGTGGTTGACAGTTGGCTAGCACTGTAGTGGGGTTTGTGAGGTTAGGGTACCTTATCAAACCAGCTGTGACAATGGACCAGGAAACATGTGTCTGTTACAAGTGGGCCTATACACAGGATTGCTGCTAATCTTGGTTTGGGTCCACTTTGGCCGAGCCACACAATTTGCATGAGCCAACTTACTCCGCGCCCGCTGCCTTCAACACATCACTCCTCGAGTGTGTGCGGATGCGCAGGCCATTTTGAAGAAGAGCGCAGGCGCACACACATCTACAGTGTCACACAGGAGGCTTGGACGGTGGCTTTGCCAACCCCCAAAGAGGTAAGGAGTTTTGTGGTTTTGTTTGGGTGTGGGGGGCCCTGGGTGAGGGATGTGATTGGTCCTGGAAGCTTACAGAAACCGAGCACCATCAATGTTTTTGGGTGCACTTGAATGAATGTAATAACATTGGGAATGTGATGGGTAACCAATAACACTTACCATGACTATGCCCGTGGAGAATCCTACGCCAAAATGCCATGGAGGTGCCGCCTATATGATGCCCTGCAAATTAGAGAGGAATGGCAAGGGCTAAGGACACATTGCAAGATGAAACCTGTCACAGACTAACAATTAAAAAATGTACACTCACCAGGGGATGAAGCGCCACTTGAAGCCCAGGGAGGGCTCTGAGGAGGAGGCGGGGAGCCTCGGCTCCTCACACTCTGGTCGGAAGATCCACCAGGCAAAGGGCCACCCTCCTCCCTCTCACTCCCTGCTTGAGAGTGGCCCCTTGCCTGGTGAGATTCCTCACACTCAGAGTGTGAGGAGCTGAGGCTTGATCCAGCCAGCCCCCCAGCAGCACACTCCTCTGGGGCGTCATCCCCTTCCTCCCCTGGGTCCTCTAAATAGGACCCGCGGGAGGGACCCTCCCCCGATGACTCCCCCGAGTCCGCCTGCCTGGTTCGGGGGAGGAATCCCTTCCCACGTTTCCCCAGGGGAGGACGCTTATCTGTGTGGAGGGGGTGAAAGAAAATAATTAATCTAAAGAGCACAAATGGACAGAGCTTAGCAGATGATTCTGCACAAAGGCAAAACATAACATAAGCTTTAACTTACCTGATGCGTAGGCATCATATAGGCGGTACACGCCTTCAGGGTCCCGGCGCTTGAAATCGGACCACTTTTGTTGGATCGAGCGGATTGTGAGCTCGGTCTGGAAGCGCCGGGACACTGTGGCCTTCACCTCCATGGCTATGCGTTTCTTTCCTCCACGGGCATAGTCATATTCGGCGAGGCAGAAGTCCTATGAAAAAACAACAAACAAAATAACATAAATACATGACATCAGAAAACAGTCATAAACAGTTATACATAGACCACATCAAAGTGGACCCACACCCAGGATTATGACTATTCTGGGTTTGTGTGCACTTTGGTGGGCCACACCAATTGTGGGTGGTCCGCTGTCTGCAACCCCCTTGGAAGGCCACAAATACACCACTGAGGCCACTCCCACGTCACTCCCCCAGCAAAACACAGGGCTCTGCGCCGCTGTGGCATGCGCATACAAGGCCGTTGGGACGTGCATACCAGCTCAGCTGGGTATGCACGGCAAAGTTGGCATGTGGCGTTTGACTCTAACAGGGAGTGCGCCTGCACCCAAAATTACAATATGTCTGGCGCAGGGGTACACCCTGCTAGAGGTAAGCGCAATAGGCATCCGCAGCTAACGCATGCACAGATGGGACGGGACTGAGGGCCCTCCAGGGGGGGCATCCCAGCAGGACATCCACAATGGGGATGCCCCACGGGGATTGCTCAAATGTGTTCTTAAAAGCAAAATTTTGCATAAATAATCCCCCCTGTGTGTTCTGAAACTTTTCATCTAAAAAGACAAACAAAAAAATACTCACTTTTACCACCTGGCCATTGACACGACTATCCACCCGGGTGCGCTTGGCCTTAATAGGCCCAGGAGGGGAAGGGGTGGGAGGGGTGGTGCTTGAGGAAGGTGAGGTAGGTTGGGGAGGTGGGGGAGGGGTGGTGGGGTCGGAGTCTGAGGAGGAGCTGGGGAGGCGCATGACTCGCCTTCTGGGCATCATATTGGAAACGCTAAGGAGGAAACAGGAACCGGAAATGACCCAAGCGACATTGGGAAAAAGTTTAAAAAAAAAAAACGCTCCGCGCACCAGCAACAAGCTATTCGCAGCTATGTGCAAGCTAAGTGGCGGAAAAACTAAAATGACGCTTGAAAACAAGCTAGTGGCATAAGCGCTAGACAGTTTTACCTTAAGGTGGCGTTGAAACGCAAAGGAGGAGCCCGGAACCGGATATGACGCTAGCAACTGTGCTTCAAAATTCAAACACAAACATGCGCGCAACAGGGACAAGCTAATATCAGCTATGTGCAAGCTAAGTGGCGGAAATACATTAAAATGACGCAGAAAAACAAGCTATTGGCATAAGCGCTAGACAGTTTTACCTTAAGGTGGCGTTGAAACGCAAAGGAGGATCCCGTAACCGGATATGACGCAAGCAACTGTGCTTCCAAATTCAAAAGCAAACATGCGCGCAACAGGGACAAGCTAATATCAGCTATGTACACGCTAAGTGGCGGAAATACATTAAAATGACGCTGCAAAACAAGCTAGGGCCAAAGGCGCCAAGAATTCTTAGCTTGATTTAGCAGGGGATTCTACATACTGTAATGCATAGGTCCTTCTAAAGCATACACCGTGGGCCTTACATATACAAATCTGAATCAATCCAAAAGTCATCACACAATCAAAGTAGACAACTACCTGAAAATGTGGCACACATGAGAATGCATAACGGGTTGTTATGAGCTGGTACGACTGAATGTTATCCTGCAATCTGTGGGCAGCCACGCTCACAACTACAGTGTATTCATTAACAACGACTGGGGTCGCGGGAAGTGAATTCCTTGCAAATGGCAGAAGGGCACATGTATGAACAGCACAGCGCCGCACAACGCAGCGCAGCGAGGCACAGCGACGCTCGCGCCGCCACATAGCGAATTAAAACAGCGACTGCACAAACACTGACCAACACAGATTCATCAAAGACAGGGCTGCCGAATAGCTTGGGCGCTGACAATTTCGAAGAGCGAACGTGACCGCCCAACCTGACAGGCTACAAAATAGCTTTACAAGCCCCGTTTGTGTTGAAAACAAGCGATTTTGATGCCAATGAGTTTGGGTGGAGGAGATGCAATACCCATGTCACTCACAACATTACATTGTGAAAAATAATAAAA